>JAUIMM010000015.1:46647500-47950000 GCA_031769625.1 Taudactylus pleione | reverse complement strand
GACAACAAAAACAAAATCATTAAACCAGCTGACAAGGGAGGGGGGATTGTGATCTTAAACAAAACAGACTACATCATTGATTCAGATAGACTACTAGGCAACACCAAGACATACACCAGGCTTAAAAACGATCCCACAGATAAATACACCAAAGAACTATCCGTCTTCCTCAACAAAGGACTAGACACAGGCATTCTTACAAAGAAAGAATAGGATGACCTCACTCCAACAAATCCAGTCATTCCAGTATTCTACTACCTCCCGAAAATCCACAAGGACAAACATCACCCACCTGGCAGACCCATCATCTCAGGCTTCAATTCCCTAACATTCAACCTGTCAAGATACATCGATCAGTTTCTACAACCCTACTCCACTACACAAAAATCCTACCTAAGGGACACCACAAGCATCTTATAACTACTCCGAGATATCAAATGGGAAAATTATATGTGGCTTGCCACCAGTGACCTCACATCACTATACACAGTAATCAGACTTGAGCAAGGGATCGAGAGCATAAAACACTTTTTACAAAATGACAACACACTTCATCCAAAACAAACTGACTTTATCACAGACTGCATTTAATTAATTCTTGAACACAACTACACATGGTTCAACAACAATTTCTACATTCAACAGACTGGGACCGCTATGGGGACCAGGTTTGCTCCGAGCTATGCAAATCTCTGCATGAGCACGTGGGAGGAGGACAAGATATGGAGAGGGCATAGCTTCGGAGAGAACATGGTCCTCTGGCGAAGATATATAGACTACATCATATTCATCTGAAAAGGGCACGAACAATCACTCCTCCACTTCATTGAACACCTACAAAACAATGAATACAACCTCAACTTCACTACCACATACAGCCAAGAAAGAATTGAATTCCTAGATTTGGACATAAACATAAACAATAAACGAATAGAGACCAAGACACTCCACAAAAGTGTGGATGTCAACAGCTATATACTTTCAACCAGTAGCCATCACCCCAACTGGGTAGACGGCATCCCCTTGGAACAATTCACCAGACTCAAGAGGAACTGCACCAACATTGAGACATAGAGACAACAAGGTAAAGAACTCAAACAAAAATTAAAAGAAAAAAACTATATATCGTATTTTGCTCACTCGCTCTGCAAAGACACCCCAGTGGAGTGACGGGAGTGGCCATTTGTGGGTGGTAACAGGGGCAGGGCATAGTACACGTCACCTGGTTGAATAATACACTGAAGTGCTCGCAGTGCTTGCGGTAGGGTACAGTCAACCGCAAGCGCTGCGGTCAGATCCGATGTAAGCCGATGTACCGATGGTTGAATATACTTCCTGGAGATGACGTACGCTAGTGGGCAGCTAAAGACAGGCTGGTTGGCGTCTGTAAACACAAAGTGATCACTCGCCAAGACATAGTGGGCGTGCTTATGCCTTGCCAAGCGAACAGCTGCCTTGACGTCACTTTGCAAAATTTCCATACGCTGAGAGCGAGCGGCAGCATCTAGCGAGTGGGTCTGAATCGGGTCCAGAGTGTTTTTTCCGCAGGCTAAGATTCAGGATCTGCAAACCAGAATAAGGACCATTTTACAACTATGTCATATCTCGGTGCCCAGAGCTATACAGATACTGGGTAAAATGGAAGCTTCATTCGAAGCAGTTCCTTTTACCAGATTTCACACCCAACCTCTACAGAACCAATTGTTTAATCAATGGGTAAACACAGACCCTCAATTACACAAACAGATGTTTGGATTATCCGTACAGACTCGGCAGTCTCTCAGGTGGTGGAAATCTGAACAAGGGTAGTCTATTGTCAGTAATAGATTGGATCATTGTCACCACAGATGCCAGCCTTACAGGCTGGGGAGCGATGATTCTAGACAGTTACAGGGTAATTGGTATAACATATGGTGTAGTGCGCTACTTCGGGCTGATACTTTTCAGAGCGATACCCGGAAGCAGCTGTCCGGCGGTGAGACAGGCGTGCACGGTCACCGCTGGCTCCTATATACCCACAGCAGCCGAAGACTGTCATCGTTCCGGCTGCTGCATCACGGGATCCACACAAGACGGATCTCCAACATCGAGTGGGGATCACAGGCAAGCAGGCAAACGGAGGCACACTTTAATTCAAAGCACCGGACACTCGGCACCCAACCATAGGAGCACGGAGGTAGGAGGTGCGCGTGCCAACACTTGTCCCTTGAACATTTAAAACAGTATCATCACTCCCCATCAAAAGAGCAACATATTAAGGACCTGGACTATAAGAAGTAACAGTAACTGGCACATTATGTTGCCATATATGCAACACTATCTCTAATACAGAACGCCCTAGTCATTTTCCTGTAGACAGATCTAGCATACGATCCTTATATGTTATATTGTCTTATTGACTCATTGTTTTATTGTGTTCTATATATGACATTTGTTCCTATATTTGTTATTTTTACTGTATACACCTCTTTTAAGTACTTATTTATGACATAGAACTCTTTCAGACAGCCATAGTTTTACTGCATTTAGTTCTTTTTTACTTTTATTCTATTTTTAGGAATACATTTGATATTATTATATCTTTGGACTGTATACACATTTCTTACCACACAATTATACACTTAGCACTGCATCTTAACCAAACCCCATTGTTTATTGTAGATTATTAACACAGATAGCACTTCTATATATTTGCTGTGCCGCTCAAGTGATAATTAAGCATCCAGACAGTTACAGGGTCTTTGGTATGTTCAGGAAACTGCTCTTCCCATCATATACTAGAATTAAGGGCAATTCGATATGCATTGATTCGGGCCCAGTGCTATCTAAAGAATTTATCAGTGCAAATCAAATCCGACAATGCCACAGCAGTTGCTTGCATAAACAAACAGGGTGGCACACGCAGCTGGTTGGCAATGAGGGAGGTTTCTCACATCCTTCATTGGGCAGAAAATTGGGTCCCAACTATTTTAGCAATTCACATTCCAGGGGTGGACAACTGGGAGGTGGACTTCTAAAGTCGCCACAGTGTACATCCAGGGGAATGGGAATTACACCAGGATGGCTAGATGGGGAGCTCCAGACATAGATCTAATGGCTTCTCATCTAAACCGGAATCTTCCAAGGTACGGATCTCGGTCTCGGGATCCTCAGGCATCTCTGGTGGATGCCATGACAGCACTTTTGTGTTCCAACTGGGATACATCTTTCCTCCTCTGGTAATGTTACCAAAGGTAATCCAGCGAATTCGACTGGTGGCACGAACAGTCATTCTGGTGGCTCTAGACTGGCCACGCCATCATTGGTACACAGTTCTTCGGAACATGTTGGCAGATGTTCCGTTTCGTCTGCCACTGCATCTAGATCTCTTACTTCAGGGACCATGCTGTCACCCAGATTTGCCTCGATTTGGCTTTGACGGCATGGTTCTTGAATCCAATATTTTGAGAGCCGAAGGGTTTTCAGAGTCAGTGGTGAAAACCATGATACAGGTCCGTAAACTAGTTACATCCCGGATATATCATCAAACTTGGAAGATATATATTTCCTGGTGTGAAAAGAACAAGTTCAAACCAGAAAAGTTCAGAATGTCTCGCCTTTGTCTTTTTCACAAGAAGAGTTAGTTGGGGGTTTGAATTGGTCTTCTCTTAAAGGACAAATTTCGGCTCTATCAGTTCTGTTTCAGAAGAAGTTGACCATCATTCCAGAGGTTCAGACCTTCTTGCAGGGGGTTCTTCGCATACAGGGCCTGATTCAGCTTTGGGTAAAGAGTGAGATATCTCACTCAACTGATCATCTTGGTAAAACAATGCTGCACTGCAGGTGGGGAAGATTTAAAATGTGCAGAGAGATTTAGATTTGGGAGGAGTGTGTCAAAACTGACATCTAAATTGTAGAGTAATAACAAAGCTGTGCAGTATTTGTGGGTTACATTCAAAAGCAGCCAGTATTTACCCTACATGTAAAATAAAATGTATGTATTTACACCCCTTGCATTGCAGTATGGTTTGTCCAGGTTCACAGTTAAGTGCTATTTCTCACTTTATTCCCAAAGCTGAATAGGCCCACAGTCTCTTTATGTCCCACTGGTTCCTCCCTAGGACTTAAATTTAGTTTTGGAGGCACTTCAAAAGGCTCCATTCGAGCTTTTGGAATCAATAGAATTGCGACACCTCACTCTGAAGGTTGTTTTCCCTTTGGCCATTGCTTCGGCCAAAAGGAAATCAGAATTAGCGTCTCTTTCCTGTAGAGATCCGCTTCTCGTGTTTCATGAAGATAAGGTAGTGTTACGCACCAAGCCTTCTTTTTAGCTTCCCTTCGGTTTTTCACATTAACCAGGATATTGGGTTGCGCTCGCAACCGTGTTGATAGTTAGCCCTGCGCACGCGCAAGCCCGGAGTGAGAGAGAAACTCTCTTGCTCCGGAGCTCTCTACAAAAGGGACGGTTGTCGATGTTGATCGGCCGCTCGCCCCGTTTTGTAGGTGGGCCGGGGGGGTGGCTTCCAAAATGGAGGCGTTCCTTAAGGGAACGCCTACCATCTTGTGGGCGACCGCACTGACATCATTAGTGATGTCAGTGGGGAGTTTCCTGCTCGATCAGAGCTAGAAGCTCCCTGGGGCTTACAGTTGCCGAGACTCAACCTTAGGGTCTCGTCGCAAGCCCCGATGGTCGCGATGGTGTTCACCATCGCGACCATCAACCTGGTCAGTCGCTAAGCTGTGGGTGGTAACCCACAGCTTAGCTAGCGACCAGGAGGCCGCACTAAAAAAAAGGAAGCGGCCGCCCTCATTCAGAGAGAGCGATCGCTTCTTGCGACCGCCTCTGAATGAGGGCCATTGTCCTTCCGGCTTTTCACCAGCATTTAGTGGCTACTAAAGGTTCTTCATTAGCATTGTTGGATGTGGTACGTGCGTTACGCATTTACTTGGACTGTACTGCATTTTTTAGGCGTATGGATTCTGTTGGTATTGATTGATGCACCAAAAAGAGGCTGGCCTGCCTCAAAAGGGTCCATCGCTAGATGGGTAACTTCTGGCATTAGGTAGGCCTCCATACATTTGGCGCAAAGGATGCAAGTGTAGAATGAATAATTTTGAAAGCGGACAGTTCTGACGCACCCCCCCCTTTATTTGGCTTGCTTTGGTATATCACCCAGAGAAATGGCATCCAACAGATGGATGATAAAGGAAATACAATTTTTTACTTGTTTTAAAATCTCTTCCTTGAAGTCCATCTGGGGGATCCAACAATCCCTCCCTTGTGTGGTACATACTAGGATACTTGTTAGTTTCTGGTTTCTCAGTCCCTTCCGTGGGTCTCCTTTGGCTTTGTTAAAGATAGACTGAGTTTAGGCTGGAAGGGGAGGGGTTATATAGGGGGTGGGAGACAGTTTTCAATTAAGCTAGTGTCCGATTCCACACCTCACTACGCATAACCCAGAGTAATGGCATTCCCCAGATGGACTTCAAGGAAGAGATTTTACGGTAAATTTTGTTTTTTATACGCATTGCTGAATCAGTGAAAACCTGCTTATAGTGTACTAGAGAGTCAAGGCTGGGAGATTAATCGCACAGGAACTGGTTTTAATTTAAACACATACAAATTTGCAGGTTAAGCACAATGGAACTTGGTGTGAAGAAAAGTCTAAAGGAGCGTATCCACTTGCTGAGAAAAATGAGCAAGTACGACATCGTTATCGTTCAATCGCTCATTAATCGTGCAGAAAAATATCGGTAACGACCAGCGATGTGCGATCCCGCTGGTCATTGTCGGCATCGCTCATCGCCCGAACATGACGGTCAACCTGACAATATCAGGTTGAGCCAGGGTTGCCTACCCTCCCGATTTGGGCGGGAGCCTCCTGATAATCGGGTGCAGCTCCCGCCCCCCCGGAAAGGCAGGCAAGCCTCCCGGCGGCTGCCGATCCCTCGACATCCCCCCGCAATTTACACCTAACCCCCGCTGCGAGGGCAGCCAGTGACGCAATTCGCGTCATTTTGGCCCCGCCCCCTGCCTCACACAATGCCTGTATTATCGGCATTGTGTAGCGGGGGCGGGGCCAAAATGACGCGATCGCGTGACCCCGCCCCCGTGGCTCCTACAAATGCCAGGCACCCGTCCGGACACGCCCCCTTTTTTGACCACGCCCCCCGCTGCCCTGCCGATCTGGCTGCTCCTTCCGGGAGGGAGCAGCCAGAAAGTCGGCAACTATGGGTTGAGCATATTCGGGGATGAGGGAGGGTGCCTGCACTGAACGACATATCGTTCAGTGTGGGCATTGCACAGTATAATGAACGACAACGATATCGTTATCGTTCAGTCCTTCATTGTTGGCAAGTGGATAGGTGCCTTTAGTCGCTTGTATCAGAACACTTTTTACACAGATTAAGTCTCACATCAAATTGTTCAGTGCAATCTAGCAGGGATGTAGTCGGCTGACCGGCAGTTGCGAGGCCGCCAGTCTAAATGCCGATGCTGATATCCCGACAAGAGAGTTAAGATAGGCGCCAAAATGCCGACACCTATTTTAATCCCGATGCCGCAAAACAGACGGACGGATGCCTGAATGAGATAAGCCCGGGGCGCTCGTCCTTTTAGCCGCGTTTTAGGGTAGTTAGTGGGGTTAGGTTTTGGGGGGGAGGTTAGGGTCAGGCACCCCTAGCGGAGAGGGATAGGGTCAGGCACCACTGGGGGGGGGTTACGTTTAGGCACTAAGGGGAGAGGGTTAGGTTTAGGCACAAAAGAGGGGGACTTAGGTTCAGGAACTAAAGGGGAGGGTTAGGGTATGGGGTGGGGAGGGTTAGGGCTAGGGTACCAGAAGGGAGGGTTGGGGGGGTAAGTATGGTCGGGGTACCAACCATCGGGATGCAGCTGTCGGTATTCTGACAGGAGGCATCCCGACAGCCGAAATATCATACCAATACCATCTAGCAATGTAGTTTTTTGCTCACTGTTTTATTTAAGCGAATAAGATGCACATTTTGGGCGAGAATGATGCAATCTATGGCCCTCCATAACTAAATTATGTCTACAGATAAGAATTCTCGCAATATCAACTAACAGTCCTGAACTGATGTACAGTAAGTGATCATTATAGAAGGTGTCTTCCTACATTTACACACACACACCGATTCCCCCAAATCCTCTCCCTACTATCCAATCATGTTTTGGTGACACCCCACCCCATGCAAGGTCTCCAAAACTGTACTGTCTAATTCATTGCAGATGGGAGATGTGCATTTCGAAGTTTTAGTTTTTCATAAGACTATCACTGATGTTAAGAGATAATAACATTTATTTGAAGCTTTTATGCCCGTGTCAAATGAAATTATTAACCGGATATTGTATTTTTGGCTTTCTAAATCACCAGCATAAACAATCTGTGGCTGTAAAACATTAGAGGTGGCATTAACAGCACAGAGTAAGGAGAAACGTGGAGCATGTGTTCCATGGACTGTGTGACCCTGAGATGTTCACCATACACCTGGAGACGTCTTGATGACACACCAAGCTCTACTGAAGAACAAACTAATCTGACCTACATTCTGGAACAGTTCTAGGACTTTACCTATTACAGTCCTATCTGTCCCTTCTGTAATCACCACACAGTCACGTATAAAGCCCACAGTTATGTTGCCCTTTCTTCGTCGTTAAATACACTGCACCCTATATATTGTATGCTGTCAGTGTATGGAAAAATAATCATCACAATTCTATCTTTCCTGCTGATTCTCGCACTGTAATTCACATCCCTGTCCTTTGTCTGTGGGCCATCACTTACATAGAAGTAAAATGTAATCATCTAAACTTCTGATTGCTTAATGCCTAATTCTACAGGAGTCAACTACCACAGTGACAGGGCTGCTGTTGGGGATTTGGCTGTTAAAGTGGTTGGGGGCACCTGTCAAAGCCCTATGTGCTTGTGTGTATTTTTACCCAACCCCTCTGGTATAACATATTAGTCCTTTCAAATATTTTTTTATGGATCTCTCACATTTTTAGTTACGCCCCTGGCAGGCTATACTTACGGCAGTCACCTGTTCGCACATCTGCGCATGCGTATGAGTCGTAATGCACATGCACCAACCAGTCAGTGCGATCGGAAATCGAGAGCTCGCCAAATAGCGAGTGCCTGCTAATTTGAGTGACAGGATGAGGCGTTTGTGGGTGGTAACAGGGGAAGGTACTTGAAAACGGGGAGTGGAGATCCGAACGCAGGCGTGCCAAATGGTCAAAACGGGCGTTTTAAGGGTGTGCATAATTAACAAAGCAGCATCATCGACCACATCACTTGGTTGTCTCTTAGCCTGAACTGTTCGCATGATTGCGGTAGGATAAACCTACCACAAGCACTGCGAGCAGTTCAGACGCCTTTCGATGTACTCAATTAATCAAATAAATAGCGGAGATGACGTATGATGCGAGTGGCCAGGGGGCGTCTTTACAAAATAGCGAGCGCATGTTTCGTTCGCTCGCTCAGACATAGAGGCATCAACAGACCGCAAAGAGCGAGTGCTCAATTTAAATATCCGGCCCCTTTTTCTGAACGAGCAAGCGCAAATAGCGTCCGGCTCTGAATCAGGCCCTGAGTTTGTTGTGGACCCGGGGTGGTAATAGGAGCAGACACTTGAACAGATTTAAATTGAAAAGTGGGTTTTATAATGGGTGAACTTGCAGACATGTACACGGATAAAATAAAGTCCAGAATATTAAGAAGATGGTGATGAAAAAAACTGTAGTGAAGTAATAATAAACAATGGGGTAGATGTATGAAAGCGGCACGTTAAGTGACGGTATAACGCTTCCTGCTTCGCCTCTTTACCGAGGTGCAGCAGGAAGCACTACCGATGAGATGTAAGAACATCTCATCGGCCGGAGAGGGGGAGCAATAACAGCCTAGTGCTGATGCCCTGTGTCTCTGTCCCGGCCGGCGCCACTGAGCATTTGCGGGATCTCGCAAATATCGCGAGATTCCCGCGTGCAGCCTGGAGCCGGCAACAGGGACAGCGCTGTCCCTGCTGTGGGTATAGGCTAGCGCCAGGCTGTAGCTGTCGATAACGACCGCTACAGCCGGCCGAACGGTCATGCGGTATGACCGTTCGTACATGGCCCTGCCGCTCGGTGCTGCAATCTTGTAGATAGCAGCGCCGATAATGACAGGGGCGCATAACGCCCCTGTCATTTACCGCCCAGACCCCCGATCATACATCAGGGAGAATTGGTATCAGCGCACCTAACGTGCGCTTATACCGCTTCTGGGCTTCATACATCTACCCCAATGTCCAGTTAGTGGCAGAACTAATAAACAGTCTTTGTAATCCAAAAGGGTTATAGCAAGGCTGCAGACAGGGAAACAGTTACTGATTGATACTGGTGAGATGAAATCCAGAGAGGTATAGAGTAATTGGATTAGCAGCAGCTGATGAATTGAACTGAGATGGCTCAGTGTAGAGCTAGGTTAATGGAGGCAGTGCAGGTTCAGGGTTAACTGTAGACAAAGGTCCTTTGACAGGGAAAGGGTAAATAGAAGGTGCAGGATGGTTCCAGCAGGAGACAGGGAGCAGGCAGAGCGGTGCAGGCTACTTGGAAGCTGGGATCCAGCAGGAGCACAGGCAAGCACTCAGACAGGTAGGTTTATTCAGAAGCACAGGAACTCTCTCACAGCTACGCTGTGAAACACGTTGCACTGGCAACTATGGGAAGCTCTGAACTCTCTTAAGTACCCAGTGCTGAATCGTGATAGGTCAGAGAGAGCATGTGACATGCCAGGACTGGAGCAACTAAGTCACATGACCAGAAGCAAGATGGCGGCGCCCATACCAGAGTGGAATGGAAACACCACGCCTACCCTAAGCCAAAATGACCGTGCCTGCGGAGCACCTTGCACAGCCAACGCCTGCCGCCAGACACCAGCCCCTCCGCCAGAAAGACCACGCCACAGCGCCCTCACAGGTAATACCCGTCGTCCCTTATGCCGAGAAACCCTGGTCGTGACATCACCTAGTTGTAGAGATTATTTTCTCCCTGTACCTATGCTGACCCACAAGGCCTACTTTTGTTGCTGCAACCCAAAAGTATGTGTAATACAATCCCAGTTTGCTCCCCCAGCTGTAACAGGCTCCAACTGCTCCTGCTCTAGCTACAACCAGTGTATTAAGAGAGCCACATAGGACCTGTCTGGGGCAAAACTGTACAGGCGGAAATCTTAGTTTGACTTTAGAGCTAAACTGACAGTGGGACACCATCCTAAAGTTCAAAAGGTCAAAGCAGAACACTAAGGGCCAAATGTAATAGGTAGTCTGCTTTGGTAAATTGCGAGTTTGGTGCTAAACTCGGAATTTTTCACAACTCTCCAATGTAATAGGGTGTCTGTTCACTAAAACTCGCATTTTTCAGAGTTACTAAAACTCTCCATTCTCAAACTCGCATCCAGATGTTTTCACATTGAAAACAATCAACTCGCCCAATGTAATAGAGTGTCTGTTTCAGACTCGCAAAAAAAGATTACCAAAAGTCCCCAAATAATAGACCTGCTTCAGGCTAGCGAGTACATCCTGAGCAGGTCAGATTAACACTGAAACATGCACATATCCATGAGATATGTACATGTTTCTTTGTGTACTTATGTTAAATGTTTTTATCTAAAAAAAAAAAATTCCTTGCACCCCCTCCCCAAAAGCATAACCAGCCCCGGGCTTTATAAAGACTGTTCTGGTTCTAAAAATACAGGGGCCAAAATGCGTAGGGGGCCTCTGTATATTAAGAACCAGCACAGGGCTTTGTTGAGCTGGTCCTGGTTCTGGAAAATCAGGGGACAAAACGAGTAGGGGTCCCCTGAAAATTCCAGAACCGAACTCTTTCTAGCGGGGGGATAATGCCACAGCCAGGGAAAACCTTTCACCAGTTTCCCCGGCCAAAGCATTATCCCTGACCGCTAGTCAGTCCAGGCCGGGGATCCCTGGGGAGTTGGGTACACCCCCAATAAAGGGGTACCCCTCTCCAGGGCACCCCAGGCCTAGACTGATAGCCCGGGGCTTTCCCCGGCATCCTAGGGCGGTGGGTGCCGGGTTGATAGTGTAAAGTGTAAAAATAAAGTTTGCATATTGTCTTTAGTTGTAGAACCACAAGTACCAGCAAGCCTTCCCTGCATGCTGGTATTTGGAGAACCACAAATACCAGCATGCGGGGCATTATGGGCCCGCTGGCACTTGTAGTTCCACAACTAAAGAAATACGTAAATAAACAAACATACACCGTGAATGTAAAATTTTATTAAAACATACATGCACACTCATACTCACTTAGTATCCGAAGTAATCCATAGGGGTGTACCTGAAAAAAAAAATCCATACTCACCTCTCCTATGTGTACACACATACCATTGCTCAGTCCGGCATGGATCGGGTTTTTTGCGTTTTTTAATTTTAACCCCTGGATTGCCTACTTGGACAAGTGGACGTGATCTACGCATAGGAGAGGTGAGTATGGATTTTTTTTTTCAGGTACACCCCTATGGATGCTAGGTGAGTATGTGTGAGTGTGCATGTATGTTTTAATAAAATTTGACATTCACTGTGTATGTTTGTTTATTTACGTATTTCTTTAGTTGTGGAACTACAAGTGCCAGCGGGCCCATAATGCCCCGCATGCTGGTATTTGTGGTTCTTCAAATACCAGCATGCAGGGAAGGCTTGCTGGTACTTGTGGTTCTACAACTAAAGACAATATGCAAACTTTATTTTTACACTTTACACTATCAACCCGGCACCCACCGCCCTAGGGTGCCGGGGATAGCCCGGGGCTATCAGTCTAGGCCTGGGGTGCCTTGGAGAAGGGTACCCCTTTATTGGGGGGTACCCAACTCCCCAGGGATCCCCGGCCTGGACTGACTAGCGGTCAGGGATAATGCTTTGGCCGGGGAAACCGGTGAAAGGTTTTCCCTGGCTGTGGCATTATCCCCCCGCTTGAAAGAGTTCGGTGCTGGTTCTGGAATTTTCAGGGGCCCCCACTCGTTTTGACCCCTGATTTTCCAGAACCAGGACCAGCTCAACAAAGCCCTGTGCTGGTTCTTAATATACAGGGGCCCCCTACGCATTTTGGCCCCTGTATTTTTAGAACCAGAACAGGCTTTATAAAGCCCGGGGCTGGTTATGCTTTTGGGGAGGGGGTGCACTTTTTTTTTTTTTTTTTAAACGCACACAAAAGCCATCATGGATCTCACTGATCTGTGATGGCTTCTCTAAAACTCGCACCTTTTAATGCTACTCGCATTAAAAGGTGTCAATTTACATAGTCCTAAACTCGCAAATGCAGTAGCCTCGAGCTGAAAAGTTCGCAGGCTATTGAATTTGCGAGTTTCAGTACAAACTCGCACTTTTTAAAAGTGCAAGAAAGTTCGAGTTTGTACTGTTGCTAAAACAGACTACCTATTACATTTGGCCCTAAATATTTGTTATTCGGAAGATGCACTTTATATCATACTTGCCGACATTCAGCTCCCTCCTTCCGGGAGGGGGCTGAATGTCAGCTCACAGCGGGGGGCGTGGCCGCACGATAACGCCGTTGCGGGGGCGTGGACAGTGCGGGCCGGGGGTGTGGCCGCGAGATCGCGTCATCGCGGCTCCGCCCCCTCATCACAATGCCGGAATAAACGGCATTGTAAAGCAGGGGGCGGGGCCATGATGACGCGATTCAGCGCGAATCGCGTCACTGGGCCTCCCCGCTGTGGGGGTTACCCTAGTAACTCTGCAGGGGGGTAGGGAGGGATGGCGGCTTGCGGGAGGCTTGCCTGCCTTCCCGGGGGGCCGGGAGCGGCACCCGAAAATCGGGAGGTTCCCGGCCAAATCGGGAGGGTAGGCAAGCCTGCTTTATATACACCTAGCAGCTCTACCAGTTTCTGAGATGCAAATCTTCACAATTTACTATACACTGCTAAACACATTGCAAAGCATTTTTGCCTGGATGCTGACCGTACTCTGGATTGCTGCCTCCTGTTATCTTTTGCCAGGACACTGAGCATTTTCTGCATAGCAGCCTGTCCTGAACTTTCCCACTGACTTTTTTGAATTGCCGTCTGTTCTGACCCTTGTTTGGACACTGGATGTTGTCTCGCTATGTGAGTACTTGCAATTCTTTTTCTTCACAATCCACTCTGTAGTTTTGGATTTGTATCTCCACTATCTTGGTGCAAGCGTCCTTCTATTGGAGCATACACATGGTCAGATTTGTCAGATGAACGATTTGACCAACGATTTGAATGATTTGAACTATGAACGATTTTTGACTGCATTAAAATGAATGGAATCGTCCAAATCTGACTGCAAACACATCAGATGTCAGATATCGTTATCTGACCACCGGGAACGCGCATCGTTCATCGTTCAGACATGTCAGATATGTCAGATTTTCCTTCAGATATTAACGATTGAACGATTTTTAAAATCGTTATCATTCAGATCTGAAGAAAAATCTGACCGTGTGTATGCACCGTTAGACTAAGGGTGCATACACACCTGTACAATATCAGCCCGATTTAGCCAAATCGGAACGACAAAGCGGTCGCATGCGATATCGTGCGATTGGCTGTGCTGCACAGTCAATCATACGATATCGCATATGAGCCTGTACAAGTTAATGAAGGACGGAACAGTGGGCCTGATTCAGACCCACTCGCGAGCGGCTGTCCGCTCGCAAGTGGGTCGATGTTATGGACTGAGCATGCGCACGACGGAGGGAGCTCCGTCGTGCGCATGCGCCAGACGCGACGAGCGAAGGAAAGTCCTTCGCTCGTTGTGTCCGATCAAAGGGGGCGTGCTGTCAATGTTGATTGACAGCACGCCCCCTTTGGTGGGCGTGCCGGGGGCGTGCCTCCCTGACGGGGGCGTTCCCTCAGGAACGCCCCCCGTCAGAAGCCGGCCCACTGACATCACTAGTGATGTCAGTGGGAGTGATTTGGGCTCTGATAGAGCCAAAATCACTCCGGAGCTTGCGGTTGAAAACCTCAACCGCAGGCTCCGGCTCGCAAATTCGATGGTCGCGATGGTCTCGACCATCGCGGCCATCACAATGCACGCTCGTATAGCCTGTGGGTGGTGACCCACAGCTATACGAGCGTTCAGGAGGACGCTCCATGAAAATGGAGCCCGGCCCTCATTCAGAGCGTGCGCTCTGCTCAGAGCGTACGGCTCTGAATGAGGGCCAGTGATTGTTCTGTCGTTCATTACATCTTTCAAGTGTGTACCAGCAATCATGCGATGTCCAGGGTGAAGACAAATCGCCTTGAACATCGTCATGATTGCAAGTAGTTTAGGTGTGTACCCAGCCTAAGCCTCTACCAGATGCACAAGCCCTGAGTACCACTGAGCACATCTAGCTCTAAGGGAAAGGGGCTGTGGTATGTGATAACTGATGACCATGACTAGCCAGGTTCTAAAGGTTTGTGCTGGGAATTCGGTGACTGGCTAGCAAATCGTTAGTATGCAGCATGTACATTTGTTATTTCTTGCCAATTGGCAAAAATGATCCGAATAAGTTCTAGAACATTTATGGACATTTGTTACTCAAAAACTTATATCATTCTTACAATGATTTTCCTTTCCTAGAACCAGAATATGGCAACGAACATCAGTGTATTAATTCCATCCCATCATGCATATTATAGGTCCCTCCCAAAGATGTAAGGCAAAGTTTCCAAATCTCAGCCCTCAAATCCCCTAACAGTACAGGGCAGACTAGATGGGCCAAGTGGTTCTTATCTGCCATCAAATTCTATGTTTCTATGTTACAGGTTTTAAAGTTTGATTATTATTCTTTATTGCGCCTGAATTATATGTTATAGAAATAATATATTTGATTTCTAGTAATAGAGCTCAAGCATAGATATCCTTTAAAGTCTGAACTGTTTAATGACTAAGTTTGGGAAACACTGTGTTATAGATAAAGGTGTGTATTTTTTAAGCCTTTTTTGGGGAAAAATCCTACAAAAACTGTAATTTTCAGAGGCTTCTGCAGGCATAGGTCATTTGATTATAAACCTCATCAAGCCTATTAATACAGTGTATAGAAAATGACCATGCTGCTCCTCAGCAATACGTTATTTGGTGTAGAACTGCCTTAACAAGCTGTGGCATAGGTTTTTTAAGGTATATTAAAACAAAAACAAAGGGTTCTAGAACTGACCAGTAGTTTGCTTACACGATACATTATTTCATACTAAGGTAATATTGTGCCACAGTAAATTCACCATTCATTCTCCCTGCTGTATGCCAGGACATAAGAATTGTCATTTATTTACCAAACATATTATATAGTAATGCAGAGAGAAATGTCAGCAAACATTCCAGGGCATGCGCCCTGTCCTCAATGTAATCTCCATAACAAAACCCAGCTAAGAGAACATTTAAACAGCCTATGTACAAAACAAACCCACCATGCAGAATTGCAGATACACTACCACAAGTATTAAAAACTGGTCAACACTAGAGGAAACTTTACAAAGTCCAGTTTCTCTTTAAGGCCCTCAGGATCATTAGTCAGTCAGTCAAATATAGATCCTTGCTCAATGCTGTAACAAAAGTGTCTCACCATTCCCGTAGGCTCTTAAGATTTTCGGTAATGCATTATGCAAAATCACTAATTCTAAAACATTATGGCTCCCTGTTCTAAAGTGTCAAGAAAATTGTGTTTCGCTGCATGGGTTTATGAAGGTTTCATTCAAGATGGCTGCCTCACCTTTTACATTCTCCTGAACATCTCCATAAAACAGCTTAAATTCTACAAAAGTGACATTAGAAGCACAAGAATTATCCAAGGACTTACATTTAACTGGTACTGCACTACATGGACATCTTTCCAAAATCAACGGATTGCATTCCTGCACTGAGATTCACATTGGATTGGATTGAAACCTCTGCCCTCTCCACCAGAACCCAGACTGGCATTACCTGTGCAGTGGACACCCCAGAGCAAGGTACTGTGGAATACAAATTATCTTTGGCTCCAGCTCCCCCCTAAGACATCATTCACCTCTGTTCTCTGCTCAGCAAATAACTCTGATTTCTTGCACTAATAATCTAAAATACAGTATCCCCAGTCTCTGAAATCTGGAAGTCCGGTCATTTTAAAACACAGGATCCCATTTTTTATTTTTTTTTTCCCCTGGAGACATGTTATCTTTACCCTTGCACAGAATATCTACTTCAAAAGGAGTCTCACACTGGGATTTTCACACCTATACAATAGGAATGGCTTCTAACACCTTTCCACAAGCCTGCTTTGCCCTGGAATACTTTGTGTAACTAAATCATCAACTGAAAAGACAAGTTAGCTTATTAGATACTCCTTATTCAAAATATACCTTTTGTACAAGAGAGAAGCAACTGGACATAGCAATGGCCAAATTATATTAGTCTACTCATGAATCCCATTATAACTTCTGGATCATACACAGAGTTTAGAAAACAGAAAAATAAAAACTGCTTGATCTTCTCTCATCATCAAATGTAATTCATGCTCTCTCTTCGATGACCCAATGTATTTTTACACCTCCAGCTTTATGTGTTCACTCCGCCCACCACGAGCAGCAGTTCCTATTGATCCAGCACAGGCTTCCATTCTTAAATCCCTTGGCATTTTCAAAAAAACTCAACGGGGCAGTCGTGGGAAGCGAGGACAAAAGTCTCTTTTCCGCTGTAACCACGTAAGTTCCTTGCTTTCAGGTTCACCAGTCTCATATAGGAGACAAATAGAAGTGGTACCTATCAAACGGCCCTGTGCTTGGAAGAACAGATCATTAAACTCCCGCTCTGTGACTGACATCCCCAGAGCTCCCACACTCAATATAAAGAAAACTACAGGCACTCCGGTATGCCCAATCAGGTCTGTCCTTTGTAATGCCAGATCTATAAGAAACAAGACTGCCACAATTGCTGACCTTATTGAATCTGCAGATCTTGCCTGTATTACAGAGACTTTGCTAGATGAAAATACAGCACCTATCTTGGAAGCTGCAGTTCCAACAAATGATTCTGTCATTCACAACCCAAGACTTAACCGCAGGGGAGGGGAAGTGGCCATCTGCTTTAGAAAAGCACTTAAACTTAGGGTCCACCCAATGGAAATGACTCACTCATTTGAGTGCATCGCTGCTCGGAGTTCTACAGAATTAGGATTCAGAGTACTTCTCATTTACCGCCCCCCTGGAGATGGAAAGATATTTCTACAAGAATTTGCAGATATTGTTGCTGGACTAGTTCTGGAGCATCAAAGATGGCTGTTCCTTGGGGATTTCAATGCATGGGTTGATGATGAGCTCTCACACCTTGGCCAAGATCTCCTGTGCACAATGAATGCTCTGGGCCTCACACAAGTCATCCCTTTGGCTACTCATATAAGTGGTCACACTCTTGATCTTGTCTTCCAGATTGGATTAGATGTCTCTGAACTAAATATAAACCCAGTCACGTGGTCAGACCACCACTCCATTCACTTCTCAGTTGCAACCCCTCAAAATAGAACTTTACCCATGGAGTTGACAAGGTATCGTCCAAGGAGGGGCATGACTCCCCAGGCTCTTGCAGCAAACCTGGATCTTTCTGCGGTAATGGGGGCCTGTGAAGATCCTTGTTCCCTTGTCCATTACTATAACAGGGATGTGACAGCTGCAATGGATATTATTGCCCCTGTGTGTATATGACCCCTCATACCACACCGTCAAGCCCCTTGGTTTGACAATAGTGTTAGTGAACTCAAGAAAAGGGGGCGTAGACTTGAAAGACGATGGAGGAAGACGAACCTGGTAGAGGATAAGTTAACACTGATCAAACATATAAGAGAATATCAATCAACAGTCACCCGTAAGAAAACAGAGTTCCTTTCAAATGAGATCAAGGCAGCAAACAATAGGCCGGCTCAGCTTTTCCGTACAGTGGAGATGCTTTGCAAACCAGCATGCCTGCAGCATGATGAAACCCTCTCCCAGTCAAGATGCAATGAGTTTGCAAAATTCTTTGCAGATAATGTATCCTCCATCCGGGCTGGAATCCCCACAGTGCCATCAAAGGAGTGCCAAACTACCAAGCCTGCCAAGGTAAGCCACCTGTCTCTCTGGAACAGCTTTGACATAATGGATGCAAAAGACATTGCTAAAATTATCAGAATGTTGCGACCCACCACCTGTGATCTGGACCCTGCCGCAACCAAGACCAGTATAAAACTTTCCTTTTCTAGGAAAGGTCATTGAGAAAGTGGTGGAAATGCAACTGGAAACCCACCTGTCTACCCATGATATTTATGATCCATTCCAGTCAGGATTCAGGAGAAGACATAGCACTGAAACAGCCCTGGTATGTCTGCTTAATGATCTTCTGGTGGCAAGAGACAGAGGTGATTGTTCAATCTTAATCCTTCTGGATCTCTCAGCAGCATTTGATACTGTGGACCATGGGATTCTAATTGAGCGCATGAAAAATTTCTGTGGACTGGATGGCACAGTCCTTAGATGGTTCAAATCATTTCTGACCGGCAGGTCACAGAGAGTTTCTTCTGGAGTAAACTTTTCATCACCAGTGTCACTTCTATGCGGTGTCCAACAGGGTTCTATACTATCTCCCATGCTTTTTGCAGTATACATGCTGCCACTGGGTGAAATAATCAGACGTCATGGCCTGGTTTACCACTGCTATGCAGATGATACACAACTGTACCTGTCCTTTGCTCCAGGTACAAAGGACCCAATAACAACCCTAAATGGCTGCCTAGCTGAGCTTCAGGAGTGGATGAGTGCCAGTTGGCTGCGACTGAACCCTGATAAAACAGAGGTTCTTATGATAGGTCACAGGACAGGGCTACAGCATAGCCAACCAACAGGACTTACGCTTGGGGGTTCAGAATTACAAAACATGTGCGGAATCTTGGTGTTGTCCTGGATAGTGGCTTGACACTTAAACATCAGGTATCAGCCACAATCAAATCCTCATTCTTTCATCTGAGGAACATAGCCAGAATCAAGCACTTAATTCCCTCAGAAGATCTGCCTAAAGTCATACATGCATTTATATCATCACGCCTAGACTACTGCAACGCCCTCTACCTCGGTCTCCCAGCAAAAGAATTACACCACTTGCAGATGGTACAAAACGCAGCTGCTAGGATATTAACCAACCAGCCCCGTTCCAGCCACATAACACCCATTCTCTACTCCCTTCACTGGCTGCCTGTCAGATGGCGAAGAAACTCTGTGTGACCTGCCGGTCAGAAATTGTTTGAACCAGCTAAGGACTGTGTCATCCAGTCCACAGAAATTTTTCAGGCGCTCAATTAGAATCCCGTGGTCCACAGTATACAGAGAGTTCCAGAAGGATTAAGATTGACCAATCACCTCTGTCTCTTGCCATCAGAAGATCATTATGTACACATACCAGAGCTGTTTCAGTGCTATGTCGTCTTCTGCATCCTTTCTGGAATGGATCATAAATATCATGGGTGGACAGGCGGGTTTCCAGTTGCATTGCCACCACTTTCTGGTCTAATAATTGCTTGCTTTAGTGGTTCTGGAAAAATGTCTGTTTGCAAAGAGGAATTGAACTATTTTTGCAATTACAGGGTCAATCATGTCCATACACTCTATGAGGAACTTGGTTGAGACAGGGTGCAGATCACAGGTGGTAGGTTGCAACATTCTGATAATTTTAGCAATTTCTTTTACATCCATTATGTCAAAGCTGTTCCAGGGAGACAGGTGGCTTACCTTGGTAGTTTGGCACTCCTTTGATGGCACTGTGGGAATTCCAGCCAGGATGAAGAATACTTTATCTGCAAAGAATTTTGCAAACTCATTGCATCTTGACTGGGAGAGGGTTTCATCAAGCTGCAGGCATGCTGGTTTGCAAAGCATTTCCACTGTACAGAAAAGCTGAGCTGACCTATTGTTTGCTGCCTTGATCTCATTTGAAAGGAACTGTTTTCTTACGGTTGATTGTTGACTGATATTCTCCAATATGTTTGATTAATGTTAACTTATCCTCTACCAGGTACATCTTCCTCCATCGTCTTTCAAGTCTACGCCCCCTTTTCTTGAGTTCATTAACACGATTGTCAAACCAAGGGGCTTGACGGTGTGGTATGAGGGGTTGTATACGCACAGGGGTGATATCTATTGCAGCAGTCCCATCCCTGTTATAGTAATGTACAAGGGAACAAGGATCTTCACAGGCCCCCATTACCGCAGAAAGATCCAGGTTTGCTGGAAGAGCCTGGGGGGTCATGCCCCTCCTTGGACCATACCTTGTCAACTCCATGGGTAAAGTTGTATTATGAGGGGTTGCAACTGAGAAGCAAATTGAGTGGTGGTCTGACCGGGTTTATATTTAAGTCAGAGACTTCTATTCCAATCTGGAAGACAAGATCAAGAGTGTGACCACTTATATGAGTAGCCGAAGGAGTGACTTGTGTGAGGCCCAGAGCATTCTTTGTGCACAGGAGATCTTGGCCAAGGTGAGAGAGCTCATCATCAACCCATGCATTGAAATTCCCAAGGATCAGCCATCTTTGATGCTCCAGTACTAGTCCAGCAACAATATCTGCAAATTCTTGTAGAAATAGCTTTCCATCTCCAGGGGGGCGGTAAATGAGAAGTACTCTGAATCCTAATTCTGTAGAACCTCCGAGCAGCAATGCACTCAAATGAGTGAGTATTTTCCATTGGGTGGACCCTAAGTTTAAGTGCTTTTTTAAAGCAGATGGCCACTCCCCCTCCCCTGCGGTATCAGTATCGACATGCTAACGGTTGACATAACGACCACGTAAACATTATGAATGTTGCATTAATATACTGATCCCGTCCACACAGGAAACCGAAGCAGAATACATACCCCTACTAGCCCAGAGATTCCATGGCTAGGGTCCGTGGCAATTTAGAACTTTTGTCAGCTTTCCAGCTGACTGCTATGACTTCCTCTGGCTGAACTGCCAGTTGTCTAGAATGGCGACACATTAAGGACCTCATTTGTCAACGAGTTTTATCACTCACAACGAGTGATAAAATTGGTTGCGTATGATAAATGGTGCTCAAGCCAATCAACTCACAATTGTCATTTTTCAACAGTTTTAAAACTCGTTGATAAATGAGGCCCTCTCTCTGGGCCTGATTCAGAGCCGGACGCTCTGACCAGAGCGTTCGCTCTGAATCGGGGCCCTCCTACCTCAACTTGGAGCGGCCTCTTGGACGCTCGCATAGCTGTGGGTGGTATGCAAGTGTCCATGATGATGGTCGCGATGGTCAAGACCATCGCGACCATCTGGCTTGCGACGAGACCCTGCGGTAGGGTCTCGCTGCCGCAAGCCCTGGAGTGATTTTGGCTCTATCAGAGCCAAAATCACTCCCACTGACATCACTACTGATGCCAGTGGGGCCGGACCCAGACGGTAGGCGTTCACATTGGAACGCCTCCGTCTGGAATCCACGCCCCCGGCACGCCCACCAAAGGGGGCGTGCTGTCACTCAACACCGACAGCACGCCCCCTTTGGTGCGAAACCCCGAGCGACGGCTACCCCGTCACTCGCCGGGTCTCGCGCATGCGCACGACGGAGCTCCCTCTGTCGTGCGCATGCGCATTAGGGCACCATCGACCCGCTTGCGAGCGTCCTGCGCTCGCGAGCGGGTCTGAATTAGGCCCTCTGTTCCCTTCTCTCTTTCTTTTAAAAAATACCACAAAATAGAAAACACTTAGGACCTCATTCAGAGTCTCTCGCTAGATGCGATCGCTCGCACCCAGCGTATGCAAATTTGTCAAAGTGACGCCACGGGAAGCTACCGCTCGCCAAGGCGTAAGCACGCCCACCATGTCTTAGCGAGCAGCCAGCGTACGCCCAATTGCACAGGCAGAGCCGCCCACCAGCACACGTCATCTCCAGGAAGTGTATTAAAACATTGGTACATCGAGGACAATCGGAAGCGATCGCAGCGCTTGTGGTTGCCTTACCCTACCGCAAGCACTGCGAGGACTTCAGTGTAAAAAACAGGCATGTGATGTGTACTATGACGCTGCGTGTTAATTATGCAACGGCGTTGAAACACTCAGGCACGCCTGCGTTCGCACCTCCACTCCCCCGTTATTAGTGTCCTGCCCCTGTTACCACCCACAAACGGCCTCTCCTGTCACTCATTTCACTGGGCTGTCTTTGCTGGGCGAGCGAGCGGCCTGCGATCGCACAGAGTAGTTCGCGTACGCGCAGAACGAAGCGCGCGCATGCGCGTATGCAAACCATCGGGCCGCTTGCGAGCGCACGGCGCTACCCAGAAACTCTGAATGAGGTCCTTAATTTCTGGTACCATAGAGATGTTGTGTGATCAAAGTGATTTAGCTAAACCTCCAAAAAAGTATCATGTTCTCTTTCTATAGGGCTACTGGAGAGCCATATATCTTCATACATAGGGTACTGGGGAACTTCCTCCTAGGGAACACACTTTTCTCCATCACCACTCAAAAGGTATATCAGTTTGCGTAGTATGGATATTTAAAGTTAAGTGCCCGGGCATTCCAGTTCCACCGCACACAGAACCACAGTCAGGAGTCGCCAATGTGTTTCGATCTGTTGAAGACCTTGATAAAGAGTTTTTGTGCCAATCACTTTGGGTGCATTACTTTGGGAAACCGATAAGTGGAAGATTATACTTTTTGTTAATATTGTGTTATATATAGGAAAAGGAGAAAGAAGGCTCTTTTTCTGGGGCACTCTTATATGTAATGTAATGAAAAATGTGTTAAAATCTAACTTTTAATATTCATCCATTAAAATATGTCTCCAAAAAGAAAAAAAAAAGGAAAGTAATGAAATATATCCCTAGGAATGTGTTGATGGACTTAATAATTTATATGAGATACTGACTCTCAGCAAATAATGAAATTGTCACATCAAGCAGGGAAAGTGATTTTTCAGAAATAGAAATCACGAAATACAATAAGCAAAGACGAAAATTCTCAAATATTATATAAATATATAGGAACCGTTGTTCTCTGATAAATTTCCTTCATAAACCCAAGTAAATTGCATATACAGGGAAATCCCTTGTGCTGGGTTCTTTAACTGATCCGCTACAAAATATATAAAGTACTAGCGCATGGGAACATCACAATAGTACCACAAATAAGAGGTCACACTAAATTCTCAGCTGAGCTTATCCCAATGGATAATACTCTCATAAATTTTGACACAGGTTAGTTTCACTAAGAGTCTGTCATGCATACAGTGTGCCCTACAATGATGCTTTTTCTGGTATAGCTATTGGCACACTGGTATGCAATCAAATTTTGGTGACTTTCATAGGCAAACGCAGGGGGGGTTTCCATCTGCCTGGAAACCCCCCTCCCCAGCACACACATGACCACAGTAGAAATAGTAATATAATAGAATTTTGCTAGTGGTGCATGTTCTTCTCAGTATCACAAATGGAATAATTAAGACCACCTGTGGATCTTTTAACATGTCTCAGACAGTAATAAATAACCTGTGCACCAACTAGGAGATCTGGAAAACATGCACTATTAGGGATGCACTGCTATAGAGCCCAATACGTACATATATGTCCAGGGCAGTGCTAGGTTCTTCTGCTGCTCCTCAACGCCCACATCTAAAATAAAAACATCCCGCTTAGGAAGGATGGCCCTACTGCCGCATATAATGGCTCAATGTGATCGCTGGTTCTGTATATGCTGGAATTATGATACACAATACACTTTGTATGACGCATAATAAAACTGGTTGAGTATTAATTCTGCTCTTTTCATGGACTGGCCACATTTGCTCTAAAATTAAGCATTTGGAAACCCGCCTCTAGAAATCCTGCGTTTGCCACTGACTCTATGCCTGTCTCTGCAGCCAGTGAGAGGGTTATTGCATTGCCATCGTCTCTCTGCAGCCAGTGACTGGGTTATTGCATTGCCACCGTGTCTCTGCAGCCAGTGAGAGGGTTATTGCATTGCCACCGTGTCTCTGCAGCCAGTGAGAGGGTTATTGCATTGCCACCGTGTCTCTGCAATCAGTGACTGGGTTATTGTGGTGACTTTATGCCTGTCTCTGCAGCCAGTGAGAGGGTTATTGCATTACCACCGTGTCTCTGCAGCCAGTGAGAGGGTTATTGCATTGCCATCGTCTCTCTGCAGCCAGTGACTGGGTTATTGCATTGCCACCGTGTCTCTGCAGCCAGTGAGAGGGTTATTGCATTGCCACCGTGTCTCTGCAGCCAGTGAGAGGGTTATTGCATTGCCACCGTGTCTCTGCAATCAGTGACTGGGTTATTGTGGTGACTTTATGCCTGTCTCTGCAGCCAGTGAGAGGGTTATTGCATTACCACCGTGTCTCTGCAGCCAGTGAGAGGGTTACTGCATTGCCACTGTGTTTCTGCAGCCAGAGAGAGGGTTATTGCATTGCCACCGTGTCTCTGCAGCCAGTGAGAGGGTTATTGCAGTGACTTTGTGCCCGTCTTTGCAGCCAGTGAGAGGGTTATTGCATTGCCATCATTTCTCTGCAGTCAGTGAGTGGGTTATTGCAGTGACTTTGTGCCTGTCTCTGCAGCCAATGAGAGGGTTATTGCATTGCCATTGTGTCTCTCCAGCAAGTGAGAGGGTTATTGCAGTGACTTTGTGCCTGTCTTCGCACCAGTGAGAGGGTTATTGCATTGCCATCGTGTCTCTGCAGTCAGTGAGAGGGTTATTGCAGTGACTTTGTGCCTGTCTCTGTAGCCAGTGAGAGGGTTATTGCATTGCCACTGTGTCTCTGCAGCCAGTGAGTGGGTTATTGCAGTGACTTTGTGCCTGTCTTCGCAGCCAGTGAGAGGGTTATTGCATTGCCATCGTGTCTCTGCAGTCAGTGAGTGGGTTATTGCAAAACCATCGTGTCTCTGCAGCCAGTGAGAGGGTTATTGCATTGCCATCGTGTCTCTGCAGCCAGTGAGAGGCTTATTGCATTGCCACCATGTCTCTGCAGCCAGTGAGAGGGTTATTGCATTGCCATTGTGTCTCTGCAGCCAGTGAGTGGGTTATTGCAGTGACTTTGTGCCTGTCTTCGCACCAGTGAGAGGGTTATTGCATTGCCATCGTATCTCTGCAGGCAGTGAGAGGGTTATTGCATTGCCATCGTGTCTCTGCAGCCAGTGAGAGGGTTATTGCATTGCCATCATGTCTCTGCAGTCAGTGAGTGGGTTATTGCAGTGACTTTGTGCCTGTCTTCGCAGCCAGTGAGAAGGTTATTGCATTGCCATCGTGTCTCTGCATTCAGTGAGTGGGTTATTGCAGTGACTTTGTGCCTGTCTTCGCAGCCAGTGAGAGGGTTATTGCATTGCCACCGTGTCTCTGCAGCCAGTGAGAGGGTTATTGCATTGCCATCGTGTCTCTGCAGTCAGTGAGTGGGTTATTGCAGTGACTTTGTGCCTGTCTCTGCAGCCAGTGAGAGGGTTATTGCATTGCCATTGTGTCTCTGCAGCCAGTGAGTGGGTTATTGCAGTGACTTTGTGCCTGTCTTCGCAGCCAGTGAGAGGGTTATTGCATTGCCATCGTGTCTCTGCAGCCAGTGAGAGGTTTATTGCATTGCCATTGTGTCTCTGCAGCCAGTGACTGGGTTATTGCAGTGACTTTGTGCCTGTCTTCGCACCAGTGAGAGGGTTATTGCATTGCCATCGTGTCTCTACAACCAGTGAGAGGGTTATTGCATTGCCATCGTGTCTCTGCAGCCAGTGAGAGGGTTATTGCATTGCTATCGTGTCTCTGCAGCCAGTGAGAGGGTTATTGCATTGCCATTGTGTCTCTGCAGCCAGTGATTGGGTTATTGCAGTGACTTTGTGTCTGTCTTCGCAGCCAGTGAGAGGGTTATTGCATTGCCACCGTGTGTCTGCAGCCAGTGAGAGGGTTATTGCATTGCCATTGTGTCTCTGCAGCCAGTGACTGGGTTATTGTGGTGATTTTATGCCTGTCTCTGCAGCCAGTGAGAGAATTATTGCATTACCACCGTGTCTCTGCAGCCAGTGAGAGGGTTATTGCATTGCCACTGTGTCTCTGCAGCCAGAGAGAGAGTTACTGCATTGCCACTGTGTCTCTGCAGCCACAGAGAGAGTTATTGCATTGCCACCGTGTCTCTGCAGCCAGTGAGAGGGTTATTGCAGTGACTTTGTGCCTGTCTTTGCAGCCAGTGAGTGGGTTATTGCAGTGACTTTGTGCCTGTCTTCGCACCAGTGAGAGGGTTATTGCATTGCCATCGTGTCTCTGCAGCCAGTGAGAGGGTTATTGCATTGCCACCATGTCTCTGCAGCCAGTGAGAGGGTTATTGCATTGCCATTGTGTCTCTGCAGCCAGTGACTGGGTTATTGTGGTGACTTTATGCCTGTCTCTGCAGCCAGTGAGAGGGTTATTGCATTACCACCGTGTCTCTGCAGCCAGTGAGAGGGTTATTGCATTGCCACCGTGTCTCTACAGCCAGTGAGAGGGTTATTGCAGTGACTTTGTGCCCGTCTTTGCAGCCAGTGAGAGGGTTATTGCATTGCCATCATGTCTCTGCAGTCAGTGAGTGGGTTATTGCAGTGACTTTGTGCCTGTCTCTGCAGCCAATGAGAGGGTTATTGCATTGCCATTGTGTCTCTGCAGCCAGTGAGTGGGTTATTGCAGTGACTTTGTGCCTGTCTTCGCAGCCAGTGAGAGGGTTATTGCATTGCCAGCGTGTCTCTGCAGTCGGTGAGTGGGTTATTGCATTGCCATCATGTCTCTGCAGCCAGTGAGAGGGTTATTGCATTGCCATCGTGTCTCTGCAGCCAGTGAGAGGGTTATTGCATTGCCATCATGTCTCTGCAGTCAGTGAGTGGGTTATTGCAGTGACTTTGTGCCTGTCTTCGCACAAGTGAGAGGGTTATTGCATTGCCATCGTGTCTCTGCAGTCAGTGAGAGGGTTATTGCAGTGACTTTGTGACTGTCTCTGCAGCCAGTGAGAGGGTTATTGCATTGCCATTGTGTCTCTGCAGCCAGTGAGTGGGTTATTGCAGTGACTTTGTGCCTGTCTTCGCAGCCAGTGAGTGGGTTATTGCATTGCCATCGTGTCTCTGCAGCCAGTGAGAGGGTTATTGCATTGCCATCGTGTCTCTGCAGCCAGTGAGAGGGTTATTGCATTGCCACCGTGTCTCTGCAGCCAGTGAGAGGGTTATTGCATTGCCATTGTGTCTCTGCTGCCAGTGACTGGGTTATTGTGGTGACTTTATGCCTGTCTCTGCAGCCAGTGAGAGGGTTATTGCATTACCACCGTGTCTCTGCAGCCAGTGAGAGGGTTATTGCATTGCAACTGTGTCTCTGCAGCCAGAGAAAGGGTTATTGCATTGCCACCGTGTTTCTACAGCCAGTGAGAGGGTTATTGCAGTGACTTTGTGCCCGTCTTTGCAGCCAGTGAGAGGGTTATTGCATTGCCATCATGTCTCTGCAGTCAGTGAGTGGGTTATTGCAGTGACTTTGTGCCTGTCTCTGCAGCCAATGAGAGGGTTATTGCATTGCCATTGTGTCTCTGCAGCCAGTGAGTGG
Source organism: Taudactylus pleione (assembly GCA_031769625.1). NCBI lineage: Eukaryota > Metazoa > Chordata > Amphibia > Anura > Myobatrachidae > Taudactylus > Taudactylus pleione. The sequence continues at coordinate 47,922,450 of JAUIMM010000015.1, read as the reverse complement.
GTTATTGCAGTGATTTTGTGCCTGTCTTCGCAGCCAGTGAGAGGGTTATTGCATTGCCAGCGTGTCTCTGCAGTCAGTGAGTGGGTTATTGCATTGCCATCGTGTCTCTGCAGCCAGTGAGAGGGTTATTGCATTGCCATCGTGTCTCTGCAGCCAGTGAGAGGGTTATTGCATTGCCACCGTGTCTCTGCAGTCAGTGAGAGGGTTATTGCATTGCCATTGTGTCTCTGCAGCCAGTGAGTGGGTTATTGCAGTGACTTTGTGCCTGTCTTCGCACCAGTGAGAGGGTTATTGCATTGCCATCGTGTCTCTGCAGCCAGTGAGAGGGTTATTGCATTGCCATCGTGTCTCTGCAGCCAGTGAGAGGGTTATTGCATTGCCACCGTGTCTCTGCAGTCAGTGAGTGGGTTATTGCAGTGACTTTGTGCCTGTCTTCGCAGCCAGTGAGAGGGTTATTGCATTGCCACCGTGTTTCTACAGCCAGTGAGAGGGTTATTGCAGTGACTTTGTGCCCGTCTTTGCAGCCAGTGAGAGGGTTATTGCATTGCCATCATGTCTCTGCAGTCAGTGAGTGGGTTATTGAAGTGACTTTGTGCCTGTCTCTGCAGCCAATGAGAGGGTTATTGCATTGCCATTGTGTCTCTGCAGCCAGTGAGTGGGTTATTGCAGTGACTTTGTGCCTGTCTTCGCAGCCAGTGAGAGGGTTATTGCATTGCCAGCGTGTCTCTGCAGTCAGTGAGTGGGTTATTGCATTGCCATCGTGTCTCTGCAGCCAGTGAGAGGGTTATTGCATTGCCATCGTGTCTCTGCAGCCAGTGAGAGGGTTATTGCATTGCCACCGTGTCTCTGCAGTCAGTGAGAGGGTTATTGCATTGCCATTGTGTCTCTGCAGCCAGTGAGTGGGTTATTGCAGTGACTTTGTGCCTGTCTTCGCACCAGTGAGAGGGTTATTGCATTGCCATCGTGTCTCTGCAGCCAGTGAGAGGGTTATTGCATTGCCATCGTGTCTCTGCAGCCAGTGAGAGGGTTATTGCATTGCCACCGTGTCTCTGCAGTCAGTGAGTGGGTTATTGCAGTGACTTTGTGCCTGTCTTCGCAGCCAGTGAGAGGGTTATTGCATTGCCATCGTGTCTCTGCAGTCAGTGAGTGGGTTATTGCAGTGACTTTGTGCCTGTCTTCACAGCCAGTGAGAGGGTTATTGCATTGCCACCGTGTCTATGCAGCCAGTGAGAGGGTTATTGCATTGCCATTGTGTCTCTGCAGTCAGTGAGAGGGTTATTGCAGTGACTTTGTGCCTGTCTCTGCAGCCAGTGAGAGGGTTATTGCATTGCCATTGTGTCTCTGCAGCCAGTGAGTGGGTTATTGCAGTGACTTTGTGCCTGTCTTCGCAGCCAGTGAGAGGGTTATTGCACTGCCACTGTGTCTCTGCAGCCAGTGAGAGGATTATTGCATTGCCATTGTGTCTCTGCAGCCAGTGAGTGGGTTATTGCAGTGACTTTGTGCCTGTCTTCGCAGCCAGTGAGAGGGTTATTGCATTGCCAGCGTGTCTCTGCAGTCAGTGAGTGGGTTATTGCATTGCCATCGTGTCTCTGCAGCCAGTGAGAGGGTTATTGCATTGCCATCGTGTCTCTGCAGCCAGTGAGAGGGTTATTGCATTGCCACCGTGTCTCTGCAGTCAGTGAGAGGGTTATTGCATTGCCACCGTGTCTCTGCAGTCAGTGAGTGGGTTATTGCAGTGACTTTGTGCCTGTCTTCGCAGCCAGTGAGAGGGTAATTGCATTGCCATCGTGTCTCTGCAGTCAGTGAGTGGGTTATTGCAGTGACTTTGTGCCTGTCTTCACAGCCAGTGAGAGGGTTATTGCATTGCCACCGTGTCTATGCAGCCAGTGAGAGGGTTATTGCATTGCCATCGTGTCTCTGCAGTCAGTGAGTGGGTTATTGCAGTGACTTTGTGCCTGTCTCTGCAGCCAGTGAGATGGTTATTGCATTGCCATTGTGTCTCTGCAGCCAGTGAGTGGGTTATTGCAGTGACTTTGTGCCTATCTTCGCAGCCAGTGAGAGGATTATTGCATTGCCACCGTGTCTCTGCAGCCAGTGAGAGGATTATTGCATTGCCATTGTGTCTCTGCAGCCAGTGAGTGGGATATTGCAGTGACTTTGTGCCTGTCTTCGCACCAGTGAGAGGGTTATTGAATTGCCATCGTGTCTCTGCAGCCTGTGAGAGGGTTATTTGCATTGCCATCGTGTCTCTGCAGCCAGTGAGAGGGTTATTGCATTGCCATCATGTCTCTGCAGTCAGTGAGTGGGTTATTGCAGTGACTTTGTGCCCGTCTTCGCAGCCAGTGAGAGGGTTATTGCATTGCCATCGTGTCTCTACAGTCAGTGAGTGGGTTATTGCAGTGACTTTGTGCCTGTCTCTGCAGCCAGTGAGAGGGATATTGCATTGCCACCGTGTCTCTGCAGCCAGAAAGAGGGTTATTGCATTGCCATCGTGTCTCTGCAGTCAGTGAGTGGGTTATTGCAGTGACTTTGTGCCTGTCTCTGCAGCCAGTGAAAGGGTTATTGCATTGCCACCGTGTCTCTGCAGCCAGTGAGAGGGTTATTGCATTGCCATTGTGTCTCTGCAGCCAGTGACTGGGTTATTGTGTTGAATTTATGCCTGTCTTTGCAGCCAGTGAGAGGGTTATTGCATTACCACCGTGTCTCTGCAGCCAGTGAGAGGGTTATTGCATTGCCACCGTGTCTCTATAGCCAGTGATAGGGTAATTGCAGTGACTTTGTGCCCGTCTTTGCAGCCAGTGAGAGGGTTATTGCATTGCCATCATGTCTCTGCAGTCAGTGAGTGGGTTATTGCAGTGAGTTTGTGCCTGTCTCTGCAGCCAATGAGAGGGTTATTGCATTGCCATTGTGTCTCTGCAGCCAGTGAGTGGGTTATTGCAGTGACTTTGTGCCTGTCTTCGCAGCCAGTGAGAGGGTTATTGCATTGCAATCGTGTCTCTGCAGTCAGTGAGTGGGTTATTGCAGTGACTTTGTGCCTGTCTCTGCAGCCAATGAGAGGGTTATTGCATTGCCATTGTGTCTCTGCAGCCAGTGAGTGGGTTATTGCAGTGACTTTGTGCCTGTCTTCGCAGCCAGTGAGTGGGGTTATTGCATTGCCATCGTCTCTCTGCAGCCAGTGAGAGGGTTATTGCATTGCCATCGTGTCTCTGCAGCCAGTGAGAGGGTTATTGCATTGCCACCGTGTCTCTGCAGCCAGTGAGAGGGTTATTGCATTGCCATTGTGTCTCTGCAGCCAGTGACTGGGTTATTGTGGTGACTTTATGCCTGTCTCTGCAGCCAGTGAGAGGGTTATTGCATTACCACCGTGTCTCTGCAGCCAGTGAGAGGGTTATTGCATTGCCACTGTGTCTCTGCAGCCAGAGAGAGGGTTATTGCAGTGACTTTGTGCCTGCCTTTGCAGCCAGTGAGAGGGTTATTGCATTGCCATCATGTCTCTGCAGTCAGTGAGTGGGTTATTGCAGTGACTTTGTGCCTGTCTCTGCAGCCAATGAGAGGGTTATTGCATTGCCATTGTGTCTCTGCAGCCAGTGAGTGGGTTATTGCAGTGACTTTGTGCCTGTCTTCGCAGCCAGTGAGAGGGTTATTGCATTGCCAGCGTGTCTCTGCAGTCAGTGAGTGGGTTATTGCATTGCCATCGTATCTCTGCAGCCAGTGAGAGGGTTATGGCATTGCCATCGTGTCTCTGCAGCCAGTGAGAGGGTTATTGCATTGCCACCGTGTCTCTGCAGCCAGTGAGAGGGTTATTGCATTGCCATTGTGTCTCTGCAGCCAGTGACTGGGTTATTGCAGTGACTTTGTGCCTGTCTTCGCACCAGTGAGAGGGTTATTGCATTGCCATCGTGTTTCTGCAGCCAGTGAGAGGGTTATTGCATTGCCATCGTGTCTCTGCAGCCAGTGAGAGGGTTATTGCATTGCCACCGTGTCTCTGCAGTCAGTGAGTGGGTTATTGCAGTGACTTTGTGCCTCTCTTCGCAGCCAGTGAGAGGGTTATTGCATTGCCATCGTGTCTCTGCAGTCAGTGAGTGGGTTATTGCAGTGACTTTGTGCCTGTCTTCGCAGCCAGTGAGAGGGTTATTGCATTGCCGCCGTGTCTCTGCAGCCAGTGAGAGGGTTATTGCATTGCCATCGTGTCTCTGCAGTCAGTGAGTGGGTTATTGCAGTGACTTTGTGCCTGTCTCTGCAGCCAGTGAGAGGGTTATTGCATTGCCATTGTGTCTCTGCAGCCAGTGAGTGGGTTATTGCAGTGACTTTGTGCCTGTCTTCACAGCCAGTGAGAGGGTTATTGCATTGCCACCGTGTCTCTGCAGCCAGTGAGAGGGTTATTGCACTGCCATTGTGTCTCTGCAGCCAGTGAGTGGGTTATTGCAGTGACTTTGTGCCTGTCTTCGCACCAGTGAGAGGGTTATTGCATTGCCATCGTGTCTCTGCAGCCAGTGAGAGGGTTATTCCATTGCCATCGTGTCTCTGCAGCCAGTGAGAGGGTTATTGCATTGCCATCAAGTCTCTGCAGTCAGTGAGTGGGTTATTGCAGTGACTTTGTGCCTGTCTTCGCAGCCAGTGAGAGGGTTATTGCATTGCCATCGTGTCTCTACAGTCAGTGAGTGGGTTATTGCAGTGACTTTGTGCCTGTCTCTGCAGCCAGTGAGAGGGTTATTGCATTGCCATCATGTCTCTGCAGCCAGTGAGAGGGTTATTGCATTGCCATTGTGTCTCTGCAGCCAGTGAGTGGGTTATTGCAGTGACTTTGTGTCTGTCTTCGCAGCCAGTGAGAGGGTTATTGCATTGCCATCGTGTCTCTGCAGCCAGTGAGAGGGTTATTGCATTGCCACGTGTCTCTGCAGTCAGTGAGTGGGTTATTGCAGTGACTTTGTGCCTGTCTTCGCAGCCAGTGAGAGGGTTATTGCATTGCCATCGTGTCTCTGCAGTACAGTGAGTGGGTTATTGCAGTGACTTTGTGCCTGTCTTCACAGCCAGTGAAAGGGTTATTGCATTGCCACCGTGTCTTCACAGCCAGTGAGAGGGTTATTGCATTGCCACCGTGTCTCTGCAGCCAGTGAGAGGGTTATTGCATTGCCATTGTGTCTCTGCAGCCAGTGACTGGGTTATTCTGTTGAATTTATGCCTGTCTTTGCAGCCAGTGAGAGGGTTATTGCAGTACCACCGTGTCTCTGCAGCCAGTGAGAGGGTTATTGCATTGCCACCGTGTCTCTACAGCCAGTGAGTGGGTTATTGCAGTGACTTTGTGCCTGTCTCTGCAGCCAATGAGAGGGTTATTGCATTGCCATTGTGTCTCTGCAGCCAGTGAGTGGGTTATTGCAGTGACTTTGTGCCTGTCTTCGCAGCCAGTGAGAGGGTTATTGCATTGCCATCGTGTCTCTGCAGTCAGTGAGTGGCTTATTGCAGTGACTTTGTGCCTGTCTCTGCAGCCAATGAGAGGGTTATTGCATTGCCATTGTGTCTCTGCAGCCAGTGAGTGGGTTATTCCAGTGACTTTGTGCCTGTCTTCGCAGCCAGAGAGTGGGTTATTGCATTGCCATCGTGTCTCTGCAGCCAGTGAGAGGGTTATTGCATTGCCATCGTGTCTCTGCAGCCAGTGAGAGGGTTATTGCATTGCCACCGTGTCTCTGCAGCCAGTGAGAGGGTTATTGCATTGCCATTGTGTCTCTGCAGCCAGTGACTGGGTTATTGTGGTGACTTTATGCCTGTCTCTGCAGCCAGTGAGAGGGTTATTGCATTACCACCGTGTCTCTGCAGCCAGTGAGAGGGTTATTGCATTGCCACTGTGTCTCTGCAGCCAGAGAGAGGGTTATTGCAGTGACTTTGTGCCCGCCTTTGCAGCCAGTGAGAGGGTTATTGCATTGCCATCATGTCTCTGCAGTCAGTGAGTGGGTTATTGCAGTGACTTTGTGCCTGTCTCTGCAGCCAATGAGAGGGTTATTGCTTTGCCATTTTGTCTCTGCAGCCAGTGAGTGGGTTATTGCAGTGACTTTGTGCCTGTCTTCGCAGCCAGTGAGAGGGTTATTGCATTGCCAGCGTGTCTCTGCAGTCAGTGAGTGGGTTATTGCATTGTCATCGTGTCTCTGCAGCCAGTGAGAGGGTTATTGCATTGCCATCGTGTCTCTGCAGCCAGTGAGAGGGTTATTGCATTGCCACCGTGTCTCTGCAGCCAGTGAGAGGGTTATTGCATTGCCATTGTGTCTCTGCAGCCAGTGACTGGGTTATTGCAGTGACTTTGTGCCTGTCTTCGCACCAGTGAGAGGGTTATTGCATTGCCATCGTGTTTCTGCAGCCAGTGAGAGGGTTATTGCATTGCCATCGTGTCTCTGCAGCCAGTGAGAGGGTTATTGCATTGCCACCGTTTCTCTGCAGTCAGTGAGTGGGTTATTGCAGTGACTTTGTGCCTGTCTTCGCAGCCAGTGAGAGGGTTATTGCATTGCCATCGTGTCTCTTCAGTCAGTGAGTGGGTTATTGCAGTGACTTTGTGCCTGTCTTCGCAGCCAGTGAGAGGGTTATTGCATTGCCACCGTGTCTCTGCAGCCAGTGAGAGGGTTATTGCATTGCCATCGTGTCTCTGCAGTCAGTGAGTGGGTTATTGCAGTGACTTTGTGCCTGTCTCTGCAGCCAGTGAGAGGGTTATTGCATTGCCATTGTGTCTCTGCAGCCAGTGAGTGGGTTATTGCAGTGACTTTGTGCCTGCCTTCGCAGCCAGTGAGAGGGTTATTGCATTGCCACCGTGTCTCTGCAGCCAGTGCGAGGGTTATTGCATTGCCATTGTCTCTCTGCAGCCAGTGAGTGGGTTATTGCAGTGACTTTGTGCCTGTCTTCGCACCAGTGAGAGGGTTATTGCATTGCCATCGTGTCTCTGCAGCCAGTGAGAGGGTTATTGCATTGCCATCGTGTCTCTGCAGCCAGTGAGAGGGTTATTGCATTACCATCATGTCTCTGCAGTCAGTGAGTGGGTTATTGCAGTGACTTTGTGCCTGTCTTCGCAGCCAGTGAGAGGGTTATTGCATTGCCATCGTGTCTCTACAGTCAGTGAGTGGGTTATTGCAGTGACTTTGTGCCTGTCTCTGCAGCCAGTGAGAGGGTTATTGCATTGCCATCGTGTCTCTGCAGCCAGTGAGAGGGTTATTGCATTGCCATTTTGTTTCTGTAGCCAGTGAGTGGGTTATTGCAGTGACTTTGTGTCTGTCTTCGCAGCCAGTGAGAGGGTTATTGCATTGCCACCGTGTCTCTGCAGCCAGTGAGAGGGTTATTGCATTGCCATTGTGTCTCTGCAGCCAGTGACTGGGTTATTGTGTTGAATTTATGCCTGTCTTTGCAGCCAGTGAGAGGGTTATTGCATTACCACCGTGTCTCTGCAGCCAGTGAGAGGGTTATTGCATTGCCACTGTGTCTCTGCAGCCAGAGAGAGGGTTATTGCATTGCCACCGTGTCTCTGCAGCCAGTGAGAGGGTTATTGCATTGCCATCATGTCTCTGCAGTCAGTGAGTGGGTTTTTGCAGTGACTTTGTGCCTGTCTCTGCAGCCAATGAGAGGGTTATTGCATTGCCATTGTGTCTCTCCAGCCAGTGAGAGGGTTATTGCAGTGCCTTTGTGCCAGTCTTCGCACCAGTGAGAGGGTTATTGCATTGCCATCGTGTCTCTGCAGTCAGTGAGAGGGTTATTGCAGTGACTTTGTGCCTGTCTCTGCAGCCAGTGAGAGGGTTATTGCATTGCCATTGTGTCTCTGCAGCCAGTGAGTGGGTTATTGTAGTGACTTTGTGCCTGTCTTCGCAGCCAGTGAGAGGGTTATTGCATTGCCAACGTGTCTCTGCAGCCAGTGAGAGGGTTATTGCATTGCCACTGTGTCTCTGCAGCCAGAGAGAGGGTTATTGCATTGCCACCGTGTCTATGCAGCCAGTGAGAGGGTTATTGCATTGCCATTGTGTCTCTGCAGTCATTGAGAGGGTTATTGCAGTGACTTTGTGCCTGTCTCTGCAGCCAATGAGAGGGTTATTGCATTGCCATTGTGTCTCTCCAGCCAGTGAGAGGGTTATTGCAGTGACTTTGTGCCTCTCTTCGCACCAGTGAGAGAGTTATTGCATTGCCACCGTGTCTCTGCAGCCAGTGAGAGGGTTATTGCATTGCCATTGTGTCTCTGCAGCCAGTGCCTGGGTTATTGTGGTGACTTTATGCCTGTCTCTGCAGCCAGTGAGAGGGTTATTGCATTACCAACGTGTCTCTGCAGCCAGTGAGAGGGTTACTGCATTGCCACTGTGTCTCTGCAGCCAGAGAGAGGGTTATTGCATTGCCACCGTGTCTCTGCAGCCAGTGAGAGGGTTATTGCATTGCCATCATGTCTCTGCAGTCAGTGAGTGGGTTATTGCAGTGACTTTGTGCCTGTCTTCGCACCAGTGAGAGGGTTATTGCATTGCCATCGTGTCTCTGCAGTCAGTGAGTGGGTTATTGCAGTGACTTTGTGCCTGTCTCTGCAGCCAATGAGAGGGTTATTGCATTGCCATTGTGTCTCTCCAGCCAATGAGAAGGTTATTGCAGTGCCTTTGTGCCTGTCTTCGCACCAGTGAGAGGGTTATTGCATTGCCATCGTGTCTCTGCAGTCAGTGAGAGGGTTATTGCAGTGACTTTGTGCCTGTCTCTGCAGCCAGTGAGAGGGTTATTGCATTGCCATTGTGTCTCTGCAGCCAGTGAGTGGGTTATTGTAGTGACTTTGTGCCTGTCTTCGCAGCCAGTGAGAGGGTTATTGCATTGCCAACGTGTCTCTGCAGCCAGTGAGAGGGTTATTGCATTGCCACTGTGTCTCTGCAGCCAGAGAGAGGGTTATTGCATTGCCACCGTGTCTCTGCAGCCAGTGAAAGGGTTATTGCATTGCCATTGTGTCTCTGCAGTCAGTGAGAGGGTTATTGCAGTGACTTTGTGCCTGTCTCTGCAGCCAATGAGAGGGTTATTGCATTGCCATTGTGTCTCTCCAGCCAGTGAGAGGGTTATTGCAGTGACTTTGTGCCTGTCTTCGCACCAGTGAGAGGGTTATTGCATTGCCACCGTGTCTGTGCAGCCAGTGAGAGGGTTATTGCATTGCCATTGTGTCTCTGCAGCCAGTGACTGGGTTATTGTGGTGACTTTATGCCTGTCCCTGCAGCCAGTGAGAGGGTTATTGCATTACCAACGTGTCTCTGCAGCCAGTGAGAGGGTTATTGCATTACCACTGTGTCTCTGCAGCCAGAGAGAGGGTTATTGCATTGCCACCGTGTCTCTGCAGCCAGTGAGAGGGTTATTGCAGTGACTTTGTGCCCGTCTTTGCAGCCAGTGAGAGGGTTATTGAATTGCCATCATGTTTCTGCAGTCAGTGAGTGGGTTATTGCAGTGACTTTGTGCCTGTCTCTGCAGCCAATGAGAGGGTTATTGCATTGCCATTGTGTCTCTCCAGCCAGTGAGAGGGTTATTGCAGTGACTTTGTGCCTGTCTTCGCACCAGTGAGAGGGTTATTGCATTGCCATCGTGTCTCTGCAGTCAGTGAGAGGGTTATTGCAGTGACTTTGTGCCTGTCTCTGCAGCCAGTGAGAGGGTTATTGCATTGCCTTTGTGTCTCTGCAGCCAGTGAGTGGGTTATTGCAGTGACTTTGTGCCTGTCTTCGCAGCCAGTGAGAGGGTTATTGCATTGCCATCGTGTATCTGCAGCCAGTGAGAGGGTTATTGCATTGCCATCGTGTCTCTGCAGTCAGTGAGTGGGTTATTGCATTGCCACAGTGTCTCTGCAGCCAGTGAGAGGGTTATTGCATTGCCATTGTGTCTCTGCAGCCAGTGAGTGGGTTATTGCAGTGACTTTGTGCCTGTCTTCGCACCAGTGAGAGGGTTATTGCATTGCCATCGTGTCTCTGCAGCCAGTGAGAGGGTTATTGCATTGCCATCGTGTCTCTGCAGCCAGAGAGAGGGTTATTGCATTGCCATTGTGTCTCTGCAGCCAGTGAGTGGGTTATTGCAGTGACTTTGTGCCTGTCTTCGCAGCCAGTGAGAGGGTTATTGCATTGCCATCGTGTCTCTGCAGTCAGTGAGTGGGTTATTGCATTGCCATCGTGTCTCTGCAGCCAGTGAGAGGGTTATTGCATTGCCATTGTGTCTCTGCAGCCAGTGAGTGGGTTATTGCAGTGACTGTATGCCTGTCTCTGCAGCCAGTGAGAGGGTTATTGCATTACCACCGTGTCTCTGCAGCCAGTGAGAGGGTTATTGCATTTCCTCTGTGTCTCTGCAGCCAGAGAGAGGGTTATTGCATTGCCACCGAGTCTCTGCAGACAGTGAGAGGGTTATTGCAGTGACTTTGTGCCCGTCTTTGCAGCCAGTGAGAGGGTTATTGCATTGCCATCATGTCTCTGCAGTCAGTGAGTGGGTTATTGCATTGCAATCGTTTCTCTGCAGTCAGTGAGTGGGTTATTGCAGTGACTTTGTGCCTGTCTTCGCAGCCAGTGAGAGGGATATTGCATTGCCACCATGTCTCTGCAGCCAGTGAGAGGGTTATTGCATTGCCATCGTGTCTCTGCAGTCAGTGAGTGGGTTATTGCAGTGACTTTGTGCCTGTCTCTGCAGCCAGGGAGAGGGTTATTGCATTGCCATTGTGTCTCTGCAGCCAGTGAGAGGGTTATTGCATTGCCATTGTGTCTCTGCAGCCAGTGAGTGGGTTATTGCAGTGACTTTGTGCCTGTCTTCGCAGCCAATGAGAGGGTTATTGCATTGCCACCGTGTCTCTGCAGCCAGTGAGAGGGTTATTGCATTGCCATTGTGTCTCTGCAGCCAGTTAGTGGGTTATTGCAGTGACTGTGCCTGTCTTCGCACCAGTGAGAGGGTTATTGCATTGCCATCGTGTCTCTCCAGCTAGTGAGAGGGTTATTGCATTGCCATCGTGTCTCTGCAGCCAGTGAGAGGGTTCTTGCATTGCCATCATGTATCTGCAGTCAGTGAGTGGGTTATTGCAGTGACTTTGCGCCTGTCTTCACAGTCAGTGAGAGGGTTATTGCATTGCCACCGTGTCTCTGCAGCCAGTGAGAGGGTTATTCATTGCCATCGTGTCTCTGCAGTCAGTGAGTGGATTATTGCAGTGACTTTGTCCCTGTCTCTGCAGCCAGTGAGAGGGTTATTGCATTGCCATTGTGTCTCTGCAGCCAGTGAGTGGGTTATTGCAGTGACTTTGTGCCTGTCTTCGCAGCCAGTGAGAGGGTTATTGCATTGCCACCGTGTCTCTGCAGCCAGTGAGAGGGTTATTGCATTGCCATTGTGTCTCTGCAGCCAGTGAGTGGGTTATTGCAGTGATGTCTGTCTTCGCACCAGTGAGAGGGTTATTGCATTGCCATCGTGTCTCTGCAGCCAGTGAGAGGGTTATTGCATTGCCATTGTGTCTCTGCAGCCAGTGAGAGGGTTATTGCATTGCCATCGTGTCTCTGCAGTCAGTGAGTGGGTTATTGCAGTGACTTTTTGCCTGTCTTCGCAGCCAGTGAGAGGGTTATTGCATTGCCATCGTGTCTCTGCAGTCAGTGACTGGGTTATTGTGGTGACTTTGTGCCTGTCTCTGCAGCCAGTGAGAGGGGTATTGCATTGCCATCGTGTCTCTGCAGCCAGTGAGAGGGTTATTGCATTGCCACCGTGTCTCTGCAGTCAGTGACTGGGTTATTGTGGTGACTTTATGCCTGTCTCTGCAGCCAGTGAGTGGGTTATTGCAGTGACTTTGTGCCTGTCTTTGCACCAGTGAGAGGGTTATTGCATTGCCATCGTGTCTCTGCAGCCAGTGAGAGGGTTATTGCATTACCATCATGTCTCTGCAGCCAGTGAGAGGGTTATTGCATTGCCATCGTGTCTCTGCAGCCAGTGAGAGGATTATTGCATTGCCATCATGTCTCTGCAGTCAGTGAGTGGGTTATTGCAGTGACTTTGTGCCTGTCTTCGCAGCCAGTGAGAGGGTTATTGCATTGCCACCCTGTCTCTGCAGCCAGTGAGAGGGTTATTGCATTGCCATCGTGTCTCTGCAGCAAGTGAGTGGGTTATTGCAGTGACTTTGTGCCTGGCTTCGCAGCCAGTGAGAGGGTTATTGCATTGCCACTGTGTATCTGCAGCCAGAGAGAGGGTTATTGCATTGCCACCGTGTCTCTGCAGCCAGTGAGAGGGTTATTGCATTGCCATTGAGTCTCTGCCGTCAGTGAGAGGGTTATTGCAGTGACTTTGTGCCTGTCTCTGCAGCCAATGAGAGGGTTATTGCATTGCCATTGTGTCTGTGCAGACAGTGAGAGGGTTATTGCATTGCCATTGTGTCTCTGCAGCCAGTGACTGGGTTATTGTGGTGACTTTATGCCTGTCTCTGCAGCCAGTGAGAGGGTTATTGCATTACCAACGTGTCTCTGCAGCCAGTGAGAGGGTTATTGCATTGCCACTGTGTCTCTGCAGCCAGAGAGAGGGTTATTGCATTGCCACCGTGTCTCTGCTGCCAGTGAGAGGGTTATTGCAGTGACTTTGTGCCTGTCTTCGCACCAGTGAGAGGGTTATTGCATTGCCACCGTGTCTGTGCAGCCAGTGAGAGGGTTATTGCATTGCCATTGTGTCTCTGCAGCCAGTGACTGGGTTATTGTGGTGACTTTATGCCTGTCTCTGCAGCCAGTGAGAGGGTTATTGCATTACCAACGTGTCTCTGCAGCCAGTGAGAGGGTTATTGCATTGCCACTGTGTCTCTGCAGCCAGAGAGAGGGTTATTGCATTGCCACCGTGTCTCTGCAGCCAGTGAGAGGGTTATTGCAGTGAATTTGTGCCCGTCTTTGCAGGCAGTGAGAGGGTTATTGCATTGCCATCATGTTTCTGCAGTCAGTGAGTGGGTTATTGCAGTGACTTTGTGCCTGTCTCTGCAGCCAATGAGAGGGTTATTGCATTGCCATTGTGTCTCTCCAGCCAGTGAGAGGGTTATTGCAGTGACTTTGTGCCTGTCTTCGCACCAGTGAGAGGGTTATTGCATTGCCATCGTGTCTCTGCAGTCAGTGAGAGGGTTATTGCAGTGACTTTGTGCCTGTCTCTGCAGCCAGTGAGAGGGTTATTGCATTGCCATTGTGTCTCTGCAGCCAGTGAGTGGGTTATTGCAGTGACTTTGTGCCTGTCTTCGCAGCCAGTGAGAGGGTTATTGCATTGCCATCGTGTATCTGCAGCCAGTGAGAGGGTTATTGCATTGCCATCGTGTCTCTGCAGTCAGTGAGTGGGTTATTGCATTGCCACCGTGTCTCTGCAGCCAGTGAGAGGGTTATTGCATTGCCATTGTGTCTCTGCAGCCAGTGAGTGGGTTATTGCAGTGACTTTGTGCCTGTCTTCGCACCAGTGAGAGGGTTATTGCATTGCCATCGTGTCTCTGCAGCCAGTGAGAGGGTTATTGCATTGCCATCGTGTCTCTGCAGCCAGTGAGAGGGTTATTGCATTGCCATCATGTCTCTGCAGTCAGTGAATGGGTTATTGCAGTGACTTTGTGCCTGTCTTTGCAGCCAGTGAGAGGGTTATTGCATTGCCATCGTGTCTCTACAGTCAGTGAGTGTGTTATTGCATTGACTTTGTGCCTGTCTCTGCAGCCTGTGAGAGAGTTATTGCATTGCCATCGTGTCTTTGCAGCCAGTGAGAGGGTTATTGCATTGCCATTGTGTCTCTGCAGCCAGTGAGTGGGTTATTGCAGTGACTTTGTGTCTGTCTTCACAGCCAGTGAGAGGGTTATTGCATTGCCATCGTGTCTCTGCAGTCAGTGAGTGGGTTATTGCATTGCCATCGTGTCTCTGCAGCCAGTGAGAGGGTTATTGCATTGCCACCGTGTCTCTGCAGCCAGTGAGAGGGTTATTGCATTGCCATTGAGTCTCTGCAGTCAGTGAGAGGGTTATTGCAGTGACTTTGTGCCTGTCTCTGCAGCCAATGAGAGGGTTATTGCATTGCCATTGTGTCTGTGCAGACAGTGAGAGGGTTATTGCATTGCCATTGTGTCTCTGCAGCCAGTGACTGGGTTATTGTGGTGACTTTATGCCTGTCTCTGCAGCCAGTGAGAGGGTTATTGCATTACCAACGTGTCTCTGCAGCCAGTGAGAGGGTTATTGCATTGCCACTGTGTCTCTGCAGCCAGAGAGAGGGTTATTGCATTGCCACCGTGTCTCTGCTGCCAGTGAGAGGGTTATTGCAGTGACTTTGTGCCTGTCTTCGCACCAGTGAGAGGGTTATTGCATTGCCACCGTGTCTGTGCAGCCAGTGAGAGGGTTATTGCATTGCCATTGTGTCTCTGCAGCCAGTGACTGGGTTATTGTGGTGACTTTATGCCTGTCTCTGCAGCCAGTGAGAGGGTTATTGCATTACCAACGTGTCTCTGCAGCCAGTGAGAGGGTTATTGCATTGCCACTGTGTCTCTGCAGCCAGAGAGAGGGTTATTGCATTGCCACCGTGTCTCTGCAGCCAGTGAGAGGGTTATTGCAGTGAATTTGTGCCCGTCTTTGCAGGCAGTGAGAGGGTTATTGCATTGCCATCATGTTTCTGCAGTCAGTGAGTGGGTTATTGCAGTGACTTTGTGCCTGTCTCTGCAGCCAATGAGAGGGTTATTGCATTGCCATTGTGTCTCTCCAGCCAGTGAGAGGGTTATTGCAGTGACTTTGTGCCTGTCTTCGCACCAGTGAGAGGGTTATTGCATTGCCATCGTGTCTCTGCAGTCAGTGAGAGGGTTATTGCAGTGACTTTGTGCCTGTCTCTGCAGCCAGTGAGAGGGTTATTGCATTGCCATTGTGTCTCTGCAGCCAGTGAGTGGGTTATTGCAGTGACTTTGTGCCTGTCTTCGCAGCCAGTGAGAGGGTTATTGCATTGCCATCGTGTATCTGCAGCCAGTGAGAGGGTTATTGCATTGCCATCGTGTCTCTGCAGTCAGTGAGTGGGTTATTGCATTGCCACCGTGTCTCTGCAGCCAGTGAGAGGGTTATTGCATTGCCATTGTGTCTCTGCAGCCAGTGAGTGGGTTATTGCAGTGACTTTGTGCCTGTCTTCGCACCAGTGAGAGGGTTATTGCATTGCCATCGTGTCTCTGCAGCCAGTGAGAGGGTTATTGCATTGCCATCGTGTCTCTGCAGCCAGTGAGAGGGTTATTGCATTGCCATCATGTCTCTGCAGTCAGTGAATGGGTTATTGCAGTGACTTTGTGCCTGTCTTTGCAGCCAGTGAGAGGGTTATTGCATTGCCATCGTGTCTCTACAGTCAGTGAGTGTGTTATTGCATTGACTTTGTGCCTGTCTCTGCAGCCTGTGAGAGAGTTATTGCATTGCCATCGTGTCTTTGCAGCCAGTGAGAGGGTTATTGCATTGCCATTGTGTCTCTGCAGCCAGTGAGTGGGTTATTGCAGTGACTTTGTGTCTGTCTTCACAGCCAGTGAGAGGGTTATTGCATTGCCATCGTGTCTCTGCAGTCAGTGAGTGGGTTATTGCATTGCCATCGTGTCTCTGCAGCCAGTGAGAGGGTTATTGCATTGCCACCGTGTCTCTGCAGCCAGTGAGAGGGTTATTGCATTGCCATTGTGTCTCTGCAGCCAGTGAGTGGGTTATTGCAGTGACTGTATGCCTGTCTCTGCAGCCAGTGAGAGGGTTATTGCATTACCACCGTGTCTCTGCAGCCAGTGAGAGGGTTATTGCATTTCCTCTGTGTCTCTGCAGCCAGAGAGAGGGTTATTGCATTGCCACCGTGTCTCTGCAGACAGTGAGAGGGTTATTGCAGTGACTTTGTGCCCGTCTTTGCAGCCAGTGAGAGGGTTATTGCATTGCCATCATGTCTCTGCAGTCAGTGAGTGGGTTATTGCAGTGACTTTGTGCCTGTCTCTGCAGCCAATGAGAGGGTTATTGCATTGCCATTGTGTCTCTCCAGCCAGTGAGAGGGTTATTGCAGTGACTTTGTGCCTGTCTTCGCACCAGTGAGAGGGTTATTGCATTGCCATCGTGTCTCTGCAGTCAGTGAGAGGGTTATTGCAGTTACTTTGTGCCTGTCTCTGCAGCCAGTGAGAGGGTTATTGCATTGCCATTGTGTCTCTGCAGCCAGTGAGTGGGTTATTGCAGTGACTTTGTGCCTGTCTTCGCAGCCAGTGAGAGGGTAATTGCATTGCCATCGTGTCTCTGCAGTCAGTGAGTGGGTTATTGCATTGCCATCGTGTCTCTGCAGTCAGTGAGAGGGTTATTGCATTGCCATCGTGTCTCTGCAGCCAGTGAGAGGGTTATTGCATTGCCACCGTTTCTCTGCAGCCAGTGAGAGGGTTATTGCATTGCCATTGTGTCTCTGCAGCCAGTGTGTGGGTTATTGTAGTGACTTTGTGCCTGTCTTCGCACCAGTGAGAGGGTTATTGCATTGCCATCGTGTCTCTGCAGCCAGTGAGAGGGTTATTGCATTGCCATCGTGTCTCTGCAGCCAGTGAGAGGGTTATTGCATTGCCATCATGTCTCTGCAGTCAGTGAGTGGGTTATTGCAGTGACTTTGTGCCTGTCTTCGCAGCCAGTGAGAGGGTTATTGCATTGCCATCGTGTTTCTGCAGTCAGTGAGTGGGTTATTGCAGTGACTTTGTGACTGTTTTCGCAGCCAGTGAGAGGGTTATTGCATTGCCACCGTGTCTCTGCAGCCAGTGAGAGGGTTATTGCATTGCCATCGTGTCTCTGCAGCCAGTGAGAGGGTTATTGCATTGCCACCGTGTCTCTGCAGCCAGTGAGAGGGTTATTGCATTGCCATTGTGTCTCTGCAGCCAGTGAGTGGGTTATTGCAGTGACTTTGTGCCTGTCTTCGCAGCCAGTGAGAGGGTTATTGCATTGCCATCGTTTCTCTGCAGTCAGTGAGTGGGTTATTGCAGTGACTTTGTGCCTGTCTTCGCAGCCAGTGAGAGGGTTATTGCATTGCCACCGTGTCTCTGCAGCCAGTGAGAGGGTTATTGCATTGCCATCGTGTCTCTGCAGTCAGTGAGTGGGTTATTGCAGTGACTTTGTGCCTGTCTCTGCAGCCAGTGAGAGGGTTATTGCATTGCCATTGTGTCTCTGCAGCCAGTGAGAGGGTTATTGCATTGCCATTGTGTCTCTGCAGCCAGTGAGTGGGTTATTGCAGTGACTTTGTGCCTGTCTTCGCAGCCAATGAGAGGGTTATTGCATTGCCACCGTGTCTCTGCAGCCAGTGAGAGGGTTATTGCATTGCCATTGTGTCTCTGCAGCCAGTGAGTGGGTTATTGCAGTGACTTTGTGCCTGTCTTCGCACCAGTGAGAGGGTTATTGCATTGCCATCGTGTCTCTGCAGCCAGTGAGAGGGTTATTGCATTGCCATCGTGTCTCTGCAGCCAGTGAGAGGGTTCTTGCATTGCCATCATGTATCTGCAGTCAGTGAGTGGGTTATTGCAGTGACTTTGCGCCTGTCTTCACAGCCAGTGAGAGGGTTATTGCATTGCCACCGTGTCTCTGCAACCAGTGAGAGGGTTATTCATTGCCATCGTGTCTCTGCAGTCAGTGAGTGGGTGATTGCAGTGACTTTGTCCCTGTCTCTGCAGCCAGTGAGAGGGTTATTGCATTGCCATTGTGTCTCTGCAGCCAGTGAGTGGGTTATTGCAGTGACTTTGTGCCTGTCTTCGCAGCCAGTGTGAGGGTTATTGCATTGCCACCGTGTCTCTGCAGCCAGTGAGAGGGTTATTGCATTGCCATTGTGTCTCTGCAGCCAGTGAGTGGGTTATTGCAGTGACTTTGTGTCTGTCTTCGCACCAGTGAGAGGGTTATTGCATTGCCATCATGTCTCTGCAGCCAGTGAGAGGGTTATTGCATTGCCATCGTGTCTCTGCAGCCAGTGAGAGGGTTATTGCATTGCCATCGTGTCTCTGCAGCCAGTGAGAGGATTATTGCATTGCCATCATGTCTCTGCAGTCAGTGAGTGGGTTATTGCAGTGACTTTGTGCCTGTCTTCGCAGCCAGTGAGAGGGTTATTGCATTGCCACCCTGTCTCTGCAGCCAGTGAGAGGGTTATTGCATTGCCATCGTGTCTCTGCAGCCAGTGAGTGGGTTATTGCAGTGACTTTGTGCCTGGCTTCGCAGCCAGTGAGAGGGTTATTGCATTGCCACCGTGTCGCTGCAGCCAGGGAGAGGGTTATTGCATTGCCATCGTGTCTCTGCAGTCAGTGAGTGGGTTATTGCAGTGACTTTGTGCCTGTCTTTGCAGCCAGTGAGAGGCTTATTGCATTGCCATCGTGTCTCTGCAGTCAGTGACTGGGTTATTGTGGTGATTTTGTGCCTGTCTCTGCAGCCAGTGAGAGGGTTATTGCATTGCCATCGTGTCTCTGCAGTCAGTGAGTGGGTTATTGCATTGCCACCGTGTCTCTGCAGCCAGTGAGAGGGTTATTGCATTGCCATTGTGTCTCTGCAGCCAGTGAGTGGGTTATTGCAGTGACTTTGTGCCTGTCTTTGCAGCCAGTGAGAGGGTTATTGTATTGTCATCGTGTCTCTGCAGCCAGTGAGAGGGTTATTGCATTGCCATCGTGTCTCTGCAGTCAGTGAGTGGGTTATTGCAGTGACTTTGTGCCTGTCTTTGCAGCCAGTGAGAGGGTTATTGCATTGCCATCGTGTCTCTGCAGTCAGTGAGTGGGTTATTGCAGTGACTTTGTGCCTGTCTCTGCAGCCAATGAGAGAGTTATTGCATTGCCATTGTGTCTCTGCAGCCAGTGAGAGGGTTATTGCATTGCCATCGTGTCTCTGCAGCCAGTGAGAGGGTTATTGCATTGCCACCGTGTCTCTGCAGCCAGTGAGAGGGTTATTGCATTGCCATCGTGTCTCTGCAGTCAGTGAGTGGGTTATTGCAGTGACTTTGTGACTGTCTTCGCAGCCAGTGAGAGGGTTATTGCATTGCCACCGTGTCTCTGCAGCCAGTGAGAGGGTTATTGCATTGCCATCGTGTCTCTGCAGCCAGTGAGAGGGTTATTGAATTGCCACCGTGTCTCTGCAGCCAGTGAGAGGGTTATTGCATTGCCATTGTGTCTCTGCAGCCAGTGAGTGGGTTATTGCAGTGACTTTGTGCCTGTCTTCGCAGCCAGTGAGAGGGTTATTGCATTGCCATCGTTTCTCTGCAGTCAGTGAGTGGGTTATTGCAGAGACTTTGTGCCTGTCTTCGCAGCCAGTGAGAGGGTTATTGCATTGCCACCGTGTCTCTGCAGCCAGTGAGAGGGTTATTGCATTGCCATCGTGTCTCTGCAGTCAGTGAGTGGGTTATTGCAGTGACTTTGTGCCTGTCTCTGCAGCCAGTGAGAGGGTTATTGCATTGCCATTGTGTCTCTGCAGCCAGTGAGTGGGTTATTGCATTGCCATTGTGTCTCTGCAGCCAGTGAGTGGGTTATTGCAGTGACTTTGTGCCTGTCTTCGCAGCCAATGAGAGGGTTATTGCATTGCCACCGTGTCTCTGCAGCCAGTGAGAGGGTTATTGCATTGCCATCGTGTCTCTGCAGCCAGTGAGAGGGTTCTTGCATTGCCATCATGTATCTGCAGTCAGTGAGTGGGTTATTGCAGTGACTTTGCGCCTGTCTTCACAGCCAGTGAGAGGGTTATTGCATTGCCACCGTGTCTCTGCAGCCAGTGAGAGGGTTATTCATTGCCATCGTGTCTCTGCAGTCAGTGAGTGGGTTATTGCAGTGACTTTGTCCCTGTCTCTGCAGCCAGTGAGAGGGTTATTGCATTGCCATTGTGTCTCTGCAGCCAGAGAGTGGGTTATTGCAGTGACTTTGTGCCTGTCTTCGCAGCCAGTGAGAGGGTTATTGCATTGCCACCGTGTCTCTGCAGCCAGTGAGAGGGTTATTGCATTGCCATTGTGTCTCTGCAGCCAGTGAGTGGGTTATTGCAGTGACTTTGTGTCTGTCTTCGCACCAGTGAGAGGGTTATTGCATTGCCATCGTGTCTCTGCAGCCAGTGAGAGGGTTATTGCATTGCCATTGTGTCTCTGCAGCCAGTGAGAGGGTTATTGCATTGCCATCGTGTCTCTGCAGTCAGTGAGTGGGTTATTGCAGTGACTTTTTGCCTGTCTTCGCAGCCAGTGAGAGAGTTATTGCAATGCCATCGTGTCTCTGCAGTCAGTGACTGGGTTATTGTGGTGACTTTGTGCCTGTCTCTGCAGCCAGTGAGAGGGGTATTGCATTGCCATCGTGTCTCTGCAGCCAGTGAGAGGGTTATTGCATTGCCACCGTGTCTCTGCAGTCAGTGACTGGGTTATTGTGGTGACTTTATGCCTGTCTCTGCAGCCAGTGAGTGGGTTATTGCAGTGACTTTGTGCCTGTCTTCGCACCAGTGAGAGGGTTATTGCATTGCCATCGTGTCTCTGCAGCCAGTGAGAGGGTTATTGCATTGCCATCGTGTCTCTGCAGCCAGTGAGAGGGTTATTGCATTGCCATCGTGTCTCTGCAGCCAGTGAGAGGATTATTGCATTGCCATCATGTCTCTGCAGTCAGTGAGTGGGTTATTGCAGTGACTTTGTGCCTGTCTTCGCAGCCAGTGAGAGGGTTATTGCATTGCCACCCTGTCTCTGCAGCCAGTGAGAGGGTTATTGCATTGCCATCGTGTCTCTGCAGCCAGTGAGTGGGTTATTGCAGTGACTTTGTGCCTGGCTTCGCAGCCAATGAGAGGGTTATTGCATTGCCAACGTGTCGCTGCAGCCAGGGAGAGGGTTATTGCATTGCCATCGTGTCTCTGCAGTCAGTGAGTTGGTTATTGCAGTGACTTTGTGCCTGTCTTCGCAGCCAGTGAGATGCTTATTGCATTGCCATCGTGTCTCTGCAGTCAGTGACTGGGTTATTGTGGTGATTTTGTGCCTGTCTCTGCAGCCAGTGAGAGGGTTATTGCATTGCCATCGTGTCTCTGCAGTCAGTGAGTGGGTTATTGCATTGCCACCATGTCTCTGCAGCCAGTGAGAGGGTTATTGCATTGCCATTGTGTCTCTGCAGCCAGTGAGTGGGTTATTGCAGTGACTTTGTGCCTGTCTTTGCAGCCAGTGAGAGGGTTATTGTATTGTCATCGTGTCTCTGCAGCCAGTGAGAGGGTTATTGCATTGCCATCGTGTCTCTGCAGTCAGTGAGTGGGTTATTGCAGTGACTTTGTGCCTGTCTTTGCAGCCAGTGAGAGGGTTATTGCATTGCCATCGTGTCTCTGCAGTCAGTGAGTGGGTTATTGCAGTGACTTTGTGCCTGTCTCTGTAGCCAATGAGAGGGTTATTGCATTGCCACTGTGTCTCTGCAGCCAGTGAGTGTGTTATTGCAGTGACTTTGTGCCTGTCTTCGCACCAGTGAGAGGGTTATTGCATTGCCATTGTGTCTCTGCAGCCAGTGAGAGGGTTATTGCATTGCCATCGTGTCTCTGCAGCCAGTGAGAGGGTTATTGCATTGCCATCGTGTCTCTGCAGCCAGTGAGAGTATTATTGCATTGCCATCATGTCTCTGCAGTCAGTGAGTGGGTTATTGCAGTGACTTTGTGCCTGTCTTCGCAGCCAGTGAGAGGGTTATTGCATTGCCACCCTGTCTCTGCAGCCAGTGAGAGGGTTATTGCATTGCCATCGTGTCTCTGCAGCTAGTGAGTGGGTTATTGCAGTGACTTTGTGCCTGGCTTTGCAGCCAGTGAGAGGGTTATTGCATTGCCACCGTGTCGCTGCAGCCAGGGAGAGGGTTATTGCATTGCCATCGTGTCTCTGCAGTCAGTGAGTGGGTTATTGCAGTGACTTTGTGCCTGTCTTCGCAGCCAGTGAGAGGCTTATTCCATTGCCATCGTGTCTCTGCAGCCAGTGAGAGGGTTATTGCATTGCCATTGTGTCTCTGCAGCCAGTGAGTGGGTTATTGCAGTGACTTTGTGCCTGTCTTCGCACCAGTGAGAGGGTTATTGCATTGCCATTGTGTCTCTGCAGCCAGTGAGAGGGTTATTGCATTGCCATCGTGTCTCTGCAGCCAGTGAGAGGGTTATTGCATTGCCATCGTGTCTCTGCAGCCAGTGAGAGTATTATTGCATTGCCATCATGTCTCTGCAGTCAGTGAGTGGGTTATTGCAGTGACTTTGTGCCTGTCTTCGCAGCCAGTGAGAGGGTTATTGCATTGCCACCCTGTCTCTGCAGCCAGTGAGAGGGTTATTGCATTGCCATCGTGTCTCTGCAGCCAGTGAGTGGGTTATTGCAGTGACTTTGTGCCTGGCTTCGCAGCCAGTGAGAGGGTTATTGCATTGCCACCGTGTCGCTGCAGCCAGGGAGAGGGTTATTGCATTGCCATCGTGTCTCTGCAGTCAGTGAGTGGGTTATTGCAGTGACTTTGTGCCTGTCTTCGCAGCCAGTGAGAGGCTTATTGCATTGCCATCGTTTCTCTGCAGCCAGTGAGAGGGTTATTGCATTGCCATCGTGTCTCTGCAGCCAGTGAGAGGGTTATTGCATTGCCATCGTGTCTCTGCAGTCAGTGAGTGGGTTATTGCAGTGACTTTGTGCCTGTCTTTGCAGCCAGTGAGAGGGTTATTGCATTGCCACCGTGTCTCTGCAGTCAGTGAGTGGGTTATTGCAGTGACTTTGTGCCTGTCTCTGTAGCCAATGAGAGGGTTATTGCATTGCCACTGTGTCTCTACAGCCAGTGAGTGTGTTATTGCAGTGACTTTGTGCCTGTCTTCGCAGCCAGTGAGAGGGTTATTGCATTGCCATCGTGTCTATGCAGTCAGTGACTGGGTTATTGCTGCGACTCTGTGCCTGTCTCTGCAGCCAATGAGAGGATGATTGCATTACGACAGTGTCTCTGCAGTCAGTGACTGGGTTACTGTGGTGACACAGTGCTTCTGAAGCCAGTGAGTGAGTTATTGCAGTGACACTATGCCCCTACAGTCAGGGAGTAGGTGATTGTGGTGACAGTACCCCTGTAGCAAGTGAGTGGGTTATTTCAGTGACACTTTGCCCGTCTCTGCAGTCAGTGAGTGGGTTATTGCAGTGACTTTGTGCCTGTCTTCGCAGCCAGTGAGAGGCTTATTCCATTGCCATCGTGTCTCTGCAGCCAGTGAGAGGGTTATTGCATTGCCATTGTGTCTCTGCAGCCAGTGAGTGGGTTATTGCAGTGACTTTGTGCCTGTCTTCGCACCAGTGAGAGGGTTATTGCATTGCCATTGTGTCTCTGCAGCCAGTGAGAGGGTTATTGCATTGCCATCGTGTCTCTGCAGCCAGTGAGAGGGTTATTGCATTGCCATCGTGTCTCTGCAGCCAGTGAGAGTATTATTGCATTGCCATCATGTCTCTGCAGTCAGTGAGTGGGTTATTGCAGTGACTTTGTGCCTGTCTTCGCAGCCAGTGAGAGGGTTATTGCATTGCCACCCTGTCTCTGCAGCCAGTGAGAGGGTTATTGCATTGCCATCGTGTCTCTGCAGCCAGTGAGTGGGTTATTGCAGTGACTTTGTGCCTGGCTTCGCAGCCAGTGAGAGGGTTATTGCATTGCCACCGTGTCGCTGCAGCCAGGGAGAGGGTTATTGCATTGCCATCGTGTCTCTGCAGTCAGTGAGTGGGTTATTGCAGTGACTTTGTGCCTGTCTTCGCAGCCAGTGAGAGGCTTATTGCATTGCCATCGTTTCTCTGCAGCCAGTGAGAGGGTTATTGCATTGCCATCGTGTCTCTGCAGCCAGTGAGAGGGTTATTGCATTGCCATCGTGTCTCTGCAGTCAGTGAGTGGGTTATTGCAGTGACTTTGTGCCTGTCTTTGCAGCCAGTGAGAGGGTTATTGCATTGCCACCGTGTCTCTGCAGTCAGTGAGTGGGTTATTGCAGTGACTTTGTGCCTGTCTCTGTAGCCAATGAGAGGGTTATTGCATTGCCACTGTGTCTCTGCAGCCAGTGAGTGTGTTATTGCAGTGACTTTGTGCCTGTCTTCGCAGCCAGTGAGAGGGTTATTGCATTGCCATCGTGTCTATGCAGTCAGTGACTGGGTTATTGCTGCGACTCTGTGCCTGTCTCTGCAGCCAATGAGAGGATGATTGCATTACGACAGTGTCTCTGCAGTCAGTGACTGGGTTACTGTGGTGACACAGTGCTTCTGAAGCCAGTGAGTGAGTTATTGCAGTGACACTATGCCCCTACAGTCAGGGAGTAGGTGATTGTGGTGACAGTACCCCTGTAGCAAGTGAGTGGGTTATTTCAGTGACACTTTGCCCGTCTCTGCAGTCAGTAAGTGGGTTATTGCAGTTACATCATGCCCCTGTCTCTGTAGCCAGTGAGCGGGTTATTGTGGTGACACAGTGCTCCGGAAGCCAGTGAGTTATTGCAGTGACACTATGCCCCTGCAGCCAGTGAGTGGGTAATTGCTGTGCCTCTGTGCCCTTGAAGCCAGTGGGTTAGTGATGCCCAACTGTGCCCATGCAGCCAGTGAGTGTGTTCTTGTGGTGACACTGTGCCCCTGCAGTCAGTGAGTGGGTTATTGCATTAACACAATGCCCATTTCTGCAGTCAGTCAATGGGTTATTGCAGTCATACAGGGCCTCATTTATTAACGCGTTTTGTCACCAAAACGAGTGATAAATTTCACTATATATGATAAACGGTGCTCCAGTCAATCAGCTCCCAACTGTCAACTTTTAGAAAAATGACAGTTGGGAGCTGATTGGCTGGAGCACCATTTTTCCATGCTTGCCGACAATCAGCTCCCTCCTTCTGGGAGGGAGCTGATTGTCGGCTAACAGCGGGGGGCTTTTCCGGACAGCTGTGATACGTTGGGGGCAGAGCCGGGGGCCCGTGATCACGTCATTGTGGCCCTGCCCCCTCTTTACAATGCCGTTATTTTCGGCACTGTGAAGCAGGTGGTGGGGCCACGATGATGCGATTCAGCGCGAATTGTGTCACCGCCCCCCCCCCCCCCTCTGTGAGGATTTCTAGTGTATTTTGAGGGGAGATCGGGAGGTTTCAGGAATGTCGGGAAACTTGCCTGCCTTTCCGGGTGGCCGGGAGTGGCACCCGATATTCGGGAGGCTCCCGGCCAAATCGGGAGGGTAGCCAAGCCTGCATTTATCATACACTGTGAAATTTATCACTCGTTTTGGAGATAAAACTCGGTAATAAATGGGGGCCACAGTGCCTTGCAGGCAGTGCGTGGGTTATTGCAGTGATACAGTGCCTTGCAGCCAGTGCGTGGGTTATTGCAGTGATACAGTGCCTTGCAGCCAGTGCGTGGGTTATTGCAGTGATACAGTGCCTTGCAGCCAGTGCGTGGGTTATTGCAGTGATACAGCCAGTGAGAGTTATAGTGGCAACCTCACATGCATGTTCCAGCTAGTTCTAATCTATATAATGGTGCATTTCTGTGCAATGGCTGTTTCATGTCTCTGCATGTGTACCCATATAAAATATACGTACTATACAGGCAGCATTTAGAACGTGATGTATCATTTACTCTTCACTAGTGATTACAGGAAATAAAGCAGTAATAACTGATATAAAAATCATCCTCCACTGCCGCATGATGATGTGTAATGTCAGAGATTTATGTAACCACAGAAGATCCTGCTAATGCATGTACCAATGCACTGCCTGCTGCTCTATAAGTGGCAACTGACGGATAGACCTGCGTTGCATGAGGATAGCACAGTGAGCTCCTCTGTAACCACCCTGCTTCCTATTATATTATAATAAATTACCAGAGACAGTCACATAGGGCTATGTTCATCATCACTAAAGCCCCATTTTTAATGTGTTGATATTTTTTTCTAAGTTTTAAGTAAAATTCATATTCATCAAAACTGTAAATGAAGAAGATATCACTCAATTATCCTTGTTACAAAACTATCCCTATATAATGTTCACACTCCCCATACTTATGGGGATGTTGACATTGTGGGATGCAACAGGAAGTAGTGTTGCCTTTGTGTGGCCGCGTTATGACCGTTGGTTGTAGCTGCGTCACTTCCGTCCTGGAGAGTTCCCGCTCTTGAGGCTGAGCGGGTGTGACGTAAGCACGCTGCACGTCTCGCCCCACGCGTGTGTGTATGAAAGGAGTGTCCGCGGCTCGGCCTGTCCCTCACACAGCGCGTACTCCAGCACGCCAGGTAAGCGGCATCGACAGGGAGAGAAGCCTCGGCCTGTTCTTGGCGATCAGCGAGCCGCTCACCTCCCGGAGCTCTCCCCCTCTAGCAGTAGGATACGGGTGAGCAGGTAGTGCTGCGCATGGCGCTGTACCGGCTCCCAGGACGCTGCCGCCATTTTGTGACCGCATCCAGACAGTACAATGCCCCGCGAGCATGTCAGTCATGGCCTCCTCGTAACCGGCATGGGGTGCGCCGGGCCGGGCGGGCGGCTAATCCCGCCTGATACACGGGGAGGGGTGCAGAGGTGGCTGCAGCGGAAGTGATCCGGTTTTATCCTTAGACATGTTACACGTGCCGTTATAATGAAAAATCGGGATTGCCCCCGTTGTTGCCGGAAACTCCGCAGTCTCTCGGCTACACGGTGTGGGTTTATGGATAGTTGTAGTGTCCCGGTATCTTTCCCGGTCCCCCCCCCCCCCCACCGTAAATGCCGATTACACGTGTTATACTGTGCTGTAGCTGGGAGAGGCCGTGTGTGCGGCGGGCTCTGCACCTATGATACCGGCTGTTGTTACCCCGGGGGGACGTGTGTGCAGGTTACTATGGCAGCTCTGTAAGCCGGACTGTATACGGGCGGCTGAGATACAGGAGGGGCGATTCCTATAACAGTAGCAGACAGGGGAGAAGTATCATTGTACTAAATCTCCTGTCTCCCTCTAGATCTGTACAGAACCATGTCAGACGAATGCATTGTGAGAGTCCGTGGTTTGCCGTGGTCCTGCACCCGGGAGGAGGTATTGGAGTTTTTCTCAGGTAAGACTATTTAATGAGTAAATGTGTTTTTGCAATGATTCATTGTTTTTTTTTTTTTTCTTCTTGGTATTTTTCATAACCTGGTTACAAGTTTTATGGAAGCTGAATATGAATAACAATGTGGTAATTAGCCTTTCAGTGCAGAAATGGTTAAAGGTTTGTGCACTAGAGTGGGTTTTATTTGCCCATTGCTTTGTTACTGTTGCATGTAAACTGGATCTTGATCCAGTAGGATTACCTGCAATCTTTCTTCACCTAACCCTTAAGGCGGGTATCCATTTATAGATATACAAACGAGAGCTATTACAACATTGCTGTGCTCTCGTTAGTATATCTAGTGATGTGCCTAGACTGAACGTTTAGTCCAGGCACATTCCTCATCCCCGCACATGCTGAACCTGATATCATCACGTTGATCAGCATGTATCGTCGATGTCTGAATAGACTAGCGGTCATGCGCATCGTTGGTAGCTTCCGACCAAAACATGCGTGATTTGCAAGCGATTGCACGATAACTACGCCGTTATCGTGCAATCGCTTGGTTAAATCGCTAAGTGGATACCCCCAGCAAACTGTTGACAAAATTGTCAGCTCAAACTTATTAGGAAGACCACCATAAAGATTCCTTAAAACCAAGGAGGTGGTTATGAGAGCCAAGACCAGTCCTTGATCTAGTGGTTTTCACACCGTCCTCTGATGCCATTTTAACTTGGATTAGGGCTCCAGTGGTTACTACAAGCATGAATGTTAACCATAACCTTTTTCCTAGATTGTAGTGCAGCTTCAACCCAATACTTGGAAATGGATAACATTTAGTTAAGAAACAATGCACTTTTATATTTGCAGACTGCTCTATTGCTGATGGAATTGGCGGCATTCACTTCACAATGTCTAAGGAGGGCCGTCCTAGCGGGGAAGCCTTCATTGTACTGGATACAGAAGATGATCTTAAAAAGGCATTGGAGAAAGATCGCAAATACATGGGCCATAGGTACATTGAAGGTAAAGAACTTTAACCCAGTGTTTTCTTTCCACTTCCTATGTGTTATTTTTGTAGAAGGAATGTGTTTTATCTCTAACATCCATCAAGATGTTGCTGGTCGCAAAAAGTGGTCTAACAACTTGCCATGTTCTTGCAGTTTTCAAGTCCAACAATACAGAGATGGAATGGGTTTTAAAACACAATAATACTGGCGATGCAGATTCAGCAACTGATGGAACTGTCCGGCTTCGCGGGCTCCCATTTGGGTGTAGCAAAGAAGAGATTGTGCAGTTTTTCTCAGGTGATTGTAGTTTCAAAACTTAATTATCTTTTATTTTATTTAAGCATTACAATGTTCATTTACATACTTAGGGCATAAATCAGCACAGCTCTTCATAAGTCAATCCATTTTTAACTATAAATAGCCTGTTAAGTTATAATAAATTTGGTGTTTGTTCTGTGGATATGCTAACATTGCGGGGTGGCGGGAGAAATCCTAGCATGATCTGAGCTGCTGTTCGGTTATTGGGAACTTTACATTTGTTAGTATTGTTGAGATGGGTTTGTTTCAGCCTTTAACACTGTTCCCCTTATTGGGGTTATTTGTCCTTGGGTTAAAGGGTTGAGAATCGTGCCAAATGGGATAACATTGACGATGGACTACCAGGGGAGAAGCACAGGGGAGGCCTTCGTGCAGTTTGCTTCAAAGGAGATAGCAGAAAATGCTCTGGGGAAACACAAGGAAAGAATAGGGCACAGGTGGGGATGGACAGAACGGGATGGTTATATTTCTGTTTTTGTTATTTTTTTGTTTATTATTTTTGGGCTCCATGGTGGTGGGATGGGGGTTCTGATTTTATAAGTACATTTATTTTTTGTTTTTTCCTTTTGCAGTCATTAAAACATTGCAAAGTGGTAACTACTAATTTCTCTTCAAATGCTCTTTGAGAATCGGCTTTCCATTTTCTGACCTTTTTAAAACTTGATTGTACAATTGTCTTTACTGCTTAAGAGTTAAGTGGAGCCACTATTTTTCGTTAGGTTTAAGGTGCTTATTTAATCCATACTGACTTTCTCTCTTTAAAACTCTTGTATAGATACATTGAAATATTTAAAAGTAGCAGAGGTGAAATCCGATCATCTTATGATCCACCACGAAGAATGATGGGGCAGCGCCCAGGCCCATATGACAGGCCAATGGGAGGTCGAGGTGGTGGTGGTGGTGGTGGTGCCGCATATTACGGAGCTGGCCGCGGTAACATGTATGACCGCATGCGTGGTGGAGGTGGTTATGGAGGTGGTAAGTAAAAATAGACTTAAATCATCATGGTTTTTTTCCTGGCTATTTGTTTATGTAGCCTACAATAATTTGCCTGTATTGTGCATTTATTTCTTGCACATAATTTATTTTATTTTTTTGTGCTATTTCCAAGGTTATGGTGGATTTGATGAATACAGTGGTTATAACAACTATGGCTATGGCGCAGATGGTTTTGATGATCGGCTTAGAGAAGGAAGAGGTATGTGTTTGAGCATGTATGTAAAATGACTATTCTATATTCTGCTTGTGCACTGACCTATTAAGCTGTATAAAAACTTCATGCACACTGCTGGTGCACATGCATGAGTAAGCAAGAACTATTTCAATGCTCCTTTGCAGTTAAATTCGTATCTCTTCACATTGCGCAATGTGTATAAAGCATTTGCATAATCTAGTTCCCATCATAAATGCAATCTCCCAATAACACATAGGCTAATAATATATTTGTCTTACTGCCTAGGTCTTCCTCAAGGTTACCCTGGAGCAAGTGAGGCAGGCACAGGATTTCACAGTGGCCATTTTGTTCATATGCGTGGATTGCCTTTCCGTGCAACTGAGAGTGACATTGCCAATGTAAGAAGCTTTAGAAATATTTTTAAATCTTCTGGAATAAAAACTGGTTGTCAAGCCACTTGCTTATAGTTTGTGGTAATTCAGACTGATTATTTAAGGAAAGTTTCTTTTTGTTGCAGTTCTTTTCCCCACTTACTCCAATCAGAGTTCACATTGACATTGGTGCAGATGGAAGGGCCACTGGAGAAGCTGATGTGGAATTTGCAACACATGAAGATGCAGTAGCAGCTATGTCTAAAGATAAAAATAACATGCGTATGTGGATTTCATGTTTAAACTTTTTTTTTCTTTACTATACTTTCATTCAAGGTCCATATTATTATTTTTTTTTTTATTAAACTTGCTCAGGTTTGTTCTGTCCTATGAGCTGTCTGGTCTATTATCTTGTTATACTGACCAATTTAATTCCTTTTTCAGAACATCGATACATTGAGTTATTCCTTAACTCCACTGCTGGTGGCGGTGCTGGAATGGGCACCGGGATGGGCACAGGGATAGGATGTTACGGCAGGGAAGCATTAGGTAATTTATTTTTTTCCCTTAAATTTACATCTGCCAAAGGCACTTGATAACTCTGTAGTCTATAGTTTTGTTAAATACATTGTATTGTCCCCAGATGGAGCAGGATACGGTGCTGTAGGCAGAATGGGCATGACCGGAAACTATAGTGGATGTTACGCAAATCCAGATGGTCTTAGTGGATATGGTATGTATTGCTCTCCATAATGGTTGACCAGTATTCTGTTGGCAGTTGCCGTCCTTATTGTAGCATCATCTTAAATCAGCATCAAACCTCAAATACAAGGGGCTTTATACAAGTTTCTGGTTACTCACAAGTCTAAATGTATAACTGCAAAATTTCCTGTTACCAAGCATCTGGTAATGGGCCTCAGATGGAAGTAACCAAGAAGAGCTTTCCTTTATCTGCATATGAAATGTAAAGTGTGAAACATCTAAAAGTATTACTACTTGTGTAACTGTTTTACATCTACTGATAGGACTAAGGCCCTCATTCAGAGCCGTTTGCTATTTGCGGTCGTTTGTTCAAAAACAAGGGGTGGCTATGCAAATGATCCGTTCGCACATTGCAGTCTGTTCACACCTCTAAGTCTGAACGAGCGAGCAAAACATACGCTCGTTTATTTGATAAAAACGCCCCCCTGGCCGCTCGCACCATACGTCATGTCCGCTATTTATTAGATTAATCGAGTACATCTAACAGGATAAGAACTGCTCGCTATTCTTGTGGTTGGTTTTTTCAACCGCTATTTTGCGAGCAGTTCTGAGTTAAAAAAAACCAAGTGACGTGGTCATTGACGCTGCTGTATTAATTATGCACACCCATAAAACGCCCGTTTTGACCTTTAAGCACGTCTGCGTTCAGATCTCCACTCCCCGTTTTCAAGCACCTTCCCCTGTTACCACCCACATACGCCTCATTCTGTCACTCAAAATAGCAGGCACTCGCTATATTGCGTACAAATGATTTTCGGCCGCACTGACCGGTTCACGCATGTGTACTAAAAACCGTAAGCATGCGCAGATGTGCGAACATCGCTCGGAACGAGCGTACTGCCGCTAGCGAGTGGCTCTGAATGAGGGCCTAAGTTTTTATTATGCAACTTGCTTCTGGGGTTTTTGTTTTAAAGAGAAACTTGCATATTATATGCCTTGCTATTTTTACTTTGTTGCACCAACACTTAGTTGTTTTGTCACAAAATACAGTACGCAGTATTGCATAAATTTATTCTGTCCATCTTAAGCTGAGTACACACTGGAGCGATGTCGGGGCGATTTTGTCGTTTCTTAACGATAAATCGCCTACATCGCTTAGTATGCGGCTGCCTGTGGTTGCTGTTGATCTTGTCAGGTTTCATGTACTGCATATCAAACCTGACCATTTTGCATGCGACCTAATGTATGTTAACGAAGGACTGAACTAGTGATTGTTCCACCGTTCATTAATCGCTGTAGTGCATACTGGCAATCATGCGATGTCCAGGATGTCCCTGGACATTGTCACAATTACAGGTTTTCTCAGGGAGTACCCAGCCTTTATTGTGCAGTGTATTTCAATACTGTAACACTGCCTATTTCAGATCGCTCTACCTTTTTTTTTTTTCCTGTATATGCATACGCATCAGATGTATAGGTGTCCTGAGTTAATTGTCTGTTTCTTGGCTTGAAGTTATCTAACTATCTGGCCAAGTACAATGTTTTGAGAATGATGGGAGGGTGTCTGGATGTGTGAAGATTTTTACACTTGTAAAAAAAAAAAAAAAAAACTTTAGGAAACCAAAATTTGACTGTTTTTTTTTTATAAAAGCTTTATGAATATACTTCTCTTTACAGGAAGGGGCAATTCTGGAAACAGTGGGGGCTACTTTGGGCAGCACGATAGCATGAGTACAGCTGGATGGCGTGGATTGTACTAGCAAATATTGCTTTGTCTAGAGGAATTTGTGGAAGAAAGTGTTAGTTCTGTTTTTGTGTTTAGCACTTGTACGAAAGTTTGTACAAGGAAGTTGATCTTAAAAATTTTAGTGAGCAGAGTACAGTGGACATTGTTACTGTAGGATTTAATTTGTTTGGATGCAAACGTTGACTTTGAATAAATTTTTTTTATAATCAAAGGATGTGTCTCCTTTTATGCTTAATACAGTGGTACCTGAAACTGAATTCATAATGGTGCTGTTGTCTATGTACAGTGCTTGTGGTCATTTTGTGGGATGAAACAACCTTGTAAAGATTAGTCTATTTAGTTGTGACATTGCTGGTATACTATAGTAGGGATTTATCAAACCTTGTAAGGTGGACAAATGGAGGTGTTGCCCCTAGCAACCTATCAGATTGTCTATCCTTGGTACATTCTATAAATAACTGGAAGCTGTTTGGTTGCTATAGGCAGCGCCTCAACATTTCCCCTTAGAATGTTTGCTAAATCTATACCTTGTTTTAACCCAACAAATGACCTGCACTGAGTATGCCATAGTTAACTTCCAAGCATTTGTTGAAAGTGCTTTGGGCACTTTCTCTTCCCTCCTGTGTTAATGCCTAAGATTAAGTGTCAGTTTCTTCTTTCAGAAACTCTGTGAATATCTCAGGAAGATGACACACCCCCTCCCCCTCCCTTGCTTATGCCTGAAGGCTGTTCCACAGACAAAGGAAGTGGGGTGCATTTTTAAGGAAGTTGTATTTTTATTTGATCTATTTGACTTTAGCCAGCTATGTCATACTGAAACTTTTGTTTTTGTAGTATTTTATATATTTTTGTATTAACACCTGTACCACTCTTTTGTACACTTGCCACATGTGTTGTATGTTTACTGTATCTTTCATCAAAACGTGTTCGATTTGGGCATTACACACTTCGCCCAGATATGATTTAATTTTACTTGTATCACACTGTACAGATTTCTTTTCCTAAATGAAGTTTATAAACCATGTATGGTGCATTGTTTTCTTAAAAAAGAAAAATCCCAGTAATCTTCAAGGTTGGCTATAGATAAATATCTATCTCTATCCCTTTTTAATTTTAACTGCCCCTCCATTGACTAGTGTGCATCATTGCAGCATTTGTGGTAATTGTCCCTCATTTTTCTAATAAACCATAGTTTTTAGCTATGGTACTTTAAGTAGACTATTACATTTTATGTTGCCATCTAGGAAAGTGCCTTTATGGTTCAGATTTTAATACTCCTTACAGCATCTGCTAGGGCATCTTGGAGAGTTTATGTACAGCATACCAATCTAAAAAATCTGACCAGACCTCAATGAATATTGAACCCCTCAGATGTGCACCTTTTATGTAGGGCAACATAATTTTAAGTCTGTCTAGTACTACTTATTTGCATAGATGTACAGATAGGTATCAAACCTTAAGATCTAGTTTACTCCTACTTATCAAGTTATGACGTGTTGTGTGTGTGGTCTTTAAATGTTGTATTTTCTAACCTTTCTGCATAACGCAATCCAACTCTATTATATATATTTACTTACTCTGCCCAACATGGTACCTGTTAAAGTTGATGAGTGATAAGCTGGTATAAGTTATTTTGAGCAGAGATGGCAGTTGCGGTAGCACGCTGTCCCTGTGATGTTAAAGTAGGCATTATCTGTTTCCCAAAACAATACCTTCTGCTACTGCGCATTTTCAGTTGTGCTTCCGAACAGTCTCCGTCCCTGCTTTTGAGGTGCCCGCCGACTGCTAAGTGCATCTACAGCCTGTCCAAAGTAATTGACGTGAATACAGGCTTTATATTAGCCTATAATAACATGTATAAAGGCTAATATAAGCCTGTATACACGTCAATCAATTTCGGCAGGTTTAACAGGCTCTAGAGTGACTTACCTGTCGTTGGTCACGGCAAATCAGGGATGGATACTGGGCAGAGTTACAGGATGCTGCAAGGACTTATGGGATGTTTTCCCTCTGTCCCTGCTATTTAATGTAGTTTCTTCATATAATGCCAGTCTGAGATATAAAGTAAGGCTTTTTCGAGCAAGTTAATGCTTTATGCTTTGCTAAATGGCAAAAAGCATTAAAGCACTGTAGAGATCAAGGGCATGATCCTTACACTGTGATACTCTAAGATGGGAATTAATAGAGAAGATAATTGCATTCTTTTCCATTAATCCATTGCTGAATAGGGGATTTACATAAAAAAAGCAGAAATCATTTATGTATAAAAAAAACTCGGCCTCCGGCAGGAGATGGACCACCATTGTAACTGGGCTGCATTAAGCAGCCGAAACTTTAATTTTATGATATCTTTTACGGGCGAGCAGCACCAGAGTGTCCTCTGGACATTTGTGCTGCTGCTCAATCTCCCCCCCCCCCCCCCCCTCCCTTGCGGTACTGTGACACCAAACCTGTGCTAGGTACTCCTAGCGGGGCTCCGAGGGGGACTAGCTAGCAGACTCCCTGGAATCCAGGGGGCAGGTAAAGTGGAACCCCATTCACTGGGCCCAGCGTCTTTAGTCCAGTTGTGCCTCTAGTCTCAGGAGATAGACCGGAGATGCTGATGTGGACATTGGCTTGCCCACTAGACCACCGGGGCATAACAATACTGGTGCAGAAGCATATTGTAAAGGCCAAGGAACCTGGTGGTTAATGTCAGCCAGGGGATAAGGTGCTCTCCCTGCAGCCCCTCCCCCCAGCTCAGAGTGCTGTTCCATTGTGGTCTTTGGTGTTCCCTGAGCTGCTCCTCCCTCACCCTCTGCCCCCTCAGATGCGTGGCAGCCCTTTTAGGCAAGCAGGTCTCCGGGAAACACTGTCCTTTCCCACGGGCCAGGTTATACAGCGCTATATCCTGTGTAGTTGATTTTAGTGCCCATTGCAGACATGTAATGTTTCTTTTTCTGCATTTCTAAGTGACTTGTGCTAATCTGCATTTTCTATAGCAGGGGTAGCCAACCCTGGTCCTTGAGAGCTACCAACAGTGCATGTTTTTCAGGTTTCGTCACAGAAACACAAGTGGAATAGTTGGCGTCACCTGTGGATCTCTTCAAATGTGTTAGTGAGTAATGAATACACCTGTGCACCAGCTAGGTGGTCTGGATGTGAATGGTTAGTAGCTCTCAAGGACCGAGGTTGGCTACCCCTGTTCTATTTCAACAAAAGTTGGATCCAAAGTGCGCAAAATATAAAGTATTACACTGCTTGTGTAACACAGAATAAAGCCTTCACCACACTCAAAAAAATAATTGCAACAAAACAAGTGTTCCACACTAACGCACAGGCATGTGTTACTCAATGATTTTTATATGTGAGTTCTTGTAATTTCTTCCACTTAAAAATACTTTCAGAAGGTTATATTCCAGGCGATATAATTTCTCAGCAAAGAATGAAAATCTGATATAGTGTAATACTATCATGAGTTATAAATGGTAATTTATTCCAATATTGTGCTCACATTTGATATTAAAGCTTGCATATATCGCCATATCCAAGATGTCCTTTATCTGATTTTCAATAGTAATTTGGGAACTGTGGCTTTGCTATACAGACTCTGCACAGTCTGTATAGCAAAGCCACAGATCACAAATGAATATGTATTTTGTTATTCTTGTGACTTGTTTGGCAGAGGAAAGAATAAAAAGCAGCCTGATGCTGCTGCTCTTATTCGGATAGCTTATAAGTCCTGCTCTGTGGCCTTAGCCACAGAGGACCTCATTCAGGAAGGTCTCTGTATTGTTGCACAGCCCCAGGTCCATCAGCCCTGGTCTCTCTACCTCAGGACCCACCCTGGGCTGCATTTTCACACATGCTAGCAAAACTTGTGGACCAACTAGCAGTCCCTGTGGTAGCTCCACCTATGGGATGACCATAGCAGGTTCCCCCTGCAAATCCTTTGCCTCCCCCAGGGATAGACTTATCTACCTCAGTACAGACTTTTACTGAAAAACCGTAGCGGTATTAGCCAATGCTGCAAAAAGATGTACATTTAGTAGGTAAATGTTTTATATCTTTCCAATCTACACAGTTGTCTGATTTCTGAGATCTGGGGAGGCAGAAGATGCAGATCTCTCTCACTCTGTCTCAGGAGAAGAGGAGCCACCCTCTAAACAAGGGGTCTTCAACCTTGGCCCTCCAGCTGCTGTGGAACTACACATGCCATCATGCACTGCCATAGTTTTAGCATGCTGTTATATCAAAAAGGTGGCAGTGCGTGTTGGGATGTGTAGTTCAACAGCATCTGGAGGGCCAATGTTGAAGACCCCTGCTCTCAACCATGGCTTGAGAAATCCTGGGTGCCATGGCGACAAAAAAATCGCCAGGATTTCCAAGCCCCGCCGCCGGGAAGCTCCTGCCGGGTGCCTGCTGAAATGTTAATCGGTGCACGCCCGACTCCCCGCAGCGGCGTACGGCTCCCCCACGGGCATTATGGTGCTTAGTACTGGGGGCACTAATACAGGGGACTTACTACTAGGTTGAGGGGCACTGAAAGGGCATGTGTGGTGGTCTGTATAAGCTTTCATGTATTTTGGTACTGGACGATGGTCTGGCTCCTAAACTTTTAAGATGGTTCCTAGATTTTACAAAAGTTTGTCTAGCCCTGCTCTAAACTAAATATACAAACCGAAAATAAGTGGAGTGCTTAATCCAACAAGGATCTGGGTGATTACACAGCCGCTGACATGCAGAGAAGACTGACAAATCTACCACTCACCAAAATACAAAGAAAGTATGTCTGTGCTAGTATACACCAAAAATGTAGACAAATGTAAACAAATATAACATTTATTGTAAAATATTATATAAATAAAAACCTAGAACTACAGTTCCTAAACTGTTGGATATACAATCCACACAATACACTGATAAATTAATAAAATATATTCCCCAAAAAATATTGTGAATGCATGGATATTGAATCCACCTCTATGAAAAAAAAAAATCAATGTCTGTGGAAGATCCTGTTAGGAAATATTGGAATATTATATTAAGTACTTAACTTTCCCAATATCCAGAAGGGAAAAAACAGCCAGCAGAGTATGTCTCAATTGGTAAAGAACTCACCGCATCCTTATAAATTGTTAATTGTATTCCAAGGTAGTGTCCCGTAAGGCTCCTATTAAATAGATAAAGCTGAGTGTTCCAAATAGACACAACGTGATTGACTCCAGCAGTCTTTGATACAAGCTAGCGCTTGCCGTCAGTTGGTTCCCCAGTAAATCTGAGAGCTCTGGCAGATACTCTGTTCCGCTGACTGCGATGTGGAGACACAGTGTGAGACGCTCCGGCACTCGTGCTGGCAGTATAGCCGTTTGCCTTCAGCACATTTCCCAGGAGAGCTGTATATTCTTGCAAGCTCTTGGCTGTAAATACATAGGCAGGAGGAATAGCGGCAGTTAGCGGCTAGCAGAAAAAGTGTAGGTGCGGTCTCTGGTAGATATCAGGAACAGATGCAAGCAATAGTTCTTCCCCTGACGTGTTTCACCCCTCGGGTTTATCAAAAGACAGTCGAACATATGGTTTTAAACACTGGAAAACGGACAAAAAACATTTTGCTAAAATTGGTTACATTCGTGTCTGAACAACCATTTTTGTCTGTTTTCCAGTGTTTGTGAGCAAATGGTCGATTGTCATTTGCTCCCCATCCATTACCAGATTCTCATTCCAACCAGCCAGATTGGACAGATATCTGACAGATAATTGTATAGTGTATGCCCAGCATGTACATAAGAATTTTGAGCTTCATGGCAAAAGCTGTGAATAGAGTTCAGGTGTATCCTGTTTCCACTGATCATCCTTGAAATGTTCCTACAGCTTAATTGGAGTCCACCTGTGGTAAATTCAGCTGATTCTACATGATTTTGAAAGGCATACACCTGTCTATATAAGGTCCCACACTTGACAGTGCATGTCAGAGCACAACCCAAGCATGGAGTCCAAGGAATTGTCTTGCAGCCCTCCGAGACAGGATTGTCTCGAGACACAAATCTGGGGTAGGGTACAGAAAAATATCTGGTGTTTTGAAGGTCCCAAAGAGCACAGTGGCCTCCATCATCCGTAAATGGAAGAAGTTCGGAACCACCAGGACTCTTCCTAAAGTTGGCCGGCCGTCTAAACTGAACGATTGGGGGAGAAGGACCCTAGTCTGGGAGGTGACCAAGAACCTGATGGTCACTCTGTCAGAGCTATAGCATTCCTCTGTGGAGAGAGTTGAACCTTCCAGAAGGACAACCATCTCTGCAGCAATCCACCAATCAGGCCTGTATGGTAGAGTTGCCAGACAGAAGCCACTCCTTAGTAAAAAGCACATGGCAGCCCCGCCTGGAGTTTGCTAAAATGCACCTGAAGGATTCACCATGAGAAACAAAATTCTCTGGTCTGATGAGACAAAGATTGAACTCTTTGGCGTGAATGCCAGGTGTTCTGTTTAGAGGAAACCAGGCACCGCTCATCACCAGGCCAATACCATCCCTACAGTGAAGCATGGTGGTGGCAGCATCATGCTGTGGGGATGTTTTTCAGCGGCAAGAACTGGGAGACTAGTCGGGCTAGAGGGAAAGATGAATGCAGCAATATACTGAGACATCCTGGATGAAAACCTGTTCCAGAGTGCTCTTAACCTCAGACTTGGGCGACCCTAAGCACACAGCCAATATATCAATGGAGTGGCTTCAGGACAACTCTGTGAATGTCCTTGAGTGGCCCAGCCAGAGCACAGACTGGAATCCGATTGAACATCTCTGGAGAGATCTGAAAATGGCTGTGCACCAACGCTTCCCATCCAACCTGATGGAGCTTGAGATGTGCTGCAAAGAGAAATGGGCGAAACTGCCCAAAGATAGGTGGGCCAAGCTTGTGGCATCATATTCGAAAAGACTTGAGGCTGTAATTGCTGCCAAAGGTGCATCAACAAAGTATTGAGCAAAGGCTGTGAATACTTGTGTACATTTTTTTTTTTAATAATTAAATTTGCAAAAATCTCACAAGCTTTTTACATATTGTCATTATGGGGTATTGTGTGTAGAATTTTGAGGACAAAAATGAATGTATTCCATTTTGGAATAAGGCTGTAACAACAATGTGGAAAAAGTGAAGCAATGTGAATACTTTCCAGATGCACTTTATCTGCCACTTCGGTAGTGGCCCGCTGTAATCTTTAGCTACGTTCCTGGAAGCCTGCTGTAATCTTTGGCTACGTTCCTGGAAAGCAGATTCGGAATCAAAAGGGGCTCCTTATGCAGGAGACATCCTATTTGGTCCAGAATTGGATAAAATTGTGACTACTTTGGCGACTTACAAGACATCGTTCCTGCCCTCATATAATACAAAGCTGTGGATATCATCCTTTCGCCCTCCAGGCAAAGCCAAGGATCAATCCTTTCCACGGCAACAGACATTGGGCAAGAGAAGTGGTCTCCCACGGATACGCCATCTCCTTCCTGAGGTGACCCCCCCCACAACAGTTCTTTTACACAGGACCTCCATCGGACTCAACAAAGCCCTGCTGCTCCAAAAAGCCATTCATTCCTTACTGAATTCAGGAGTAATAATTTGGGTCCCCTCAATGGGTCTCATTGGCCTATCCTCAACCTCAAGTATCTGAACAAGTGTATCAGGGTGCCCAGGTTTCGTATGGAAACCCTCCATTCTATCATCCTAGCCATGAAGCCTGGAGATTTTATGGTATCCCCAGACATTCAGGACGCTTACCTTCATGTACCTATAGCTCCTTCTCATCAACAGTATCTCTGGTTTGCTACACTGCAGCAACATGACCAATTCCAAGCTCTGCCATTTGGCCTCTCAACGGCCCCTCAGGTCTTTACCAAGATTATGGCGGTCTCTCTTTGTCGTCAAGGGATCAGACTGCTTTCGTACTTAGATGATCTCTTGCTTTTGGCAAGCTCCCAGAGACTCTTCACAGCCATCTACAGGTAACCATTGCCTTTCTACAAATGCAGGGTTGGCTGATTAACTGGAAAAAGTATTCCCTGACCCCCTCTCAAAGGATGGTACTGTACATTTGGGAGCCCTCCTGGACTTTCAAGTTGAGAGAATCT
Organism: Taudactylus pleione; assembly: GCA_031769625.1. Classification (NCBI taxonomy): domain Eukaryota; kingdom Metazoa; phylum Chordata; class Amphibia; order Anura; family Myobatrachidae; genus Taudactylus; species Taudactylus pleione. Next base: position 47,882,157 of record JAUIMM010000015.1, on the reverse strand, counting down.
CCCTAACGGCGGACAAGATTTCAGCACTACAGCACAGACTGCTTCACAATCCCAGAGTGTTGATTCACTCTGCAATGCAGGCCTGGGATCAATGGTGTCCACCTTCGACATGATGGAATTCGGCCAGTTTCACTCCAGGCCCCTACAACATCTGATCCTCTCCAGGTGGAACGGGCTACCCCCATCTGCTCAAATCCCAGACTATGAGCCTCCCCCCAGCGGTTCGCCTGTCCGTAGCCTGGTGACTAAAGACATACCATTTGAACCAGGGTCATCCCTTTTGGATCCCAGACTGAACTCTCCTCACCACGGATGCAAGCCTCCGAGGGTGGGGTGCAGTACCCGGCCAGCACTCCTTCCAGGGCTGATGGTCCCCAGTCGAGGCAGTGTTGCCAATCAACATCCTGGAACTTCGAGCCATCTACAGAGCTCTCACTCTGGCTCAGAATATTCTGAAAAACCGGCCATTACAAGTACAGTCTGAAGTAGGCCACAGCCGTGGCATTATCAATCAGCAATGACAGAAGTGTCCTGCATTCTCACCTTGGCCGAAAGCAATATCTCAGCCATGTCCACAGTGTTCATCCCAGGGATTCTCAATTGGCAGGCGGATTTCCTCAGCTATCACAATGTGTATGCAGGAGAATGGTCTCTACATCCAGAAGTCTTTCAGCTTCTAGTGGTCAAATGAGGTATTTCGGAGGTGGATCTCATGGCCTTAAGACACAATAAACTTCCAATTTATGGAGCCAGAACAAAGCCCTGTTGCGGCCTTCATAGACTCATGCTAAATGGAAGTTCCATTTCACAGACAATAGCTCTTCCCTCCAATATCCCTGCTTCCTCGAGTGCTTTGAAAGTTATGACAGGAGGGAGGCACATATTAGTAGCTCTGGCCTGGCCTAGACGTCACTGGTACTCCGATCTTCAACTTCCTCTACGAATAGACCTGTTGTCTCAGGGTCCATGTCTACATCCGGACCTAGCCCGTTTGTTTTATATGGCTTGGCTCTTGAGACATCCCTCCTAACTGCTGAGGGTTTTTCCAGCTCTGTGGTCCAGACCATGCTAAAAGCCATATTTCCAATGGTGTGCTCCAAGGAACTATGACCCTCAGGTCTTTTAAGGTTTCTAAAATTCTAGCATCTCTGAAAGTGCAGGTCTCTGCTTTGTCCATCTGGTTTCAGCGCAGAATTGCTCCTATACCGGATATTCACACCTTTATGCAGGGTGTTCTACGAATACAACCTCCCTTTGTCCCTCCTGTGGCTCCATGGGATTTGTCTGTGGTGCTCCAAGCACTTCAGGAACCTCCATTCGAACCCCTGGAATCAGTGGATGTCAAATGGCTCACTGTGAAGACTGTTTCTTGTGGCTATAGCATCTGCCAGTAGAGTATCCGATTTAGGGTCGCTTTCTTGTCACTCCCCCTTTTTGATATTTCATCAGGATGGCTGTTCTATGATCACGCCCAGGCTTCCTTCCCAAGGTGCTTTCTCGCTTCCACCTGAATGAGGAAATTGTGGTTCCGGCATTTAATTCACCAGACCTCTCGGCGGATGAGGCCTCTTTGGATGTTACTGTACCTACAGAATGAGGGAGGTAAAGAGTCTTTGTGAGAGGGAGCTTAAAAAAAAAAAAAAATCTGCAGTGAAATGTCAGGCTAACCATGAAGATTATTTTACCTAAATGCTTCACCTATAAAAATAATTATTTGCATCTAATAAGCTTCATCATTACTACTCATATACAGATGTCAAGAGCAGAAAGACTACCTTGACTTGTAAGGAACTGTTATTGCTGCTCTATAAGATTTCTGTGCAACATGCATAAAAGTCAGTAATGCTGCATAATCATTGGAATGTATTGTGCAAGGAACTAATTCTCTAGCAAATGTCTTGTACATCTTTACCAAAAGTACTTTTGGAAGTGAGGGTTGTCAAAACAAAATAACCAATAATCATTGTGTTCTAGAAGAACGTTATTTATGCGTTCCATCTGCAAAACACATGACTTGGAAGAGAACCAGGTCCTCTTGTTACATAATGCCAAAAAAAAAAAATCTTCTCTATGGCACTGAACACACAATAAATACTGCTGTACGAACACAAGGTTGTCAAACTTCAAAACAATATTGTAGCACTGCAACCAACACAATCCCAAGTATTATATTTCTAAAGAGGGGCTGTGTTCAACTTTGTTTGTTTCACCTAAATCTGAATAAAGGAAATTGCAAGCGCAGTGCAAGAAGTTGAACTGATCTTTGTTTCTCAATTATTAATCTGCTGCATTCCCCATAAGTAAGTGTTTGAGTGCTGTGTGACATTGATCCAGTTATTGGAAATTATTTATCAACACAGCAAACTGTTAAATCCAGGAGAAACTTGCTTGTTTAACAATTATAGCGGATGGTTTATCAGTGATTTAGATTTTTGCATGGCAGAAATCGCAACCCTATAGGTTTATTTTTTTTTCTTCGGATCCATCTTGTGGCAGGTAAACTTTTAACATATTAGATTTTGTATGATCTGGGTAATAAGTAGATAGTCTGTCTTAAAATGTCTAGTTCTGCATACCAGGGTCAATGACCAAACCTATTTTAACTTTCTGTGGTATATCTACTTTCCCGGTTTGGTTTCATGTTCCACACCATAGGAAATGTAGCACTTGAAATTGATGTTAAACTGTATATGAAATGTCTTAGTTTATTGACTGAATTAAAGGTACATTTGCAGCAGTAATATGTGTAATAAAATGTCTACAATGAGAATTCTTGATGACTTCCAAGCTTTTTGGTGCACTGTACGCTTTAACAGGTGTGGTTTCAGTCTAGTGGGCAGTCCTGTATGCTAATATCCACAAATGCATGAATCTGTATTTGGCAATAAAGTAATGCTTTGGTTGGTGGATATTGCTGCCAATAACCCATATCTATAGAGGAAACCAAAGCAAAATGCTGTATTTGAAATCCCTGCAGGATACAGCGATAAGTGGAGAGATAAACAGGAATTCATAGGAAATAGTGACAATGCAGTATGTGCAAGAGATCAGTATCATACTGTCATGTAGAGTCTGCTTGACCATATGGAAGTGATTGGCTGGTGGAGCTGTGAGTACTGTTCCTCTCATCTTGTGCAACTCTATGTACTTACCAGCATGCCTAATATGTTAATTAACAGAACCCAGAGCACAGGCCCCCTTAATGTCAACTATCACCAAACAATGACAAATTTTACTGACCTATCCGTTTAGAATAATTTAACAGTATACAAAGTGTGTAATAAAAAAATACTTTGGTCATTGACTTACAACTGCAATAATTAAAACATTTTTGAGTGAATTGGTTAAATATTTTCTTCAATCTTCTTTTCACCAGGAACAGATATTTCTCTTCCTATGGTGGGGTGAGGCTAAATAAAACTTTAAAAAAAAAAAGCTAACGTTATGTCGAAGGGGACAAAATTAGAAGTAAAATAAATAAAATAAAAGCAAGTCCAAACAATATGAAAATACTCTTTACTACTTTGTGAGTATTAATTAACAAGTAATACATTATACAGCATATACATACTTCTAACATTCATGTGTAACAGGTACATTTTTTTTTAATGTATTACAAACTGATAAGTATAACAAACATTGTTTTACCTGTCATTTACTATAAAGATCAATAAATAAAATTCTATTTTATTAAATACATAAATGTTATTTATACAATGCTAGAATGATATATCTTTAATTAGTTTATATTGTGGGGCAGATTCTACTGCACCCTTCATGTAGGGTATTTCAATGTTTCTAGGCTGGTTTAAAGCCGGCTTATCACTTTTTGAGGAAATGCATCAAGTGTGGAAACAAAAATAATTATGAAACAACAAAAAAAGAAAAGAAAAACAAGTGTTACTGTAATGTAGCTTTAAGACATATTTATTATATAGCTTATTTCTATTAATCTATAAAGCACCAGACATATTCGGTAGCTGTACTAGATTAGGAACAGTGCAACTACTGACACTTATTTTATTACTTTGAGTTCCATTTTCAAATAATATAATTTCCAACCTGAGGACAAAAATGTCCCAAACTATTCTAACAGGGAGGGAAGAGATGCCACTTTGATGAAGCAATATTCGCAAATACTAAACGGCATATACAGTGCCTTGCAAAAGTATTCACCCCCCTTTGCATTTTTCATGTTTTGTTGCCTCCCAACCTGGAATTAAAATGGATTGTTTGAAGGTGTGCATCATTTCATTCACAGAACATGCCTGCAACTGTGAAGTTGTGTTTGTTTTTTTTTTATATTGTGAATCAAACAACATTTAGGACAACATAACAGAAAACTTCATCGTGCATAACTATTCACGCCCCTAAAGTGAGTACTTTGTCGAGCCACCTTTTGCGGCAATTACAGCTGCAAGTCGCTTTGGATGAGCTTGCCACATCTTGCCCCTGGAATTTTTGCCCATTCCTCAAGACAAAACTGCTCCAGATCTGGGCTTTGACTAGGCCATTCCAACACATTTAAATGTTTCCCCTTAAACCACTCGAGTGTTGCTTTAGCAGTATGCTTCGGGTCATTGTCCTGCTGGAAGGTGAACCTCCGTCCCAGTTGAAAATCACAGTCAGACTGAAACAGGTTTTGCTCAAGAATATCCCTGTATTTAGCACCATCCATTTTTCCCTCGACTCTAATCAGTTTCCCAGACCCTGCAGCTGAAAAACATCCCCAGAGCATGATGCTGCAACCACCACGTTTCACTATGGGGATGGTGTTCTTGGGGTGATGGGATGTGTTGGGTTTGCGCCAGACATAGCGTTTTGCTTGGTGGCTGAAAAGTAAAATTTTTGTCTCATCTGACCAGAGCACCTTCCTCCATACATTTGGGGAGTCTCCCACATGCCTTTTGGCAAACTCAAATCGTGTCTTCTTATTTTTATCTCTAAGTAATGGCTTTTTTCGGGCCACTCTTCCATAAAGCCCAGCTCTATGGAGTGTACGGTTTATTGTGGTCACATACACCAGTCTCTGCTGTGGAACTCTGCAGCTCCTTCAGGGTTACATTTGATCTCTGTGCTGCCTCTCTGATTAATGCCCTCCTTGCCCGGTCTGTGAGTTCTGGTGGGCGGCCCTCTCTTGGCAGGTTTGTTGTGGTACCATGTTCTTTTGATTTGATGGTGATCTGGGGGATCATCAAAGATTTGGATATTTTTTTTTATAACTCAACCCAGAATTGTACTTCTCAACAACTTTGTCCCTGACTTGTTTGGAGAGCTCCTTGTTCTTCATGGTGTGATGCCTCTTGCTTAGTGGTGTTGCAGCCTCTGGGGCCTTTCAGAAAAGGTGTGTTTATACTGACAGACCATGTGACACTTAGATTTCACACAAGTGGACTTCATTTCACTAATTATGTGACTTCTGAAGGTAATTGGTTGCACCAGAACTTTTGAGGGGCTTCATAGCAAAGGGGGCGATTACATATGCACATGCCAACTTTCAGAATTGTATTTATAAAGGTTCTTTTTATATATATTTTTTTCTCATTTCACTTCACCAAATTAGACACTTTTGTGCAGATCCATCACACAAAATTCGGCTAAAAAAATAATATAAATTACAAGTTGTAATGTAACAAGAAAGGAAAAAAAGCCAAGGGAGGTGTGAATACTTTTGCAAGGCACTGTACATAGAAGAACCCATAATCCAGGCTGACACAATGTAACGATATATCGTGCTAGCGTACACATTGCATGATCTGTACAATGACATAATATTAGTGAATTGCATCGTTCCATCTGATGTGCTACCCGTCAGATGGATAGATGCGACAACACAATTCATCAAAATAATTCTGTGTACTCTATATGATTGTTTTGATCCATCACGGATTGCAAGATTGGCAAATATATTGTACAGTATGTACCCAGCTTTAGACCCTGTTCACGATAAAGGATCCCTGCGGTCATCGGAATACCGACGGTCACAATCCTAAGATATTGTCTGAAGCAACAACAACAAAAAAAAAATGTATTGACAAGAATCAGGCATCTTTCTGTTGCCATTGTGTAAAACTAGCAAGATAAAATGCCACAAGGCCAGTTTACAAAATGCTGCTATTATAGTTCAGGTTGTAAGGCTATCCATGCTAGATCACAGGTTCTCAAACTCTGGCCTCGGACCAACAGAATGTTTTCCAGGTGTCCTCACAGAATCACAAGTGAAATAATTAGCTCCAGCTGTGGCACTTGTAAAATGTGTCGGTGAGTAATGAATGCACCTGTGCACCTGCTGGGTGACCTGCAAATCGTGATCTTTGTGGGGTCCTGAGGACCGAGTTTGACCACCACTGTTCTAGATCAGTGGTTCTCAAGCTCGGTTCCCGGAAAACGTGAACTATGGGGGTCCTGAGGGCCGACTTTGAGAACCTCTGGTCTAGATGGTTAAATCAAGTTGACTAGGGTACTAATTGTTATGTGTGCTGAAGCATGGGTATCCTTAAAATCTGGACTATAATGGTGGAGTTTGGGAACCTCTGTACTAAGCAACAACAGCATGACACCCAAGTGTGTTGCTTGGATTTTTTCTCAGATGAAGGCTAATGATAAAGAGGCAGAAATAATGCTTTTTGAAACAATATTATGAAAAGTAGGACAAAGCACCTGGATGCCTACAGTAAGGTATCCAGGAAAGCTTAGCTGGATAAGCTAACTTCAATGTCCAATAACAGATGATGGAAAAGCCATGAATGTCAATTTTAGGTAAATGTTTGATTCTGGCAAAGAGTGAGAGTGCCCACACAGCGATTTTTTTTTTTTTCCCCCGATCGGGCTGATTCCGACACATTGGAACAACAGATCGGGTAAGAAATGCCCAAATCGTGAGTCCCCACTCACGATGCGATGCGCGCCCCCACAGGTCGCACATCTCATCTTCAGAACTGCCGTGCAGTACGGCGGATCTGACAATCTAGGACACAATCTAGGACACAATGCACTATAAAAAAGTCTGGCTGCAGGAGATCGGATGAAGATTGGACAGCAAATTGTGTGCTGAGCTGCCGGGGAGAATTTCAAGGGAAATCGGACACATCGTTGGATCGTAAGTATATCGGTATGTGTGTGGGCACCTTGAGATCTTTCCAAAGAAAGGAACTTGGAAGCCAAACTCTTCTGCGAGGAGACAGCAGCAGACAGTTTAGTTAGCAGAAGTGCCTCTTTCAGGACAGCAAGTGTTACACTAGTTTCTCCTTGTAAGTCTGGAGCAACCACATTTTTTAAGACAACAAATGCTCTTCAGAACGTGCATTCTCTGAAAATCATCACTAAGAAAATTTGAGATTTAAATACATTACTGTAGTGTTCTGTATTGTAGGTAAGCCACTGAAACAGCAAAATAGACACCAGTTTCTGTACTAGCACGGGCTCTGGGCTCTCCCTGGACTGCTGCCGGAGCACCGGGGATCAGGTAAGCCGTGGGTCACTGCTTGCGGTGACCCGCGTGTACAAATGCAGTCGCATGCCTCCTGTCTGTGGTGACGGACCGGAGGGGCTAGCAGTGCGGCGGGCTCCCCCTCTCCGGAGGCATACCCCACGGGACCACTAGATCACCAGGGTGTTATGCGGCAGCAGGAGCCAGCAACCCTGGGGTTAATCGCTGGCCAGGGGAGGCAGCCTTCCCTGTTTAGCGGCTCCTCCCCTCTGCTCAGCGCGCCTTTCCGCTTAGGTCTGGGGACGCTGAGCTGCTTCCTCCTTCGGCCACTCCTCCTCTGAGGTCTCCGGCGGCCATCTTTTCTCTGATGGGCAGTGCAGATCTCGCAGGCAGCGTGCGGTCGGTCCCCCTGTGTACCTCTCCCCGGCTAAAGGTCAGTGTACACAGCGCTATAGTCCTCTCAGACACCGAATCTAGGCAGGTTGATTGTAGTGACAAGGTGCAGTGAGTATTAACTTTCTGCATTGTATGTGACTTTTGCTAGTGCTGACTGTGCATTATTTTTCCTTACTGTCAGTCTATGACTATCCCTTTCCTTTTCCTACAGCCCTGACAGGTGTGTGGGAAGGGCTTTTCTTGGATCTCACATATATAAATTCATGTATTTGTGAGGTCGGTCACGGTGCCATATTTGTGGGCTTGTGTGCTGCATACTTGTGGGTACGGCAAGAGTACATTCCATTCTGAGCTTCCCTGTTGTGTTGCTATATATATTTGGGTATATGTATGTGTATGTAATATATATTGTATCATCTCTACGGCTCCCACTCTGCTCTCCTGCAGACGCTGCGCTGCAGGGGTGAATATGGAGGATTTATCTCAGGATGGGCTGTGTCTGAGGTGCCGTCAGTTACCTGGTCCCTCTAACCCCCCAACTACAGGACAGGACCCTCCTTGGGCAGTGTTTTCTCAGGTTCTGGCTTCTATCGCGGACCGTCTGGCGTCCCGACTGCTCTCCCCCATAGGAGGTTACCCCAAACAGCCATCCCCCGTTCTCCGGGTGTACCGCAATTATTGCAGTCTCCCCCTGGGCCTCAGACTGTTCCCTATGTATGTTCAGTCTCCTCCAATGATGCAGCAGTCCGACATTCCCTTCCAGGGTCTCCTGCAAACGGGTAAACCACCTTGGGTGGATGTGTTCTCCAGTTCAGTCCAGAGTTTGGCGGCCCCATCTTCAGCCTTTCAAACCATGTTGCGTAGTGACAAGCCTCACAAGGTGTCAAAACGCACTGTTATGTCATCCCAGTCTGCGCAGCTATCAGACTCGGAGGAGTCCTCGGATGAGGGGGAATTGCATGAGGACTCTGATTTGGATTCCCCTGCCCCAGAAGTGGAGACAAAATCTTCCATTAATGTGCCGGCATTGGCGTGGTCCATTCTTGATATAGAGGATGATGCCCCGGCCCCCAAGTCTAAGTATCCAAGTTTTAAACAGGCAAAAGTGACCGGCTGTTTTTCCTCTCTGACCAGCTGACTGATCATATGGCGGAGGCCTGGCAGTCGCCTAGTAAGAGGTTCCAGCCGTAGAAACGTTTAGCATCTAGTTATCCGTTTCCTGCAAGCCATTGCAAAAAGTGGGAAACCCCGCCTGCGGTGGATTCTCACGTTACTCTCTTAATTAAGAGTGCCACCTTGCCTATGCCGTCCATTTCATCCCTAAAGGATCCCGCGGACAGGAAAGTGGAGACTTGTTTAAGTTCCATTCACTCTCTCTCTGGGGCGGTGGCCCGTCCGTCCATGGCCATCTCTTGGGTGGCTAAAGCCATTGAGAGCTGGGTCAATGTACTGAAGGATAGTTTTCCTGAGGAAGCTCTGGAGGTTCAGAGAGCTTTGGTTGGACAAATGAGGGATGCCGCTTCCTATATTGGAGAAGCGTCTTTAGATGCTAGTCTTCTGACTTCCAGGGTTTCAGCGCCAGTGGTCTCTGCTCGCCGGTCTTTGTGGCTTCGTTCTTGGATAGTGGATGGGGAATCCAAGGAGGGCCTGGAGGCCTTACCCTTTAATGGGGAGAATTTTGTTCGGTCCTGACCTGGACAAAATTATTGATCCCTTGGCAAACGTTTCTGCCATCAGCAGCTGCGCCTTCTAAGTCTAGGACCTCAGCCTTTCGGACTCAGGGTAAGTCCAAGGGTCAGTCCTTCCTGAGGCAGTCGTCAACCAAGGCTGCCCCTAAACCAAAGAAGCAGGCCTGGAGAACTAGACGCCCTGCTTCCAAGCCAGACGATAAGCCTTCGGCCTGATGGGACGGGCCTCTCTCTCTGGGGGATCATAGAGTGGGGGGCCGACTTCTTCAATTCACCTAGTGTTGGTGCAATACCACCACGGATGCTTGGGTACGAGAAGTGGTCTCTCAGGGGTTCGCCCTGTCCTTCCGTCACAAACCCCCCCCAACAGTTCTTCTGTAAGAGTCTTTCACAGGACAAGACCAAGGCCTTGCAGATTCAGGAAGCCATAGAGTCCTTGCTGAAAGCAGGGGTTGTTGTTCCCGTTCAGCTTTCTCAACGCGGGACTGGTTACTACTCTTCTCTATTTCTGGTTCAGAAACCCAATGGATCTCATCGGCCTATTCTCAACCTGAAATCTTTGAACAAGTTCCTCAAAGTGACCACTTTCAGGATGGAAACTTTGCGTTCCATCATGCTAGCTATGGAACCGGGGGATTATATGGTCTCCCTGGACATCCGGGATGCCTACCTCCATGTTCCTATAACCCCTTCACACCAGCGGTATCTGAGGTTTGCTATCGCCAGCTACTACACTTCCAGTTTCAGGCTCTGCCCTTTGGCCTTTCCACGGCTCCAAGGGTGTTCACCAAAGTTATGGCTGTCATGGCTGCCCATCTGCGCAGCCTGGGTATATGGCTTCTGCCATATCTGGATGACCTATTGCTGGCAGGCTCTCCGGAGGTACTTTTGCAACATCTGCACCTGACGATCGCTTGTCTGCAAGCGCATGGGTGGCTGATAAACTGGAAGAAGTCCTCCCTCATTCTGTCACAGAGGATGGTTCATTTGGGAGCCCTTCTGGACTCTCGTCAGCAAAGGAACTTTCTGGCTCCGGAAAAGGTTTCCTCCCTACAACTACGAGTGAGCAGTTGTCTGAAGAGTTTCCAGGTGTCGGTTCACTTGGTAATGAGAGTTCTGGGGTCCATGGTGTCGACATTCGACATGGTGGAGTATGCCCAGTTTCATTCCAGGCCCCTGCAGGGGCTGATTCTATCCAAATGGAACGGGTTACCACACCGGATCAGGACTGCTGGTGTTGTCTCCGGAGGTGCGCCTGTCGCTGGCTTCAGACATCTCATCTCACCAAGGGTCGCCCCTTTTGGATCCCGGACTGGGTTCTGCTCACGACAGATGCCAGTCTCCGGGGTTGGGGTGCAGTGACAGGTCCACTTTCCCTTCAGGGCCGTTGGACGGTGGAAGCGGTTCTTCCCATCAATATTCTGTAACTTCAGGCCGTGTACAGGGCCTTCCAGTTGTCCGGTCTCGCTCTTCACGGAAGAGCAGTGCAAGTTCAGTCCGACAACGTCACCACGGTGGCATACATCAGCAGTCAAGTGGGGACTTGCAATCGAGCAGCAATGTCGGAGGTATCACGCATCCTGTCTTGGGCGGAGTGCCACCTTCCAGCAATCTCATGCAGTCTTCATTCCAGGAGTTCTCAACTGGGAAGCGGACTTCCTCAGCCGTCACAACATGCATCCCGGGGAATGGTCCCTTCACCCAGAGGTATTTCAACTGCTCGTGCACAAGTGGGGACTGCCGGAGGTGGACCTTATGGCCTCCCGTCACAATCGCAAATTGCCTGTGTACGGGTTCAGGACAAGAGACGCCGGCGCAAGCCTGGTGGACGCGCTGTCATTGAAATAGACATTTCAGCTGGCGTATCTATTCCCTCCGATATCCTTGCTGCCTTGGGTCCTTTGGAAATTCAAACGGGGCCTCTCCATCGACGTTCCGTTTCTTCTGCCTCAAAGGCAGGACATTTACCCGGATCTGGGTCGTCTGTCTTTGACGGCGTGGCTCTTGAGACATCCGCCTTAAGGGCCCGGGGTTTTTCCAGCTCAGTCATCAGCACAATGCTACAGGCGCGCAAAGCCTGCTTCCGCCAGGATTTACTACAGAGTGTGGCATACTTATTTTCAATGGTGTGAGTCCAGAAACTACTAGGATTTTGGCATTCCTTCAGTCTGGGTTGGACCTAGTCTTATGCCTAGCTTCGTTGAAAGTTCATGTGTCTGCACTTTCTGTGTGGTTCCAGCGTAGGATCGCTACTCTGCCTGATGTCTGCACCTTTTTCCAGGGTGTTCTCAGGATTTAGCCTCCCTTTGTTCCACCAGTGGCTCCTTGGGATTTGGCAGTGGTGCTTCGGGCCCTACAGGGTCCTCCATTTGGACCTCTTGAGTCGGTGGAACTCAAGTGGATGACAGTTAAGACTGTTTTTCTCCTCACAATTGCTTCGGCCAGGGGAGTGTCAGAATTAGGCGTGCTTCTCTTTTCTGATTTTTCACCAGGACAGGGCAATGCTTCACACCCGTCCGGGTTTTCTTCCTAAGGTGGTCTCTAAGTTCCACATTAATCAGGAAATAGTTGTGCCGGCATTTCAGTCACCTGATCTCTCGGCTGGTGAGGCTTCCTTAGATGTTGTCCGCGTTCTCAAAGTTTATGTGGACCGGACTAGTTCCATTCGGTCTTCCATACAGGCTTTTCTAAGGTTCTGTGTGTTTGACACCTTCGCCTCTCAGGATGCATCCTTCAGGCGCCGGATTCTCTTTTCAGCGCAGGAGCATCCCCGGCCTTAGTTGTACTGCTTTGGGACATCCCCAAGGTCAACCCTGTGGACCCCTGTGGAACCTGAAGTAGAAAACAAGAGAGATGGTAAGAATTTACCTTTGTTATCTCTGTTTCTACAAGGTCCATAGGGTCCACAGGGCACCCGCACTGACGCACCTGGCTTCATATGGGCTATGTGGCTGGTCACCGGTTTTCCGTATACCTTTCTGTGAGTATGGTTCCAGTCTTCCTTCTCTCTGTTTTTTTTTCTCCTCCAGCCTTGGATACTTACCAACTGATGTGGCTGGGGCGGGGTATAGAGGAGGATGGACCCAGTGCATCCTGGGAGCAGCAGAAGCTTTAACTGCGTGGTGCCCGTGGATCCAGATCCAGCTATACCCCAAGGTCAACCCTGTGGACCCTATGGACCTCGTATAAACAGAGATAACAAAGGTAAGTTCTTACCAAATCTCTGTTTTTATTTTCTCAACAACACACAACTACAATAGCAGAGGTTCCCAAACTCAGTCCTCAAGGCTCCCCAACAGTTCAGGTTTTAGAGCTATCAATGGTTGAGCGCCCGTGACTTAATTAGTACCTCAGTCAATCTGATTTAACCAACTGTGCTCAACTAATGATATCTCTAAAACCTGGACTGTTAGGGTGCCTTGAGGACTGCGTTTGGGAATCTCTGTACTATAGTCCCTTGTTGATTTATACAACATATCCCATCAAGATATTGGATACAGGTCCAGTAATATGGTGAGATTGCACCAGAACAGCTAACTACCTTTGGGGGAAAGCCCCTCAGGTTCATTATCATGGTGGTAAAAATGTGTATTTGGAACTATTCCACAAAATAAGCCTCCCCATAATAAACTAGGTCACATGACTGGATTCAATATGAGACAACATAAAAAATACATGTATAGGACAGAGGTTCCCAACAGGTGGTTAAATAAAATTGACGGAGGTACTAATTAAGTTTCCTGTGTTCAACCATGGATACCTCTAAAACCTGAACTGTTGGGGAGCCTTGAGGACTGTGTTTGGAAACCTCTGGTTTAGGAGAATAAGGATTTGCCATGATGGATAACAGTTGTAACTAAAGCATAAAACCTCAGCATCCTCAAACTCGCTAGCAACCTTCAAATCATATGTAAATTACAAAAGATTTTATCTCATAAGACAGCAAAATAGGTATAAAGTAGGGGTGAGCGGGTTCGGATTTCTAAAATCCGAACCCCCCCGATCCGAGTCCGATCCGAGTCAGGCTCGACTTTTCCCGCCTGACTCGGATCTGAAATCGAGGCAAAACGTCATCATCCCGCCTTCCGAGTCTCGCGGGTTTTGGATCCTATATAAGGTACCCGCGTCGGCGCCATTTTCTCACTCGGCTGTGGACAGTGAAGAGGGAGGGTGGGAGTTAGGGCTGTGTAGTGTAGTGCTGCTGTTGTCCACTACTTCAAAGTCCATAGGGGCTGGCTGTGTTGTGCTGTGCTGCTGTTGTTAATAGGGGCTGTGTCCACTACTTCAAAGTCCATAGGGGCTGGCTGGACTGTGTTGTGCAGTCAGTTCTCCATAGGGGCTGTGTCCACTCCAAAGTAGAGCTGTAGTGTTGTCCAGGGGGTGCTCTGTCCATCAGGGGCGCTCCCCCCAAGTGCTAAAAAAATATATATTTTCTGTGTTTGTGAATTGTGTGCGCAGTAGCCGCACGTGCATCAACAAAGTAGTGCCAAGCGTGCGCCTGTGTCATAAGTAAAGGGCCGGCTGGCTTGACCGTTAAAGGGTGCTGTAACCCCCGAAAGTACACTCCAGTCCAAACCAAAAAAAAATTATTTTCTGTGTTTGTGAATTGTGTGCGCAGTAGCCGCATGTGCATCAACAAAGTAGTGCCAAGCGTGCGCCTGTGTCATAAGTAAAGGGCCGGCTGGCTTGACCGTTAAAGGGTGCTGTAACCCCCAAAGTACACTCCAGTCCAAACCAAAAAAAAAATAATTTTCTGTGTTTGTGAATTGTGTGCGCAGTAGCCGCACGTGCATCAACAAAGTAGTGCCAAGCGTGCGCCTGTGTCATAAGTAAAGGGCCGGCTGGCTTGACCGTTAAAGGGTGCTGTAACCCCCGAAAGTACACTCCAGTCCAAACCAAAAAAAAAATATTTTCTGTGTTTGTGAATTGTGTGCGCAGTAGCCGCACGTGCATCAACAAAGTAGTGCCAAGCGTGCGCCTGTGTCATAAGTAAAGGGCCGGCTGGCTTGACCGTTAAAGGGTGCTGTAACCCCCAAAGTACACTCCAGTCCAAACCAAAAAAAATATTATTTTCTGTGTGAATTGTGTGCGCAGTAGCCGCACGTGCATCAACAAAGTAGTGCCAAGCGTGCGCCTGTGTCATAAGTAAAGGGCCGGCTGGCTTGACCGTTAAAGGGTGCTGTAACCCCCAAAGTACACTCCAGTCCAAACCAAAAAAAAAATTATTTTCTGTGTTTGTGAATTGTGTGCGCAGTAGCCGCACGTGCATCAACAAAGTAGTGCCAAGCGTGCGCCTGTGTCATAAGTAAAGGGCCGGCTGGCTTGACCGTTAAAGGGTGCTGTAACCCCCAAAGTACACTCCAGTCCAAACCAAAAAAAATATTATTTTCTGTGTTTGTGAATTGTGTGCGCAGTAGCCGCACGTGCATCAACAAAGTAGTGCCAAGCGTGCGCCTGTGTCATAAGTAAAGGGCAGGCTGGCTTGACCGTTAAAGGGTGCTGTAACCCCCGAAAGTACACTCCAGTCCAAACCAAAAAAAAATTATTTTCTGTGTTTGTGAATTGTGTGCGCAGTAGCCGCACGTGCATCAACAAAGTAGTGCCAAGAGTGCGCCTGTGTCATAAGTAAAGGGCCGGCTGGCTTGACCGTTAAAGGGTGCTGTAACCCACAAAGTACACTCCAGTCCAAACCAAAAAAAAAATTATTTTCTGTGTTTAGCCGCACGTATATATCAAATCGATATAACATAAATGGAGGACCAAACTTTCTCCGATTAAAAATAAAATAGAGAAAGATCAAGAACCACTTCCTCCTAGTGCTGAAGCTGCTGCCACTAGTCATGACATAGACGATAACATGCCATCAACGTCGTCTGCCAAGGCCGATGCCCAATGTCATAGTAGAGGGCACATACAATCCCAAATGGCAAAGTTCAGGAAAATGACCTTGAAAAAGACATTTAAATCAGCTGAAGAGAAACGTAAACTTGCCAATATGCCATTTACGACACGGAGTGGCAAGGAACGGCTAAGGTCGATCCCTAGTATGTTCATGACTAGTGGTTCAGCTTCACATGACGATGGAAGCCCTCCTCCCACTAAAAAAATCAAAAGAGTTAAGCTGGCAAAAGCACAGCGAAGAACTGTGCTTTCTAAGAAGATATCACAAATCCCCAAGGAGAGTCCAAGTGTGGTGGTGGTTGCGATGCCTGACCTTCCCAGCACTGGACGTGAAGAGGTGGCTCTTTCCACCATTTGCACGCCCCCTGCAAGTGCTGAAAGGAGCACCCACAGTCCACTTGCTGATATGCAAATTGAAGATGTCACTGTTGAAGTACAACAGGATGAGGATACTGGTGTAGCTGGCGCTGAGGAGGAAGTTGGCGAGGAGGATTCTGATGGTGATGTGGTTTGTTTAAATCAGGCTCCGGGGGAGACAGTTGTTGTCCGTGGGATGAAAAAGCCCATCACGGTCATGCCTGGGCAGAAGACCAAACATTCCACCTCTTTGGTCTGGCAATATTTCTATCCAAATCCGGACAACAACTGTCTTGCCATATGTACCATATGTAAAGGTGAAATAAGTAGGGGTAGGGACGTCAACCACCTAGGAACATCCTCCCTTATACGGCACCTGCAGCGCGTTCATAAAAAGTTACTGTCAAGTTCAGAAACTTTGGCTAAGACCGTAAGCAGTCCAGGGACACCTAAATCCCGTTGTCCTGTTGTATCCAAGCGCCTGCAAACCACACCGTCAACTCCCTCCTCGTCAATTTCCTCCTTAGTCAGGATCGGAAGTAGTCCTGCAGGCCATCTCACTGGCATGACTGACTCTCCTATCCGGGATTCCTCTGGAGGATCCTGCATTGCTACGCCTACTGCTGCCGCTGCTGCTATTGCTGCTGCTGGGAGTCGTTCATCATCCCAGAGAGGAAGTAGGAACACCACTACTTTTACTAAACAATTGACCCTCCAACAGTCCTTAGCGAGGAGGATGAAGTACGACAGCAGTCATCCTGAAGCAAAACGTATAACTGAGGCCTTGACTGCTATGTTGGTGTTAGACGTGCGTCCGGTATCCGCCATTAGTGCAGTGGGATTTAGACAATTGATGGAGGTAGTGTGTCCCCGGTTCCAAATCCCGTCTAGATTCCACTTCACTAGGCAGGCGATACCGAGACTGTACAGAAACGTCAGAAAAAGTGTCCTCAGTGTCCTGAAAAATGCCGTTGTACACAATGTCCACTTAACCACGGACATGTGGACAAGTGGAACAGGGCAGACTAAGGACTATATGACTGTGACAGCCCACTGGGTAGATGTATCACCTTACGCAGCAACAGCAGCAGCATCACCAGTAGCAGCATCTCAGAAACGCCAGCTCGTTACAAGGCAGGCTACGCTGTGTATCACCGGTTTCAGTAAGAGGCACACCGCCGACAACCTCTTAGAGAAACTGAGGGAAATCATCGCCCAGTGGCTTACCCCACTTAGACTCTCCTGGGGATTTGTGATATCTGACAACGCCACCAATATTGTGCGGGCATTACATCTGGGCAAATTCCAGCACGTCCCATGTTTTGCTCACACAATAAACTTGGTGGTGCAGAATTTTCTGAAAAGCGACAGGGGCGTGCAGGAGACGCTTTGGGTGGCCCGAAAAATTTCTGGCCACTTTCGCCATTCAGCGACTGCGTGCCGAAGACTGGAGCGCCAGCAAACACTCTTGAACCTGCCCCGCCATCACCTGAAGCAAGAGGTTGTGACGCGGTGGAACTCAACCCTCTATATGCTTCAGAGGATGGAGGAGCAGCAAAAGGCCATACAAGCCTATACATCCACCTATGACATAGGCAAAGGAGGGGGTATGCACCTGACTCAAGCGCAGTGGAGAATGATTTCCGTGTTGTGCAAGGTTCTCCAGCCCTTCGAACTTGCCACACGTGAAGTCAGTTCAGACACAGCCAGCTTGAGTCAGGTCATTCCCCTCATCAGGCTTTTGCAGAAGCAGCTGGAGAAAGTGAAGGAGGAGCTAAGACGGAGCGATTCCGCTCGGCATGTGGGACTTGTGGATGAAGCCCTTCATTCGCTTTGCCAGGATTCCAGGGTGGTCAATCTGTTGAAATCAGACCACTACATTTTGGCCACCGTGCTTGATCCTAGGTTTAAAGCCTATGTGGTGTCTCTCTTTCCGGCCGACACAAGCCTGCAGAGGTGCAAAGACCTGCTGGTGAACACACTGTCAGCTGAAGCGGAACGTGACACGTCAACGGCTCCTTCTTCATTTTCTCCCGCAACTGGGGCTGCCAGGAAAAAACTTAGGTATCCTAAGCAACCCGCTGGCGGTGATGCAGGGCAGGCAGGACCAAGTTTGGACATCTGGTCCGGACTGAAGGACCTGGCAACAATTTCTGACATGTCTACTGTCACTGCATTTGATACTGTCACCATTGACAGAATGGTGGAGGATTACATCGGTGACAGCATCCAAGTAGGCATGTCAGACAGTCCATACCTGTACTGGCAGGAAAAAGAGGCAATTTGGAGGCCCCTGTACAAGCTGGCTCTATTTTACCTGAGTTGCCCCCCCTCCAGTGTGTACTCCGAAAGAGTGTTTAGTGCAGCCGGGAACCTTGTCAGCGAAAGGCGTAGGAGGTTGCTTCCACAGAATGTGGAGAAGATGATGTTCATCAAAATGAATTATCAGCTCTTCCAGGCAGACCAGCCTCCAGAAGGTACAGAGGGACCTGTGGTGGTGGATTCAAGTGGGGACGAGTTAATACTTTGTGAGGATGAGGATGTACACACTGAAGAGGGTGAGGAATCGGTGGATGAGGAGGATGAGGATGACATCTTGCCTCCGTAGAGCCAGTTTGTGCAGGGACACATTAATTGCCAGCTTGTTTTGTGGGGGCCCAAACGAACCAATCATTTCAGCCACAGTTGTGTGGCAGACCCTGGCGCTGAAATGATTGATTTGTTAAAGTGTGCATGTCCTGTTTATACAACATAAGGGTGGGTGGGAGGGCCCAAGGACAATTCCATCTTGCACTTCTTTTTTTTCTTTGCATTATGTACAGTTTGGGGCCTAGTTTTTCTAACTGCCATCCTGTCTGCCACTGCAGTGTCACTCCTAGATGGGTCACGTGTTTGTGCCGCCCACTCGTGTCGCTTAGCATAGTCATCCAGCTACCTCGGTGCAACCTTTTGGACATGAAAACACTATTGTGAGGTGTGAGGTGTTCAGAATAGACTGGAAATGAGTGGAAATTAAGGTTATTGAGGTTAATAATAGCATAGGAGCAGAGAAACCAACAAATTCTGTGATTTTAGCTGTTTTTATGCTTTTTAAAAAAAAAATACAGATCCAAAACCCAGAACCCAAAACACGGAAGGGTGGTTTTGGCAAAACCAATCCAGATCCAAAACACGAAGAAAGATCCAGATCCAAAACCAAAACACAAAACACGAAAAGTGGCCGGTGCACACCCCTAGTATAAAGTAAACAAAAGTCAATTACTGATGTTATTTGTATGCACTAACCCCACCAGCCCAACAGTTATTTAGCTTTACTGCTATTTCCCTTTATTCTGTGTGACACAGATAGCTAGCAATTAGAAAAATCCATGTACACCCTGTCTCAATGCGGTTTCATTACGCATAAGGTATATTACTTCCATAGAGTATATTACAGGTTTACTACAGTATCGGATCAAAAAAGTAACACAGTTTGGGAACCTTGGTACATTCTTAATAACTTCCATCCTGAGGACTTAATATCACGTTTTACTACATCTATGTAAATTGGCTCATTCCCATCCTTTCTCCTCCTCCCAAAATAACCACTTCTCACCTGTTTGGCAAGCCACTTGCGACCAACGCTCCCCTCCTCCCTCCCATCCTTTCAGTTTCCCCAAACCTATTTGCACAAACTTTATAAACCCACAGAATAGGAAAGCACAAATGTTTCCTTATTATGCAAATATATCTTCTGTGACTCTATTTGTGTACTTAGTTACTCATTTGACATTTCTGAGTAAAAATACTTGTGTTACCTAGGATTGTCACTATCCATGACAACCCTTTTGCTAGGTTAACTGTTGACACTCACTTGTATCTACTTGATCCTATGCCATTGAATCTATATGGATACTAAGGGCTGTTTATGTAGGGATGGGTACGGGATGCTGGTGCTCGGGATCCCAGCGGTCAAAATCCTGATGCCGGCATCCCAACAGGGTTAGGATACGACAACTGTCGGTACCCTGGGCCTAACCCTCCCTCCCCGGTGCTTAACCCCAACATACCCCCCTTGTACCTAAACAGCTCCTTAGTGCCTAACCCTCCCCCCAAACCCGCTACTTACATTCAGGATGCTGGGGCCGAGATTCTGACAGGTGTCTGGATTCCGGTGCCGGAATCCCCTGCGCTGGGATACTGAACTTATGTGTATATTAACAGTTGCTATAGATTTAAAAACAAAACAGGATATAGCTTTTGTAACTCCCATTTCTTCTTTGGGGTCCACAGGGTTGACCTTGGAGTATAGGTTGGGAACCAAATCCGGGCACCACGCAGTTAAAGCTTTCAGCTCCCAGGATGCACTGGGTCCACTCTCCCTATAGACCCGCCCCCAAGCCAGAGGCACCTCAGTTAAAGTTGGTGCCCGGTCGGAGTCAAGTCACCGTTAACGTAGGGGGGGCTGATTAGCAGCCCTTAAGCTACTTTTTAATTACGAGTTTTAGTTTTTTATTTACTTTAGACTCTTCAGCTCCGTCACCGCGCCGCAAAACCAGTACAGATCTGGGGATCTCGGCGGGACCCCAGAGTCTGTGCTAGCCGGACTCTACAGGCTCCCAGGACTGCTGCCGGATCGACGGGGACAGTTAAGATTGCGGGTCACCCTTGCGGTGATCCGCGTATTTATGCAGTCCGTTGGCTCCGGTTGTTGGGGACACACCAGGGAGCCGGCGACCCGGGGATTAATAGCCGGACAAAGGAGGCAGCCTGCCCTGTTACAGCGACTCCTCCCCTCAGCTCAGCGAGCCTTTCCAGTCTAAGGTCTGCAATCGCTGAGCTGCTTCCTCCTTGGACCACGCTTCCTCTGAGGTCTCCGGCGGCCATTTTATCTTTGTGGCGCATTGCAGATCTCCTAGGACGGCAGTTGGTCCAGTCCCCCTGCGTACCTCGCCTATTGGGTCAGTGTACACAGCGCTATAGCCTCCCCAGACACTGAATCTGGACAGTTGATTGCAGTGCCATTTGCAGTATATTATATGTAATGTTTATGCATTTATATTTCTGCATTGTATGTGACTTATGCTAGCGCTGACTGTCTGTGCTTTATTCTCTCACCGGTCAGTGTATATCTATCCCTTTTCTTTACAATCTGCCCTAATACAGGTGTATTAGGGCAGATTGGTTCTGAGACCTCATATATATATATATATATATATATATATATATATATATATATATATATATATACACACACACACAGTCAGGTCCATAAATATTGGGACATTGACAGAATTTTCAGATTTTGGCCTCTATTCACCACCACAATGGTTTTGAAATGAAACAAACAAGATGTGCTTTAACTGCAGACTTTCAGATTTAATTTGAGGGTAATTACATCCAAATCAGGTGAACGGTGTAGGAATTACAACGGTTTCTATATGTGCCTCCCACTTTTTAAGGGGCCAAAAGTAATGGGACTATCAATTCAAAAGCTATTTCATGGACAGGTGTGGGCTATTCCCTCGTTATTTCATTATCAATTAAGCAGGTAAAAGGTCTGGAGTTGATTCTAGGTGTGACATTTGCATTTGGAATCAGTTGCTGTCAACTCTCAATATGAGATCCAAAGAGCTGTCACTATCAGTGAAGCAAGCCACCATTAGGCTGAAAAATCAAAACAAATCCATCAGAGAGATAGCAAAAACATTAGGTGTGGCCACATAAACTGTTTGGAACATTCTTAAAAAGAAAGAACGCACCGGAGAGCTCAGCAACACCAAAATACCCGGAAGACCACGGAAAACAACTGTGGTGGATGACAGAAGAATTATTTCCCTGGTGAAGAAAAACCCCTTCACAACAGTTGGCCAAATCAAGAACACTCTCCAGGAGGTAGATATATATGTGTCAAAGTCAACAATCAAGAGAAGACTTCACAAGAGTGAATATAGAGGGTTCACCACAAGATGCAAACCATTGGTGAGCCACAAAAACAGGAAGACCAGATTAGAGTTTGCCAAACAACATCTAAAAAAGCCATTACAGTTCTGGAACAACATCCTATTGACAGATGAGACAAAGATCAACTTGTACCAGAGTGATGGGAAGAGAAGAGAAGGAAAGGAACTGCTAATGATCCAAAACATACCACCTCATCAGTGAAGCATGGTGGTGGTAGTGTCATGGCGTGGGCATGTATGGCTGCCAATGGAATTGGTTCCCTTGTATTTATTGATGATGTGACTGCTGACAGCAGAATGAATTCTGAAGTGTTTTGGGCAATATTATATGCTCATATTCAGTCAAATGCTTCAGAACTCATTGGACAGCGCTTCACAGTGCAGATGGACAATGACCCGAAGCATACTGCAAAAGCAACCAAAGAGTGTTTTAAGCAGGAACTGAAGACATTTGAAGTAGAGGCCTGGCAGAGCATCACCAGGGATGAAACCCTGCGTCTGGTGATGTCTATGCGTTCCAGACTTCAGGCTGTAATTGCCTGCAAAGGATTTGCAACAAAGTATTAAAAAGTGAAAGTTAGATTTAGGATTGTTTAGTTTGTCCCATTACTTTTGGCCCCTTAAACAGTGGGAGGCACATATAGAAACCGTTGTAATTCCTACACTGTTCACCTGATTTGGATGTAATTACCCTCAAATTAAATCTGAAAGTCTGCAGTTAAATCACATCTTGTTTGTTTCATTTCAAAGCCATTATGGTGGTGAATAGAGGACAAAATATGAAAATTCTGTCAATGTCCCAATATTTATGGACCTGAGTGTGTGTGTGTCTATATATATATATATATATATATATATATATATATATATATATATATATATATATATATATATATATATATATATATATATATATATATATATATATATATATACACACACACACATACTTGTCAATATTTGTGAGGTTGGTTGGTCACATACTGTTGCATGCTTCACATTGCCATATTTTAGGTGGAACTGTGTGTTGCATACGCTGATAGTGGGTCCCTGCAGCTAATCCTAGCGCCATTCAGGAACAGTATAACGCTGTTTGATATTTCCACAATGATTGTTAGTCAGATATGTCTGACTAGGAAATGGAGTACGATACTGCACCCATTTTTGCTATCCTGCAAATCGTGTGCTGCATTGGTGAGTAAGGAGGATTTGACTCAGGAACGGTTATGTGTAAGGTGCCATCAGGTGCCGGGCCCCTTAAAGGACCTCCATTTGGCGTTTTTTTTCTCAAGACCTGGCCTCCAATACGGATCACCTGGCGGCTCCCATAGTTGTAACCCACTTGGGGTTACCTCAACATGCTACCCTTCCCTCTCAAGGTATCTCACAGTTCTTGCAGTTTACCCCTGTGACACAGACTGTCACAACCTACCAGGGTTTTTCACAGTACATGCAATTCCCTCAGGTACCACAACAGTCTGTCATTTCCCTTGCAGGGATTGCCACAACAGCCACCCTGGGTGGATGTCGTTTCTAAGCAACCCGTAATACACGCCTTGTGGTGTCTCCCCAGTGTTACGTTCTGGGTTATTTGTGGACCCGGGGTGGTAGCAGGAGCGATCACAGAAGCAGATTTGTAAATAGAAGTAGGATTTTTAATAAGTGCTCGAGTGGACATATAATGTGGCAGTAAATAAAAGTCCAGGAAAATATAAATGTGCACAAGAGTTCTGTGGTGGGAGCAAAAGGGTTAATGTCCAGGTAGAAACAATTAGAGCAGTCCAGGTGTGCAGGTAGTGAAACTGAAAATAAACAAGCCAGGTTTGCAGATAGTGAAACTGAAAATAAACAAGCCAGGTTTTCAGATAGTGAACTGAAGTGCAGGATGTCAGCAGACTCAGGCACTCAGGTATGGGCAAGGGTGATGGAGGTAGCGGGGTAGTCCAGTGGGAACTAGGAGCTGACAGGCAGACTGGCAGACGGCGGATTCACAGGAACAGGAAAGCACAGAGAACTCCCTCAGCTAGGCTGAGATACACGTTGCACTGGCAAAGAAGGAAGGCACTGACCCTTCCTAAATATGCCGTGCTGTTACTGGCTGGAGGGAACATGTGACTCACCAGGATTGGCCAGCCGCATCACATGGCCAGAAGGCAAGATGGCAGCGCCCATGCCAAACGGAATGGAGACGCCGCCAGGCCTTACCAGCGCAGAGTGACAACAGGCCCGCACAACAACGCGTGCAGCCAAAGCCCCCCGCCAGACACCAGCTCCGCCACCAGACAGCCCGCGCCACAATGACCTCACAGGTAACACTCGCCTAGCGCCATGCTGAAATACCCTGGCCGTGACAGTACCCCCCCCTTTTGGGGTGGCCTCAGGACACTCACCAGGCTTCTCCGGATGGGCAGAATGGAATCTCCTGATGAGCGTGGGAGCGTGGACATCACGAGCATCGGTCCAGCAACGTTCCTCTGGACCGTAACCTTCCCAGTCCAGTAAATACTGTAGATGACCTCTGCGTAGACGAGAGTCCAAGATCTGGGCGACCTCAAACTCAACTCCTCTCTCCGTCTGGACTCGAGGAGAAGCAGGTAGAGCACTATGGAATTTATTCAGGACCAGGGGCTTCAATAAGGAAATATGGAAGGAATTAGGGATTTTTAGGTATGGGGGTAACTGTAGACGATAGGCCACTGGATTAATGACTTCTGTTATGGAGAAGGGACCGATGAAGCGTGGTGCAAATTTCATAGAAGGAACCCTCAGACGAAGATTCCGGGTGGATAACCAGACCTGGCTTCCAACTTGCATGCGTGGAACTATTCTACGCTTCTTATCGGCCTGGGTCTTATAGCGAGAGGATGCCTTCAACAAATAAGACCGTACTTGAGTCCAGATGGCAGCAAAATTCCGCACCGTGTCCTCCACGGCCGGAACATCGAAAACAGGCAGGCTTCGGAATTCGGGAACACGAGGATGAAGGCCATATACATATACAACCTGAAATGGCGTTTGGTTAGTTGACGAGTGGTAGGAAGCATTATGTGCAAACTCAGCCCACGGCAGCAAGGCAGCCCAATTGTCCTGGGAAGATGACATAAAAATTCTTAAGAAAGTCTCTAGATCTTGATTAACTCTCTCGGTGGAGCCGTTGCTTTGCGGATGGTAGGCCGTGGAAAAGTTTAACTTCACTTGAAGAACAGAACACAAAGCCCTCCAGAATTTTGCAGTAAACTGCACACCACGGTCAGAGACAATTTCAGCAGGAAGGCCGTGTAGACGAAATATGTGTTGGACAAACAACTGTGCCAGGTCAGGGGCAGAAGGTAACTTCTTCAACGGTATATAGTGGACCATCTTAGAAAATAGGTCTATTACAACCCAGATAGTGTTGAAACCTTGAGAGACTGGCAGGTCTGTGACGAAATCCATGGAGAGATGCGTCCATGGACGTGATGGAGTAGGTAATGGAAGCAATTCCCCAGCTGGAGCTTGTCGTGATGATTTATGCTGGGCACAGGAGGAGCAGGAAGAGATAAACTCCATTATGTCTGTCTTCATAGAAGGCCACCAATAGTGTCTTTTCAGGAACTCCAAGGTCTTCCGAGTGCCTGAGTGCCCTGCGAAGCGAGAGGAATGTGCCCAAGTGAGAAGCTGCTTCCTTAATTCCGGGGCCACAAATGATTTTCCCATAGGAGGCTGAAGTTGTAATGCGGCGAAAACTCTTGATTCCAAGACAGGGGTATTGCTTTGATTTTCAGATTGATCATCACAGAGGAGAGATCTCGATAGGGCATCAGCCTTCTGATTAAGTGCTCCAGACCGAAAGGTCAGGGTGAACTGAAACCTGGCAAAGAATATTGCCCAGCGGGCCAAACGAGGACTCACACATTGGAGGTTTTTGAGAAATAGGAGATTTCTATGGTCCGTAAATACAGTAAATGGAAACTTGGCGCCTTCTAGCAAATATCTCCATTCTTTCAACGCCAACTTTACAGCTAGTAGTTCTTGCTCACCTATGGCGTAGTTCCTTTCGGCAGGAGATAATTTTTTAGAAAAGAACCCACACGGATGGACTCTGTTGTCCTCATAACGTTGAGACAAGACTGCTCCCACAGCTTCAGATGATGCATCTACTTCCAACAAAAAAGGCCTGTCCAGATCTGGTTGTCGAAGGACTGGTGCTGAGATGAAGGCCTGTTTTAGAAGATGAAAGGCAGACTCTGCCTCAGGTGACCATTGGGCAGGATTAGCACCTTTGCGGGTCAAGGCTGTAATGGGAGCCAGCAGTGTAGAAAATCCCTTAATGAAGCGTCTATAATAATTGGCGAAGCCCAACAATCTCTGGATGGCCTTCAGTGTCTGAGGTCGGGTCCAATCCAGAATTGCTTGTACCTTCTTGGGGTCCATTTCTAAACTGGAGCCAGATATTACATAGCCGAGAAAAGGTACACTGGGCACTCCAAAGACGCACTTCTCCAGTTTGCAGTAAAGGTGGTTTTCTCTCAAACGGGTCAGGACCTCCTTAACATGTTCTTGATGTTTAGCCACAGAGGGTGAAAAAATCAGTATGTCATCCAGATAGACAACAACCGAAACATATAACAGATCCCGGAAAATCTCATTAACGAAACTTTGAAAGACAGCAGGGGCGTTACATAATCCAAAAGGCATTACCAAATACTCGAAATGTCCATCTCTGGTATTAAAAGCGGTCTTCCATTCATCGCCAGCTCGGATACGAATGAGGTTGTAAGCCCCTCTTAGATCTAATTTAGAAAAAATGACAGAGCCCTTGACCCTATCAAACAACTCAGTAATCAGGGGAAGAGGGTATCGATTTTTTACAGTAATGTCATTAAGGCCTCGATAATCGATACATGGTCTTAGACCACCGTCCTTCTTGCCAACGAAGAAAAACCCAGCTCCGGCAGGTGAAGTAGAGGGGCGGATGAACCCCTTTGCCAGGTTGTCCCGGATGTACTCGGTCATGGCTTGAGTCTCAGGCAAGGACAGCGGATAGGTACGACCACGAGGTGGCATCTTATCAGGTATCAATTCAATTGGACAGTCCCACTCCCTATGAGGGGGTAAGATATTTGCTTGTTGTTCAGAAAAAACGTCGGCAAACATCTGATATTCCTTGGGAATGGCAGAAGAAACTAATGAAACTGTCTTTCTCACAGGTCGAATCTTTGGAAGACAGGATTTCTGACAGTCCATACCCCATGACAGAATCTGCATAGAACTCCAATCAATCCTGGGATTATGTTTACGTAACCAGGGTAGACCAAGAACAATTTCTTGAGAGGCCTCTGATATCACCAGGAATTTTAAGGACTCAGAATGAAGTGCCCCAATTCGGACCAATACAGGTTGAGTCTCTTTGGTGACTATCCCGTTAGTCAGAGGGCGTCCGTCTATCGAGGTCAGAGAGATAGCATGGTTGAGAGTCAAACAAGGTATCTGAAATTTATCAATGAAACTAGACGTTATGAAATTTCCGGCTGCTCCTGAGTCGATTAGAGCAGTAGCAAAGACAGGTTTGGGTTTAAGATCCAAGGCTAGGGTAATCGTGAAATCTTTAATTTTTGGAGACTGGTTCATAACTCCTAACTTGATGTCTCCAGGATCAGTTAGGATTTGGCATTTCCCGGTTTACGGGTACAGGAGATCAGCAGGTGACCAGACTCTCCGCAGTACAGACAGAGGTTCTTTTGCATTCTTCTCTGCCGTTCTTCTTTGGAGAGGTGTGTATGATTCACCTGCATAGGCTCCTCTTCAGTGGGAGAAGGAATGGGACGGGTAGAAATGGAGGGGGTAAATGATCTTTGCCGGTCAGTTCTGTTTTTTTCAGCCTGACGTTCCCTGAAGCGTAGGTCAACTTTGAGACACAATGAAATCATGTCGTTCAGATTAGTAGGAAGCTCTCGAGTGACTAGATCATCCTTTAGTCGGTCTGACAACCCATGTCAGAAGGCCGAGGTGAGGGCTTCCTCATTCCATTTGAGCTCTGATGCTAAAATTTGAAATTGCACGGCATATTGACTGACAGGACGGACCCCTTGCCTCAGTGTCATGATGTTTGATGATGCTGATACAGTACGCCCAGGTTCATCGAAAATCCTCCTGAAGGATGACACAAAGCCTGTGTAATTATCCAGCAGTGGATCTGAGCGCTCCCAGAGTGGGGAAGCCCATTCCAAGGCCTGGCCGGATAACAGAGAGACTATATAAGCCACTTTAGTTCTTGCAGTTGGAAAGTTGTCAGGCTGCAGGGTAAAATGTATGTCACACTGATTTAGGAATCCTCGGCAGAGTTTAGGATTGCCGTCAAATTTATTTGGTAAAGGAAGACTTAAGCGGGAAGATGATCTGCCTCCTGTATTCCCAGACGCTGATGCGGATGTAGTTGCTGGTATTTCAGGGGTAGAAAAGGAAGTTTGCAAACTATCCTGTCGCTTGGACATCTCTTGCAGAAATTTAGCCATCTGATGCTGCATGTTTTCCAGATTTTCTAATCGACCAGAAATGCACCTGAACAAATCCACTCCTGACTCCTGATCCGTGGCCGGCTCCATGGGGCCAGTGCAAACTGTTACGTTCTGGGTTATTTGTGGACCCGGGGTGGTAGCAGGAGCGATCACAGAAGCAGATTTGTAAATAGAAGTAGGATTTTTAATAAGTGCTCGAGTGGACATATAATGTGGCAGTAAATAAAAGTCCAGGAAAATATAAATGTGCACAAGAGTTCTGTGGTGGGAGCAAAAGGGTTAATGTCCAGGTAGAAACAATTAGAGCAGTCCAGGTGTGCAGGTAGTGAAACTGAAAATAAACAAGCCAGGTTTGCAGATAGTGAAACTGAAAATAAACAAGCCAGGTTTTCAGATAGTGAACTGAAGTGCAGGATGTCAGCAGGCTCAGGCACTCAGGTATGGGCAAGGGTGATGGAGGTAGCGGGGTAGTCCAGTGGGAACTAGGAGCTGACAGGCAGACTGGCAGACGGCGGATTCACAGGAACAGCACAGAGAACTCCCTCTCAGCTAGGCTGAGATACACGTTGCACTGGCAAAGAAGGAAGGCACTGACCCTTCCTAAATACCCCATGCCGTGCTGTTACTGGCTGGAGGGAACATGTGACTCACCAGGATTGGCCAGCCGCATCACATGGCCAGAAGGCAAGATGGCAGCGCCCATGCCAAACGGAATGGAGACGCCGCCAGGCCTTACCAGCGCAGAGTGACAACAGGCCCGCACAACAACGCGTGCAGCCAAAGCCCCCCGCCAGACACCAGCTCCGCCACCAGACAGCCCGCGCCACAATGACCTCACAGGTAACACTCACCTAGCGCCATGCTGAAATACCCTGGCCGTGACACCCAGTCTGCACTGCTGTCTAACACAGATCGTCAGCCAAGGGAAAAATGGATAATGTATCTGACTCCTATTCATTTGACACGAGGGGGAGCCTAAATCCAGTATTTTATATCCCTGCTTTGGTGCTGGCGGTCAAGTCCATCCTAGTTATAGAGGATGTCGAACCTGCACCTAAATCACATCACCCTCAGTTTAAGCATTACAGTGTCTTCAGCTGTTTTCCCCCTCTCTGACCAGCGGGTGGATCACATGGCGGGGGTCTGGCAATCGCCAGATAAGAGGTATCACAAAAGCGTTTGTCCTCATGTTACCAATTCCCTGAGGGTCATTGCAAGTAATAGGAATGACCTCCTGCGGTGGATTCTCATGTTACTCGTTTGATTAAGAGCGCTACTACGCCTCCCATCCCCTGCCCTGACAGATTCTACGGATGGGTAGGTGGTAGCTTTGCCTGAAATCAATATACTCGCTTTCAGGGGCTGTTGCCCATCCAACCATGGCTATCGCATGGGTGGCTAATGCTATTGAGAGATGGGCTGAGGCATTTGTAGACCTTTTTTCCTCAAAAGCTTCTGGGGATCAGATGTCTTTTGCTACTCACATTCAAGATGCAGTTTCCTATTTTGGAGTAACAACATGGGATGCCAGTCTCCTAACCTCCAGGGTGTCGGCCGCGACTGTATCTGCCCACCATACCCTATGACTGCGCTCATGAAAGGCAGAGGTGGACTCCAAGATAGACCTTAAAGTGGATTACCCTATAATGGGGAGATCTTGTTTGGCCCTGACCTTGACAAGATTGTAGCAACGTTGGCAGTATCACAAACGGCATTTCCACCTTCAGCTACTTCCACTACAAGGCCACGGACTACATCTGCTAAATCCTTTTGTCCTCAAGGAAAGCCTAAAGGCCAGTCCTTTCCTAGGCTGTCAGCCTCCACGAGGGCCGCCCTACCTGGAACCAAGCACACCTGGAACTCCAGACGCCCTGCTTCTAAACCTGAGGATAAACCTTGAGCCTGACGGGACAGGCCTTCATCTGGGGGATCCCAGAGTGAGATGATGACTTTTTCGGTTTGCCCAGTGCTGGTGTCAAACCACCACGGATGCTTGGGTAAGAGATAGGGTCTCTCACGGGTACGCCCTCTCATTGCTCAGGAGGCCTTCCCACCTGTTTTGCTACACAGGTCCTTCTTCAGACCCGAACAAAGCCTTACTAATCCAGAAAGCTAAACAGTCTTTGCTGTAAGCAGGCATAACTACCCCTGCTTACAGTCCTTGCTGTAAGCAGGGGTAGTTATGCCAGCCCCACTATCTCGGCGAGGGACTGGTTATTATTCTACTTACTTTCTGGTTCAGAGGCTAAATGGTCCTCATTGGCCTATCCTCAATCTCAAATCCCTGAACCAATTCTTAAAGGTGCCTAGGTTCAGGAGGGAACCCCTACACTCCATCATCCGAGCTATGGAACCTGGGGACTTTATGGTATCGCTGGCTATTCAGGACGCGTACTTATAGGTACCTATAGAGCCCTCTCATCAACATTATCTCAGGTTTGCTGTGCCACAGCAACACTTCCAAGTTTCAGGCTCTGCCTTTTGGACTGTCCACAGCCCCACCGGGGTTTACCAGATTTATGGCTTTTATGACAGCCGATCAACTCAGAGTTTCTGACTGCTCCTGTATCTGGACGGCTTCCTGCTCTTGGCAGGATCACCAGGGTACTTCAAAGCCATTTCCAGTTAACCATTGCTTTCCTTCACAAGCACGAATGGTTAATCAACTGGGGAAAAAGTCCTCCCTGAATCCCTCATAGGGTATGATTCATTTAGGAGCCCTGCTGGATTCCCAGATTCAGAGAGTCTTTCTGACGTAAGACAAGATCTCCACTCTTCAACTGCGAGATGTCTCCACAGTCGACGAGTGTCCTTACACTCAGTAATGCGGGTTCCGGAATTCATGGTGTCTACCTTCAGAATGGTGGAATATGCTCAGTACTATTCCAGACCTTTGCAAAAACTGATCCTCTCCAGGTGGAACAGGTTTCTCCATCAGATCAATGTTCAGACGATGATGCTCTCTCCGGATGTGCATCTGTCTCTATCTGGGTGACTATGGCCATCTCATCTAACCAAGGGTCGCCCCTTTTTGGATCCCGGACTGGGTAATCCTTACAACGGACACCAGTCTCTGGGGCGCAGTGACCGGTCAGCACTCCTTTCAGGGCCATTGAACGTTGGTTGATTTAACCCTGCCAATCAACTTATTGGAACTTCGAACTGTCTTAGGGCCCTCACTCTGGCCTAACACATACTTCACGGTAAACCTGTAAAGGTTCAGTCCCGACAATGTCACAACAGTGGCTTAAATCTAGGAGACACTCGGAGTTGGGCAGCAGTGACAGAAGTGTCACCCAGAAGTAAGCAGTGTATGTGTAGGCACGCTGCTGCAACAATTCCTGGATAGTGTCAGGTAACTTCCACTGGTCCATCAGCATGGACCAGGCTTTGCAAGGTATTTGGCAGAGGGCTTTAGCTGGGAGACATTAGGCTCAATCCAGAACAAAAAATTCTATATAAAATATATAGGCGCTGATTTAATCAGAACAATTTATTAAAAATCAAAAAACACTTATAATTAATATAAAATAACCATTGACCGGCCAATATATTTGTTTTAAAATATAAATCCACATATAGATAGTTAAACCTCGCTGGTTTGAGGCTGTAGCTGTTCAAAAGAGATTGTTTGTCATCCGACAGTTTCAATATCTCTTTTTTGAACAGCTACAGCTGTGTGGATTTATATCCATGGGATTCATGAAATCTATTAAGATCATATAAATTGTCATTCAGGTGTACATACTGCTAGCTGTACCTGTAAAGCTCACTAATAATTTTACCATTATTCTTCTTATTTGATATAGTGATTGATGTAGGCTAGACCTTACTATTTGATGTTATATAACATAGCATTGCAGTAATAGCTATATATTCAGAAGAATATTATTATAGGTTATAAAAATAATTTTAAAACAAATATATCGGTCAGCCGACGGTTATTTTATATTATTTATATGTGTTTTTTGATTTTTAATAAATTGTTCTGATTAAATCAGCGCCTCTATATTTTATATACAATTTTTGGAGGATATTTGCAGAGGGGATTGGTAATTCCACTCTATAGAGGCTGCAGATTATCAGATATATTGGTGTACTAGTGCAGCACCTGCTATATATATATATATATATATATATATACCAAACACGGACCGGCACTCTGTTCCTCAATATAAATGACAACTCCGGTGCCTTCAGGAAAAAATACCATCCATGTGTCCAACACAAACAAGCTGCGGCACTCGGAGATTTAGTGAAATATATATATTTATTTCAATCCAGAACAGCCAGAGAACAGTATAGCATTTTGCACTATTCTAGTGGTCGCAAAACTTAACTCCAGGATTCTGCCAGGGGACCTTGCTACCTCCTGCACCCGAAATCTGAGATCCATGGACCCGGTCCCTAGCGTTCTGCTGTTCCCAGCCCTACAGCATTGTAGTATAGTCCCCAGCGGTCAGTACACCGCCCTGCAGTCCGGGACTATGTTCTGGCTGCAGTGGCACATGGTAGACAGTCCCCCGATGCAGCGCACCAGGGGTTAAACCGCAGCCTTGGGAGATCCTGGGCTGTAGGGCAGCCAGCAGAGGAGGTATACATTTCTACATGTCCCTGCGCCTCACTGATTTCCCTCGGCGCCGGGACATTAACGATTCCCTTGCCACAGCCATCAAAGGGGTACGACTGTGGCACACCATATAATATATATATTTTTTAATAGATAGCATCTGGTGCTGGTCACACATTTAAAAATGGTGCCTTGGCAAGAGTGTTAACCCTCGTGCCGCATCCCCACACAGCTGCCATCTTGGCCACATGAGAGGGAACTGACTTTGGAATGGGAGCTGTCCACAATACTTTTCAGTCAGAAATTGTTAATTGATTGTAACATATCCAATTAGTTGAACAAATCAAAAATAGGTTTTAAGCTCTAGTGAGCATGCTATCTAGCCTGTTGAATATGTTGGTGCTTTACAAATAGATATTAACAGAATGCTATAATACAACTCTTACCTATTTTCCTGTGGTTTCACAGCAGCTGACATGTGATTGGACATCCCATCCAGTCTGTCATTTATATCTCTTTCCTTGCCATCCTCTACTGAACGCTATTCAAGAAGAACAGGAAGCATTGATTAACAATGAAAAACCTGCACTTGATTGAAAGTTTATAAACCAAGTATAGAATCCTATTGCTAAGTCTACTTTATTGGGTAAGATACAATTTGCCACACCTATTCATTATATTCTATTTTTATATAAATGGTTATGTGGCTTCTTGCCAACAGTCCAGCATTGATTATGTGATTTATTAATGGATAGAGCCTTAAAATACATACGCTACAAAGTACCAGATGCCAGCATAATGCCTTTAACTAGAATCTGATTTTTGCTGCACTTTGTGCTGCATCATACTGTACATATTGTTTTGTTTAAAGCCACAATAAAAATATTTAAAATTAAAAAAAGAAAAAAGAATAAAAACCTATAAAATTTTAATCACATATATTAATAGGGTAGAAGTACACATCAACCCCACATTTATCACATATACTGATGAAGCTCTGGACCTGATTCAGACCCGCTCGCGAGATGCATACGCTCGCTGCGTATGCAAATTCGGCTAAGTGACGGCAAGGCAGGCGTTTGCACGGCAAGGCATAAGCCTGCCCACTGTGTCTTGGCGTGCAATCGCCCTGTATATGCAGACGCCCTCCAGCCTGTCATAAGACGCCCACTTGCGCACGTCATCTCCAGGAAGTGTATGCAACCATCGGTACATTGAGTACCATCGGAAAGCGAACGCAGCACTTGTGGTTGACTATACCCTACCGCAAGCACTGCGAGCAGTTCAGTGTGAAATACAACCAGGTGACGTGTACTATGATGTTGCCTGTTAATTATTCACGCCTCAGGAACGGCGTTAAGATACTCAGGCATGCCTGCGTTCGCACCTCCACTCCCCCGTTTTTAATGGTCACAAACGGCTTCTCCTGTCACTCACTCTGATGGGCTGCACAGCGAGCAAACGCTTCCAGATCTCTCGTAATGGATGGCGCACTGTGATGCGTACGCATGTGCACAATGTGAAAATCAGGCAGCTACAAGCGAACGCATCCTAGCGAGCGGGTCTGAATCAGGTCCTCTGTTACATTGGGTGCTTAGAGCCAGGTACCTCAATGACCCTGATTAAGTGGCGAAATTCCCAGAGGCAGTGGAGTCATTGGCCTCTGGTCAGGGGGGCACCAGGGAGCAGGCCCAACAATAGGAGGAATACAAAGGGCACACAGATAAATCTATCCTAACTGCTGCCTGTGCCTTGCTGATTACTGCAGCTGCGCATGTGGTGGTTATAGATTAATCTATTTGTTTAGGTCTGTGGAGCTGTTATTTTTGTTAAATAAATTGATTGCAACAACCACCGGAGGTGCCTGTAGGTTTGCAATGCAGCGTGCGTGATTTCATGATGTCACACCGCACCACTGAAAGTCAGAGGAGCTGTGGCACGGGATGCGGGAGCTGGAGAGATAAAAAGGGGCTGGTGGAGAGACACTGGGGGACTGGAGAGAGAAGGGGCTGGCTGGAGAGACACTGAGGAGTTGGAAAGACATAAGGGGGCTGGCTGGAGAGACAGAAGTGAGCTGGCTGCAGAGACAAGGGAACTGGTTGACAGAAGGGGACTGGCTAGAGTTGTAAAGACAGAAGAGGGCTGGCTGGAGAGACTTTTGTGGACTGGAGAGACATTGAGGCTGGAGAGACAGAATGGGGACTGGTTGGAGAGACAGAAGGGGACTGGTTGGAGAGACAGAAGGGGACTGGTTGGAGATAGAGACACTGGGGGGCTGGAGAGACAGAATGGGGCTAGCAGAAGCTGCAAAAACATGGGGGGCTGGAGCAAGCCAAAGTCACCGGGGGGTATGAACTTACACCCCTGGCTTGATTACTGGTATATGACATGTTACAATATTGCAGCCTACATAATAATCATCTCTAATAAACCAATACAGAAATGAATAATTTTACACAGACACCATTTCCTTCATATTTATTATTATTTATCAAAATTGATGCTGGGCAAGTCATGTCATGTCCATTTCCTTTATTTTACCTAAACCATAAAATGTGGTTATAGTTTATTGCTTGTGGAAAAACAAGCACTACAAACATAGGGTCGCATTCAGACCTGCTCGCAAGCGCTATGCGCTCGCATGCGGGTCGATGGTTGTGCATTGTGCACATGCGGCGTGCGCAAGCTCCGTATCGGGTAAAAAATTCACTCTCTCCGGGGCTCGCTACAAACGGAGCGGCTGTCGATGTTGATCGACAGCTCGCCCCGTTTTGTAGGCGGCGTGGGGGAGTGGCTGGACAAACGGCAAGCGTTCCTGAAGGAATGCTTGCCGTTTGTGGGCGGCCCTACTGACATCACCAGTGATGTCAGTAGTGAGCTTCCGGCTCTATTAGAGCTGAAAGTTCACTGGGGCTTGCGGCAGACAAGACCCTACCACAAGGGTCTCGTCGCAAGCCTGATGGTCGCAACCATCTCGATCATCACCTGACCTCTCACAAAACCTGTGGGTGGTCACTCACAGCTTAGCAAGTGGCCAGGAGGCTGGCTTTAAAAAAAAAAAAGCGGCCGCCCTCATTCAGAGCGAGCCCTCGCTAATTGCGAGCGGCTCTGAATGAGGTCCATATTGTGTACCATATAAAAGGAAAAAGATGGGTTTTCTTAAACCAAACATGTATGTATTGGTTTGCTCTCTTTTTAAACTGTTGCTGATGCTATCGTAGAAGTGTGGTTTAAAGATGAACACTTGGTTTGCAAATCTGTATTCATTATTATGCTGTCCTAAAGGCTACCAAATATAGTTCGTACAACACTGGAAACATAATTATATTTATAACCAATGTGGAGACCATCAGTTCTCACATCATTTTCTGGAAAAGTGGCTGTAGGTAGTAAGCAATGATATATAGTTTCTAAAACTTGGAAATGTAGATCAAAATATGCCTGGTAACCAGGAACTTAAAGGTATTGCAGGAATCCACACATTGGCAAAACTCCTCTGCAATACTGTGACAAATGATTTTCTTATACTCAGAGGTAGGGTTGGCAGGAAGAGAAGTTACAAATTTGACCCAGCTACCTGTAGCTGGGACAGAAGTTCCTGTGGCTGTAGCTGTTCTACAAAAGCACAATAGCTGCCCTTGTGATGACAATAATGAACAAGGGTCTGCGGATAAACCTATGATCTAACACTTAGTAACAACATTCTGTATCAAGTCTATCACAGCAGGGGCATTGGCGTCACTGCAGCATTACATTCAGCACTCGGCTCCTAACATAGTGAGTGAGCTGGCACTGCAAACAGACTAGTCCCCGGGGGCAGTCCGCATCTCAGGGACCCACGGAGTGACTAAAACGGGGGTTTGGGACATGAGGCCACCCCCCACCCGCAAGGCCATGCCCCTGTTTGCCGGCGCCTACTGCTGCATTTAAGATTGAAAAACAGTTAAACTTATCAGATTCTTTATAGCACTAAGGGTGATCAGTTTTGAAGAATGCAGCAATGTTACTTTAAGATCTGAAATGCTAATAGCTGTTGACGTTGCCAGTCAACTACTATTGTAGTAAATTGAAAAGGAAGGAGGATGAGGGAGCTCTGACCATAACCTTCATACCTGCATTTTCTGATACATATCAAAGTTTATCGCCTTTACTTCATCCAGTTGCTCTTTAAGATTAATGAGAGCGTCTTGCTTTTCGTGAATGTCTTTCTCCAACAACTTCACAGCAAGTTCCATTTCATGCTGCACCCTTACTTTCACAAGATCAGCATCTGAGTCCTTTAAGGGTGAGAAATTGCAAAGATCACAGGAGAACATAAGGAAAGAGAAATACTCTTTCAAAACAAAAAGGGCTCCTGCATTACCACTTCTGCCCAGTAGATGGCGATGTAGGTGCTTTCTATTTATTTACAATTGCAATTGTGTCATTTGCCCAAAGTCACATTTATACCATATGTCTGCTGTACATATCTAAAGAATTTATTGTGTTTTTCAAGATAGTCATTACATCTTCACAATGTTTTCCTGTGATGATGTACTGCCATTTCATAATACAAATCAATTAAAGCATCACCAGTGTTGCGCATAATTCAGATTTTGTTTCATTCCTATGCCCAAACTGTGCCACAAATGACGTTCACAATGGCTTACAATATAATATGAGCTACCTAATAGTCAATTAATAAAAGCCAAGAAATGAAATTAAGCTGAAATCAGAATGTATACTTTATTGCTTACAGTCAACAATGATGGCACAGTCACTGCAGAACTTGCCTTGCAATGTATGCTGAGCCACTGCTGAAGAACTGTCTGTTCTTTTTTTTACTGGTTGTATGTTATTATTATGCTAGAACCAGAGCAGTAACACAGGCTGTGATTGTGTGGTACACTACGCTATCCTAGACCCACCTGTCTCATATGCAGATCTTCATGATGAGTACATATATCAGTAAAGACTTCACTCAGTCCGTGTCTTGAATGATGTCTGTACATGTGCTCAGCTTCAATGCCAGCCTTTGAGGCCTGTGTATAAACCATATAAATGTAGTTATATGCACACATATACACCCCTGTTAGACGCAACATGTAGGGTGGCCTCCCTTGTGTGTGATCAGTTTGGAGTTACATTCGAGCTGTGGGCCCAATTCAGACCCGCTCGCTAGATGCGTTCGCTCACAGCTGTCAGCTACCAAATTATGCAGATCCCGCGATCGCACGGCAAGGCATTAGCACGCCCACTATGTCTTGGCGTGCGATCGCGGTGTGTATTTAGATGCCACCAGCCTGTCTTAAGATGCCCACTTTCCCTTAGAAATACACGTCATTTCAAGGAAGTGTATTGAACAATCGGTAATATCGAGTAACATCGGACCCATACGCAGCACTTGTGGCTGACCATACCCTACCGGAAGCACTGCATGTGCTTTAGTCTGTAATTCAGCCATGTGACGTGTATTATGATGCTGCGTCTTAATTATGCACGCCTCTGAAACGGCGTTGACGCACAGACACGCCTGCGTTCGCACCACCATTTCCATCGACCACCCCGTCGCCACCCACAAATGGCTCATCCTGTCACTTATTCTAGCGAGGAGTCTGTGTACAAGGGGCGATAACTTCGCGATTGGATGGACTTTTTCGCGCACGCGCATTGCGCCTTATACGTATGCGCAGATTGCAAATATCGGCAGGCTACGAGCGAACGCATCTTAACGAGCGGGTCTGAACTTGGCCCTGTGTCCGGAACCCTGTCGACCTATGTTTGAGATAAGCCTGTTACATGTGAGCACATTTTAATTATGTTAAAAATAAATAATATGAGATATGGTAAGAACTTACCCTTGTTATCTCTATTTCTACGAAGTCCATAGGGTTCCACAGGATACCTTGGGGTATAGGTGTGACGTCAGTCGCTGGGCACCATAGAGTTAAGCTTTTCAGCCTCCCAGGATGCACTAGGGTCCCCCTCCTATACCCCGCCCCCGAGCCAAGGCACCTCAGTTAGTTATCAAGCCATAGGCCGGAGGAGGAGAAGGAAGAGAGAGAACAAAGATCTGGACACATACA
The DNA here is from genome assembly GCA_031769625.1 of Taudactylus pleione. NCBI lineage: Eukaryota > Metazoa > Chordata > Amphibia > Anura > Myobatrachidae > Taudactylus > Taudactylus pleione. The sequence continues at coordinate 47,843,312 of JAUIMM010000015.1, read as the reverse complement.
AGAATCACATTCTCACCAGAGGGAGACGGAAAACCGGTGACCAGAGCAACGCCCATCTGCAGCACAGGTGCGACAGGGCGGGAGTCCTGTGGAACCCTATGGACTTTGTAGAAATAGAGATAACAAGGGTAAGTTCTTACCATATCTCATATTTTCTACTTCAGGGTCCATAGGGTATCCACAGGATACCTTGGGGATGTCCCAAAGCAGTATCCTTTAAGGGTGGGGACGCTCCTGTGCAGAAAGGAGAATCCGCCGCCCGAAGGAAGCATCCTGAGAGGCGAAGGTGTCAAACCTGTAATACCTCACGAAGGTATGGACAGAGGACCACGTAGCAGCCTTGCAGATCTGAACTGCCGAGGCACCACGTCGAGCTGCCCACGAAGGACCCACAGACCTAGTGGAATGAGCCTTCAGAGAAGGAGGGACCGGTAGGCCTTCATGAAGATAAGCTTCAGAAATAGCCATACGGATCCAGGCTGCCAAAGTTTGCTTTGAAGCAGGTCAACCCTTTTTACGGAAGCCATAGAGGACAAACAAAGCGTCCGACTTCCTAAACGAAGAAGTGCGGTCAACATAAGTCCTTAAGGCCCGCACAACATCCAAAGAGGCCTCACCCACGGAAAGACCCGGTGAGTTAAAGGCCGGAACAACTATTTCCTCGTTAACATGAAACTGGGAAACAACTTTGGGAAGAAACTCGGGCCGAGTGCGGAGCACTGCCCTGTTCCCATGAAAAACCAAGAAAGGGGGTCTACAAGAAAGAGCCCCTAACTCAGAAACACGTCTGGCCGAAGCAATGGCCAGAAGGAAAACAGTCTTAGCTGTTAGCCATTTAAGATCCACTGAGCCCAGTGGTTCAAACGGCGGTCCTTGGAGAGCCCTCAGGACCACAGCCAAATCCCAAGGCGCCACAGGTGGAACAAAGGGCGGCTGAATGCGGAGAACACCCTGCATAAAGGTGCGCACATCCGGGATTGTAGCAATCCTACGGTGAAACCAGACAGATAGGGCCGAAACCTGTATCTTCAAAGAAGCAAGGCGAAGCCCATGATCTAGTCCCGCTTGTAGGAAGGCGAGAATCCGAGACAGACGAAACTCCCGCGGTGCATAACCTCTCGGTCGACACCACTGGAAGAACGTATGCCACACGCGATGGTATATCCTCGCGGAAGACTGTTTCCGAGCTCGTAACATGGTACGCACCACAGAGCTGGAAAACCCCCGGGACCTCAGCATGGCCGTCTCAACAGCCACGCCGTCAAAGACAGCCGAGTCAGGTCCGGGTGAAGACAAGGACCCTGAGACAGAAGGTCCGATTGTAGCGGCAACCGCAGAGGACTGTCCACGGACAGACCCTGAAGGTCTGAGAACCAGTGCCGTCTGGGCCACGAGGGAGCTATCAACAGGAGCGTCCCTCCTTCCTGTTTGAATTTCCGGATTACCTGTGGAAGAAGGGAGACCGGAGGGAACAGGTATGCGAACCGGAACGTCCACCGGACGGACAGAGCATCCACCAGAGACGCCCCTTCGTCTCTTGTGCGAGACCCGTACACCGGCAACTTGTTGTTGTGCCGGGACGCCATGAGGTCGATTTCTGGAAGACCCCACCTGTCCACCAGTAGTTGAAAAACGTCCGGGTGCAGGGACCATTGCCCCGGATGAACGTCCTGGCGACTTAGAAAGTCCGCCTCCCAATTTAGCACTCCCGGGATGAAGACCGCTGATATGGCCGGAAGATTGCGCTCCGCCCAAACCAGGATCCGAGAGACCTCTACGAGAGCCGCCCGACTGCGAGTTCCTCCCTGCCTGTTTATGTAGGCCACGGTGGTAGCGTTGTCCGACTGGACCTGCACCGGGCGACCCTGGAGAAACCGCTGTGCCTGCTGGAGAGCATTGAAGACCGCACAGAGTTCCAAGATATTTATTGGAAGCTCCGCTTCTGTCGGCGTCCACCTGCCCTGGAACAAGTGCGGACCCGAAACTGCTCCCCAGCCCCGAAGACTGGCGTCCGTTGTCAACAGGACCCAATTTGGAACCCAGAACGGACGTCCCTTGTTGAGGTGGGTCGTCTGTAACCACCACGCAAGGGACAGGCGAACCTCCTGGGTGAGCACAATCGTCTGGGACTTCAGAGACTGAGGCAGCCCGTTCCACTTGGACAGGATCAGGTGCTGCAGAGGTCTGGAGTGAAACTGGGCGTATTCCACCATGTCGAACACCGACACCATGGAGCCCAGTAACCTCATCGCCGAGTGTAAGGACACCCGGCGGCTGTGCAGGCAACTGCGCACCCTTGACTGTAAAGCAGAGATCTTGTCCTCCGTCACGAAGATCCTTTGCTGTCCCGAGTCCAATAAGGCTCCAAGATGCAGAATCCTCCGAGACGGGATTAGAGTGGACTTCTGCCAGTTGATTAGCCAGCCGTGCCGTTGCAGCAGTGCAATGGTCAGGTCCAAGTGGCGTAACAGGAGCTCTGGAGATCCTGCCACCAATAACAGGTCGTCCAAATACGGCAACATGCGGACTCCCTGCAGCCGCAGAGAAGCCGCCATGACCGCCATCACCTTGGTGAAAACACGTGGTGCTGTTGCCAGGCCAAAAGGTAACGCCCGAAACTGGAAGTGGTCGCTGCGGATTGCAAACCTGAGGAACTGTTGATGGCGCAAATGAATAGGGACATGCAGGTAAGCGTCCTGTATGTCCAATGACACCATGTAGTCCCCAGGTTCCAGCGCCAGAATAATGGACCGTAGGGTCTCCATCCGAAACTTCGGGACCCGCAAAGACTTGTTGAGTGCTTTGAGGTTGAGAATTGGACGATATGACCCATTGGGTTTCTGTACCAAAAATAGATTTGAATAGAAACCCTGGCCCCTCTGGAAGAATGGAACAGGCACTATAACTCCAGCCTGGAGCATAGTGTGCAATACCTTCCGCAGCTCCGTAGCCTTGTTCCGGTCTGATGGTAGACCCGTGGTGAAGAAGAGAGCCGGGGGTCTGTGCCGGAAGGAGAGGGCGTATCCGTGGGAAACCACCTCCAGACCCAAGTGTCTGTCGTAGTGGTCGACCAACACTGGGCGAACTGTAGCAGGCGGCCTCCCACCCTGGGATCCCCCAAAGGGAGGCCCGGACCGTCAGGCCGCAGGCTTGTCATCTGGCCTGGTGGCCGGACGTCTGGTACTCCATGCCTGCTTCCGGGGCTTGACCGATTTCTTAGGGCCAGCCTGTCGAGGAAACGACTGTGGTTTGGGCCTGCCCTGGGCCCTAGATGACCGAAAGGACGATGGTCCCGAACCAGAAGGAGCAGCGGCCAACGGGAGGCAAGCAGATTTGGCTGCCGCCAGCGTGGCCACAATCTTATCCAGATCCGGACCGAAGAGAACTTCTCCGGTAAACGGCAACGCTTCCAGACCTTTCTTAGAATCTGCGTCCGCCTTCCAGGATCGCAGCCACAAGGTGCGACGAGCAGCTACCGCTGCTGAAGAAATTCTAGACACCAGAGTACTAATGTCTAGAGCCGCCTCGTTGATGTAGGTGGCCGAATCACGGAGATTGCCAATCAACTCCGCCTGTTCGGCCGGACAGTCGGATTCAAAAGAAGCCTCTAATGAATCCGCCCAGTGCTCCATCACTCTGGCAACCCAGCAAATGGCCATAGCCGGCCGTGCTGCCCCCCCTGCAAGGGAATAAGCGGACTTCAGGCAGATTTCTACCTTGCGGTCCGTAGCATCCTTAAGGGAGGACATGGATGGCATCGGCAATGTGGCACTACGGACAAGACGGGTCACGTGAGAATCCACCTGTGGAGGGGATTCCCACTTAGCAAAATAATTATCCGCGAACGGATAAGCCACCGCCAGGCGTTTCTGTGGCTGGTATCTTTTGCCAGGTTGTTTCCACGCCTCCTCTAAATGGTCCACCAACTGACCCGAAAGAGGAAAGACTGTGGCATCGCCCTTCACATCTTTGAAAAAGGCATACTTAGATTTAGCCGCTGGGGGAACTTCGTCCTCAATCACCAAGGCTGTGCGGACCGCCCGAATAAGTCCAGGAATATATACTTTGGACTTAGCATCAGCGTCCTTAGTATGGAGAAGTTCCTGATTGTAAGGATCCAGAATCTCCCCATCATCAGACGTCCCTTCGTCATCCTCATAAGGAGCGGACAGAGACGCCACCGGCCTTTTATGAGGCCGCATCACAGACTCCCCTTGCAACACATCCGACAAGTGCTGTACAGAACGCGTCAGGGAGTTAACCCACGCTGGCTCCTGAGAACCCAGGAGCGGGGAAATAGGGAGACTGTGGGGTACCACCAATTGTCGTGGGAACCCCTGCATGGGTGACGACACCACAGACTGCTGGGACAAACCCATCGGAGTAAACGCGGGCTGCGGAGCTAACTGGCCCACTAAAGCTGTTAACGCCTGAGCGAAACAAGCCCAGGGCGGCTCCTGTACCGGTGCTGTAACCGCAATAGGCCGCGCCATGGACAAACACTGCCGGCAAAGGCCCTCCGCGCTACCCTCCCCCTCCGCTAACGGTACTTTGCACGTGGTACACTGTAGCCGGAGGGGAAAATCACTTTCAGACATGATGGCACCACGTATGTGACCTCTCTCACCAATTTAGTATTAAATAGGCGAGAGACCACCCTGCAACACCGCACCGCAAGGGCTTTAGCAGAAAGAACAGGGACAGTAATAAAGCTGACAGTTTAGAGAAGAAAAGTTACAGGCAGCGCTAGCACAGTCACATACAATGCAGAGAAATAACAATTCCTGCACTAACAGCGCTGATCACTCAACTACACAGACACAGGGCCTGGTAGGACACAGCGCTGCATACAGACCTGAGCCACAGCGGAGGAGAGGTATGCGGGGGGACCCAGACCACGATGCTTCCGTCCAGCGCTTCCAGCAGCGTTCACCATGCGTTCTGGAGAAGATGGCCGCTGAGGAGCAGAGAGGAGGCTGGCCTGGGGGAGGAGCGCTGCCACAGGACCAGTCGGCAGCATGCAGAGAGGGCTGTGTGCAGCGGGGGAGGCGCCGGCTGTGAGACAGGGAAGGCGCGCTCCCCTGGCATGCATTTAACCCCTGGGACGCCGCAGCGCTACCGCTCTGCTGCGGTCCGCTGTCCCAGGGGGTAGTGGAAAGCGCAGGTTGGTCGCCTGGCTCCACACTGCAGCCAGTCCCCAGGGAGCCCCCTGCCTGGGGACTTAGGACCATGTGACCAGCGGGGACCCACCGCGGGACCCCGCTGCTTACCTTTGTCCCCCTTGGATCCGGCCATGGTCCGGAACATCTGGGGTCACCGCTAGCTGTGACCCCAGATGCTCACCAGCATCCCCGGATCGGTACCGGCGTTCTGGTACCGGCGGGGGTGTAGGGAAGACAGCATGGACGTCAGGACTGACTGTCCATGCTGTACATCCAGATGTGCAGCCACAGCTGCACTGAAGAAAGTTTCAGGGGCTCTTCTAGCCCCCACTCCGACAGGTGCACCCGACGCCGGCCGGGCACCAAACTAAACTGAGGTGCCTTGGCTCGGGGGCGGGGTATAGGAGGGGGACCCTAGTGCATCCTGGGAGGCTGAAAAGCTTAACTCTATGGTGCCCAGCGACTGACGTCACACCTATACCCCAAGGTATCCTGTGGATACCCTATGGACCCTGAAGTAGAAAAATTATTTCTTGTTTTACGCTTAGAAGTCTCTTTTTAGTTAGCTACAGCAATACCAGATCTCCTATCAAAGTTTAGAAAGCTTGTTCTTTTTGAGATAAGAATTTATATATCTATTACAAAGTATGGGTCTATTTGGCTCTGATTATTGAATATTTAATGTATTGTGGTTAATTTAATACACTGTGGGCGCTCCCTTGTGCACCCATAGGATAGCAGTATGTAAACCTAATGGTAGCTGACGTCACCATACTGTGACATCTTGGAAATCGCCAGACCTGTATCAGTTACAATGTGATGTCTCGTTAGTAAGTTTGAACATCGGCTAGGCTGATCATGGCAAGGCGATGTGAATGATCAGAGTTCGAATGGGGCATGACCGTGCCCGAAGGATGGCACATTCCATTTTCAAAGTTGTGCAGACATTCAACATTCCGATGTCGTGTGTACCGGGAATACCTCATGGAAACATTACCACCCACCGGGGACGGCGCAGTGGATGACCACGGGGGCTTAATGGTCGAGACCAGCTGGTTCTGGCCATAATTGTCTGCAGTAACACACAAGCGACACTGGCTCAAATCACCTCCTCATTCAATACAGGAGGTAAAAGATGCATATCCAGCAGGTCAGTGCAGTGTTCTTTAGCTTCCATGGGATAAGGGAGCAGAAGACCCACCAGAGTGCCCCTGTTAACACTACGACACCGGACACATCGCCTCACCTGGGCTTGTTCCATCACTAATTGGATATAACAAAAGATAAGGAATACAGCGCTCTTGGCCCTCTGTGGAGATGTCCCTAGCTGCTCCACTAATAGAGGTATCCCAACCTCTTTACAATACCTTTATTGAAGACAGAAAGTGGTGCGCTCTAGGACGGTCTTGGTGTACTGTGATCTATACTATTTACGTAAATAGCATAGATCACAGTACAAAAAGACCGTCGTAGAGCGCATCACTAATTGGACCCTGGAGGACTGGCAAAATGTGGTGTGGTCCAATGAGTCACTGTTCCCTATGTTATGGACTGATGATGGGGTTGGTGCAGATCCCATGAGGCCATGGACCCCAGTTGTCAACAAGGCACTGTGCAGGCTTGTGGTGGTTCCATAATTGTGTGGGGTGTGTTTATGTGGCATGGGTTGGGTCCGCCTGAACGTGTCATTAATCAGTAACTGTTACGTTGCATTGCTTGATGACCATTTGCAGCCCTTCATGGACTTTATGTACCCCCACAACGATGGAAAAATCAGCAGGGTTATGCACTTATAGGGGTGCCATGGCCAGGAGCTGCAGTCATGTTCCAAATTAAATTATTTCGGCTGGTAAGTTATTTTGCCGTAATGCACAGAGCTGGATTAACAACAAGGCGGGCAGGTGGTCTTAAGGGGGCCGGTAGGCACCATTAGCTGATGCGAGATGCGTCACGCCGCAGTGCAGCACTGCCATTGGTTATCTTTATACACAATGCATATTGACTGCCAATCATAAAGTTGGTGGGACAGCTGGAGCCGCAGTGCTAGTGTGATGGCTTAACTAGGGCCTAGCAACTCTCAGCACACAATGCAGTCCTTCCACTATTTAGAGGTGTATGAAACCGTCAGTGTACTGGAGCACCAGGTACATCGTATTACACACGCTCACAGTGACAGCTTGGTCTGTCTCATCTCATTGCTGGTTATGGTGGCTGTATAGTATCATACATAGCACTGGTGACATGACAGCAGTGTGACCGCAGACTAGCCTCGGCAGGAGGTGCACTGAAGAGATCCCGATGAGGACTAAAAGAAGGTGGAAGAGGATTTGGACAATGGGCCTGATTCAGAGCCGCTCATAAGCGGCCGCTCGTTCGCTCCGAGCGATGTTCGCACATCTGCACATGCGTATGGGTCATAATGCGCATGCGCCAACCAGTCAGTGCGATCGGAAATCGAGCGCTCGCCACATAGCGAGTGCCTGCTAATTTGAGTGACAGGATGAGGTGTTTGTGGGTGGTAACAGGGGAAGGTGCTTGAAAACGGGGAGTGGAGATCCAAACGCAGGCGTGCCAAACGGTCAAAACGGGCGTTTTAAGGGTGTGCTTAATTAACTAAGCGGCGTCATCGACCACGTCACTTGGTTGTCGCATGATTGCGGTAGTAAAATCCTACCACAAGCACTGCGAGTAGTTCAGACGCCTTTCGATGTACTCGATTAATTAATAAATAGCGGAGATGACGTATGATGCGAGCGGCCAGGGGGCATCTTTACAAAATAGCGAGCGCATGTTTCGTTCGCTCGCTGATACATAGAGGCGTCAACAGACCGCAAAGAGCGAGCGCTCAATTTAAATAGCCGGCCCCTTTTTCTGAACGAGCGAGCGCAAATAGCGTCGCTCTGAATCAGGCCCAATGTACCATGGGGAAAGGACTCAGGAGTAGAAGGATGACCTGGGCACCCTCCTGAGCTGGAGGAAGGCTTTGTCAGCAAGTTCCCGGAGAGTCCAAGAGTGTATGTCCATGTTACACTTATACGCATGTCCATGTTACACTGATACACAGTCCATGTTACACGCATGTCCACGTTATACTGACATGTCCATGCACACTGACGCACATGTCCATGTTACAATGATACACGTCTCTGTTACAATGATACACATGTCCCTATTACAATGATATGCATGTCCCATACGCATGTCCACGTTACACTAATACACAGTCCATGTTACACGCATACCCCTGTTACACTGATACACATGTCCCTGTTACACTGATACGCATGTCCACGTTACACTGATACGCATGTCCATGTTACACGCATGTCCCTGTTACACCGATACGCATGTCCATGTTACACTGATACACAGTCCATGTTACATGCATGTCCACGTTATACTGACACATGTCCATGTTACAATGATATACGTCTCTGTTACAATGATACACATGTCCCTGTTACAATGATATGCATGTCCCATACGCATGTCCACGTTACACTAATACACAGTCCATGTTACACTGATACACATGTCCCTGTTACACTGATACGCTTGTCCACATTACACTGATACACATGTCCATGTTACACGCATGTCCCTGTTACACCGATACGCATGTGCCTGTTACACCGATACGCATGTGCCTGTTACACCGATACGCATGTCCCTGTTACACTGATACGCATGTCCACGTTACACTAATACACAGTCCATGTTACACGCATATCCCTGTTACACTGATATGAATGTCCACGTTACACGCATGTCCCTGTTACACTGATACGCATGTCCCTGTTACACTGACACACATGTCCATTTACACTGATAAGAACATCCATGTCACACTGATGCACATGTCCTTGTTACAATGATACACATGTCCATGTTACACTGATACACAAGTCCATTTACACTGATGCACATGTCCGGGTTACACTGATAAGAACATCCATGTCACACTGATGCACCTGTCCCTACTACAATGATACACATGTCCACGTTACATCGATACGCATGTCCACGTTACACTGATAAGAACGTCCATGTTACAATGTGTATGTATACATGATACGCAAGTAACATGGACATGTGTATCACTGTAACATGGACATGCGTATCAGTTTAACATACACATTGCATCAGCGTAACATGGACATGCGCACCAGCGAAACATGGACATGCGCACCAGCGTAACAGGGACAGGTGCATCAGCGTAACAGGGACAGGCGCATCACATGTGCAATGTTACACATTAATACATAAAATTCCCCAATTTGTTACTTGGAGTGAATTATGTACCTCTAGCTGTTGATGAGCTCTCAGGAAAATCATGGCATTTTCATTCCTTAACTGATGATTTTCTTCTTGGAGTTTGATAATATTGTTCTTAGCTATAGCTAACTGAAATACAAACAATGATATTATACTTTACCTGCTGCAACACAAATAAACACACAGGATTTAATAAAACAAATGGACCAAATAAAGGTGTGTCCCTGTTCATGGTTCGTTCATGGTTCCTCACTACCATTCTCCCAATAGAAGAGGACTCCTCCTCTACACATTATAAATATCAGTTATAGGGCAGGCATTTGCTGTACTGAGGCCCATATTAATTATCTAGAAATAAGTCAATTATGTAAAAAATGAGTAAACTGGTGCTACTGTTTTCATTTAAACACTACTTGGAAGTAGACCTATACATTTTTTTACTGTGGCCCATCCATATTTAATAATCTTAATTAGTGAGCAAATTACAATAACAGTGCTCACATACACATTACCAAAGTTATGAACCACTAAAGGATAGGCTTGGCCTATTCAGCTGTACTCAATGTATAGGCCACACCTACAAATGCCACATGACTCATTATGAAAGGGTTTTACAGTGGTTGCATATTACAGCCATCAGTTGTATAGTTCTGACTGCTCACCCCAATTCTCATCAAACTGTAAGTCTTTCGGCAGGACCGGCCACTCCATTACCTATCCAGGAACCCTGGGCCTGATATACATTTGTACTCTAATGCTCACACAGCTTATTCATCTTTAGCAGCTATGGATGTGTGTAAATATGTTAATGCAGCAGCGGCTGGGACTTGTACTGAGACAGCCGTTCGCAACTGCGTACAGATACACAACATTAGGCGCAGATCAGGCAAACACCGACTCCTTGGGTAAGTCTATGGTCACTCAGAATGGCTGCTGTAACTGAGGCGCCAGAGCCATGTTACCGGCGTACGAGATTGCAGGCACACGATGTGACACGCCGGCTGTGTTTTTTGCCGACACTCCCCGTTGCCACCCCCAAATGCTTCTTGCCTGGCAATCACACTGCAATTACATACTTGCAGCGTGTGACTACAGTAATGTTAACGCATGCGCAAAAAAATGCTCCAATTGCGAAAACATGGACATAGCGTACATCTCCGTATCATGCCCTCTATCCTTTTGCCAGTCTGGAACAGAAAAGAACATAATACATTACAGTCCTCTTCAATGCAGGTAAATGAAGCACTTCTATCCAGCTCTGCTGCAGATGACTGTGCAATCTCACAGCACCATATGGCTCCCAGCTTCAGGCAATGGGGAAAGGGAATCCATACTTGGTTTAATGGTGGGGGCAGTTTAGAAGGATTCATTAATCTCAATTAACTTAAGGGGAAAAAAACTGCCTCAGAAAAAAAACTTGTTATCCTTAATCGCCAATGTTAGGAAATATTTCCTGTGTTTATGATATGTAGTCATTATGTCAACAACCGCAAAGTTGACAGTCAAATGGTCGATACCATATCAACATGGTTAAAATGTCACCTTCAAAATGTCAACTCATTAAAAATGCTGACACATGAAATGTCGACACAGAAAATTTCGACAATAGATATTTTAGGCTAGTTAGCAGCAGGCTAGTTCTGTGTATGCAAACCTTCAAATAATATGTGTTTGTATAGCTCTGTAAACAGGGTTTGGGATGTGATGTTGACATTCAGGTCGATATTCATTGTCTAGACACCATAGTTTTGACAAGCATAATGTCAACAATGTTCAGAAGCCGAGTGATCATTGTTCAATTTGGCTAAATGCCTGGTTAGCCAAACTGTACAAGATATGACCTTTAAGCTGTGGAGAAGAGCAGCCGATCACCTCTGGCCTTACTGCAGCCCATTAGTGTGGTGGATAGTTGACTGCACACACTGGCTGGTAGTGGTCATCTTACAACCTCATTTTCTTAATTACCAACAGTGATCATATCCATTGACCCCTCAGCATTTTGGGCCACATGTCTGGTTTAAAAGAGGTTTTCACATATTGGTTTTCAAGCAGTACCTCTTCAATAAGCTTCGTGTTTGACTTCTCCAGCGTATCAATTCTTGTATGAAGACTACTCACAGTGCCACTACAAGCAAGCAAGAAATATCACGTCACACTCTGTTATAATACTACACGCTTGTCCGATACAGATAGAGGCTGTGGTCATCCAAATTAAGTTTAAACTGTGAAAGAGGTTGTGGAATTATCAAACATGTCTTGTACAAATGCAGCTCAGTGTTCCCCATCGGAGGCTCCACTTATACCTTAGTCATATATCAATCTATGGTGGTGATTGGGCTTAGGGTGGAATTGCAAAGCTGCACACAAGCACCTTTGCAATTCCGTCCTTGCTAATATGCAAATGCAGCAAGAGGTGTCTGATTCCCCTGCTGCATTTGTGATGACAGGACTGCAACCGAGGTCGCAAGCTGGAATCACCATCGCCGGCCACCTAAGTAAGCCTCAGCTTACGCAGGCCGGCCGGCTTGCATACGTGGATCGTGAATGCTGAATCAGCCCCTATGTATTCAATAATTGCTGCCATTTACATTTTATTTAATGCTGTCTTTCTCTAGCACTATAATTTGAGATATACAAAACTCATGCTATATTGCGATGGGTGAAGGCATATGTATGAACTAATTTGCAATCTGTGAGTGAGAGGCACTCAAACCTCATTACTACACCACTTCCCCAAAATATAATACGTATTTTGGAAAGTGTCTAGTAAGGGAAAAGTAAGACCAAGTTAATATCTAAAGCACAAACATGTAAAGAAAGCAGAACCCATGTTGCCACAATGCCAACCACAATGTTGCCAATTTTCCCATAATAAAATAAAGATTATGGGGAGAATTTATCAAAGCTTTGAGAGAGATAAAGCAGAGAGAGAAAGTACCAACCAATCGCTTCTAACTGACATATTACAGGCTGTGTTTGAACTCTCCACTTTATCTCTCCAAGCTTTGATAAATCTCCTACTAAGAGCCGTATTCAATTTGAGCGGACCCGCGATACTTTTTCGCCTCCCAGACTTTTCGCCTACATCGCGTGTTTTGCAGGCGGAAAAGTATCGCGCGCGTGTAGCCGTATTCAATTTGAAAGTAGGCGAAAACGGGTCCCGGCGAAACTTAAACAAGCGGAAAGTACTGCCAGATAGAGGGGAAATCAGCCTGACACCCCACAAAAGATGCTCTGACATGGGGGTTAGCTATGGTTACCCCCAATTTGGCTTGCTGAAGGTATTTGGTGTTTTTAAACGGGCCCAATAGCTGCTAAATAGCGTTTTTGTATACATGGTGCAGAATAGTATTCAGGAGGGTTTTTTTGCAGAAAATAACTTATCCCAGCAAATTTGTGGTACTTGAAAATGGGGGCCAGCATATTTTATAGTTGCTAAAATTAAGTTGAAAAAATCATGAAAAATCCACCTTCCGCAAGCACCTGCAATGAAAAAAACACCTGGGCATACTTGGGGACCCCCCGAGAGTCAAGTTCGCTAGTTTTTAACTTTTTTTTGCCCCCAAAGTCAAGTGTATTTAAGTGTTTTGTTTTTTTTTAAATTTATTTTGACACAGTTTACCTTTGGGGGACTGTCTGAAGGCTGCATGGGGGGGTTCCCGCAACGTTGCACCCCAAAACCCCAATTCTGCACTTTTTTCTGCCTGCTATTCATAGGCAAAACTTTTCTGCCTATTACATTGCATTGACTTTCCGCCTAGGCGGAAAGTCTTCCAAATTGAATACGGAGTAAAATCAAAACAGGCGAAAATGATGTCATCTGCGAAAAGTTTCCACCAAAAACACGCGAAAACGACTTTTCGCCTCAAATAGATTACGCGCCTATGTCACTAATGTTGGGCATAAACTATACAAATATCTGGCTGACAACCAATGTGAAAATATTGATCAGTCAGGCATGCCAGAAGATCCGAGGCGATATTTTGTAACGCCACGTATCCACTAGACGATATAATGATCGATAATGATATCGTTCAATCATTCATTATATCGTGCAGTGGATATGCCGTCAACGACCAGTGATGCGCGCTCCCGCTGGTAGTTTACGACATCGCTCTTCACCCGAACTTGCTGTCCAACCTGACGATATCATCAGATTGTGCAGATTCGGGGATGAGGGAGGGTGTCTGCACTGAACTATATATCATTCAGTGTGGGCTCAATGTCCACTGCACATTATAATGAACGTTTGAACGATATCGTTATCGTTCATTATATCGTCTAGTGGTTATGCGGCATTAGTGAATGTCGGACGAATCGGGCAGTGTATGCCCAGAGGCGGCCAACCAACGGACATTTCCCCTGTTCCTTCACAAAGAAAGGAACAGGGAAATGTCTCCTCCCCTGGGAAGGAGCGCAGATACCGTGGCCCATACTGTAAGTTATCTCCCAGTGTATGGCCATGATATCAGGCTGTCAGAGAAAACGCCTGTCGGTCTGACAGGTATTTTATCTGTAGGTCAAGCATTAGCTAAATCACAGGCCCCAAAAGAAGGACCTATGCTGTTCTAAAGGCAACATATATCTATATATAAGAAGGGGTTGTTTTAACTGTATTTATAAATCGGCGATAATAATATACTGATTAAAGATCTTAATGTTTTTGTGTATTTGCATTTGGGTACTTGGGAAATCTTTGGATTTTTATAAGACATAGCTTTTGGACAAACTACAAATGACTGCTGGAGAACATCCTATTCTCACAAAGATCAAGAAATTGTTTTCTGCATCATTTTTCTATTTGTTCTTTGTTGAATAACCTTTACATGTTGTTTAAACAATATAGTTTATACAAAGTAAATTTGTACTTGTTGCCTAGAGACAATGGAGAAAGCTAATTTGTGGACTAAACCAGTCTTCATGAAAATGCAGCATCACATATATCACTGGTTGCTAGTGAATTAATAATTGATGTACAATTTGCCCACAACATAGCTGCTTCTGGCCATCAGTGATATTATTAGTTTCTAGTGACTTATTATGAATATACATTTTGCCCACAATGTGTCTGCTTTGGCCATCAATGACGACACTGGCTGCTACTGAATTTACAGTTTGCATTCTCATGAATATCTGGTGCCCCATTTATTCTTATTGGGGAAAGTAAAATATATTGCAGCAACAAGGTAACAGAACAGAGAAAACAACTTGAGGACTCAAACATTCAATGAGAAAGCCATGGTGCACCCCTGCTGGTTAGGCATGCCTCCCCCACACGTATGGAATTACCTATGGGTGCAGTGGCTTTGGCAGTGAGAAGAAAGTTGTCAGACCAATGTTCCCAGTCTGATTCGCAAGTCAAGTAGTTACTGCTGCTGTGTGATATAATTATGGCTCCTGAATGTATCGCTGCATTTACTGCCCATTCAACTGTGTTCACTACTGACATACTTTGTGATAGCTTGAATCCTCTACTCAGTTCATGCAGCCAGCATTGACAGCAGTGTCATATCCCAGTTGTCATCGCTGATACTGGAAGGCTGCAGTGTGATAGTGCTGTGGGTCTTAAAAGGGGTTGTACAAAGGTGTACCACTCCCGTAACATTGTTTCTGTCAGACAGTTCGTGGTCCTAACTTACTTGAGTTGTCTATTTAGTTCCTCAACATAATTCTTCTGGTCGAGTATTGCAGAGATGTGCACGTTTCTAACATAGAAAGAAATGTTATTGGACATTGTAACAATACAGACAGATGTGACTCGAAGCATGTGTCATAGCATGCAGAGAGATCAGTACGGCACATTTGTAAGTGATCATGGGAAGCAGGCCTGGATTTACCATTTGTTGCCATCATAAGGCATTTTACTGTGTTGCCCCATTTACCCACCATTCCCCCCAGCTTTGGCTCTCCATGGTTCCAATGCCCAGTGCCTTGCGTTTGCATCAAATAAATACATGGAAATGAATTGTCTAACCTAGGCTCATGGTAATTTTTTTTTTCAATATTTATAACATATGTTTACAAAATGTAATAGTTGGTAGAATAACAAGAGTGCCATCTCAGAGCCAGACCTTTCTATTAAGCCTAGCCTTATAACAAGCAGTCATAGGAGTACATTTACTAAGAATAGTCTCTCTCTGAGTATAAAACACGCTGGGCATCGCATGGACACAAGTGAGTTTGTTTAAAACAAACTCACAAATTTACTAAGAATCGTGTCTGTCAGCATCGTGTTTAACAGAAGCATGGGAAAACATTTTTTGTAGGGACCCCCGTATTAGCCAGCCCTGGTCCTCAAAATATGGGTATACAATTGTGTAGGGGTCTTCGACTGCGGTGTTTGAGCCGGCCCTGGTCCTAGAAATATGGGGGAAAAAAATTGCGTAGGGGTCCCCCGTATTTAAGAACCAGCACTGGGTTTAACTAGCAGGGCGGTGATGCCACAGCCAGGGGACACACTTGAAGGGGTCACCCTGGCCAAAGCATTATCACCAACTATTAGTATATAAAGCAGTCAAATGACAAACAGACTCATTCTTGATAAAGAACCTGCAAAGGTTTGAAACGCATTGGAGCACACAGAGCAGCACTTTAAAGAAGTTTGGAAAACAACATCGTGACCGGCACTGAGTGTCTGACGTCACTAATCAGCGCCACGGAGAAGACATATGGTATTCACAGACTCGGGAAAGTCCCCAGAGACTTGATCCCAGGCGACTAATACACACCAACCGGAGATACTACAAGCAAGTCTAAGGTACGGCCAGTAAGGGCTAGTCTGGAACATCTCAATCCACGGATATCTTCCATCAAAGACTTAGTGATACTGCTCACAAACACCATATCCCAGAAGGGCTTTTAAACATTACAATCCTTATTATTTATATTTATACTTATTTTTATTTTTTGTTTCCATTTTTTCTTTAATTTTCCCTTATTTATTCTTATTACTTTAATTATTTACTACTATTTTTTTCTTATATGCTCTATTTTTTTTTATCACCTCTTTGATGCTTTCTCTATTAGCGCTTACTTCTCCTTTTATAATTTAAATTACCTATACTGAGCAGTTTATATTCATATCAAGAGCGCAGAACACATATACCCAATATTATCCCCAACTAGTCAGCCCTGGCCGGGATTCCTCGTTAAGTGGGGACCCTCCCAATAAAGGTGTCCCCCTCTCGAGTATACCGCAGGCATGGGCTGAAGCCCGGGGCTATCCCCCGCACCCCTGGACGGTGGTTGCGGGGTTGTTTTATGTCAAGAATAGATTTTAACTAAAGTTGTCCTTTCTATAGGTCCCAGCAAGCCTGTCCCGCATGCTGGCACTTGGAGCACCCAACCCCGGGCATTAAGGGCTCACGGGTACCTATAGTCCGCTCGTAAAGGAAATATTAAAATAATGACAGTACACACACTGATTAGCCACTGCTATTGCATACGCAGCTTAAGAGCCCACTGCGTGCGAGGAGACTTGCAGGGTCTGCTGTAAATGCTGTGTGAGTGGTTGATGTGCGTCAATGGCCCCGATGTTCACGCAGAAAAGTGACAGTGGATGGATATGAGATAGCAGTAGTGGGTGTAATTATGCCGCCTGAGCTTTGGCAAGCATTAGCATATTTTTGCAGCAATGTTTCGTGCGATTTGGCAGCGGTGATCGCAATTGCTATAGCTGCTGAATCAGGCCCTTAAATATTTAGGAATATCCTATAATTGTAATTTTTTTTTATTTTGCTATATAGCGCTACCCTAATACCAGGCTTCAGATGGCATTTCTACCGGAATATTTTGGAGTGTGGAAGGAAGCTCACGCAAACATGTTTAGAACATACAAACTGCACACAGATAGGGCCCTGATCAGGATACCAAACTAGTGAACTAACCACTGTGAGACAACAATACTAACCACTGTGCACCTGTGCCCATTCCAGTTGATCTCAGTCAACTTCCACCACTTTGATGGAAACCAATAAATCAGATAGACTGGGTTGCATCTGTTAAGTTGAATTTACCACAATGATTTCTGTAACACACTTTTTCCACCAAAAACCCGGCTCCAACCCATAACACTGAGGAGCTCATTCAGACCCGCTCGCTAGATGCGTTTGCTCGCACCCTGCGTATGCAAATCCAGCGCACGCCCAGCAAGGCAGGCTATCGCACGGCAAGGCATTAGCACGCCCACTATGTCTTGGCGTGCGATCACTTAGTGTATGCAGATGCCCACATCATCTCCTGGAAGTGCTTGAAAACATTGGTACATAGAGCACCATCGGATGCGATCGCAGCGCTTGAGGTTGACTATACCTGGCCGCAAGCACTGCGATCATTTCAGTGTGAAATACAACCAAGTGACGTGTACTATGACGCTGCCTTTTAATTATGTACACACCTCTGAAACGGCGTCGAAACACTCAGGTACGCCTGCGTTCGCACCTCCACTCCCCCGTTTCTAATGGACTGCCCCTGTCACCACCCACAAACACCTTCTCCTGTCACTCACTCTGCTGGGCTGTCTATGCGCAGTGAGCGATTACTTCCCGAGCGTTCGCACTGGTTCGCGCATGCGCATTGCGATGCATACGCATGCGCAGATTGCAACTATCGGCCAGCTACGAGCGGTCGCATCCTAGCAAGCGGGTCTGAATCAGCTCCTGAGCACAGAGTGAGCACGGGTCGGAGCCTGGTTTTACCCCTTTTACACCGACAGCTGGACCCGGATTATTTCCCGGATTTAGCCGTTCACACTGGAACTGGGTTTTCTGTGACCCTGTGACTTCTGGCGTTACAGTGGACACTTGGAGATGATGTTATCTCCAAGCACTACTCAAGCCTGGTTTGAGGCATGACACAGCTCATGATGTTTACACCAGACCGTTACTCCGGTACTCCCCAGGTGGGTCGGATTCCCAGGTCACTCGACCTGGGTTATTTTTCAGAGACCCTTTCCCACTGAGCCGCAACCCGGGTAGACCAGGCTATGACCCGGGTTATTGCGGCAGTGGAAATGGGGTATAATTGTTTTAAAACCTTCCAACTACCATTCTAATCAGGGTCTTCTTTACACAAGCACAAATCTTCCATGGCACCTAAGCATTCCTGACATAGGGCCTAATTCAGACCCGGTCGCAAACGCTGAGTGTCCGCAACCGGGTCGATGGGTGGCCCAGAGCACATGTCGCCACGGGCACTCTGTCGCTCCAGGTCTCGCAACAAAGGGGGCGAGCTGTCAATGTTGAGTGACAGTTCGCCCCCTTTGGTGTGGTCACCCACAGCTATGCGAGCAGCCAGTAGGCCGTTCAAAAAAAAAAAAAAAAGCCCAGCCCTGATTCAGAGCGAGCGCTCTGTCAGAGCAACCAGGTCTGAATCAGGGCCTTAGAGAACTATTAGAAAACATCCCGTACGGCTCAGGGCATCCAGATGCACTCACCACATGGTGCCAAAATATGGCTTGACATTTAATCATCCTATAAAAATGTGTTTTGTATCACCACTGTGTTGTGCTCCCTCAGCACCAGTGACCACCTGCCTTGAAGCTCCATCCTACTTTTTACTGTCTTATTTATTATTATAGATTATTATTATAATATGAGTTGCTCCCTGAACCAGCTGTGTGTTACCCTCTCTGGAATACCCCACAACACAATCCTGGTTTGTTGCCATTAGCTTTTAAAGGATGGCTATGAAAAAAACATCACATTTCCGTGTGACAATACTATCCCAGTTACCCATATTTCTCCGAGCTGCAAACTCAACTCCAGATTTCACCAATACCTCCAGATGAGAAAATTCTCTTATTCCAAGAGGCGATCTCTCACCCTGTTAGCCACACTCTAAAGCTGGGTGCACACTGACAGATACATTGGGCGATCAATTGATCGGCCAATGTATCTGCTACCGGTCGGGCAGTGGGTACCTGCGATATGTCGGTGAACGTCGGCGTTCACCGACATATCGCATTGGCTGTGCTGCACAGCCGATGGACAGATATGTCTGCAGACATATCTGTACATCGGCAGGTGTGTACGGGTGGTCGGCAGACCGCCCGTACACACACAGCGGCAGCCACGAGGACACGTCCCCCGCCTGCCAGGACACGCCCCCTGGTCGCTGGGACCTGCGGGCAGGCACAGATGATGTTCAGTGTGTACGAACAACCATCATCTGCAGATATATCTGTATAGTGTGTACCCAGCTGATTAATGTAACAATAGACAATGAATTATTTAGTCACACACTCCACTTACCTCCTTAACTCCCCCTTCAGCTCTCACCAATATTGGTAACAATACTCCATCTGTAATCTTTAGAACAGGTGCTGCTAACAACTCCTAAAGCTGGGTATGTGACCAGCGAAACCCAATGTGACCGGCGAAACCCTCTCCGACGGGCCGACATATCCGGCGGCCGGTACACACTAGGCGATCTGGTGCCCGACCGCTCGATATGTCAGTCCCTGCCGCATCCTGCTTCATAGGTTCTTCAGTCGCATCGTCAGGCTGAGATGCATGTATGGACGATCTGACGATGCAGCTGACAACCAAACGGGAGCGCGCAACAGCCGACATATGGGTACACACTAGACGAGTTTACTGATTTGTCATTCCGATCCATTGGAATTGGCTAAATCATTAAAAAAAAATCGTCTAATGTGTACCCAGCTTAACTTCCACCCAACTAGGACCTTCTTTCTGTCCCTGTCCATATTTCAACTCAAAACCCACTTGAGCTATTCTCTATACATGACATTGTAATTTGATGCATGACATATTCAGATGCAGGCTAATAACTGTAATTATAAACTGATATATATCTTTATTGAGCAGGCAAATGAATTCAAATATATGAACAATTTGCATTGTTACCTTCCTTCTCTGTCATGGTTATCTTCTTCTGATTTTAGATATATGGAGAAATCAATCACCCCAACCTACCAAAGGATATGTACAAATAAAACATCATTTAATTATTACATTTCATCCAAATAAAGCACGTGTGATGCCATACACATTCTTACAGGAAGGAGGCTGCACAACATCTCACCATTAGCACGAGAGACATAAGGAACTTTCACATCTAAATCACTACAAGTAGCAAATCCTACATGTTTATTTATCATCCTAGGCATGAATATGTAAGGTTAGCAGGCAGAAGAAGAAATAGGGGCAGAGAGAGGCATCAGGTGGTTCAGATGCCGGATGTACCCAACAACAGAATGAGATATCATATTGAGCAGGTATGCACATAGATGTACAAAAATAATGTGTAACATACTTGTGAATCCAGGTCTTCTCCTTTGACACATAGGTTGGCATCAATTACATTTAACCCAACCAAAAGCCCAACGATTACAGTGCCTTCCTCTTCCATCATTACTGCATGATTTTCATAAAACTCACTAAAAGAAAAAGAAAACTAATGAGTGTGATGTAGGCTGTGTATCATACAGACCAAAACTGCATATTTGTCATGCACAATACACAACATTATTTGAATATTTTAAATCTGCAGAACAGTTGTAATTGTCCACCAGCTTTGTGGAGTAGTAATGCTACCATCACACCAATGCGGATATAAGATTTCTAGCCATGAGCAAGACTGCGCAAGCAGGATGTCCTAGCACTATCCCGAGTATGTCATGTCACTATCACTTATTATCATGGCTACCATGTGCTAGAGTTTTACCCACAACAGCTTCCCCCCATGTTTGCTGCTATGTAACAAGAAAATACTAGTTTTCCCAGATTACTGAGGTAAGTGAACTCAGAGTTAAAGAGAATATGCTCGTTCTATAACTGTTTCAGTATGTGAATCATGCAAAAGGAAGCATGGAGTGGCTGTCACGCCATAAACATATTTCATATGTCCAAGTTTTCCGTTCTGAAATTATGGGAGTTCTAACTATGGGCCTGATTCAGAAAGGAACACAAGTGTGCACACGCACGAACTTGGCCGTTGCGAATATATGCTAATCAATGCTTACGCACGTCAACTGCAGCATAAGATGCAGACGCCCAGCACTACATAATGCCGCCCACTTCCCTTTACTCTAAGCCTGAGTGGTCTGCAAGACAGCGGAAACATCAGTAGCATCGAGAACCCTCGGAACGATACACACAATAGAGTTTGACCTGATCTTGTGCAGAAGTTTGGCCACTTCCTGCATGCATCGAGTCGTCTGGCTGCGTATACCGCCGCACTGCCTTAATTATGCACGCCCATATAACGACGTCCCAACGCACAGGCACGCCTGTGTTCACCCGACCACCCCCCGTCACCACCCACAAACAGCACTTCCTGTCAAACAATATCGGAAGGGTCTGGGTACACACTGCGTGTAGTCTGCGTACCCTTACCCGATTGCACTGGCTAGTTCGCGCACGCAGGTGCGATGCATACACAGTGCAAAAACATCGGCCAAGTGCGTGCGTTCTCTCACTTGCGTTCCTTGCTGAATCAGGCCCTGCAGTATGTTCCCCAATGGCTGACTTTGACCTTGATTTATACCAATGATTTTAATAATAAGTTCTTGACAGTGCGTGGCACACCTTAGAAGATCCCTGCGCAATATTAAGCAACGCAGATAGTCTGCCAATTTCTTCTGCATCATCGATAACCTCAGCCAGGCTCGGGCTCGACCAAGAGGTGTCCTGGAATGAAAGTGACATGTTAGATTCTGTGACATTATGTATGACAGCAAGTGTGGCTTCTACAGAGTGAGCACACTGTAACAGGTTTCTAGATAACATAAAATAGCACACCTGAGCCCAGGTAACTCTCTCACGCTGGCTGCTATTTCCTCAGCTCCAGGACACAGTTTCTCCACCATCTCTAAAGGACCCCATATTGTTCTGTTAAAGCTAAGGAATGATTTTCTCACTGCAAACAAGACAAAGTATTTATAAATAAGGTGCACACTACATGTAACGAACACAGCAGTTTTGGAAGTTTTCTGTCTGGTCATATTATGACCTCCTTTTGTGATCTGGTCATGTTAACGGTAATTATGTCATCTTGAATGTTAGCTATCCTTATCAGAGGTTACAATTAATTCTCAGCTTAAAATTTTCTGAATATCCCCTCTATGTCCAACAGTGTCTGTCAAACAAGTATAATTTCAAATAGCAACCTCAGAAAATGAAGTATTTGGGGAATGTACTGTACACCAACCATTACAATATACTTTATTTTCAGCTAATTATCCCCAATTAATCTGCTCCCTAAAAACGGATCGGTGCTTGTATTATATATCCTGGATAGGCAGAGCTGCTGCGGTGAAAATTAACTTTCTTCTCCGGTTATTCTACCTGTTCCAAACACCCCCAGTGGGTCCATCCTCTACAATGACAATTAAAAATAAATATTCCAATTCATGCAGCTGAACTGGTGCCCCCAGGTTCTATAGGCACTCCAGTGATGGAGGCTTCTGCCCTCAAAAGTAATATTTATCTACCCATCTAACTGAGGCCCACATGAGGCAGTGGGTTGATGTGGAGGCCAAAATTTTGGGTATGACATTGCCCATGTCTTATTTTGGTTAGACCCTCATGATAACCCCCCACCCTACACTTTTCGCTTTCAATCTAGATCCATTGAACGCTAACATACAAACTAGTAGACATAGCTATTCCATGGTTCCTTTTACCAGTACCTCCAGATATGCCACTTCTTCTATAGTATGATTTAGTGGAGACTAGAGGCCGATAGTATTATTTTGGAAGAATCCTGACTCCCCTCCACAGATCCCATCATTAGGAATAGATGGCCTCATTCAGAGATGTTTACATAGATCGAGCGATTGTTGGCCATTGCATGCGCAGGGATTGATTTGCAAATACACAAAGTGAGTGACAGGTAGTCAGAGTTTGAGTGAGGTAATGGGGGAGTGGCTAGGCAAACACAGGCGTGTCTGACCGTTTAATGGGCGTGCATATATTAGCCACTGAGAGCTCCCTCCTTCACAGCATGAGCGCTCTCTGCGTGTCAGGAGAGACGCTGTGTTTGAGACAGGTCAGACTTGCTGCATGGCTACCCAATCTGCATTGATGTTACGGACGTTTACATGACGTTGGATGGATATGAGAGGCAGCAGTGAGCGTCCCTATGCTTGGGAAACATTAGCATATTTTCACAGCTTAGTTCCGTGGGAAATCTCAGATGTAATTGCACTAGCGTACATCTCTGAATCAGGCCCAATGTTTGGCAATATGCACGCTGTAATACAGACAATTCTGCTGACTTTTTAGGGGATTAAATATTTTGCAAGCCACTGTATCTGGGAGCTGGGTACAGAATCCCGGCAGTCAGGATGCCGACAGTCAGTATACTTACAGCAGCATCCTGACAGTCAGAATTTCAACAGAATTTGGGAAGTAACCCTGACCCTAACCCACCTTGACCACAGCCTAACCCTCCCCTCCCGCATCCTAGCCCTAACCCTCCTGCTAGTGCCTAACCCTAATACACACTGTCAGCGTTTGGGATACCGGAGCCGGGATTCAGACTGCTGTCAGGGTTCCTGCACCGGAAATTTGACCGGCGGCATCCTGACCATCGGGATGGCGACTACATCCTGTATCTGCAGCCTTAGATACAGTTTTATCTATCCGGCCATGCTCCCTCGCGCTCTCATTTCTCTGTCCTAGCTACCTCCATGCATTTATCCCTCCTTTCCAACCACCCTCCCGACATTACTCTCTATACTTCCAGTAACTGAATGGTCCCGACTGATCATATCAGCTTGTTGTCAGATTTTTTTCTTATCAACATCTAATGTTTACTCATTGCATATACAATCGAAAGCTCTGCCTTCAACCTCTCTATATTCTGTTCCCCATGCCCCTATTTTTAATGTAAAAAATTAAGTCAAATATTAAAATAATATTATTTTGTTTTCTGGACCATTATCTGGCGCAGATCAACTAGCGATTAATCTTCATAGATGATTTCACACAGTGGTAGCAGCCATTTTGTAGGCACAGCCAATATTAATGAGACTGACAGCCTATCAATTCAATAGCAACAAGTAACATGGTTGAGCCACTTTCATGCTCTCATAGCTGTGTGCAAACACTCTCTGAGTTATTTAAAAAAGAAAAAACACATACACGCACACAGGCACACACCAGACACAACTCCCTATTTCATGCAAAAAAAAAACACACACACACCAGACAACTCCCTATTTCATGCAAAAAAAAACACACACACCAAACTCCCTATTTCATGCAAAAAAAAACACACACACACCAGACACAACTCCCTATTTCATGCAAAAAAAAAACCACACACACCAGACAACTCCCTATTTCATGCAGAAAAAAAAACCTTAAACACTGTTTAGTCATAAAGCAATCAGTGTCAATAGATAATCACAAACAGCCAATCAGAAGCTGTTCTATATTGCAGGCGACCGTCATCATCACCATCATCTGCTATTTGCACCTGATCCTGACCACACACAATAAGACACCATTCCAAAGCATGAAGGTGTATTTTTTTCTTGGTCTGCATACGTGCACAATTGTATCAACACCCTCTTGCTACGATATAACACCTCTATCTGGACCTGCACTGCCCCCTCCCAGGCATAGGCAGGTGTAATTGCGAGAGACACACAACTTTGCATATACGTGCACACACTGTTGTGGGCTATTCCAAAATGGTGGTAACAGCATTCGACTGGTGCAATTGCACCTGTCCATTTACAAATGAATAATCTTGCACCAGTCCATTTAGAGATGAATAATCTTGCACCAGTCCATTTACAGATGAATAATCTTACCATGAAATGAAAAGTGTGGTATGATTATGTATGGTAAGTGGGCATACATTATTATATTTATACAGACCTTATTTATACTCCATGTTAAGTGTTAAAGTTTATTATATTTATATTGATTATCAATATTCCTAGTGCTTAGTGTGTGCATCTGTATTTTATTTTTTCTGCAGGGCACTATAACTTTCAGCATGGAAGCACCTCTTATAGGGGGAGATGTATCAAAGCTTGGAGATAAAGTAGCAATCTATCAGCTCCTGACTGTCATTGTAGAGGTTGTGTTTGGAAAATGAAAGTTAGAAGCTGATTGGTCAGTACTTTATCTCTCTCCACTTTATGTTGCTTTGATACATCTCCCCCATTATGTTTAAAATGAGTGTGCAATTGAGCCCCACCCACCTTCCTTTTTCCCTCTATAATTGTGTATATAATGTACACCTGAAGGCAAGATTCCTTCTGCCTGGAGAACCAGCCCTCCCACCTGCCCTTAGGTGACTGTAATTAGTATGGGTCCTTGCATTGCAGTCTACGCATTAGAATGGGCACTATTATAGGTAAGTTCTGGATACATTTATATAATGTGAAATTATTGTGGAAGTAGGGGGACATGATGAAGTTCACCTTGGTAGGTGGGCATACATTGTTGGCCAAACATGTGCTAAGAAGTTTATTTATACTCCATGTAAATTATTAGAGTTTATTATAATTGTTTTGATTATCTGTATTCTTAGTGCTTAGAGGGCCTGTTCACTATGCATCTTTGGACGCAGCTACTGTGTGCATATATGCTATTACTGCAGGAGGCGTCTGA
This sequence comes from Taudactylus pleione, assembly GCA_031769625.1. NCBI lineage: Eukaryota > Metazoa > Chordata > Amphibia > Anura > Myobatrachidae > Taudactylus > Taudactylus pleione. The sequence goes on along the minus strand of JAUIMM010000015.1, from coordinate 47,817,280 downwards.
AGGAAAAAGATGCCTCCACCTAGCAATTCAGATCCCATGGCAGTGCCCGAAGACCCAGGATCGGATCAACATTCTGATCATAAAGGCCCCCATACATCAGAGATTGATTGCAGCAATTGTGCAATTTGCAATCGATTGTGTATAAAAATCTTTCCCTTTTTCAATCGATTGTGGCAATTCTGCAATCGATTAAAAAAGGGAAAGATTTTTATACACTATCAATTGCAAATTGCACGATTGCTGCAATCAATCTCTGATGTATGGGGGCCTTAAGGCTACTCAGACTGGCCACCACATCTGCGCTACCGAGGCCAGTAAATCTGTGTCGGAAGACACAGCCACTGGCCTCGGTACTTTCAGAAAACTGGGACGAAGCACCCCCTATTTTCAGGAACGCTGCCCAGCACCGCACTTTTCCCGCCCCCAAATGGCCACAGCCTGTCAATCAGGCTGCAGCTTAGGGAACACTGCAAGTGATATTGCAGGACCCATTCTGAACATGTACAGAAGGTGTAATGCACATACGCATTCCCCACACCATCGGAGATGTACGCAACCACTGTGTTTGCTATCCAGACAGCATGGCTCAACAGCTCTCCAGAGGTTTCCGTCTACTTGAGGAATCGATACCACGCCGAGTTGCTGCACATAATCAGGCTAGAGGGGGTCCTACACGATACTAAGCATCTATCCCATGACTTTTGGCACGTCAGTGTACATAGAGTATTATGGCCCTCATTCAGAGCCGTACGCTCTGAGCAGAGCGCACGCTCTGAATGAGGGCCGGGCTCCATGAAAATGGAGCGTCCTCCTGGACGCTCGTATAGCTGTGGGTCACCACCCACAGGCTATACGAGCGTGCATTGTGATGGCCGCGATGGTCGTGACCATCGCGACCATCGAAATTGCGAGCCGGAGCCTGCGGTTGAGGTTTTCAACCGCAAGCTCCGGAGTGATTTTGGCTCTATCAGAGCCAAAATCACTCCCACTGACATCACTAGTGATGTCAGTGGGCCGGCTTTTGACGGGAGGCGTTCCCGTGGGAACGCCCCCGTCAGGGAGGCACGCCCACCAAAGGGGGCGTGCTGTCAATCAACATTGACAGCACGCCCCCTTTGATCGGACACAACGAGCGAAGGACTTTCCTTCGCTCGTCGCGTCTGGCGCATGCGCACGACGGAGCTCCCTCCGTCGTGCGCATGCTCAGTCCATAACATCGACCCACTTGCGAGCGGACAGCCGCTCGCGAGTGGGTCTGAATCAGGCCCTATGTTCTTTATATATCACTGCATGTCATCTTGACAGGTCAATGTGCTTTATTGTTTTTTGTTACATACTGTACCTTTAAGTCCATGTTTCAGGCAATGTTCCATCACAACAAAGAACTGCTGAAGAGGAGGGTAATCTGAATCCAGGGTACGGCCGTAGCTCAGAGCCGATTCAATAAGTCCTTTTATACTGAGCTTAGCCATGTTCAGCAGATTTGTCCTCTCAACCACAGCTGGGTCTCTCGCTGCTAGGTTACATGATAGATACTGACAATGATACTATTTTAATATATTTAATTAGACAATTTAATCACAGTGCTAAGTCAATATAAAATAAATATATATAAAATAATCAATAAAAAATGTATCTAATGGTCTGTATGCAGGAGTCACCTCCCCTAAAAGAGAAATATTCTGTACATACAAAGCTAAATGAGTTAAGAGAGTATCACAATATGTGTGAAATACAGGGTGCCCTGTCCAGAGAAAAAAATGTTCCTTAAAGTACACATGTAACATATGTATCCAGCCAGAATGACTGTATACTGACAGGCATAATGCTGCTAGGTGTGTATCTAGCAGCTGCCCATTAGAGAACGGCAAGGAGACCTCACCCCTCTCTCCCCTTACAACTGTCACTGAAACTGCAGGACCAATGAATAAAGTTGCCCCGCCGCCCTCCAACGTGAATAGACACCTCCCACTCACCCCCACCGGAAATCCCATGAATCACCCCCCTAACCCCACCCCTAGATGTGGTCTAATAAATCGAAAACCTCCTGCACTTGCATCCCCAACGGAGCTCCCGAAAGAAGAATATACTGCAGTACAGAAAATGATTAGGGGAGCAATAAAAAAAGAAAAATATGATGGGGCTCCTATATTAAAAAGTGAATTAAAAATGTGGGAACACTTATTAATAATGTGTGTGTGCCCCCATTATTTTTATTATTAACAACTGAGGCACAATTATTAACACTTTTATCAAAGGGGGAAAATATTTGTAGCGCCTACCTTTTGTGGCACTGCAAGTGCCAGGATGCACGTGACCACAGCAGACACCAGGGCCAATTTACAGTTGCGCACAAGTCGGCCACAACTGCATAAGCATTTTGCTTGTATGCAGAACTGTGTACATCTATACCTTGGCCGCACATTGATAAATTTACCACTAATACCCCTTTTCCACTGGCCAAAATAACCGGGTTATTACCAACTCAACCCGGACAGTGGCTCAGTGCAAAAGTCTCCTAGGAAAAACTTGCAGGTCGATTGACCTGGCATTTCTTCCTGGGTCTCAAGCAGGGTTTTATGCGGTAAAACCCTGGTCAGGCTCAGTGGAAAAGGGATCCGTTTACAGCACAGTGATTGGTGCTATTCAGAAGCTGTCACCGGGAAGGGAGAGATTACAGCCTCCTCGTATGGTCTGGACTGTTCCGTTTTCTACCCATATCCCCGCTTCATACGGGGAGGCTTAAATCTCTCCCTGCCCGTCTCCCCGGTGACAGATGTGACATCACACAGCCTCCAGAAAGGACACACACTCCCCCTCTGGGAAAGCCCCCCTCCCCTAGTCACCGGTCCGCTCCGGTCTGTCATTCAGGGGAGAGCTGGAGTTTCTGGCGCTTGGTGATGACATAATCTCCAAGCGCCGTGTGCTGTGTAAATGTCGCCGGCTCGCGCTGCAGTGAGAATGGGGTAAATCCCGGGTCTGACCCGTCTTGGAACCGTGTTCCAAATCCCGGGACAGACCCAGGATTTTGGTGGAAAAGGGTTATTAGACTTGGCCCTTTTCACGCTCTAAAGATCAGAAAAGGGTTGTGTGTGTGTGTGTGTGTGTGTATATGTGTAATTAATATATATATATATATATATATATATATATTTATTGTATATATGCAGTAGTAATGATTTATTAATCAGAAACAAAGTTTCTCAGGGCTACAGATGAAATGTATCAAGTAAAATTTCTTTCCATAACAGTGCAATGACAAGGCAAATGATGTACAGTACCTGGCTGAGATACCACAGCTGCTGTGATGTGGGAAACCCAGTTTACAGGGTTCTTTGGTGCTCCGAACTGAGTCATGGTGAGGAAGAGTTGACACTCTCTTTTTACTACAGTCTTCTGCACAAGAAAAATACAACTTAGTTACCAGCATTCCCCCAATGTACGTGTACATGCCTCCTTCTACAAGATAAAGTACCACATTCACAAACAGGGAAGGGACATCACAGGATTATTGCTTTTGGCAGAGCATTCCTGAGTTGAAGGGACTGCTTGCCCTTGATAAGTGTGGCAGTTTGAGGGTATCTTTTTATAAATGGGAAGGGGGAAATGGGGGAAGCCCTAGTGCTATGGAAGCGTGTGGCATGCCCCTAACATGTCTCCTTCTTTGTGATGGAAAAGCTCCTCAGCTGCCATACAGGATCAATACAGCTATAGAGGTTATAGGGCCTGATTCACTATGGATCGCAATGCTTCGTACGCACACGCAGTTCAACTGCTATAGCACTGCTATCACACTGCAAACTCAGCACTACATAAGGACGCCCACTATACCATACGCACATCCATAATGCTTAGCAGAATTGCAAAACCATCGGTGCAATCGAGTACCATCGGACCCATACACACACTTGCACAAGCCCTGACCTAATGCTGGCCATACACTAGCGCGATTTCGTGCCGATTGCACGATTTTAGACGCCTCTTACGACAGATTGTGTGCAAATCGTGCAGTATTTAGGTAAGAATACCATCCGATGCTCTTATATCGTGTCTTATGATCAGACGTGCAGCCCATATTATCAGTCGTAATCGTATGCAGATCGTGCCGTGTAATTGCGCATGCGATGCATCGTACGTCCGACCGTCGTCATTTGAGTGACATTTTTCTGTACACGCCCAAGCTCCATTTTACAGCAGCATCATGAGCGGAGAGGAGCAGCAGACAAAAAACCAAGGGTAAAAGCCAAGCCCCACTAGTCACGGAGCAAACAGAAGTGTGCAGAGCTAAAATTGCAGCCGTTTTTTATACCTCCCAGTGAAGCCCAGCCCTCTATTTAAATGTAGGCCAAAATCTATAAGATGATCGCATGTTTTTAGTGCGGCACACGGTCGACCGTATCACGACCGGTCATATAGGGGCGAATGATAGTACGTGAGATCGTATGTACATCGTGTGTCAAAAAGCACCAAATAATGCGGCCGGGAGCTTCCGGGGAGTTCAAGGGAAATCGTATGACGAATCACATCTTATGCTGGTCGTACTAGTGTCGGGCCAGCATTACTCAGGAATTGCTTACTCCAGCGCATGCTATGAGGCTTCAGGCTGCACGTGGTATTGCAATGGCTAATTTATGCATGCCCATGCAACGCCATTGAAATGCACTGCCACGTCTGCGTTCGCCCAACCACCCCCCCATCACCACCCACAAACTGCACTTAATCTGCCCTTCTGCTCACGGGAGGTTTCTGTCCTCCCTGAGTTCGCCTTAGGACACCTGCGTTACGGTTTGACAGGTGTACCACCCCAGTCAAACTCCCCACCTGCCACTGTCCCCGGAGCAGATCACAATAGCTAGTTCGCGCATGCGCATTGCAATGCCTACACATGCAACAATCGGCCAATTGCGTGCGTATAAGCAACTGCGTCCCTTGCTGAATCAGGCCCATAGCCAACTTCTAACATGAAATATTTTATATGAAAACATATATATTCCAGTGATAAAACATGTTACTTGTGGGCTGGCTAACACACTTCTATGCAGTCTTGAGCTGTTTGGCCTCCCACTTTACACTCCATTGTGAGTTAGCTTTAGCTTTGTGAAGGATTCACACACCAGCTGATGTAACCAGACAACAGGCGGATTGGTGTCACAGGGGAGAGAGTGTTTAGCTGTTGTTGGATTCATGCATGTAATGGCTGATGGGAGCCACAATCATTACACACAGAGCTATGACATCACTGCAGGATACCCTCACATACAACGCCAGAAAACTGTTACATGGATTTTCTTACCTATTAACAAAAGGTATTTTTAGGTCACAATAATAAAATTACACATTAAAAATATTGTATATAGTGTTTTACAGTATGAGAAGAATGGATCCCAGGGGAGGAGCATTCTACCTTCACTTTAATGTCTCAACACAGCAGAGTGTCAGCTCTAATGGACACTGCTCTTCTACAACCAGAAAAGTGCACCGTTCAAGTGCTGTTGTGAGACTCCAGTCTGAAGGAAGTAAAATGCTGCGTAATTGGGATAGCACAGTATAAAGCCCATATTGAAAACATTGAGGAGAAAGGAGATGTTAGATACTCTCTTTAACAGATTGCATCTAATCAACAACAATACCAGGTAAGTCATTCTTTTTCCAAAAATGATTGTTTGTATTTACGGATATGAAACTATACTTTTTAAAGGCGAAATTGGCAGTTGAGTAGAAAAACCCGATATACTCATACTGTTTAGGTGCCCATACATGGTGCGATATAGCAGCCAATCCGACGAATTGGTACGATATCGCTGCTATATCGTGCCGTGTGTGGGCATGATATCGGCCAGTGCGCAGACCCCGATCGCACAGTGTGTGGGGACCGCCCGATATGTCGGCCGTCGGATCCCACATCGCGTCGCAAGGTGCATATCGCACTGTGTATGGGTGCCATTACTTAGCTGGCATATATACCTAGTCACGGCTTAAGGGTTCTGGGCAGGCCACAATATCAGAGCACCATGTAGTGAAATATATACTGTCAAATGCACACAATTGGATGTTCTAGCACAGAGAGACAGTTTCTGGGTTGCCAATGTAAAACTTGGAATGGTATAACCTAGCACTATAAATGTATCACAGCAATTAATATAGTAAGACATACGAACGACCAGTAAAGCTAAGAGAAATTAATACAATGTACACCTTAAAAAAACAGCTCCTATGTAATGCCTATAGTTACAGTTTCTGTAAGATCTGTATCATTCCTCTGGAAATATAACCGTTATCTGCTGGAGACCCATAGCATTTACAGCCCTCCACTAGCCTGAAGGTCTCAGTGTGCTATTCGGGTTCCTGAATAGACTAGTCTACAATGCTCTGATTAAACCAAAAACTCATTTCCAATTATTTTTTAAAGTGGAGGCTTTGATGCTACAGTGATTTTCATTTTACTGTGGTCACATAATCCTTACCCATCCATAGGTTGCACACATGCTGTGGTGCTGTACCACAAATTGTCTCCTACCCATCAAATTTCACCAATTCTCTCAAAACACACTTATGCTGTCCATACACTAGCACGATTTCGGGCAGATTGCCAATTTTAGACGCGTCATACGATGAATTGTGTCAAAATCGTGTAGTATTTAGGTAGGATACGATCCGATGTGCGCTCCTGCCGCTCTTAAAACGTATCGTATGATCAGATGTGCAGTCTATATTATCTATCGTAATCGTATGCAGATCGTGCCGTGTATTTGTGCATAAGATGCATCGTGCATCCGACCGGCGTAGTTTCAGTTACATTTTGAAGAAGGGTGTGTTCTTTCAATGACCTTCCCTCCTAAACTACAGATGATCGTGTCGTGAGATCGTATGTACATGGTGTGTCAATCGTGAGGCCGGAAAGGCCAGTGAGGTGCCGGGGAGTTCAAGGGATATCGTAAGATGAATCTCATCTTATGCTGGTCGTACTAGTGTATGGCCAGCATTAGGGCACTATTTACTAAGCAGCGGGTTCTAAACCCCGGCGGTTTGGTGGTGGTTTTGCTATTCGCAGATTTACTAAGGCCAAAACCGCTGCAAAACCGCTGTCAAAACAGATTTTAGAAAAGAATAGAACAGGGCTGTCATTTAGAAACTGCCGCTAAACCGCCACCAAATCGTTTAGACCCCGCAGCTTAGTAAATTTTGCCCTTAATCATTAAAGCCTGCAATGACATTTCCTAGCTGCCCTCGTTATGCAATCGAATAATGTCCTGACTCCTGCTGCTCCTCAGGTGTTCTGTTTGTCTCCGGTTTTGTCCCTCTGCCTGTGTTATGATCCCATACTTGCTAAGAAAAGAGATACACCTTCATGTTCCCTGAGCATGCGCACTGGGTATTTATGGAGCTGTCTGTTTTTTTTTTGTACATCCCGGAGCATGCTCAGTCTGTTATCACGGCTTTTAAAAAGGAGTCTTTTGTATCATGCAAATTCATGGTTATGTACTTGCACTGCAAGTTCTGTGCCTGTTGCTGAATTTCCTGAGTACTGGAATCATGACCTTTAGTTTGACCTTGACCTTTGTGGAGCCACTCACATTGGCTTGTGTTTGGGCCCTGCTTTCTCTTTGATTCCCTTGTTTTATCTGGCTCCTCTCCTAGCCAGGACTCTTTGCCAATAACTAGTAATCATTCTACTCCTGACTCACTGACACCATCTATTAGTGTGCAAGCCACCTTTCTCAGTTCTGTATCTGGGTATGCTCATTACGCCAGTCCTGTTTTCTGTCTCTTCAGTTCTGTTACCAGTGCATCCTCAGTACCAGCATTGTCTGTGTATCATTGTTTCTTCCATTCTGTTACTTGCACCAGCCATGCCTGCCATATAACTGGTAGACCAGTCCCATTTCCTGTGACTACAGTCCTGTTACCTGCTCAGCCTGGTTACCTGCATTACTGCCTATCCAGTCCATCCAATGAATGGAATATACAATAACTTTTCTACTTGTGACCATTTGCGGTGCAGGAACCTTTACAAATATATCCTGTAATAAAGTCCTCCAGGACCATCGCCGTTTCTGCCTCTGTTATCCGGTCTTGTAACCTCATTTGTAATATAAATTTTGGTTGTTTCTTACTAGTCTGCTGTTATGACCACTAGATGTAGCTGCTTGATCATTTGCCCTGATCATTAACTGCCTCTTTCTTATTAAATCAGACTGTTGTCCATCATTCACCTGACCCCTTTAAAACCAATACTGCCTGTAATCTTAGTTTTCCAATTGTAATCCCACAGTGTCTCCCTAGGGTAACCACAGTCACACGATCTCAGAATTTGTTTGAAAAAGCATTGGGCTTTCAGGGGCAGTAACTGAGAGGTGAGATGAAGGTAGCTATGCGGCTGCAGGCACATTGCCTGTCTTAGTGGCGTGTTATGGGAGTGTGGCACTGTGAGCTCAGACTCACAATCGCACACATTGGAGGCTATATTCTGATGGACAACCTGCATCTAACATCTGGATGATCCAAATATCGATGGTTGTGTCTAAAGATGCGCCAAGCATGATTGCAGTGTCTGAAGATGCTAGAAGTGGGCATCTCAGTCCTTGCACAATTAGATGCATGGCTGTGCACCAGGGAAAGGCTTACAGCTGCAGTTTGTGAGCAGCAAAACATGCAGATACAGACACTGCTGCGTGCAACAGTATTAGGACCCGGGAAGAAGAAGCAGGTGGGCGTGATGGGGGGCAAGACTGGACTATCTGTGTCATTAAGCCCTGCCCCTTACTGCAAATTGCCACGAATACTGCATAATTAAATAGGGGTGGGGCCAAATGTTGCGATTCTTAAATAATTGCACCATTAAGCTCCGCCCCCTACTTGAGACCTGCCGATCCCCAGGAATATTCTCACCATTCTGCCCACTTCACAAGGAAGTGGGTGGAATGCGGAGAAGCTGCGGGGGGTTACTCAAAAAATTGGAAGCCTTCCACAGTTTCCTGGAGAGTAGGCAAGTGTGCCCACTTTACAGATATGGCGTTAGGGAGATCTATAATGCTGGCAGTTGTAGTGAACCACACTCACAAGTTGTTTGAAAATATGAGATATGGTAAGAACTTACCCTTGTTATCTCTATTTCTACGAAGTCCATAGGGTTCCACAGGATACCTTGGGGGTATAGGTGTGACGTCAGTCGCAGGGCACCAAAGAGTTAAGCTTTCAGCCTCCCAGGATGCACTAGGTCCCCCTCCTATACCCCGCCCCCGGGCCAAGGCACCTCAGTTAGTTACCAAGCCATAGGCCGGAGGAGGAGAAGGAAGAGAGAGAACAAAGATCTGGACACATACAAGAATCACATTCTCACCAGAGGGAGACGGAAAACCGGTGACCAGAGCAAAGCCCATCTGCAGCACAGGTGCGACAGGGCGGGAGTCCTGTGGAACCCTATGGACTTCGTAGAAATAGAGATAACAAGGGTAAGTTCTTACCATATCTCATATTTTCTACTTCAGGGTCCATAGGGTATCCACAGGATACCTTGGGGATGTCCCAAAGCAGTATCCTTTAAGGGTGGGGACGCTCCTGTGCAGAAAGGAGAATCCGCCGCCCGAAGGAAGCATCGAGAGGCGAAGGTGTCAAACCTGTAATACCTCACGAAGGTATGGACAGAAGACCACGTAGCAGCCTTGCAGATCTGAACTGCCGAGGCACCACGTCGAGCTGCCCACGAAGGACCCACAGACCTAGTGGAATGAGCCTTCAGAGAAGGAGGGACCGGTAGGCCTTCATGAAGATAAGCTTCAGAAATAGCCATACGGATCCAGGCTGCCAAAGTTTGCTTTGAAGCAGGCCAACCCTTTTTACGGAAGCCATAGAGGACAAACAAAGCGTCCGACTTCCTAAACGAAGAAGTGCGGTCAACATAAGTCCTTAAGGCCCGCACAACATCCAAAGAGGCCTCACCCACGGAAAAACCCGGTGAGTTAAAGGCCGGAACAACTATTTCCTCGTTAACATGAAACTGGGAAACAACTTTGGGAAGAAACTCGGGCCGAGTGCGGAGCACTGCCCTGTTCCCATAAAAAACCAAGAAAGGGGGTCTACAAGAAAGAGCCCCTAACTCAGAAACACGTCTGGCCGAAGCAATGGCCAGAAGGAAAACAGTCTTAGCTGTTAGCCATTTAAGATCCACTGAGCCCAGTGGTTCAAACGGCGGTCCTTGGAGAGCCCTCAGGACCACAGCCAAATCCCAAGGCGCCACAGGTGGAACAAAGGGCGGCTGAATGCGGAGAACACCCTGCATAAAGGTGCGCACCTCCGGGATTGTAGCAATCCTACGGTGAAACCAGACAGATAGGGCCGAAACCTGTACCTTCAAAGAAGCAAGGCGAAGCCCATGATCTAGTCCCGCTTGCAGGAAGGCGAGAATCCGAGACAGACGAAACTCCCGCGGTGCATAACCTCTCGGTCGACACCACTGGAAGAACGTATGCCACACGCGATGGTATATCCTCGCGGAAGACTGTTTCCGAGCTCGTAACATGGTACGCACCACAGAGCTGGAAAACCCCCGGGACCTCAGCATGGCCGTCTCAACAGCCACGCCGTCAAAGACAGCCGAGTCAGGTCCGGGTGAAGGCAAGGACCCTGAGACAGAAGGTCCGGTCGTAGCGGCAACCGCAGAGGACTGTCCACGGACAGACCCTGAAGGTCTGAGAACCAGTGCCGTCTGGGCCACGCGGGAGCTATCAACAGGAGCGTCCCTCCTTCCTGTTTGAATTTCCGGATTACCCGTGGAAGAAGGGAGACCGGAGGGAACAGGTATGCGGACAGAGCATCCACCAGAGACGCCCCTTCGTCTCTTGTGCGAGACCCGTACACCGGCAACTTGTTGTTGTGCCGGGACGCCATGAGGTCGATTTCTGGAAGACCCCACCTGTCCACCAGTAGTTGAAAAACGTCCGGGTGCAGGGACCATTCCCCCGGATGAACGTCCTGGCGACTTAGAAAGTCCGCCTCCCAATTTAGCACTCCCGGGATGAAGACCGCTGATATGGCCGGAAGATTGCGCTCCGCCCAAACCAGGATCCGAGAGACCTCTACGAGAGCCGCCCGACTGCGAGTTCCTCCTTGCCTGTTTATGTAGGCCACGGTGGTAGCGTTGTCCGACTGGACCTGCACCGGGCGACCCTGGAGAAACCGCTGTGCCTGCTGGAGAGCATTGAAGACCGCACGGAGTTCCAAGATATTTATTGGAAGCTCCGCTTCTGTCGGCGTCCACCTGCCCTGGAACAAGTGTGGACCCGAAACTGCTCCTCAGCCCCGAAGACTGGCGTCCGTTGTCAACAGGACCCAATTTGGAACCCAGAACGGACGTCCCTTGTTGAGGTGGGTCGTCTGTAACCACCACGCAAGGGACAGGCGAACCTCCTGGGTGAGCACAATCGTCTGGGACTTCAAAGACTGAGGCAGCCCATTCCACTTGGACAGGATCAGGTGCTGCAGAGGTCTGGAGTGAAACTGGGCGTATTCCACCATGTCGAACACCGACAACATGGAGCCCAGTAACCTCATCGCCGAGTGTAAGGACACCCGGCGGCTGTGCAGGCAACTGCGCACCCTTGACTGTAAAGCAGAGATCTTGTCCTCCGTCACGAAGATCCTTTGCTGTCCCGAGTCCAATAAGGCTCCAAGATGCAGAATCCTCCGAGACGGGATTAGAGTGGACTTCTGCCAGTTGATTAGCCAGCCGTGCCGTTGCAGCAGTGCAATGGTCAGGTCCAAGTGGCGTAACAGGAGCTCTGGAGATCCTGCCACCAATAACAGGTCGTCCAAATACGGCAACATGCGGACTCCCTGCAGCCGCAGAGAAGCCGCCATCACCTTGGTGAAAACACGTGGTGCTGTTGCCAGGCCAAAAGGTAACGCCCGAAACTGGAAGTGGTCGCTGCGGATTGCAAACCTGAGGAACTGTTGATGGCGCCAAAGAATAGGGACATGCAGGTAAGCGTCCTGTATGTCCAATGACACCAAGTAGTCCCCAGGTTCCAGCGCCAGAATGATGGACCGTAGGGTCTCCATCCGAAACTTCGGGACCCGCAAAGACTTGTTGAGTGCTTTGAGGTTGAGAATCGGACGATATGACCCATTGGGTTTCTGTACCAAAAATAGATTTGAATAGAAACCCTGGCCCCTCTGGGAGAATGGAACAGCCACTATAACTCCAGCCTGGAGCATAGTGTGCAATACCTTCCGCAGCTCCGTAGCCTTGTTCCGGTCTGATGGGAGACCCGTGGTGAAGAAGCGAGCCGGGGGTCTGTGCCGGAAGGAGAGGGCGTATCCGTGGGAAACCACCTCCAGAACCCAAGTGTCTGTCGTAGTGGTCGACCAACACTGGGCGAACTGTAGCAGGCGGCCTCCCACCCTGGGATCCCCCAAAGGGAGGCCCGGACCGTCAGGCCGCAGGCTTGTCACCTGGCTTGGGGGCCGGACGTCTGGTACTCCATGCCTGCTTCCGGGGCTTGACCGATTTCTTAGGGCCAGCCTGTCGAGGAAACGACTGTGGTTTGGGCCTGCCCTGGGCCCTAGATGACCGAAAGGACGATGGTCCCGAACCAGAAGGAGCAGCGGCCGACGGGAGACAAGCAGATTTGGCTGCCGCCAGCGTGGCCACAATCTTATCCAGATCCGGACCGAAGAGAACTTCTCCGGTAAACGGCAACGCTTCCAGACCTTTCTTGGAATCTGCGTCCGCCTTCCAGGATCGCAGCCACAAGGTGCGACGAGCAGCTACCGCTGCTGAAGAAATTCTAGACACCAGAGTACTAATGTCTAGAGCCGCCTCGTTGATGTAGGTGGCCGAATCACGGAGATTGCCAATCAACTCCGCCTGTTCGGCCGGACAGTCGGATTCAAAAGAAGCCTCTAATGAATCCGCCCAGCGCTCCATCGCTCTGGCAACCCAGCAAATGGCCATAGCCGGCCGTGCTGCCCCCCCTGCAAGGGAATAAGCGGACTTCAGGCAGATTTCTACCTTGCGGTCCGTAGCATCCTTAAGGGAGGACATGGATGGCATCGGCAATGTGGCACTACGGACAAGACGGGTCACGTGAGAATCCACCTGTGGAGGGGATTCCCACTTAGCAAAATAATTATCCGCGAACGGATAAGCCACCGCCAGGCGTCTCTGCGGCTGGTATCTTTTGCCAGGTTGTTTCCACGCCTCCTCTAAATGGTCCACCAACTGACCCGAAAGAGGAAAGACTGTGGCATCGCCCTTCACATCTTTGAAAAAGGCATACTTAGATTTAGCCGCTGGGGGAACTTCGTCCTCAATCACCAAGGCTGTGCGGACCGCCCGAATAAGTCCAGGAATATATACTTTGGACTTAGCATCAGCGTCCTTAGTATGGAGAGGTTCCTGATCGTAAGGATCCAGAATCTCCCCATCATCAGACGTCCCTTCGTCATCCTCATAAGGAGCGGACAGAGACGCCACCGGCCTTTTATGAGGCCGCATCACAGACTCCCCTTGCAACACATCCGACAAGTGCTGTACAGAACGCGTCAGGGAGTTAACCCACGCTGGCTCCTGAGAACCCGGGAGCGGGGAAATAGGGAGACTGTGGGGTACCACCAATTGTCGTGGGAACCCCTGCATGGGTGACGACACCACAGACTGCTGGGACAAACCCCTCGGAGTAAACGCGGGCTGCGGAGCTAACTGGCCCACTAAAGCTGTTAACGCCTGAGCGAAACAAGCCCAGGGCGGCTCCTGTACCGGTGCTGTAACCGTAATAGGCCGCGCCATGGACAAACACTGCCGGCAAAGGCCCTCCGCGCTACCCTCCCCCTCCGCTAACGGTACTTTGCACGTGGTACACTGTAGCCGGAGGGGAAAATCACTTTCAGACATGATGGCACCACGTATGTGACCTCTCTCACCAATTAAGTATTAAATAGGCGAGAGACCACCCTGCAGCACCGCACCGCAAGGGCTTTAGCAGAAGAACAGGGACAGTAATAAAGCTGACAGTTTAGAGAAGAAAAGTTACAGGCAGCGCTAGCACAGTAACATACAATGCAGAGAAATAACAATTCCTGCACTAACAGCGCTGATTACTCAACTACACAGACACAGGGCCTGGTAGGACACAGCGCTGCATACACAGACCTGAGCCACAGCGGAGGAGAGGTATGCGGGGGGACCCAGACCACGATGCTTCCGTCCAGCGCTTCCAGCAGCGTTCACCATGCGTTCTGGAGAAGATGGCCGCCGAGGAGCAGAGAGGAGGCTGGCCTGGGGGAGGAGCGCTGCCACAGGACCAGTCGGCAGCATGCAGAGAGGGCTGTGTGCAGCGGGGGAGGCGCCGGCTGTGAGACAGGGAAGGCGCGCTCCCCTGGCATGCTTTTAACCCCTGGGACGCCGCAGCGCTACCGCTCTGCTGCGGTCCGCTGTCCCAGGGGGTAGTGGAAGCGCAGGTTGGTCGCCTGGCTCCACGCTGCAGCCAGTCCCCAGGGAGCCCCCTGCCTGGGGACTTAGGACCATGTGATCAGCGGGGACCCACCGCGGGACCCCGCTGCTTACCTCTGTCCCCCTTGAATCCGGCCATGGTCCGGAGCATCTGGGGTCACCGCTAGCTGTGACCCCAGACGCCCACCAGCATCCCCGGATCAGTACCGGCGTTCTGGTACCGGCGGGGTGTAGGGAAGACAGCATGGACGTCAGGACTGACTGTCCATGCTGTTCATCCAGATGTGCAGCCACAGCTGCATGAAGAAAAAGCTTCAGGGGCTCTTCTAGCCCCCACTCCAACAGGTGCACCCGACTCCGGCCGGGCACCAAACTAAACTGAGGTGCCTTGGCCCGGGGGCGGGGTATAGGAGGGGGACCTAGTGCATCCTGGGAGGCTGAAAGCTTAACTCTTTGGTGCCCTGCGACTGACGTCACACCTATACCCCCAAGGTATCCTGTGGATACCCTATGGACCCTGAAGTAGAAATTGTAACCGAACACTGGTTTTGGTCGGATCGTTTAAAAATATGAGATATGGTAAGAGCTTACCTTTTGTTATCTCTATTTCTACGAAGTCCATAGGGTTCCACAGGATACCTTGGGGTATAGGTGATGACGTCAGGCATCGGGCACCATAGAGTTAAAGCTTTCAGCCTCCCAGGATGCACTAGGGTCCCCCTCATATACTCCGCCCCCGAGCCAAGGCATCTCAGGTACGTACCAAGCCATAGGCCGGAGGAGGAGAAGGAAGAGAGAAAAAAGATCTGGACACACACAAGAATCACATTCTCACCAGACGGAGATGGAAAAACCGGTGACCAGAGCAAAGCCCATCTGCAGCACAGGTGCGACAGGGCGGGAGTCCTGTGGAACCCTATGGACTTCGTAGAAATAGAGATAACAAAGGTAAGTTCTTACCATATCTCATATTTTCTACATCAGGGTCCATAGGGTATCCACAGGATACCTTGGGGATGTCCCAAAGCAGTATCCTTTAAGGGTGGGGACGCTCCTGTGCTGAAAGGAGAATCCGCCGCCCGAAGGAAGCATCCTGAGAGGCAAAGGTGTCAAACGCGTAATACCTCACAGAGGTATGGACCGAGGACCATGTGGCAGCCTTGCAGATCTGGACTGCAAAGGCACCACGTCGAGCAGCTCACGAAGGACCCACAGACCTAGTGGAATGAGCCCTCATAGAGGAAGGAACCGGAAGGCCTTCATGAAGATAAGCTTCAGAAATGGCCATACGAATCCAGCCTGCCAAAGTTTGCTGTGAAGCAGGCCAACCCTTTTTACGGAAGCCATAGAGGACAAACAAGGCGTCCGACTTCCTAAACGAAGAAGTGCGGTCAACATAAATCCTTAAGGCCCGCACAACGTCCAAAGTGGCCTCACCCACTGAAAGATCAGGAGAGTTAAAAGCCGGCACAACGATTTCCTCGTTGATGTGAAAACTGGAAACAACTTTAGGAAGGAAACCAGGACGAGTACGCAGCACCGCCCTGTTCCTATGAAAAATCAGAAAAGGGGGGTCTACATGAGAGAGCCCCTAAGTCAGAAACACGTCTGGCCGAAGCAATGGGCAGAAGGAAAATTGTTTTAGCTGTCAGCCATTTGAGGTCCACTGAGCCCAGTGGTTCAAACGGCGGTCCCTGGAGAGCCCTCAGGACCACAGCTAAATCCCAAGGCGCCACCGGTGGAACAAAAGATGGCTGAATTCTGAGAATACCTTGCATAAAGGTGCGCATATCAGGGATTGCAGCAATCCTACGATGGAACCAGAGGGATAGGGCAGACACCTGCACCTTCAGAGACTCAAGGCGAAGCCCATGGTCCCGCCTGTAGGAAAGCTAACACTCTAGACAGACGGAACTCCCGAGGAGCATAACCTCTAGCCGACACCACTGGAAGAACGTATGCCACACACGATGGTATATCCTTGCAGAGGATGGTTTCCGAGCCCTTAGCATTGTTTGCACGACAGAGCTGGAAAACCCCCTGGACCTTAACATGGCCGTCTCAACAGCCACGCCGTCAAAGACAGCCGAGTCAGGTCCGGGTGAAGACAAGGACCCTGTGACAGGAGGTCCGGGCGTAACGGCAACCGCAGAGGAATGTTCACGGACAGTCCCTGGAAGTCTGAAAACCAGTGCCTCCGGGGCCACGCGGGAGCTATCAACAGAAGCGTCCTTCCTTCCTGTTTGAATTTCCGGATTACCCGTGGAAGAAGGGAAAACTGAGGAAACAGATAAGCAAACCGGAACGTCCACCGGACAGACAGAGCATCCACCAGAGACGCCTTTTCTTCTCTTGTGCGAGACCCGTACACCGGCAACTTGTTGTGCCGTGACGCCATGAGGTCGATCTCTGGAAGACCCCACCTGTCCAACAGAAGTTGAGACGTCCTGGTGCAGAGACCATTCCCCCGGATGAACATCCTGGCGACTGAGAAAGTCCGCCTCCCAGTTTAGGACTCCTGGGATCAATACTGCTATGGCCGGGAGATTGCGCTCCGCCAAAATCAGGATTCGGGACACCTCTACGAGAGCCGCCCGACTTCGAGTTCCTCCTTGCCGATTTATGTAGGCCACGGTGGTAGCGTTGTCCGACTGGACCAGCACTGGGTGACCTTGGAGAACCCGATGTGCCTGCTGGAGAGCATTGAAAACCGCGCGTAGCTCCAAGATGTTTATTGGAAGCTCTGCTTCCGCCCGAGTCCACCTGCCCTGGAACAAGTGTGGACCCGTGACTGCTCCCCAGCCCCAAAGACTGGCGTCCGTTGTCAACCGGACCCAATTCGCCACCCAGAACGGACGACCCTTGTTGAGATGGGTCGTCTGCAACCACCAGGCTAGGGACAGGCGAACCTCTGGAGTGAGCACCATCGTCTGGGATTTTAGACTCTGAGGCAGTCCATTCCATTTGGACTGGATCAATTGCTGCAGAGGTCTGGAGTGAAACTGGACATATTCCACCATGTCGAATACTGACACCATGGAGCCCAGTAACCTCATCGCCGAGTGCAGAGACACACGGCGATTCTGCAGACAACTGCGCACCCTCAACTGCAAGGCAGAGATCTTTTCCCCCGTCACAAAGATCCTTTGCTGTCCGGAGTCCAATAAGGCTCCGAGGTGCAGAATCCTCTGAGACGGGATCAGGGTGGACTTCTGCCGGCCTAGCTGCCCCCCCCCGCAAGGGAATAAATGGACTTTAGGCAGATCTCCACCTTACAGTCTGTAGCATCCTTCAAGGAAGACATGGAGGGCATGGGCAATGTGGCACTACGAACTAGGCGTGTCGCATGAGAATCCACCTGTGGAGGGGATTCCCACTTAGAAAAATAATTATCCACAAACGGATAAGCCACCGCCAAGCGTCTCTGAGGCTGATGCAGTTTGCCAGGCTGTTTCCACGCCTCCTCTAAATGGTCCACTAACTGACCCGAAAGAGGAAACACTGTGGCGTCACCCTTAATATCCTTAAAAAAGGCATATTTAGACTTGGACACCGGAGGATCTTCATCCTCAATCACTAAAGCTGTGCAGACTGCCCAAATAAGTCCAGGAATATACACCTTGGACCTAGCGTCCGATTCTTTAGTACGGAGAGGTTCCTGGTCAGAAAGATCCAGAATCTCCCCATCATCAGACGTCACGTCGTCATCCTCATAAGGAGCGGACAGAGACTCCATCGGCCGCTTATGTGGCCTCAACACAGACTCCCCTTGTAACACGTCCGACAAGTGCTGTACAGAACTTGTCAGTGAATTAACCCACGCAGGCTCCTGAGAGATTTGGGGAGGGGAAATAATGAGACTGTGGGGTACCATCAATTGTCTCGGGAAACCCTGCATGGGTGACGACACTACTGACTGCTGGGACAATCCCATCTGTGAGAACGCAGGCTGCGGAGCTAACTGGCCCACGAGGGTTGTAAGCGCTTTGGCGAAACAAGCCCAGGGCGGCTCCTGTACCAGAGCCGTGACAGTAATTGGCCGCGCCAATAAATAACACTGCCGACATAGCCCCTCTGCGTTACCCTCCCCCTCCGCTATTGGTACCTTGCATGTAGTACACATAAGCTGGAAAGGAAAGTCACTCTCAGACATAATGGTAAGTATGTGACCCCTCTCACTGATACTTGTTAGTACAGTGTGAGACCACCCTGCAATCATCGCACCGCAAGGACTTTATAGAAAAAGATCAGGGACAGTGAAATGGCTGACAGTAGAAAGTGAAAGTAGAGGCAGCAGATGCTAGCAGAAGTCACATACAATGCAAAGAAATCAATTCCTGCACTCTCAGCGCTGATTCTCAACTACGCAGACACAGAGCCTGGTAGGACACAGCGCTGCATACATAGACCTTAAGCCAACGGAGGAGAGGTATGCCGGGGGAACCAGACCGCGATGCCACCGATCTTCAGCGTCCAACAGTGCTCACCATGCTTCCAGGAAAGATGGCCACCGAGGAGCAGAGAGGAGGCCGGCCTGGGGGAGGAGCGCTGCCACAGGGCCAGTCAGCAGAGCAGAGAGGGCTGTGTGCAGCGGGGGAGGCGCCGGCTGTGTTACAGGGAAGGCGCTCTCCCCTGGCATGCATTTAACCCCTGGGACGCTGCAGCGCTACCGCTCAGCCGCAGTCCGCTGTCCCAGGGGGGTAGTGGAAGCGCAGGTTAGGTACCTGGCTCCACGCTGCAGCCAGTCCCCAGGGAGCCCCCTGCCTGGGGACTCTGGACCTTGTGTCAGCAGGGTCCCACTGCGGGACCCCGCTGCTTACCTGCTGCCCCCTTGGATCCGGACATGGTCCCAAACATCTGGGGTCACCGCTAGCTGTGACCCCAGATGCTTACCAGCATCCCCGGATCAGTATCGGCGTTCTGGTACCGGCGGGGGTGTAGGGAAGACAGCATGGACGTCAGTACTGACTGTCCATGCTGTACATCCAGATGAGCAGCCACAGCTACTTTGAAGAAAACTTCAGGGGCTATCCTTAGCCCCCCTCTAACAGGTGCATCCGACTCCGGCCGGGCACCAAACGAAACTGAGATGCCTTGGCTCGGGGGCGGGGTATAGGAGGGGGACCCTAGTACATCCTGGGAGGCTGAAAACTTAACTCTATGGTGCCTGATGCCTGATGTCATCACCTATACCCCAAGGTATCCTGTGGATACCCTATGGACCCTGATGTAGAAAAGTCGTCTAATTGATAGACCCCTTTGATCGTAAATTATGGGATCAATCAAATTAGGTGCAAGTTGGTCTCATGGAATTCGCAGACTTCTCATGAATGCGCGTACTCACAGCGGGGGTTTGCAAATTGTCAGCCAAATGCTATGTGAGAAAAAGTGCAATTTTGTTTGCAGAATCATACAGTAGGCTGCTAGCTGGCATAAGAAAAGTACTGGAAGTATTTAAACTGTGTTAAATGGCTGATTTTGTACATTTAAAAAAAAATGGTTAAAAAGTGAAGGTTTTCCCGTATACTTTCATAGAAGGAAAAAGGATGCTTTTGGGGTCCTTTGAGGTGACTAAAAAAATGTAATACAAAAAATATAAAAAGGTAATTATTATTATTTTTTAAATAAACACTAATTAAATTTTGTGATGCATAAAGAAACCAAATAGTTGATGATGGGTAATTTGAGGCCATTTTTTTTTACACAACAAAAATGATGTAATTATTGGACTAAAAGGGGCCTATCCATTAGAAGATTTTTTTTTTGTTAAAGACCAGAGACCAAAGACTTTTCCTGCCAAAAAAAAAAGTCTTTCATACAAAAGTCTTCACAAACATGATAGACTTTTGTGAACAATTTCTTTATAGACCAAGGACCAAATTTTTAATAAGTGCAGTAAATATTCAATAAAGAAGTCGTTTGCCGACGTTCACCGTTGGTCGTTCACTGCATATCCACTGAACAACTTTCTAAAGTCGTTCAGCAATATACAGAAATTGACCAGCATGTTCGAACGGCAAAAGAGTCTGACAGTTGTTCACAGGAGTGCAAGTCGCAGGACGTTTGTAGCTTATCCATTACACGACTTTTTACACAATCCGATCAAAACCGCCTGGTTTTGGTCGGATTGTTCACAAAGTCGTGTAATGGATAGGCCCCTTCATTAAGCTAATTGGAAATTTCCAATTGCCTAATTACCCCGCTTTTCCACCAAAGTCCCTGGTTTGACACAGGATTTGGAACTAACCTGGAACAGACCCCTTAACCACCTCGGCGCCGATCCAGGTTATTCCCGGATCAGCGCCTTTCACACTACACATGGGTGCAGTGCCAGTGCTTGGAGAAGACATCATCTCCTTGCTCTGTAATGGCTCTCCCCATGCTGTAAACGGACCCAGATTAGACGACCTGGGTTACCAGTTTCCACTGCAGCTCCCCCAAGTCCTTTCCGTATGAAACCCTGCCAGGTACCTGGGAAGGATTCCTGGATGACTGGACCCGAATAGAGCAGTTTCCATTGACAAAAATCCTGTGTTGTTGGGCGTTGTAACATGGAACCGTTTATCAGGAGTACTCCATGCTTCCCCAATAAGTTCTGAGAGCTGCTTGGACTTAGGAAACTCAGCCTTAACCACCTTCTGGCGTTTGAACACCGAAGCCTTAAGTCTAGGTGCTGGCTCGTCATTATCTATGTTCAAGATAGATTTGACTGCCCTAATCAAGGAATAGACATCCACTACTGACGGATGGTCCTCTTCTCCTGAGACAGACTGCTGAGCAGAGCCCTGTGCATCTTCAAACCCTTCCGAAGATGTGTCAGAGGCTACAGGCTGGGCGGACTGATAGGATGACACAGACCACCTCCTGGCTTTAGTCGGTCTGTTTGCTTGAAGCATTTGCTGAAATGCAGCAGACGACGGAGCCATACTCTGACTTGAGTGGGCATAAATATCCATCCAGGAAGGATGCAAAGGGGATATAAACATAGCAGGCTGTAAGTGCTGTGGGTACCCAATAGTGGAAGGCGGCGTGGGTGTAGACCCACAACCTGCGCCATAACCTGAGACAAAAAGGACACCCAGGGTGGCTCTTGTACAGGGGCTGGTAGATTGGAGTGATGAGGTGGTTCCTTATAACAACTACCACACAAACCATCCTGTATGAAATCCTGGTGGGACAAGCCCGCCAAACAGAATTTACATGAAACCAGCAAAGGGGCTTTAGCCTCCTGCTTCTCCTTACCATTATACATAATAAAGGTTACAATGCAATGTGACAGTTTATGCAAAAACCCACACACCTGTAGCAGAGGGTTATGAGGAGAAATAGCAGTGATAGTTATAACTGACAGGCTTTTTCAGAAAAATAAAGGCAGTATAATACACAGCAGAACTAGCATAAGTCACATACAATGCATTAAGCAATATACTTGCAATAGGCTCTTAATCAACTATATCAAAGCACAAAGCTTAGTAGGATATTGAGCTCTGTATAACCTGGCCACCAAAGGAGCGGTATACAGGGAGACTGACCAAACCTCTTGAAATTATCAGCTACAGCAGAGCACTCGGTGTTTGCGGCACCGGGGGGGTAGATGGACGAGCAGCACAGGCGTCCATTAGGATACCTAGCACTGCTTGCTCTAAGAGAGAAAAAAACAAAAACAAAAGTTTGTCTAAAAAGGTGCAACTGAATCCTGCGCACCAGACTGACCTGCCTGTGGCCAGGGGCGGGAGATATAGGGAAGAGGACCAGGACATTCTGGGATGCACAGCTTGACTGTCCGGTGCCTGGATCACTCCAACCAAATAACCCAAGGTAATTCCTGTGGACCCTATGGATCCTGAAGATGGAATATAGATTTTCCCTACCATCTCTCATCCTAAGGGAGGTGCAATTAGAGAAATGCGAGTTTACTCTGGTTCAATGTGAGTTTCTAATTGGATTGCAAAATGAATTAGCCAGGTGAATTTGCAGAAAAAACAACAACTCACACCTAACTGGATTGAACCCCTATATCTCTACAACATATTATTACATGAAATGTTCGGTATTGTAACATACATTAAGATATAAACATTTCCTTTTTCTTTGGCCAATCTTGCCATTGCTGTCTGTAGACATATTTTTTTTAACTGTGGTGGTCGCATGGGATGCAAACACAGCTAGCTATGCTTCAGATGACAGGGTGCGACCGCACCGCCCCGCTGCGTTTTTGAAGAGGAAATTTGTTCTACACATGTGCAGAACGGATCTCCTCCAACTACCCGGACTCTCCAGCAGACCCGGCAATTTCTGATCGGTTTTGCCGGAAAAATCGTCAATTAAGTGGTTAATTCTCAATATGGTAGCTGCCATAATGTGTATATATACAAAAATATACACGCAGTAAAACTGTAATCTCTCTGTATTACTGAACTATACCCCAAATGTATAATACATCCAAACACTACATATGATATATATATATATATAACAAAAAAACATTTTTTGTGAAAATATATATATATATATATATATATATATATATATATATATATATATATTTTCACAAAAAAATGTTTTTACATGTTTTATATGTACGAATAGGCTGACCACCAGTATTTCTACAAATGTGAATGTCAATACTATCTTTGTACTGATTGCTGGTAATGGTATACAGACATTAACACAGTAACCATTAAGTTTAGAGTCATAAACCGTTCCAACACCACTGGGAAAGCGTGTTTTACAGTTTCTATGGTTTAAAAATATATATATGAATTCTAAACTTCTAGGTTTACCCCATAATATTAGTTAGTTGGGTGGGGTTGAAGCATTCCTCCCATTATAATCTGAACTACATGAAACCTGTTTAAAAGCAACCCGACACTCCTGAAATTGGGTCACAGATTTTCTGGATGTGCCAATTGCCTGTCCTACCGCAGCACTTGCCTATAGCTACAGCCCATGTTGATAAAACACCCTTCAAACATAATTACCGCGGATGGTTAGTTCTTTTAATGCAATTATTTTTTTACCGTGCACATAAAAATGTCTTGAAAGCACAGCTACATAGTGGTCACCAAATGTAAGGTAGTGCCCGCTGCCCAGGAACCCCAGCACCGGCTGATAACCTCACCTCACTCAGCAAGATGCCAGCCGGCCGCCACCTTCCTTCTGTGTTTATTATGGGAGTCCGCCCTGAGACTCTGCGAATCACACATGCGCAATGCCTCGCTGTAACATCGTAGCTACACTAGGCAGGCCATTGTGCGCAGCAGCTTCGAGAATAGCACACTCGCGCACTACACAGAGAAACACTCAGGTATACTGTAGTGAGTTCTGGTTGCGTTGACATAGAATGTCTTGGGGCTGCTGTCCAATGTGCTGAACAAGGAGACCTATACCTTGTTATCTATCCGATGGATACAAAAGTATTATCAGATACATTGTTTATTCCTTATTCTGTTTGTAATGGAGAAATCATGTGCTTAGTATATTAATGCGCCGAGAGAGCAGCAATGATTTAACATTGAGCTACAAGCCACAAAGATGAGTAATAGGTAGAGTACATATATAAAATGTTTTTCGTTTGTAGATTTGTTTAGGGCTGCAGGAAGGCAACTGCAAACTAGGTCAGTTTTGTTATTATAGATGAGCATTGATTATGATACCCATATTGCCCCAGAATTGCATTTGCCTGGCCCATACTGGTAGTCCCACAGAAGATTTTCCACACGAATTAAGTAGATGAAATAGTCATAGCCACAGTTTTCCTGCAGAAATACACATCTAGTTGTCATCACTCACAAGTTTTTTACCTCTATATTTTATATACACTGCCATAACAGTACATTGTGGAGCGATGTAACTGTACTATCAGATACAAGGTATTGCTTGGCCTTTTGAACTAAAGTCCACCTTGAAGCGCGCTGGGCAGATCATCATTGTGGCATTATCCTATAGTTGCTAAGGGCAGGCAGCCACTTCAAATGCTTTATAACAACTCCCAGCTGTTCTAGTTTTCGACAGTGTGGTCAGGTACCCCTTTCATCCTCCATGCACAGCTGTAACAAATATATTACTGATAATATCGGTGCTCTGCACCTGTACATAATAATGGGCAAAATACATAAGTATGTTATAAATGTGTTTAACTAAAGTGTTTTAACTTTAATTATGTTCCCATTTGTGAGTGTAGTCTCCAGGGACTACAGAATGGTGACACTGGAGTGGTTTCCAGAGCTCCAGGATGGATTTAATTCATTTCTGTAGGTGCGTTGCCTCTTCTAGAGTCCCTCAAGGAGCTTGAATCCTAGAGCCAAATTTACCATTGAGGTAGCCCTAAATTCTGTGGAAGGATTTAGGGCTATCTCAGGTCAGTTTTAGTGGGAGATTCAAAATATAATGGGTATATTTATCAAAGCTTCTCAAAAAAGAAAAGTGGTAGTGTTGCCCATAGCAACCAATCAAAATGAACTATGATAGCTAGAATCTGATTGGTTCGTATGGCCAACATCTCAAATTGTCCTTTATACAAATTTAGATAAATGTACTCCTATATCTTCCAGCTGGGCCGCAGTCATGGGGGTACAGGGGCACAGATGAAGAGTGGGCCCGATAAAGCTAATGATGTCGGGCGCAAACTGCTTCTCATTTACAGACAGTCCTGCAGATCGTAGCCAGGATAATTGGAGCTAGTCAACTGGCGGACACATATTAAGGGGGAGTCACCCTTGCTCAGGGGGCCTTCTGGACCAGGTGTACCCACAAGAGGTAGCACAGCCACAATATCTAAGCTTCACGGATTGGGTATGGGATGCCTGGATTCTGACCGGCGTAAGGATTCCGGCACCAGTAATGTAAGCATCAGCATCCCGACCGCCGGGTTGCAGAACGCATCCCAGCTGTACTAGGGCCTCCATTTATTAATGATCGCTGTTACACAGCGATCTGGGCATGACATTACCGCCCTTGATCACATTGCAATATGCGATCATAGCACCCAGATGTATCATCTGGGACATGCAGGGACACAGGCTGCGAAAGGAGCCCATTCCTGCGATGTGCCCGGAGACCTGCCGGGGCTGCTGCTCATGCACAGTCATACTGACTGCACATGCACGGCCACCATTGCTCTGCCAGCTAATTATGCATGGTGTAGCCCATAGGCTACAGCGGATAACTCCATCTTCAGATGACGTTAGCTGCGGGGGCCAATATCCGGAATGCATCACCTTCTGGATGTTGGTCAATTTGGAAGCATCGTATCCCCATAGAAACCTATGGGGATGTGGTTGCCAGCGGGAATGGAGGGATACCTGCAGCGGTCCCTCCTTTATACATCCGGGGGATACTAAATATTTGTGATTAACCCCTGACAACGGGTGTTTTCAGGGATTATACCTCAAATATACAATGATAAATGGGCCCCTATGTATTTTGTCCGCTTGCAGTCCGTTCCTGCCACTACTTTCCCTTCTGTCCTCCTCCACCTCACCTGACTTCCTTTCTGATCAGGCCTCTTGCACAGTCAAGTCAGAAGTCATCAGTGTAAGCTGAACAGGAATCTCACACCCTATGTCTGCAATTCTCTGCTCCTCCCCAATCCTGTGTGTCTGTCTCTGTATCCCCCTCAGTCTTTTTATACAGTATAGTATGTGTTCCTATGCCCCCCCTCAACTACCTATGTGAATGTTAAGGGGGGCATCCACTAAACAATTTTAGCCGGCGATTGAACGATAACGATGTCGTTTTCGTTCAATCGTTTAAAAATCGTTTATAAATCGTGCAGTGTTTGGTCGTTAACGATCAACGATGCACGCTCCCGCTGGTCGTTTGATCGTCTCATCAGTCGACTGAACATGCAGGTCAATTTCACTTGATCTACTAAAGATAGTTTGCAAATCGTTCAGACTGAAAGATAAAATTTCTAGGGAAAAAATCAAGGGAAAATCTTTTAGAGATTGGACCAGGAGTAGATCTTCTAGTGGATGTGCCCCATTACTTTTTTACTAGGACAGACGATTTATGATGGCAGTCCTGTCTCTCTGTCGAAGTTTAGTGGTACTGACTAGAACCAAGAAATAGCCCGGATGGACTCTACTACAGAATAAGGGACACAGGGCCTAATTAAGACCCGCTTGCGAGCGCCGAGCGCTCGCAAGCGGGTCGATGGTGCCCTAATGCGCATGCGCACGATGGAGGGAGCTCCGTCGTGCTCATGCGCGAGACCCGCATAGCGACAGCCATGCGCTGTCGCTATGGGTCTCACACCAAAGGGGGCGTGCTGTCGATGGTGAGTGACAGCACGCCCCCTTTGGTGGGCGTGCCGGGGGCGTTGCTGCCTAGACGGAGGCGTTCCCATGGGAACGCCTACCGTCTGGGTCTGGCCCCACTGACATCACTAGTGATGTCAGTGGGAGTGCTTTTGGGTCCGATAGAGCCAAAAGCACTCCTGGGCTTGCGGCAGCGAGACCCTACCGCAGGGTCTCGTTGCAAGCCCGATGGTCGCGATGGTCATGACCATCGCGACCATCTCTTTGGCCACTCGCATAAGCTGTGGGTGGTCACCCACAGCTATGCGAGCGGCCAGGAGACCGCTCCATTGTTAGGTAGGAGGGCCCTGATTCAGAGCGAGCGCTCTGGTCAGAGCGTCCAGCTCTGAATCAGGCCCACAGCTTGGATTGGCTAATGAGGCAGGGAATTTGTTTACCCTGCTCCAGTTTGCTGTATGAATTCTGTATAAAACACAAGCGTAAGAGTCTATGGACCTGATTCTAAGTCACACACATATCCTCATTGTCAGGTTTGGATCTGTTGGTGGATTAGGACTTGAGGTTGCCAAGGGGAGTGGGACATGAAAGGCTGGGCTGGAAGTTAGGTGGCTTGATATAGCTTTTCTCCATGCAGGAGAGAACTGCAGGAGAATGGCAAAACTATGGATAGTACTAGGATTGCCAATCAGTTCAGCTATTGTGAGATTGCTGGGATGCAGAGCAGTACTAGCTATTCAGGAACACTGGGATTTGCAGTACCAGTTAAGCAGGATTGCTGGGAGCAGTATAAGCTATTCAGGACACTGGGATTTGCAGTACCAGTTAAGCAGGATTGCTGGATGTGGAGCAGTACCAGCTATTTGGGAATACTGGGATTTGCAGTACCAGTTATGCATGATTGCTGACATGCGGAGCAGTACCAGCTATTTGAGAACACTGGGATTTGCAGTACTAGTTATGCAGGATTGCTGGGATATGGAGCAATACCAGCTATTCGGGAACACTGGGATTTGCAGTACCAATTATCCAGGATTGCTGGAATAAGCATACAAGCTATTCAGGAGCATTGGGATTTGCAGTACAAGTTATGCATGATTGCTGGCATGCGGAGCAGTACCAGCTATTTGAGAACACTGGGATTTGCAGTACCAGTTATGCAGGATTGCTGGGATATGGAGCAATACCAGCTATTCGGGAACACTGGGATTTGCAGTACCAATTATCCAGGATTGCTGGAATAAGCATACAAGCTATTCAGGAGCATTGGGATTTGCAGTACTAGTTATGCAGGAACACTGGGTTTTGCATTACCAGTTATGCAGGATTGCTGGTTTGAGCCAGGAAGACCTGGGAGGTATCATTAGCACTGGAGTGTATATGCAGATCACTTGCTGGAGAGATCCTAGAGCAGGTTACAGCAGGTCTGAAGACAACAAAGCACTGGCAGTTGGACTTCCTTTATACCCCTGGGTCTCCGGTGATTGGTGATTGGCCGTTCCTCTTCCTGCAGCCTCCTGTCTCTCACCATTGGAGTACTGTGATCATGTGAGTCAGGACTAAGATGGCGACACCCAGGTCCGGCTCCACGTGGGACTTCGATCACTGCGGCCACTGAGAAATCAAATGACCCGCGGACAGCGGGAGCCAGCGGAGATGCGCACCCACAGAACGGCAGAGGTGTGTGAGCACCCGGCAGGGAAGTGCAGCATGCACCCGTTACGTGACACGCATGCAGGTGCATCTGGAATCCGGATGGATTGCAAATGGAATGCTAATCCAACTCATATATATATATATATATATATATATATATATATATATACATATTGTATAATTATACATAATGTGTATGTCTTCATATGTACTCTTTGTAGCACTCCACTTATTTACATCAGCTGGTGCAGACATCATGGCTAGTATTGGCACTTACAGCTAATCCATGCTAGGTGCAAAAGATGGGCATTGCTCGGCATATGCACACCTCAGAATATGGTGTAACTCTGCCAGTGCACCCACAACACATCTACAACATGCCCATGAGATGGGTCTCTCTTCTGCAGTGGCGTAACTAGAGCTGGGCTGGAGCTCACTTATGAGCTCCGCTTTCCGGCTCCTGCAGTGGGTGATGGGAGAGACGTCATGATGTCTCTCCCATAATGCAAAGCATGCCAGCCTGGGCGGACTGAGGTGCGGACGGTGGCAGGATCAGGAGCCGGAGCTGGACCGGGGATTCAGCTAAGTGGTTTTTTTTATTTTTTATTACTTGCGTGTCTTACTCTGCACTACTGGGGGCACTGCATCAGGGGGTTGGGGGCACTGCATCAGGGGGTTGGGACTACTACTGGGGGCACTGCATCAGGGGGTTGGGACTACTACTGGGGGCACTGCATCGGGGGGACTACTACTGGGGGGGACTACTACTAGAGGCACTGCATCGGGGGGACTACTACTGGGGGGGACTGCTACTGGGGACTACTGCTGGGGGGACTACTAATGGGGGCACTGCATCGGGTGCTCTAATAAGGGCACTACTGGGGGGGACTACTACTGGGGGCAATGCATTGGGGGGGACTACTACTGTGGGCACTATATCAAGGGCACTGCATAGGGGGGACCACTACTGGGGGCACTGCATGGGGGGGACTACTACTGGGGGAACTATATAAAGGGCACTGCATATGGGGGATTACTACTGGGGGCACTATATAAAGGGCACTGCATAGGGGGACTACCATTGGGGGCACTATATAAGGGGCACTGCATAGTGGGGACCACTACTGTGTGTACTGTATAAGGGACACTACTGGGGGCCTGCATAAGAGGGACCACTACTGGAGACACTGCATACTGGGGGTACTGTATAAGGGGAACTACTGGGGGCCTGCATAAGGGGGACCACTACTGGGGGCACTGCACAGGGGGCACTGTATACGGGGCACTGCATTATGGAATGGAAAGGAATGTTGTGACCAATCCCATTTTTTGGGTGCCCGCATATAGGGGGGTGGGAGGCTCCATTTTTCAATTTGCCCTGGGCTCCAAATACCCTAGTTACGCCACTGCTCTTGTGCATATGCCCAGTTGCTACCCAGAAACACCCATTTAATGGATAGAGATAGACATCTGAGATTTGTCCGACTCAGGATCACCCAGAGATATGCAAAGATGTGTATGTTCACTACAGCACATGTACAGCTCGCTAAAGCTCACTAGATGTGGCCATATTCAGACCTGCATCAGAATCAGGCCCTATGTATGTATAACATCACTTCCTTAGAGAGCTATTTCTGAGCAACTATCATTTATTATTAATGATCCTGTTCTGTTCCTGCACAATGACTCTGCTGTATCTATGATCTATAGATATGAGCTAACATTCTAATGACCAGTTGGCATGTGTTGGCAACCTATAGTTTTGAGGATCCAACCAGAGTACCAGGCAAAGTGTTACACACAGCAGTGACAGACAACACTAAGGAGCATAAGTGACTCCAGGTGGTGGTAAAGAATTCTGGTGATGGCACTGGCATCCTCTTACATAGAACAATCAAAATTCATGGCCTTTTACCCACAAGTGTATCCAGGGGCTGGCTAGCAACTTTCAGCCTGGGGGGCAAACACAACCATGTGGCCCCAACTTTTCTACCAGCAAACTGTGGGGGGAATTCAATTCAATGCGATGAATATATTCAATACA
The DNA here is from genome assembly GCA_031769625.1 of Taudactylus pleione. Taxonomy (NCBI): domain Eukaryota; kingdom Metazoa; phylum Chordata; class Amphibia; order Anura; family Myobatrachidae; genus Taudactylus; species Taudactylus pleione. Next base: position 47,786,874 of record JAUIMM010000015.1, on the reverse strand, counting down.
CCACTCTGTTTGCCTGGTCGAGAATTGGTTAAGTCAGAGAATGCCGGTTCTTGTTACTTAAACTGGGTGTTTAGTCGTGAGAACCGGCATTCTCTGACTAAAGTGCCGGCCGCGCGGCTGTTAGCACCGTGCTAAGCCGGCAAAGAGCTGCGTGGCCAGCACATTTGTTGTAGTTCTCCTCGCATTCCCAGGGGGGTGCGAGAAGAATCCTTTAGCTCGCCCAAACAGCGCAGTGAATTGTATAGCTGCGGGAGCTCCCTCCTGAGGCTATTCATTATCGCATTGAATTGAATTCCCCCCGGTGACGGAAAAATTTGTGTCATAATGCTACAAGATAATAGCACCCAGGTGAGTTAGCTCTCAAATTAGAAATATATCAATGTATGTGCTTATCATGTTGAATAAGAAAATGCATAAATGTATGACCTAAAGTGGGTGCTAATAACATGTAGCGTTAGCACCACCAAAAGCAGGGACATTATGGCGGGGCTGGTAGCTTAACCATATTTTTGCAAATTTATGTACCGAAATCTCTGCAACAACTATTATCATATAGGATACAAATCTCTTTACTGGCCTATGAGCAGAGTGCTGGGGGAATGTTTTTTGTATTTTTTCTTGTCTAGATTAACCCTTCCCTTACATGCACCTGTAAAGGGCTTATAAATTGATTTGAGAAACCACCATTTTTTTAGTATCATTTATTAAAAATGTCTGTATTGGTCTGGGATGGGTCGTGGGTGTGTCGGCTGACTTCAGTGCTCATTGGCAGAGTGCGGATGGAGATGGGATGGATCTTTTGCACCCAGCATGAGGCTGGTACAATCACTAATGATGGCGGCTCCCGATGTAAGAAAAGAGGGCGGGATAGGATACATAATATTTAGTATACATGGGGCGGATTCTCACATCACCGTGATGTAGTAACAAGCAGCTGCAGCTTTACGCAAATGCGGCCATCAGAATCAGCCCCATAATATTTATATACTCGTACTTTTCTGCTGTAACCCCAAACACTCACTCCCTTTGCCTAGCCCTATCTGTGTTTTTCCCCATATTCATTACATTTTTATTTGCTTATTCGCATACAAATGATAATGCAAACAGGTAACAATAAATGCAAATGCCTAAAAAATAAAACCACGGGAAGGCAATAAGAAGAAAAAACACAAAGAAACATTATACAAAATAATGTCAGTGTTGTAATTAATATTGCCTTATTATTTACTATTATAAGGGATTTTATAGCTGGGTCACTTTGTAAAACTCATTCTTGTGCCACTGCCTTTCTCTGCACTGCTGATCCGCTGCTGAACGCCCGGGTCATGCTCTCATGCCTCTGCTCTGATAAGTGGAGACAGTCACGCTGCAGTGCACAAGGGAACGTGCCTGTAAGTGTGAGACTGTAGCTAGGAGCATATAGCTGCACCCAGCTGTTCCCAGTGGCAGCCGCGGTTCGGAGGTACTGCAGCACAATGACAAGCGGCTGGTTGGGCCGCTTGTCATTGTGCAGTGGTGGGACGCAGCAGGAAGGATTGGCTCGCGGGTCATATTTTGCCCACCCCTTCACTATACTGAATGGACAAGACAAAGACGGCAGGAAGTGGACAGCGGGGCCGGCTGGTGACTCAGTGACCCCGCAGTGGGATTCCCGAGCACCAAAAGTGCTGACGGGTGCCACTGACAACCCTAGGACAGGAGACCGACTTGGAGCAACCAGGGAGCTACTTCTTCCTGTCTCCCGGCCAACAAGCATGTGAATCAAGTGGCCCCAAAGCTGTAAAGTTGTAGCGGACCAGGAGGCAGCTGGCACTCTGCCCCCCAGCCCAGCCCGCCACTGGGTGTATCAAAGGCACATACTTTGCATTAAATGCAAGAGCAAGGCATGTGACATGTTAAAATAGAACCTATACTATTCAATATGTCCATACCCATTTGCATTTCCACTCCGTCTGCATGTAATTGCATTGTGGTGCAGTTTGTTAGACACTGCTTGTTCCAGTTCAGTGCATTCAAAGAACTTCAATGTACCTGAATAAGTACTTTCTTGTCTATTGGGACACATTGGGCCTGATTCTGTCAGCATCTTTGCCGCTATTGCTTCTGCGACTTTATGCAAAAACTGCTACAAATCTTTCCTTTTGTATATGTTAGGATCTGCGGTTAGCAGATCATCTTGGTTGCAGTTCACAGTCTTAGTTGCTACCAGGACATTGCATTTAATACTGTCATGTGTTCATTAATTACTGTCTGTCTGTGTGCAGTATCAGCTGCACACTAGTTAATTGTCTTGTCTGTGTGCACAGGCCAGCTATACACTGGTCTGATATTAGGAAGGCAGCAGAGCTCACTCTGATTGGACCCTGTATCTGTTAAATTACAGCCAGCCCTTCACTCCATGCCGGTGATAGAGTTTCACGTGTTTCCGGTTCTGGCATTGTCTCCTGTATCCAGTCGAGTATCCAGCCCTCCTGTTATCTTGTATACCTGCCATTGGTGTCATCTGGGAGACACAGTTCGCTTAACATCTATCTTACATTTGTGTGGGTCCAGTGACCCATCTGCAACTTTTCTTCTCTCTGCACACTTCTGTGTAGCAACGCAGCTGCAATAGCACATCGGGCAGTAAAAGAGAGGAGACTGCTTCTCTCAGCGGCCTCCTCTTTCTCACTGCCGAATGTGCTGCTATACAGATGCGGCCGCAGTGGTATTGGGCAGAGAGAAGAAATTTAGCCGCCTGCATTTCAATCCCATTCCAAGTAAAGACATACTGTACTTATCACTTTTTTTCCCTGGTATACAAAATAACCATCCAATGTGTGCACCTGCTTGAATTGTTATAAATGAACTACTATATACAGTACTTCTCTAATATCAAGCTGCGCTGTTAGGATATTTAGATCTGTGAAATGAACATTTTATGCTGACTCCAGATGCTATGTGTCTTTAAAAAAACAGTGAAGTGATTGCTTTTATTTTATTGCTATATTATGATATGTGCTTATTCTTTATTATATGTATTTGTGATTATTGTTAAATGTGTAATAATTGACAGCGCTTTCATCTATTTGTTTTTTTGTGGTTAGCTGGTATTACGTGCCCAATTCTGCAATACTTTTCCAAAAACTTTTTCTTTATGGAATGCCTGTGATATTCTGGAATTAATGTCCTGCAGTAATATACTGGTGATATGCTGTTTATCAGGGCCATTACTAAGGGTATGCCACTGCACAGAGCACAGGGCTCTGTCGGCAGCACCGTCCCCGGCCCACAGCCTTACGGCCAGGATCACTGCTGCAGCACTGCCGGAGCATCCTTTAGACACTCCTGGCCGGCACCCTGCAGTCTGTGCTGCTGAGTAAAGCATCCTCCGGATGCTCCAATCAGCGCTGGACTTACCAGTGCTGACAGACCCACCCCCTCTGCATGATGTAATGAGGTTTAGGGTTAGACACTTGGTTAAATGTTAAATTAGGATTAGCCTCTGTCTCCCCAGCACAACACATGCTATCGCTGGGCAGCAGCAGCAGCAGCAGCAGTCTCCTCTGGCTGTGTGTGTGTGGGAGGGGGGTGGGTGGGGCTATTTGCCCCTGGACAAAGAGCACACTGCACCCCCCATGGAGCTGTGCAGCGCAATACACACAATTTTTTTAAGTAGGTGTGGCCATGCCTACCTACATTAGGTCACATCCCCTAAATTACTGGGGCCTATAAAGGCTCACGACTGTCCTGGAAGGGGGTACAGATTATATTAGTAGATTAAAGCTGACACAGATTTAATATTATTCTATGAAAGCTGGTCACACCCATTCAGTGGGCCTCTGCCATAGCATTTCCCTGCTGGGCCCTTAATGCTCCAGTCCAACACTGCACTGTAGAAGTCTGGGACTGCTCATATTGTTTAATACTAGTTCTTACTAGCACAGGATAATGGTATTTGCACTTAATCCGAGAGTAATCAGAATATTTTGGAAAAAAAAACTACATCTAAATCCCTTGCTGTTGGAGACTCTTTGATGAGTAGATTGAATCAATGCATTATAAGAAGATTGAAGTGTTATCATTTTTATTACACTCAAAACAAACAGATTTATGTACAGGTAGCACAAAATTAGAAATTCGTCACCTGCTGGGGAAGAGCATAAATGGAGATAAAAAAGGAAAATCTCAGGAAATTCTCATCTTAACCAATAACTAGTGTAGGCGTAGGTGCTAACCATGGGAACACTGGCTTGTTGCTATAGTGACATGAAGTAAGTGCCAAATCACTGTAAAGTTCTACAGATATACAGAATGAGACAGATTCTGCAGACATATCAGAAACCTGTATTATATGGTTAATGTGCATACTTGTCTACAGCAAACACGTGCATTAATTGCGAAATATTAATTTACATACGAGGAACAAGGTAAAGATACATGCTCTGCTATTCTGTCATTATTTAACAAAACATCTATATTAGGAATACAGATCATTTTTTTTTTTTTTTTTCGAAAATATTTTTATTATGACTCTTTAGCACGAAAATAACCACATATTGTGGTTTTGCACAAATTTGCATAACGATATCGCTGTACAACACATAACATAGGCCCTCATTCAGAGCCGTACGCTCTGAGCAGAGCGCACGCTTTGAATGAGGGCCGCCCTCCATAAAAATGGAGCGTCCTCCTGGACGCTCGTATAGCTGTGGGTCACCACCCACAGCCTATACGAGCGTGCAGTTTGGTGGCCGCGATGGTCTTGACCATCGCGACCATCGAAACTGCGAGCCGGAGCCTGCGGTTGAGGTTTTCAACCGCAAGCCCCGGAGTGATTTTGGCTCTATCAGAGCCAAAATCACTCCCACTGACATCACTAGTGATGTCAGTGGGCCGGCTTCTGATGGGAGGCGTTCCCGTGGGAACGCCCCCGTCAGGGAGGCACGCCCCCGGCACGCCCACCAAAGGGGGCGTGCTGTCAATCAACATCGACAGCACGCCCCCTTTGATCAGACACAACGAGCGAAGGAAAGTCCTTCGCTCGTCGCGTCTGGCGCATGCGCACGACGGAGCTCCCGCCATCGTGCGCATGCGCAGAGCACAACATCGACCCACTTGCGAGCAGACAGCCGCTTGCGAGTGGGTCTGAATCAGGCCCATAGTTCTGATACCATACAAAATTCCAACAATATACCATAACATATCTATCTCTGATATTATAGAAACTGAAAAATTATCTATCAGATTTCAATAATTGAGTCTTGCCGTCATGCGGATAATGGCCCCTCCCCTCTAAAACAATATCGGCGGGTCATTATCCACCATTCTGAGTTCGAACCATGACGTAGGAGAAAAGCACTTGTGGAGCAATTGCCTTGTATTCAGTGGCAGAGTGGTCACATAACTCTCCGACATCTCAAAAAACCTACCAACCCTACTCTCCCTCTCCAAGGATGCCTCTATCCAGTCCATCCTGAAAAGATAGAACAATTTCTCTTGAAACAGAGATAAAGGAGGGGTAGCCGGCTGAATCCACATCTGAAGAATAGTTTTCCGTGCTGCAGCACTAATTGCCAAAAGAAGTTTCCGCCCTCCCCTAGATACCCTTTGATCTGTTGGTAATATGCCCAATATGGCCCACTCCGCATTAAAGGGTAAATAGTTCACTAGGTGGTCAGTTACAAACTTTCTGACACCCAACCAGAAGATTCTTACTAAGGGGCATGCCCAGAGACAGTGAAATATATCTGCATTTTCTTCCTGGCATCTATAACATCTGTGCGAAGAGGAAGACCCCATCAAAAAACCTCTGTGAGGGCTTATATATGTCCTATGAAATATATTTAAAAATAATTCTTTGTAGGAACTAGCTGGTATGAGATGACAAGATGTTTCTAATGCTTTAAGTAAATCATCTGTTGACAATTCTGGAAAATGACACAGCCAGCGAGGCAGCCCTGTTTGTATACACTCATAATCAAGCTGTACTCTAAGAAAATTGTAATGGATAGAAATGGCCTTAGATATGGGCGGAGGATTGGACAAAAAGGGGTCTAAAGAGTTGGACCAATCTTCCGTAGAGAAAATTTTAATAATTTCACCAACGTAATGTTGGGCTTGATAATATGCAAATGGAAAAGATGAGAGAAAACTATATTTCCCCACCGCCTGTTGGAATGTGAGAGGCCTTTTCGTATTATAGTCCAATAGACATCCCACTGAACCAATTCCATTTGACGCCCATAAGGTAAAGGGCTGGCCAGCCTGACCCCGTTGAAACTCAGGGTTAAGCACAAAAGAATTAAAAATTGATCTATTAGCAAGTAAATTTGATTTGTGTCTCAATACACACCACAATTTGCGTGTGCTCCATAGGAGAGGGTTTTCTTTCAAGTTAGGAGGGATATCGTGGTCTAACATGTGTAAGAAAGATACCAAGTTACAATCAGGGAGAAAGCCCCCCTCCAAATCAGAGTTAGTATATATGTCAGTGCCATGTAACCAATCACGGAGGTGACGTAAAATGGCCACATGATTATATTGCGTAACATTAGGGAAATGTATTCCTCCATTTGATTTCAATTGTTGTAAACGAACAAGACCTATTCTGCGACGCCCCTTATTCCAAATAAAATTGACAAACTCTGTGTTTATCTTCTAAAGACAACAGGAGAGGAAGGGACTGCAGGAGATACATTATCCTGGGAAAGGACACCATTTTTAGCAGACTGGCCCTTCCCAAGTAAGAGAGCTGGAGATGACCCCACCCTCCCAATTCTCTACGGAGTTCTGTTAGGGCTCTAGTGATATTCATAAAATAGAGAGATGCAGGATTTTTGGTGATCTGAACCCCCAAATACATAAAACTTTTTCTAGCCCACACAAAAGGAGTATTAGCATGCCAAGAAGGGCGCAAGTATCCAGGCCTAAGATATAAGGCAGTCGACTTTTCTGAATTAATCTGCAAACCCGACACGTTTCCAAAGTCCTGGAGCAAATTCAATATGTGACTTAAAGAAGAAGAGGGTCTAGAGATATATAGCAATATGTCATCCGCAAAAGCAGTAATTTTCAATTCTCTGTTACCTATCGATATACCTCGAATATCTAGATTTTGTTGGATGAGCCGTAATAGCGGATCAAGGGATAAATTAAAGAGAAGGGGAGATAGGGGACAACCCTGACGGGTTCCCCTGAACATCTCCACCGTCCCTCCCCGCACCCCATTTACTAATAGGGAAGTTTTAGGAGATAAATATAAATAGCGGATTAAATCTATAAAATCTTGGCCAAAAGCTCTTCGTGCCAAAACTTCACAAAGGCGAGGCCAGAGGACAGTGTCAAACGCTTTGTGGCAATCTAGGCTGAGGAGCATGTTATTGGAGGATGGATCACCAAAAGAGGCCACTGTAGCTGCTATCGCTGCTCTTATACCTTTTACTGAGTGCCTACCCTGTACAAAGCCTAACTGGTGGGAAGTAAGGAGATCAGGAAGTATACTTTGCAATCGTGTGGCCATTATCTTGGCCAATATTTTAAAATCCACATTAAGCAATGTGATTGGTCTATAAGAGGCCACTAATTGGGGATCTTTATCTGGCTTAGGTAGGAATATGGTATAAGCCGAGTTAAAAGTAGCATATAAAGGAGCATGTTTGTGAATACACCTATAGAGTTCCAATAGAGTGGGGGCCACATTATGTCGCATTCATTTGTAGTATTCTCCTGAAAGACCATCTGGGCCCGGAGTCTTGTGAGTTTTAAGACCTGAAATGGCGTCGTTAATCTCAGTAGGAGATATGTCTCTATCAAGCCCATCTCTCTGCTCTCTGGTTAGTCTAGGAAGGTGTGCTTCGCTCAGTAGTCGATCTTGGAGATTCAAATCGATAGGTCTATCCTCATAGAGAAGTTCATAGTATTTCTGAAATTGTTTAGAGATTAAATCTGTCTGAGAAAATGAGGTCCCAGAGGTAGGATCCTCAATCCTATGTATGAAACTCCTCCCACCTCTAGCTCTGGACATAGTAGCCAACAGTTTTCCTGGCCGATTCCCCCATCGGAAATATTTATTTTTAGCATAATCTAATTTACATTAAGCTTGGGAAAGTAAGAAAGATTCCATCAATTCACGTGTTTGTTTATATACCTTGAAAGTCTCTCTGACCGGGTTGGAAATATACAATTGGAAGGCTGAGGACATGGCCGCCTGCAGAGAGTCATGTTGATTATTAACTTCTTTACATTTTCTAGAGACATAATTAATAATATGGCCCCGCATCACCGCCTTTGACGCCTCCCAAAAGAGCACAGGGTCATCCCAATGCTCTATATTGTCGTCAAGATATTCATTCCATTTGATTGTTAAGAAATTACGAAAATCTTCTGATTTGGACAAGTATGTGGGGAAGCGCCAAAGGCGGGAGGCAGCTACTAGAGAAGTGTTGTACAAAGAAATACTGATTGGAGCATGATTGGAAATGACTATATCACCCAGATTTACTTCTTGTAATTTTGAAAATAATGCATCTGCCACTAAAATATAGTCAATGCGAGATAGAGTTCTGTGGGCTGCCGATATGTGAGTATATGATCTATCAGTAGGATTTAGGATCCTCCATGGGTCAGTTAGGCCTTGGAGAGATTCAAATCGTGCCAGATGTTGCCAATAAACCGAGTGTGGTCTCACTGGAGGGGTAGATCTATCTAATACTGCGTCCGCAACTATATTGAAATCGCCACCCACTATTACATTTGGATTATCTCTGGTCAGTAGAAATTGAGAAAGTTCATTTATAAAATCTGCCGGGGAGTTAGGTGCGTAAAGATTCAATAGAGTATATTTAGTATGTGAAATAGAGATATCTAAAAGGATAAAACGCCCCTCCGGATCCAGGTATTTATCATGAATAACATATGGCAAGGCTCGGTGTAGAAGTATTGCTACCCCTCGTGATTTATTTCTAAAGGGTGCAGAGATGCACTCACCGATCCAGGAGTCCCTCAACATGCAATAGTCTCCAGCCCTCCAATGCGTCTCCTGCAAAAACACTACAGAACCCTCAAGCCTCTTAAGAAGTGTAGTAACCCTCTTTCTTTTTATAGGTGTATTGAGGCCTCCCACATTCCAAGAGATTAACTTTAAAGTATTATCTATCTGAGGAGTTGAAGGCAAGGGTGACGCCATTATCCTATACCCTTAGGAGGAAACATAACAAGTAAATACATAGTAAAGAGAAAAGACATCTCCCCGTCCCAGCCTTCGAGAAGATATCGTTGAGGGGGGCCCTCCGCACTGCAGGTTAAACATTTGCAAAGACATATCCTATTCAATACAGACATAACATCAAAAGATCTGTGATACAATATAATCTGAGAAAAATTAAATATATGTGCCTTGGAGTCATTATTTTTTCCTTTTTTCCATCCAAAAACATTTGTACATTCCCTGAAAAAGGAAGAAGTACCGAGGAAAATAGCAACAGAAATGAAAATTACCAATAATGTCATTTTGCGCCATTTCTGCGGACCAATAAGGAACGCCAGTAATAGTCAGCGAACGCGGGGACCAGCCGCAAGTTAATCTGAACAATTGTTAACATGATACACCTTTTTAAACTTTTTAAGGCCTTTGGTTTGGAGACCTCGAAGGAGAGCACCTATTAAGAAAATGAGCCTTGGCTTTGTCAGGGTCATCGAAGAAAATAGTGCGGCCATCCTCTTCTACTCGCAGCTTAGCAGGAAACATAAGGGCGAAGCGTTGATTATTCTCTACCAGGAAACTGCACACTGGAGAGAAGGCTTTTCTTTTTTGAGCCACAGAAGCGGAAAAGTCCTGGAAAATCAAAATTCTGGTATCATCAATTTGTAGCTGAGGAGACTTCCGATACGCCATGAGAATCTGCTCCTTAACTCTAAAGTCCAGGAATCGAGCAATAACTGGTCTTGGACGACCTGCAGCATTATCTCTCTCTCGACCGATCCTATGGGCCCTTTCTATTTGTGGTGGGGCAGATCTGGAGACAATTTAAGAGCTCGTGGCAAGGCAGTAGAAAGATATTCCATCAGACGTTCACCCCTCACTGTTTCAGGAACTCCAATAAATCTCAAGTTATTGCGCCTATTTCTGTTCTCGAGATCATCTAATTTCTCCACCAGTGCCCCAGAGGAGCGAGAGCAGTCGTCAAGGCGAACTTGCAAGGAGTGAATTGTGTCTTCCGCGTCACTCAACCTTTGCTCCAATCCAGAGATACGAGAGGTATTGGCATCAATCTTCGCCAAAGCTGAGTCAAGAGATGTTTGCATGACATCGAATTTTTTGTCAATCTGGGGTAGAAGTTTTCTGGAGATTGCCTCGATCATATCCGCAATAGACGTCTGAGCTACTATAACCCCCTGCTCGGGACAGGAGATGTCCTGTGGGCCCGATGGGGTCTCTGAGGATCCATGTGGCGTGGAGGAGGATTTGTTCCCCGTTGGTCTATTTCTGCCCATCATAGAAGGAGTAGGTTGTGAAGAGTCGCCCGACTGTGATGTCTTATCCAAATATCTGTCCATTACCTGACAGCCAAAAGAAAAAAAAGGCTCATAAAAAAAAAATATATATATATACAAATATATATATAATAACGGGTGTTTACAATATGCAATATTCTACGAGTAAGTTGCACCCAGTAAAATTTACACACTAAAAACCTGCGGCTAGGTCCCTTTGCACACCAAAAACAATCACATATATCCACAGAGGTCACCTATTAAGAATATTCTGCCACAATATTCAAAATAAAGAAAACCACCACTAGGTGGCGTCAGTACCTAACATACTACAGCAGAGAACAGGTAAAATAAGACTTAATGCAAGCACTAATTCAATTGTGTTGTGTCACAATTTGAGCTGCTGAAATGTTGCAGTACAATTAAATAAAAGTATCAGATCTGGAAATGGGTTTTGGCAGAAAAACTAACCCCTGTATAGTGACCGTATATTAGCAGAAAGATAGTGAATATAATCCACGGTATGAAACAGTAAAATATCAGCCACGGGTTAACCAGGTATACAAAATAGCAGTAGTTTCTAACAATTATATATGTGTACATATAAATATGCACACATATACCCATACTCACATATACATCTACCACAAATGTGAATTATACCAAAGGGTTGTATCCAACAAAATACCCCAGCACTTTAGCAGTTTCGAAGCTAAGATGGACCTGACAACAGACGGCCCTCTTGAAGACCTGTAAAGTAGATATAAATGAGGACACATATACTTTAGTTGTCTCCACAAGTTGCAGTGTCCTCTATCTTTTTGTAGAAAGCGCTGAATGAGAGGGACAACGTAGGGATAAGTCCACTTCAGGGGGAAAAATAGGACTCAAACTCCAAATATGTATCCCCCGGCAACCAAATAAGAATCCAGCAAAATGTCCATGTATATAGACGTGGTGCAAATTATGTCTTTATAGAAGCTATCCCCACATTTTAGGAGAAAGGGTTGAAGCGTGGGAGAGTTAGCTGTATCACCACAACTCTGGGGACAACAACAGACCGTCTGGTGCGCAGTAAATTCCAATCACTCACCGCTGATGTCTGCTAATGGTTTAGAGCCAGTCGGAGCCCCGACTGTAATATCAGGCAGCTTGGGGGAAGTGCTTTGCAGCAGCGGCAGCCACGAGGACTCCGGTCACAGCCGCTCGCATCAGACGCTCCGTCCACACACCCTGGAGGTGTTCAGCACAAGGTGGAGAGGCCGCCGGACCGCAGACCACCCCCGTCCGTCAGATGCAGCAGAGGCCACGTTTCCCCGAGCACCCGCCCGCCACGCCAGCCAGCGCATAGAGCAGATCCCAGGAGCGGGAGAGGAAGGCAGTCCAAGACCCGCCGGCCTACCGGAGGGAGATATGCCAGGGGTGAGAGAGGAATGCGCCTATCCTCAGGCGGCTGCAGGGTCCGTCTCGTGTGTGCAGCAGAGGCCACGTGTCCCCGGGTGTCCAACAGCCGCGCTAGCCAGCGCGCGGGACGGAGTCCAGGAGCAGGAAAGGGAGGCAGGCCAAGATCCGCCGGTCCACTGGAGGGAAGTGTGTCAGGGATGGAGGAAGATGTGCCGATCTTCAGGCGACTGCAGGGTCTATCCTGTATATGGAGCAGAGGCCACGTGTCTCCGAGTGTCTGATTGCCGCACCAGCCAGTGCACGGAGAAGTCCCCAGGAGCAGGAGAAAAAGGTAAGTTAATATTCGCTGGGTCACCGGAGGAAAAAATGCCAGGGGTGGGACAAGAGGTGCCTATCTTCAGGCGGCTGCAGGTCCTGTCTTCAGTAGGCCTGCTGCCATGCCGATTCGCGCCAAAACTTGGCCGGACTCCGGAGTAGTATGAAAAGGCTACCGACCTTCCTCAAAAAGACATCTGTCTGATCCAGCCAGACTCCCCTTTAATCTGCTGGTATTGTTGACGGGGTCTATATGATTTTAGGTGAGGGTATTAGCAGATTTCCGCAAGAAGGCGCGGAGCAGTTCTAAAATGCGGCCATCTAGGATGCCCCGCCTCCGGAAGTCCAGATCATTTATTTTATATTCCAAAGATACACATTATAAATTATATAAAATCCAATACTTAGGTGTGCTGTTAATAACTGTTGTTGTGAAAATGACCTTATCTGTGGTCTTTATAGTCATATATATTACCTATACTTAGATAAAGTATCAGTTTAAATACTGTACCATTACTCTTCTTAGAGAGAGAGAGAGAGAGGGGGGGGGAGAGAGAGAGGGGGGGGGGAGAGAGAGAGAGAGAGAGATACAGTCAGGTGCATAAATATTGGGACATTGGCAGAATTTTCATATTATGGCCTCTATATTTTTAGAGAGTGAGAGTGTGTGTGTGTGTTATACAGTCAGGTGCATAAATATTGGGACATTGACAGAATTTTCATATTTTGGCCTCTATTCACCACCACAATGGCTTTGAAATGAAACAAACAAGATGTGCTTTAACTGTAGACTTTCAGATTTAATTTGAGGGTAATTACATCCAAATCAGATGAATGGTGTAGAAATTACAACGGTTTCTATATGTGCCTCCCACTTTTTAAAGGGGCCAAAAGTAATGGTACTATCAACACAAAAGCTATTTGATGGACAGGTGTGGGCTATTCCCTCATTATTTCATTATCCATTAAGCAGGTAAAAGGTCTGGAGTTGATTCTAGGTGTGACATTTGCATTTGGAATCAGTTGCTGTCGACTCTCAATATGAGATCCATGCCTGTATATCAGATCCTGTGGCTCCATCTCCCTAATCGGGTAGGACTCCTTACTGACTTTGTGCTTCAATTCAATATTCAGCACCTTATATGTTATATGTTTTCTGTCTCATTATGCTTCTTTATTCTGTCTTTTTATGTGAATAAAAATGTTTTTTTATCAGAATATATTGAGACTTACACTATCTATTGTGTTTTGAGCGCCAAGAGGTTACCACTACTGTTTGTTCTCATTATATGTTATATTTGGAAGTATGGGAACTTCCTACAGTGATTAACCTCTAGGGCAGACTCTATACATATTTTTGCGCCTACAAAGGGTTTTCTATAACTTTTCAGTCACATGTTTAGTCTACTAAGGTGAAAAATCTCAGCCTACCTGCATTTCATCACTGCTAGCTATCTTTATTTTTAACATTTAGGTTATAATAAACTTACCTGAAAAGATATATCAGCAGCTCAGTGGCGTAACTAGGGTATTTGGAGCCCAGGGCAAATTTAAAAAAATGGATTCCCCCCCACTATGTGCACACGCCACAGACATGCACGCCGGAAAATAGCCATGGACACAAGGTATGCGTGGTCACTGAAAAATAGGGCGTATGAACAGGTCACCCTCCCCTTTCTCGTCACTCTGGGAATATTCCTTTCCATTCCATATGCACCTTAATGCAATGCCCCTTATACAGTCCCCCTATGCAATGCCCTCAGTAGTGGTCCCCCCTATGCAGTGCCACCTATAGTGGTCCCCCATATGCAGTGCCACCTATAGTGGTCCCCCCTATGCTGGTCCCCAGTAGTGCCCCTTATACAGTGCCCCCAGTAGTGGTCCCCCTTATGCAGGCCCCCAGTAGTGATCCCCCCTATGCAGTGCCCCTTATACAGTGCCCCCAGTAGTGGTCCCCCTTATGCAGGCCCCCAGTAGTGATTCCCCCTATGCAGTGCGCCTTATACAGTGCCCCCAGGAGTGGTCCCCCTTATGCAGACCCCCAATAGTGCCCCTTATACAGTGCCCCCGGTAGTGGTCCCCCTTATGCAGGCCCCCAGTTCTGTCCCCCCCCCTATGCAGTACCCCTTATACAGTGCACCCTGTAGTGGTCCTCCCTATTCAGTGCCCCCCAGTAGTGGTCCCCCCTGTGCAGTGCCCCTTGTGCCCCCAGTAGTAAGCCCCTTATATAGTGCCCCTGTCCCCAGTAGTGGCCCCCCTATGCAGTGCCCCTTATATAGTGCCCCCAGTAGTAGTCCCTGCCTATGCAGTGCCCCCAGTAGTGGTCCACCCTATGCAGTGCCCCTTATATAGTGCCCCCAGTAGTAGTCCCCCCCCCTATGCAGTGCCCCCAGTAGTGGTCCCCCGATTTAGTGCCCCCAGTAGTTGTCCCCCCCCAATGCAGTGCCCCCATTAGTGGTCCCCCCAATGCAGTGCCCCCAGTAGTAGTCCCCCGATGCAGTGCCCCCAGTAGTACTCCACCCCCAGTAGTGGTGCCCCCCCCCGATACAGTGTCCCCAGTATTTGTCCCCCACTATGCAGTGTTTCCAGTAGTGTTGCCCCCCCCCACCAGCAGTGCTGACAAAGACACACATGAAAAAAAAAAAACACTTACCTGAAATCCCTGGTCCGGCTCCCTCTGCTCCTCCGTCCTCCCGGGCCGGCCCGCTCTGCATTAAGGGAGAGACGTCATCTCCCATCACTCACGTGTCTCCCATCACCCACTGCGGGAGCCGGAAGATGGAGCTCATGAGTGAGCTCCAGCCCGGCTCCGGCAATGGGCGCAGCAGTCAATGAGAGTCTGTCTTGTTGAATTGTAAATAAACCTTTAGTACATTCCTGCCTATAAACCTCTAAGATTCACCTGCCTAGAACCTCTAAGACAAAACCTGCCTATACCTTCTAAAACCACAAGATGTCGCTAATTAGTGCTGTGTTTGATTATACCATTAATGAAATACTGAGACAGTTGAATAGCGGTCCAACGCGCTAAAGATTATTATTCAGGTAAAAGTACAGATTTTACAACGCTATGATCTAATAATGAGCGCAAATAAATTGTACAAACATTAGGTCATAAGGTACAGTTAATATACATGAAACGGTTATTAAAGATCAAAATACAATGAGCAATATGAGACGGAGACAGAGGACAGAGAGACAGAGGACAGAGAGACAGAGGACAGAGAGACAGAGGACAGAGAGACAGAGGACAGAGAGACAGAGAACAGAGAGAGAGAGAAAGAGAGACATCAAAATACAATGAGAGAGATATCAATGTCTGCCGAGAGCACATGTTCAAGATGGCTGGTGATGGTGTGTGTGTGTGTGTGTGGGGGGGGGGGGGGGGTAGTTGGGAATGCTACCTGCCCTATTGTCCAAACCGCATGGTCTACAGACAAACTCCATTATGAAGAAAACCCACATTGAGTTGTAACTCTGTAAATCATACATCCATCAATGATCACAATTATAATAATTACAATATACCTATCTGACCCATACAACACCATAACTGGGTAGAATTATAATTTCCTTTGTTCACTCCACTTGGAGGTAGCCATCTTTAACAAACTGCAGACTATTTTCCATACGGCAATTACTTATGACCATTCAAAGCTGTTATTAATTCAACTTCCATAATATAACACTGATACCACCCTATGATTACATTCATGAGTATACAACACATACCAAGCCTATCTCTCCCAAGCAGAGATATTGTTCAAGCACATGGGAAGGCCCTAACACAGCTAACCAGCGGATCTCAAACAATTATATCAACCAGCATCAATCATTACAAATATTGCAAAAACTCCATAATCAATCCCTTTCCTGCATGCTGCTAAAACAACCAGTATGAACAGACTATTGTACACTACAGTGTAGATGATAACATTACAGACTAGATCACATCATATCATCCACTGTATGCTAACACAGACTTATGAATTCCCTTACCAAACTACAAACTTATTACAAACAATCTAGATAAGCTAATAACAGGCTAACACAAAACTCGCTACAGATACTCAAATAGACTAACTACTGTACAGTTTAACAACAATATACTTAGCCATATTCCCGATTGAACAGAGTCCCATTGTTTAGGTTGTCTTGTGAGAGAGAGAACCTCTCTCCTCCAATTCCCCGCTCCCAGTGTGCCCTGGCCTCTGAGTGTGTCCAAAATGTGCATGCCATGTTCCCACCCCCTTTCACCTGTGAGGTCATCAGAAAGGGAATATCCTTTTGGTTACCTGAAACTACTGCTAATTAGATTCTAGTCTCAGTTAGCTATCTCTATTGATTAGACTGGAATAACCAGTCCTTTGGACAAAAATGTAAACAAGCCTACACAATGTCATTGTCCTTTGATAAGGGTTAGAAATCTGTTACAAGGCATTCATTGGACAATTTCAAATGGATACAAAAGGTCTCCAACCTCCCTTTGCATCCCCCTTTCTCCCCTGCATGCAAATCTAAGCTGCTATGGCATACAACATTTCAAGTAGTTATTCTCTCTAACATTCATATTTCATAGCCGCATGTTCTGATCTTCATATTGATGTCACCGGAACGCTGTGGGAACAGAGTAGATCAGTACAGTACCAAACACAGTCCAATTGTCATTTACTAAGCTATAGTTACAGAAAACATTCATTTCTTTATATACTGACATTGCGTTTAAACCAAGTAATAATTATCCTTTTTGCGTTACGGGACCATTGCTTTTAAATGTATGTATGCAGGGAGAAACAGCACTGAATTGCGTTGTGCGTCTGAGGGTCGGTGGGGCACTCAGCGAGCAGCACTAAGCTGGAAGGGCATCTATGTGTGTGTGTGGCCATGCCAGTATGATTTTGGGAAGGATCACTAAAAAGCTGTGTTCTGTTTAACATTGTGTGTATGAGTTGCAGGGAATTTTGCTACTTTTCAAATATAAGTCTGTGTGTGATATTATACACATAAGTCCATGCATGATGGGCCACATGTACGTACGTACATACATACATACATACATACATATAATATATATATATATATATATATATATATACATATATACATACACATAAGCACACATGTATTTTTCTGATGTTTTTAAACTGCAATTGCAAAATGTGTTTATACAGTGAATTTAATTCTCATACAGGAAGGAGGCTTCCAGCTGTGCTGTCGGAGCCTCCCTGTTTATTCTGCCTGTTTTGGGTTGAAGATGGGCTTTGTATAGGGTTCCAAATGCTAATAATTAGTGTTTGTGTTACACACTGTCTGCATGTGTTTGAGGAAGGCTGACTATGTACCTTTTTTTTACAAAATAGTGCTGTGAGATTTTATTTCTAAGATGGAGTCTTGTCGCCCTTTACAAAATAGCATTGCGCAGATTCCAATTGCAAACAGATTCTGTCTTCGCCAATTATTCGGTTTTGACAGTCTGATCAATTCATTCACTGGCTACTAATTAAAACAAACACACAGCTGGCGGCTGACCGAACTCCTTCCGGTCAGCACTATACTGATCACAGTGTCATGGACCCCGTGCCGCTGGTCCGATGGCACCCAGGGCACAAGCCCTGCTCAACCCCCCCCCCCCTACTTACACCACTGCAGCAGCTATACATGATAATTGACAGTTCTGTACAAAGCAATTAATTTTATCCAAAAGCTAAGCCTACTGAGGTGATACATCTAAGCCTGTCTGCACTTCACCATTGCTAGATACTTGTCTATGTAACTATCCAACATTTAGGTGAAAATAAACTTACATTATACTGTGACAAGCCATAGCAGCAGATACAGCTGGTAAGTAATAGTTCTATGGAAAACAGTGACTCTTACACCAAAGCTGAGTGACATCACAAAGATTGTCTATGATGTTAGCCAGTCAGGTTTAGCGCACTGATGAGATAATCTCTTGCCTGCATTTAATATCTATCTATCTAACATTTTTTTGGTATAACATTTAGGTTATAATAAACTTACCTGATACTATGACAAGACATATTAGCAGGTACAGGTGATAAGTAATAGTTCTTTGCGGCAGTCGCAGAGATGTTTTATTCACAAAGTGAGTAACAGGTAGTCAGCATTTGGGAGAGGTAACGTGTGGGGGATGGGGGGGTTGTTGTTTGAAAAACACTGGCATTTCGGACACTTTTCTGGGCATGCTCTGAGCCTCTCTGAATTCGCTCACATCTAGAGAGGATCCGGCGTCTTAGGAGAGCCGCTCGGTCTGTGACAGTACAGGCTTACTCCAAAGTTTGATGTGCAACTAATGTTTCCTTTTTTGTACATAATCGGCAGTTCGCTGCATCTTGCAGGCTATTACATAAACCCTTATGTCTACACATTAGATGCATCGATAGTCAGTCAATCTGTAGAACAAGCGCTCAAATATCACTCACATATTGTATTTTCTTGTCTATTGTTCATATTGACTTGCAGAAGGTGACCACTGAAACTGCCATCAGGCTGTGACTATAAGAGGATGACTGGCTTTAGTTCACCCTGACTCATTGTTTAATGAAGTCACTGGCTCTTTTGCTTTCCTTCATGAAATGCTGGAGGCACAACTTATAACAATTCCTAAGCCTGGGAAAGATCCAGGGGACTGTAAGAATGAATGCCCTATTGCATTTTTCAATGGTGATGTCAAGATCTAGGCCAAATTTATTGCTAAAGTCCTTAGCCCCTTCCTTCCCTCTTTAGTGCATTCTGAGCAAGTGATTGACATTGTTTCCACGTCACAACTCACAAGGGGCATGACTTTGCTTTCGCAAAAAGCTTTTGATAGACTTCACTGGCGGTACAAGCGGGCTTTTATCTCTTGGCTTTTGTGACCACATCCTCACCTTTATTTTGGCTTTGTATAATGCTCCCTCTGCTCGTATATTTAGTAATGGGCTTCTGTCTAATGTATTCCCTATAACTAATAGCATTAATCAGGAGTACCCTTTCCTAGAATCCGTGCTACGGCGGAGTTCCCAGCTGTGATAGTTGGGGATACGACCCATTGTCTCTTTGCTGATGATGTTCTCCGGTCTGTCACAGAGCCACTGACCTCAGCACCCCACTTACAGGACTTGTTGGATAGTTATAGTAGAGCTTCTTATTACAAATTGAACACCTCCAAATCTGATGCTTTAGCCATTAATATTTTATAAGCCTCTATGCTGTCTCCACACTGAGTTTAGTTATAACTGGCAGCCATCTACTCTTCTACTTGGGTATCCAGATCCCCCCCATCTCTTTCCATGGTTTTCGATGTTAATCTCTCACCCCTTCTTAAAAACCGACGTCCCTAACTAAATCCTGGTTTTATTATGGTATTTCATGGTTGGGCCATTTAGCTGCCTATAAAATGTTGCTACTTCCCAAACTCATGTATACGTAACTCCAAACTGTTTAAAAAAAAAAAACAGGGAGATTAGGTGCATGTCCGGAGCAGAGGTGTGGCTTCGTGGGATAGGGGCATGGCTTGCGAGAGGGGAAGGGATTACTTGCTAATAAAAATTATTGATGAAAGAATATAAAGAAGACAAAATACCAAATGCTTGGGACTTAGAGAATTTCTGATGATTTTTTTTTTTACTTGTCTCTGTTTAAAATAAACAAAATTTAATTTTAAAATGATTTATATTTATCAACACTCTGTCCTATATTCTTTTCTTTATTAAACTGTTTAGCAGTGCTCCTTGAAGTGCCTGTAGGGAGACCCAACTGGTGATCACATCTGTGCATATGACACACTCAACAAATAGCAGCAATCATTTACTTTTCTCTTGCTGGTTATTAGGTCCCCTGGTAAGGAATCTTCTAGTCATATGAAGCAATCGTAATGTAATCAACACACTAAACCAAGGGGGACACATTGGAAAAGTTTATTAAGTTGATAAATAACATTAGTGACTCTAGTGTGGCATAATATGGTTCTCTGTCCTAAATAAAATACGTCAGGCATTGTCTTATAACATGGACAAAAACAGCTATCTCAACACATCCAACCACAGTGCGACAAAATATTCATATAAAAGTGTACAACCTCTCAGATCTCTGGAACATTGGCGAAAGAGCTAAAAAAAAAAAAAAAAATGTGGCTTCCTATGAACAGATACAGGTTGAATTTTGCCTGACATTAAGAACAAAACATACATGTGGAATTGATACATACTAGTAACACAACACTATTCATACAAGCAATGAGAAATGTAATTGATACCAGATTTACCATGTGCGTCCTGTGCTCTCTTTTTTGGGAGTATTCTGTTAGCCCTCAAATTGCTGGAACTGATACTGCCCCTATCGCCCAGGACTACATCTGTTTGGAAGATCCAACCAATCCAAATGTTGTTTTGAAATAAAACAAAATAACTTGGTAGAAGTACTTTGTAGACCTTCACTGTATGGCTGATGGGATCCAGTTTTAGAGTAAATAGCTACTACCGCTGTGAAATAACTGGGGAAACTGAAAAGGACAACTGTACAGATGTCTTCACAAACTGATAAATAAAGTATAAAACAACAGAATAAATTATAAACCGATATCAATGGCCTATGAGCAGATGGTGTTAGCTGAGGAGTGATACAGAAAGGAGTCCCAGTAACAGCAAATGCTGGAGATAATACTCTTATTATGATGGTCTCCTAGTCCCCTATGGTAAGATTCCTATGGACAGTGCAGCTGGAAGAGCCCAGCTCTGTTAAAGTTACTGCTTGAAATGAAAGTGCTGGAAAAGGCAGGAAAACACAAGCGAGATGATCCAATCTTTAATTCTGTTCAGAATCGCGAAGTCTGCAGCCAACAGCAGTGATTAGAGCTGCTCCCTTCCCGCTGCCGTCTTCTGAGAGCAGGAAGGAGACGTTACACTTTGGGGCAAGGTCTGCAACTGTCTGGTGCATGATTCTGGAGAAGCTGCAAAGGAAATAGAGTTTATTACAAATGTCAGATCAGACTACAGTATAAATAAAAGTGATATATAACCCTCCCCCCCTAGGGGTGCTTAACCCTAATCCCCCCCCCAAACCTAACCCTGCTAGAGTCCCTAATTCTAACCCTCCTCCCCCGCAGCTATCGCTAAGGGCGCCCTCGACTTACCTTCATTCGGGCTGGCGTCCTCAGCATTACGGCATCGGGATCAACATAGGTGTCGGTATTTCGATGTCTATGTTAAATCCCTTGCTGGGATTGAGACCGGCGGCTCTCATAACTACATCTATATTTAAATATATATATATATATATATATATCTATATATACACATACATACATACATACAGGTTCAGTCTCCCATATCCAAATATTCCGAAATACGGAATGATTTTGGCATGACTGAGATTGATGGTTCAATGTACACAAACTTTGTCTAAGGCACAAATTATTAAAAATATTGTATAAAATTACCTTCAGGCTGTGTGTATAAGGTGTATATGAAACAAATGAATTTAATTTCTGTACACAAACTTTGCTTGAGCCACAAAATTATTGAAAATATTGTATAAAATTACCTGCAGGCTGTGTGTATAAGGTGTATATAACACATAAATGCATTCTGTGTGTATATTTGGGTCCCATTCCCAATATATTTCATTATGATATGCAAATATTCCAAAATACGGAATATTTCGTTATCCAAAATACCCCTTGTCCTGAGCATTTTGGATATGGGAGACTCAACCTGTATCTATCTATCTATAATATAATATATATATATATATATATATATACACACACATACTGCCAACTGCCTTATCTGCAGGGACGCTTCATTAATTAATTAATTATAACCTTATGGCATCAGTAAAGAGAAGGTTCAACTAGACTGATTTGTTTCTGCTTCTCTTGAAATAGGCTGCTGTTGCATATAGAAATGTTCATTTATGAGGATGGTAGAGAGATTCAATTTACCTTTTTTCTACATACAAAATAGCCCACGCTGTCTTTGATGGACTGTACTTATACAAAGAATGTAACAATGGGGGAAGAATTATATATCAGGCAGTTACTGCATTTGGTCACAATATCATTACTTACTGTGGATGCAATTTATATAAAGTTCCATCAACTCCAACTGTGACCTCCAAATGGTCCAGGCCTCTGTTTTCTCGTATCTTATCCACAACTGCTGCCATCCCAGCACCGCACAACTGTGCTGCTCTTCTTGATACAACGCCACAAACCTCTTTGACGATTATACTGTCATCACAGGTGCTGTTCAGACCCAGCTGCTGTAGGATTGACCGTACTTGCAGCAATGCTAACCTATCACTGTAAGAGACAAGACATGTCGTGTTATCACCTCCTGTCTGTTTCCAGATCTTACCTATATGCACAGCCTAAGGTGAATCAAAGCTTGAGCTGTGTCTAAATGTGAAATAAGAGATGTCCACTTTCTTGGCATGGACAGAGGGTTATTTAAGACATACTGTACTGTATATTTAGTCTAGACTGCTGACTGACTCAACACATACATTGCTTAATTATCACAGTCAATTAGTAAATTCAGTCATCATTCTCCTGCAATGGCAAAATCAAATGCTTGGTAAGAAGTACTTTGTGCTCTATGCTATGTATGGATACCTGCATTATGTATACAAAGCATTAAAGCACACTATTGCCATCACTCAGATGGAGAACCACTTTGTAAACTACATCAATGGTTAGGAGAACAGCTTATGAATCCACTATGAACCAGTGAAATCACTGAGAAACACACTGAGCTGGAATCAGAGGTGCATGGAGTTTCAGCTACTGGAGCCAATGTTTGCGGGGTTGCGGCGGCGATAATATACAAGGAACAGGGGACAAGGAAGGGCGGTAGAGCTAGGGATGGAGCCATTAATAAGCAAAATAAAGAACTTGGACCAATTAACAAGAAGACCAGAAAACCACCCCAAACTCTTCAATAACACGGAGGGTCTGAATCAGGGCCTATCTACCAAGCCTCCTGTGTCAGCCAAAAATAAGAGCCTGTCATCTGCATACAGTGCAATAGAAAGAGTACCTTCATCAAGGCAGGAAGTCCTGTAATCTACAGTTTGATATGGTTTTCTTTGCTCTAGACTAGCATAAATAAATACTGTATAAAGGGAATTCATGGTGTGCACCCCTTATATTAATTAGTAGTGTTTGGTTCCGCTGCTACCTACCTCTCAATCTGTGAAAGGAATTTTGTTTCAAAGATACTTGTCGTTTTCAATGCCTCAGAAATCTGTCCTCGGAACAGAAATCCTCTTTTTGTAAAGTCAATTAAAATGTTGCGCACAATTTCTCCTAAATACATTCCACTGATCATCTTTTCGTACCTAAAAGCAATATAATTAAAATTAATGAAGTGTAGTAGGAAATTAACATCAAATCAATTTACGCTATATTTTTCTTTTAAACATCTTATAAGAGGATGTAGTGAGTATGCCGGCCGTCGATATAGGGATCAGGATACCGGCGTCGGTTACTTACCACTGCCGTCTGGATTTTGCACCTTCGGGCTTGCACTGTTGGGATTTGAACCGGTGGTCAGCCGCCGGTATTTCATACCCAACCCCTCATAAGCCCTTCTGATGTCTGTACAACATACCTTTGTTTTCCTGAATTTAGTGACAATTCATCAACAGCTTTGTCATATACTGTGCGGATATCGTCCAGACACCCATTGTCACCGAATGCGCCCCATTCCATATTAACACACATCCTCCCGTCATCTCCATCCACCATCTCTATGTTTCTCATCTCTTCCATGTAGCATGCATTGCTGCCAGTACCTGCAACACAACAGGACGCTTAGCATGTAGATGATGTTGTTTTATGGAAAATAGATCCCCGACAACCTCAAAAGACTCTAATATTTTATAATTTTTTAAATAATTACATTATAAGACAGAGAAAGCCATTCACTGTGTTAGTATCCAAAACATAAATAGCACTAAGCTGATAATAAATAGCATATTAAATAATTGATTAGCATAAAGCATCATACTGAAATGTTGTAGGAAATTTTTTCAATTACTTTCATATTTATTTCTTAGTTTATCTACTTTATTGTATTCATTCTGACCACTTTTGCTGTCATAACGCACTGCATCTACTGTACATTGTGTAGGAAAACCTGGTCCTAGGAATGGATTGGGTATGGGATCCTGGCGCTCAGGATTCCAGCGGTCAGACTCCTGACGCCGGCATCCCGACAGGGTTAGGACACCGGTCAGTATGATAACCCTCCCACCTCCCTACCCCTAACCCCCCCTCCCCGATGCCTAAACCTAACCTCCCCCTAGTGCCTAAATCTAACCTCCCCCTCCTCACACCCTAAACCTATCCCTCCCCTCTTAGTACCTAACACTAACCCTCCCCCTAACTCCAGTACTTACCGTTGGGATGGCGGCGGTTGGAATGCCAGCGCGGGATTCTGACAGGTGTTGGGATTCCAACATCGGCATTCTAAGCGCCAGTATCCCGGCTGTCGGCATTTTGACCGGATCCCCCTAGGGATAATGAACTTACCCACAATGAGACCGATCTCACAGTTTGGATCCTCATATGCACAAGTCATCATTGTTCCAACTGTGTCATTTACTATGGCAACTACATCCAGGTCAAATTCCTTATGAAAGGGAATAAAATGAAGACAATTAAAAACAAATTTTTGGTGCAGCCACAATGTATGTGTAATGGGGCAATTACTATGTGCATTATGCAGCAAATCACTGGTATTTTAGGAGTTCTCCAATGATCTTTGTTATTTCTTCTTTTTCCCATCATCTCCCAGAGTAACCTACATTATTACATGACAGTACATTATGACAGCTAGCACCGAATGCTCTGCCCTACAGCAATCAGAAAAAAAACTATTCAACGATGCTGCATTTTATTTCCTGATTTCACGATCCACCAATATGCACCATATATTACAGATAGATTTCAGTGATTTGCAGATCATTCTCAGCAACCAAAAGATCTGCCAATTGTGAGAGGCTCATAATTTTACTAGTAACAGTTGGCAAGTTGGCCGATCATTGCCATACACTAGCCCAGCTCCGATTGGTTGGGGAAATTCAACATGTTGGACAGCCTGATTTACCGATTATGATGACTTTTTGGTCAGAATCAGCAATCTGTGAAGTACCCAGAGCATCTTCAATATGGTCTGGGCAACTGTAAACATGGTAGGGTGTCTGCCTGTAGCGTCTAAAGGATGCTACTGGTGGCACTGCCGCAGTGATGCTCCAGTCACCTTGCTAGCCAGAAGCGAGGGCCGTGGGGCAGCGACGATGCCGCTCACAGAGCCCTGCACTATACCCGGCGGAACTGGTTTCACACCCCTACTCACGGCCCTGGATAACATCCTAACAAACTGTATAACACTGAAAATTACATTTTAATATTGGAACCTACAATTATGAAAATTAAACAACGAAATAATTCCATTAGTTATGCTAGAATTGTAGTATGTTGTTAGAGTGTATATAGTGAATAAGGGCGTGATTATATACTGAATAAAGACACGATTACAGTGTGCTGGATGAGGCAGATGGTGTATTAGTCATATATACCTCTCTTCTCTTGATTCCTTCCCTTAGTAGAGTAACCACATCTTCACCCTCACAGTCCGTCGCTTTGAAGCCTTTGGTCCAGGTTAGCAGAATACCCTGTATATAATTATATGTATACAGTTTAGATTTTATCGCATGCCAGTGACAGAATACAGCCAGCCGAGTCTAGTCACAGCATTCCATCATTATAAGTATACTGGGTGATTTATATTTCATTCAAATACAACAATTTTCTTTCTTAGGCCAGGATGTACTAAAGGTAAATATGCGGTAAAACCCTCGAAAACGCAGTTTTACCGCATTCCCCAGATGTACTAAGCACCTGGAATGTGAAACATTACGGTGCTTCATCCCGATGAGTAACGCCACCTTCAGGTGGAGTTACCAAATAGAAGCCTATGGGCTCCTTATCGGGATGCTCCAGGATGGGAGGGATCCCATGAGCCCCCGCAGCCGCCGTGCTTCTACGCAGATGGACACCAGAGGGACTTTTGGGTGTTAAACCCGGAAGTCCCTCTGCCCGGCAGCATCGCAAAGGATAGCTCTTATTGGGAGAGCTGTCCTTTGCAAAATTCTTGGTACATACCGCGGTACATCCCCACCCGAAGTCAGGGGGGATGTACCACATCGTTAATACGCCCTTAGATTTTACAATTTGAGATGATTTTTTATTTTATTTTAGACTATAGATTTTTTTATTTAGAATCACACTGAATGCTGTGGTTCCTGACTTCTACTACTCTTTGTATGTAACACTGGTCCTGAATGGTCAGGCTATAGAGACAAAGCACATTCCCCATGTCAGAACCCAGAGCCCAACATAAGCCCCATGACTCACAGCGTCCAGACTTGTCTGCTTGCAGGGGAAGGAGAAAGTGAATCCCAGGGGAAGGCGCGCTCCTTTAATCCCCATGTAATCCAGGAAATCAGAGATGCAATGGACAATATGATCAAACAGCTGAAATACAGGCCGTGATAATATTTGTCATTTCTGAACAAACTGAACACAACAAATAGTTACAAGTGACATGATTTAACAATCTTTTTAATGTACCTCAGGCTTCACCACAATGGTGGCAGCTCATCTTCTGGGTATAAATAATATTCAATTTACTAGGAACCAATGAAACACTAGCCACGGCCAGCAACATGGCTCCCTTTGTGCCTCAATATACAAGCAATGGTTCCTAATGAATTCATTGATTGCATTCTCACGGCACAAAATGGCTTCCACTGAGTACTTCACGGGTGTATTTGACACGTGCTAGTGACATACATTGCTTATAAAGATAAATTGTACCTTCGCAGATGTTTAGAAGAGACATTATGGGCCTGATTCTCAGTTGGGAGCAAAACAAAAAAAAGAGCATGTTGGTAAAACCGTGCTGCACTTCAGGTGGGGAAGATTTAACATGTGCAGACAGACTAGATGTGAGATGGGTATATCCAAGCCCAAATCTAATTGCTGTGTAAATATAAAGCTGTCCTGTATGTGTGGGCTACATGTAACAGCAGCCAGTATTTACCCTGCATGCAAAAAAATGACATGTATTTGCACCCCTTGCAGTGGAACATGGTTTGTCCAGGTAGTTACTTGATCTTTTTGGTTTGTTCCCAACTCAGAATAAGCCCTTATACATCAGCTTGTTTCTGAGGTAAAAATGTTATAATGTCCAATTAATAATATCAGAAAACAACTAACAGGTTATTAAAAGCCTATACTGTCCAGCGTCTACAAGCAGATATCCACATAGTATGTATGTGACATACCTCCTCCCCGGTACCTTGCATGACATCTGTAGGGATGGCGTAGATTTTATTATGCATTTCCACTGTTCTCCTTTTACCACTTCGAATCTTGACAAGTAAAACTCTAAAGTTTGTTCCTCCAAGGTCCAGAGCCAGAAAATCACCATTTTCTAGGGGAGAAAATGTACAACTAAAAATCACACAAAAACCTGCCAAATACTATACTGAAAGCAGAAAAAATCCCCAAAAACTAAAGACAAACAAGAGTTTATAGTAAAACTGGGTACACACTAAACGATGTGTGTACCCAACGATATCGTCTGCGGCAGGACCCGGCAGGGGTGCTGGCATCGGTTAGTGTGCATACACACTTGCCGATGCTGGATTCGACGAACAATGGTTTGGGGTTTGGTGATGGTGGCAGAGTTGAGTAGAGCCATGCTGCATTTGTACTGCAAGTACAGGCAGTTGGGGATATCGTTAACGACCTGCGGGAGTGCGCATCGTTAACGATCTAGTGCGTACACACTAGACGATTAAACAAAATTGTTGTAGCAATGTGTCGTTATCGGCAATATCGTTTAAAGAATTGTCTAGTGTGTACGCACCTTAAGACTGAGCAATAAATCTCTTATGCAAACTCCGGATGGGAAAATGCAGCTCCTATTGGGGTTATTTACTATAAGTACAAATGTGCAGGGCCACACAGCTGAGCTGCAATAGCTGATAATTCCCATGGACAGTCCCCGGGTTTAGAGAGTTGAATATTCTACTCAAGTTCAGTAAACATGTCATAATGGGGATTGTGGTCCAGGGCTTAGATACCCCAGCTCAGCAGCAAAGTGTGCCTGAAATGTATTTTTAAAAGTTGGCAAAAATGCCATAGTGCCCAATCAGTGACCTACTGTAATCAACTCAGTGCAGGAAAGAGATGAGAGTCTCCCATGTCTGCAGATGGTCAGAGATTACCACCATTAGAGAGCACTCCAGAGCACATAGGTAACCATAGGTTACCAAGCTACAATTGTCATCATGTCTAATAAATCCCTTTACCATAAAGAAATATATACACTGTTGTGCAGGTCTGTTTATAAAATGAATGCAGCAGCGAATGTATAACTACATTTCTGATGCATATATACAGTGCTATGCATGTACTGAGTACTTTTGAATTATTGCTGCATTCCCCTCCCTTAGTATCTGCCGGGCTTTGCTCTATGTATTGTTACCTGTGCCATCCGGTGTGCTGCGGACAAAAGTTGGCAACATTTTAACTTTTGCAATTTCATGAGTTTTCTTCTTCAGTCCACTCTCTATCTCGATCCTCATCCTTCTCTTCACCTCCAACAACTGCTCATGAGTGAGGCTGAACTCCTCCAGCGTCTCATCGATCTGTCTTCTCTGCTCCGCCAGGCGGTATGCCACCACTGTCACCATGGCAGCTCCCTTACCACTGCCGCTCTCTGACAGTAAGAACCTCACATCCGAGTCAGGGACCAAACGTCTGACAGTTTTATGTAACCGCCTGGAATACCTGCACAAAACCAGCACATAAATTCGTAAAATAGTATCTTAAAACATTCTGTATTCAATATCTGCAATATATATATATATATATATATATATATATATATATATATATAAAAACCCCTAAGGGTCTGATGCAGAGTGGCACACCTAGGTGTAGCTGCATTGCATTTACAGTAATAAATGCAGATGTTTGCCTGCATGCATCTTTCTAGGCCACACCAAACTTCTTCATACAGATGTGCCCTCAGACATCTGGCCTCATAACGTCACACAGCGCGACTTGCCTAGTGTGAGTGAGCCACTAGGTCCCATGTTGCTCGGCACCAGCAGACTGTCCTGATTAATTTAATATGCAAAACTTGTATATCTGCGTGCACCTGAAGCACAACGGAACTAGGAATGAGAAAAGCTGCGGCCGCTACATTGTAGCACTTCGTATACAGATTCAGAGACTCCGGTGAGCACAGATATACACGTGTCACATATCAAATTAATCAGCACAGTCTGCTGGTGCGTCCTAGTCGCGACTTAGGCGCATTTTTGGCAAAAAAAGACGCCTGACGCTAGAGTCTCCCGGGACCTGGCACGCTGAGGGGGGCTTTTTAGCGAGACTGCAGCAAAGATGTGTAAGGACACAGCTGTATGCTTCTTTAACCACTTATCTGGCATCATCACATGGGATGCGAGGGTGGGCAGACAGGCTCTCTCTGCTGCACTCACATCCCATCTGACTGCAAGTTCTGCTGCTCTCCAGTGCCCTGGACGGGAAATACTTTCCTCTTCCTGAATGGGACTGGCTGTTATGTCGGCGGTCAGTGATTGCCGACATCACATGCTTTTTATGCACCCCACAATGTTTAGCAATCGTCAATATGGGACTGATGTTCAGGAGGTCAGCTGGAGAGTGACTGAAGTTCCCCTCTTATTACCTATCTCTGCACACACCTCTGCTACTTTTCTGCTCAGAGGGCACTGAGGGGAAGGGGACACTCAAACTGCATTCTATGGGATTTGGGGTAGGGACGCAACGTTTATATTATGAACTAAGGCTACTGGGGTGGTGGTGGTTGGATAAGGTATAAGGTTATGGGCTTCTATGATTTACAATACATGCCACAGGGTGGCGCTAGACAGTTCCTAATTAATTAAGTGGATTTTTTTACTAAAGTAGTTTAAAATGTTTTTAAATACAATGGTTTTGACCTAATTAGGTAATAAATATTGTCAGCTAAGTGGTTAAGTAGCTGTCATCACTATCAGTGCACATCTGCAGCAGCCCTTATATCTAGTGCAAGAGATCTATCAGAAATCAGATAGATCTCTGCGTACATTCACCTCAGCATAGCCTGCAGTTCCGCCTATACTGTATGCCCAGGACACCCGCTCAGAACACTTAGCCTACATGAGAACCCCCAGTTGCCACCCAATTACACCCATTCAGCTGCACACGGAGATGTGACTGAGCTGCCTAGGACTCAGAATCACCCTTAGACTCGTACATTAAGCCATGGGGCGTTTGCAGATTGATGTGCCCGCAGAATGCATTTGTGTACAACTTTGCATCAGCCCCTAAAATATTAAATAAATGAAAATATGATAATAATCTATAAATTAGTATTTTAATTAATAAAAAAAAAATCTGTGGTACAAATGGACATACACCATGTAGACAAAAGTCATTGGACAGCCCCGCTCAAGTGAAATGGTCCCATGCATACCATTGCACACGAGTTCCAAATGGCCACTAATGTGGTGGTTTTGACAAGAACACTTTCTAGGGAGCCCCGTGCACTTGCAGTTCTACAGAAACAAAGAATGTTTTTATCAGGATGACAATGCAACCTGTCATGTTTCCAGGGCAACGCTGGACTGTTATACAGAAAATTCGGTAACCCGGATGGACTGGCCAGCTCAGACTCCAGACCTTAACCCCACTGAGCACCTCTGGGATGGATTGGAGTGACGGGTGCGTAATAGGCCAACTCGACCTTCTACAGAGTCACAGTTGGTCACTTGAACTTAAGGCAGAATGGTAACACATACCGCCTGCTGTTGTCCAGGAACTTGTGCTTAGTTTGGCAAGAAGGGTGTCTGCAGTAATCACTGCACCTGGTGGATCTACAAAGTACTCACGTCAATTAAATATTTTTGATCTATTTGCTGTCAGTGTCCAATTACTTTTGTCTATATAGTGTATCTAACATTAAAGAAAAACCAGTGCATATATAGTATAGTACAGTCAGATTAAGACCTCACGGGGCCCTAGGCAAGACATGGGTTTGGCCCCCACCCTGATCTATTCATACAATGAATATCTTTTCTAGACAAACTAGAACTGAAGTAAAATCTTACAAAGAACCCCCCCCCCCCCCCTACAGGAACCAAAAATAAATTACAAAGCAAACTAATCCATAAAGAAATAAACCTAATAGGGTCTACTTAACAATAAGATGTGTAAGGTAACATCTTCAATCAGCAGTGCCTGGAATTCCGTCAGCACGTCATAGCAAACCTATCCAATGTGCAGGTGCCCTGTTACACTCACACAGTCACAAGTGGAGAAAGGACTGAGATACAATTCCCCCTTCCCATTTTTGGAACCGCCATACAATCCTGTGAGCTTTTTTGTGACCACCATACAATAAGAGCATTTGTGTGACCGTCATGCACTGCAGAGAGCATTTTTGTGACCGCAATACACTATAGGAAGCATTTTTGTGACTGCCATACTCTATAAAGATAATTTTTGTGCCTATATTATACAACAGAGAATGTTAATGACCACCATTTAATACAGAAAGCATGTAAATGAACACCATATAATACAGAGAGCATGTGAATGACTGCCATATAACACAAAGAACATTTGAATGATTGGCATATAATACAAAGAGCATGTGAATTACTGCCATATAAGACAGAGATCGCTGACGCCATATAAGACAGAGAGCATGTGTATGACTGCCATATAACACAGAACACTGACCGCCTTATAATACAGAGAGCATTTGAATGACCTCCATATAATACAGAGAGCATGTGAATGACCTCCATATAATACAGAAAGCATATGAATGACCACTATACAACACAGAGTAGTTTTGAGCCTGCAAAACAATATTATCCCCTCATCCGAAAAAAAAAATCCCTCCTACAAAATCATTAGCAACCCCATTCACCATAACTGAACACCCCCCCATATGAAGTTCTTTATCCACATCAGTAAATCCATTCAGTCATTACTGTATTTCCCTCTGTCTAATAAAATAAAAACCTTCATGCTAAGTAACCCCTTCATGTTAACTCACCCTCATAATAAAACCCACACACAACTTACTAATAAACTTTCCCCAACAATACCAAAGCCCCCCATCCCCTTCTTCCCATCCCATCCCATCCCCTGCATCTCTACTTACCTGTTGCTGTTCTGTTCTCACTGTGAATCTCTCATGAGGCTGCTGCTGCTGATCTCTGCGGGTCAGAGAGTACGTGATCGGCTCCTACAAACAGAGATCAGCACATGCTCCTCTGACCCCTCTGCAGCATCTCATGCGATTTACCCAGTAGTGCAACAATGTGCCCCAATCCTCTACATGTAGCTACTGGGGCCCATTAGCCCTTAAGGCTCTGGCAGTGTGGTCCTTGCAGGATGTGACTGTTGGCAGGTGGGCCACCTAGCCACATGGCACCCGGGGGCTACTGGGCTCCGGCTCCCAGTCTGTGTCCTACAGTCAGTGGCAAGCTGGCACCCTAGGACCACCGGGCTCTAGGAACCTGCCTATACCGCCTTGTCTGTAATCTGACTCTGGTACATCTATTTATTTACAGATGAGAGTAGGATAAATATTATCCCCTTTGTAATTATAACCACGGATAGAAGGACAAATCATTCAAAGAAGGAAACCTGCCCAGTCACGGAAAGAGAGGGACAGGGATTAGATGGATTATACTAAGACTGTTCCATGCATATAGGTAAGTCCTGGATAAATTTAACGTAATGTGTTAGTATTAGGGATATTAGTGACCCATCTTATGGGGTTCACCTTGACGAGGTGGATGGGCAAACATGTACTAAGAACCTCACTTACACTCCATGTTAATTGTAGAGTTTATCAGGATTCGTTTTTTTCTATCATTGTTCTTAGTACCTAGAGTGTGCGCCTGCATTCTATGTCCCATGCATATAGGTACCAGACAACCAGTTGGTATTTGCCTGTACAGTTGACGTGTATATAACATTCTTTTAATTAGGGAAGGTTCTAAGTGAAAGACAACACACGCCCATTGCTGCCACTCATAGGTAGCCAAATTACACAAAATTTCTCTGGATGAATAGGGTACATTAAAACAGTTGAGACATGGCAGACAAGGCCGCCATTAGGCTAGTATGGGGATTACACTTGTGAGGGAACCCGGGCTGCTAAGGGGACATGGCGCTGCTATCCCATCTGGAAGTTCTTTTTCCTTCACTAACCATAGTTTTATAAAGATGACTTTCAGCAATTCTGGTTGGGTGTTTAAAGTAACAAGGTGGCACAGTTGGGTCTTGGATTTAATTATGCCCAGACCTCTATATATATCCAAAGATATGCTGCTATGCTAATTTGCTTCTAAGTTGACCGTGGTTTTTATGTGTCTGTGATAGGAAGATTGTCAGTTCCACTGGCACAGAGACTGGTATACCGGAGTACAGTCCTCTGTGCAGCACTGGAGATTATACTCAGATTTTGAGTGGTATATCATGTTTTTAGAAGAACTATCCCTTAAAGAATCTATTTTCACTTGAACTGTAAATACAAGTAGTCACATACAAGCTTTTATAACTCCTTTTTCAGTTTTACACCTATTATGATTAATATTTTGGGGAAGGAGGATCCCAACATTTCACAAATTATAAAATGATGAAGATGAAGGATAACCGTGGCACTTACTGTGGATGCATCTTGTAAAGTGAGCCATCGATGCCTACTGTGGTACGCAACCTGGGAGTCCCTTTATTGTCTCGGAGACGTGAGAGAATACCGCCCAGTGTACCAGCTATCAAGTTAGCCGAACGGAAGGAAACAATTGTACACACGTGTTGTACGGCAATGCAGTCTTCATGGGACGGTTCTACCCCCAACCTTGTCAATATTTCTTTGGCTTTGCTTAAGCCTTCTTTACTCCTACAAATAACAATAAGTCATCATATTGTTTCTCCAAAACGAACAGCATGAAAGCAGTAGTATTCTCTTCGTAAAATATATTCTGCAACAATTTAGAAGCTACCTTATTCTACGGGTAACTATGGGCCTGATTCAGACCCACTCGCGAGCGGCTGTCCGCTCGCAAGTGGGTCGATGTTATGGACTGAGCATGCGCACGACGGAGGGAGCTCCGTCGTGCGCATGCGCCAGATGCGACGAGCGAAGGAAAGTCCTTCGCTCGTTGTGTCCGATCAAAGGGGGCGTGCTGTCAATGTTGATTGACAGCACGTCCCCTTTGGTGGGCGTGCCGGGGGCGTGCCTCCCTGACGGGGGCGTTCCCACGGGAACGCCTCCCGTCAGAAGCCGGTCCACTGACATCACTAGTGATGTCAGTGGGAGTGATTTTGGC
This sequence comes from Taudactylus pleione, assembly GCA_031769625.1. Classification (NCBI taxonomy): domain Eukaryota; kingdom Metazoa; phylum Chordata; class Amphibia; order Anura; family Myobatrachidae; genus Taudactylus; species Taudactylus pleione. The sequence goes on along the minus strand of JAUIMM010000015.1, from coordinate 47,752,224 downwards.
TCTGATAGAGCCAAAATCACTCCGGAGCTTGCGGTTGAAAACCTCAACCGCAGGCTCCGGCTCGCAATTTCGATGGTCTCGACCATCGCGGCCATCACAATGCACGCTCGTATAGCCTGTGGGTGGTGACCCACAGCTATACGAGCGTCCAGGAGGACGCTCCATGAAAATGGAGCCCGGCCCTCATTCAGAGCGTGCGCTCTGCTCAGAGCGTACGGCTCTGAATGAGGGCCTATATTCTTTATTCATTAGTGCAGTGTTTCCCAACTCCAGTCCGCTGGGACCCCTAACAGTGTTTGTTTTCCAGATCGTATCACAAGTGAAATAATTAGCACCACCTGTGGATTTTTTAAAATTTGTCAGCCAGTAATGACTATATCTGTGCACCAACTAGGAGATCTGGAAAACTTGTAATGTTAGGGGTCAATGAGGACTGGAGTTGGGAAACACTGCATTAGTAGATTTGACAATGATCTTTTGTAACAGAATGAAAATATATTTTACAACAGAACATAATGGAGACAAGAACAAACTTTCAGAGCCAATATTGCAATTGGTTAACTTGAATTTAAAATACATTACTAGAGAGAAATACAATATGACCGTATATTGCTGAAATAACAAAACACTGAAGGTCATTTATGAAGTGCAAAGCAAACACTCCACATATAATTTTGCGAGCGAGATAATCTATTGCAATAAAGAAGTAGAGAGCGCGCATTTTCTAGGTAATTTCGTACCATGCAAAGCCAATCGCAATACACAAAAGTTTCCATCCAAAAGGACCTAATTCAGAAATTTACGGAAACGCAATGTTTACACAAATCTCTGATGTTTTGAGATCTGTATATGAGCAGATCTGGGGCTGCGATGTCACTCACAGTGCCCCAAACGCTGCAGCATGATTGACTGGCTGCTGGCATTTGGGGCACAGTCAGGAAGCATCCCAAAAAACGGGTATCCCGTTTTCATGGCTGTGTCGGGGCTTCACCGGCCATTGCAGATTGATTTCACTGGCCATCCAGAGTAACCTGAGGGTTACTTAGATGTCCGATGGTCACGCAGTTTGTTCCGATGCTGCATCTTCGAATGAAACAGCAGATCAGTGAAGCCGGCAGGAGGCGCTTTTTACACAAGCTGGTTTTACCCTTAAAATGATTGCCGCTTTAAAAGACTCGCAGGAGTTCCCGCAACAATTGCAGCTTACAACCTGTTACATCCTCTTCGCCAGGGTACCAACCCTGAACAGAGCAGCTGTGGCTGGTTTTCACTGTAGCAGAGGGACTCCACATTTGTGGTCTCCCTGTTGTAGTGGAAACATATTACTGGGGCTAAGAAATCGTTTGTGAGAAATACTGACAGTTTTTGTCTTATTACACAGAGAAATGTACAACATATTAGCAGTAGGCATCAAAAGCACTTAATAAAGGAGCCTCTTCTCATTCTAAAATAAAATAAAATGGATACATACACTACCACAAATTCCATATACAGGGCCTGATTATTGATTCAGACATGGACGTAAGCGCCCGATGTTTTACTTATATGCATGTATCCACGATGCACTGCGCATACGTAACAATGGGCACCACCATCAGACGCAGATAAGAACTGCATGGAGATCTATGCAGTTCCGATAGGCGTTCCTGGGCTGTGATGGGGGGTGGTTAGAGGCGGTGGGCATGTCAAGAACATGCCGGTGGCAGGGCACTTTGGATAGTGCGGCCGGTGGCCACTCGATGTCGCGCCTTTGCAGATTAGAGATGCAGCCAATAGGCGTCTCAATAGCATTAGCATAAACAAGTCATAGCTGCTACTGCTTTGCGTCCACCTCTCAATCACCCCCACAGTATGCAGTGGTTTGACCTATAAAGGTTTCATTTAGCTTTTAGCAATTCACTTACTTCTCTATGGCAGAGACGTGTTTAGTTTCAAATTTCCCTCTAGTCAGAAGTTCTGGTGTAATTCTGCCTTCAAACAGAAGTCCCTCTTTGCCCATTTTTACCAATATAAGTCTGACAAGTTCTCCCATGTACATGCCGCTGACCATCTTTTCAAACCTGTGGAGAATACAAACAGTAGTCAATAGCCTGCACAATTATAGAGAGTACAGGGGGTTATCCTGAAATATTGTACTGACCTGTGTAGGATTTGCTTAAATTGTTTGTAACAATGCCTACAATCTGTAGCTTAATGTGTTTTATGGTCCTATAAAGAGTGTTGAATTTGTAGATTAAAAAAAGGAATGGAATGTCTATGTACTGTATACTTGCCCAGGGCATATAGTCTCCTTGGTCAGCTGCTGTAGATGTGACTAGCAGTGACGTGCGGTGAGGTAAATGGCTGGGGAGGCACTGGCTAGCCAGATTTACACATACATATATGAACCTGAGGGTTCATGTGGGCAGTATACAGAGGTGCATCAGTATATAGTGCTGGAAGTTCGGTGTGTTTTGATTAGGGATGTGTGGAAAAGGTAGACAGAGGAGGCAGTGCCTCTCCTGCCATACACTTTATACTCCAGAGTTTTGACTCTTCTTTAAAACTGTGGAGTATGTCTAAGTATGATAGGGAAGGCTCTGCCTCACCTGACCGCACATCACTGCGTTCTAGCTTGTAATGCCTTACACAGAGAAGTGCAATGGGGAACATATTACCAATAAAGTAACGGTTATGCAAGACTGAGACACGAAGTCCTCCCACACTCATTTAATATATTACACACGCCCTTCTGCCTGTAATTAATTTTGTACTTTAGCAACTGCAGTTTTTTAACCCCACAACCTGCAATCCATTGCACTCCTACCAGACAATTTCACCCTCCAGTGCAATGTATTTCTCAATCTCACTCACTCCCATTGTCCTGCCTTTCATCTGCTGCCAGGTACAGTAGCGGATGAAAATTCACCATGGTCTCAGTGATCCTGGGTGACAAAGGCACCAGATCCCCTTCAGAGTAGAAGGACATAGCTGGCACAAGAGTTCTGAGGGTGAGTGTCTGTCTAGTCACTAATCATCTAGTGACAGCAGTGTGGGACCTGTTCTCTGTATTAGACAAGGATTCACAATAATGTTTGGTCACTAGATAACATCCTACCCCTATAACCTTGCACCGCCTATATCCTTCTATTCAAGGGGAACTGCCTCGCTCCACCTATATCCTTCTATTCAAGGGGAACTGCCTCGCTCCACCTATATCCTTCTATTCAAGAAGAACTGCCTCGCTCCACCTATATCCTTCTTATTCAAGAAGAACTGCCTCGCCCCACCTATATCCTTCTTATTCAAGAGTAACTGCCTCGCCCCACCTATATCCTTCTTATTCAAGGGAAACTGCCTCGCTCCACCTATATCGTTCTTATTCAAGGGGAACTGCCTCGCTCCACCTATATCGTTCTTATTCAAGGGAAACTGCGCCACCTATATCTTTCTTATTCAAGGGGAACTGCCTTGCTCCACATATATCCTTCTTATTCAAGGGGAACTGCCTCGCTCCACCTATATAGTTCTTATTCAAGGGGAACTGCCGCGCGCCACCTCTATCCTTCTTATTCAAGGGGAACTGGACACCTTTCTAGCGCAAGATGAATGAAAGCAAGCTCATGCCCCCAACTTAATTCTGGTCTAGTCAGCAGGATGGCCAAGAATTTGTTCAAGCCCTAATGGTGACTAGGGGAGTCATGGCTGCGCCCCACTGGGTGCTTTTTATGGAAACTGCCACAAGGGGTATGTGGCCATGCCATCTTTGGGAATTGGTTACGCCTTCTTGGCAAACCCATGTCCACAGCAAGGTGTTCCTCTCTCCGCGCCCCTGGCTGTAAGTGTTTGAGCTGCAGATAGTAGGTTTGCAGATACTGGGCCTGATTCAGACCCGGTCGCAACCGGGTCGATGGTGGCCCAGAGTGCATGCGGACGACGGAGCCGGCTCCATCGTGCGCATGCGCGAGACCCGGATAACGACTGGCAATCCGTTGCTCCGGGTCTCGCACCAAAGGGGGCATGCTGTCGATGTTGAGTGACAGCACGCCCCCTTTGGTGGGCGGGCCGGGTGGGGTGGCTGCCCAAACGGAGGCGTTCCCATGAGAACGCCTACCGTTTGAGGCCGGCCCCACTGACATCACTCTGTTAGAGCCGAAATCTCTCTGGGGCTTAAGGCAATGAGACCCTACCACAAGGGTCTCGTCGCAAGCCCGATGGTCGCGATGGTCAAGACCATCGCGACCATCATCATGGCCGCTCGCTATAGCTGTGGGTGGTCACCCACAGCTATGTGAGTGGCCAGGAGGCCGTTCTTAAAAAAGAAAAAAGACCGGCCCTGATTCAGAGCGAGCGCTCTGTCAGAGCGACCGACTCAGGGCCACTGTTCCTTTATATGTTTGATATGTGTAATTGAATAGGCAGGTAGCACTCTTTATGTCTCTTTAACAGCTCAGTGGAAAATCAAGGCAGAAGAGGGTGTTTTATCTACATACAAATGAAGCTGTCAATTTTTGGGACTTAGCATGAACTGCTTTGGATCAGTGAAGATACTTACAGCTGTTTTCCTGGATTTAGGGAGCCTCTGTCGATCTCCCTATCAAATTCTGTCCTAATGTCCTCCAGGGATCCGTCATCTCCAAATGCCCCCCACTCTGTATTAATGCACATCCTCCCCTCATCTCCTTCCAGTAAATCAATGTGCCTCAGCTCCTCCATGTAGCAAGCATTGGTTCCAGTACCTTAGAAGACAGATCACAGTAAGTGGAATACCCCAACATCCATGTGTAGAATCTTACACATACTGTAAATAATTATATCACATTACCTATGATTATGCCAACTTCACATCGCTGATCATCAAACCCACAAGTCATCATAGTCCCAACTGTGTCATTCACAACGGCCATAATTTCTGCATCATAGTCCTAGGGAGTGAGCAGAAGACAGGTATTTCATGGTGCTTAAAATAAACCTTAAAGTGGATATTTTATTAGAAACTCTTAAAAGTAATACAATAATATTTACCAGAAATGCAGGCATGGAGGTATAGAACGTACCTCACCTGTGGCTGCATATATTTCCAAACCCCCACACCTCATAATTGTCCTGTGGTCACTCTTATTATTACACCTTCCTCTCGATTTGTATTGTTTAAATGTATTTGCAGCAGTAATTATACAGTCTATATGTAGCTTGTTTCCTGGCCTTTTGGCTAAGATCAAGTTTTAGTTTACACATGGGGGTTTAAAGGTAACCCATGGGGATGTGTCATCGTCATTTGGAACTCCGACCATTAAAAGTGAGGTGCTGAAGACCTGAAATGTCAAGTAAACCCATTCTTAATGAGAGAGCCCCAGTCACAGAAGGTGGGGAAAAGGTCTGGGAGAAACATCAAAGATTTCAGGTACAAAACACTTTTCCTTTGCCAGGATGATATGGATGTGTGAGAATATTTTACATAAAGATGGATGAAAGACTAACATACTATGGGCACTGTTTTGTTTATTTATATCACCCTTTTACTTTTTTATGCATAACTTTGCACCTTGTTTTTGTATTTTTCTCATGGATTGCCGGGGTATGGCTATCCTCTATGAGCGTCTTCCCTGAGATCTAGGGGTAGGTGGTGTGATTCTAAGGGCTTCCATTGTTCCACACTTTTGTTAGCTCCCTTTTTGGGGAAGCTCTGATGGATCCCAAGGTAAATGGATCTCCAGCCTTGCGAGGACACCTGAAGACCGTTGCCCCGGCCAGAGCCCTACAATGATGACTGGAGACCCATATTTCCAGAGGACTGTTTGTATCTTTTTGGAGAAGGTGCACTGAGTGAGGAGATAGCTGCATCTCAAGTTAAAAATAAAAATATATATAATATTGTATATATATATATATATATATACACACACACATTATATATATATATATATATATATACATACATACATACACACACATACAATGTCTTTATAAATTACACGTTTCTTACATAGAAAGGAGGCAGAATACCAGATAATCCACTAAAACTAAATGACTTACTCCCCGTTTCTTGATTGCCTTGTTCAGTAGCTTAACCACATCCATGCCCTCCACACCACTGGCCTTGAATCGCTTGGTCCAAGTAATCAACACACCCTTTGGAAACAATAATAAAATCAGTGAGGTGTTGGTGAAACATGCTGGGAGAGAAAGATATATAAAATAAGCACAAACTTTGATAAATCTAAATCCTAACATTTGGTAAAGCTAAATACATCATAACATTACATATTGCACTTTTTTTGGGGATGATGATACTAATCTTTATCAGTGAAGTACTTAGGGTGCGGCTCTCCAAATCTCCTTGGTGTTTTCTCCTTGGTTGCCCTCTGGAAGGTCTTGACAAGCACACTGTCAAACTATCTGCACAAATCCTCAATGCAGCTTGGTGCTTGGACACTGGAAGTGCCTGGAACCCCACACTCAGCAACAACTTCTAACTAAGATTTGGCAGTTGGCATCCAATGAGAAACTGTCTGCTCATCTTAACACATCTTATAAATATACCCAGCTTTGGCATGATTGGCATATTTACAATAGTTCCTCACCCAACAGAGATCCCTCCCAGGGTCTTCTGGATCTAGTCCTTGGCCATATTGTTACTGAGCTCAGATTTTACTGTACATATATTCTTTCGCCTTTGTATATGTTTCTAGCGGCATCAGTGGCCCCTGCAGAATGTTATCAATTTGTATATTTCCAATGTTGCAGAAAATAAAACTAACTTGTTAAAAAAAGGCTAACATTTTATGGACATTTTAGACAAAATTAAGCAGTAAAATAAATAAACACCATAAAGCTTAAAGATGTGTTGACAGGCAAATCAATTAGACAGCTTATAAAGATAGCACACCTTTGTCTAATCACAGAACGATAAATATCCTGTAAATATAATTGCTGTATATATAAATATATATATATATATATATATATATACACACACACAGCATTTTATATATATATATATTTATATATATATATATATATATAAATATCCTGTAAATATAACTGCTGTGTGTGTGTGTATATATATATATATATATATATATATATAATATAGTATATATGTACTTATACTGTAAGTCAGGCTCAGTAGCTGTTTAGATGTGCATGAGAGATATGGATCAGCAATAGCAGTAGTAGTAACAGTAATCTCATACAAGTTACACATTGAACCCTATTTGTACCTCATCTAGCTTGGACTGCTGGCATGGGAAGGAAAAGGTGAACCCAACAGGCAGCTTCTTATCCTTAATCTGCTTCTTTTCCATGAAGTCTCCAAGGCACTCAGCAACATGGTCAAACAGCTAATGAGACAAAGCACATTTATATTGTGATATGCACAATGACAGCTGCCACATGGCAAGTGATCCAGACTCTGTTCCTTCTTTACCAACTAGAAACCTTCTACTTACAGCAGTCATGAATTAGGCCAATATTTCTGGGCTATTGTTATACTGGCTAAGCCTGAAAACCAACTGTACAATAACACTGAGAGACTTCTTGGTTCCAAGTCACCAGAGCTGCTAACCGACAGAAAATGTACTAACAATCAGTTTTCACCCATATTTAAGAAAAAAATTAAGATGAGAGCAATCTGAACCTAGAATAATATACTTTGAATTATCACAGCAATGGCTTAGGTTATATAACATTGTAAGCCCCTTGGTTCAAGCCTGAGCCCGTGCTTTGTAGATTCTGCTCCTACGTCCAGCTTATGATAATTACTAGATGTCGGTAGTGGTATCCAGTCATTAGGTCTACAGTAAAAAGATAGACAATGTTTAGGTAGACAATACAAGTTAGACAGGCAATATGTCGACAGGGTCTGAAGGTCGACACACTAAAGGCCGACTAGTAAGGTCAACAGGGACAGAAGGTCGACAGGGTCATTAGGTCGACACAGAAATGGTCGATGTATTGTTTTTTTGTTAGGGTTAGGCACTTACCAGAGGGTTAGGCATTACTCCGACGGTTAGGGTTTGGCACCAGGAGGGAGGGTTAGGGTTAGAAAAAAAAAATGTGTGGACCATTTCTGTGGTGACCATTTGTATGTCGACCTTCAGACCCTGCCGACCTTCTTACTAGTCGACAGTTAGTGTGTCGACCTTCAGACCCTGTCGACCTATTGCCTGTCTATTTTATATTGTCTACCTTTTTATTGTAGACCTAATAATCCACACCCGTCAGTAGTTATTGTAAATAACTATATGCAGGGTGTAGAGTAGAATTGTTAGTGCTACATAAGCATTAGAATAAAAGACTATACATAATACATTCTTTATAAAACCAATGACAATATTGGAGATGAAACACAATTAGTGGACACAATGGATAGCAGTTACAGTTCTATATCTTGCTAACATTCTCTGCTCTATGGCGCAAGAAGTGCATGGCAGCGCTTTCATCCTATGTGTTTGTACGTTACATTTATATGTATTTCCTTGGCCAGGGCTATCCAACTGGTGGCCCACGGGCCACATGCTCCCACCTAAAGCTTTTTGTGCCCTCTGGGTTCCCTTAATACCCCACAGATTGCTGGATGACATTTTGTTTCAATAGTACTTGGCCTGCACACCTACAATACAGAAACATGAACCTAGCCATGGAATACACAGACAGCACTGGACACTACTCCATTTTAAAACTGTATGAAGTAATAATTTTGTATTTAACTGGAGAAAAAAAAGTGGCTTCATCATCTCACTGAGAACTAAATACGTTAGAGATTGTTTGTTACAGTAAGAACAATTGATAATGTAGTGTACAATGGGCTTGATTCAAATTTATACGGTATTGCAATGCCACAGGAAAGCGGCTGTGTAATACTGTACAACTAATATGCTAATGCCTACAGAAGGCGCCTGAGGGATAAAGACGTTTCCAGCTGGAATGCTGCGTTCGAAGACTTAACAGCGGATCAACAACGCGACCATCGATGCTTCCAGCATTGGCCATCCCGGAAAACAGGAGTGACATGCCCCTATTTCCGGCGCCACCCACTCTTCGCTCCCAATCATGCTGTGGCTTGGGGGCACTGCGTGTGATCACGCAGTACTCGTTCTGTACATGCTCCAAATGCGTCCTGCACATTCGCAGGCAATCCACCATCGCAAATGTATATGAACCATCAGGTTTACGTACGTTATTTCTGTATAAGGCCCAGTGTGTTTATCCACAGAGCACATGCAGGTCTATGCAAATTTGGTTCATTGTCCATCAAGTTCTGGATAATAAATCAGGTTAATTGGGAAAAAGCATACTGATCCGGACAGACCGGTGTCTGTTTACGGTGGGGTAAATGTGTGTGTGCAAGAGATTATACAGTTTTACAGTATTGTATTTAGACATATTTTATATCTATTTATTTATGTGCAGTTTTTGAAGCAGTAATTGTGCATGGAATAAATAGATAAATTGTTACAATTCCTTCACCATCATTCTATAAATTTTTAAGATGTTGAAACAATGACCGAAAAAAAATAGGTTCTCACACTTCACAAAGCATACAGTATCATTCTACAAATGGGATCATACTATTTACACGTCTACACATACTATTGTTCAGCTATAGGGTGACAGGTGCTAGCTACAATGGGCTGTTAATAGATTTACCCTGGTAAAGGACGAACACAAAGGTTAATTGTCAGCTGCAAATTGTTTCTTAAATATTCCTAAAACACCCCCTGTAGTGAGCAATAATAAGCTGTTGTTAGATTGCAGGCATGTATTGCCCCTTAACTGACATCAACAGCCCATAACATCTGTCAGATCGGGTCCCACAATTGCTGCCTGAATGGTCAAGATTTTGTAGGAATTCATCAAAAAATAGACCAGAGAAACTTGATCTACAAGTTTAGTAAATAGCAAAATGCAGTAAGAAATTCAAAACTAGTAGAGATTCCCACCAAGGCCCTGTGTGGAGTTTGTATGTACTCCCTGTGTTTGCATGACTTTCCTTTGGGTACTATGGTTTCCTCTCACACTCCAAAAACATACTAGTAGGCTAATTGGATTGTGACAAAAAATTAACCCTAGCGGGCGGGTGGGAGTGTACATGTGGTAGGGAATATAGGGCCAGATTCAGCAGTGTATGCAATTGCAACTATGTACGCACATCGGTCGATTGTTCAGAACTGCGCATACGTATTCGCCGCACTGCAATTATGCACTCAAATAGGAATCCATCGCAGAGTGAGTGATAGGCTGTGAGTATTTGGGGGTGATGACAGGGGAGTTGTTGGATTTGAACGTCGTTGCATGGGCGTGCATAAATTAGCCACTGCGATTGCATACGTGGCTTGAGGACTCACTGCGTGCGACGAGACTTACAAATTCTGTGGATGGACAGACCTGCTGTGAGAGGCCGATGTGCTTCGATGGTATCGGTGTATACACAGCACTGTAAGGTATTAGGGATGTGAGAAAGCAGTAGTGGGCGTCTCTATGCTGGCAGAGCTGTGGCAGGCATTAGCATATTTTTGCAGCTTCATTGCGTGCGATTACGCAGCTGCAATCGCAGTTGCGATCCGTGCTGAATCAGGCCCATAGATTGTTAGATGCACAGGGGCAGGGACTGGTATGAATGACTAAATAGTCTCTGTAAAGCGCTGCGGAATATGAGTGCACTATATAAAATAAATTTTAATAAATAAATGTCTTGACGTGCTGAGCCCATGTAGGCAGGACACCTTGCAGAAGATCGGAAAACGTTACCCATCTATCAGTCAGCTACAATGAGAGCACTCTCTATGACAGGAAATGCTTAAAGCTAACAGATTACCTTTCGGCACCTTCAAACATAAAAAATAAAATAAAAAACACAACAAAAAAACCCTGAAGCATAAACTTGCAATAGTAATGGCTGCAATATAGGATTGATGTGGAGGTAAACGCTACGACATGCAGTACATGGGTGGGTCACATACATCACATACAGCTGTAAGCCAGTTCTGATGTGTTTCTTTACACTCTTCTTTCCAATAGCATTTGTTGTTTTACAGACTAAATTACAATAACAGGTCTTCTTTGTGTCACAATGTGTGTGAGGGGTCGCTAAACCTTGTACTGGCAGGATGTAATTATAATGTCTCCTGCCTTCTCTGTATATGCTAGTCTCATACTCTTAAGCTGGGTACACACTAGGTTGACGGGTTGGCTGAAGCTATCTGTAAGTGTATACACACTTAACCAATCGTCTGCCTGATGAGCCGGGCATGACAGCTCAACTGGGCAGGTAATTTAATTGCCCGCCCAATTCAGCAGTCAATCACCGCCAGGTCCCTGCAGCCAGTGTGCGGGGCGATCGGAGTGTCGTCCGTACACACCAGCAGATGACTGCTATATCTTTCACATGTATCGGCCATCTGCTGTGCTGCACAGCAGATTGAATATGTCTCAGCGATGCACTATAGATATATGTCACCCATTCAAGAGAACGGCGATATATCTACCAGTGTGTACCCAGCTTTAAAGAGAATGCTTCCTGCAGTCACATTATAGGGGTATATTTATTAAAGTTAGACTTTTTAGAAGTGGAGATTTGCTCATAGCAACCAATCAGATTCTAGCTATTATCTTCTAGAAGGTGCTAGTTATATGTTAAGTAGAATCTCACTGGTTGCTATTGGCAACATCTCCACCTCTAAAAACTCTCACTTTAGTAAATATATCCCTAATAATTTGTCAGTGAAACTGCCTGCAGATTCATTGATTTTGTGTAACATACTAAAGCTTGGTAAACACTATGCAATATATATTATTCGTACAGGCAACGACAGGGACGGACTGGGGCTGTCCATCAGCCCTGGCAGACCGCCATGCTCGCTCAAGAAGGGGGCGTGGTCTTGTTTCAATGGGGGCATGCCACGAGTCACGGGAGCCTGGCCTCGCGGCACGCCCCCTCTCTCTTCCCGGCCCACTGTCACCACCTCTTCCCTCTCCCAGAGCTAATAGCATGTATCCGGCGGCGTGGGATGGAAAGCGGGAGTACTTACACCCTCCTCGAACCGGTCCAGAGACCATTGGCCCTACTGGCAAATGGCCAGCTACATATCGCTAAGTGCATCTGTCCATGTGTACAGATGATAACGAGATATGATAAGAACTTACCTTTGTTATCTCTGTTTCTACGAAGTCCATAGGGTCCACAGGGTTGACCTTGGGGTATAGCTGGATCTGGATCCACGGGCACCACGCAGTTAAAGCTTTCACTGCTCCCAGGATGCACTTGGGTCCGTCCTCCTCTATACCCCGCCCCCTAGCCACAGGCACCTCAGTTGGTAAGCAGCCAAGGCCTAAGGAGGAGACTAAACAGAGAGAAGGAAGACTGGAACACACAAGAAACCATACAAACCGGTGACCAGCCACACAGCCCTTTTGAAGCCAGGTGCGTCAGGGCGGGCGCCCTGTGGACCATATGGACTTCGTAGAAACAGAGATAACAAAGGTAAGTTCTTACCATATCTCTTGTTTTCTACTTCAGGGTCCATAGGGGGTCCACAGGGTTGACCTTGGGGATGTCCCAAAGCAGTTCAACTAAGGGCGGGGACGCTCCTGAGCAGAAAGGAGAATCCTGCGCCCGAAGGATGCATCCTGAGAGGCAAAGGTGTCAAACGCATAAAACCTCAAAAATGTCTGAATGGAAGACCAAGTGGCTGCCTTGCACAGCTGAACAGCGGAGGCACCACGTCTAGCAGCCCAAGAAGGACCCACAGACCGAGTGAAATGAGCCTTAACAGAGACCGGAACAGGTAAAAGTTCCTGTATATAAGCCTCCCTGATAACAGAACAAAGCCAACGGGCTAACGTCTGTTTGTTGGCAGGCCAACGCCTCTTATGAAAACCAAAGAGGACAAACAAGGAATCGGACTTTCTTACAGAAGCCGTCCGATCAACATAAACTCTGTGAGCACGGACAACGTCCAACGAAGCCTCACCAGCTGTAAGATCAGGAGATTGAAAAGCTGGTACCACAAGTTCCTGATTGATGTGGAACTTAGAGACTACTTTAGGCAAAAACTCAGGACGAGTATGAAGCACAGCCCTGTCCTGGTGAAAAATTAGGAAGGGGGGACTACAGGAAAGTGCCCCCAACTCGGATACCCTCCTGGCTGAAGCAATTGCCAGGAGAAACACAGTTTTCAGTGTTAACCACTTGAGGTCAACAGACTCAAGAAGCTCAAAGAGAGGTCCCTGCAGGACCCGAAGAACCACCGCCAAGTCCCATGGAGCCACTGGAGGCACAAAGGGAGGTTGAATCCTAAGCACACCCTGGAAAAAGGTGTGAACATCAGGCAGGGTAGCGATCCGTCGTTGGAACCAAACAGACAGAGCCGATACGTGAACCTTCAGGGAAGCAAGACGTAAGCCCAGGTCAAGACCTGACTGTAGAAATGCCAAAATCCTAGAAACCCTGAACACCTGAGGATCAAAGTTTCTGGACTCACACCACTGAAAGTAAGTGTGCCACACTCTGTGGTAAATCCGTGCCGAGGCAGGCTTACGCGCCGTCAGCATGGTACCGATGACAGAGGTAGAAAAACCCCAGGACCTTAAGACGACTGCCTCAAGAGCCACGCCGTCAAAGACAGCGCGACCCAGATACGGGTAAAGGCAGGGCCCCTGAGACAGCAGGTCCCGATGCTGAGGCAGAAGGAACGGGGCGTCTACGGACAAGCTCCTGAGATCGGAGTACCAAGGACGTCTGGGTCACGCTGGAGCCACCAGCAGAAACGTGCCCCCGTCCTGTTTGATTTTCCAGAGTACCCATGGTAGCAGGGAGATCGGAGGGAACAGGTACGCTAGGTGAAACGTCCATTTCACAGACAGCGCGTCCACTAGGCTTGCGCCTGCATCTCTTGTCCTTGAGCCGTACACGGGCAACTTGCAGTTGTGAAGGGAGGCCATCAGGTCCAACTCCGGCAGTCCCCATTTGTCCACGAGAAGTTGAAACACCTCTGGGTGAAGCGACCATTCCCCTGGAAGCACGTCGTGACGGCTGAGGAAGTCCGCCTCCCAGTTGAGGACCCCCGGGATGAAGACCGCCGAGATTGCCGGAAGGTGGCACTCCGCCCAAGCCAGGATCTGAGACACCTCCGACATCGCAGCTGAACTGCTCTTCCATGAAGAACGGTGCCTGACGACAGTAGAGCACAGTACACCGCCCGTAGCTCTAGAACGTTTATGGGAAGGGCGGCTTCCTCCGCCGACCACCGGCCCTGAAGAGACAACGAGCCGGTCACTGCCCCCCAACCCCGGAGACTGGCATCTGTCGTAAGCAGAACCCAGTCCGGGATCCAAAAGGGGCGACCCTGGACGAGATGAGCTGACTGAAGCCACCACGCCAGAGACCGGCGCACTTCCGGGGACACAACCAGCATCTGGGATCGGATCCGGTGAGGTATCCCATTCCATTCCGATAGAATCTGCCCCTGCAGCGGCCTGGAATGGAACTGGGCAAACTCCACCATGTCGAATGCCGACACCATGGACCCCAGGACTCTCATTGCCGAATGGACCGACACCCTGCCACTGCTCAAGCAACTGTGTATCCTCAGTTGTACTGAGGACACCTTTTCCGGAGTCAAGAAAATCCTTTGTTGACAAGAATCCAGAAGTGCTCCCAGATGGACCATCCGTTGTGATGGGACCAGAGAGGACTTCTTCCAATTTATCAACCACCCGTGTGCTTGAAGACAAGCAATGGTCAGGTGGAGATGTCGAAGAAGCACCTCCGGGGAGCTTGCCAGCAGCAGAAGATCGTCCAGGTACGGCAACAGCCGTATACCCTGACCCCAAAGGTGGGCTGCCATCACCTTGGTGAACACCCTCGGAGCTGTGGCAAGGCCGAAAGGCAACGCCCGAAATTGGTAGTGATGGTTCAGGATAGCAAACCTCAGATACCGCTGATGTGCCGGTGCTATGGGCACATGGAGATAGGCCTCCTGGATATCGAGAGAGACCATATAATCCCCAGGTTCCATCGCCAGAATGATGGAACGTAACATTTCCATCCTGAACCTGGGAACTCCGAGGTATTTGTTCAGAGACTTCAAATTCAGGATAGGGCGATGAGAACCATTGGGTTTCTGCACCAGAAACAGAGTAGAATAGTACCCCGTCCCACACTGAGACTGCAGAATGGGAACAATGACCCCTGCTCGTAGCAAGGATTCTATAGCTACCTGAATCTGGACAGCTTTGGTCTTGTCCAGGGAAGGACTCGTGCAGAAAAACTGGTGGGGGGGGCCTGAACCGAAAAGACAGGGCGTACCCCTGAGAGACTACTTCTCGAACCCAGGCATCCGTGGTGGTATTGTGCCAACACTGGGCGAATTGGAGAAGTCGGCCTCCCACTCTGGGGTCCCCCAGAGAGAGGCCCGTCCCATCAGGCAGCAGGTTTATCCTCCTGCTTGGAAGAAGGGCGCCGAGCACTCCATGCCTGCTTCTTGGGCTTGGGTGCGGCCTTGGTCGCCGAATGTCTCGGGAAGGACTGACCCTTGGCCGTACCCGGAACCCGAAAGGACCGAAAGGCAGAGCTCCTCACTTTAGCCGGTGCAGAGGCCGAAGGGAGGAAAGCCGACTTGGACTTAGCCAAAGTATCAACTATTTTGTCCAAATCCGGACCAAATAGTAATTCTCCATTAAAAGGCAAGGCCTCCAGACCCTTTTTAGAGTCAGCATCAACCCTCCAGGACCTCAGCCACAGGGACCGCCGAGCAGACACCGCTTCAGCCGACACCCTAGAAGTGAGCAGGCTGGCATCCAAAGACGCTTCCCCGATATAGGAAGCTGCATCCCGCATCTGTCCCACTAACGCTCTCTGGATATCCGGAGCATCATCAGGAAAGGTATCTTCCAAGGCATTGGCCCAGGCCTCAATGGCCTTAGCCACCCAGGAGATAGCCATGGACGGGCGAGCCACCACTCCGGAAAGAGAGTAAATGGACTTCAAACAAGTCTCCATCTTCCTGTCCGTGGGATCCTTCAAAGAGGAGATAGACTGCAATGGCAGCGTCGTGCTTTTGATCAAGCGGGTGACGTGGAAATCCACCGCCGGCGGAGTCTCCCATTTCCTGCAATGAGCTTCAGGAAAAGGATAATTTGACGCCAACCTCTTCTGTGGATGGAACCTCTTACTGGGTAATTGCCAGGCCGCCGCCATATGATCCGTTAATTGATCAGACAGGAGAAACACATTCGAACTTACCTTTGCTTTTTTCTTTTTAAATTAGGAAACTACGAACTAGGGGCCGGCGCATCATCCTCTACAAGTAGGATAGCCCGCACCGCCCTAAGGCTGAAACATTAATGGAGGACTTAGCTTCCACCTCCTGCCCCATGGCATCAGAGTCAGAGTCCTCATGGATTTCTCAATCATCTGAGGACACTTCCGAGTCCGACAACTGCGCAGCCAGTGAACTCACAACAGGACGTTTGGGCGTCCTTGGTGGCACATCACTTTGTAACATCGACTGAAACGCCGAGGAGGAGGCCGCCAGACTCTGAACAGCGCTGGAGAGAACATCCACCCAAGGTGGAGGAGCCGTCGGAGTAAAACTCTGAAAAGGCACCACAGACTGTTGTGTCCCTGGAGGAGACTGGACATACACAGGCAGTCCCGAATAAGGACCCACAGTCTGGGCCCCGAGGGGAGACAGCAATAATTGCGGAATACCCGGGAATGGGGGATGGTGGGCTGGGGCAACGCCCTAGAAGGGACCCAAGGAGGGTCCTGTGACACAGGGGGATTGGAGGGGCCCGGTACCAGCTGGCACCGCCCGCACAGACCATCCTGAGATAAGTCCTCCCCATCAACTCCAGCAGCACAGCGTCTGCAGGAAAATAGCACAGGAGCCACAGAGCGCTCAGTCTCCCCATCAGACATGATACAGTAAATGCACAAGAAATACGTATCACCAGAGGAATTACGGTGTTAACACCCGCGCACTCACCAGTACAAACAGCCCAGATATGGTACTGTGTAGCACACAACAGTATGTGACTGACCCCACAAATACGTGATTTATATAAGTGAGAGTATCAGAAAACGCCCTTCCCCCACACACCTGTCGGGCCGTAGGAGAAGGAAAGGGATAGGTATAAGCTGACAGTAATGGAGAATAAGTCACAGACAGGCAGCACTAGCAATAGTCATATACAATGCAGAAAAGTTATACTCACTGCACCTTCCACTACAATCAACCCCCCAGATTCAGTGTCTGGGAGGGCTATAGCGCTGTGTACACTGTCCTTTAGCAGGGGAGAGGTACACAGGGGGACCAGTCCACTTGATACCGCCTGGGAGTCTGCGATGCCTGCCAGTGAAGATGGCCGCCGGAGACCTCAGAGGAGGAGTAGCCGAGAGATCAGAGCAGCTCAGCGACGCCAGACTGCGTGTTGAAAGGTGCGCTGAGCTGAGGGGAGGAGCCGCTAGACAGGGAAGGCTGCCTCCCCTGGCTAGCAATTAACCCCCGGGTTACCGGTCCCGCTTCCAGCCTGTCACCCTGGTGGTCTAGCGGACACGCTGGGTATTCCTCTATAGAGGGGGAGCCCGCCACCGCTGCTAGTGCCTCCAGTCTGTCCCCAGAGACCGGAGGCTCCTGACTGCATATGAAGTATCCGCGGGACGCCGCACGCGGTGACCCGCGGCTTACCTGATCCCCGCCGCTTCCGGCAGCAGTCATGGGAGTCCCCAGAGCCCGGCTAGTACAGACTCTGGGGTCCCGCCGCGATCCCCAGATCTGTACTGGCGTCGCGGCGCCAGCGGGGAGAAGGAGTGGCAGCGTGGACGTCCTAAAGGACAGTCTGATGCTGCCGCTCTAATAGTGTAAAAAAAGAAGAAAAAAATAAAACATTTTCTCTTTAAAATAAAGCTATGGGGCTGCTCCTGCAGCCCCACTGCGACAGGGTGACCCGACTCCGGCCGGGCACCAACTAAAACTGAGGTGCCTGTGGCTCGGGGGCGGGGTGTAGAGAAGGACGGACCCAAGTGCATCCTGGGAGCAGTGAAAGCTTTAACTGCGTGGTGCCCGTGGATCCAGATCCAGCTATACCCCAAGGTCAACCCTGTGGACCCCCTATGGACCCTGAAGTAGAAATATCTGTGCACGACGTAATTCACAAACATATTGCATTGGCCCTGCAGCATAGTCGATGCCGATATATCTTCCAGATATATCTGTACATCTGCCTTTGTGAACAGGTGACCCAACGACCAACCCATATTCAGCCGCAAGAACCACAGACAATGAGGGTACTACCGGTTCCTGTGTCCAGGCATGTCGGGTGGTGGATTGGTAAGTGTGTAGGCACAAATTGGTAGGTCGGTCGGCCCGTCGAGTGGCCAGCTGATCCATCGTTCAGGTGTGTACCCTGCATTAAAATTGAGTTGAAAGGCCACAGAAGGTTGTGATATCAGCAGGGATAGGATGGCAAGATGTGGTACTCGGATGCATGCCCCCATGACCAAGCACTTCATTTTATTTAAGGGCACTGAAAAAACTCTCTGGTTTTATCATGTTACCCACAGTCAGGGCAGTAACTAGGGATGTACGAGCAGTGCAGCCGCACAGAGCACAATGCTCTGTGGGCGGCACCGCTGCTCACCTATGGTCCCTGCATCTGGCTAGCAGGGTGCCTGTAATGGCACCCTGCTGCCAGAATGTCAGTAGCAGTGCCGTCTGGAGCATCCTTAGGACGCTTCATGCGTGCCCACCACTGCCCTTACAGCACCATTGCTGTGATTACCGGCGATTGTGGCCCCGCCCCATCCACGTGACATCATACATACATACTTTATACCTTCCCTGCCTACCACCACTTTATACCTGCCCTGCCTACCACCACTTTATACCTGTCCTGTCTTCCACCACTTTATGCCTGCCCTGCCTACCACCACTTTATATCTGTCCTGTCTTCCACCACTTTATACCTGCCCTGCTTCCACCACTTTATACCTGTCCTGTCTTTCACCACTTTATACCTGCCCTGCCTTCTACAACTTTATACCTGTCCTGTCTTCCACCACTGTAAGCCCGTCCTGCCTTCCACCACTGTATGCCCATCCTGCCTTCCACCATTGTATGCCCGTCCTGCCTTCCACCACTGTATGCCCGTCCTGCCTTCCACCACTGTATGCCCGTCCTGCCTTCCACCACTTTATACCTATCCTGCCTTCCATCAATTTATATCTGTCCTGCCTTCCACCGCTTTATACCAGTCATTCCTACCATAACTTTCTAACTATCAGGCCTACCACCACTTATAACTGTCCTGCCTTCCACCACTTTATACCTGTCCTGCCTACCACCACTTTATACCTGTCCTGCCTTCCACCACTTTATACCTGTCCTGCCTACCACCACTTTACCCTGTCCTGTCTTCCACCACTTTATACCTGTCCTGCCTTCCACCACTTTATAGCTGTCCTGCCTACCACCACTTTATAGCTGTCCTGCCTACCACCACTTTACCCCTGTCCTGCCTACCACCATTTATAACTGTTCTGCCTACCACCACTTCATAACTGTCCTGCCTACCACCACTTTATAACTGTCCTGCCTATCACCACTTTATAACTGTCCTGCCTATCACCACTTTATAACTGTCCTGCCTACCACCACTTTATAACTGTCCTGCTTACCACCACTTATAACTGTCCTGCCTACCACCACTTTATAGCTGTCCTGCCTACCACCACTTTATACCTGTCCTGCTTACTACCACTTATAACTGTCCTGCCTTCCACCACTTTATACCTGTCCTGCCTACCACCACTTTACCCCTGTCCTGCCTACCACCACTTTACCCCTGTCCTGCCTACCACCATTTATAACTGTCCTGCCTACCACCACTTTATAACTGTCCTGCCTACCACCACTTTATAACTGTCCTGCCTACCACCACTTTATAACTGTCCTGGCTATCACCACTTTATAACTGTCCTGCCTACCACCATTTTATACCTATCCTGCCTGCCACCACTTCATAACTTTCATTTCAGTGGAGTGAGTTTTTGCAGCTTACCAATGTACATTATAAAGGGGAACTCATACTTTATTCTCTCTCTGTGTTGGTGTAAAATTCAAGTTTTTTGACATGCCCCCTTGTTCTACAGGGAACATTCCCATACAGTCACCTTCATTTCAAGCACAATACAGACATTGATGGGTAGAAGACTGGTGGAGCACTGGAGTCAAAAAATAGCAGTGACATCCTAAGGTATTTGACATGTGCTATCTAATCAGGGCTTGCACTTGCAGATGGTGGTGGGAGATGTGTGTCATTAGAGAATGCTCTACAGACCCCCCACTCATTAGTAGTGAACTGAAGTTAATAGAGTAGGCAGTGTTGAGTAGATGTGGTTTCATTCCTTCTGTACATGTTCTTTACTAGTCTTATGATAGTGATAGCATACCTTCTAAAGATGCCTACACACATGGCGATGTGCTGCCAATCTGACGATGTGTACGATTTCCCTTGAAACTCCCCTGGCAGCTCTTCGGCAGTCCTGCTCAGGATTTGGCACACGATATGGTGTATGAACAAACGATACATTGTGTATCCTTTCTTTTTGTTCAAAGCATCGTATCCCAGATTGTCAGATCTGTCCTACAGCACGGCAGATCTGAAGATGTGATGTGCGACCAGCGGGGACGCGAATCGGCATAGTGATCGTGAGTGGGGACTCACGATTAGGACATATTTTACACGATCTGTCGTTCCGATGCGTCGGAATCGGCCAGATCGGGTAAAATATCGCCATGTATGTAGGTACCTTAACACCAGTGGGTAACAGGCCTGTAGGCCTAAAGATACTAACTGCAGATTTGCAAAGATCTGAAAGTATCATAGGAAAATGGACTAAGAAGAAGCTGATGTGTGATATGTACAACACAAAATAATAAAAAAATGACTGTTCACCACTAAGCATAAGAAAAAGCACTTACCCTTGTTCCGGTGCCGTGGATGATGTCCTCCGGTGTATCGTAGAACTCACTCTCTATCTGCACCGTCTGTTTCTTCTCATGTGAAACCTTAACCCGCAGAATACGGAAATGTGATCCTCCCAGATCCAGCGCAATTAGATCTCCTTTTTCTGTTAAGAGAAGAATTGTGTATATCATTAGCAGGTCGTGACTACGTGTAGGGTGGATGAGCATTTTTGTGTTACTAAAAGATAGAGAACACAGATCATTGCAGACATTTTTTTCCACTAGTGACACTAAGTAAACACTACAACAGCTTGTGTGCTAAGCATGAATGAGTCCAGAGAGGCACTTTAACTAAACACTAGTTAATTCAAAAGGTAAATATAAAATCACTCTTTCATTTAATGTAGCGAGAGTTCCTAGACTACAAGTACAACGTAACTAAGCAGTACAAGTACTCATAATGGTATAAATAAATAAATAAATAAATAATGGTACAGCGTGCAAATAGGTTTTTATAGGACCACTAAAGACATTTTCTTCTATGCATACCACAAGTTCTATTTCAAAGACTGTAAAAGGAAATCCCATGTACAGAGAGCCACCGAGGATTTGGGGCCTGATTCAGAGTTAGGAGCAATTCAAAAAGGAGCAAAAAATAAATAAATTTGCACCTTGGCAAAACCATGTCACACTGCAGCTGGGGCAGATTTAAAATGTGCAGAGAGATGTATAATTGGGAAGGGTGGTGTTGCAGCTTAGATCTAAATGTCATAGTAAAACAAATTTGCCATGTATTTGTTCACTACATGCAAAAGCAGTCAGTATTTATATATCCTGTATGCAATAAATTAAATGCATGTGCACCCCTGGAATTGTAACATGGTTTGGTCCAGGAGCAATTTGCTGATTTTATGTTCCTATTTTTGGTTTTCTCCTAGTTTAGAATCAGGTCCTAGGTGTTTAACAATGCAAGGGCTAATTTACAATAACAGCACAGACCAGCAGATGACACTAAGGTTAGGAAACTCACAGCTTCGGGTCCGCATGGCATAATGGCAAGTAGACGTAGCTTGTTAAGCACAGGAATGTGTTCCCAAGGGGTATAAGGACTTCAACCTGGTGCACTACTGGTCCCAGGAAGCCATAAACTGATTAGGTGTGCCCATGCTTGTAGAACTACATGCAAAAGTATAATATCGACATAGGGATACACATTTTTGTCACGTGTGTAGTTTAAAAATTATATTTTACACTTAGAAAATGGACCTTGTTTCATACTATAAATGAGTGGATCAGCTGTATGGGGGTCCGATTTCCTATAGTATAGCTGCTTCTCAATTACATTCCTGAAGAAACTGGCCCAAACAAGTCCTTTTATGATTTTTGTATACCTCTTCTCCGTTCACTTATGGCTGAAGACATTAGCATGTGGCTTGCATTACTTCATTCAGCCAAATATTTGTGAGTTGATTGCATTTTATGTTCAGAGGGCCTGATTCAGACCCAGTCGCAAGCACTGAGCGCTCGCAACCAGGTCGATGGTGGCCCACAGTGCATGCGCACGACGGAGCCACTGATGATTAGTACCTGAAGACCTTGGAAGAGATGTATCAAACATCCTAAAGAGGACAAGTGGAGACAATGGCATCACTAGGGGGGTAAGGACTGCATCGGGTGTCACACGAAAATGCGGGTTCCTCCTCAGTGACAGGGAGCCGACCGCTGCACACTAACATCACAGAGTAGCATCCTGCTCCTTGTCACTGAGGAGTTGGCAATGCAGGAAGGGTCTCTGGGGACAGCCCGGCATCCCTGGGAGTGCTGGGCACGCTCCTCGTGTGATGAATGCGGGGGTTGCCGCAAAGCCATGCCCTCTCCCCAGGGGGCCACATCCCCTTTTCAAACGTGTACCGGTGCTGCCACTGAGTGTAGAAGATGCCTATAGCAACCAATCAGCTTCTACCTATCATTTTATAAAATGTACTTTCATAAATGAGAGCTAGAAGCTTATTGTATACTGCTAACTTCACCACTTGTCTTCTTTAGAAGTTCTGATAGAACCTTCAGTTCCTTCTTGCTACTGGTCATTTGCAGCGATGGCTAAGTGGCTCCTACTCCTATGATCAATGACACATTTCCTCTCCAGCAAAGACCTCCTCAAGTGTAAGAATAAATACTGTAAGCACAGTGATAAATGCATCCATAGGTCCATATACTGATACTAATGATCCAAGTATTACTATGAAAACTAATCATTAAGAGAGAATATAATGACCGTGCCATTGGTGCTTGTACATGCAAGTTGAACAAAACCACCAGTGTACAAAAAAGAAATGGCTGGGGTCATAAGCTATTACAGTATGTTACCTATGTTTGGGATGTCACAGAACTAGTAAGACCAGAAGAAGAAGGACAATGGATCTGTATTAGCACTTAAACAACTTCCCCTTTTTAAACCACATTTGCTAAGTGAGGGGCACAGCAAATCATGCCATTTGTAACATAAATGTAAAAATGAAATAATGTATGTGCATTGTGCACAAACACTACCATAGATCAGATGTAAAATGTGCCAAGTCAGGTGAAAAATATAAACCTAGTGTACGTGGTATGGCAAAAAGAAATGTACTTATTGCACAATGAGAGTACATAGTTGGCATTCAAGCTACTGTAAGAAGGATACTTTTATATCTATATTCCTGGGCTTAATATAATAGGATTTATTGTCTAATTAATCTCTGCAGAGGGCATCACCCCTCAATTGCAAGCCATACATTGTACAAATATAGGTCTATCTGCAGCCAAACTGAGTACAGATACTTTCTGTGTTAGTCATGTATTGTACAGAGCTACCCCCAGTGTTGTACAGATAACTCCCTATTGCCAGCTATATATACTGTAAATATATCTGCCATTGTATTGTGACTCGTATTATAGAATAGTATTATAGTGCTTTTTCCATTACCTGCCATATACTGCACAGTGCTGCTACTCCCACTACCCATCACATACTGTACTGTGGTGCTACTCCCACTGCCAGCCATATACTGCACTGTGCTGCTACTCCCACTGCCCATCATATACTGCACTGTGCTGCTACTCCCACTGCCCATCATATACTGCACAGTGCTGCTACTCCCACTGCCCATCATATACCGCACTGTGCTGCTACTCCCACTGCGAGCCATATACTGCACTGTGCTGCTACTCCAACTGCCCATCATATACTGCACAGTGCTGCTACTCCCACTACCCATCATATACTGCACTGTGGTGCTACTCCCACTGCCAGCCATATACTGCACTGTGCTGCTACTCCCACTGCCCATCATATACTGCACAGTGCTGCTACTCCCACTGCCCATCATATACTACACAGTGCTGCTACTCCCACTGCTAGTTATATACTGCACAGTGCTGCTACTCCCACTCCCCATCATATACTGCACTGTGCTGCTACTCCCACTGCCAGTTATATACTGCACAGTGCTGTTACTCCCACTGCCAGTTATATACTGCACAGTGCTGCTACTCCCACTGCCCATCATATACTGCACAGTGCTGCTACTCCCACTGCCCATCATATACTGCACAGTGCTGCTACTCCCACTGCCCATCATATACTGCACTGTGCTGCTACTCCCACTGCCCATCATACACTGCACTGTGGTGCTACTCCCACTGCCCTTCATATACTGCAGTGTACTGCTACTCCCACTGCCCATCATATACTGCACAGTGCTGCTACTCCCATTGCCCATCATATACTGCACAGTGCTGCTACTCCCACTGCCAGTTATATACTGCACAGTGCTGCTACTCCCACTGCCAGTTATATACTGCACAGTGCTGCTACTCCCACTGCCCATCATATACTGCACTGTGCTGCTACTCCCACTGACAGTTATATACTGCACAGTGCTGCTACTCCCACTGCCCATCATATACTGCACAGTGCTGCTACTCCCACTGCCCATCATATACTGCACAGTGCTGCTACTCCCACTGCCCATCATATACTGCACTGTACTGCTACTCCCACTGCCAGCCATATACTGCACAGTGCTGCTACTCCCACTGCCCATCATATACTGCACTGTACTGCTACTCCCACTGCCCATCATATACTGCACTGTGCTGCTACTCCCACTGCCCATCATATACTGCACAGTGCTGCTACTCCCACTGCCCATCATATACTGCACTGTGCTGCTACTCCCACTGCCCATCATATACTGCACAGTGCTGCTACTCCCACTGCCAGTTATATACTGCACAGTGCTGCTACTCCCACTGCCAGTTATATACTGCACAGTGCTGCTACTCCCACTGCCCATCATATACTGTACTGTGCTGCTACTCCCACTGCTGGCCATATACTGCACAGTGCTGCTACTCCCACTGCCCATCATATACCGCACACTGCTGCTACTCCCACTGCCCATCATATACTGCACTGTGCTGCTACTCCCACTGCCAGCCATATACTGCACTGTGCTGCTACTCCCACTGCCCATCATATACTGCACTGTGCTGCTACTCCCACTGCCCATCATATACTGCACAGTGCTGCTACTCCCACTGCCCATCATATACTGCACTGTCGTCTTACTCCCACTGGCAGCCATATGCTGCACAGTGCTGCTACCCTCACTACCAGCCATATACTGCACAGTGCTGCTACTCCCACTACCAGCCATATACTGCACTGTGCTGCTACTTCCACTGCCAGCCATATACTGCACAGTGCTGCTACTCCCACTGCCAGCCATATACTGCACAGTGCTGCTACTCCCACTGCCAGCCATATACTGCACAGTGCTGCTACTCCCACTGCCAGCCATATAAGGCACAGTGCTGCTACTCCCACTACCCATCATATACTGCACTGTCGTGCTACTCCCACTGCCAGCCATATACTGCACTGTGCTGCTACTCCCACTGCCCATCATATACTGCACTGTGCTGGTACTCCCACTGCCCATCATATACTGCACAGTGCTGCTACTCCCACTGCCCATCATATACTGCACAGTGCTGCTACTCCCACTGCCAGTTATATACTGCACAGTGCTGCTACTCCCACTGCCAGTTATATACTGCACAGTGCTGCTACTCCCACTGCCCATCATATACTGCACTGTGCTGCTACTCCCACTGCCAGTTATATACTGCACAGTGCTGTTACTCCCACTGCCAGTTATATACTGCACAGTGCTGCTACTCCCACTGCCCATCATATACTGCACAGTGCTGCTACTCCCACTGCCCATCATATACTGCACAGTGCTGCTACTCCCACTGCCCATCATACACTGCACTGTGCTGCTACTCCCACTGCCCATCATACACTGCACTGTGGTGCTACTCCCACTGCCCATCATATACTGCACTGTGCTGCTACTCCCACTGCCCATCATATACTGCACAGTGCTGCTACTCCCACTGCCCATCATATACTGCACAGTGCTGCTACTCCCACTGCCAGTTATATACTGCACAGTGCTGCTACTCCCACTGCCAGTTATATACTGCACAGTGCTGCTACTCCCACTGCCCATCATATACTGCACTGTGCTGCTACTCCCACTGACAGTTATATACTGCACAGTGCTGCTACTCCCACTGCCCATCATATACTGCACAGTGCTGCTACTCCCACTGCCCATCATATACTGCACAGTGCTGCTACTCCCACTGCCCATCATATACTGCACTGTGGTGTTACTCCCACTTCCAGCCATATACTGCACTGTGCTGCTACCCTCACTACCAGCCATATACTGCACAGTGCTGCTACCCTCACTACCAGCATATACTGCACAGTGCTGCTACTCCCACTACCAGCCATATACTGCACTGTGCTGCTACTTCCACTGCCAGCCATATACTGCACAGTGCTGCTACTCCCACTGCCAGCCATATACTGCACTGTGCTGCTACTCCCACTGCCAGCCATATACTGCACAGTGCTGCTACTCCCACTGCCAGCCATATAAGGCACAGTGCTGCTACTCCCACTGTCAGCCACATACTGCACAGTGCTGCTACTCCCACTTCCAGCCATATACTGCACAGTGCTGCTACTCTCACTACCAGCCATATACTGCACTGTGCTGCTACTCCCACTGCCAGCCATATACTGCACAGTGCTGCTACTCCCACTGCCAGCCATATAAGGCACAGTGCTGCTACTCCCACTGTCAGCCACATACTGCACAGTGCTGCTACTCCCACTGCCAGCCATATACTGCACAGTGCTGCTACTCCCACTGCCAGCCATATAAGGCACAGTGCTGCTACTCCCACTGTCAGCCACATACTGCACTGTGCTGCTACTCCCACTGCCAGCCATATACTGCACAGTGCTGCTACTCCCACTGCCAGCCATATAAGGCACAGTGCTGCTACTCCCACTGTCAGCCACATACTGCACAGTGCTGCTACTCCCACTGCCAGCCACATACTGCACAGTGCTGCTACTCCCACTGCCAGCCATATACTGCACAGTGCTGCTACTTCCACTGCCAGTTATATACTGCACAGTGCTGCTACTCTCACTACCAGCCATATACTGCACTGTGCTGCTACTCTCACTACTAGCCATATACTGCACTGTGCTGCTACTCCCACTGCCAGTTATATACTGCACTGTGCTGCTACTCCCACTGCCAGTTATATACTGCACAGTGCTGCTACTCCCACTGCCAGCCATATACTGCACAGTGCTGCTGCTCCCACTGTCAGCCATATACTGCACAGTGCTGCTGCTCCCACTGTCAGCCATATTCTGCACAGTGCTGCTGCTCCCACTGTCAGCCATATACTGCACACTGCTGCTACTCCCCCTGCCAGCCATATGCTGCACAGTGCTGCTATTCCCACTGCCAGGCATATACTGTACAGTGCTTCTCCCACTGCCAGCCATATACTGCACAGTGCTAACTGCCAGTTATATACTGTACAGTGCTTCTCCCACTGCCAGCCATATACTGTGGATGTAATGGATGTAAACCCAGCTCACACTGCGGCATGCACATGCAATGTGCTCCTGCACCAATAGCGAACTTCAATTTCAGCACTCAAATGGAGAGGGCTCTGGCAGCAATGTAGATTACACACAGAAATAAATAAAAGGCTCCAGTAGCGATCACAGACAGTGCTATACTCCAGTTGCAGCAATGATGTGCGTTTGATCAGTGTGGTTATTATATGTATATTGACTTTTATTCTACATTATAAATACATATGTTTATTTTTATATATTGAGTCTTGATATCGTTATTGTATCTGCCATATCAGATGTGGTGTTTTGATTTTTAAAAGTGCAGTTCCTCATTAGGTGCTATTTTGCTTTTTGTTGTATTCCCACTATCAGCCATATACACAGTGCTAAGAGAAATTAAAAAAAACAAAAGAAGAAAGAAATCATTAATTATCCAAGTTTGTCCCTAATACCATAGATAGCGATAGTACTCCTAGAATGTACTCTCTTCCCTCAATAGGACCGACATGTATTTGCCAACTGGAAAATATTTGCATGAGACAGGGTAGAACAAAAAATGGATTTGTATGTGATGGAGGGACATTTGGTGGAGATGTGGATCAGGCAACTTTTCCAGTCAAGACGTTTTGTGGCTTTTTTAATTTATTTAGGTACTAAGCAAAAGTACAAAGATAATTGAACAAAGTTGTACAGAGACGCTCAAGTAAATGACCATTAGAAGAATAATAGCACGAGTCATTAACAATAGGCCAACATGATGCAAAAGAACTACTGTAAACATTCCAGGACAATGGACAACCGCTACCAAAACAAACCCCCAAGAATATAGTGGGGAAAAGGCCACCCATGGAAGAGGACGTTTAACACCCAGCTAGTGTCCTATCAAACCATGAATTGAGGCATCGCCCAAAATATTTATCAATTCATAATAGATAGTGTGTTGAAGGCATCTCTGGATTGACCCTAGGTGAACTGAGAAAGGGAAATCGATAGAACTCTCCAACATCAATCAGGTTTTTAATTACAGGTCATGTTGGCCACACACTGAATGTTATTGTTCAAATCTGGTCAATGCAGTTCTGGACGATTATCATACAGTGTATGGACATGAACGATAATCATTTAAAGCATAACGAGGGCTCAAAAACAGTCAGGATCGTTTAGTTTCATTTGATTATCAAACATGCCTGATCGTCACGACCGTTGTTCAGCTGATTCAATGCCTGTGACAGGAAGATTGTGCCCATACATTGCGTAGTATGTGGAGACAGAGGGATACTGTTCAGTCGTTTCAGCCCCTCATCCCCTTTGGTAGGATCATGGGCTGGTTGTGTGGTCTATGGTATTGGCAAGCTTAAGAGTTGGTAAATTGACACCATATGGCTTGCATTAAGTAAAAATGCTGAAATCTCAAAATAAAACCATGGATTTTATTCACAACAAAATGAATCTTCAACACTGTATCCTTCAAATATGTATTATATTCCTTTCTGGAAAGTCTGATGTGGTAAGAAGCTGGAGCAGGTCTCTAGTATACCATAGATGGCAGGTGAACGGAACACAAGGGTTACTGTGATAAATAAGCTCAGATCCAAGAATATAACCAAGACCATAGAAAGGAGTTTACCACAGCTTCCTCCAGAACCATAGCAGGGTTATTAGAGGACAGCTGACTACCAGATGACAGGCTAAATAATACATATTTGGTCATGTTAAGCTACTAGACCCTACATACTGATCCCACAAGGGGTATGTAGTTACTTAGTCGATAGTCACAATGTCGACACTGACAATGTGGTCCATAGAATGACGTACACTGCATGCTGACACGGTAGTAATGTGATTAAAGCAATGTAACCATGTTAGCATTAGAACTGTAAACATGATGCTTTACCATCATATTTGAAGTTATAATGCAGTCACGGTTACAGTGCTTAATCATATTACTACTGTGTCTGCATGCTGTGCACAAACCCATGGTGTATTAATGTGGAATAACATGAATGACGATGTTGCTTACAAATAAAGAGAGGCAATACATTTATGTGTTAGCATCTCAGACTTGTATCAGAAAGGTCAATACTGACTATGTGCAAATGACGTTCTCGTCATTGTTATTGGGGCAGATGAACAAAACTGAGGGCAAATTTGGAGCAAGCGACTAAACCAGGGTCCAGCAAAGCAACTTTATGTTTCAGTGTTACCCAGAGTTCCCTCAGGAAACAGGGCTGTAACGAGCGGGATGTCATTGTACAGGGTGCAGGGCCCTGGGGCAGCACCATCGCTGCCCCACAACATCTGCATTTGGTTTGCAGCATGCTGTACCTCCTGGTGCCGACAGCCCAGGCCCCTCAGTGTGGCGTCACAAAGTCATGTGTTCAGGGGGTAGGCCACACACAGGACAATTTGGGAGCTGTTGTTGTTACTTTTCTAGTTGAAGGAAATATTTGCTTTTCAAAATAGGATGCCCTATTAAATGATTTCCTACATTTAATTTGCATATAATGCCACTGGAATGAATAATGAACTTCCAGCAAAGGAGAGTGGAGACACATATATGGACATGTACAGTAAATAAGTTGGAAAAGAAACATTTTCTGGAACAAGTAGTTGATGATGTACAGTTGTTGATTTACCAAGAACCAGGAATATGTTGATCATTATATCTGTAAGATGCCAGGTAGGAATGGTCTCTATCACACCAACAGTTTTTTAAAGCATAAGTGAGGTGACTTCTGTCACTCTCCAGCAACAGAGCAAAAAAGCACAATTAACAAGTGTCCAGGTGTCACAGACAGGCTCTCAGTCTGAACCTCGCTGTCCTTCTCAGTTTGTTAGCACCCTGTATTTTTAACCAGCTTGTCATGACATCCTGGCTAAATATAGGAACACAAGACACCAGAGACACGGACAACACAACACAGATATGCTGCCTTTGAAATGTCACAGAATGAAAGCAACGATGCCACTCACATAAGCTAAGAACTGTAACAAGCCGTCTAGCTGGTTTAGTTCAGATTTTTTTTCCTTTATGTTGTCTACCATTGTTTGGTTATCTGAACATAGCCTTACAACTGTAATGCTGGGTACACACTGGCAGATATATTGGCCGATCAATTGATCTGCCAATATATCGGGTGCCCATTAGCCAGTGTGTACCAGCGATATGTCTGTGAACAATGTCGTTCACAGACATATTACGTTGGCTCTGCTGCACAACCGATGGCAGATATATCCATCCATCGTGCTTTGTGTGTAGACCGCCCGTACACTTGCTGTAGAAGCCGTGGGGAGGGGAGGACGACCCCCACCCCCCCTCGGCCAGCGGGACACACAGCCCGATGACAGATGATGGTTGTTTATGTGTATGAACAGTCATCATCTGCAGATATATCTTTCAAGTGTGTACCCAGCTTGAGTGACAGGCCGACTAGGTGATGACAGTATTAGGTAATACAGTTACCACACTTCAAAGCATATGTCCCAGTGGGAAGTGAGACAAGAGCGTGCACTATAAGAGGTCATGGACCACACAACTACACATCCCGGGGGCGTGACCAGCACTTCTCCACCACGCCCCTTCCCGTCCCCTTCCTTTTGAATGCTAGGCACACATGGGAAAAACGCACTGCATGCATTCACTGCTGCTCGGCTCTGAAAAGCAGCAGTGAATGGACCATACCTCATCAACTGCCGGGCCAATGCAGCCCTCACATCTAGACTGTTTCTCTGAAATATGGATGGTTGTGAGGTTATAGTTTACTACTCCCATTTTCACAAAAAGATAAATAAGATGATCATCTGGAATGTATTAATTGGCAATGTAAAATACTGTATGTACTGTACATAAGGATTATGCTGGATGCAGATTGTTATATTTGTGCCTGTGACAGAGGCGTCTGATCGCAAGCTCTGCTGGACCAGGGAGTGACTTGTCTGAATAATGTTCTATTATTCTAAATCTCTGCAGAGTATGTACCAAGATATAAATAAGTTATCTATGTAAGGTTTAATAATAATCTTTACACGTAAACTTTGCATTGTGCTGACAATCCACCATCCCATTTGTTTATTGAATCCTTTAATAACCGTAAAGTATCATTTTTGCAGACACTATTTGCCTATAGTGGTCCCAATCCCATTTTTATTTGTTGACTATCACTTTGGTGGCTCTAACACTTTGTGTAGCTCAATTTCCATATATTATGTGCTTTAGTGTTAGAGTGACAATCTGTTCCTAACATCAAAGATCCGGTTTCCCTTCCACAAACTAATAACTTGGAAACCTTAAATGGTTGTAGCATAACGTTCCCCTCTGCAATGTGACTGGCATGTAACACCTCCAAGAACTAGTGCAAGAAGGACAGACTGTGAAAACTTCATACCATACATTATCCGTATCTGCCCTGAGTCTAGACTTTGCCTTGCTGAAAGGACAATACAATCACTTCAAAGGGGGAAGTTCTATAAAAGTAGAGGAAACAGCGAGCGGAGGAGAATTATCACCTTATACCATCACTTTTACCTATAGTTTATAAAATGATAATAAACTAGAGGGTAAAAATGTAGATATTGGTTTTATTCGGGCAGAAGCCAAGTACCCAATGTGGGCAAACTCCCCCAATTCAACCATAGCACATCCAAATCTGCCCATCTCCCTCCTTCTAACGAAGCCCCATCCACTTCACTGCAGGGCCCGTCCTTTTTGGAGACTTCCTATCGGGACCAACCCACTCCAATCAATAACCTTGGTACTGTAATTATGTTATAGTAACCATTCCAATGCTTAAATGTTACACTTACGATATGCTGAGGTTTACAGCAAATTTGAGCTCACTGTTATTAAATAAGAACAGATACTGGATCCTCATGTGCTCAGCTACCAGCCAGCAAAAAAAAAAAAACTATGTAAAAAAGTACCTCCAAAGTTACAATTAAAGTGATTAAATAAATGATTAAATAATCCACATGGTGAGTAATACAAGTTCTGTTATGACCGCAGTCAGATCTCAGTGATACGAATGTCACCTTGTATCTGCAATGATGTATGAGCACTGAAGGTAATAGCCATTTTGTAATTGAATTTTAGCAGCAAAACAGCTTAGCATTCTTCAAATAAGATTGCTGCTGTTATTTACAGTGTAGAGGCCTAAATAGGTGGCAGCTAGGCCACACATACACTAATAGCACAGGCAGAAAGTATCCTGTAAAGGAGATTAGCTAGCGATTCACAGGCCCTTTCCCTGGCTACTTATGGGGAGAGGGAGAAAGTGGGTCATTCAAACTCGGAATGAGGACAGAGAGCATGTACTCTCATACACTGTATACACATTCTAACATGTCCAGACTGCTATTAGTATGGGTAAAGCAGGGTCTATTTACATAACATATTACAACACACAAGAATACTACAGTCATGTGTATACAATTTTACCATTGGAATAACATGCCATGCCATGAATTATTCAGGTATGACTAGGATATTGATTGGAACGGGATGTACTCGGCATCCCAGTGGACAGGATGCTGGAGGTCAGAATCCCGGTGCCGGAATCCCGACAGCAATCGGAATCCTGGCTCCAGAATCCTGACTGCTGACATCCTGACGGTGAGTATTAGGCACTAGGGGGAAGGTTGGGGTTAGGCACTAGGGGGAGGGTTAGGCACTAGGGGGAGGGTTGGGGTTAGGTTGCGTGGGGGGAGGGTTAGGCACTACGGGGAGGGTTGGGATTAGGTTGCATGGGGGCAGGGTTAGGCACTAGGGGGAAGGTTAGGGTTAGGCACTAGGGGGAGGGTTGGGATTAGGTTGCATGGGGGCAGGATTAGGCACTAGGGGGAGGGTTAGGCACTAGGGGGAGGGTTAGGGTTATGCACTAGGGGGAGGGTAAGGCAATATAGTTAGGGTTAGGCACTAGGGAGAGGGTTAGGTTGCGTGGGGGGAGGGTTAGGCTTAGATCCCGTAATCAACCCATTGGAACATTCCATACATAGCTACATACTGTATATGAGGTTTTCCAATAAATATATTAAATTCCACCAAATATTGGGCCTAGATATAGGTGCAAACAATGTGCCTCTTATATAAAACAACAATTGTAAGCACCCGGTGATAGCACTGTAGAAGAGGTTCTGTCTCATGCGGGATCTTGCTGTTGGGGACAGCATTAGTGCACTCTGTGAGGCTATTTGTATAACATGCATAACTGGCAACCGTCTCTAATAGGAACAGTACCAGGATTTAAAGTTTTGTACCTGGAGTTTATTTGTGTATGTACAAATATATATTACTCGATATTGACCAATCATACCAGATAAGTTATGTTATACTGTATACTAGATGCAGTTCTCAGTAATTATTTATTAAAGAGGATTACTCCAGTCCAAACACAATGATTGACATTATAATCAGAAATTCTCATGTCACCCTCATTAAGCTATGAATTAATATGGAAAAGTACAGTATAGTTTTAGACACAGAGAGATTGTTTCTGAGTCGGACGCAAAGTGGCTGTGTTTGTGCAGGGATCCTGTCACATGGCCGACAATGTAACGGCATGCTATCCTGGAATAAAATAATAAGTATCCCTCTTTAAATATGTGCATTATCCCCTTGACACGTTTGGGCTAAGGCCACATGATTGATGAATGTGTACAATGGTTCACGGAGTCCAAACAAAAAATAAATAATCTCCAGTAAAGCCGCTTAGTCAAAATCTGGAGAAAGCCAGGTGTGAAAGTATGGCCGTCCTGCCCCCAGTGCAGCGCTGTGTGTATATGAGAAGTTAGCTTACCTGTTCCATCAGGAATTGATCTCACAAAAGTTGGAAGCATCTTGACAATTGCTGTTGGGTTTGTGTCCCTTGACAGTCCATTTTCCATCTCTTTTTTGAACCGAGACATAATGTCCAATAAGGTTTCATCTGAAAGCCGCATTGTGTACAAATACTTATCAATCTGTAAAGAGAAGAAGGAAATATAAACAATTGATTTAATTAGATCAACAACAAGTTGGTACAAATCACTGTTCATTCCTCAAGTAGGTTGGAAAACAAATGTAATACATAGGGTGGCATTACACTTATTGTAAGTCTATTTGTGTATCTCTTTTTATAAATAAATAAATGGCACCTCTGTGTCTTAGGGAGGATTAATAAAGTTGTAACTGTGGTTTTGCAAAGAAGCAAAAAAGAGACAAAAATATATTTTACAGGGACACACTTTGTAACAAAATAATCGTGATGTGATTGTACAATTTTGAACCCTAACTTTTAATAAGTAATAATCTTAGGAGCCATAGTTAAAGTTTCATTACTCCATCAACTATATGCTGTTTATGATGTCATTCCAAGAACAGCCAAAATGTTGGTTAGACAGCAATTTTTGAGTATGTTCTAGTGCTTATAGGCTTAATAAAGTGTAATATACTGTAGTAATAATGCAGTGTCCATAATCCTTTGGGAATTACTTAATCTGATTCCTCGATTAAGTTGGTAAATAATGCAGAGTGAGAACTATTGGTGTGGTGCATCTTGCGGGAATTTGCAACGTGTATGCCCAGAACAGTGTGTGCCCACATATGCAGATATGTGTGATTATGCCAATTACACTTACCTACATCTGGTTGGGCAGAACGGGGGAGTTTTATCATTGCCTAAGGAATATTTGCTCGATTGCAAACAAAAGCAGAGCAGGAAAGAGACACGTTTCTCTCAGGCGCCTATGCATTATCTGCAGGTGGTCAGGGGCAAGTACAAATTGGGATATTATTTTGGTGACGTTGCAGGAACAGATTATGGTTTTACGAGTGTTTGCAACGAAAAAACAGTAAAAAAGCTATAGACAAAACTGGGAGCTGTTTATGCTGTATTACAGAGGTTTTTTGCAGTTTAATTAATGCCACTCATTTGTTGTATATAAAATGTTACTGCAATGGAAGTATCTATGACGTGTGCTTGGTATAAACCAGGGGCAGCACAGACGGTGTAATGGTTAGAGTTACTGCCTCACAGCAATGAGGTCATGGATTCAATTCCCACCATGGCCCTAACTGTGTGGAGTTTGTATATTCTCCCTGTGCTTGCGTGGGTTTCCTCCGCCTACTCCGGTTTCCTCCTACACTCCATAAATATACTGGTACAGTAGGTTAATTGGTTCCCCCCAAAAAAATCGTGTGTGCGCATGTGATAGGGAATATAGATTGCAAGCTCCACTGGGGCAGGGACTGATGTGAATGGCCAAAATATTCACTTTGTAAAGCGCTGCGGAATATGTGTGCGCTATATAAATAACTGGTAATAAATAAATAAATAAATAATAAAATATTCTATTGTTGCCAACCAGAGAGCATCTTGAACTCTACACAGGGAAGGAAATACACAATTTCTATGTGCACTCTTTGTACAAATTCTGCAGCAGCCTCATTTTATTTTCTGTATCACATATTTTCTGAAAAGGAAAAAAAAGGATCAATAAAAAGGGGGGATATGTACTAAGACTTGGAGAGAGAAAAATAGTACCAACCAATCAGCTCCTAGCTGTCACTTTCAAACACAGCCTGCAACATAATGACAGTTTTTGCCGATTGGTTGGTGTTTTATCTCTCTCCATTTTATCTCTCTCCAAAGCTTAGTACATTTCCCCCAAAGTGATTTATGACAAGTGAGTTAGTTTCACAGCTGTTATAACTTGCTGCTACTTGTAGATGATTGTTTTTACTAGAGAGACTAAGATATGCTAAACATTGCACAGGAACTTCCAGAGTAGGGACACGCGTGACTGGGCCTGTCTGAGCACTGGGTAAAGTCAGCACTGAATATTATAGCAGAAATTAATAAATTGGTTCATGTAGTGATTACATCAAAGCGAATCAGTTATAAGTGAGGATATCAAAACTCATTTCATTTAATAGTTTTTTCATTTTAAATATTTACACTTTCTTTAAAGATATATGATTTAATGTTATTTCTTGGATGGAATTGCTTTGGATATATTGAAGAGCCCAATAACTGTCCTTGCTCATACTGAGGTGCTCCTTTCTTTGACAATTTCCCTGAACTTCCATTCACATGAAGTAGTTCTCAGACAAGGGATTTTGGTTCTGATTCACTATAGATCGCAACACACGCAGTCTGGCTGCGATGATATGCTAATCCATTGAGATCGCTATGCGGACACAGCACTACATAGGCACGCCCACCTAACCTTACACACATCCGTAATACTTAGCAAGACTGCGAAACCATCTGTAACATCGAGTACAATCGCAGCCTCATGCACACTTGCACAAGGTCTGACCTTACTCAGAAATTGCTAACCTCATCGACACGCACTGAGCACTCGAGCTGTGTAAGGCATCGCAGTAGATAATTTATGCACGCCCCTGCAACAGCGTTAAAACGCACTGGCACGCCTGCGTTTTGCCGACAACCCCCTGGTCACCACCCACAAACGGCACTTCCTGTGAATCACTCTGCGATGGGTCTGCGTAGTCTCGATCGCAACAATTGGCCGATTGCGTGCGCAATCGCAGTTGCGATCCGTAATGAATCAGGCCCTTTGACAACGCTGCTGCTTGCTTAAATTAAGCAAGCAAGGAGCAAGAAGAGTATTGCTGGTCCATATCTTACAGTGGGCCACATTCAGCACGGATTGCAATTGCGATCGCAGCTGCGTAACCGCACACAATGCAGCTGCGGAAATATGCTAATGCCAGCTACCGCTCAGCCAGCATAGAGATGCCCACTACTACTTCTCACATCCATAATACCTTCCAGTCCTGCGCATACATCAGTAACATCGAGCACATCGGCCCGTCACACACAACTACAGCAGGTCTGACCCATCGCAGAAAGTGCAAGCCTCATCGCACGCAGTGAGTACTCAGGCTGCGTATGTAATCGCAGTGGCCAATTTATGCACGCCCATAAAACGCCGTTCAAACAGACAGGCACGTCTGCGTTTCTCCTACCACTCCCCCGTCACCACCCCCAAACGCTCACAGCCTGTCATTCACTCTGCGAGGTATTCCTATGTGCATCCGTAATCGCAGTGCTGCTATTATGCATGCGCAATGGCTGACAATCGCTAGATCTGTATACGCAGTTGCGATTGCAGTCCGTGCTGAATCAGGCCCAGTGATTGGGAGCAATGGCGACCGCCATATAAATTGCATACATGATTATTATTTAACTTATTGACTTCAACTCAAAAAACTGAATTATATTATTTACATTATCATTTGATATAGAAATTTTGATAGATGTAACTTTTGCGGTGTGCGAAAGAAAACAGTTATGTGACTTGGAGTAAGGCAGTTATACTAAAGGAGCAAAGTTACACCATATTCTATTTCAGAAAACTGTTTAACCATGACCAACATGTGAATATAATTTCCAAGCGTGCGCTGAGCTCTCTTGAGGAACATAATAATACTACACCTATACCTCCAACATTAGCTAATCCAAGAATTAGGACAAAAGGTGGCGTAGTGACAGCATGCTGAGGTCATAGTTGTGTCCTTGTGACCATGACTACATTCCAGATAGACCTGGCCAGGACCCCCGGAAGTGGGCTCAGCACTTTTGAAGTGCCAGGCTGCTTCCAGCTACAAAAACACCATTTATTTCCGTACATAGTGGCAGCACCTGTGTCCATACGTGGGAAGGGGAATTGCTCCCTACACACCTCCCCGTTATCGGATGGCAGCATAGTCCCCTCAAATCAGGACTGTCCCACCAAAATTGGGCCGGATGGGAGGAATGTACAACCCCATAACATGACCAATCAGCATGTTTACAATAACACTTCATTCTGCAGCATTCAGAAAAAAATGTTGCTTAAAATTGCTTTCAGCACAGAAAAACAAGAATAATGATACTGTGCTGGTGGCCAATATTGAAAAGAGGAGCGTTGCTAATATCAAAAGTTATATAAAACAAGACCTACATACTTCATTCAACTTGGGAGTATTAGTAAATACATATGGCTGAGAAGTGTGTGTGATGCAACCTGATCCAATTGTTTGACTACAAATTAGTTGCTTCCTGGGGCAGCATTTATGTGGCCAATATTGGGATTTCCACTTGACAAACCGAGAGAATACCCTATAATCTATGACAACATAGGTTGTTCTTAATTGAATATAAAAAAAAACATGCAATATGAGGGCTAGCGATCAGATAGATTTCTATGGGTGCAGTTCATTAGATCGACAGTAAAAAGGTAGGCAATTTCTAGATAGACACCAAATAGTAGACAGTCAATAGGTTGACAGGAACAAAAGATCGACAGGTACAATAGGTCGACACACGGAAGGTCAACATGGATGTAGGTTGACATTTGAATGGTCAACACATTTTTTTTCCTAACCCTAATCTACTCCATAACCCTTCCCTCTTTGCCTAACAGTAACCATCTCTCCTAGTACCTAACCCTAACCAGCAGGGTAAGTGCCTAACCCTAATCGTCCATCCTAGTGTCTAACCCTAGCCCTCAAAACCTTTTTTTTTTTCATGTGTCAACCATTCCAATGTCGACCTTTTGACCCTGTCGCCCACATACATGTCGATCTTTAGTATGTCGACCTTTTGTATCTGTCAACCTTTCGTCCCTGTCGACCATCTGGTGTCGACCTATTGCTTGTCGATCTGTTTACTGTTGATCTTTCAACTGGAATCCATTTCTATGTCAATTCAGTTCAGTAGAAATAAGCAACTTACACAGTGTAACACAGTATGCCGCAGCCTAGAGCTGAGATATGCACAGAAGACAGCAGTCTGGTGTGTGATGTAATGGTGTGGCCTAACAGGTGGTTGTATATCACCACTCCTAAAAGGAAGTTCAACAAAGGAGAATAACTGTTTAACTATTATTAAAGATATCAGCCATGTGCATCTGACCGTATTCATGACTGGCACAGACCTAGCAGCAAGCGAGCCCTGTACTGTTGCAGAGGATAATCAGAGGCAGAAGTGTAAATTAGTTTTGTGCAAGAAGTCACTTCTTCATCCCCATCCCTAGTAAGTGAGGTGAGACTCCACAGGCCTGGGTAACACCGGGTCTATCAGCTTGAAAGTGAATGTGTTCATTAATTATTCGTTAAACCTCCAAAGCCAACTCAAACTCCTATAGTAGTAGCTGCACAAATCCCCGCTGTGTTTAGGTGCATACAAACATGGTGGGAGCAGCCCTATTAATAATTCTGTAAAGGACAAAAAAATCATAGTTGACTTCAGGAAGATATGGAGGGCAGGCATGAAAAGAGATGGGCACAACAACCAATGTGACAGTGCCAATTGTGTCATCACTCACATCACCTTGCCAACTCAGTATTTATTGAGATGGGCATGGCCTGCTTGTAGGGTAAAACATTTGTTGGAAGATGAGTGTGTACAGGACCATTCAGTTCTATTATTTTTTGGTACTTTCAGTTCTAGTGTGTGCTTGAAGGGACTTAAGAAAGGGAGTTAAGCTTGTGACATAACCCCCTCCCCCAGTGTACATGCTGTATGGCAGCACAAATAGGAATACAAATTGCAATCACAAAAAAATGAGTAAACATTTAACATAAGGAAACAGGATTTTGTTTACATTTCATCCTAAATAATAAATAAATAAATATTACGGTAATATAAAAATATGCCGGTATATTCCAACATGCTGCCAAAACAAAGTCCACAGTGTTTATATATAAACCAATTTTGGTAAGCTAAAAAAACAAAAAAAAAACATGGTTTGCATTAAAACTGGTGCACATATAGTTCTCAACATTTTATATAGTCTCTGGGCTTGCAACAGTCAGTGGCCACCGACTCTGGTAGCTAAAAATACTGGTCACAATGCAATAATGAGTAGCATTACACAACATACCAAAAACCAGACTTGTGACTCTGAAGGTGCATTCCTTGTATCCCTAGAGAAACTAGCATTTGTACACAAGTAGCTTTTTTAGTGCTGGGTTGCATTAAGCTATAATCTGTTGCAATGAAACAAAATACTTACACAAAGTATAATAACTAGCATCACTTCACAGTTAATACCCACTTATTACATTAATAGCTCCTAAAAAACATTTACCCATTATCACAATAACAACTTGAAAGGTTATGCGCCGTGACATTTATACAGTTACTATAGTTTATTTCTATATTTTCTTTGAATTCAGCCAATCAAGGCATCAAAAATTAGACTTAACAACTACATTCCACCAAAGCATAGCAAAAATAACTGTATAGTACTATAGAGTCAGCTGATTGCAAAAAGCTATTCTGTATATGCTCCTTTTTTTTCTTCTTCCTCTCCACCTCCTTGGTGTCGCCACGGTGACAGTACAATAGAGTGAGCCCTGTATTGTGCTACAGTAGTGTGATGGTGTAATAAGATAAAATGTACTAGCATTACAAAGCAAGACTATGATTTCATAAAACACTGTACAAGTAATTGTAAAATGATGCTAATTCAGGATCAAACAATGTATGACAAGAAAGTCCTTCAGGCTGTATTACAAGGGCGAAGGTGTATATGTTGCATGACAATACTGAATAAACAATTAATATTAATTTCAACACAGTAGTTAGAAGTAAAGCTACAGGCATGCAGCATGTAGTATCATTATCCAGTACTTATAGCGCCAGCATATTCTGCAGTGCTGTACAATCAGCATGAGAAATAAATGGCTGACCTTATAAGACAAATCACTATAGTATTAGAGCTTATGCCCCCTGGGCCTGTAGAGGTGGGATGGGGGAGGGAAGGAGCGGTCTTCCAATATAATTATAATTTACATTGGCTATGATATAACCTATAGACCTACTATCTACAATAATGAGCATATTATTTCAGTACTTTATTTCTTAAAAGTCACAAACCTGGAGTGAGCAGACGGATTGACCTATACAAGGTCACAAGTCAAATAGATACGCTGCACTCAACTACTTTACATTCCATGCCTGTCCCGGACCTGCATGTGCACCCCAAAGCGTACAAATCCATTAACGATTACACAACATATGTAATAGGTCATTTTCTGCATCAC
Source organism: Taudactylus pleione (assembly GCA_031769625.1). Lineage (NCBI taxonomy): Eukaryota > Metazoa > Chordata > Amphibia > Anura > Myobatrachidae > Taudactylus > Taudactylus pleione. Next base: position 47,710,235 of record JAUIMM010000015.1, on the reverse strand, counting down.
ACTATTATTGGCCTGGTAATGAAATGTATCACATAACACTCATCTACCCATCAGACAACAGATGGAGCAGGCAAAATAATAAATTTTCTCCTTCCTTAATATATATCTGTATTTCACTACAGCTTGTAACACAATAACAGCCTAACCCACTAAACATGGATTGGCTTTTGAATTAGATAAATAAGAAATTACATTAATTTGGGAGCCTACAACCCTGAAACCATTCTAGCAATGGCGACAGATATAAAATGATCCAAGTGGTTTGACCTCCCCTCAGGATATCCCTAGTAAATACTGTACACAGCAGAGGTGACACGGCTGAATTGTTTTATTTCCCGAGTGTTTTGAGCCCAGCAACAGGTTAGTGATTTCATTTGGTTTAATAGACCTGCTGAATGAGAAAAAGAGCCCTACCATACATCCAAGACATCCACACTGAGGTGTGTGCTAGCACATAAACCCAGCCTTCTCTGCATGTACAGTAACCGGATGAGGATTAGCAGGAATACAGTTAACTAAGGGAATCACCAGCTGCTATTATATTGTCTTGTTATAGTTATACAAGTAATTATATTGTCTTGTTAAATTTATACAAGTATTAGTCATAAATTTATGGATTCAAATGAATTGTTAATGATGATGAGCATTGTACAAGTCTGCAGAATATGCCAATGTTGCTTCACGGATATATGGTGATAATGGCAGGAAAGCTAAAGGTTGGATAGATAGACAGACAGACAGACAGACAGACAGACAGACAGAGAGAGAGAGTGAGAGAGAGTGAGAGAGAGAGAGAGAGAGAGAGAGAGAGAGAGAGAGAGATAGATAATCCCTCTTGAAGGACTAATTATGATTACATACATTGTCAGTATGAGTAAATACACAATATGATGCAAGATACTGCTATTAATAACAACACAGGAGGAAATCCATTTGCTTTAGTAAAGAGAGCACAAAATGCATTTCCAACATGATTGCAAAAGTTATCCCTCCATAAGCAGGTACCACACACACATTCATATACCACACACACATCCTGTACCAGGCAAGGCACTGGTACAGGTAAGGTGGGTACAGGTAATGTGGGTGTCTCTTCCCACCCAACCAATGTACAATGAGCAGACCAGGCCGTTTGCATGTGCGTAGAACTAGAGAAAGGCCTAAACAGGGTAACACATTAATGTCATCCACATCCTGGTTTCAAGGACACTGCAGCCTTCTACCAGCAGGATCCCTGCTACAGCCTTCCTGCCTGCACCCCCTTACATTGCTGTTCTTCTATCCACTAATGCACCTGGATCATACTGACCCGTACAGGTAAAAGCCTATTGATATACACAACAGACAGTTACTACTTTTGCCATCTACATTAGTAAACGATGGACAGACGACAGTGATGTCATGGGGGGTTAATAAATGGGGGTTCTCACTCACCTTCTTGACTTGATCATCTTTGAGTTCTGTGAAGTAATAGGCCAGGAGCTGGGCAGCTATCATCCTGCAGACTGGTATATGTTAGGTGTATGGTGTTGTGTGTGTAGCAGATGAGATGTGCTGTGCAGCAATGCTCTGATAGCAGCAGAGTACTACCTTCCTCCTCCTCACTGCCTTCTACACCAAGCTGCTGCTGCTGTATGTCTCCTTTCCTCCCTGACAGTGTCATGTTAGATCCAACCCACTTCCTGGCCGGGGATTGGCTGTAATATGAGGACTTGCTGCATTGAGGAGAGAGGCTCGCCTCGATCATCATCACTGGGGGGGCTGTGTGTGTGCATACAACATCTATAAATGCAGAGCTGGGTGTGTGCAAGATGTAGTATCAGGGCATGGGGAGGCTGTACAGCAGCAGAATAAGGAATAGGGGGAGGGGTGTGCAAGCCACCAGTGTACACTGCACTCTGAGATGTACAGGCTCCTGTACAGCACAGCATCCAGGAAGGGGGGTTCTTAAGATGTAACTTCTTATGAGGAAAGGGGCTGGACTAATACAGCTACTAAATATGTCATTATAGCACGTCCAGCACGTATTCTTCCAGCTATGGTGCCTAGTATGATGACTACACCCACCCCATCACTTCCTGCACTATGTACCACTATAATCACCTCCATTAACCCCACCACAGTTCTTCGAGAGATGGTCGTATGTGTTAACTACAGTACAGTTACGATTAGATCCCGTGATACTAAAGACATTGCAGAGCATTGTGATTACTAGGGACCTTCAGTAGTAAGGTGTGTGCTGCTGTGTTTAGTATACAAAGCCAAGGAAGAGATTTCTAAAACAGGAAAGAAGAGGGCTGCATTCCTTGTGTGTTAGTAAATGGCAAAGTCATGGTTACGTTTCACAGTCTGTGATGATGACAGCAAACTGCAGCCCCTTCCCCCACATATCAGCCAGGCCACCAACATTTAGTGCAACATGCCCCAGGTGCGGCTGGGAAATATAGCACAAAGCGACAGAATTCTAGCTGAAGGCACTGCCCCTTGTGATCCTAGGTTTCTGGCTTGTCAGACTGATAAATAGGGCAAAAACTTATGTAAATTGTCAACACTGTTCAGATCACTGTTAAGTGTGTATATTTATTTATTTTTATTAACAGTTTCTTATATAGCGCAGCATATTCAGTTGCGCTTTACAATTGGAAACATTGGCCATCATTCAGAGCCGTACGCTCTGAGCAGAGCGCACGCTCTGAATGAGGGCCGCCCTCCATGAAAATGGAGCGTCCTCCTGGACGCTCGTATAGCTGTGGGTCACCACCCACAGGCTATACGAGCGTGCAGTTTGATGGCCGCGATGGTCTTGACCATCGCGACCATCGAAACTGCGTACAAAAGCCTGTGGTTGAGTTTTTCAACCACAAGGCTCAGAGTGATTTTGGCTCTATCAGAGCCAAAATCACTCCCACTGGATGGGAGGCGTTCCCGTGGGAACGCCCCCGTCAGGGAGGCACGCCCACCAAAGGGGGCGTGCTGTCAGTCAACATCGACAGCACGCCCCCTTTGAAGAGACACTACGAGCGAAGGAAAATCCTTCGCTCGTCGCGTCTGGTGCATGCGCACGACGGAGCTCCCTCCGTCGTGCGCATGCTCAGTGCAGAACATCGACCCACTTGCGAGCGGACAGCCGCTCGCGAGTGGGTCTGAATCAGGGCCATTGATAGAACAAAACAGGGTAATAACAGACAGACATAGAGGTAAGAGGGCCCTGCTTGCAAGCTTACAATCTATAGGATAGTATATGTAATTTGCATAATAGTAAAGTAACCCCCCTTCTACCACTAAAGGGTCACCAGGTTACTAACACCTTTGTTGCTCCTAATGTACCCACCCTTAGCATTCCTCTAAGTGGTGTACATCCCCATTGTCAGTGCCTCCACCCAAGTACTTATGGTCTATGTGGGTCTACTTGGGAAAACCCAATGGTTAATGTAGTGTATTAACACAATATATAAATACAGTTTACTTTGGAATTAAATTCACCACCTTCTTCCTTTCTCTCTGCAGAAGATTGCTGAACTGGAACTTCCCTAAGCTTCTGTATCCAGGTAGATATTACACAATAATAAACTGTTATAAGTTTCCTTTATAAGAATAAATGGCAACAATAGTCACATGTGGTACATTTGAACATTATAATAGGTAAGCACAAAGAATACAATATTTGTGTTTCTTCTATAAATAATGTATCTAATACTCTAAAGGTGCCCACACACATAGCGATCTGCACACGATGAGCCGACGTGTACGATTTCCCTTGAAACTCTCCCCGGCAGCTCTGCACACGATCTGCACACGATTCGGTGTCCAATCTTCATACGATCTCTCCTGCATCCACTGTGACGTGCATAGCGTCCTAGATCGTCAGATCTGCCCTACTGCATGGCAGATCTGACGACTTGATGTGCGATCAGCAGGGACGCACATCGCATCGTGATCGTGAGTGGGGACTCACGATTTACTCAGGATTTGGCCATATTTTACACGGTCTGTTCCAATGCGTCGGAATCGGCCAGATCGTGTAAAATATCGCTATGTGTGGGCACCTTAAGCTTACTTGTTCTAGCAAGAAAATGACTTAAAACGTATGGAATGTGCAGCTTAGTTCATGAGTTAAAATTTGTCTCTGTTAAATGTTCAGTAGTCCTTATAAAGTTCTACCGTGGAACTTCCACTATAAGCATTTAATTAGTCTCTGGATAAGTCTCCAAACTATTAAAGGATGCTCTGTGTTGACATCAAAGTCCAGGTCCAGTAATAACTATACGGATGCCTTGGAGGATAATGAATCACAACTTAATAACCATCTCCTGTAGGGAATTGTAAAACCAGAGCACCAGTATATACAGTAGGTAATGAGATGTAATATTACACACTATGGGTACAGCGCTACTGCTGCTACCCACCTGCTTGTCACTAGAAGCTCAGCTTGAAATTACTGACCATGGATCCCCTGACTATGCATAGCAGGGAGCTTGTGATCGCCGTCTCTCTCTTCACTTCTGGCTACTTCCCCAGGGACATAACTGTTACCAGGCAGCCCTACTGCTGCATGTACCCCTTCCTGTAACTATTATTCCTTCCAGTAAGAGTCAATTGTTGCTAGGCAACCCCTATACATATAGCTCTATCTGCTCCTCCCAGTTGGGTACTCCTGTACCAATTTATGCAGGGAACTATGTCTATAATAATAAAGATGGCTTTATAATATCCCCTGTATTGGTGCTGCTATCCTCTGTGTGGGTGCCAGGTATAACTACTCACTGTCACCTCCGCGCTGGTGATTAAATCAGCTTACAGTCACCTCAGCGCTACACTGCCTTCTCTCAGCCCTACACTGCCTTCTCTCAGCGCTGCTGCTGGGATGTCCCTCTGGGAGCTGCTGCCGACTGCTCTGCTTACCGCTACTGCAATCCCCACCTCCTGGCAAACTGTAGCCGGCTCCTGGTCTCACTGCGACCATTGGCCTCCAGTCTGAACTAGCTGCCTCCTCTCACAGGGAACGCCCCATTCAATTCGGGTCCCTATGCTCTTCCCCGCCACCGGGACCACCTCCCGCGACACTGCCTCTCCGGCATCTCCAGCAAGATGCGGTCAGTACCGTCCTCCCTCCTGCTTCCCCAGCTCCGGCTGGGCTCCCTCTCCAGCTCTGCCCCCTGCGCCCGGCAGCTCATCGCTGCTCACTGGCTGCCCAGGTCACATGAGGGCAGGCACTGGAGGGAGGGAACAGCAGACTTACTCCCACTCTGCTGGCAGCTCCTTTATATGTCTCTCTGTCCCTGCCCCTCTTTTCTTGACAGGAATCCAACCACTCTCAGCCATATCACTACCAGTGGCGTAACTAGGGTATTTGGAGCCCAGGGCAAATTTGAAAAGGGAGCGCCCCCCCCCCCCCCCGATGTGCGCGCACATGAAAAAATGGGCGTGGTCACTTTAAAATGGGGCGTGTCAACATGACACACCCCTTTATTTTCACACTGAACATTCCTATCCATATGCACCTTAACCCCAGTAGTACCCCTTATACAGTACCCCCAGTATGGAGTTGTGGTCCCTCTTATGCAGGCCCATAGTGGTGCCCCTTATACAGTATCCCCAGTAGTGGTCCCCCCAAATGCAGTGCCCCATGTAGTGTTCCCCCTTATGCAGTGCCCCCAGTAGCAGTCCCCACAATGCAGCATGCCCAGTAGCGGTATCCCCTTATGCAGTGCCCTTTATATGGTGCCCCCAGTAGTAGTCCCCCCCCTATGCAGTGCCCTTTATATAGTGCCCCCAGCAGTAGTCCCCCCCCACATGCAGTTTTCCCAGTAGTGGTCCCCTTATGCAGGCACCCAGTAGTGATCCCCCCTATCCAGTGCCCCCTGTAGTGGCCCTTCCTATTATTGCCCCCAGTAGTGGTCCCCCGAGTGCAGTGCCTCTACTAGTAGGCCCCTTTTATAATGCCCCAGTGGTAGTTCCCCCCCCAAGTAGTAGTCCCCAGTAGAGGTTCCCCCTCCCGATTAAGTGCCCCCAGTAGTAGCCCCCCCCAGTAGAGGTCCTCCCAATAATGGTGCCCCCACCCCCAGTAGAGGTCCTCCCAGTAGTAGCCACCCCCCTCCCCCGTTCTGCAGATAGGTTAAAAAAAAAAATATATGTATATATAAATATATATAAAAACATACTTACCTGAATCCATGCTGCTGCTGCTGCTCCGGTCCGCGACGCCGCTCCCGCCGCCGCCTGCCAGTCCTCCCGGGCTGGCGCGCTCAGCATTATGGGACAGACGTCATGACGTCATGACGTCAGTCCCATTACCCACTGCAGGAGCCGGACGGAAGTCCGGCTCTTGCAGTGGGTGCTGCTGCAGTCAATGAGAGTCTATCTGACTCTCATTGGCTGCTGTTTAACACATGCATCGCCGCCAGCGCTGGCGGCGATGCGTGTGTTATGCACAGCCTGAGCCCGCCTCCTGGCGCTATTGGGCAAGCGCTCAGGGGGAGGGAACGGGCTCAGGTGTGCAGCACAGGACCGGCGCAGGGAAGCCTAGCGCCGGTCCTGTGTAAATGTGTAGCGCCGACCGCAATCACTGCGGTCGGCGCTACACTTGTGGCTAACTAGGGCGGGCCGGACCGTGGCCGCCGGTTCCATGACGCCCAGGGCACGCACCCTGCCCGACCCCCCCTAGTTACGCCACTGATCACTACACCCACTTCTCCTGTGCATGTGCTTCTCATACACTGTGCACATCCTCACTACAGGGGAAAAAAAAGTACCACATAAATTTATATGCAAATACATTAAATAAATATATATATATATGCATATCACGAACTACAATACTCCATTATAAATACATGACACACATATATTTCACCTCAAGAACTGTGACTGCAGTACATATATATTTACCTCATATACAGTCAGGTGCATAAATATTGGGACATTGTCAGAATTTTCATATTTTGGCCTCTATTCACCACCACAATGGCTTTGCAATGAAACAAACAAGATGTGCTTTAACTGCAGACTTTCAGATTTAATTTGAGGGTAATTACATCCAAATCAGGTGAACGGTGTAGGAATTACAACGGTTTCTATATGTGCCTCCCGCTTTTTAAGGGGCCAAAAGTAATGGAACTATCAACTCAAAATCTATTTCATGGACAGGTGTGGGCTATTCCCTCATTATTTCATTATCAATTAAGCAGGTAAAAGGTCTGGAGTTGATTCTAGGTGTGACATTTGCATTTGGAATCAGTTGCTGTCGACTCTCAAAGTTAGGATACAATATTCTGTGTAAATTGTTAACAGTTGCAGTAGACATCAATGGGCATATCTATTGTGGGTGCAGGGTATGAGCTGCACAATGACCTCACGCAGCACACCCTGCACCCATAGATTATACTTACCTATACGGTGAGTGAAGCAGAAATCATTGGGGAAATGTTGTTGGAGCCTTTTCCCAGCGACCTGCGCATGCGTAGTACAGAAATCACTGGGAAAATGAGATTGCACACAGCCCTCCTCTTCTCTTTAACCGCCTCGAGTATGCATGTTGTATGTGGGATAATGCTCTTTACTATAAATAATATGTTTATTAAACATCAGCAAGGAGCTTTGTGACCATATAAACACAAGGCTGGAGGCCATGGGCTCTTATACAGGTCACAGACAAGTGACTTCTGATGCATCATTCCTTATAATATAATATACAGGCTTTCTTAAAGAGCAGGGAAGTGATAATAACAGAACTCACTGATTACAATTTGTGACAGCAAAACTCACTATAGATACAGATATTATTCACTGGAGTACATACAGATATTACAATTACGTGTGTATTATACTGTTATTATATAGTATACTGTTATTATATTTTTGGCTCGAATAGAAACCTTATTATAAAATACATTTCATATATTACAACATTCTAGGTGAATTCATAGTTGCCAACTGTCCTTTGTTTTTAACTAAATTACTTTGTGTATGGTTTTGTTGACATTTTATGTGCTCATCACTACGGTAGGTGGTTTTTGGATAATAAATATTTACTACTATAAGAAATTATCTGGTCTTTAGTGTTAAAATATATGCAACCCCTTTTGTGATGATTTAATCACTGCTTTTCTATACTTTATTTCCAGGTACTGTCGCAGGTTTACAAGATTTATCGCTGAGGGGAGCAGAGACCCATATAAGCCATTTTAGTTACACCCTTGATCCCAGGACTAGTAAATAATATGCCATTGGCAAAGAGATGTAAAATGTACAACTTGTCTGGAGAGGGCCCTATTAAGTTACTCCTGTTATAGTTAAACCACTTGGCAAAATCCCCAAGATTCATACTTGGCGAGTTTTGCTTTTTCCTCTCCAGGAGAGAGCCCAGAGCAGGGATGTAAGTCACCACTCTAGGGGTGGGCCCTGGCTCTTTATGTCCATAGGTCCTGACCCATTGTGGCAATATTCTGTAAATCACGGGACGTTGGGTTGCAAGCTTACAATATTTTATATAAAAATATGAACCAATACCTCATATTTGTATTGTGAGAGATATATTTTTATATAGATTGTACTTGTAAGTATAAGGACTAAAGACTTTGTTTTTCTGTATTAATTTAGGGGCTGTTCCAATGTTGCATGCAAGAACTGTGGCGTGGTCTCTGACAAGGCAATATGCATGTCATGTCGGACATGCAATCAATTTTGATTTTTTTATTTAGATGGCTACAACTGTTGAAAGTCTTGATTCACAAGGCGAGTATATGCTTCTCTCATGGAACACCAGAATTATTATCTTTTATTTTTAAGGCGCCACAAACTGTACGTCATACAAGGTATACATAGAAACAGTAACACAGCATCAGAGCATAAACACACACCACAGAATGGCATACAGCAGCTGGTAGGGGTACTAGCTGAAGCTAGCAGGAGCATACAGAAGCAAGTTAATTCAATGCTCATTGATTGTTTACTCACACATATGTTGGGGATACAGAGTCAGGGTCACTGAATGGGAGGAGACAAGGGAGCAGAGCGGAGCAGAGCGGAGCATTGGAGACAAGGATAGTCCTAAGGAGGAGGATGAAGGGCCCTGCCTGTCAGATCTGTCATACTGAGGGAAGAAGGAACAGATGGAGGGTAAGCTGGGAAGAATATATAGTGGAGAGTTCTCGAAAAATAGGTTCAGGAAAGCCTGGGGGGGGGGGGGGGCAGAGCTACAGTGGGATGGAGCATCAACTGGTGCATAAACAAATTTTTTTTTTAATTTACAAAGTTTGGGCTGTGGGGTGGGTGTTATTATAACAGAGACTGCACACCCTAAGTTTAATCATAATAAGAGGTGCTACCATTGTAGTGTCATGTAGAAAAAAAGAAAATGCAGGTGCACGCTCTGAGCACGTAGGATAATCAAAACAATTATAATAAACTCTACCATTTTCATGGAGTATAAATAAGGTTTCTTAGCACATGTTTGGCCCAAAAATGCATGTCAAAAAACCATGTCAAGGTGAACCTCATCAGGTGGATCCCTAACATCCCCATGCCCAGGTTGGAGGAGAACAGAATTGAGTAATCAGGAAGGCTAGTTTACTTTACTAATAAGATACATTTTACGTGCATGTTTGAAACTATAGAGACTGCTTGAGAATCTGATTGGGTGTGTGTTCCAGACAATGGGGGCAGCTCAAACAAAATTTTGGAGGCAAGTGATCATGGTGTAGGAGAGGAGCTGTTCAGAGGAGTAGCAGAAAGGGCATGAATGAGACATGAGGAGAGAGATGTAGGGAGGGGAGGAATGGCTTAAGGCTTGGTAAGTGTGGGTGAGAAGATTGAATTGAATTCTGATTTGGATAGGGAGCAAGTGAAGCAGGATGCAAAGGTGGGAGGCAGACACCAATGCAGTGAAAAAGGAAAATCAGATGAGCAGCAGCATTGAGAACAGACTGAAGTGGGGAGAGGCGAGACAGTGGAAGACCACAGAAGAGGAAGTTACAATACTCTTAAGTGTGAAATTATAAAAATGTGAATAAAAGTTTTGGTGGCATCAGAGGAAAGGACTGGACAGATTCTGGTAATGTTCTGGACCTGGAAAATGGCAAGATTGAGAGATGGCCTTAATGTGGGGAGTGAAAGAGAAAGCGGAAAGAGAGAAGGATAACACAGAGGCAGCAAGCTTGGTGTACAGAAGAGAAGATGTTATAAACAGAGAGATGGGGGTAAAATACGATTTTTACTCACCATAAAATCTTTTCCTTGGAGTCCATCTGGGGGATGCCATTACCTCTGGGTTATGTATAGTGAGCTGTGTAGTTGGGCACTAACTAATTAAGACTGGCTTCCACCCCCAGATGGACTCCAAGGAAGAGATTTTACGGTGAGTAAAAATCGTATTTCCTTTTTCATCCAACTGGGGGATGCCATTACCTCTGGGATCTACCAAAGCGAGCCCATTTAGGGGGGAGCATCGGAACCGTCCGCTCAAAGAATTTTTCGAACAACACTGGTGTCCCTTGCTCTAAAAGTATGGAAGTGGCAACATTTTGTAAAAGAGTGTACATATGACCAGGTAGCTGCTCTGCAAAGCTGCTCTACTGAGGCACCATGCCATACAGCCCAAGAAGCCCCGACAGCATGAGTCGAGTGGGCCTGAATTGAAGTCAGAACCGCCAGATTTGAAGACAAATATGCTTGCCGAATGGCTAGCGATGGATCCTTTAGAGGCTGGCCAACCTCTTTTTGGAGCATCAATCAACACCAACAAAGAATTTGTATGCCTCAAAGACACAGAGTGCTCCAAGTAAATGCATAATGTACGTACCACATCCAACAGTGCTAAGGAAGAAGCTTCACTAGTCACTGAATCTTGGCAAAAGCCTGGAAGGACGATATCCTGGTTAATGTGGACAGCTGATACCATTTTGGGGGAAAGGAAGGTTTAGCGCGTAACACCACCCTATACTCTTGAAAAATGAGAAGCAGAGATTTAGAAGAAAGAGCCGCTAACTCAGAAACTCTTCTGGCCGAAGCAATTGCCAAAAAAAAAACAACCTTCAAAGTGAGGTATCGCAATTCTACAGATTCCAATGGCTCAAAATGTGCCCTTTGAAGTGCCTCCAAAACTAAATTCAAGTCCCAAGGAGGAACTGGCGGGACATAAGGAGGCTGTATGCGAAGAACCCCCTGCAAGAAAGTTTGAACTTCAGGAATGGTGGCCAATTCCTTTGAAACAAGATCAACAGGGCCGAAATTTGTCCCTTAAGGGAAAACAATCTAACACCCTTAACCAACCCATCTTGCAGATAAGACAAAGATGAGACACTCAAAACCTTTCAGGTTTAAATTTGTGTTGTTCACACCAATAAATATATATCTTCCATACCCGATGATAAATCTGGGAAGTGTCTGGTTTGCAAGTCTGCATCATGGTTTTCACAACAGATTCTGAAAAGCCTTTGATTCTCAAGATGATGGATTCAAGAACCATACCGTCAACGCCAAGCAAGACAAATCGGGGTGACGGCATGGACCCTGAACTAACAGATCTGGATGCAGGGGCAGACGATATGGAACGTCTCTGCCAACATGTTCCAAAGAATTATGTACAAATGACGGTGCGGCCAGTCACTGATTGAATCCGCTGAAGTACCCTTGGTAACATGTCTAGAGGAGGAGAGATGTATCCCAGCTGGAACACCCAAGGTGCTGTTACCAGGTGCTATTCACCAGAGTGAATAGCACCCAAGGTGCTATTCACCAGAGATGCCTGAGGATCTTGGGACTGAGATCCATACTTTGGAAGTTTCCTGTTGAGACGGGAAACCATTAGATCTATATCTGGTGACCCCCATCTGGAACCTATTTTCGCAAAAACCTCCTGGTGTAATTCAATTCCAATGGATGCAGAATGTGGTGACTTAAAAAGTCAGCCTCCCAGTTGTTCACCCCTGGAATGTAAACTGCCGAAATAGCTGGAATCCAACTCTCTGTCCAATGAGGGATGTGAGAAACCTCCTTCAATGCTCGCCAGCTGCGTGTGCCAGCCTGCGTGTTTATATAAGCAACTGCCGTGGCATAGTCTGATTGGATTTGCACTGGTAGGCTTCTTAGATGAGATTGAGCTTGAACCAATGCATACTGAATTGCCCTTAATTCCAGTATGTTGATGGAAAGAGAAGCTTCCTGAATGGACCAAAGACCCTGTGGGTGCATATCTAGAAACACCTCCCCCCCCCCAGCCTGTTAGGCTGGCATCTGTGGTAACAATGATTCAATTTATTATTTACAACTGGCAACCCCTGTTCAGATTTACATCCTGCAGCCACCATAGGAGTGACTGACAGGTCTGCAGAGATAATCTGAACATCTGTCTGTTTAATCGACTTTACCCATTGATGAAGCAATTGATTTTGCAGTGGACGGGCATGGAATCTGGCGAAAGGAACGGCTTCGAATGAAGCCACCATTTCTCCCAGTAACTGCATAACCCTGACGACTGAAATATGAGGCATCTGTAAAATTATCCTTATTCTGGACTGCAGATCCTGCATCTTCGGCCGTGAAACACTCTGTGACACTGGGTGTCGAAGAGAAGACCCAAAATACCATCCTCTGAGATGGATTTAAATTTGATTTGGGAAAATTGATGATCCTGCCAAATCTCTTGAGCATGTCTATGGTAATCTGAAGCATTGTAGCAATAGGGCTATTGAAGGTGCCCCTAGCAAAAAATCATCCAGATAAGCCAACACATTGACCCCCCCCCCCCACTCCTGAGTAGGGAGATCATGGCCCTGATTCAGAGCCGGACGCTCTGACTAGAGCGCTCGCTCTGAGTCAGGGCCCACCTCCATTAATATGGAGCGTCCTCCTGGACGCTCGTATAGCTGTGGGTCACCACCACCTGGTTACCAGTCCACTTATCAGAAATCTGGGTTGGATTGAATCCAAGTTTCCTGGATCTGAGTAAGCTCCAGAGGTCGGGGATCCAGTCCCCTGACAGTCATGTGGATTGACCTGCTGACTTAGCAGTAGCGTGGTGGGTGCCAGGGGCACCATGCCCCCTGAAGGCACCCATCACGCTACTGCTAAGTGCACCCCGGTAAGCATGAAAGCATGAAAGCTTCCCCTGCCTTGGGTCCGAAAGGAATGAAACCTAGGAGGTTTTGGTTTTGATACAGGAAGGTAAGGACTTTTACTTCCCATGACCTGAGAAATAATTTTAATTAATTCTGCACCAAACAGAAAACCTTCTTCAAAAAGGCAGTGCCTCTAAAGCATGCTTGGACTCTATGTGTGCCTTCCATGTTTTAAGCCATAGAGAACGTCTGGCGGATATGGTCAAAGCAGAAATATGAGACTGTACATGAAAAGTATCTATTAAAGCATCACCTATATAGGTCAGAGCCTCCGAAATTTGATCAGCTAAAGAGCTAGCTTCAAACAAATCATCTGACTGAAACCCAGCAATTATCTGTACCATCCAGGAATGTATAGCCTTTATCACCCAGACGCTCTACAGATCAGGCCTCAGCGAGACTCCTGATAAATATATATTCTTAAGTACAACCTCATTCCTCCTAGCCCAGTGGTTGCCAAACTGTGTGCCATGGCACCCCGGGGTGCCTCGGGACACTTGCAGGGGTGCCTCAAGTTGGTGGTCCAGCACCAAATCATATTTTTTTATGGTCAATATAATGTAAATATGCGCACAAACAGAAGCGGACCCTGTCACGCACCACATAACTGAGCCTAAGGATGACAGGTAAGCACAATTTACTTCACTTTACTACTTCACTGCAATTTTTAAACATTTCTCAATAACAAACTTTTGGCTTAGGGGTGCCGTGAATAAAATGCTGATGCACTAGGGTGCCTTGGTTCAAAAAAGTTTGGGAACCACTGTCCTAGCCATAGGATCTTTAGGTGTTACAGACTGTGTTGTAGGGACAACAGTATTCCTGACCACCTAGCAATAAGAGCATCCACCACAGGTGGATTTTCCCAAAGCTTGGGATCCTCTTCCAAAAAAGGATAAAGATATAAAAAAATTTTCAGAATATGGAATTTGGAATCAGGTTTTAAACAGGCTTCTTTTAATATTTCTTCAAAATTTTAAAATTCTCGGAAAACAGATACATGTTTCTTATGTTTAAAGAAAGAAACTGAACTAGTTGCTAAAATAACTGTTTCCTGTAGATCAGGGGTGTTAAACTCATGGCCATCCAGCTGTTGTGGGAGTACATATCCCAGCATGCCCTGCCACAGTTTTAGCATGCCCTAATAGTAAAACTGTGGCAGTGCATGCTGGGAAATGTAGTTCTGGATGGCCCGAGTTTGACACCACTGCTGTAGATTCAAAGTTTCCCAGACGGTATCTACCAGCACAGAAACCCCTGAATAAGCATGGGAGTCATCCTCCCAGTTTTAGATATCTTCGTAGTCATAATCCAATTTCCCTTCTTCCTGGGAAGATGCAGCTGAAGCCTCATCTCCAGGAGAATCCACTGAAGACTGACCTGAACATCTCTTAGTGGTTGTGGTCCCTGCTGATGTTACCATTTAATTTAGGGATGTTGCCTTCTCAGAGTGATGTTCACCCATATCCTGGGCCCATATGGGCTTTACCAAGGGATCAGACAAACTAGGAATTTGAACACAGGGTACCATATAATTTGCCTGAGAGTGATGTAATTCACCTATGGCCATAAACCTGGCCCAATCAGGCATCACTGACTGTTCATCCAAATTTCCCGGTAATGAATCTACCTGTGAACAGCCAGCACAGAGTGACCCTGGTTCCGTACAACCTTTTGGTAGCTTTTTATCACATTTTGTACAAGTATAAAAAGTGACTGATCCCTGTTTTTTGGAACCCTTGTCTGGCTTCTCCATATTGAGAGGGAAAAAGGCAATCAAAGAATCTTCAGTACAAAACAATGTGTGTTACTGCCTAGATTCCTAAGAAATAGTGCAGTAAAGAAGCTTATATACACATAAGAATGTTATAAGGCCAACATATCTCACCAGCTTAATACCTATAGTAATAATCTAAGTTTACTGCTTATCTGATAAAATACAGCCATCCCCCTCTAGTTTGCAGTAAATCTCAGCCAAGCAGAACTCCAGCAGCGCTCAAACACCCGGTAAAATAGTGTTTGGGGCCAGTTTATGAAGCCCCGAGAGCCTGCTGTCACTCAAAATGCATGGGGGTGTGGCCAGGCACGCCATTGGTGTCCTGCTTCATTCAGGACACCTGACATCATCATACGTGTTTCCTAGCCACCGATGTTTCCCTCCGGAGATCTACAGGCTTGCCTGTACAGCGGCTCACAGTGATTACGTCATCAATGGCGGGTCTTCACGTGTAGCGGTGCCTCTTCATGGGAGCGCCAAAAGCCAGCAGCATTCTGTGTTCTGTAATAGTAGTAACATGCCCGGCCGCTCTGCTAGAGCGGCATGCCGGGAAGCAGTATATACAGCAAACAATGTTTTTACATGTAAAATGTATCCAGCTTACCTTTTTGCCAGTGACCCCTCAGATGTGTGTCTGGTATGGAGAGACCAAGGGACTATGTAGTTTGGTGATTCTCCCAGAGGCCATCTTTAGAGTGGGATACAGGGTTCACACAAACCTCTATTCTACCTATCTCCCACTCTGCTAAAATAAAGAAATGAAACCTAACTAAAAAGCGAGGACTTATCTAGTGCCTTACTCCAAAGCACTAAAAACAAGGGGAGGGGTTACATAGGGAGTGGGAGACAGTCATAATTAGTTAGTGCCTGACTCCACAGCTCACTATACATAATGCAGAGGTAATGACATCCCCCAGATAGATGAAAAAGGAAAAACAATCATTTCTTGACCATGTTAGGAAATGCTGAGACATCCAGAAGAGATGGCAGACAGGCAGTTGGAGACGCGAGAGAATGGAAAGAGAGATAAAGGATAAACAGGGAAAAGGAGGCCGAGAACAGACCCTGGTGGGACAACTATAGGTAGAGGAAGTGAGGGGCAGTTGGATACAGAGGTAGGAGAAGTTGGAGAGGTAGCATAGCAGTGGAACCATGAAAGGACAGAGGCCAATGGATTAGAGAGTTTGGAGGAGGAGAGGTTGGTCAACAGTGTCAAAGGCAGCAGACAGATCTAGGAGGATGAGGAGAGAGAAGTGGCTATTGGATTTGGTCTTGGTGACCATGGTGAGAACAGTTTCAGTAGAGTGGAGGTGACAGAAGCCAGATTGAAGAGTGTCAGGAAGTGAGTAGGTAGAAAGGAATTAAGTGAGATAGAGATAGAAAATCCTCTCAAGAAGCTTCGAGGCAAATGGGAGCAGAGAGATTTGGCAATAATTGGAAGGTAAGTCTGAAACAAGTGAGGGTTTCTTAAGAATGGGTGAGCATAGGGAATGTTTGAAGGAAGAGGGGACAGGGCCGGAGGAGAGGAACAGATTAAAGAGATTGGTGAGGTGGAAGCAAACATCAGGAGAGAGAGTGAAGAGGAGCGGGGAGGGTATAGGATCAAGGAGGTAAGCGGAAGGAAAGATGACGAGTATGCTGACCTCATCCTCGGTGGTGGGAGAGAAGGCAGAACAGGTGCAGGGCAGGTAGGGAAGCGTAGTAGTGCTGCGAGAGGAGGCTGGGGAGAGGAGATAGCACTGCAGATGGCTTTGATTTTAGTAATAAGGTGAGTAGGAGGGTAGCTGAGTAGTAGAGGGCACAGGATGGAGAGTTGCAGGGTTGGGAGGAGAAAAGATTTGGAGTACAATTGTCTAAAGACATACACAGAAGAGTTGTAGGAAGCGAGCATTAATCTGAAATTTAGGTAGTCACAGCAAGTGCGAGATTTCCGCCAATACCACTCAGCTGTGCCAAGTTTGTAGAGCAATCCGGTGGAGATTGAAAAGAGATGGCTGGGGCAGCCAAGATGCGAGTACAGTTGAAGACAGCTTGGTCAGGGCAGGAGGGGGTGGAGGTGGAGGGATTCCTGGGAGGAGAAGATGATATGGTCCACAGCAGCAAAAAGTTCAATTGGGTGAGGATAAAGGAAGAGCTGAGGGAGAGCAGCTTTGTAGCAGCGGCATCCGTGGGATTGTTGAGAGGGATATTGACGTTACCCAGCATGAGTCGGGAAGGTTGGAGGAGAGGAAATGGGGAAGCCAGGCACCATAGTTGTTTTGTAAGTGGGAGGAAAGACATGGGGGCGGTATATGACTGCAACATGCAACAACAATGTGAATAGGGTAAACTAGAATCAACATTGTCTTTGAAGTTAGAAGATTTTTTTTGGGGGGGGAAACTTTTTACAATTTAACAAATGTTACAATGTTTGTAGTTTCCAAAAGGACTCTCAAAATAATAATTCTCATTTGATGGCACTAGTATGCACACAGGGCCTGATTCAGGTCCGGGCGGTATTGCACAGCCGCACGGAAGTTTCTGCAGGAGGCATTTATAGAAAGCAGATGCTTGCTGACAGCAATAGCGATCTGACTGCAGCGTCCTTAGATACCATGGCGGCAGCACCAACCAGTCTGAGTGAGCTTCAGCCGCCACAGACCCTGGCCTCGGCACTCCCGGGATACAGAGGCGATACACCCCAGTTTCCAGAAATGCTGTCCAGGCACGCCCACGTTCCGCCCCACAAATGCATGTCAATCACACTGCAGCTTGGGGGAATTAGAAAATTGCGTGAGTCCCCATAACAGCTTCTGCACCTGAATCAGGCCCATAGTGAACAAAACAAAAAAGGTGCTGGCTATATTGTGAGCTGTCTGTAGTTTTATCCAGTTTTATACTAAAGGTCAATGGGCAGGCTGCCGATCCCTTAATTACCTGCTTCAAAATGTTAAAATAAATATCAACGAGCCTCTAGCTAACTCTTAGCTTTTTTTTATGTGGTTTAAGTTGTGGGACTTGTCTTTGGGGTTTGCAGGCGGTGGATCCTGGTCATGTCTCTTAGATACGATTCTCTGAGGTCTTTGCTCATGATGGGACCACCCTTGCTCTCTCTGGGAGCCAATTCTTGTTTCTTAACTGGTTAGGATATAACTGTGGTAGTCAAGTTCCTATTATTTTTATATTTTAATATTTACTTTTTCGAATGCTTTGTCACCTGGACCATGTTTTCCTTCCTCATTGTCTATTTCTTGCTTGTTTTTGTTTTCTTCTCAGCTATTTCTCCTTTTCTTTTTCTTTTTGCACTGGTGTGATTGGTCGTATAGGAGTTTTTTCCTCTTACGACATTTAATATATTTGTTTATAATGGTTCTCCTCGATTACTTTCTCTCTCTACTACTTGTTCATTTCTTCCTATCTACCTATATAATACTGAAATATTGTATTGCTATGTATTGTCTGCATTGTTTTAAGTCTGTTTACGCTCTCTGGGCTAAAATCCCCCAGAGCCCCAAGTGCACAGGATGTGCTGCTTCTATGATACAATTACTGCGGCCTGTGGTTCAGATGCAGTTCCTTTCCTACCCTGTATGCGTTACTAACAACCCTCCCTCTGTCCATTTCACTCCCCAGTTGGCTATTGGTGTCTCCCGAGTTTGCTATCACAACTTACAAGCTCCGTCTGATTCTTTCCTGATGTCCCTGAAACTAATTTCCCTTAATGTAAACGGCCTAAATTCTCCCCATAAGCATACTATGGCCCTTCAGTATCTGAAGCGTCGACGCATCCATATAGCACTCCTACAGGAGACTCATTTTTTGAAAACTCATCCACAGTTAATGAATAAAACTTTTCAGCCTGCCTATTATGCGTCTACTGACCATAAATCCAAAGGGGTTGCTATCCTCATTCATCAGTCCTCCCCGTTCATTGTGGAAACCTTGCACATTGACCCCCAGGGTCGTTATCTCTTCCTTGTAGGATCTATTGGTAGTGTCCCAGTGACAATTGCAAATATTTATGCTCCTAATGTCTCCCAGGGTGCCTTTCTCTCCATGGTCTTCTCTAAGCTGTTCAAAATTACGAGAGGCAAAGAAATAATTGGTGGAGATTTTAACGCGATCCTCTCCTCTCATATGGATCGAACAGGTCCCACTGGATCCTCTTCTACTCAACTTAGGGAATCCAATAAATTAGCCGCGCTCCTTAAACTATTCAACCTGTATGACTCTTGGAGGGTCCTGTATCCGTCAGCTCGTGAATATTTGCATTACTCCCACTCACATAAGGTTTTCTCTCGAATAGATCTCTTTCTGGTTGATCATACCACAACTCCCATTCTACATGGCTCGGAGATCTCCCCGGTCTCTTGGTCAGATCACTCAGCGGTATTACTGGACCTAGAGTTCCCCTACATTTGCCCACATCAGTTTAAGTGGAGAATGGACGACTTTCTTCTCCTACGCTCACATGTTCGTACCCAAGTTTTTCAGGCAATCTCTGATTTTACTCAACATAATGACCCTGACCATACCTCACATGCGGTTAATTGGGAAGCATTAAAAGCTTTGATCCGGGGCCATTTCCATCAAATCTCTTCCACCCGTAGAAAAGTGGAAAGGAAGGAAGTCTATAGCTTAGAAGCTAAAATCTCGGTATTAACTGAGAAGTGCCAGAGGTTCCTTAAAGATAAATTTATTCACCAACTTCGTTCATGCAGAGCCCAACTGAACCAACGTCTCTCATCAATGGCGTCCCGTACTCTGAAATGGCTACAACAAAGATTCTACGAGCATGGGGATAAGGCAGATAGGATCCTAGCTCGTAAGCTCCAAACAAAGCGCACCAAGAATAGGATCCTAAAAATTCTGGACCCTGCGGGTTGCCCTAAATATGATCCAAAATCCATTGCTAATATTTTTAGGGATTTTTACGCTATTCTCTTCAAAATCGAGATCTCTCTCCTTCTCTCTCTACAGCCACTAGTGCCTATCTTGCCTCTTGTAAACAACCTCGTTTATCCCCGTCACAGTTATCTGCCCTCATTGAAGACTTCACATTTGATGAACTGGAACTAGTGATGAAGTCTATGAAGTCCTCTTCTGCCCCTGGTCCGGATGGGTTTCCTGCAGCTTTCTATAAGAAATTTCTTCCCTCCCTCTCCCCTTTGTTGTTAAACCTTTATAATTCTATACTAACAGGTTGGAAGTTTGAAGAGGCCGCCACCAGGGCCGAAATAGTGGTTATTCATAAAGAAGGTAGATACCCTGACTCGTGCGCAAGCTACAGACCAATATCCCTTCTGAATGTTGATCTGAAAATTTTTGCTAAACTCCTGGCCTCTCGTCTCACCGTTGTTATTCCATCCCTGGTCCACCGTGTTCAAGTGGGATTTATTACAGGCCGACAGACCTTTGATAATACCCGGAAGGTCATTAATCTCATTAATTTCACCAATACTAAGTCTGTCTCTGCCCTGGTGGTGGCCTTAGATGCTGAGAATGCCTTTGACAGGGTCGACTGGACCTTCTTGAGATCCACTCATCGTGCATTTGTTTTCAGAGGCAACTGTATAAATGGTGTCGCCTCTCTATATTTTAATCCCTCTGCTTTGGTCCTGGCCAATGGCTTTGCTTCTTCTCCTTTCAGTATTTTAAATGGCACCCGCTAGGGCTCCCGTCTGTCGCCGCTCCTCTTTGCTTTGATCATGGAGCCACTAGCAGCAAGTATTCGCAACAATCCTGCAATCACAGCCACTAATGTTGATCAGTCCTCCCATAAAGTGGCTCTCTATGCGGACGACTTCCTTCTCACCTTGACCCATCCCATCTCTTCTCTCTCTGCGGTCTTTGAAGAAATTAATTCTTAAGGTTGCCTATCGATTTTTAAAATAAATCAAGATAAAACGGAAGTGTTACCTATACTCTTAGACTGTCTCTCAGTTGCGTAGCTCCTATTCCTTTTGTTGGTGTTCCCGATCTATAAAATATCTCGGTGTCCACCTCACCAACACCTACGATAAGTTATTTGCTGCTAATTTTCCACCTCTTTTAGATCGGATTCACCAAGATCTGAACACTTGGGGAGTTCATTTTATTTCATGGTTTGGGCGGGTTAGCCCAAAAGCAGATGTCATTATACTTCTTTCCACACCCTGATACATTTTAGTGTCCGCTCATGTGTCATCATTGCACTTTGCATGTGACACGCAGAAGCCACCTGTGATCCTTGTAAATTAAGTGCATTCTCTAATTCCTCTGTCTCTAACAACATTATTTAATGGATCGGATTGATCCCTATCCTTACCTATGCATAATGATTTAGTATTCCGTTATTTAAGGGTTGATTTACTACCTAAGGTAGATCTCTGCCCTATATCATTTTACGATATGCTGCACTGATTACTATATTTGTATTGGCATTACCTCATTGTAGGTTTACCCAGGGCCGAAACTAGGATTTTTGTCACCAGGGGCAAGACAGTAATTTGGTGCCCCCCCTGGTAATTCCCCCTGCAGCAGTGCCCCTATAGTAATGTCCCCTGCGGTAATGCCCCTGTAGTAGTGCCCATATAGTAATGCCCCATAGCAATGCCCCTGTAGTAGTGCCCATATTGTAATGCCCCCATAGTAATTCCAATATGTTAATACCCCATAGTAATGCCCCTGTAGATCCCATGCTCCCATATTAATGCCCTTGAGGTAATGCCCATGCCCCCATAATAATGCCCCTGTGGTAATGGTAGTGCCTCTGTAGTGCCTATGCCCCAATAGTAATGCCCCTGTAGTGCTCATGCCCCAATAGTAATGCTCCTGTAGTGCCCATGCCCCCATAGTAATGCCCCTGTGGTAATTCCCATGCCCCCATAGTAATGCCCCTGTGGTAATGCCCATGCCCCAATAGTAATGCCCCTGTGATAATGCCCATGCCCCTGTAGTGCAGCTTATTAAAAAAAAATTACTTACCTTGAAAGAATACTTACCTGCTCCTGCATCCAGCGTCGCGTCCGGTCCGCCGGGTGCTCCTCGGAACTATGGGGGAGACATCATGACTTCTCCCCCATAGTGCCCATGGGGAGAGCCGGAAGCTGGAGTTCGGGAGAGAACTCCAGCCTCCAGCTACACCGCGTCGTTGCAGAGAAGGAGCCAGGCGCCCGTTAGTAATAAATATTACCAGCGGATGTCCGGCTTGGAGCCTCTCTGCAGCGCCGGGCTGGAGGTCACTGGCACCGGGTACAGCGGCGCACCCAGTGCACGTGCCCCTCCAGCCCCCCCCCCTAGTTGCGGCCCTGGTTTACCCATCACTATTTAGGGTGGATTTTTGCTCAATATAAATTACATCTACATATTACAGGTTGAGTCTCCCATATCCAAAATGCTTGGGACCAGGGGTATTTTGGATATCAGAATATTCTGTATTTTGGAATATTTGCAATGCATACCATAATGAGATATATCTTGTGAATGGGACCCCAATATACACACAGACTGCATTTATGTTATATATATATATATATATATATATATACACCTTATACTCACAGCCTGGAGGTCATTTTATACATTATTATCAATAATTTTGTGGCTCAAACAAAGTTTGTGTACATACATGAAATTTATTTATATTTCATATACACCTTATACACAAAGCCTGAAGGTTGTTGTAAACAATATTTGTAATAATTTTGTGCCTTAAACAAAGTATATGTACATTTAACCTTCAAAAAGCAAAGGTTTCACTATCTCAGTCATGCTTAAAAAAAATCTGTATTTCGGAATATTTGGATATGGGAGACTCAACCTGTGTGTTGATTTCTACATTTGCTGAATTATTTGATGACTGTGGTATTTGCTGCTAAACGGATTCAGGATTTTCCTATGTATTTTTGTTATATTACTACCTCATTTTTCGCCAGGGGATAGTAGAGTTTGATCTATTCCTTATCATTGGATGCTTTACTGTACAGTCTCATATTATGCATATATTTACCTATTTGTCCTAAAATACCGCAAAATTATGGATTTATGAACATGGGACATTGCATTTACTGACATTGTTTTTACCCCATATTTTGGTACATACGCTCACAGTGTCTAAGGAGCAGTGTATTATTTCAGCACTGTATTGCAATCCTCAATATCTATACATAGGTCCTATTATTAGGGCGTATTACCATGATTTTACACTTGTCTTATTATGTCACATTTGTTTTCGTTTCACATGCAATTTTATATTATGTGTTGCATTAAAAGTTACGTTTTATGTTCATTTGAATAATTTTTTGGTGGATTAGTTCCCCAACCAGGAGAGTACTGTTTTCTAACTTTGCTGCTTAATATACTCTTATTTAATCTCGGGGGAGCACCTCTGTGCATTATTTATGACATTGACTCAATAAATTTATCTTACATGGAGTCAATCCAACTTCGCCATTGCCTTACTTTGACTTTATTGGGAGAGTTGGCAATGGCAAGAATGTATAAAAGGTATGTGGACAGTTTCATCATTGTATCTCTTTATTGAAGTGATACAAATTTCTGTAAATATCCCAATATAGAACGCCTGCTTATGAAATCTGTTATTTGCATTGATATCTTATTGACATTTTTTTTTACAAAAAAACACACACCTACAAGTACTCCTAAATGTACCCAATTAGTAATTAGCCGATTTCTTTTATGAAGATCTGTGCCTTTTTATGCTTTTGTTTGAATGTTATATTAATGTGTGTTCCTCACACCCAGTATAGATTCATATATGCATAGAAATCATGTTACCTATATATGTTTTGCTATTCATCACACAAAAAGTTTTTTTTATAATTAATCGGTCTCACACGGGTTCAGATTTCTCCATTTGAAATGTACACTGACCAATAGCCTCCATCCACTACATTAGAGCTTTGCAAACAAATGCCCTATCTGGGACAGTCTGTAAGAAAATAGAAAGTAACCAAGTGATGATGGCTGATGAGGCTTTGAGACAGTTGCCGAAATCCATGACCTTGGGAATCTCTCATATAGGACTGAGGTTACCATAATGTTAAAAAGGGGCAGACTAGATGGACCAAGTCAAGGGCGTAACTACCACAGGTGCAAGGGGTGCAGCTGCTATGGGGCCCAAAGCTGAGGGGGACCCATCTTCCTTGTCAAAGTTACATGTGTTATATACATTTTTCACTATTGGATGGTACATAGGGGCCCTTAGAAACTTTTGCTATGGCGCCTTCAAATAGTTACACCCCTGGGCCAAGTGGTTCTTATCTGCCGTCAAATTCTGTTTCTGTATTTCTATATACAATATATTTAATGACTGTGGAGGCCCTCTAGTGGCTTAAATACGTTAATGTGGGAAGAAAGAAAAAAAAAAGTGTAATGCCGGATACACACTAGACAATATGTCGTCTGATCCGGCCGGATCGGACCACATATCGGGCATATCATCTAGTGCACAGGTTCTCGAACTCGGTCCTCAGGACCCCACACAGTGCATATTTTCCAGGTCTCTTCACAGAATCAAAAGTGAAATAATTATAACCACCTGTGGAACTTTTAAAATGTGTCACTGAGTAAGGACTACACCTGTGCACCTGCTGGGTCACTTGGAAAACGTGACCTGTGTGGGGTCCTGAGGACCGAGTTTGAGAACCACTGATCTAGTGTGTACCCGCTATGTTGCTGCCATCATCGGGAAGTGCGTACGCACTTGCCGATGCCGGCACCCCGCCTGGTCCCGTTGCTTACGAGGTCAATCTGCCTGTCACACATCCATAGGGACTGCCCCTCCAGACTCTGCCTGGCAACATACAAAAGAGAAGCAGTTACTTACAGCCATCGCATTAAGGGTGAGTTAATAACGTTTTTATCCAAATATAGGAGGCAAATTTTAAGTTAATAATTTTGTATGGCCCCCGAATGATTTTCTAAAAATCAAAATGGCCCTTGGCAGAAAAAATGTTCCCCACCCCTAGTCTAGAGTGTACCGGCCTTAAGAATATTAGAATCAATATATTAGAGTACATTTATGAAAACTGGTTAAAAAAGATGATGGTTATATTATTCATCATAGCAGTGGTTCTCAAACATATTTTAAAACCTGGACTGTTAGGGTACCTTGAGTACCAAATTTGAGAACCACTGATTCATAGGAACAAGTCATAATCTATCATGTTTCTAGTGCTGTAATAAAAATAAAATCAATGACTGTTTGCTATAGGTTATATCAACTTTTCCCAGAGCACCAGTTTTCATAACTATCTCTGTTTGTTACTACTAAGGCAGGGGTTCTCAACCCCGGGCCTCAAATAGCCCAACAGATCATGGGGTCTATTTATTAAGCCTTGGATGGAGATAAAGTAGACGGAGTTAAAGTACCATCCAATCAGCTCCTAACAAACGCCCGCAAGCGGGATAAAACAAAGCATAATAGTTTCATCATGCGTTAGATTAGTCATATATTTAAGGAATTTAATTTAAAACCCAAAATGACCAGATAAAACAAACACTTTTACGACAGTTTTGCCAAATGTTTTTTTCGTCCCTCCGGGAGAGTGCAGCTGGCCACTGAGGAGGGTGGAAGGTCGCGTCATTATGGGCTCACTCATTGTGTTGGAATGCTGCAAATTGTGGAATCACGCAGAAGGGCTGAGCCATGATAACTTGATTTGTGTCCAAAATTTTTTTTTTTTTTTAAACTTAAGAACACCCCAAAAAATTAGTTTGAAAAAGGGGGCAAAAAAGTACAAAGTTGGGGGACAAACTTAAAAACTAGCAAAATAGACTCCAGGGGGGTCCCCAAGGATGCCCCAGGTGTTTTTAAGTTTGCAGGTGCTTGCGAAGGTGGATTTTTTAGGTTTTTTAAAACTTCACTTTAGCAACTTTAAAATATGCTAGCACCCATTTTCATGTACACCAAATTTGCTGGGACTACTTATTTTCTGCAAAAAAACCACCTGCTAAATGCTATTCTTCACCACTTCTGCTAATTAGCAGCTACCTTCAACAGGCCTATTTGGGGGTATCTATAATGATCTCCAATGTCAGTGCATCTTTTGGGGGGTGTCAGGCTGATTTCCCCAAATCTGACAGCAAAAAAGTCTGGCATGCAAAAAGTACGGGACTTTTCGCACCTAATTGAATATGCCCCTAAAGGTGCGTATCCAATTACATACTGTGAAACAACTGCATGATTACGACATAGTAATCGTGCAGTTGTTTCCCCGTCTGTGATGTGCCTACACTGAATGTTCAGTCGTTCAGTGTAGGCACATCAATCATCCCCTAGCATGCTCAACCAGATGTTATTGTTAGGTTGACCAGCATGTTCGGGTGATGATTGATGTCGGAAACGATCAGCGGGAGCGCACATCGCTGGTCGTTTCCGACATTACATCCCGATGTGTGCCCGATTACTGAGCAATTGCACGATTACGATGTCGTAATCATGCAATCGTTCAGTAATGTTGCGTAGTGGATACGCGGCATAAGCTCCGCCCCTGCCAGACAACAGGGAGCTGTTGCTGCTGATCTTAAAGGATATTAGAAATGCTGCCCTGGAAATAGGTGAGATTTCTATGAAAAATGCAGGTAATTTTACTCTAAAAATGGAACCCTCCTATTCCTCATATCAGTGTGTGTGTGTGTGCACATTAATTCATTATATATAGTATATAATTGGGGAAGGGCTTAGGAGGAGAGCGGCACTTTATAGTGGATATGTGCTGGACGGTTTTATATAATTATGGACATTGGTTTGCTCAAATGGCTCTTTTGTCTGATATAATATCTATATCTATATACAGTGGTTATCTAGCTCAGCTTGAAAGTATTGTTTCTGGAGTGCCGCCGCTACCATGTGTGTCGATTATTGATTAGTTGCGGAGAGCACCCGATGTACTGTTGGAGAGGAGGAGTGCAGAATCTATGCTGTTATATATATATATTATAGATATATATATATATTATATATATATATATATATACACACAGACATATGTGAGTGCATTTTATTAAATAGCTTTTTTGGATGAGGGTCGGTTGCATGGGCAGCGGAGTGACGAGGTCTGGGCCAGGGGATTGGCGAGCAATTGGATCCCTCTAAGGGGGAGCATCCCAATAAGAAGCCCATAGGCTTCTATTGGGTAACGCCCCTCAGGGCCGGCCCTAGCCCAAATGTTTTGGTAAGCGAGTATTTTTTTGTCGCCCCCCCCTATGCAGTGCCCCTTTTACAGTGCCCCCGGTAGTGGTCCCCCCAGTGCAGTGCCCCTTGTGCCCCCAGTAGTAAGCCCCTTATATAGTGCCCCAGTAGTACTCCCCCCCATGCAGTGCCCCCAGTAGTGGTACCTCCCTATGCAGTGCCCATTATATAGTGCCCCTAGTAATAGTCCCACCTCTTGTAGTGCCCCCAGTAGTAGCCCCCCTTGTAGTGCCCCCAGTAGTATTCCACCCTTGTAGTGCCCCCAGTAGTATTCCCCCCCTTGTAGTGCCCCCAGTAGTATTTCCCCCACCAGTAGTATTTCCCCCCTTGTAGTGCCCCCAGTAGTATTTCCCCCCCTTGTAGTGCCCCCAGTAGTATTCCCCCCCCTAGTAGTGCCCCCAGTAGTATTTCCCCCCCTTGTAGTGCCCCCTGTAGTATTCCCCACTGTAGTGCTCCCAGTAGTCCCCCCCCTTGTAGTGCCCCCAGTAGTAGTCCCCCCTTGTAGTGCTCCCAGTAGCCCCCCCTTGTAGTGCCCCAGTAGTATTCCCCCCTGTAGTGCCCCCAGTAGTCCCCCCCTTGTAGTGCCCTCAGTAGTAGTCCCCCCCTTGTAGTGCCCCCAGTAGTATTCCCCCCCTTGTAGTGCCCCCAGTAGTATTCCCCCCCCCTGCAGTGCCCCCAGTAGTATTCCCCCCCTGTAGTGCTCCCAGTAGTCCCCCCCCTTGTAGTGCCCCCAGTAGTAATCCACCCCCCCGCAGTAGAGACATAATAAAAAAATAAAAAAAAAACACTTACCTGACACCTGCTCCTGCTCCTGGTCCCGCCGTCCGGCAGTGGGAGCAGCAGCCGATGAGAGTCTGTCAGACTCTCATCAGCTGCTAAAGCAAACACACAGCTGCCGGCTTCGGCGGCTGTGTGTTTGTGCTGTGTAGCGCTGACCGAACTCCGTCCGGTCAGCGCTACACACGCGGTGCAGCTGTGTCACAGAGACACAGTCTGCACCGCGACCCGCATGGTATGCAGCTGAGGCGCCCTTCACTATGTCACTATTCACTCCTCGTCTGTGCTAGTGTACTGCTCCTCCTCGTCTGTGCTAGTGTAGTGCTCCTCCTCGTCTGTGCTAGTGTACTGCTCCTACTCGTCTGTGCTAGTGTACTGCTCCTACTCGTCTGTGCTAGTGTAGTGCTCCTCATCTGTGCTAGTGTAGTGCTCCTCCTCGTCTGTGCTAGTGTAGTGCTCCTCCTCGTCTGTGCTAGTGTAGTGCTCCTCCTCGTCTGTGGTGCTAGTGTAGTGCTCCTCCTCGTCTGTGGTGCTAGTGTAGTGCTCCTCCTCGTCTGTGGTGCTAGTGTAGTGCTCCTCCTCGTCTGTGGTGCTAGTGTAGTGCTCCTCCTCGTCTGTGCTAGTGTAGTGCTCCTCCTCGTCTGTGCTAGTGTAGTGCTCCTCCTCGTCTGTGTTAGTGTAGTGCTCCTCCTCGTCTGTGCTAGTGTACTGCTCCTACTCGTCTGTGCTAGTGTAGTGCTCCTCCTCATCTGTGCTAGTGTAGTGCTCCTCCTCATCTGTGCTAGTGTAGTGCTCCTCCTCGTCTGTGCTAGTGTAGTGCTCCTCCTCGTCTGTGCTAGTGTAGTGCTCCTCCTCGTCTGTGCTAGTGTAGTGCTCCTCCTTGTCTGTGCTAGTGTAGTGCTCCTCCTCATCTGTGCTAGTGTAGTGCTCCTCCTCGTCTGTGCTAGTGTAGTGCTCCTCCTCGTCTGTGCTAGTGTAGTGCTCCTCCTCGTCTGTGCTGGTGTAGTGCTCCTCCTCGTCTGTGCTGGTGTAGTGCTCCTCCTCGTCTGTGCTAGTGTAGTGCTCCTCCTCGTCTGTGCTAGTGTAGTGCTCCTCCTCGTCTGTGCTAGTGTAGTGCTCCTCCTCGTCTGTGCTAGTGTACTGCTCCTCCTCGTCTGTGCTGGCATAGTGCTCCTCCTCGTCTGTGCTGGCGTAGTGCTCCTCCTCGTCTGTGCTGGTGTAGTGCTCCTCCTCGTCTGTGCTGGTGTAGTGCTCCTCCTCGTCTGTGCTGGTGTAGTGCTCCTCCTCGTCTGTGCTGGTGTAGTGCTCCTCCTCGTCTGTGCTAGTGTAGTGCTCCTCCTCGTCTGTGCTAGTGTACTGCTCCTCCTCGTCTGTGCTGGTGTAGTGCTCCTCGTCTGTGCTGGTGTAGTGCTCCTCCTCGTCTGTGCTGGTGTACTGCTCCTACTCGTCTGTGCTGGCATAGTGCTCCTCCTCGTCTGTGCTAGTGCTCTTCTCAGGCACACACAGGACAGCGCGTGCTGCATGACATCACTACGTTATGTTGTGAACATTACCATTTGAATGCCCAGTGATAAGGAGACAGGGAAAGGGAGGGGAAATGCAGCTCAGCAGCTGCTGGGTGGTCCTAGTCCTCCCGGTCCAGGGCGGGTATGTACATCTGTTTCTGAATGGGCGGACAATAATTAGATTTAATTACTGGCGACCTACCTAATGGGTGGTCTTGTGCAAACTTGGACCACTTTTTAGTTTCGCCAATGGATGGGCAGAAGGCAGGGCAGCTGCGGCAGTATGGTGGCAGGCAGGTGGTGCGGGTACGATGCCCTGGTCAACGGCGACCCCCTCTGCTGCGCCTGCCATGGCACCCAGGGCACATACCTCGCTCGACCCCTCCTGGTTACGCCGCTGCTGATTTTATTACATGTTCACAGATAGGGGACACTACAATATTTGCCTTATCTGAAATATCTGAACTCCAAGTAAATTTCTGACATTTTACATAAGTATCTTGTATTTAAGATTTTGCGGTTCTCGAATGACCACAAAAATAGCTACAGTTGTCTAATGCATAATTATATTAGGGTGAAGTGATTCATATAATTACCGTCACACTGTTCTATTATTTATATTGCTTTGTAATAATATCATTATGGCTACTAAATAGCTTTCTTTTTTGGTTCATCGATTTTTGACAAGTGTCCCAGAAATAATATCCCTAACATACATAATTTAGTGACACGGACAGCATGAGGAGCTGGTTCTGTGACATTGCATCAAGTGACATTAACACAGTAACAACATTAATGTTTGCTCTTCATCTGTGACATGGGGGTGATGTGTCAAGCAGTGGAGAAGGGGACCAGTGAAGAAGTTGCCCATAGCAACCACTCAGCTTTGAGGCATACATGCCTACCCTCCTGATTTTTCGGATAACCCCCCGCACCCCCAGAATGGTAGGCACTTCTCCCGCATTCTGCCCCCTTCCTAATGAAGAGGGCAGAATGGGGCGAATTTCCGTGGTGATCGCGGGGCTCCATTTAGGGGTTGGGGCTTAATGACGCGATTCTTAATTCATTGTGCCACTTTGCCCCGCCCCCTATGTTAATATGCGCCAATAGTGGTAATTTACAATGAAGGGGGTGGGGCTTAATTATGCAAACCATTAGGCCCCACCCCCATCGCAACTCACTTGCTTCTCCTCCCCAGACATCTCCAAGGGAGGAGAAATTAAAGGTAGGCACCTATGCTTTGAGGTAGCATTTATCAAGTATAGTCTATAGAATGATAGGTAAAAGCTGATTGGGTGCTATGGGCAACTCCTACACTGGTCCACTTCTTACCTCTGTTCACTGCTTGATACATCATCAATGACTTTACATATTCAAAACAATCACGTAATGTATTTATTTTAGGTATATAAAGGCATGTACTGGTACGTAGTAATTTTGAATGTACTAAATTAAGGGGTTGGGTACGGGATGTCGGCGGTCAGAATACCATCAGCGGCTTCGTGACAGTCGGAATCCTGATAGACTTAGGTAAGTATCCTAACCCTAACCCACCTTTCCTGCAGCCTCACCCTAACCTTGCCCAGTACTGTCACCAGCATACTTCATACCTCCATAGCATCCTTTATCAGAACCTGCCTCCCATAGGCTACTTTAATGGTCCACTTGCTCTTTTATCGTTTTAGAACCTCTTTGTGCTTGTATAATTGCCTTTCTTAGCACACTATGGAACTGATTCCGACCCGCTCGCTAGGATGCATTCGCTCGTAGGTGGCAGATATTTGCAGTCTGCGCATACGTATGCATTGCAATGCGAGTGCACGAACCACTGCAAAAGATCGGGAAGCGTTTGCTCACCCAGCATACACAGCCCAGCTGAATGAGTGACAGGAGAGGTCGTTTGTGGGTGGTAACAGGCAACTACTAATGGAGGAGTGGGGTTGTGGACAAAGGCGTGCCTGAGCGTCTCAACGCCGTTTCAGAGGCGTGTATAATTAACAGACAGTGTCACTGTACACGTCACCTGGTTGAATTTCACACTGAAGTGATCGCAGTGCTTGTGGCAGGGTATAGTCAACCTCAAGCGCTGCGATCGCATCCAATGGTGCTCGATGTACCAATGGTTTCATGCACTTCCAGGAGATGACGTGCGCATGTGGACATCTTAGGAATGGCCGGTGGGCATCTGCATACACAAGTGATCGCATGCCAAGACATAGTGGGCGTGCTAATGCTTTGCCGTGCAATCGCCTGCCTTGCTGGGCGTGCGCTGGATTTGCATACGCGAACGCATCTAGTGAGCGGGTCTGAATGAGCGCCTAAGTGCTCCCAAACCTGTAGTCCTTGAGCTCCTCATGACTCTCCTCCTTTTCTTTGCCCCATTCTTCCTTCTCTCCATAGGCAAATGCAAGGTTCTGGTTGCCTGGAAACCCCCCTCCCCAGCCCACACCATGACCAATAGAAATAGTAATACAGGGTGTTTCACTCTCTATATGCCCCAATGTTTTTCTTATAACTTTTAAAGTAATTGACATAACTTAGTGAAATATGACACAGCCCCACCTCGTGTCTGTGTGTTATGTGCTGAACAACGCGTATTTATTGTCCAGACGTTCTGGAAAATTGAGCCGATAAAGGTTCATATCAGCATGTAATACACAGACACGATGAATGTGGACGCCTCAGTACACAACACCACTGTCAGAGGCAGGAATTCCTACTGACTAGTAGTGGCAGCTCCAGAGATGGGGCTGCAGTGTAGTCCAAAATTCAAATAGGGGAACCACACTTAACTGGCATCCTCACTGGCAGTTGGTGTGGCTCCTCTATTTGAATTTTGGACTGTGCTGCTGACTAGGGTGGGAACCTTTAGACTGTAAGCTCTTACGAGCAGGGCCCCCTATCCTCTTGTGCTTCTCCTTACTTTACTTTCATCTGCACCGTACTCCCCACTAGGGCACCTAACACTTGGTTACTTATGCTCTGTTGCTTATTTGGGTGTTATAGTCACTAATGTAGCAAGTATATTATCCTTGTCCTCATCCTGCATTGTATTGTACTGTAAGTCACTGGTCACCTATTTGTTTATGTACTATGTAAGGCGCTGTGGAACACTTGTGGCGCCATATAAATAAATAATAATAATAATAATAATAATAATAATAATAATAATAACAGCTGGCCTTCACTTCGTGCATGCATGAGCAGCTGATCTGGATGCTAATGGAGAACACTTTCAACACTTGCTATGACTTCCTCATGTTTCTCATAGACCAAGGTATGTCTGTGTCACATTTCACTAAATTACCTCAATTACTTTAAAAGTTATAAGAAAAACCTTGGGGCCAAAAACGAGTGAAACACCCTGTATGATAGAATTGTACTAGTGCTGCTGCATGTTCTTCTCAGTATCATAAATGAAATAATCAGCACCACCTGTTGATCTTTTAGCATGTGCCAGCCAGTAATAAACACACCTGTGCAGCAACTAGGAGATCTGGAAAACATGTACTGTTAGGGGTGCACTGCTATAGACCATCAATAGGGTAAATTATTAATACTGTATAATCATACACTATTCAGTACATAAGGAGACCAATATGTACATATATGTCTAGGGCGGTGCTAGGTTATTCTGCTGCACCCCCAGACTCCTGGACTTGCTCCCACATCTAATGGATTACTGTGATCACTGGGCCTGTATATGCTGGAATTATGACACACAATACACTTTGTATGTAACATATTAAAGCTGGATAAGTGATAATTATACCCTCTTCATAGACAGGCCACACTCTAAAATCAAGCATTTGGAAACCCCCCTCTAGAAATTCTGCATTTGCCACTGGTCTCATTAACCTTCCTCATACCCCTTTTACACCGGAGCTAAAACCCAGGCTTTTGAAGGGTTAACCCGGGCAGCTCCCTGGTGTAAAAGGGGAGAGAGTTGGATCGCCGGGTCGAGTGACCCGGCAATCCAACCCAGGTACCTAGCAGGGTTTAACACGGGCGTAGCCCGTGAAACCCTGCTGTGGGAACAGCGCACTCCGGGTCACGATGACCTGGAGTGCACTGCTAGCTGGCCGATTGGTCCGGCTTCAGTGGTGCTTGGAGATGACGTCATCTCCAAGCGACCACTTTCACTCCGCAAAAGCCGGGTCTATGCAGACCCGACTGCGGTGTGAGTGGCGCTGACTTGGGAATATCCCGAGTCGGCGCCGGCAAAATTCCGGGTCTGATCCGGATAGGAACTTTGTTCCAACTCTGGGTCAGACCCGGAATTTAGGTGGAAAAGGGGTATAAGAGAAAGAGTTGTAACCCCCCCTTATTTTTCAAATAGGGACATAAGATGCGCAACCGAAAAAGAGTCTTAGCCTCATGGGTTTGGACAATGACAAATCTGATTTGTCCCATACATTGATAAAGGGGCACTGGTCCCATTGTACCTCTGTTATCCAGGTGTCACGGCAAAATACAGTATGAATCCAATGGCTGCAGGGATGATGCACAATAATTATGCCGTATAACTCACCAGCTCTACATGTAGGAGAGAGCTGGTGAAGCTGCACCTGCAGTGGGATTTCTATATCAGAACAGCTGTGCACAAGCCTGGAAACGGCAGTGTAGATCAGCAGCAAGGAGCTCCGTGTATGTACCCTGCGCCGGCAGCTAACTCACCTGCAAGGGTACTCGAGGTGTGCTGGTAACACCAAGGTCAGGAATTGGTGGCTGCCATCAGAAACTGTGGGGCAGATTGCAGTGTGTGTGTTAAATAAAAGAGGACGTGACTGAAGACACTGTGGGCCTGATTCAGGAAAAGATGCTAATGCAATCGCAGCTGCAATTTTGCATGCAACGCAGCTGCAAATACTATGCTAATAATTGCAGAGATTTTCTGAGCATAAGGACGCCCACTGCTACCTTCTCATCTGCGTACAATGTCGCTTACCTGCGTAAATATCGGTAACAACAAAACACATCGAGCATCCATCTTGCCATTGCGGAAGGTCTGCAGCTCTCCTGACACTTGCTGTAAAGGAGATCGCAATAACTAATTTATGCATGTCCATGAAATGCTGTTCAAATGGTCAGAAACGCCTGCAGTTTTTTGACCACCCCCACCGTTACCGCCCCCAAACGCTGACTACCTGTCACTCACTTTACTTGTGGATCCTCTGTGCGAATGAGCAAAGCAATTGCGGCATGTGAGCACTGTGACTTATATGCATTCGCACTAGCAAACAATCGCTCGATCTGCGTAAATATCGCCATTGCGCCTCTGAAACATGGCCCTGTGTTTTGCTTGGTTGCCCATGATATAGATCATTCTAGATAGAATGCAACCAATCGGATTCTAGCTATTATCTTCTAGAAAGTGCTAGATAAATGATAAGTAGAATCTGATTGGTTGGTATGGGCAACATCTCCACTTCTATAAATCCGCACCTTA
Organism: Taudactylus pleione; assembly: GCA_031769625.1. Taxonomy (NCBI): domain Eukaryota; kingdom Metazoa; phylum Chordata; class Amphibia; order Anura; family Myobatrachidae; genus Taudactylus; species Taudactylus pleione. The sequence continues at coordinate 47,675,437 of JAUIMM010000015.1, read as the reverse complement.
GTAAATACCCCCATGAATGTTGCAGAATGTTTGAGGTCACTAGCCAAGGTTAAAGTTTGAAGAAAACAGGTTGGTCAGGCAAGCCAACATTCAGCAACAGGGCCATTTACAAAACAAGTTAGAGCAACAGTGATACAGTATTGCATATTGATGTCACCAGTGACTTAAATTCATCCCAGTCGCCTGGAGGCAAGATAAGTGTTGGTGCCCCCCCTTCCCCCATGTTGACTCTGACTTTGTAAAACAAATTCAAACCTGACTTTGCTGCTCGGGTCTTTGCACAGTGTAAATTAGTACAATAAAATGAAAACAGAACTTGTGTGCCAAATACATTTAAACACGTTCCTCATAGAAAACACAATTTGTGCATTTAAAAACTGAAAAGGCAATTCAATACTGCATCTAAAGGGCCTGATTTAGCAAGGATCACAACTGCGATTATGCACGCAATCGGCCGATTGTTGTGCATGCAGTGACTACACAGACCCATTTCAGAGTGATTGACAGGAAGTACCGTTTCGGGGGTGTGGATGGGGGGAGGGGTGGCGAAAGGCAGGCGTTCCAGTGCGTTTGAACGCCATACGCAGCTTGTGTGCTCGCTGAGTGCGATGAAGTTAGCAATTCCTGAGTAAGGTCAGAGCTTGTGCAAGTGTGCGTGATGCTGCGATGGTACTCAATGTTACCGATGGTATTATGGATGTGTGTAAGGTAAGGTGGGCATCCTTATATTGTGCTGCGACGGCATAGGATTAGCATATCTTCGTAGTGAGACTGCCATTGCAATCGCAGTTGTGACCCGTACTGAATCGGGACCAAAATCTGTTTTGTTCTTATCTTCACTCGCCCCTTTAAAGATACAAGTTTAGTCCGAGAAACAACGAAACAACGAAAACATAGGGAGAATGAAGATGCGTAAAGAAAACAAATGCAAGAGGACAAAGTTTTAAAAAACACTAAAATTAAAAAATGCCACTAAAAATTTAAAAAAACACACACAAACTTAGGGCCTGATTCAGCATTGCACGCAAGTGCAATACTGAACGCAGATTCCCGATTATCGGAAATCTGCGCGTATGCAGAACCCATTCTGCGAGTGTACAGAATGGGTCCTGCGTAAGCGCATGCAGCCCCTTCTGTGCCTCTGCCTGATAGACAGAGGAAGTTGATGAGGAGGTTGATGATGAGGGTGTTGGTGGTGGAGATTGCATGTGCTGGTCCAAACTGCTGGAAGCTGATATTGTACTGCTTGATATTATTTTACAAGTTATAATTTTGTTGAATGCAAGTACTCGCTGCAAACTATGTAACAGGGAGGAAGTGCCTAGATGGTTAAACATACATATTGACTCCCACATAAAAAAAATACACACACATTGGCCTCCACAGGAATAAAACACCCTGCATTGGCCTCCACAGGAATAAAACACACTATAGTACAAGCGCACTGAGCTGACCGCTGCGGCACACTTGACAAACGCTCGCCTCGGCATAGTGGTTGAAAAACGCTGTTATCGACTGATCGTGATCCATATCAACTCACAGCGCTTTGAGAAATGGACAGTGGCACGGCACCTACTGAAAGTTATTTTTTTAATACAGTGCTACTGCCTGAACACACACAAGTTTTATTAACTTTTTTGACAACACACTGCGACTCACAGCACTTCTATTCAGGGGCTGGCTGGCAACTTTTAGCCTGGGGGGCAAATACATGCAGGCGGCCCTGGCAGAGGAGTAGCGTGTAGCCAGGGTGCCCGAAGAACGTGCGTGCTAAGGCGCTGCCCCCCCCTCAAGTGTTTCAGGGAGGAGGCGGGTCCATATTGGATTAATGTAAGGTAAAAATAAAGATTAGGGGCAGCCCCCTCTCGTAGTGCCCATATGCAGTGCCCCCATGTGCCACAGGAGATAACACCCTTATGCAGGCCTCCAGTAGTGCCCCCCCCTATGCAGTGCCCCTTGTGCCCCCAGTAGTGGTCCCCCCTGTTCAGTGCCCCTTGTGCCCCCAGTAGTAAGCCCCTTATATAGTGCCCCCAATGGTGGTACCCCCTATGCAGTGCCCCCAGTAGCAGTCCACCCAATAGTGGTAACCCTTATGCAATGTCCCTTAAATAGTGGCCCCAGTTGTAGTCTCCCCCCTATGCAGTACTCCCAGTATTGCCCTTTATATAGAGCCCCTAGCAGTGGTTCCTCGCAGTGCCCCCAGTGGTAGTCCCCTCCCCCTATGTAGTGCCCCTAGTAGTAGTCCCCTCCCCCTATGCAGTACCCCTAGTAATAGTCCCCTCCCCTTGTAGTGCCCCCAGTAGTAGCCCCCCCTTGTAGTGCCCCCAGTAGTAGTAGTCCCCCATTGTAGCTCCCCCAGTAGTAGTAGTCCCCTCCTTGTAGTGCCCCCAGTAGTAGTAGTCCCCCCCTTGTAGTGCCCCCAGTAGTAATCCACCCCCCTGGTAGCGCCCCCAGTAGTAATCCCCCCCTGGTAGTGCCACCATAGAAATCCCCCTCCCTGGTAGTGCCCCCATAGTAATCCCCCCCCCTGGTAGTGCCCCCAGTAGCCCCCCCCCAGTAGAGAGAGACTTAATAAAAAGAAAAAAAAAACACTTACCTGAAACTCCCGCTCCTGGTCCCGACGCTTCTACCGGCTCCTCTGGCCGCTTTGCATTATGGGAGAGACGTCATCATGACGACGGCTCTCCCATTACCCACTGCGGGAGCCGGAAGATGGCTCCCGTAGTGGGAGCAGCGGCAGCTGATGAGAGTCTGACAGACTCTCAGCGGCTGCTGATTACAGCAAACACACAGCTGCCGGCTCCGGCGGCTGTGTGTTTGTGCTGTGTAGCGCTGACCGGACTCCGTCCGGTCAGTGCTACACACGCGGTGCAGTCTGTGTCACAGTGACACAGACTGCCCGCGGCCCGCGGCCCGCATGACGCTGCGGCCCGGGGGGCATATGGCACCCTGCCCCCCGGCCCAGCCCGCCACTGCTTCTATTAATGGTGACACACTGGTAACATACCTGTTCCACATCAGTTACATCTCCACATACCTGTCCCATATCAGTTACACCTCTACATACCTGTTTCCAGGCCCGGTGACATGGGGGGACTAGTGGGAAACATGTATCGGTCCCGAGCTTCCGAGGGGCCCCAGCACAATCCTCCCCAGTAAAAGAATCTGACAGCTGACCTCCACAAAGAGTTTAGTAATTTCTCCTTCTGCTCCGACAGCACTGGGCTATGAACTTTAAACAGAGATGCGGCGGCCGCATGACATCACTGGTCACGCCACCCTACTTAGTGCATTCAGTGCTCCCAGGCCTGGGCCTGGTGCTGGGTGCCTTTCGTCCACTGTCTCAAATCTAACTCTGCACCCACAGCACCGCCCCCCGCCGGGGCCCTCACTCACAGTGTTCAGCACCATGGCGTTTGGGTGCCTGGTGAGTGTGCTGGCCAGCAGGGAGGTGGTGCTGGAGTTCCTCAGATGCGACCATGAAGAGCTGGACACCACCTTGATGTATTATATGCAGCTGGGGAGTCTCAGCGGGTGCTTAGGGGACTCGGGCTCAGAGCAACAGGTGAGAGGAGACAATTTTTAAGGGTATGCTGCGGGCCTGGTCTTGGAGCAAGTGTTTGCCAATCAATAGTCGGTGTAGAGGGTATGGATGAGGACCTAGGTGATGATTGGCAACTGATAACATTGGCCAGGTGTCACCTGTCTCAGGGATAGTCACTGTGTTTGTAGCCTTGTTTCTGTGTTCTGTAGTGTCAACATAGTGATTGCTATACTGTATATGGGGTGTAATCCTCTCCTTATCCTCTGGCTATATAATGCCCACAGAGAGGTTTTGCACTGCAGTGTGATTTGGGGGCACTTTGCGGCATGTCATTTTATTTGGGGTACAATGGGGAATGGGGGCCCCAAAAATATAGGTGTACCGGGCCCCAAGATTTCTGTTGCTGGCCCTGCCTGTCCCATATCATTTACACCTCTACATACCTGTCCCACATTATTAACCCATTATTGAGCTTTTTAAACAAATTTACCTTAAATCCGATGTCTTTATTGGCCAAACTAAGCTATTTAAACTATATGAAGAAAAATTTCAGGAGTGCTCCTGGCGCAACTGACACCCTAGTAGCAGCAGACTGAAAAATCAAAAGATAGTTCCCTTCACTACTGTCTAAATCTGATACAATGTAACAATGCTGCTAATTCTGAATGCGCTAGTGTCATAAAAAATGAAAATGGAATACTTTCCTTAAACTTCCACACACTGAATTTGTGTGTTAGTAGCCTTCCTCAGGGTTGATGATTGATTTCATTCCATAAAAAACAAGAAATCGTGTAGAGAATATGGTGTAGTATATCACACACTATTTAATTATAAAAACACAATTTCAATGTGTCACATGAAATAACAATGGACCAATTGTCCAGTGGTCCAATCACCAACTGGTGAAAAATGGTTAAAATCACGAGCAAAAATCCACATATATATACGATGGGAGAATTACCAGAAGTTTTCCTGAATAGGGTATAAACAATATGGTGGAAGTCTCCAGAAACCTCATCCACAGTCCTTATCCAAGTTTGTCTCCTGTCACACTCCACCAACGCGGTTCGGGAGACAGCAGCTCCCTTCCTCAAGGTAGTGTGTAGTTGGATAAACTTCCGGGTCAAGAGGTCAAAAATACTTATAGCTAAAAAATGATCCTTACATAGTATTTTATCTACAGTCAATCCCACTGAGATAGATAATATCTGACCAGCGCTCCGAACTTGGTCCTCGTGTACTCAATACTCTAATTCCAATATTCAATCACAAACTTAATTCATAAACGAAATCACCGGACCGGAAGTGCATCAGAACTGCTGCCGGTATGGATATCCTCCATGTGTACAGACAATCTAGTCCGCTTTTACTTTCTCTCTCATGGCGGAACCATTTTCTTCTGTCCTCCAGCATCCTCCTCTGCTGCGGGCTCCCGAATCAGCCATAACCGGCGACTTCCTGTATTTGGAACACAAAATCTGTCCCAGCCATCTTCAATGGGGCAAATTTTTCCTATTAGTTTTGATTGTGGTTCCTGATTTCCTCTTTATAGCAAATTGGTGCCATATGCAATAAAAAAAAGGAGACATAATATATGCTATTCTATCAGGGAACACTGAATGATGAGATAGAACGTATTTGTCAGGATGATGTAAACTAATGTATTCAAAGTGCCAAGTGGTAGAGATATAAAAAAATCTAACAAATAAGTACAAATAGCATGATTTAAAGGGAAAGGATATCTATAATAAAAACAATAAAATGATAATGACATAAAATGATTATAAAATAGAAGTAACAACATAAAACCAGTATACAAAACATTGCTTCTTAAAATTAATAAAAATTCGGGATATATCAACAATAAAAATATGAAAACCTAAAAAAAACATTTTAGCTCAAAGTCTAAATTAAGACCTCTAGGAGATAATGTTTTAAGTTTAAATATCCAATTCATTTCTCTTTTCGCTAATCTTGTTTCTTCATCTCTATTTTTCCATGTATTCCTAACATTCTCTATTGCCATAAAATTAATAATTCCTTTTGTTGAGCAACCATGGACCTCCTTGAAATGATTGGAAAGAGAATGTGTGGTAACCCCTTTTCTAATATTCCTTAAGTGCTCCCCAAGTCTTGTCTTCAAAGATCTACTTGTTCTTCCGATGTATACCAAGAGGCAGCTACATTCTATAAAATAGATCACGTTCATCGTATGACATGTAATGAAAGAATCAATCTTATGGGTCTGTCCATTAATAGTAAACTCTGTAAATTTAGTGGATAAACTTTTAACTTCTTTACATGCAAGACAACTTCCAGATCTAAAGAATCCCTTATTCCTGATTGGCTGTGTATTTTCTGTTGTCAGGGCACTTCTAGTTAGCTTTCTCTTAAGATTAGGAGCCTTTCTGTAGATCAATGCAGGGTTTTTTTTGAATACTTTTTCTTAAAACGGGGTTCTTTAAAAGAAGATGCAAGTGTTTTTTCACAATAGATTACATTTTTTCATGAAGTCTAGTATATTCTGTGATAAATGCGTACTGATGTAAATTCTTTTGTGGTCAATTACTTTTTTCCTTTGGTTTAATTAGGGATATTCTTTCAAGGACTTCTTGTTTATAATTATTAAGCATTGCTCTATTATATCCCTTTTCCTCAAGCCTTTTTTCCATAATTTCAATCTGTTTTACACACACTTCTTGTTTGCTACAGTTTCGCTTTAATCTTAAGAATTGGCTCATTGGGACACTGTTGAGCCAATTTTTATGATGCTGACTTGTACTCTCGATAAAATTGTTAGCATTAGAGGGTATGCTATAGCATTTAGTTTCTAATTTATTCTCCTCTACATAAATTGTAGGTCTAGAAAATTGATTTCTATTTGACTAGACTAAAAGCTTAAATGGACATTAAAGTCATTGTCATTAAGATCTTCACAAAACTTGTCCAAGCTTTCCTTTGTATCTTCCCAAGCAAAAATTACATCATCAATATATCAAAACCAAAATTTCAAATCATGATGTCGATTTCCATCCTTTTCAATGTACTTCTCCTCCCAGTATGCCATAAATAAATTGGCATAATTGGGACATATTTTTTACCCATCACAGTTCCAACAGCTTGTCCATAATAATCGTCATTGAAATAAAAATAATTATTTTTAAAATAAATTTGATGCCTTTAATGATAAAATATTTCATTTGTCATCATATTCACTCTTATCAAGGTACCATTTAGTTGCCCCCAATCCCTTACTGTGAGGAATATTAGTGTACAATGCTGTAACATTGGCTGTGCCTAAATACATATTATCCTTCCAATTCAATTAATTTAACCTGCAGAGAGTATCTGTTGTATCTTTCAAATGGGATTTTATCTTTAAAACTAAAGGTTGTAAGTGGGTATCTAAAAATTCAGAAAGGTTTGTGGTCAAGGCTTCCCACTCCTGCCACAATTGGTCTTCGTAGATCGTAGGTATAGTTGGATCTACTACTTTCAGATACTCCCATTCTTCTTTTGTGATAACTCCTCCTACCAAGGATTCATCAAAGAATAAATATTCATTTTTATCTTCGTCGTGGGGTCTGTTTTTAATTTTAGGTAGGTGATCCCATCATTCAACTGTCAATATATTTCCAGGTATATAGTCCTCTTTATCCATGATGGCAACTCCTCCTCCCTTATCACAGGGTTTAATGATAATCAAATTGTCTTTCTGTAAGGTTTTGAGAGCAATATTTTCTTTTCTAGTTAAATTATTTTTCCCTTGTTTAGTCTTTTCTAATTTCTCTATATCTTCCAGGACTGATTTCTGAAAACTATCTATCAAGCTTCCTGTTATATGTTTTGGATATAAATTATAAAGCAAATTTTAATCCTTTTAGAAATGGGGTTACCACACATTCTCTTTCCAAATCATTTCAAGGAGGTCCATGGTTGCTCAACAAAAGGAATTATGAATTGTATGGCAATAGAGAATGTTAGGAATACATGGAAAAATAGAGATGAAGAAACAAGATTAGCGAAAAGAGAAATTAATTGGATATTTAAACTTAAAACATTATTTCCTAGAGGTCTTAATTTAGACTTAGAGCTAAAATGGTTTATTAAGGTTTTCATATTTTAATTGTCGATATATCCCGAATTTTTAGGAAATTTTAGAAGCAATGTTTTATATACTGGTTTTATGTTTTCACTTCTATTTTATAATCATTTTATGTCATTATCATTTTATTGTTTTTATTATAGATATCCTTTCCCTTTAAATCATGCTATTTGTACTTATTTGTTAGCTTTTTTTTATATCTCTACCACTTGTCACTTTGAATACATTAGTTTACATCATCCTGATCCATAAGTTCTATCTCATCATTCAGTGTTCCCAGATAGAATAGCATATATTATGTCTCCTTTTTTTATTGCATATGGCACCAATTTGCGATAAAGAGAAGATCAGGAACCACAATCAAAACTAATAGGAAAAATTTGCTCCATTGAAGATGGACGTTTTTCGATAATGTTCCACATACAAGATGGCCGCTGAAACCGGAAATACGGCGGGACAGTTTTGCGTTCCAAATACAGGAAGTTGCCGGTTATGGCTGATTTGGGAGCCCACAACGGAGGAGGACACTGGAGGACAGAAGAAAATGGTTCCACCAAGAGAGAGAAAGTAAAAGCGGACTAGATTGTCTGTACATGTGGAGGATATCCATACCGGAAGTAGTTCTGACACACTTCCGGTCCAGTGATTTTGTTTATAAATTAAGTTTGTGATTGAATATTGGAATTAGAGTATTGAGTACACGAGGACCAAGTTCGGAGCGCTGGTCAGATATTATCTATCTCAGTGGGATTGACTGTAGATAAAATACTATGTAAGGATCATTTTTTAGCTATAAGTATTTTTGACCTCTTGACCCGGAAGTTTATCCAACTAAGGGTATATAAGAGGATTCATTTGAACAGAGGGCCTGATTCAGAGCCGGACGCTCTGACAGAGCGCTCGCTCTGAATCAGGGCCGGCCTTCTATTTTTTTAGAGCGGCCTCCTGGCCGCTCGCATAGCTGTGGGTGACTACCCACAGCTATAGCGAGCGGCCAGGAAGATGGTCGCGATGGTCAAGACTCCCACTGACATCACTTGTGATGTCAGTGGGGTCGGCCCCAGACAGTAGGCGTTCCCATGGGAACGCCTCTGTCTGGGCAGCCACGCCCCCGGCCCGCCCAGCAAAGGGTGCGTGCTGTCACTCAACATCGACAGCATGCCCCCTTTGGTACGAGATCCGGAGTGACGGTTTGCCCATCGCTATCCAAGTCTCGCACATGCGCACAACGGAGCCGGCTCCGTCGTGCGCATGCACACTGGGCCACCATCGAACCGCTTGCGAGCGCATAGCGCTCGCGAGCGGGTCTGAATCAGGTCCAGAGTCACACTACCTTGAGGAAGGGTGCTGCTGTCTCCCGAAATGCGTTGGTGGAGTGTGACAGGAGATACTTGGAGACAAACTTGGATAAGGACTGTGGATGAGGTTTCTGGAGACCTCCACCATATTGTTTATACCCTATTCATGAAAAACTTCTGGTAATTCTCCCATTATATATATATATATATATATATATATATATATGGATTTTTGCTCGTGATTTTAACCATTTTTCACCAGTTGGTGATTGGACCACTGGACAATTGGTTCATTGTTATTTCATGTGACACATTGAAATTGTGTTTTTATAATTAAATAGTGTGTGATATACTACACCATATTCTCTACACGATTTCTTGTTTTTCATGGTATGAAATCAATCATCTACCCTGAGGAAGGCTACTAACACACAAATTCAGAGTGTGGAAGTTTAAGGAAAGTATTACATTTTCATTTGTTATGACACTAGCGCATTCAGAATTATCAGCATTGTTACATTTTATGCTATTTAAACCCCTCCAAGTGCATGATTATTCATTGGGAGGGATGCACCAGAGGTTATGCACTGTATCCCTACCTTTTCACCTCGCAGTACCCAACTCTTGTTAGATTGCTGTCACACACAAAATGGTGGAGCTGCTAATTCGCAGATTTGTGGGCTCACTGGATACACACATGAAGTCTATTTAACTGAAGGTCTGAGCAGTTAAGTGGCACATCCATCCCACTCAGTGCCCATAACCATCCCACTGGGTTCCAACCAGGGCCGGCCCGACCTATACGCCAGGTACGCGGCCGCAGTGAGTGCCAGACTGAGGAGGGTGCCGGAGCAGTCACGGACAGTTAGTTATTCACTAGTCTCAATGTGCGCCCTGAGTGCAAGCATGTGCCGCATTGAGCTGCGCTGTCTAGCGCTAGGCGGGGGGCCGTGGCTGGGACTGACCCCTACTTCTCCAGGTCCTCCCACAATGCGCATATATGCTGAGCCCGTCGGACACTACCCAGGCAGCAGCACATGATGATATGATGCTTCCACGACTCTGCAATCTGTGCACCAGTACTTTGAAGAGCGGCGATTGAGACAGAGCAGTATTGGCATGAGGGGACTGGAGGCAGTGGTCAGTTATCTGGAGTGAGGTAAAGACATTAGGAGGGAAGGGCAATATAAGGTATGAGGGGGACAGAGGGCAATATGAGAAATGGGGATGTACAATATAAGACAATGCATGGGAGGTACAATACAAGGTTTGGTGGGGAAGAAGACAGTTTGAGACATGGGGGAGGACAACATTAGACATAGATGGGGGGAAAACAATACAATGCATGGAGGGCGAGAGGACAATATAAGACAGTGTGGGGGGAGAACAATACATGGCATTTGTGTAGCTATGAAGTTTCATATTTATGTATATATATGAACATGCTTTAGGTATGTGTATGGCTTTTCCCACGAGACCATGCCCCCCTATCTATTTTGGTTGCGTGCTTTCGGCGCCTGCAAGGTTACCCCTGGGTGCGCCAGAACGCAGGCATGCCAGTGCGTTTCAATGCTGTTGCAGGGGCGTGCATAAATTATCCACTGCGATACCAGATGCTGCCTGAGGCCTCATAGCGTGCACATAAGTAAGCAATTCCTGAGTGAGGTCTGGGCTTCCCTAACTGTGCGATGTTACTCGATGTTACCGATTGTTTCACTATGTTGCCCAAGTATATGGATATGAGTAAGGGGACGTGGGCATCCTTATGTCAGTCTGCGATCGCAATGCGAATGCAAACATTTACGTAACACCGCTGATATTAGTAACGCAGTTGCGTGCGTATAAGCAGAATTGCGATCCGTAGTGAATCAGGCCCACAGCTGTTATGCACTTTGGCAGGATGGTGAGCCAACCAGCACAAATCATCATACATATGTGGACAAAGCTGGCTTTGCACTGCGCATCACATGTGTTGTGCTTCCTAAATGACCTCCAAATGGTAATTTATCAATTACAAATACACTTTCACATTGTTTGTTTGTGTCTGCTGTGCAAATTGAGCCATTCTACCAAAGCCTCTCACCAACACAATGTATAACTAGCTCTACACATGGCTGGCAATTCATACATAATAGATGATAGGGTATGCAGAAAATAGTGATAACAGTACAGTGGTTTCATTGAAAGTATGCACAGTATGGATGCACAGTACGGATGCTAATAATAGTACAATTAGCTCTTTAATTTCCACCAAAGCTATTAGTCATTAGTTAGAAAATGATTATAAAAGCATCTTTCTGGCTATAATGACAGTGGCTCTTATTAATAGCAGATAGAGTGGGTCACACTGCAAATGAGTTTTGTTTTCATCTGCATATATGTCCTGTATATAAATATATGGGGGATGATTCTGAGTTGGGAGCAAAGCAAGTAACTGCACCATGGTAATACCATGTTGCACTGCAGGTGGGGCAGATTTAAATTGTGGGGCAGGGGCTCATGTGCAGCCTCCGGTTGGGCCCCCTACTCTCTGGCATCGCAGTAGATTCTGGCTTAATGCCAGACTATACTGCACATGCGCAGGTCTCCAGGAAAATGGCGCCTGTGGCTTATTCCCAGGGATATCTTTCCTGCACTTGTGAGAGTCTGCGGTGAAAATGTCCGCCGCCATTTTCCCTGTTATTTTTGCTGCTCTGCAAAGCAGTACTCTGGAGACTGCGGAAAGGTAAGTGTTTCTATATATGGGTGCAGGGTGTGCAGTGTATGCCGACCTGCACCCATTACAGATATGCCCCTGATGTGGAGAATAATTTAGATTTTGGAGGGATGTGTCCAAGCTCAAATCTAAATTGCAGTGTAAGAATAAAGCTGTCCAGCTTTTGTGGGCTAAATGCAAAAGCAGCCTGTATTTACCCCACATGCAAAAATGTAAATGTATTCGCACCACTAGTATTATCCAGGTGCAAAGTTACTAGCTTTATTTTTGCCTAGCTTACACTTCAAAATCAGCCCCATAGTGCTAATCCTTCCTCTATTTCAGTCTATATTATATTTATTTGTCATAAACAAAATAAAATGTGATACAATGTTGGCCACACATGGAATGATACTGCTGCCCATGAAATGGGTTTCCCATTCGTACCTGGTCCCACCAAGGTGCAAATTTGTGTTTCTTTATGTTTTTATGAGATTAGAGTCTCTCCGGTATACAGCAGATAGCTATGTTAGTTTCCAAATTTAAAAAAAACATGACATCCCTGACAAAGTCTTTTTCCAATGAAACACATGGGATAAGAGTTTCCTTCTATGATTCCGCAGAAGGAGATTTTGTGTTTGTTATTATTTTACTGTGAGGGCTGTTTGTGGGGTATTAGGCTAATTTAACTAAGGCCAATCCTATGACGGAGTAACCTTTTTCTATTTGTTCACCAAATTGAACATAGTTGCCATTCAGCGTGTGTACTTCAGGTCATCATCAGCTGGCCACCTCGGGGAGCACCGGAATCACGGACCTCTCTGACATGGTGGCTGCCATGAAGTGCCAGATCATCTGGTTTTCACCATCATTAAATCTATTTATTAAATATAAAATTAAGCCTATATATTAAATATGAATGTTATTGCTTTAGTGTTTGAGCTGTCTGGGAGGAATATTACTATTTATTAAATATGGATGCTGTTTAACATCAGGACTGGTTGAAGGAGAAAGAAGCCTACTTATTAAATGTTATTCATTTATGGTCAGGTCTTAGTGGACATATGGGGGATCCAACATTCCAGGATACAGCTAAGCAGCAAATGAGGTTAGAGCACAGCAGTAGCATGTACAGTAGTTAGAGCTGCAATAATAGGTAAAAGAGCAGCACTGCCTGACAACTATCATGATTCTGATGGGATGATCTCGTGTTTGAGTGACTGCCCCAAGCCGTCAGGACTATGATATCTCATGTTTCAGTTTGCTCACGAGGTGGGAGCTGCATGCACATAAAAGGTGCATTACTCATTTGAAGATTCACTGAAAGCTGATATCAAATTTTGTCCATCTCTTTTCACCACACAAGTAGTATAAAGGGTCTTATTGGGATCCGGTCTTAATGTCGACATGGACATAAGGTTAAAATATGCAAAAAAAACTACACCGACATTCTGGTCTCAACATGTTTAATGTCAACATTATGAACTTGTTGACATTTTAACCATGTTGACAATTGTGAATGTCAACATATTGCTTGTTGACATAATGTCAATTCAGAACCTGTCAACATTCTGGTGTCAAAATTCTGAATGTCAACTATTCATGCTACACCTGGTCTTATCTATGGCTTATTGGGCGTTAAACCATGGTTTACCGCGTGAGGAAATGCCTGATTATTTGAATAGCTCCAGGCGTGAAACCCAGAGCTAAACCCAGCGCCTAATTGAATTCTCCCCTTAGCATGTCCTGATGGGAGCTGAGTAGATCGAGCAGTTAAAACTAAATGTGATGTAACGTCAATATGCAAGAAAAATATTTTACTTTGAGAGACAAGTGAGCAAAACAAAGGGGTAAAGAAAATTACATTTAACATGGGAGTCAGAGCTTTTATGGGGGTCTAGTGTTTGAGGGCAGCTGCAGAGCAAAATCTCTGGTACCAGATTACAGTCGTAGAGGTTGGTGGGTGATCTAGTAGTGCTCTGTAGTTTGGTAATGCAGACCCTGGGTAACCTGGCTGGACTATTCCCAAGTTAAAGTCTTGTTACTTTTTCATTAGGGTTGTCTTCTATGTCACTTACTATTGTAAGACTGTAAAGATATATGCTGACGCGTGTGCATGCGCAGGGCATCAAAGTGCATTTTTACCTAGTATAAAATAAATGCCAGTTAGGAAATGGACATATCTCCGTTTCTAAATCAGGCCTTTTATGCAAAATTTGGTGAGTGCCAGTCCATTGCCCAGGGGCCCCACTCTGCTCTAAAGAGGTGAAGCGCGGGCAGGCGCATGCACAGTAAGACACAGTTTGGGTTTTCAGGGCCACATTTGTGCATGTGCTATTTCCCCGTGGTTGCTCAGAAGCGGAGAGAGCAGCAGATAGACCAGAAGAGGCAGCAGGTATTACTGAGCACCGCCTCCCATGCAAACCCCATAACCACTGCGCCACCTGCAAAGCAGGCACTGTATTTCCAACATTGCCCTAATTGTTCATTTTAGATGATGCTTTTTTCGCAGCGCTGTATATTTAGAAGCAGAGAATGAAGGCCTTTCAGACTTACCAGATAGCTAGGCTCTTGCCAGGTGGTAGATGGTTATTATAGCTAATACATTTGCCTAATCAGTAGTAGCATCGCAAAGTCTGTGTCTGGAATGTAAAGAGAAGCAAACGCTGATGAAGAGCTAATGTTTCACAATTAGACCTGCTAGGCCGGGTGGTGGAAAACAGCGCTGTAGAGAAACAAAGGCAGAATCTTGTACTTTGTCCTCTCTTCTAGCAAAGCAGCTTAAGGTATAAGCGGCATAGTGCACTATGGGTCTGATTCAGAGCTGGACGCTAATCCAGTCGCGGCTGTGTCTTTGTACGCAGTGGTACTGAGAAGTTCTGCAAATGGTGCAGCCGCTGTAATGTTTACAGAGATGCCCACAAGCTGCGTCTTTAGGGCCTGATTCAGCAAGAAATCCAGATGCGATTACAATAGCGATTACGCACGCAGTTCCACTGCGATCATATGCTAATCCACTGCGATCGTTATGCTGTCGCGGCACAACATAAGGATGCCCACCTTACCTTAAACACATCCATAATACTTTGCAAGACTGTAAAACCATCGTTAACATCATGTACAATCGCAGCCTCACGCACACTTGCACAAGGTTAGACCTTACTCAGGAATTGCTGACCTTACAGTACACAGTGAGAGCTCAGGCTGCGTACGCCATCGCAGTGGATAATTTATGCATGCCCGTGCAACGGCATTCAAATTCACTGGCACACCTGCGTTTTTCCGACCACCCCCCGTCACCACCCCCAAAACGGTACATCCTGGCAATCACTCTGTGATGGGTCTGCGTAGCTACTGCGATCACAGTCCCGATCACAGTGGAGTGTTCGCACACGCACTCTGTGATGCATACATATGCGCAGAACGCAACAATCAGCCAATCGCGTGCATAATCGCAGTTGCAACCGCTGAATCAGGCCCTTAATCCTCCACTTGTGTACAAAGATGCACCATCGGTCCAATATCAGACTTCTGAGCAACACTATGTCTGCTCAGAATGTCCGTCGAAAATAAGCCCCTGGGGTCAGTGAAGCTGCATACAAAAATGCAATCGCTGGCTGTGACACGCCCATGTTTTACTAGCCACCCCCCTTTGCCTCACACAAACGCACACTGTCAATCACTCTGCATCTAAGTAATACTCACTACAGCCACCATCTGTAAACCATCCCGACACATGCACAGTGTGACTCAGACGCATGCACAGTACAAAAATAATGGCACTGGCCCTATGTACTTAATAATAGAGTTTTACAGAGTGAATAATCTCTGAAGGTATCCATGAAACTGTTGCAGGGCTTGTCAGAATATATGTGTATAGACCAATTAATTTATTCATTCACTTGTATCAGTGTTAAAAACTATTTAATAGACCTGATTTTAGTGCCTTGTGTACAAGTTCTTTGCAGCCATTAGCATTGATTCCATATTACCAATTTTTTATTTGTACCAGATAGGGATAATGTATCAGCTATGGCCAGGACAAGCAATTAATAGTCCTCACCATCCTGGGAAACACTTACCTCCTCTGACATGTGATAACGGGTAGATGGCAGAGCTGCGCTCAGGAACACCCTTACAAGTATCGCTGCTTTGGCCCTGTGAGCGGTCTTGAAGTGACCTTATTGAGTAGGCAGAATTCATTCTTTAACAATTCAGCTGCTCAGCCCTCTGCTCGGATGGCATTTTCCTAAAATAAATGACCTTGCAAATTATCCAAATTTCAGCCTCGCTCTGAATACAATTTCTAACAACAAAACTGATGCCCAGCACGTTACTGGACCTGAATGTTCTCCTGTCTGATCATACTGTTTTATGCATAAATTATCGAATTCTGGTGGCAGAACCTACTCAGTGCCACGGCTGAAGCTAACATATCATTCTATACATACATCTCTAACATAGGGGGAGATGTACTAAGGTCTGGAAAGTGATACATTCAAAAGTGATAAACTACCAGCCACTCAGCTACTAACTGTCATGTTACAGGCTGTTTGAAAAATGATAGTTAGGAGCTGATTGGTTGGCAGTTTATCACTTTCCAAAGCTTGATACACCTGCCACTTGGAAACGGGGGGAGGGGTTATTATTAAAGTGATAATGCCAGCTAGATCACACCCATACATAACTCTGTCAAGTTCAGCCTATATATATATATATATATATATATATATATATATAATACATCAAAAAGCCCGGCACTCTGCAGACCACAGTGGAGGTCTTTAACTTGCTCTGGGTGCCCTCAGCGATGGAGATCCCTCCCCTAATGCAAACGACGGCACGACAGCAGCACTCCGGAGACTTGCATAGCAGTGTAAAAAGGTGTCTTTTATTCTACGTTTTGGGGTTCACCCCCTTTCTCACTGTGTGTGTTCCCGAGGAAGGGGGTGAACCCCGAAACGTAGAATAAAAGACACCTTTTTACACTGCTTTGCAAGACTTCGGACCGCCGCTGTTGTGCTGTCGTATATATGTATATATATATATACATATATATATATATATATATATATATATATATATACCAGAATTGACCCGGCACTCCATGGACAAAGTCATATGTATCATGCTGTGGTGCCTTCCTAAGGGAACAAGCCCCATATACAAAAAGCGAAGAGAGGTGGCACTCAACAGACTTAATAGTAAAAGGTAATGTCCTTTATTCCAACGACGTTTCGGGGTAACCCCCTGTCTTCAGGGACAGGCAATACAGAATGACTAACACAGTGAACATTTATACAACATTCATTACATAAAGACAACATGATCACACTCACCTGAAGCCCTGCCGCTCGTTCCGGCGCACATGTCTTTCGCGGGCACAGTGACGTCATCAGCGGCGCGACACAGGGATACAAGGATACAATTCTCGTTCTCAGTTGCCAGGCAACTGAGACGCTAAACAAAAAACATAACAATGTTTAAAACTAACAGCAGAACTAGGCTACATTTACCATAAAACTCAATGTGCAAAATATCAATGTCTCTGTCGTAAAGGCCTATGAAACATAAATGGATATGTTATATAATCCAACTATTCTGGAAAAATGATGACTGCTCAGGAAACAAGACAAATACATCAATATCATGCACAAACATATATAAGATTGAATACTTACTAATTAAGGTATTAGACAAGAATATTAAAGAAAACACTGAAGTCCCAGAGTTTCATTAAGGCCTTTAGGTGCTAGAGTACCCAACTCATAAATCCAGCGACTTTCCCTATGTAAAAGAATCTTAGCTCTATTACCACCGTGTTTGCTGTTAGGGACATGGGCCCTGATTCAGACCCGGACGCAAGTGGCCGGACGCACGTACGGCGTACGAGCCGAAAAATGCAAATTCAAGTGCTCGCTCGTAATTTCGTACACAGCTAATCTTCCGCCCCATAGTCTACCAACCCCTCCTCTAGCTAATGAGCGAGCCAAATTGTGACCGTACATCTCCAATTTTGCATGCAGGGAACGCTCGCACCAGTCCAAACCGGAAGTGGGCCTGTCAGTTTTCGATTACCTGCTCGTTCATTCTGCATACATCCTTTAATCGTATCATGGCAATCAACAGATCAATTAGCTTAATTGCTCTTCACATTTTTTTTTTTTCATTTGCAATAAACTTTACTCTTGTCCGTGTTTGTTTTTTCACGCAGAATACGTACGGATTAAACAATGGTTTCCTTTATCCAAAATACATGTTTGTGTAAAATTTCATATTGTTTTCCGTGTTTTGTCTGACGCATATTTTACTTGTTTAATTTTTTGATTTAAATTAGCTAACGCATGTCACTGCATTAAGCCAATCATAACTCACATTAGATTTTTAAGCCTGTCGAACACA
This sequence comes from Taudactylus pleione, assembly GCA_031769625.1. NCBI lineage: Eukaryota > Metazoa > Chordata > Amphibia > Anura > Myobatrachidae > Taudactylus > Taudactylus pleione. The sequence goes on along the minus strand of JAUIMM010000015.1, from coordinate 47,657,393 downwards.
TGACTCATACACTAACCAATAGAATGGTTCCTGTTAATTTTCCAAATACATTAGCCAATCAAAATTTTTTTCTTGGCTTTATTAAAACTGTTTTTCCCCAAATCCACCATTGCCATCATGAGAGTCTCTGCATTCACCAGGCGGCAGCTGATAGTCCTGACGGAGGTTATGGACAGGCGGATAACCAGCCAGCCTCCCCCCATCACCAACAGAGAGAAGCGATCCGCCTATGCGGAGGTTCGCCGCCGCCTGCGCTCCTTCGGCTCACGCCGACAGATTGGCCAGCTGGAGCGCAGGTGGTCGGATCTGCAGCGACGCACGCCACGCTTGCTGGCATGTTTCAGACAGCGGATAGCTGAAAGTAATTTTTATTTTTTTTTATTTTGTGTCCCTATTTGCGTGTGCATGTTTTCCTTCTTGCCCTGTTTGTTTATTTAATACATATCTGCATGTGCATGTTTTCCTTCTTGCCCTGTTTGTTTATTTAATACATATCTGCATGTGCATGTTTTCCTTCTTGCCCTGTTTGTTTATTTAATACATATCTGTATGTGCATGTTTTCCTTCTTGCCCTGTTTGTTTATTTAATACATATCTGCATGTGCATGGTTTCCTTCTTGCCCTGTTTGTTTATTTAATACATATTTGCATGTGCATGTTTTCCTTCTTGCCCTGTTTGTTTATTTAATACATATCTGCATGTGCATGTTTTCCTTCTTGCCCTGTTTGTTTATTTAATACATATCTGCATGTGCATGGTTTTGTTTTTTAACTTTTTTAGTCTCTAAATATTTTTTCAGTATGTTTGAAAGTTAAAAAATTAAGCCAACCTTAAATTGTTATCCATCATTTAGGGGCAGAGCGCAGAATACGCCGACATCGGCAGCGACGCCGTCAGCCACGTCCCCTATCCCCAACTCCCAGCCAATCCTCCTCTCCCCACCCTACCCCTAATTCACCCTCCAACCCAGCATGGCCAGACCCGGACGCCCCTCCCTCTAGTATACTTCCCATCCCTCAACATTCACCCTCCCCTCAACCCCCTCTCTCTTTTCATCACCCTCCCCTCCAACCACCCCTCGCTTTTCCACCCCCTCCCCCCCTTCAGAAATCACCCCTCCTCCTACAGACCTGCATTGGCCCACCTCCGAGGAGGACGATGGTGATGCTTCAGGGCCAGGCGGCATTGTCAACGGTATGTTTCCCTTTTACCTTGTTTTTACAAAATTTTGGGGGGGATGTTCTCCTTTGCCTGTGCATTTTTATTTGTTATATTTTTTGAAATGTTTGCTAGATATATCTGGTTTTAGAAATGTCTATGATGTTTGGCCCTTACACATATCACACATGTCCAAACACTCATACTTGTATCTCTTGTTTACGGTACCCACCAAAGTAGTTTTTCGGTGTTTTTCTCTTTTTTTACAATTTCTTGTTTTTGTCGTGTTTATTTCGAATTTATTTGGGCAAAGAATGTTGGCTTTGAATTGTAATGTTTGTCCAATTTATTTTGGCTTTGAAAATTGCATTTCCTTTGGCAGTTGTTTCTCAAACAAAATTATGGATTTTTTGATTAAGAACCTCAATTTTTAAACCCACAGAGGACCAGAGGCGGCTGACGGAGGCAGCAGCATGTGTGGAGAGGCTGACGGGCCATGTGATAGGCATGCTGGTGGTCCTCGATCACATGGCAGGGATCCTGCGGCATTAATTTTTTACATTTCTCAAAATTTTGTTACTTTTTCCATAAATAAAAAAAAATGGTTCGTTTGAAGTCTCATTCCTTCTCTGGAAATATTATATTGTTTACCCTTACCTAAGTCGACTATTGCAGCAAGTTTTTTAAACTAATGTAACTTAGATTCGAGAAAGCTGAATTCGGTCAGCTGGCACATTCAACACCTAACAATAGCAATATGTTTTTTTTTGGTTTGTTAGAACTATTTTTTTTTTTGGGGGGGTAAGGTAAATATTAAATGAAACCTGTTTAGGCCGAGAATCCAAAACATACTGATTCACCATAATACCTTGGTGTGTTTGTTTTGAGACACTAAGCATGGTAAAATACTGCACAATTTAAAACATAAATGGATTAGCCCTTAATCAAGTTTCCAATTTGGGAACCACGTTACACTTGCATGTAATTTCGAATGGAAATGTTTGTAAGAATGTCACAAAAATTTATTAAGTAAAAAATTAGAAACACAAAGTGATTAAGGACAAACAATACACACAGTGAAAACACTCGTCAAAAAACAGCCTACACCAAAAATATACAAAAACAAAACAATCAAGAACTGTTTGATGAAGTAGCATGCCAACATGATTCCACAAATGAGTTGATGACAATTTTGGGCCCGAAGTTAAATCCAATGTGTCCACATGAAGTCATTTTTTAAGAACAGGTAGTAGTCATGGTTTCCCCGATAAATATTATGGAATAAAACACACAAACAAAACAAAAATTAAAATTGTTAATTACATTATTACATGTCTACATTGTGTCATCTCACTTCATTTTGGACAATAATTACCTGAAAAAACGGGCCACAACATCATCACGTATGGCCCCCCACATACAGACCTCCGACCAACCTCGGGGAGGCCATCCTCAGGCAAGGCATCCTCTGGCTGCATTGGGACACCACTCCTTATGGCGATGTTGTGAAATATCCCACACAGGACCACAATTTTCGAAACCATATCCAGCAAATACATGAGCTCACCACCAGAGCGGTGGAGGCATCTGAATCGGCCTTTTAAAAGGCCGATACAGCGCTCCACCACTTGCCTGGTGGCTGTAAGTGCGGAATTATACTCACTTTGTGGCCCTGGTGTGCCAAATAAGGAGTGAGCAGCCAGGGCGTGCAAGGGTAGCCACTGTCTCCTGTGAACAAGAAATTACAAAATCAGGATCACTGTGTATCAAGCTTTGCATTGCTTTCTTAAAAAGGTCTACACTTATCCAGAAGCCACGCATCACCAGCTTGTAGGTTGTTTAATTTATGCCAAATCCCTGATTGACGGATGACGAATGAGTCATGTGAACTCCCGGGTAATTTTGCATTCAGGGACAGGATCTGGAGGGAGGTATCACATACCACCATTACATTCAGTGAGTGATAGTGTTTTCTGTTTCGAAAAATGTCCTCCAGCCGTGCTGGAGGCTGAAGTGGTATATGAGTACCATCCACAACCCCTATGATGTGTGGGAAGCCAGCAATTTGGTAAAAATTGGCCTTCACCACACTAAGAGAACCCATATCCAAAGGCATTTGAATAAAATGATGGAGGTGCTTGAAAAGGGCCTCCATCACTGCCCTCAGGATCCTTGAAAATGAGGATTGGGAGATTCCCGCAACTATTCCCACCGTGGTTTGAAAGGATCCTGAGGCACAGAAATGTAACACCGCCATAAATTGCATATGTGGTGGTATTGCTGTAGGACTGTCAATTTGCCGCTCACATCCCAAAAAACATGGAAAAAAACCGTTAAGACCCCAAAATATGCGAAGACCAAGACATGAACATTTAACAAACAAGTTAAAATCAACACTTACCAATACACGAAAAAGAAGTCACAGAACAAAAACGTCTTTGGGGCACAGCCAAAATAAACCTACAAAAATAAAAAATAAATAAAATAAATTTTTGGGCCAAACCCAAAAAAAAGGAGAACCATATTTTACAAAAGGATGAGGGGAAAAAACTTAAACAGAAAAAACACCACAACTAAAAAAAAACACACCCAAAAATGCGAACGGAAAGCTAACCAAAAAAAACCGCCTCTAACACTATCCAAAAATCCGCCAAACACAACTCCCTCCAACAAACCACTCTGAACAACGTAACCTCCAACAAACAACAACCGCCACCTCGACTCGAGTCGCCAAAAGCCATAAATAGTGTTTCTTTTCCCGATCAAATTAAGGACGGATCATAGGAACGCACAATCAATGATGTGGCCGAATAATAAGGACGCATGTATAAATGCGTCACGGAAAAAAAAAAAACGGTCTGGTGTAGTTCTTGTTTTTTCTTGAAAAATGGCTACTGACCAGCCAAACAATGGCCAAGAGGCGGCCGGTAAGTATTTCTCACATTTCTAATCAAGGCTGATTTTGAAACAGAATATAGTGAAAGATTGTCATCTAAATTCAAATTAATTTAATGTAAATAGGTGTTGAGGATGACATGGAAGAGGCTGCTGGGCCCAGTATTCCGGCCAAAGCTGGCAAAAAGAAAAGGCAGCCACAATTCACAAGAAAGGAGATGGAGGTTTTGGTTCAGAAGTGTGTGGACATCCTGCCACAGGCAGACAGGAATATGGGTGTAAGCCAGAAGTGGAGAATGTGGGAGGAGATAGCCAGTGCTGTCAATAGGGTGGGTGATAATGTCCGTCTAGCCCGGGATGTCAAACGCCGGTAAGTAAAAACTTAAATTAGAAAATAAAAACAGGGAAAAATAATGCAGGAATAATGGCTACTTTTTCACCCACAGATGGCAAGACTTCAAATATCGCCTGAAGCAAAAACTGGCTGACAGGGCTAGGTCCCACCCCTGTGTCGTTGGAGCTGAATGATTTGGAAGAGCTGGCACAGGGGTGTGTGCAGGATGTGGAGGTGTTTGGCGTGTCCAACATGGATACGGACATGCCAGACTTTGCGGCTCCTCATGTTGTCCCAGGTAAATGTTGTGATGTAACCAACTCTGAAATGTTATTGTGACAATATGTAGATTCTAATGTGACTTTTTTCTCTTTTTTCACACAGAGACACAGGCGGATGAGTCTGCTCCAGAGGGGAGCCTTGGCTGCAGAATTTCTGCTGGCTCTGCAGGGGAGGAACCAGTACATCCGGCTGAGGACCCTGCAGAAGCCAGTCCAGGGCAATCCCCCTCGCAGTGGTTTAACAACATCGGAACGCAACGAGCGTACTGATGCTAACGAACGGCTCTGAATGAGGGCCATGGTCTATAATGATCGCTCTCATGCTGGCTACATTATATTTGAATTGAGCACAGTGCCTTGCTACAGGTTGCTCACTAGTACCCAATTCAATCGCCTGACGTATGGCGCTACGATGCTGAGCCATACGCTCTCTAAATTGACACTGTGTTTTGCCCACATATGCCAATCCACATGGACACGTAAGAAGATATACCACATACGAGGTAGTGCATGTAACTACATGTCTGATTTTAATTCTCTTACCAGTATGTGGATGACAAAATGTGGGCCCAATAGATAATGACCGGCATGTGACATATCCTAAGCACCGATAACAACCCGTTTTTTTGCTCAAAAAGTGTGTTGTACAGCTTTTATCAAGACCCGTGATATCCAATTTCACAACTTGATTCCTAATGTTTTTTCCTCTAGTATAGCTAGGAAGAAGTTTTAAATTAGATAAAGAAGGTAAATCAGGGTCTGTCTGCACAATGGGCCACCATTGTTTGGCCTTACAGGTGACTATATTGCTAGCCGAGCTGTATCTGTTCACCCAGGGCATCAAATTGGTAAGTTGACTACTTTGAAGTTTAGTTTTACCCACCAAAGCCTCTTCTCGTGACATTTTCATGACCTTATTTTTTAAGAATACTAATTATTTTCAATCATAACCTCGTGCTATAAATTTGTCTAACATAGCATCTAAAGCAGGTTCTAGCATACTAGCATCTGAGATAATACGCCTCACTCTCAGGAATTGAGAGTATGGGAGTCCGTTACGCTGTGCTAATGGGTGAAAGCTTTCATGTCTCAATAACGTATTTCTATCAGTGCTTTTAGTATATAATGCTGTATTAAACCCAAATTGATGCTCTCTCATGCACGTGTCATGGGAGTGTCTGTAAAAGTGGCTGCGTTCCCATATGCACAGACAACCACAGAGGCATTGGCATATCTATAATTAGTGCAGGGTGTGTGGTGCACACCGCACACCCTGCCTGCACCCATATAATTATACTCTTTCTGGAGTCCCACATCAGCTGGCGCTGAAGACCGAAATCACCGGGAAAATAACGCTGCAGACATTTCCCCAGAGATTTGTGCATGAGCAGTAGAGATGTCTCAAGGAACATAGCGCAGACGCCATGTTCCCGGCACAAAACCAGGGTATACTGCACTGCCTGAGAGGAGGGGACACACACGGAGGCTGCATGAGGACCCCCTAATTTCTTAAAAAAGCCCTGTACAGAGGCCATAGTGAGACAGAGAAACTGCACAAGCCATAGTGCTGGTGCAAATGGCAATGGTGTGACCGATGGTGGCTTCTAAGGAATGCCGACACTTACCGGTAAGTAGGCTAACCCTACCCTTACCCCTAAACCTAACACTCCCTCTGCCCCGGAGCCTAAACCTAACTCCCCCATCTCTATGCAGCCTATCCCTAGCCCTCCCCCTAGCGTCTAAACCTAACCCCAATACTTACTGTGTAGATGTCAGCGGTCGGGATGCTGGCGCCGGTATTCTGATTAGTGTCAGGATTCCATTGCTGGTATTCTGAGCGCTGGCATCCTGACTGCTGGGATCATAACTACATCCTCATGCATCTGTAATTGCCAGTGAAATACCATGTTTATTTTACTATTGTCATTTTAAAGGTGGATAGGTTATCTCATTATGCAACATGAAGCTAAAAAATGTAATGTGAATTTAGGAAGAATCTCTCTCTCTCTTTAGGATCATGCTCTGAAATAATCTGTGATACAGTAGCCCATAGGCTACTATAGGCTTCACTTTCTGGAGCTTGGTAAATCCGACAGCATTTATCACACCCCCTGCAGCGTCACACAGTAAGCCTGTCACCCCCTGGCCCATGTGTATAGTAAACTGGCACTGATTAACTTTCATCTATTGTCTCCAAACTGACCGAATTGCACAATACAGATCTATTGGTCACTACGGTGTACTGTATGTGTAATAGCCTGCAATTAGGGTAATGTAGCCCACCAGGTAGGTTTTGTCTTTTAAATTCTTGTCATTTTAAATCTATGGGCTAAATTGCTGTAATTGTGTAGGTTACTGTAACTTGCAGGCTATTACATACGGGCCTATGTCCAGTGGCGTCCCTCCCTGAAATGACACCCGGTACAGGTAGGGGCGGGGAGGGATGTTGTGCAAAACTGCGCACCTGCAAAAGGGAGATGTGGCCTCGCGGCCCCAACCCCAGTTTTAGTCACTCCAGGGGTCTGGGAGATACGGGCTGCCCCAAGGAACAAGTCGGTTTCAAAGTGCCAGTTCCCTCACTATGGGGCATATTCAATTTGACGCGCTTGACGGGATTCAATTAGCGGGGATTCCACGCGTGGGTGTCCCTGTGACCCCGCGCGCGAGTCCCCGCTGTTTGATTTTACCTCACACCTCATGTAGGTGCGAGGTAAAATCAGCGTGAGGCCGCCCTATTCGGCCTCGCGCGAGCAATATTAACACACTGATTCCGCAGTTCTCGTGAAATCAGTGTGTTCTCGCGTGGAAGTCCTGTTTTTTGGACACGGGGAAAAAGCTATTCTATTGAATAGCTTTACCCCGCGCCGCGGGACTTTCACCCATCAATTACTCGTGGGAGAGGTCCCGCGGGTAATTGAATAAGCCCCTATGTCAGGAGCAGAGTGCTGTACATAATGCTACAGTGCAGCACCCGGCTCCTGTCACTGAGGAGGAATCAGCACTTTGCGGTCACCCCTCGGCGGGTAACTGCCTATCTCTGTTTTCCCTCCATTACAGATGTCAGGGACAATAGGTCTACACAAAAAATGGTCAACACATGTTTTTTTTTTGTTTTGTTTCTAAGCCAAATCTTCACCCTGAACTGATATTACAGTGTTTGGTCCCAATACGATAATGCTGTCAATAGTAATTGGGGCCAAACACTGTAAATGGCCACTAAAGACCTGCATGTGGCATCATCTTCCAACCAAATTAACGCAGCATTATCTCATGTAATGTGGCCACTTACATGTGTGAGTACATTGAACCTGTCGCTTGGCCACTGGCTTTTCTTTCACCCTTGTAAGGTCTGAATTCATAAAAAGATGGTGTATTGCACTTTATCTGGAACACTTAATGGAGTTGATGATTCGGAAGTCATTTAGTCATAATTGTAATATTTATAAAGGAAAAAGACAGTTCAACCAGCTCTAGCTCATAGAAATATGAGTATACTACACAATGTTTTAGTTCTGAGGGGTGAAAGACCGAGTCTTACCACATGCTTCTGTAGGAGATTCAACAACAAAACCATATAATACCCACATCTGTGCAATTTTGGTCAGATTCGAAATGGATATAACGTCGCTACTTACATCACTAGCCATGTGACACATCGTATAGATGGTAATTGGTGCATATGATGTGCCCAAATATAGCAACTTAATATCAAACACAGAAGACCCTGCACAAATAATTGCCAATAAATCCCATAAGAAGACCGTAGTACAGCTGCAAAGTCATACATCTGACAGTTATTAAAACAACATTTATTAAGCCTTGTTAAAAATTAATGGCTAACATGAAAACATAGCAATATATTGGTACAAGTTTTAAGGCCAAAACAAAAATTCATACATAAGGCACAAATAAAAGCTGGCACATGCATGCAGTACTTGAGAGATTTCATTTAACCGTGTAAATACTTTTACTGAAAACTCCTTAAGTATAGTGAAGGGATCTGCAAATACTGGTGAACAGGAAAAAGGTGCATAGCAACCAGATTATAGCTGCCATTTATGTTAATAGCAGATATTACAACATTACAACAAACATCTGATTGGTAGCTAGTGTTCATAAACAGGGAGAGAGGCCTAAATGTATCTGTTATGAACTACAAGATGACGGACACATTTTCAGACTCGATACTCTGGGCCAGAGAGTCACAGAACAATTCTTTGTATTCACTATTTTTTCTGTTATTTTCAACTCTTTGCCATGAGGCCTACAGTCATTTTTGGATCTTTGCTGGTTTGTCTGTATAGAAATTCGCAGCGTATATCATAACATTTTGTAAAATTATTTTGAACTCTTTTCCTCTCCCTCTGGACTGTGAAAGCGTTTGGCCACTGCAGTGATGAGTGCGGCTCCCTTCCCACTCCCGTCCTCAGACAGCATAAATGTCACCTCACAATCCGGCGACAGCTTCTTCACCGTTTCCTGCAAAATCCTAGAGAAACTAAGAAGGCAAAAATATATTAATATAACACACAGTGCATGATATTCTAAATGTATCAATAATGCTTAATACTACAAACTCATAACACATAAGCAAAACATTATTGTATACACGTGGCACTTTTTGTGGGTCCGTGGTCTGCTCAGCCCAAACTTCAGTAAGCCTCAGGGTGAAAGCAGCATCAATGCATTTTAAAATAGACATCATTTATCTGTATGGATAACAGTCTCATTGTATGAAAAATGTTTATAATGAACCCTGGATGATCCAGAGTAGCAATAAATGACAACATAGAGGGGTCAATTTACTAAACAGTGTTAGCAGACAAAGTGAAAGGTGCCAGCCAATCAGCTCCCAACTGTAAATTTTCAAACATACAGGCCCTCCAAGAGCCGTGGTGGGGCCGGGTTACAGGGGGTGTGGCCTAATCGCAGGCTGCGTGGCCATGCCCACTTCCCGAAAAAAAAAAAAAAGTTTGCGCTGGGGAGGGGGGGGGCGGGGGTGGCAGTGTGATCGCTCCCCCCCACAGGCATAGGAGACTGCTGGGAGCGGGTACAGATTACCCAGGAAGCCCGGGCCTGTGTAATCTGTACCCGCTCCCTCCCCCTCTCGGCGCCCCTGTAAACACAGCCTGTGTCATGGCAGTTAGGAGCTGATTGGCTGGCACCTTATCACCGTCCACTTTGTCTCCTAACACTTCTTAGTAAATAGACCCCTGAGTTGTTTTAACTTCCCCCCCCGTGCCTAAACCTAACCTCCCCGCACCCTAAACCTAACCCTCCCCCTTAGTGCCTAACCCTATCCCTAACCCTGCTACTTACCTTTGAGAAGCCAGTAGTCGGGATGACGGCGCCGTGATTCTAACAGGTGTCTGGATTCCGGCGCCGGTATTCTTAGTGCCAGCAACCCATGTACCAGGATACTGAATGTATGCCAACTGGAGTAAGGTCAACATTTAAATATTCTAGGGGATTTAGTAAGTGTGCCCAGTCCTGAATGATATTGCGCATTTTGCAAAGCAGTTTGGCTAAATTGACAAATTAACAAATCTCTGGATGTTTTGAACCCTAAGGCTGGGTACACACTAGGCGACCCGCCAATGCGTCACATGATGGTACGACTGAATGATAATTCATTCACCTGCACCATGCATCTTCCTGGCATTGGCAACTGGGTTGGTCCGTCGACCATGCATTCGCGGCCGATAGAGCAACCCTGATGTCGGTGCCCGGGAGTGCGCATAGTGCCTACTAGACAATCCGGACGATATGTCGATCCATTCCGGCATATTGTCCTAGAAATTATCTAGTGTGTACCCGGGTTGAATATGAAATCCCGGCGACTCAATAGCCGTCGGAATGAAATGCAGACGCCGGTAGCCCGACAGAGGAGAATCCCGACGGAGCATGTAAGTACCCTAACCCAACCCTTCTCCCCTCCCTAACCCTTAGGGGTGTCTCACCCTAAACCTCCCCGGGTGGTGCCTGACCCTAAGTCCCCCCCAGGGGTGCCTAAACCGAACCCTCCACCAACACCCTAAATCTAACCCTCCTGGGGGAAGGGGGGGGCTAACCCTAACCTCCCACCAGTGGCATCTAACCCTAACCCCCCCTTCCCCTAGCCTAACCCTAACCCTTTCCGGGGGGGGGGGTACCTAAACCTAACCCGGCGGGCTAAGTGCTGAGGATAGCAGGACTTACCTCAATTGGTCCGGTGTCCTTCGGCATTCCGGTGTCGGTATTTCGACGCCTAGCTTAAGGCCCTTGTCAGGCTTCTGCTGTCGGGATATAGACCAGCGGCACTTAGTCCACCTGTCCAGTGGCGTAACTAGGGCAGGGCGAGCCTAGGTGCGTGCCCTGGGCGCTGTTGGACCGGCGGTGCGGGGGGGCGCCGCCGGCCATGGTACCGGCCCGCCCGCCCTAGTTAGCCAGTGTAGCGCCGACCGCAATGAGTGCGGTCAGTGCTACACATTTACACAGGACCGGCGCTAGGCTTCCAGCGCCGGTCCTGTGCTTCACACCTGAGCCCGTTCCCTCCCCCTGAGCGCTTGCCCAATAGCGCTAGGAGGCGGGCTCAGGCTGTGCATAACACATGCATCGCCGCCAGTGCTGGCGGCGATGCGTGTGTTAAACAGCAGCCAATGAGAGTCAGATAGACTCTCATTGACTGCTGCAGCACCCACTGCAAGAGCCAGACTTCCGTCCGTCTCCTGCAGTGGGTAATGGGACTGACGTCATGACGTCATGACATCTGTCCCATTATGCTGAGCGCGCCAGCCCGGGTGGGAGCGGCGTCGCGAGCAGGACCAGGACGAGGAGCAGGAGCAGAGATTCAGGTAAGTATATTTTTATGTATATATATATATATTTTTTTTTAATTATCTGCACAACGGGGGAGGGGGGTGGCTACTACTGGGGGGACCTCTACTGGGGGAGGGGTGGCTACTACTGGGGGCATCATTGGGAGGACCTCTACTGGGGGGGGGGCTACTCTACTGGGGACTACTACTTGGGGGGGAACTACCACTGGGGGCATTATAAAAGGGGCCTACTACTAGAGGCACTGCACTCGGGGGACCACTACTGGGGGCAATAATAGGAAGGGCCACTACAGGGGGCACTGGATAGGGGGGATCACTACAGGGTGCCTGCATAAGGGGACCACTACTGGGAAAACTGCATGGGGGGGACTACTGCTGGGGGCACTATATAAAGGGCACTGCATAGGGGGGGGACTACTACTGGGGGCACCATATAAAGGGCACTGTATAAGGGGATACCGCTACTGGGGGCACTACATAAGGGGGAACACTACGTGGGGCACTGCATTTGGGGGGGCCACTACTGGGGGTACTGAGTAAGGGGAACTAATTGGGGGCTGTATAAGGGGGACCACTACTGGGGATACTGTATAAGGGGCACTACTATGGGCCTGCATAAGAGGGACCACAACTGCATACTGGGGGTACTGTATAAGGGGTACTACTGGGGTTAAGGTGCATATGGATAGGAATGTTCAGCGTGAAAATGAAGGGGTGTGTCATGTTGACACGCCCCATTTTTAAGTGACCACGCCCATTTTCCCTGCGACGCGCGCACATCTCAGGATGTTAGGGGGGGGGGGGGCTCCCTTTTCTAATTTGCCCTGGGCTCCAAATAACCTAGTTACACCACTGCACCTGTCTATAAACTACATCCCGTGTACCCAGCATAAGAAATCAGAGGCTGCTTGCCTGGTAATTGTGCTGAATAAGTTAATTGCAAAAGTCCTTATATTTCAAAGGTATTCAATATGCATCCCTCCAGCTGCTGTGGAATTACAAATCCCAGCAAGCCCTCCTACAATTTTAGCATGCCCTAATAGCAAAACAGTGGCAGAGCATGCTGGGACGTGTAGTTCCACAGCAGCTGGAGGACTGTATGTTGAATGCCTCCACCATACATTGTCACTGGATGATGATTATGATAATCTGCTGTCCATATTTTTAAAGCATGCCCAATAACAATCAAATAATATATTATTACATGGGAGGATCACTGATGTCCATTTTGCAGATTACTATGCATGCATATCATATGTTAGCCATATAAAACATTATCTTCACCCCTTTATAACTTCCTGATGTGTCACTGTACACTGCCAATGACAGCTAAGTATGCAAAAGTATGTGAATAACTGGTCTTAAAAAAATAATTAATACCGTATGCTCTGTAATGAACGAAGTTACCTTACTGAACAGGTCAAATCCTTATAGAATATAGGGCCTGATTCAGACCCACTCGCGAGCGGCTGTACGCTCGCAAGTGGGTCGATGGTCTGCACTGAGCATGCGCACGACGGAGGGAGCTCCGTCGTGCGCATGCGCCAGACACGACGAGCGAAGGACTTTCCTTCGCTCGTTGTGTCCGATCAAAGGGGGCGTGCTGTCAATGTTGATTGACAGCACGCCCCCTTTGGTGGGCGTGCCGGGGGCGTGCCTCCCTGACGGGGGCGTTCCCACGGGAACGCCTCCCGTCAGAAGCCGGCCCACTGACATCACTAGTGATGTCAGTGGGAGTGATTTTGGCTCTGATAGAGCCAAAATCACTCCGGAGCTTGCGGTTGAAAACCTCAACCGCAGGCTCCGGCTCGCAATTTCGATGGTCGCGATGGTCAAGACCATCGCGGCCATCAAATTGCACGCTCGTATAGCCTGTGGGTGGTGACCCACAGCTATACGAGCGTCCAGGAGGACGCTCCATGAAAAAGGAGCCCGGCCCTCATGCAGAGCGTGCGCTCTGCTCAGAGCGTACGGCTCTGAATGAGGGCCATAGGCCACAAAACATTATGTAAATTCCTCAAAACTCTTAACGAACATTGTTACATGTCCACAAACCTCCATGTTCAACAAAAAATAATAAAAATTGATTGTATGTATTAGATTACATTAATATTGCTTTATCACTTACTGTGGGTGTAACTTATACAAAGTCCCGTCAACACCAACAGTAGTCTTGAGATGGTGCAGGCCACGGTTTTCTCTAATTTTATCTACAACAGCAGCCAAGCCGGCCCCACATAACTTTGCTGCTCTCGCCGATACTGCGCCACAAACGTCTTTCACAATGATACTATCATCACATGTACTGTCTAAACCAAGCTGTTGGAGGATCTTTCGGACCTGGAGCAGAGCCAGACGATCACTATGTAAGATATTATAAAAATAAATAGTAAGAGTTTAGAACTATATACACAAAATCTGACACAGTAATAAGATACAATTATCTAAGATCCTCATCTTATATACTATCTCCCTTGGCACAACATTAAATATATGCTGCAGTGCAGCTATAGTGAAGGCCAATTTAATTCAGCGTGAGGTGCCACCAAACACCACTGCGATGTTCATCTGCACTTGTCCACCATATACGTATTAACAGGATTGCTGCTCAGGATGCCTCTCTCTTGCAGTACGATAATGATGATACTGACAATCAGTAGCCCTTTAGCTGCTTCTGATTGGCTGTTTCGCAGACTGACCTCCAGGCTAATAGTAGTTAATTAATTAGCATTGTGGATGTATTACAGGTTACAGGTTGAGTCGCCCATATCCAAATATTCAAAAATACAGAATATTCCGAAATACAGAATATTTTTTTAGCATGATTGAGATAGTGAAACCTTTGCTTTTTGATGGTTCAGTGTACACAAACTGTGTTTAAGGCACAAAATTATTAAAAATATTGCTTAAAATTACCTTCAGGCTGTGTGTATAAGGTGTATAAAAAGTAAATAAAATTCATGTATGTACACAAACTTTGTTTGAGACACAAAATGATTGAAAAGTTTGTATAAAATGACCTGCTGGCTGTGTGTATAAGGTGTATATATAACATAAAAACATTCTGGGTTTAGATTAGGGTCCCATTGCCAAGATATTTCATTATGGTATGCACATATGCCAAAATACGGAATATTCCGATATCCAAAATACCTCTGGTCCCAAGCATTTTGGATATGAGAGACTGAACCTGTATATCAATTTGCGTCTATCTATTCACATTATTAATTTGTCATATCTGCTTGTTACTAGTGAAGGTTAAATTATTCCTATTTAATATTTAAAGGGGTAAACAATGGATTTATCTTTTGCTTTTATTAATTGTGTAGACCTTCTCTCTTGTGTACATGAAAATTTTATTACATCATTATATCGTGTACAAATAGGATAATGCGACTTTATTATTTACTACTAACACTGTGAAACCATAGTTCTATAATATTGTTATGTGCATGTACACATACTACTACTACTACGTACTACTATATTTTAGTAGGAATAATCTTGAATTAAATGCGAATCTATAAATGCATACAAGCACCACTTAATGCGTCCATATTAATTTTGAATATGTTCATAGTGCAAGTGTCCAGCTGTAAATAAGTCCCTAGGTTTGCAATGGGTGTTTATTTTCAGGCCTCTTTTGTATGTATCCTACGAATATGCATCATACTGCTAATGATCTACGTATTATGTATCATTTATTTACTATATAACCTACGCTCCCTCCTTACCATTTTTGCCTACTCTCAGTGTCCTGTTCCTAAAATCACTGGAAAACAAATGGGTGGAAGAAGAATAGAACGATATGGACATAAGGTGCCTGATTTGAGGGATAAAGTATATGGTGCCTGTACTGCAGGGGTGGGGAACCTTTTTTCTGTTGAGGGCCATATTAATATATATAACATTATTCGCGGGCTGGTGCAAGCCACGTCCCTCCATGTGACGTCACACGGGGGTGGGGCCACACTCGTTGGTGATTACAGTAATGCCCGGAGCATCCTGAGGATGCTCCGGGGATCTGTAATGGCAGCGGTGTGACAGTCTGAAGCGTCCTAAGGATACTCCAGGCGGCACTGCTGCATAGATTCTGGCTGCAGGGCGTCGTTCTAGGCACCCTACTAGCCAGATGAGGCTACCAGAAAAAAAGCTCAGAGGGCGAGACCAAGTGATTCCGCGAGCCTTATACGGCCCCGGGCCTGAGGTTCCCCATCCCTGCTGCACTGTAAGCCTAACAAACAGCACCTTATTTTTAAAAAGCTTAAATCATTATTTAAAATACAATCCAAATCAAGAATCTCAGAACACAAATAACAATAACCTTTCAATCTGAGACAAAAATTTGGTTTCAAATATCCCTTTTGTCCTCAGCCGTTCAGAGATTTGTCCACGAAATAAGAGGCCACATTTGGTTAGGTCAATCAGAATCTGTCTTACAATTTCTCCAAGGTACATGCCACTGGTCATCTTCTCATAGCTATGTGAGAAATAAATATATAACCAATTAGATAATAGGAGGAGTCATTTAATAAGATCAGAACAACTCCATATACAGTGCTGAGCAAAATCGCATGATCTAATAATATCAAATAAAACATACAGTAAATGTTTCACAAGCATCTGCAGTCAAATTATTTCCAGTTCTCATTTGTGCACCTTTTCTCTGCTTCAACCCATTGAAGGCCTTATTTTATCTAATTGACCCCTTTGTCTGCTAATGGCGAGTGAGACTCACCCTCTACATGCAGCCTAAACCTGTAATGTATGAGTCCCACGCACCCCACAGTACAGGGGTTACACAAAAACCAATCACTGCCAGCTGAGCTCTGCGTGTTTCGTGTAGAGCCCATGTACCTCCTAGGTAATGAACATACATAACAGGGTAAGGGGGACGCTCCATTCATTTATTTTTATAAAGTACTTTTGTGATTTCTGAACTTAAATAGGTGCAGTCCTGTTTTTTAAAGGAGCGATCTCCAGTATTTGTCGTTCATACAAAGAGTAAATAAGAATGAGTTGTACATACACATTTACAGACGCCAATGTCCTGTCTATTTTAGAAAGCTGGAATAAAAAGAATTGCCTATTCAGGCCACTGTTTGTAGAAGGCTGGGTGATGTACTTCCTTTCTCTCACCAAGCAATCATATGCATTCCAATATGTACAAATACCAATATATAGCAAGTAGTATTTATTATAATTCTCTTTTGCTCTATGCTATCAGAGATTTAATTAATAATACATGACAGTAATTTACAATCATACCTATATATGTAATATTATTGTGATAGTAGGCATATATTTAAAACAATAAGGTATTTACCATGCTATGCCTAAGTACATGTAGAATTGTGCAAAAAGCTTTAAAGCACATACCTTTACACATATATACATACATATTATATACATACATACATATACCACTGGCAAATATTTCAAAACAAAACACCATCATTTTCCCAGTTTTCTTTACATATACACAGTTCAATGTCTCACTGTTCTCTGAAAATAAAGAATAGGACAAATAAACAATTGGAGATAAAAAATTTAAAGTTGTGACTCCTGAAAGTAGCCGCCTGTAGCAGATACAGCCACCGAGCACTGTTCCCACAATGTGTAGCACTTGCAGGCTGCTTTCACCATTCGGTCCAGATTACCCCAAACCAGCTTGGAGGGGTGTAACTCAGGAGATTGTGATGGCTATTCTGTAAGTTGAAGCTTACCATTATTTTCCGCGTAGGTAGTTCTGACATAGCCTTATCTTGCTGTAAGATGAACCTCTGACTAAATAGGCATAAACCAGAGGGCATTGCATGGCACTGCTGTGGTAGCCCTTTTGGTTCAGGGTGCCAGTCACTCAGTTGAGAAATGCCAGGAGTCAGAAATTCAATACCAATTATTTATTACCAATACAAAATGGTCTCACTATAAATACTTACTACAATGTAGTTATACATTACAGCTGAAATAACTAATTGCTGTAAAAAAATGCACCTAATAAAAGTCAATAGAAAGTGCTGTGCTTTGAAAAAGTCATGTGACACGTGACAAATCTAGTCAGGCGCAGAGTGGTTTTCCAACAGGAGTGTTGTTACACCTTCTGCGGTCCTGGCACATACGGAGATAAGAACTTTAATCTTTTGCACAGCATTGTGTAAGGCAGCGATCAGTACCTTCTCCAGAGTGCTAATGAGTCCTGGACATTTCAGGCTGCTTGCTCAGTGGTGTCCAGTGGATCAGTGCCTATCCAGGAGAGGGACTGCTAATTATCAAGCCGGCTGTTCACATTTATGCGACCCCTCAGTGTCCAGCTACATATTATACTGGACCCATATTGCACTCACTGCTTTCAGGACACTAGTGTCTCCTAAGATGTGGACCACCTGATTGAATTATTTATGCCTGGATGTTTTACTGGAATAACAGACACATGTTCCCAATGGACATTTAAACGCTGAGGTTATTACCATATATTTTAAACAAGTTAAGGTATTTATATTGCCGCTGTCCTTTACCCCATCAATTCATACTCCTTAGCTGCTAAAGTTATATTACCAGCACTTTATCTTGACTTGTGTTGTGTAAATTTTTTTACGGCAAATATTTATATCAGCTGTAACACTTTTTGCTACATTTGCATCATATGTTTGCAATTGATTGCTGTACATGGACACATTGTTTAGTTTCTTTTTACTACATTTTTTTTATATTTTTATTTATAGAAGCAAAAACACTGTAAGCAAATCTGCAATACATAGACAAAAAAGTCAAGCATAATACACTGCGATAAACAATATATAGTAAATATGTCCCAGGACATTTCCGTGGGTTATTTACAGTTAGACCATTTTGTATTGATAATAATTAGTATTGAATTTCTGACTCCTGGCATTTCTCATATTACCACAGCAGATCACTGCCAGCAACGACTGTTTGATCTTTGTCTTTTTCTCTATTCATCCTGCAAATTCGCACATATTTGTAGCAGTTTGCGGCAGGCGGGTATATGCTGTGGTATCTTCTCTATTCATTCATTATAGGTATTGACTTTGAGGCGCTGTGAATATTTCTTTTTTTACTCTGTGCAAGCTGTCTACCTGTGATCCAGCAATAGAGCACCAGACCATCACACTTCCTCCTCCATGCTTGACAGTTGAGGAACTATCCTTTTGTCTACTCAACGTCTTACAAAACCCTCCAAGATGAAACAAATTTTAAATTGTTATTAATTTGTCCATAAGACCTTTTTCTAGTCTAAAGTAGTCCACTGGCTCTGCTTTATGGCCCTGACAAGCACCTTTTACTTATTTTATACCTTAGTAATGGCTTTCTTACTGGCACTCGACCTGTAAAAAGTCTTCTCTTGAAGCTGTTGTCCTGTGAGCCCCCTATCACACAAGCTGTTGTCCTGTGAGCCGCCTGTCACACAAGCTGATGTCATGTGAGCCGCCTATCACACAAGTTGTTGTCCTGTGAGCCGCCTATCACACAAGCTGTTGTCCTGTGAGCCGCCTATCACACAAGCTGTTGTCCTTTGAGCCGCCTATCACACAAGCTGATGTCCTGTGAGCCGCCTATCACACAAGCTGTTGTCCTGTAAGCCTCCTATCACACAAGCTGCTGTCCTGTGAGCCGCCTATCACACAAGCTGTTGTCCTGTGAGCCCCCCTATCACACAAGCTGTTGTCCTATGAGCCGCCTATCACACAAGCTGTTGTCCTGTGAGCTGCCTATCATACAAGCTGTTGTCCTGTAAGCTGCCTATCACACAAGCTGTTGTCCTGTGAGCCGCCTATCACACAAGCTGTTGTCCTGTGAGCCTCCTATCACACAAGCTGTTGTCCTGTGAGCCCCCTATCACACAAGCTGTTGTCCTGTGAGCCGCCTATCACACAAGCTGATGTCCTGTGAGCCGCCTATCACACAAGCAGTTGTCCTGTGAGCCGCCTATCACACAAGCTGATGTCCTGTGAGCCGCCTATCACACAAGCTGATGTCCTGTGAGCCGCCTATCACACAAGCTGTTGTCCTGTGAGATGCCTATCACACAAGCTGATGTCATGTGAGCCTCCTATCACACAAGCTGTTGTCCTGTGAGCCGCCTATCACACAAGCTGATGTCCTGTGATCCGCCTATCACACAAGCTGTTGTCCTGTGAGCCGCCTTATCACACAAGTTGTTGTCCTGTGAGCCGCCTAACACACAAGCTGATGTCCTGTGAGCCGCCTATCACACAAGCTGTTGTCCTGTGAGCCGCCTATCACACAAGCTGTTGTCCTGTGAGCCGCCTATCACACAAGCTGATGTCCTGTGAGCCACCTATCACACAAGCTGTTGTCCTGTGAGCCGCCTATCACACAAGCTGTTGTCCTGTAAGCCTCCTATCACACAAGCTGCTGTCCTGTGAGCCGCCTATCACACAAGCTGCTGTCCTGTGAGCCCCCTATCACACAAGCTGTTGTCCTGTGAGCTGCCTATCATACAAGCTGTTGTCCTGTAAGCCGCCTATCACACAAGCTGTTGTCCTGTGAGCCGCCTATCACACAAGCTGTTGTCCTGTGAGCCTCCTATCACACAAGCTGTTGTCCTGTGAGCCCCCTATCACACAAGCTGATGTCCTGTGAGCCGCCTATCACACAAGCTGATGTCCTGTGAGCCGCCTATCACACAAGCTGTTGTCCTGTGAGCCTCCTATCACACAAGCTGTTGTCCTGTGAGCCGCCTATCACACAAGCTGATGTCCTGTGATCCGCCTATCACACAAGCTGTTGTCCTGTGAGCCGCCTAACACACAAGCTGATGTCCTGTGAGCCGCCTATCACACAAGCTGTTGTCCTGTGAGCCGCCTATCACACAAGCTGTTGTCCTGTGAGCCGCCTATCACACAAGCTGATGTCCTGTGAGCCGCCTATCACACAAGCTGTTGTCCTGTGAGCCGCCTATCACACAAGCTGTTGTCCTGTGAGCCGCCTATCACACAAGCTGATGTCCTGTGAGCCACCTATCACACAAGCTGATGTCCTGTGAGCCTCCTATCACACAAGCTGTTGTCCTGTGAGCCGCCTATCACACAAGCTGTTGTCCTGTGAGCCGCCTATCACACAAGCTGATGTCATGTGAGCCTCCTATCACACAAGCTGTTGTCCTGTGAGCCGCCTATCACACAAGCTGATGTCATGTGAGCCGCCTATCACACAAGCTGATGTCATGTGAGCCTCCTATCACACAAGCTGTTGTCCTGTGAGCCACCTATCACACAAGCTGATGTCCTGTGAGCCGCCTATCACACAAGCTGATGTCATGTGAGCCTCCTATCACACAAGCTGTTGTCCTGTGAGCCTCCTATCACACAAGCTGTTGTCCTGTGAGCCACCTATCACACAAGCTGATGTCCTGTGAGCCACCTATCACACAAGCTGATGTCCTGTGAGCCGCCTATCACACAAGCTGATGTCATGTGAGCCTCCTATCACACAAGCTGTTGTCCTGTGAGCCTCCTATCACACAAGCTGTTGTCCTGTGAGCCGCCTATCACACAAGCTGATGTCCTGTGAGCTGCCTATCACACAAGCTGTTGTCCTGTGAGCCTCCTATCACACAAGCTGTTGTCCTGTGAGCCTCCTATCACACAAGCTGTTGTCCTGTGAGCCGCCTATCACACAAGCTGATGTCCTGTGAGCTGCCTATCACACAAGCTGTTGTCCTGTGAGCTGCCTATCACACAAGCTGATGTCCTGTGAGCCTCCTATCACACAAGCTGTTGTCCTGTGAGCCGCCTATCACATAAGCTGATGTCCTGTGAGCCTCCTATCACACAAGCTGTTGTCCTGTGAGCTGCCTATCACACAAGCTGTTGTCCTGTGAGCTGCCTATCACACAAGCTGATGTCCTGTGAGCCTCCTATCACACAAGCTGTTGTCCTGTGAGCCGCCTATCACACAAGCTGCTGTCCTGTGAGCCGCCTATCACACAAGCTGTTGTCCTGTGAGCCGCCTATCACACAAGCTATTGACTCTCAGAAACTTGTCTTATGATTCTGTTGTGTCTTTGGGTCTGTGAGGCCTTTTCCTGTCAGCGTTTCTTCCTTTTCCCAAGTGCCTATTGATGGAGTAGGAAACTGCACTCACTGACACCTTGGATTTCTTTGCAATTTCTTTAAAATGAAAGACATACACTTTTAAGGGATATAATGGTCTGTCTATCTTCCTTTGCGAATTGCCTTTTCCTCACCATTATGATAGCAATATACTTCCTATGGTACAATATTGTAGAAATAATATTTCAAACAGTGTAATAACAGTGTGTGCAAATGCTGCTTTTGTACAGATGTTGTACCACCTATAGGAATTGTTTGCATCAACTTTCAAGGATTAATTTACGTCCATTGTTGGAGAACAGCTGTAAGTTCCTAACCCATTACTTGTCCCCTGCAAAAGTCATTCATTAATAACTCTTACATTGACATTATTTTTCAGAGTTTGCTAACCTATTTTTTTTTCTCTTTTTACCTCTAGCAGTTTAACATTTACCTCTGTTCAATTCACTGGACTTGAATTGTCTAAATTTCAATAAAAACTGGAGAAATGGGTGTGCTTTATTATTTTTCTTATTACTTTTATGTATAAATATATTTATTGTGAGTTATATATGAATCATACTGTTGAGATTCTGTAGATCAGACCTAAGAGAGAAATGTAAGCAATGTTGTAGTACACATAGATAAAACCAAAGTCGGCCTTAGCCAAGTGGGTGTCCTAGGCAAAATTTCGATTGGCGTCGCCTAACAGATAATCCCTCCACTAATCTTAAAATGGTGTGTACCCGCGATATTTCTGTGAACGTCGTCACTCACAGACATATCGCATTGGCTGTGCTGCACAGCCGATGGACAGAATTGTCTGCGGACCGCCCGTATACACACAGCGGCAGCCATGGGGAGGGAGGCGAGACTCGGACACAGATGACGGCCGTTCAGTGTGTATGGACGACCATCATCTGCAGATATATCTGTATAGTGTGTACCCAGCATTAGTTTTTATAAAACGGATGGCAAAAATAACACATTGACTATATATAAGGAATTATATATATATATATATATATATATATATATATATATATATGTATATATATATATGTATATATACACATATATATATATATATATATATATATATATATTTGTCAATCATAGAAAAAGGTGCTCACCAGAGCAGCATCTAGGCAAAAATGGTTTTTAGTGCTTACACAGCAAATCCAGAAAACATGTCGTCAACATTTCGGTCAGACATGACCTTTCTTAAGACCTCCACCCAAGCATCAGTGCAGCAAAAGCAGCATACAGAATCTGGAAATAACACATATACACACATACATATATACACACACATACATATACATACACACACACACATATGTAGGTATGTATATAGGTATGCGGTAGTGGTGTAGGTGCTGGAACACCTGTCTTCTATGTCTAGAGGGGCATAGCTAGTCCAATAAGCCAGATGGCCTATATTTGTGGGCTTGGAACTCAAGATCCCATAGGAACAGGAGCGTTAGTAGCCATTACATCTGTCACATTCCTAATATGGTAACAAATTAGTGAACAAGAATCTTCACAGGCTCCCAATACAGATTTGCTGGCAGAGACTGGGAAGATACATGCTCAACTCCATGGATGAAGTTCTATTTTGAGGGGGTTTTGGTTGATTTTATTGGTATGTTTCAATTTCAAGCTAAACAAGATGGGTGAGATGATCCCATTATTCTGGTGAGTTTTATACTTTTTGTATTATACATTCTACCACAAATATTCCAAACAAACATAACTTTATTCTTTCAACTCATGGCCACCCACCCGTGGAATCCTACATAGGAGAAGTCCAATATCTAAAATGAGAGCACTACAGTTCATTTTAAGTCATAATTGAGTTTTACCTTTGTTTACCAAGATTGAGTGACTTTTCATCCACCTGTATGTCATACAGTGTCTGAATGTCAGACAGACAGCCATTATCTCCAAATCCTCCCCATTCTGTGTTAATACACATTTTCCCCTCATCTCCATCTATAAACTCAATGTTCTTCATTTCTTCCATGTAACATACATTGCTTCCAGTACCTGGGGAGAGACACTTCCCTCAGATCATCTAGTAAAACACATGATGCTGTAAATACATATCAGAATCTAGTCATTTTATATTCAATATATGGATAGCTGGATATACAATTAGCTGACTCTTTATGAAGTGCTCAACAGTAGTGTTATAAACATTTTTAGAACAAAAAGCAATACGTTACTTTATAATTGTGTGTCCTTAAACCCCAAGTCAGTGTCTGAAAGTTCCAAATAAGTAAGTATAGAGCCTATTTATCAGATACGCTCGAAATGACATCATTTTCCATCACTGTGATATTTGGGTCCATTTAACAAAAACAAATATCTGGGCAGCTGGACAATGCACAGCTCGCTAGCAATACTGTTTGGCAGCAGTAAGCAGATATGCATTGCACTGGCAGCCCAGTCTAAAGGTGCCTAGACATTAGACGACTCGCAAAATATATGATGTTGTCAAGGATTCCCTTGAACTCCCCCGGCAACCCCCCTGCACTCCCAGACAAGCGATATCTTGCATAAACTGTACAATCTGACAAACGATCTGACCAAAAAGACCTGAATCTTGTTAACGAGACTGGCTGATCTTGCCTGCTGTAGGCAAGATCTGAAGATGCGATGTACGACCTGCGGGGACGTGCATCGGCATCGTGATCGTGAGTGGGCATATTTTACACAATTTGTCATACCGATGCGTCGGAATCGGGCAAATCGTGCAAAATATCGTCTAGTGTGTGTAGGCACCTTTAGGCTTCCAAGTATGGATTCCATATAAAAAATAGAAATAACTAATAATAAAAAAAACATAATAATATATTTGTAATAAGAAAGAAAAATTTTTTTATTGCTTCTGCTATCAGCATCCTAACCTGTCCTTGGGCAATATAAGGTAACTAGTGTAGCATGCACATGTGTGGGTCTTGATTAATAGGTATAAATCCTATATCCAGTAAAAAATTTTTTATTTTTTGCCAGATTTTGGGCTCTCCTCTGACAAATAGGCCGTTATAATTCTATTGGAAAGCAGCCACTGACCATGGAAAGGTATAAAGTTATAAAATCTTAGTCTCCCACTCAGTCTTCACTGTTATATATCTGGCTCATTCCATGAAATTGCTGTATCGGGGCCTGATTCAGTAGCATGCGCAAATCCGATTACGGACCCACATCGACAGATTGTTCATTATCGCGCTAGCGTATAAGTGTGCGCACTGTATGGATGTGCAGAGGAACAATCGCAAAGTGAGTGACAGGCTGTCAGCGTTTGGGGGTGGTGACGGGTGAGTGGTCAGAAGAACGCAGGCATGTCTGTCCGTTTGAACGCAGTTTCCTGGTCGTGCATAAATTAGCCACTGAAATTGCATAAGCAGCATCAGAGCTCTCTGAGTACGAGGAGACTTGCAGTGTCTGCAGCTGGTCAGACCTGGTGCAAATACTGCGTGACTGGCCGATGTGTGTCGATGGTACCGATGTTTACACAGAATAGCAACATTGGACGGATATGAGAAAGCAGCAGTGGGCGTCTCTATGCCGGCTGAGCTTTGGCAAGCGTTAGCATATTTTTGCAGCTGCGTTCCCTGCAAATTCGCAGCTGCAATTGCTACTGAATCAGGCCCTCAGTTACAAAACAAAACAAAGAAAAATGAATGTACTTAACCCGTTTAATATTTCAAATGCATGCATTGCTGGTTTTTGTTTGAACTGCCAGGTACTTTATTTTCTTCATTATATATTTTATGATCCTGTTTATTTGCCAACTATTGTATTTCTCACGTACATTATATTGGTTATTGTACGATTTCTGTATTATTTTTATTTGCTCAATTCTGAATAAAAATAAGTTTAAAAAAAAAATAAAAAAATTGTGGCCTTGTATTTGGTAGGAAATAATCTATCCTAGTGCCTTTATAATGTTAAAAATTGTTATAATACCTTTATATAATTCATGATCTTTTTTGGTTTTGTTTTATTACTACCTGATGCAGCAATTTCATGGAATGAGCCACCCGTGACAGGACAGTGGGTGTTGTTATTACAGCCAGTCTGGGAGATCATGGCTACCAACTACTGTACACCTACTACTTACTAACATGTTGTAAAGCTGGGGTGATAGTCTATAGAAATGTAGCAATCTGAAAATGTTCTTTAAATGTCTTTGATTGAACAACTACATAATTTATATTACAGTCTATTACAGTCTTTTGATTCTTTTTTTATTCATTACAAAAAGGTCTATCTTAGAAAAGTAGACTGTTATTTTTTTGTTATTCTCTCTTCTCTTCAGACAGGATGAGAATTTACGGTGGTTTTAATCTGCAGGGTTTATTCAGGCAAAGAAAACACATTTACCTTTCATCTATAGTACAAGTGACATTTTAATGTGGCATTAATTAAAACATGCTTAGTATCTGCCCAGTAAGTAGTAAGAAGCAATGAAAACAGCTGAAGAAGATCAATCTAACATTAAAAAATGTATAAAAAACAAAAATCCTAAATACAGCTGGGCAGAAAATTTGCATTCCTTTACTTCTATAAAAGAGAAAAAAGGGCTGATCCTTGTCTTTTTTATTATTATTATACTTTCTAATATTAATTAATGTGCCAGTAAAATTAATAGTTTACAGCCATGGGGAACACTAGGTAATCATTTACATTTTCTTAC
The DNA here is from genome assembly GCA_031769625.1 of Taudactylus pleione. NCBI lineage: Eukaryota > Metazoa > Chordata > Amphibia > Anura > Myobatrachidae > Taudactylus > Taudactylus pleione. The sequence continues at coordinate 47,631,122 of JAUIMM010000015.1, read as the reverse complement.
ACGAGACAATGAAGCAGGTAAAAAGTTGAATGCAAATTGGATGTAATTGCTTCCATATTGAGACTGATTCAGAAGTGGGCGCAGTGTTGATGTCCGCACAGCTGAGAGATTTTTTCCTACTGCGCATGCGCGAAACGTCAGAGAAACCCCTATGGCGCATGCGCACCACTGAGAGTATTCAGAGACCGCTGTTGCAAACTGAGGGCCTGATTCAGAACCACTCGCAAGCGCATTGCGCTCGCAAGTGGGTCGATGGTGGCCCAGTGCGTATGCGTGAGCCCTGGAGTGAACGCAAAAAGCGCTCGCTCCGGGGCTCACTACAAAAGGGGCGGCTGTCGATGATGATCGACAGCTCGCCCCATTTTGTAGGCGTGGCGGGGGGGTGGCTTCACAAACGGAGGCGTTCCCATGCGAGCGCCTCTGAATCAGGCCCTGAGGTCCAAATTTGGATATATGCGCAAAAGCAATGGTTTACATACAAATCTGATATTTGGGGATCTGCACATGTGCAGAATGGTCCTGTGTGATCGCTCGCAGTTCCCCCCTTAGCTGCAGCATGGTTGGGGGAGGAGACCGGAGCGTCTCCCCCATTGTGTAGTCGTGCCAACTTGCCCAGGGTCTGTATCGTCAGACACAGACTTCCTTGAACTGGCTTACGCAGACTGGTCGAGGACTGCGACCTTCGCGACCATCGATCCGATGCTGCATCTTTGGAAGCAGCACTCGGATTGTAGATACATGCAGGAGGCGTCTTTTCTGCAGACGCCTCCTGCTGCATTAGCATAGTAGTTGTACAGTATTGCATAGCCGCTTCCTAGTGGCTGTGCAATACCATACAAATCGGAATCAGGCCCTGAGTTACTTGAAATAGATCTGCCAATGGACAGCCATAGGCATTCCTGGAAGGTGCAGCAAAAATTAAGTTTCCCTCCAGCACACTGCAAAAAATATATATGAGCAACCACTATTTTGTATTGCTGTTCTGAGAGGCATGGATGGGACCAGCATTGGGAGGGTGTGCTGGTTCCTGTAGTGCTATTTGGAGGTCTCTGGGGTACCTCCTAGGTGAGTTGGCTCTCAACTTAAATATATTTATTTATGTGCTGTTATGCAATCATAACTCAGAGTGGGAACTATTGCTATGTAGCGTTAGGGATGCTGGTACAAAGAAGCCTTGGCATGACTTGGCGCCTTATCATGTATTTGCAAATATATGCAACAAAGATCTCTGAATTTCTATTATCATGTAGTATTCTGGGCGTGTTTTTTTTTTTGCAGTGTGCTGGAGGGAATAGTTTTTCTTTATTTCTGTAGGTCAGAGTAAACCCCTTCCCTTTACAAACACCTGTGAAAAACCATTAAGCTGATATGAGCAACCACCAGTGGCGTCACAAGGGGGGAGCGGGCCGACACCTCCTCAGTGACAGGAGCCGGGTGCTGCACTGTAGCATTACATGCAGCACTCAACTCCTGACACAGTGAGGGAGCCGGCACTGTACGAGAAATTATTTCTGCCTATGAAGAGGTCGGACAAGAGAAATAGGGACATTGGTGTTATCAATGTCCCCTCAGGTGTTATCAGAGTGATCCTCTGGGGCAGTCCGCCCCTCCGGGACCCCAGGAGTGACTAAAATGGGGGTTCGGGCCGCAAGGCAACGACCCCTTTTTTCCCAGCTCGCTTCTTCGCTACATACATTACACCCCTACCCGCACCAGGTGTCACCACGGAGAGGGACTCCACTGGCAACCACTATATTGTATTGCCATTCCTGGGAGGTGGCCTGAAGTAAACGCAATAAAGGCTGTCTCATGGGCATGTTATGGGAGTGTCAGTGAACGTGGCGGCGTTCCTAAATGAAGAGCCGCTACCATAGTGGTCATGATTAGATACAGTTCAGAAAGAGACGCTGCACCAGTCATAGTGCATCATAAGTCTTGATGTTATTGCGATGGTGCATCGATGGTGGAGTATTTGAGTTCAGGAGTGGATTTGCATTGTCCACGGACATTGAAAGTGGGTGTCTCAGGGCTTGTAATCTCTGATGCTCACAATTACACAAGGGGCAGGCTGAGACTAGCATCTGCATATTATCGCAGCAGTGAATGAGAAATAAATTACAGCCATGCATTAGCGTTCACCTCTGTATCAGGCTCACTGTGTGTACGGAACTAACTGCGTATATTGGCCCATGTGTAGCATTGTACACATCTCTGTGCCCAGATCAAACCTACCTGCGCAACCATTATCATAGCCATCATAACTATCAGGGCACACTTGTACCACTACTATCCCTGGTGCAAAGGATCAGTCTAAAAACAGGGGTAATTACGTGTACACATACCTCTGCATAACATACAATTCCATCTGAATTAACCTTTTGTGAGAATGCCCCATTACGGCCCAGTAAAGCCCCCAAGAAGCAAGTGGAGATGCACTATATTTGTATATGACTGTGCATCGCCCATAGTTGTGTACAGTCGGTTACACAGCAAGTGCAGACAAGATAATTATGTTACACTTTGCATTGGCCCCACTATTAGCATTTGCTGCACAGTATTGAAAAGGGCATTTACCTGCAATGAGCCCAATCTCACAATCTGGATCTTCATATCCACAAGTCATCATTGTCCCAACCGTGTCATTGACGATTGCTACAATATCCAAGTCAAACTCCTTTAAAGCAGAATAGAAATGTGAGAAATGAGTATACACATGATGGCTCTGCAGCACAATGGTGGGGCGATGTCAGGATCCCACAAGAGAAGGTTACTGCAATTAGCAGTGGTGAGGAAATGGGAAGTGGATGTACTGCTCCTATAGAGTAGTAACACAACTGGTTTCTATGTAAGAGAGGCGATGCATTGGTAGGAAAGCACCTTTCTAAAGTCCCGGTAGAGAGTGCAGAAGGTCCACAAATACTGTAGGAGAATCTGACCATTCCAGTTTTAGGTGAAAATACCTATAAAGACCTCAGGGGAAGGTTTCATGATTCTTCAGTAGAAACCAACAGATGTATTCCCAAAATATAACAGACAGTACAGCAATGTATGCACACATATTATTCCAATAACACACGAGGTGCCTCAGACATACTTACATTCCTTCTCTTGATGGCTTCCCGCAACATATCTACTACATCCTCTCCTTCACAGTCAGTAGCTTTGAAACCTTTTGTCCATCCAACCAGTGTTCCCTATACAGCAATTTCAAAGGATAAGAAATAAAAAAATGGAACATGCATGGGAAATAAACAGGATAGTGGGAAATAAAATGTGGTATAATAAAAATTAGACAATAGCAATACGACATAAAAACAACAGTAATTATGCAACAGCCAAATGATTAAGAGGCTATACAATGGGATGAAAATAATGAGTAATGACAGTGGAGAGCGGGGTAACAACAAGGAGGGAAGAGTATAGTAACATAGGTATGGTAATACAACAAATGTCTGCCAGCTACATCATAACAGACCCCAATCAGACATGGAACCATGTCAGGCCAAAGTAGCAGAGTTTACATGAAGATCATATAGGAACAAGGATTAGTCAGGCGCCAGAAGGTGAGGTGGAACCAGGGGCAGTTGTATGCCAGTAGTGTGCCGGGCTCCTTGTGGAGGAAGGTTGTTGGCATCAACAGTTGAAGAACACTGAGTTTACATTGGGATCTGGGAGATTAAAACAACAATGCAGTTGGAAGGCTTCATCTGGCATTTTTGCAGCCAGACTCTTGCAATTGGAGACAACTTGAAGTTTAAAAAGGGAAGTCCTTACCAGAAGCATCCCCAGCAGATGTGGTTGGGGTAGGCACAAGTTTTTGGGAGGCTGAGGGCTGGGTGGTTATGAAGTCGCAAATAAGGTTGTGGGAGAAGGACACTACTGATTAACCATGGATGGATTAGCCTCAACAGAAGGTGTAACACACTCAAGGCAGGGAATCACAGGTCATGACTCAGTGAGATATTTCGGGGGCATGAAACATCAGACTTAATGTAGCTCCAGGTACAGATGGGATGGGGAATATCAGGTAGGTGAGAGAAGTATGTACAGCGGGCAGACTCCAGGTATAGCAAAACCCTTGTGCAGGAATACAAAGTAGCAAAGTGAAAGAGGTGCAGTAAAAGGTGTGTTCTGGGCATGCAGCTCAAATCTGTAGGATAAGATGGCACAATGCTGTAGAGCAGTACCTCTCAAATCCAGTCCTCAGGACTCACAAACAATGCATGTTTTCCATATCACCTTGCTGGAGCACAGATGTAGTCATTACTGACTGACACATTTTAAAAGAACCATTCTAATTATTTCACTTGTGATTCTGTAAGGAGACCTGGAAAACATGCACTGTTATTCTGTCTTGAGGAATGGATTTGAGAAGCACTGCTGTAGAGGACCTTGGGTTGCAAGTTTCATAGTAAAGGGGTAAATCCTGGCAGAAGAGAGAACCTGCAGGGCAGGGCTGTTGTGAGTCTCCAAAATGGCTCGCCCAAAGGCATGCCATCTGGTTTGACTCTGAGGTTGGCAACCAAATTCGTGCAAATCAAAGCAAGCAGACAGGAACAAAGCTGCTTGCTGGTCGCACTGGGATTTATCTAGTTGAAGAAACCAGTGTATGAGGACTCATCTGTACCAGCAATTTGTGTCTGTGCTAAAAGGAGGATCTGTGCAATAAGGGGGAAGGGGAACTGTGCGTTGAGTAGGCTGACTGACCTATTGAGCTTTCTGTGCAAACTTGACTGTCAACAGGGGTTTGTGCAATGCTTCCATTAGTACATTTATACATTATAGTTATTATAATCATGTGTACTGAAGTTTTACCCTGTCTTTGGCCCCATTTGGTGACAATTCATAATACTGGACAATGTAGGTATCCATTAGCAAGCACATTTGTCCCCAGCAATAGAAACCATGTAATTGTGCATAAACCATTTTTGTTGTCCATAATCATTTCTTTAAAGGCTGCATCACTGTTTAAACTTGTTTTTTAATTTGTGTATTAAACCAGTTTGGATTTGCCCTTTAAAAAAAATAGCTTTAACTCTTGAGGCTAAATCGTGGCAATCTAGGCTCTTGACGCAAATTACAGGCTATTACATTTGGGCCAGGATCATTGTTTATCTGCAGCCCCGTGGCTGCCTCACCTGGATCCTTTCTGGGTAGGATGAATAATCCTTGTAACTGATGACGCATAATGGCTGCCTCATTTCTGTATTGTCCTTATGGGATCTCTATTTTATGCAGATAAAAAACCTCTGAACTATATTCATGGTATCTGTAAAGCACCTTGAGTCCTATTGGAGACAAGCACTATATAAATAATAATAATAAATAATATCTATATCCCCCGTCCCCAATACAGACTTACACAATGTTGGTAGGAGACCCATAGACTGTCACTGATGCTTGTGGCATCACCTATGCCATGTACAGCTACAATCCAGATGCCAATTTTAATTCACATTTATATAAGAACAACAAGGTGACACAGAAAACCCGAATTTAGGTATGTAAAAATGGAACTAAAATAATTCCTCTAAAGACTATTTATGGAAGTGTAAAATTCCAGGATAGCAGAGCTGTTGTCATTTTGTGAAGCCAATCGCCTGTTATTACCTGAAAGTACCCAATCTCAGGAGGAATTATATGAGACAATATGATGGCATCTGCATGGTGCAACATTTACCATTGTCTAATGGGTGGAAGTAGGTAAACTGGAGAGTTCCTTGCCGAGTGCAGGCCAGACTCATGCACTTAATAATGCACCAGTATGAAAAGGCAAAATTACATTTTCTGCACATATTTAAAATGATATTAAAAGGGTTAAGAAGGCACACTAAGGGGGCATTCCTTATTAATGGGGGTCCGCAGAGCCAATTCTGTGCAACAAACCAGGAGTGTGCTCATACTCTCATTAGCTCTCCTTTTGCACCTTCCATGGACACTGGGAAAGCTAATTTATAGACTTCACTGTGACCAATGTAATAAATACCTTCATACACATAAAATTGTCACATGTAATAAAACAGTACTAATGTCCTGTCAGCTGATTCATTAAGACATACAGTAAATGAGTCTAAATGAGACAGTATTTAGGAGTTATACTGACAATTGCAAATGAAGGGGTGGTCACATAGTGGGCACTTTTTAAGCCTAACCTGCAACAGGTTGTGGATTTTTCTTTATTGCTATTTTCTTAATCATCCTAAAATATGGAATGAAAATGTACTGTGGGTGTCCTCTTTGTGGACAGAAGGTTGAGTCCGTGCAACAACATTTTGTTTTGTAAATGATCTTTACAGTGCTAAGGCAAGCTTTTAATTCCAGTCATTCACTAGCTCTGGAGGCTCAGAGAAGGAGAACCATACCTTGTCAATCCGTTCTTGTCTGCAAGGAAAGGAGAAAGTGAATCCCAATGGTAACGGAGCACCTTTAATTCCCATGTAATCTAGGAATTCTGCGATGCACTCCACAATGTGGTCAAACAACTAGAAAACAACAGCACAATAATATTAATAAGAAGAAATAATGTACAACCCCTTATTAAATATTTGACAATGTTTGTTGCTAAACAATGTTTTAGCACTCACATTTCTCCCATCCCCCTTACTGCCCTTTCGCTCTGTAAGCTTTACTGGGGCAGGAACTGATGTGAATGGCTAAATATGCTCTGTAAAAGTGCTGCAGAATATATATGCGCTATATTAATTACTGGTAATATATAAATAATAACAAATTAATTCTTAATATGTGATGTTTCACCATATGCAGGCGGCTTGTACCTCTTCACCGGTCCCTTGCATTATTTCCAGAGGAATAGCAAAGATCTTGTTGTACATTTTCACATAGCGTCTTCGCCCACTTCTGATTTTGACCAACAAAACTCGAAAGTTTGTTCCTCCAAGGTCCAGAGCCAGAAACTTGCCGTTTTCTATAATACACATTATATATTATAATTTTCCTGCATAGTCATAGGTGCAACACAGGGGAAGGTGTATCAAACGTATAGCAACCAATCAGCTTTTAGCTATCATTTACCAGATACATTCTATAATATGATAGCTAGGAGCTGATTGGTTGCTATGGGTAATTTCTCCACCTTCCCTCACATTTTTTCAGCTCTTGCATCTACGATGAGGAAGCATCACTTCTAATACTTATGTAAACATGTAATCTCCACATGACACAGCACCAGTGTCTTTATAACCTCAAATAAATATTTGCCCAGTTCAATGTGTAAAAGGAACTATTCAATCTTCCCCAGGGCTATAGTGCCGGAGGCCATCTTTGTTATAATTTCGACAACACCCTAAAATTTTTGGAGTTTAGGGGAAGCCATATTGGTTACAACCTTGTGTAGCACAAGAGCAGAGACCCTATAGTGTCCCTTGGTTTTCTGTGCTTCATTTGTAATATAAAGAATGCTGATAATTTGTAATTACTGGAAGGATACTTTTGTGTTATACTTCTGGGTGTGCTTTGGCTTGGGGCAACAAAGCTTGTGCAGCTTTTTGGGGATAAAGGGAGAAAGCAGCAAAAAAAAGTCCCATGGGATCAAAGGGCCTGATTCAGCAAGGATCGCAGATGCAATTAACCACGCAATCGGCCGATTGTTGCATACTGCACATGCATCTCCACTGCGATAGGGACTGTGATCGCAATGGCTACGCAGACCCATCGCAGAGTGATTGACAGGAAGTATCGTTTGGGGGTGGGGAGGTTGATGAAACGCAGGCGCGCCAATGCGTTTGAACGCCGTTACAGGTGCGTGCATAAATTATCCACTGCGATGCCATACGCAGCCTGAGCTCTCGCTGTGTACCGGAAGGTTAGCAATGTCTGAGTAAGGTCTGGCCTTGTGCAAGTGTGCGTGAGGCTGTGACTGTACTTAATGTTACCGATGGTTTCGCAGTCTTGCCAAGTATTATGGATGTGTGTAAGGTAAGGTGGGCATCCTTATGTAGTCCTGTAACGGCATAGTGATCGCAGTGGATTAGCATATGATCGCAGTCAGACTGCGTGCGTAATCGCTATTGCAATCGCAGCTGTGATCCTTGCTGAATCAGGCCCAAAAATTTTAGCTATATGGACTGGGTCATAATAGGATATATTTTATAAATATATAATTTTTAAGTGAAACTTTTGTTATAAAGATACATATATTGTGCTCAGTGTCATTATATGGATAAATATATCCACACCTACATACAGATTAAGATCTAAGGGACTTGCAATAAATATATGATATTAAAAATATACTGGTAGGTTAATTGGCTCCAAACAAAAAAAATAAATTAACCCTAGTGTGTATGTGTGTGAGCATGTGGTAGGGAATATAGATTGTAAGCTCCACTGGGGCAGGGGCTGATGTGAGTGGCCAAATATTCTCTGTAAAGCGCTGCGGAATATGTGTGCGCTATATAAGTAACTGGTAATAAATAAATAAATATTAAGGCCTCCATTTACTAACGAGTTTCATCACCAAAACGTGTGATAAATGTCACTATGCATGATAAATGGTGCTCCAGCCAATCACATCCCAACTGTCAACTGTTAGAAAAATGACAGTTGGGAGGTGATTGGCTGGAGCACCATTTATCATACACAGTGACATTTATCACTCGTTTTGGTGATGAAACTCGTTAGTAAATGAGGCCCATAGTGTGACAATGTATAACAGTGGAATTTTGTACCTGACCCATCTGGTGTCCCATAAACATAAGTCGGTAACATTTTAACCGTTGCAGAGTCATGTGTTTCTTTGTGAAGTCCATATTTCAGCTCATTCATCATTCTTAATTTAATATCTGCAAGTTTCTCGTCTGTAATGCGGAACAAGTCTAGGACCTCATCGATTTGCTTATGTTGTGAGAGCAATCTACAAGCCACTGCTGTCACCATAGCCGCGCCTTTACCACTGCCGCTTTCTGAGAGGAGAAACCGCACGTCGCAGTTAGGAACCAGTCTCCTCACAACTTTGTGTAGTCGTTTAGCATATCTGAAAAACACAGGAGCATGTCATTATTACCTGTTTGGCCAGGCTGTTTGTTTAAGAGTGTAAAACCAAATGCACTCAATGTACTGAGTGCAGCGTTTCCCATTCTCGGGTTTGTCAGAACTACAGATCATGTGACCAGTTGCTAGAAATGAGCAACAGAGAAATCTGCAACTAAGGGCAACTCAGTCGATTGTTGCGTTCTGCACAACCCGCCACTGCGATCGCAGTGACTACACAGGTCCATCGCAGAGTGATTGACAGGATGTGTCGTTTGTGGGTGGTGACGGGGGAGTAGTCAGGGAAAATCAAGTGGTCCAGTGCGTTTGAACTCCGTTACAGGGACGTGCATACAGTGGTGGCCAAAATTGCGGACACTTTTTAAAATTTTAATGTTTTTCCACTTCAAATGCTTATAAAAACTGTTACAATTCATGCATATATCAAATGAAAGTAAATTTAATGCTGAATTGAACACAATAAACAGAGGTCAAATATTTGCATTACAAGGGAAGTTATGCAGTGAAGACAACACTTAGGGTGAAAATCCCTGTGTACTTATGATGTTACTGTCCTATCAGTATTTTGTTGGGTATCCTTTATTTTTCAAGACAGCAGCACAGTGATGTGGCATTGAGCCAACCAATGTTTGGAGCTCTTCCTTCTTTATTATGTGGTGCCATGAGACAATTATAGCCTCAATTAATTGTCTTTTATTGGATGGACGCCTCAGATGTACCAGTTTTTTCAAACGGAACCACAAATGTTCTATGGGGTTCAGGTCTGGGCTGTTTCCTGGCCATCCCAGCACCTGTATGTCATTCTCCATGAACCACTGTTTGCATATCCATGCAGTGTGGCAGGGAGCTGAACCCTGCCGGAAAAAAAAATGGGGCATTATCTGGAAAAAGATCCCCGATAGAAGGTCGAAGTTTTGGTTGTAGGATGGTGCCAATGTACTTTCTGCTGTTCAGTGTGCCATCTAAGACATTAAAGGTGGCCTACAGCATCTGCTGTCATACATGCCCAGATCATAACACTTGTAGGATTCTTTGTTGTTGCTTGAATGCAATCTGGATGTACCTCTTCCCCAATGCGACGTCTCACATATTTTCTCCCATCACTACCAAATATTGATATCTTAGTTTCGTCACTCCATATCACTTGTTTCCACTGACCTTCTGTCCATGCAATGTGTTCTTTTGCCCACTGTATTCGTTTCTGACGCTGCTTTTTATTCAGCAATGGTTTTTTTCGGGGAATCCTACTTTTTAGGCATTGACAAAAACACCAGTTGCACTCAGTTCACTGCTAATGGCTGCAGATGACATCCATCTGTCCCTGACACAAACTCGTTTTATTCTCCTATCATCAACAGCTGTTGTGCACTTTTTCCGGCCTTTTCCTTCTTTGTTTTGTATAGATTGTGTTTCCTGATAGCGTAAACAAAACTTTCGCACTCCTGATGTTGTCACATTCCCACCAACTTCTCTCGCAATTGCTGCATACAAAAGACCATTTTCACGTAACGCCACAATCCTGGATCTCTTCCTGGGTGACCAGTCACCACTTTGCCTGGACGACATTGTTGTATTTATTTTTTACATTGTCAATAGCACTAAATAATACACACAAACATCCAACCATAATTACACTTCAGTAACCAACTTTACTCTGCAAAATGAAACAGCCAAACTGACCTTTCCCACCTTTGAACATGACCTTGCATCTGCTCATAAACTTGTACAAATATATAAGTGCCTTGATAGCGCTGATTGCAAATACACCTATTAGAAATCGGGATTATATTAATAAATTACCCTGCAATATAAAATTATGTCAATTTATTCATATTTATAACACAACAAACAGAAAATAGAAAATGTCAAGAAAATACACAGTGTTACATGGAGGAGAAAAGGGTTCCACAAATATCTTCTCACCCAAACAAGGTGCTGCGGTGGGCAAGTGCTACTTAAGCAATGGGTCCTGGGCCTCAATAGCTCAGCACCACCGCAGATAATGTATTAGGTCCAAAAGCGTGGCTGGGTTTCCAAATTGCGTCCCTCCTGGTCCTCAAGTAGTCACCTTTCTGCAACGCGTTTCGGGTCACTTAAGGAATCCTTCTTCAAGCAAAGGTGACTTGTAGTCTGCAGCTAACTCTTTTTATATCCTGGTCCAACCTCTGATTGGTCTTGAAATTCCCGCATATTGTCGATGGATGCGGCGGCCGTGTCACTTCCAGTGTTCGCCGGAAGTTTCATGCGTTCCACCTTACTCCGACTTCCTTCAGAAACCCAGAAGTTGTGTTTGTTCCACTTGTTTGGCGGGGAGACTCTCCTCAGGATCATCTAGTGGTTACTAGCAGATGAATATTTGGGCTCCGATCGCGGCCATCTTGGTATGGGCTAAAGACCCAAAATAGGCAGCGATGTATAGGACTTTGCCCGTTACTATTAAAATCAAATATAGCAGGATTTGGTTCCAAATTCTAAAGTACTTTTCTATGTTCAGCTGGAAAAAACTATGCCGTATTATGTATTCCGGCACTATCCATCCCTAAAAGCCAGCTGAACATTTCCTTATTGGTCCTCCAAATAAGTTAAGAGCCATAAAAAAGGGGAAAAATGGAAAATAAAAAAGGGGAAGATAAAAGGAGAATGGAGTTAGACATAATTTCATTTAACAATACTGAATAAAAATACAAAATATTAGTCTAAAAACCACTTCAATTCAAAATCAAGATTTAAGCCTTTTGGGGACAAAGTTTCTAAATAAAAAATCCACTTCATCTCACTAGTGGCTAAACGCTTCTCTCTATATCATTGGTTGTCCAGTTTGTTTTAATTAGCTGGATACCAAAGAAATGTTTTATTTGATTTTCATTTTTATTATGGACTTTTAAGAAATGATCTGAAAAAGAATGAGTATTGAGTCCTTTTCTAATATTATAAATGTGCTCTGCCATATGTATTTTTACATTTCTAGTGGTTCTCCCCACATAAAATAAACCGCAAGTGCATTCTAAAACGTATATAACATTTCTCGAATGACACGTGATTAAATCTTTTATTCTATGTGATTTTCCTTTTATGGTGAACTCTGTAATCTTTTTAGTATTTCCGTATGATGATGCTGTGATTCTGCACATTAAACAGCTTCCACATCGGTGGAAGCCTTTTGTTCTCTTGCTTACTTGATTCTTTTCAGGAAGAGTACTCCTAACTAGTTTATCCTTAAGAGAAGGAGCCTTTTTGTATATATAGACTGGTTTTGTTGGTAATACTCCCCCCAATATGGGGTCATTCTTTAAAATATTCCAATTTTTTCTTATGATGTTTTCAATTAGTTTATGATGGGCGCCATATTTTGTTATAAATGCCCATTCATAATTGTTTTTCCTTTTTGAAGTGTTTATTTTTTCTTTTAAAAGATCTTCTCTCTTGACTTCTCTCACCTGTTGTTTGGCAGTAGTTAATAAAAAATCAGAATAACCTTTTGTTTTAAATCTTTCGGTCATTTCATCAATTTGTACATTTAAAGTGCATTCTTTAGTGCAATTTCTTTTTAACCTTTTAAATTGGCCAAGTGGTATATTTTCCAAACACCTATTATGATGTTCACTATTGGCTGCAATATAGGAGTTGGAATCGGTCATTTTTTTATGCGTTTTTTGTACAAATATGACCATCGTCAATGTAAATTACCAAATCTAAAAAGACTACCTCAATCTGACTAATATTAAAAACTAATTTAATATTGAAAGTGTTAATATTTAAAAAATCACAAAAATTATTAAGATGGGTGGAATCCTCTTTCCAAATAAAATGCACATCGTCAATAAAACGCCACCAGGCCATCAGGTTTGCCCCTGCCTCTTTTGCTGGATTAATCATTAAAATTTCCCAGTAAGCCATAAATAAATTAGCTTAGCTAGGGGCAAACCTGGTGCCCATTGCAGTGCCTAAAATCTGTAGATAAAATACTCCATTAAAATAGAAATAATTATTTTTCAATATAAAAGAAATGGCTTCTAAAATAAAATCTTTTACATTTTCACTATATGTGCTAATATCCAAAATATACTTAACAGCCTGTAAAAAAGCACATAGTCAATAAAACGCCAAATTAAGAAAATTAAATCAAATTGAATGGTCAGAAGATTGTTTTTTAATAACTACTGATGTACGCACTTTATATACTATAATTGAGGAGGAACAAGGATTACAGGCTGTTAAGTACACTTCAAAAAGAAAAAACAATTATGAATGGGCATTTATAACAAAATATGGCGCCCATCATAAACAAATTGAAAACATCAAAAGAAAAAATTGGAATATTTTAAGGAATGACCCCATATTGGGGGGAGTATTACCAACAAAACCAGTTTATATATACAAAAAGGCTCCTTCTCTTAAGGATAAACTAGTTAGGAGTACTCTTCCTGAAAAGAATCAAGTAAGTGAGAGAACAAAAGGCTTCCACCGATGTGGAAGCTGTTTAATGTGCAGAACCACAGCATCATCATACGGAAATACTAAAAAGATTACAGAGTTCACCATAAAAGGAAAATCACATAGAATAAAAGATTTTATCACGTGTCATTCGAGAAATGTTATATACGTTTTAGAATACACTTATGGTTTATTTTATGTGGGGAGAACCACTAGAAATGTAAAAATACATATGGCAGAGCACATTTATAATATTAGAAAAGGACTCAATACTCATTCTTTTTCAGATCATTTCTTAAACGTCCATAATAAAAATGAAAATCAAATAAAAAATTTCTTTGGTATCCAGCTAATTAAAACAAACTGGAGAACCAATGATATAGAGAAGCGTTTAGCCACTAGTGAGATTAAGTGGATTTTTTATTTAGAAACTTTGGCCCTCATTCAGAGCCGTACGCTCTGAGCAGAGCGCACACTCTGCATGAGGGCCGGGCTCCATTTTCATGGAGCGTCCTCCTGGACGCTCGTATAGCTGTGGGTCACCACCCACAGGCTATACGAGCGTGCATTTTGATGGCCGCGATGGTCGTGACCATCGCGACCATCGAAATTGCGAGCCGGAGCCTGCGGTTGAGGTTTTCAACCGCAAGCTCCGGAGTGATTTTGGCTCTATCAGAGCCAAAATCACTCCCACTGACATCACTAGTGATGTCAGTGGGCCGGCTTCTGACGGGAGGCGTTCCCGTGGGAACGCCCCCGTCAGGGAGGCACACCCCCGGCACGCCCACCAAAGGGGGCGTGCTGTCAATCAACATTGACAGCACGCCCCCTTTGATCGGACACAACGAGCGAAGGAAAGTCCTTCGCTCGTCGTGTCTGGCGCATGCGCACGACGGAGCTCCCTCCGTCGTGCGCATGCTCAGTGCAGACCATCGACCCACTTGCGAGCGGACAGCCGCTCGCGAGTGGGTCTGAATCAGGCCCTTTGTCCCCAAAAGGCTTAAATCTCGATTTTGAATTGAAGTGGTTTTTAGACTAATATTTTGTATTTTTATTCAGTATTGTTAAATGAAATTATGTCTAACGCCATTCTCCTTTTATCCTCCCCTTTTTTATTTTCCATTTTTCCCCTTTTTTATGGCTCTTAACTTATTTGGAGGACCAATAAGGAAATATGGGGATAGATAGTGCCGAAATACATAGTACGGCATAGTTTTTTCCAGCGGAACATAGAAAAGTACTTTGGAATTTGGAACCAAATCCGCTCTATTTAACTTTAATAGTAACGGGCAAAGTCCAATACATCGCTGCCTATTTTGGGTCTTTAGCCCATACCAAGATGGCCATAATCGGAGCCCAAATATTCATCTCCTAGTAACCACTAGATGATCCTGAAGAGAGTCTTCCCGCCGACCAGTGGAACGCACACAACTTCCGGGTTTCTGAAGGAAGTCGGAGTAAGGTGGAATGCATGAAACTTCCGGCGAACACCGGAAGTGACACGGCCGCCGCATCCATTGACAATACGCGGGAATTTCAAGACCAATCAGAGGTTGGACCAGGATATAAAAAGAGTTAGCTGCAGACTACAAGTCACCTTTGCTTGAAGAAGGATCCCTTAAGTGATCCGAAACACGTTGCAGAAAGGTGACTACTTGAGGACCAGGAGGGACGCAATTTGGGTACCCAGCCACGCTTTTGGACCTAATACATTACCTGTGGTGGTGCCGAGCTATTGAGGCCCAGGACCCATTGCTTAATTAGCCCTTGCCCACCGCAGCACCTTGTTTGGGTGAGAAGCTATTTGTGGAATCCTTTTCTCCTCCATGTAACACTGTGTATTTTCTTGACATTATCCATTTTCTGTTTGTTGTGTTATAAATATGAATAAATTGACATAATTTTATATTGCAGGGTAATTTATTAATATAATCCCGATTTCTAATAGGTGTATTTACAATCAGCGCTATCAAGGTACTTATATATTTGTACAAGTCTTTAATGTGGAGTTGGCATTACTCCATTTTTTAGTACCATTGAAGCTGCAAGATTGTATTTGCGCACTAAAGCACAACTCATTTCTATTTGACTATCTGCTCATAAACGACAACTGACTGGTCCTCATAACGACAATTCCGATTGGCTGGTAGTAGCTGTTACTACAATGCGCTTCTTGAATCTCATGCATCTGTGCTTAACTTCCCTTGTAATGCAAATATTTGACCTCTGTTTATTGTGTTGAATTCTACATTAAATTTCCTTTCATTTGATATATGAATCATTGCACTGCGTGAAGTGAAACAGTTTTTATAAGCATTCAAAGTTGAAAAACATTCAAATTTCAAAATGTGTCCACAATTTTGGCCACCAGTGTATATTAGCCACTGCGATGTCCTATGCAACATGAGGCCTCATAGCATGCGATGAAGTTAGCAATTTCTGAGTAAGGTCAGGGCTTGTGCAAGTGTGCGTGAGGCTGCGATGGTATTCGATTGTACTGATGGTTTCACAGTCTTGCTAAACATTATGGATGTGTGTAAGGTAAAGTGGGCGTCCTTATGTAGTGCTGCATCGGCATAGTGATTGCAATGAATTAGCATACTATCTCAGGTGAACAGTGTGTGTAATCGCTATTGCATTCACAGTTGCGATTGGTAGTGAATCAGGTCTTAACTCTGTAATCTCCACTGCTGTCATTATAAATTAGAACTGTGTAATTCAGGGAAGGTTTAGTACATCAGTAGTTTGACAGTGTTGTCCTGTGAAATTGTATTAGGAGTTCCTAGGTAGAAGAAAAGGTGACAATCTAAAGCTACGCTACTAGAAAATCAAAAGAAGGATAATTCCGGAACATTTTAAAATGGTGTCTCAGGGTCTCACTCACAGTTGCACCCAAGCTCATTTTGTGGAAAACCGAACACTTTTAAGCACCGTGCATGCTCCATAAATGAGCGCGCACATCTGCAGACTGTTCAGTCATACGCATAACGTATCTTAGTTGTAACATCACTAGCTGAGTGGGAGTAACTGAGTGGTATTGGGGAGCTCACATGTAGGCTGTGTGTGTTGGCAGTGACCCATAGGATCTCACTAGGATCCATTGTGCAATATGTGTGACTAGAATATAAAGTTTGAGTGCAATTGCAGGCGACTTGTATGCAACTATGAACTGGCCCCTCTCTTGCCATTGCTATAGTTTGGATTTTATATTACTGCCAAGTTATTAAATGCCAAGTGGAATACTTACTATTAGTGTAAGAACAAGCACTTTGTCTTAACTGTTCTGTATACAACACTATCACAGTGCTATTATAGGAGGGAAAAATCACATGTTCCGCTCACTATTCTGGATTTGTAAGTCACACCAAAGCCACAGAAATGTCGTCTACATAATTATTGTAATAGAGGAAAAAGACATTTTAAAATAAATATAGTATGATACAGGTTGAATCTCCCTTATCTATAATGCTTGGGACCAGGGGTATTTTGGATAACGGAATATTCAGTATTTTGGAATATTTGCATACCATAATGAGATATCTTGGGAATGGGACCCCAATATACACACAGAATGCATTTGTGTGTTATATACATCTTATACACACAGCCTGCAGGTAATTTTATACAATATTTTCAATAATTTTGTGGCTCAAGCTTTCTATTATCTGAATTAGGACACTTACTGTGGGTACATTCTATTATCTGTATGATAGGACACTTACTGGGGGTACGTTCTATTATCTGTATGACAGGACACTTACTGGGGGTACCTTCTATTATCTGTATGATAGGACACTTACTGCGGGTACGTTCTATTATCTGTATGATAGGACACTTACTGGGGGTACGTTCTATTATCTGTATGATAGGATACTTACTGGGGGTGAGTTCTATAAACTGTACCATCCATTCCAACAGTTGTCCTCATCCTATCTAGCTTCTTGTTCTCCCGAAGCCGTGTGAGGATGGCAGCAAGAGCAGCTGCACACAGGTTGGCCGATCGGAAAGAGACTATAGTGGAGACATGCTGCACAGCAATGCAATCATCTTCTGATGGCTGCAGGCCAAGGTCAAGTAAAATCTGTCTGGTGTTAAACAGCCCTTCATTATATCTGCAATAGAGAACCAGAGATTACACAATAATTCCAGTTGTCAGGAGACACTAGTGTTGAGGCATGGGCTACAGTTACTGATCCTTTCAGATGTCTTCTTTGCTAACCTAACCTAACATTATGCATGCAATCTTTAATAATGCCTTAAACACATGTATAGAACATCATCTTACTTCTCCATGGCAGCCACGTGACTTGTCTCTATCTTTCCCTTGGTACGGAGAGCATTAGAGATCTTCCCACCAAACAGAAGGCCTTTCTTTGCCATGCTCAGTAGAATAAGTCTGACAAGTTCTCCCATGTACAAACCACTGATCATCTTCTCAAACCTAAAAACAGAGGACAAATAGCGGCATTTTATTTTCACATGCCAAAAAGATTCTTTAGTAAAACAATTGCGATACCCATTGTTCTATCTGTCAACGCAGGCATCAGAGATTTACCTAGGTACCAATAACAATGTAACATGGGATTCTCAGTTTTATCAAGTAATGTTTTCTATAGGAGACAGTTCTTTTCAGAGATATAACTGTACACAGTAAAACACCACAATAGCTAGATTAACTTTATGTATTTGCTATCACTAAGCAACAGAACGCTCAACAGGTAACTACTTCTATTGTATTGTAACATGTGTAAATTATAGTAGAATGTTCAAGACTACAAAACCCATTTAAAATTTTTCAGACTGTAGATATCTTCTAATAAAATAATATGTTATAGGATAAAAGTGAGCTGAACAATATGTCTCTGTAATTCTATAGGATAATGTTAGAATATATTTAATACGACTATATGTCAGTATTCTCACTTTTCACTCTGTCTCCTAACACTGCTTAGTAAATAGACCCCTCAGATGCATACAGTCAGAATCTGAAATTGTTAATGATGTACAAGCAACCACATGACAGATGCGCAGCTTGCTACAAATCGCGGCCAATTAGACATTACAAGTTGGGTCTTGACTTCTTAGTTTTAAGTCCAGACTGCTTACTTTGCTATATGGCAAATTCAAACCTGCATGTTATCAAAGAATGGAAATAAATATATAAAAGGACTTACAGCTGTTTCCCAGGATTGATAGAGCCTAAATCTATTTCTTCATCAAAGTCTGTTCTGTAGTCATCTATAGAGCCATCGTCTCCGAAAGCTCCCCACTCTGTGTTAATGCACATTCTCCCCTCATCGCCTTCCACGAGGTCAATGTTGCTCAGGTTCTCCATATAGCAGGCATTTGTACCACTCCCTACAGAGATGTAAGCATTAATCACTTCATTATCTATGTATCCACTTTATACCCAAACCTCAGCCTCCCTTTTCCACTAATTCCAGGTTATACTGTAGATGCAGCAAAGGATCTCAGCATATGCCCATATCAGGTTAATAAACACACACTGTAGGCCCTTATGTTACAGCTGCAAGTGGCACACACTGGCACGATTCCGGCAAGTTACACCGTAGATTTAATGTATGAATAATTTAAAAGGCAAAACCAACTTTGCTTTTGCTGCTTTAAATCTACAGGCTAAATCGCCAGATTCGCACCAGTTCCTGCATCCCGCGCGGGCTATTACATATATGCCATAGGACCTGAAGCTTAGCACATGGTGGCAGAAAATGGTGAATCTCATTTTTTGCATTTATGTTTTATTATTTATTTTATTTCATTCAAACAAGGAATTATAACAGAAATGACATTATACTAAAGGAACATACAGTAATCATGATAGTAAAGCAATTATTTGTACAGCAGAACAGAATAGGCTGGCGCTATATAAATAAATGTTCATAATTAATAATTACAAAGTATTTCTTTTATTTTTTTTTTAAAAAAAGGGGTCATGAAGATTTGGAGAGTATCCTGCTGATCATTCTGTAACAAGACCATTCTGGATAAAAATAATTCATGATCACATAATTGCTCAGTCATATACTAGTCTTGTGATGAGAACCCCAGGACAACTGTTGCTGAATAGTCATCATATGGGAGCCTACTAAGAAGTGATCGGAAACCACTTGTGTGTCCTTACTTGTAGCTTTGTATAGCCGGGGCCGGACCTTCCATCAGGCAAAGCTGGAACCTGCTGGCACAATTGTAGGCCTAAACTAGATGAAGTTCTCCCGTAGCTTCTTGGCTACTGCCTAACTTCCCTCACACCCCGGTACCTAGTGGCAGTGATCATGGGAGCAGGTGCTGTGGAGTCTCTAAAGTGGCATAGTGGACTTGAGAACCTCTGGGTACATCCAGCCCATCTGGAACAGGTATATTTATTTGGAATTTGATTAAAAAAATGAATAAATAAATGATGGCTGCTGTCATACTATTGTAGAAGAATAGTGCTTCAACCTACTACCACATGGCTAGATTCCTATTCATATGTCAAATTACTAACTTCCTAAACCATTACCCATAAGGGCAAACTGTTATTGGTCTTGTGTGCATGTATGTAAAGTGCTGCAGAAATGCCAATCCTGCATGAGCCCCTTAAATAAATCAGCCTTGATGTAGCCAGTATAAACGAATGTGTGCCACTATATCTATAACACAGATGCATTTCTTTTACCTACAATGACACCAACTTCACACAATTGGTCATCGTATCCACAAGTCATCATTGTACCCACAGTGTCATTAACCAGAGCCAAGACTTCCACATTGGTGTTCTAAAAATAAAAAATATATATTACATTATTGAATCTAAGAACACAGAACTTTATAGCAGAAAGTACACACTGCTCCTCTATTTTGTATGTGATTTTTTGTGTGTATTTATGGGGCATAGAGAATGTTGTAGCTTTTTTTCTTAATATTTTCTAAGTCATATATTTGTCCCATGCGTTCTTCAATTGTCTTACTAGACGAGTCCTATAACAACTGCTGAGAGGCTATTTCACGGATCAATCACGGCGTCTCTAAAAAGTAAAGGAGTAATTCCATAAATACTTATTTCCAGGGCTACTGAGTGGGGAAGAGGAAGAGGTAAAAAAATACATGGCTCAGGCCTTTTTGGTGGCCAGGGAGGTGCTGCCACACTCCCAAGATGGCCTAGTGCCCTGCAATTACCCACCTGTGCAGAGCATGTAGAGAGGGCCCTGGTATTTACAAGTGGTGTAGCCCAGTAGTAACATCCCTACCCACAAGATCTCCTGGCGGCCCTGTATATTTACAGTGAATGTTTGTATAATGTCACCTCTGTCAATTTTCTCCTCTAAATTGTACATGTTCAGAACAGTTTCCTGATAAGTTTTTCAGCAATGCAACAGTTTAGTAGCTTATATTGGAATTTAATTTATAGGCAGAACTGAGTTTACCTGAGCTGGTGTCATACCAGTGACCTGTAAAAAGAAAACATAACTCCCGGCTTCCTGTAACTAATAACGTCTCCTCGTCAGACAATGATGTTCCTGGCATTACACCGCCATGAATTCTGAATTCTGCTTGTACAGTTATGTGTCCATGCATGATTTTACATTTTGTACACTGTCCATTACTCTATTTGCACTAAATCGCTACACATTTGTTTGACATTTTCTGGAGTCTAAACCATGTAATAAATCTTGTATAATCATCTGCCAAAAGACATTATTTCCCATGTAAACCAAACATAATATCATTAATGACTACATTAAACAAAACAGGAGGAAAGCTCAAGGTTCTCCACTGGTTATCAGCCCTTCATCTAAGCTTACATTATTGACTACAACAATCATAGCAGGATGTATCAAGCATCGCATTTTGAATGTGATACATTACGCCACTTACCGCATGCATATCAGCGTTTATTAATGCCGTATACATGTACAATTGCGTTTAAAACCACAAAGGACAGCTCTTAAATTAATAAATTGTGACACTGTATCAAAAATATTAGTTGCTGATATTTGAATAATTGATGGCCACTAAACTACTCTGATCAATCGCTTTAGAAACATAGACAAAAAAATCCACTAGATTTGTTTGGCATGATCTACCAGCAACAAGTCTGTGATTCCTCGGATGTCATCATTTGTTTGACTGACTCTCAATAGTCAACAATTACATTTTTCCCATAAGTGTGAAGAAACGAAAAAACTAAGCATAATCAGAGATGTAGTCATCATGACGGCAGACGGGATGCAGATCGTCGATATACTGACACTGGAATCCCTTCACCCGGCAAAATGGCGCCACCACTATCCCGAATGGGATCAGGATACCAGTGTCAGCAATCCCAAACGAGGATCCAGGTAAGTATGTGTGGTTAACCCGGGGAAGGGGGGTACGTTTATGGACCTCTGCGGGGAAATTAAGGTTAGGCACCCCCCGGGAGGATTAGGATTAGGCTGTGGGGAGGGTGAGTTAGGATTAGGCACCACCAAGGGGAGGTTAGTGTTAGGCACCCCCTGAGAGGGTTAGGTTTAGGGTGCATGAAGGGGTGGTTAGGGTTAGGCACCACAGGGGGCAGGTTAGGGTTAGGCACAGGGCTGTCTCTTCCATTGGGCTTTTTGGGCAGCTGCCCAAGGGCCCGAAGCTTCAAGGGGCCCGCCAGCCCCCCTGCAGCCGCGGCCAGTTGTTAAATGTTTATTTTTTTTATTATCACTGTGTTCCGATCTGCCAGACCCACAACCCCCCCCCGCCCGACCCTCCGGGAGCGCTTACTTACTAAGACCTTCTGCAGATGATGTGCAGCCTGTGCGGCGCAGGTGACATGACGATGTCACGCTGTGTATGACCGAGTGCCCATGAAGAAGAGCGGAGGAGCCGGAGCAGCGCGCAATCAACAGGACGCCGAATCTCCTCAGTTGGTGAATTATGCTGAAGGAACTTGTTCCGGGAGTCGGTGGGGGGGGGTGTTATGTGTACACTGTGTGTGTATGTTATGTGTATACTGTGTATGTTATGTGTATACTGTGTGTGTTATGTGTATGCTGTGTGTGTGTGTGTTATGTGTGTGTGTTATGTGTTGTGAATGGCAACCAGACTCCATCTTAAAAATAAGAATCTGCACGACGCCATTTTGCGAATGGCCGTCCAGCGCCATTTTAGAGAAACTCACACTTAAGTACATACGGCGATGCTATTATTAGCATCATGAGATCACATATTATTAGCATTATGCGAACACATATCTCCCCATATCCCATATACACATTAAATACGCACATTAGCGAATGGATAATATCCTGCATGTGAACGCTGTTTATTAGCTGCATGCGTACACATCTGCCCCAAGTTAAAAGTCCTCACCACATAAATCTAACTAGCGTCTTTTCCCAAACCCCTAATACTTACACGCTGCACACTCAAGTAAAAGGTTCCATAGCTTCAAAGTGTAATATTCAACGTTTATTCAGTTATTACTAATGTTGTGAAATAAAGATTATTTGATATCTAAGATTTAGTACATGATAAGCCAATCATGTTTGGTAGTGTACTGATCTACTCTGTCTCTACAGCTTTCCGGTGTCATCGGTGAGAAGATCGCAACATGCATTCTCAACTTATGGACTGTAGAGAGTTAAAACACCAAAATGTACTTTGTAATGTTAGCAGCTTAGATTTGCATGCGGTGGGAAAAAGACAAAAGGCTGTCGGAGGCTGATCTGTGTCCATTTGAATCAACCTGTTAAATGTCCTGTAACAGATGCACCCGCACTGGGAACCAATGGAACCATGCCAAACTTTTCTATTGTATTGCTTCTCCCGGTAAGGGTATAAATGTGCGTACCAACTCCAATCTGGAGTCTTCTTGCTGATGCTGATGATGGAGGTTTCTTGTTGATGCCGGTAACTGGTCCCAGTGCGCATGCATATGTATAACTGTACCTTGGGTCTGTATGATTTCTTTGCGATAAATTGTCTTTAGATCACAGCGTGTAACCTACTGTTTTTATGTTGAATAATAACCTTTGTGCGTTGGAAACACATTTCTCAAAGTCTGAAGGCATTTATTTACTCTATGACTGCGTACGCAAATAGCGTCAGTTTTAGAAGGTATAGGCAGGATTTAGAAGGTATAAGCAGGAGCAAACAGAGGTTTAAATCCAGTATCCTTAGTGTGTTATGTGTATACTGTGTGTGTATGTTATGTGTATACTGTGTATGTTATGTGTGTATGTTATGTGTATGTTATGTGTGTGTTATGTGTATACTGTGTATGTTATGTGCATACTGTGTGTGTGTGTATGTTATGTGTATACTGTGTGTGTATGTTATGTGTGTATGTTATGTGTATACTGTGTATGTTATGTGTATACTGTGTGTGTGGGTGGTTAGGTGCCCCAGAGCATTGCTTTGCCCAGGGCCCACGCTGGAGTCCACCTGTGGTAAATTGAGTTGATTGGACAGGATTTTGAAAGGCATACACCTGTCTATATAAAGTCCCACACTTGACAGTGCATGTCAGAGCACAAACCAAGCATGAAGTCCAAGTTCACTCTATTGAACTATTTAACTTTACATGAGTTCAATACTTCTATATATTAAATGATCCACTATTAATTACATGCTATTATTCGTATAATTTATCATTTTCATCATTATCACAGCTGCTTTTAACTTTATTAATAACTGGGTTTTTTTTTTATTTCATTATACTATCTGTGTATTTGTGGTTATTGTTGATCAGATTAATTTTGAAGTTGTATTTCACACTGTCCTATGCCTAACTTCCGGATCCACGTACTGCTTGTTGGAAAGTCATATATATCCCCTATAGTGTAAGTGATTATATGATTTAACAACCATAAATACAGAGCAAAAATAGTTATTTAGGCAGCATATCAATCTCCTTGTCTTGTTTTGGACTACTGATATCTGCCTATTTACAAATATAGGACACAAAACTACTGCACACTGCCCCAATATCTGTACAAGACATTATTATAGTTATAGACCACTTTTTATACAGGTTATACATACAGGAGATTGAAAACATACCCTTCTTTTCTTCAGAGATTTACGCAGCAAGTTGACCACATCAGTTTGCTGGACCCCTCTCACTTTATAGTTTTTCGTCCATGAAATCAAGACTCCCTTAAACAGAAACCACAGGACATGGACTATAATACCATTAAATATATATATGAAGCACAGAGAGTCTGCTCCCTGTCACGCACCACAGACAGCAAACTTAACACTATTCGTGATTACAATGCAATGAAATGTTGCATGTTATGGAGCGTACACACGGTCAGATTTGTCAGACTTGTCTGCCTCTGGCCCTGATTCAGAGCCGGACGCTCTGACAGAGCGCTCGCTCTGAATCAGGGCCGTCCTTCTTAATTTTAGAGCGGCCTCCTGGCCGCTCGTATACCTGTGGGTGACCGCCCACAGCTATAGCGAGCAGCCAGAAAGATGGTCGCGATGGTCAAGACCATCGGACTTGTGACAAGACCCTTGTGGTAGGGTCTCTTTGCCACAAGCCCCAGTGGACTTCTTGCTCTTACAGAGCAAGAAGTCCACCCACTGATATCACTTGTGATGTCAGTGGGGCTGGCCCTAGACGGTAGGCATTCCCATGGGAACGCCTCCGTCTGGGCAGCCACGCCCCCGGCACGCCCACCAAAGGGGGCGTACTGTCAGTCAACATCGACAGCATGCCCCCTTTGTAGCGAGACCCGGAGCGACAGCTTGCCCGTCGCTATCCGGGTCTCGCGCATGCGCACGATGGAGCCGCCTCCGTCGTGCGCATGCGCACTGGGCCAACATTGACCCGCTTGCGAGCGGGTTTGAGTCAGGCCCTCTGTTCCTCCTCTCCAGCAAATCTAGGATCAGCAATCTATTCTCTGGAACTGGCTTCCTCATGCCCCCAGACACTGAGTCTCCAAGCTTTTAAGCACTCCCCTCAAATAAAACTTTGGATTTTATAACTTGACCTATCATAACTTGCTTAACTCATATGATCTATCATGAACGACCCCAACCTACAGTCCACTCAAATGTTCCTTCACCTCTTGTTCTGTCAGATGCTCTTTAGATTGTAATCTCTATGAACTTGGTTCTTATAGCTATTTCCTTGTGTGTAATTGTTAAGCTCATCTAACTGTCATGATGGCCGGCATGTATTACTTACTGAATAGTGCTGCAATAAAATATGGCACTAAAGTTAGTCCTTGTGAATGACTATAATAAACTGTAGGCATCACTGTGGCAAAGCAATTGTCTTACCTCATCGAGTTTTGTCTGCTTGCATGGGAATGAGAAGGTGAAGCCAAGTGGGATCTTCTCTGTAATCTGTCTTTTCTTCATGAAATCACCCAGACAGTCAGCAACATGGTCAAAGAGCTGCAATAAATGAGCTTTCATTAGAACAGCAAATAGGAATCCTTAAGGGATTGATGGTTCCTACACATATTGGAAGAGTATACATTTCTCATTTTTGTTATAGGCGTATGGATGAATTCAGCATGTAAGAAGCTATGAACCTATTATAACAAAAGTGACATATTTGACATAGGAAAACATTTTGTTTAAATGACTGATCTAAATTTTGTACACCTGGTAAATTAGCACTGAGTATATTGCACCTACTAAAAAACTTACTTCAGCTTTACTTCCATTAATGATCTCGTCAGGGGTTGGATAAAACTGACTGTCCATTTGTACATTCTGTTTTCCATCTTCAGACACTTTCACCCTTAGAACTCTGAACTTTGAACCACCAAGATCAAGGGCCAGAAAATCCCCCTTTTCTGCACCATAAACAAAACGGCCATGTTAATAAAATAGTGAAATGCGTGTGTCATGGGGAAGGCGGGGGAACAAGGCGGCAGAAATAGCATAGGGGCAAATATTTAAACGACTTCCACACATGTACAACTTGACCAATTACTAATCAGTAACTAAGGGGGTCTATTTACTAACCCTTGGGTAGAGATAAAGTGGACGAAGATAAAGTACCAGCCAACCAGCTCCTGTCATTTTTCAAACACAGCCTGTTACATGGCAGTTAGGAGCTGATTGGCTGGTACTTTATCTCTGTTCACTTTATCTCCATCCAAGCCTTACTAAAGAGACCCCTAAGGCTTCTAATTAGATTTCTCGAACAACAGTATTAATGAGTGGTCATTGTGGCAACCCCGTCATTTGACCCGATCAGTTCTCTGGGCAATTTGTTCATACATGTGGAAGGCCATATTAAACAGAACTGATCCTTCAGGGATTTTGTCAGCCACCTAGATCATAGGGATCCTGTGCAGTCGGGTGACCCATTGACTTCTATCTCAAACTAATGTGGTCATCAGACAATCAGATTACTGGATATGCTTCATCCAATCAGACCACTACTTAATTGGGTAAATGTAATCAATCTAACCTCAAAAATAATTTCAGCCAAATTTGGTTTAACCAACATTGCTACATTGATTCTATCAGCATTGTAAGCTCTGACAAGCAGGGCCCTCCTTCCCTCATGTGCTTTTCCATCCCTCACTTATCCCATCATCTCCTCCTCGCTGCCTATTACAGCACCAAACCCTTGGGTTCTGATTATGTGGGTTACGGGTACTATGACTGCTGATGCAGCAATATTTATAAACCATGTCCTGCAATGTTTTGTGCTGCAAGTCACATTTTTCTCGTGACATGTTTTCTACTTTATGTAAAATTTTTCATATGCAAACATACGTATAACATAAATGCAAATTCCAAACTACCCAAAGTATGTCTATTAACCCTGCAAGCAACAAGGGTTCTTTTCCAAAGCAAAGCAAGTACTAGAACGTTGCAATGCTAACGGCTGTTGTGATGTTATGTTACTGCTATCGCTCCCAGAACTACACATCACTGCACAGGAATTTGCAATACAAAATTAGCATATTTTCAAAGGGCTGCACAAGGGAATTCCTAAATAAGGAGAGAGAGGAGAAAGGAAAACCAAAGCAGAGTTTTTGCAACACTATAAAGTATAAACAGTGATCTTGCAGATAGTTTGTACATTTTAATACAGAACTCAATTAGTTATTAAATGTATTTATTGTAATCATCTACCGGATCCATCAGGAGTTGACCTGACACAAGTTGGCAGCATCTTCACTGATGCAGTTGGGTTTGTGTCCCTCTTCAAGCCTTTATCCATCTCTGCTTGAAACCGACCAATTATATCCAGTAAGTTTTCATCTGACAGACGCATATGATATAAAAACCGATCGACCTGCAGATGTGAAGTAAATGCACACGTATTAATAAACGCTTATATCTGTGCAGCTAATCTATAGGTATACATTTTGTTGCATAAGCTCAGACGACTGAAAAAATAACAGTGTAAAGACCCACTGGCTGTATGAGAGGGCAGGATTTCATGGAGTTACTTACTATGTCAATACAACATGAGATTTCATCTCACTGTCAAATGAAGCTTACATGGCTCCCTACAGGTCATCTCGGGCCTTGCACTGCTGGCGCTGTCCCACTACTGTAGCTTTAATTGCTGACTTTTATTTTCCATTATTGTCTATGTACAACCCCATAAATCCACATAGATTATAAAGTGAAGAAAAGGCAGACTGTAAACACTACATTCATCTAACTAAAGTCCTGTGTGACATTACATTACAGAAGGTGCAGACTATTATTAAACATATTTACAGATATAGACTCTGTAGTGGCTGCTTTATGTATAAAAATACAAAAATAATAATAATGATGTATGTACCTGTTAATGACCTTAAATCTTGTAAGTGCATATCTTTGATGACTATATATGTAACCCTTCATACAATGTACACAATGCAAAGCATGCTTTTGCTACATTTACACATGTACGCCCCAGATCATTCTCTTGTTTATAGACAGCAGCTGCAATGCCACCAGGACCGGTGAAAGGACGCCCTAGGCAAGATTTCCCCAACCGCCCCTGCTCCCTCTAATTCATAATATGCCACGCATCAGTCTCCACAGTTTATAACATGCCACACAGCAGTGTCCCAAATTCATAATATACTATATAGAATATGCCGCACAGCAGAGAACCAAAATCATAATGTACCTCTTAACACTGCCTCAAATTCATAGTATGCCACAAATTCATTATATGCCGCTCAGCCATGAATTATACAATTATTTTTTTTGTGGACTCAGCGGCGCCCCCTAGACAGCTGCATAAAGCTGCCTAATGGTAGCACTGGCCCTGAATGCCACCTGCTCCTGATGTGTCCTAGCCCAGTACTACAGACTTACAGTAGGCCCTTCTGTGCTTGTTGTTGAGTATATTACACACCAGCACATCCGCTGTGATTTATTTTACTTTTTTTTCTAACAATAATTAATTTTCTCTGAAATATCCATATTTGGTGATTACTATGAATTTTCCATGTATAGCTACAGTGGCACCTCCCATATACACAGAAACAATTCCTGTAACGTGTGATGATTTCTTCTTGTTCTGCCAGTTTAGATATACAAAGATTTATTTCATTTTAAATGATTTCTGGCTACAAAATAGAGTAGTAACAGTAAAAATCGCAAGTTGCAATTTTAGTGACGATAGATCTAAGTACGTATCATATACTGTATTCTATTCCATTAGTGATAGCTTCAATGCAACATCTACAGTTGCAAATATAAATGTACTGTCCTTTTCCTCATACAGCGACGAGGCTACTGGCAGCCCTCCGAGGCTTCATCTCTCTTCATTGTCAGATTTGACTTGTTTAAAATGCCTGCTTATATGTTATAATATTTGTCTCATTGTGAATAAATGTGTTATTTACACTTAGTACTTAGATTAATAGTAATGTGTGCTCCCTTTGAAAGTTAGAGGGCCGCCCAATGTGGTCCCTGACCTGTATCGGGTTGCCTGTCACTATCATAGCGATACACAATTCTATAGTGCCCCTGAGTTTCAAGACATAATATAGCTGAGAGACCTTAGACATTACATCCTCAGTAGTCAAAGTTATTCCATTACAGTATCTACAACCATTCACGTACAGGTACATTTAGAGAGTTAGAATAGTTTAAAATAGTTGTCATAGATTTTTTATTTTATTATATTTATTTATAAATTGTAATAAGAAAATGTTTTTTTTTTTTTTTTTTTTTTTTTTTAAACTTACCTTTTTTATTTGATCTTCTTTTAGCTTTGTGAACCAAAATGATACCAAATGTACTGTAAACATTTTGGAGAAAATATAGAATTTTGCCTACAAGCGTAAATAAGTTGTAATGAAGCTTATATGCTTAGGAGTGTCCAAGACGAACCCATAGAAGTGAACTGACAAAGCGCGGAGACAAAGGCTGGTGTGATTCACTACAGTGGTTCAATCATTAACACTTCTTCCTGGGTAAGGGTTATTGCTAAGAGCTAGACATTGATTAAGCTGTAGGTAATAAATCATTTGCGCAATCATTTTTTTATAACATGTTATGTATATATGTGTTTTACATGCTAGAAATACTTTGCAACAATGATGTAAGTCATACGGGGGTGGGTGGGGTTATACATGAAATATAGGTTTCTTCTACTGAAAAACACTTTGTAAACTTATAGTAAGCTCTGGTATGTTTGCTTAATGATCTTCTGATGGCAAGAGACAGAGGTGATTGTTCAATCTTAATCCTTCTGGATCTCTCAGCAGCATTTGATACTGTGGACCACGGGATTCTAATTGAGCACCTGAAAAATTTCTGTGGACTGGATGGCACAGTCCTTAGCTGGTTCAAATCATTTCTGACCGGCAGGTCACAGAGAGTTTCTTCTGGAGTAAACTCTTCATCACCAGTGCCACTTCCATGCGGTGTCCCACAGGGTTCTATACTATCTCCCATGCTTTTTGCAGTAAACATGCTACCATTGGATGAAATAATCAGACGTCATGGCCTGGTCTACCACTGCTATACAGATGATACACAACTGTACCTGTCCCTTGCTCCAGGTACAAAGGACCCCATAACAACCCTAATTGGCTGCCTAGCTGAGCTTCAGGAGTGGATGAGTGCCAGTTGGCTGCGACTGAACCCTGATAAAACAGAGGTCCTTATGATAGGTCACAGGACAGGGCTACAGCATAGCCAATCAACAGAACTTAACGCTTGGGGAATCAGAATTACAAAACACTGAACATGTGCAGAATCTTGGTGTCGTCCTGGATAGTGGCTTGACACTTAAACATCAGGTATCAGCCACAATCAAATCCTCATTCTTTCATCTGAGGAACATAGCCAGAATCAAGCACTTAATTCCCTCAGAAGATCTGCCTAAAGTCATACATGCATTTATATCATCACGCCTAGACTACTGCAACGCCCTCTACCTTGGACTCCCAGCAAAAGAATTGCACCGCTTGCAGATGGTACAAAACACAGCTGCCAGGCTATTAACCAACCAGCCCCATTCCAGCCACATAACACCCATTCTCTACTCCCTTCACTGGCTGCCTGTCAGATGGCGAATTGTTTTCAAGATTGGCTTACTAACTTACAAAGCCCAACATGACCATGGCCCAAGGTACCTAAAGGAGCTTCTGATCCCTTACTGTCCCACTCAGTTACTGCGATCCATTGACGAAGGGCTATTAACAGGCCCTAGAATCTCCCGGAATTCGTCTGCGGGTCGAGCTTTCAGTTTTGGGGCTCCATCTTTATGGAACTCACTTCCCCGCACAGTTCGAGAGGCCTCCACTCTAGAATCCTTCAAAAATAGACTCAAGACTCACCTATTCACCCGAGCATTTCACTAATGTCCCTTGTTTAAGCTTATTTTGTATTTTGTACAGTAAAGGCAAATGTAAAGCACTTTGAGTCCTTTAGGAGAAAAGTGCTATATAAATAAAATTATGATTATTAATTATTATTACTTATAGTAATACCCAAGGACTGGTAACGTAGCAAGCAGCTCCAACTCACACAGCTACGTGTTCTATATTCTGTGAGACCATTTCAGGAAACTGGTGCCTAGGTGACTGTGCAAAAACTGAGCCAGAACATCTAAAATCAAAATGTGTGTGTTATTTTTTACACTGTACTGAAACACAATAGTTAAAATGTTGCCTGATTCATTACGGATGGCAACTGCAGCAGCGGCTGATGGTGCGTACTGCGTTTGCATCACAGTGCGCGTGCGTGAGTTGGCATTGCGATTACCTACGCAGATACAAAGCCATCGCAGACAAAGGGACGGACATCAGCGTTTGGGGGTGGTGACGGGGGAGTGGTAGGAGAAACGCAAGCGTGCCTTTTCGTTTGAATACTATTACAATGGCGTGCATAAATTTTCCACTGCGACGGCATATGCAGCCTGAGTACTCACTACATGCGATGGGTTAGCAATTTCTGAGTAAGGTCAGACTTGTTGTAGTTGTGCGTAATGTTCCCGAAGTATACGCAGGACTGCAAGGTATTACGGATGTGCGATAGCGGTAGTGGGCGTCTCTATGCTGGCTATATATTTTTGCAATAGCGATCCTTAATGAATCAGGCCCTATGTTCATCTTATCACCTTACCATGCAACATCAACTGCTGGGTTGTAGAACCACAAAATGTTAGGTAGGTATCTCGTTGAGATCTGTAACTTTGTTTCCAACTTCATTTACTTAATGACTTGTTTTCTTACACCATTTTCACTGTGGTTTCTTAACCAAATGATCCAAAATTGTTGCAATTTCTTTCAAAATCTTTAAAAATTTATTCACCATAATCTACTCCATGTTCAAGCATCTCATTGCTAATATTGAGCAGGTGAGTGTAATAAGCACACAAAGGGCTATTTCACACAACGGTTTTGTCCGTCCTGCAAAAAACTGGACGTTTTTTACCATTGTTTAACTTCAGTGGAAGTTACATATACATTAGGCTTCCACACTGAACGAATATGTGATAACCACTGGCCAGGATGGATGCCGTCCACGGTTTCAGTTTTGAAGATTGAAAAGAGATTCAAATACCCGTCAATAACATTACACACTGCACAAAACCATTGTGTGTGAAAAGGGACTGATCCACAGGAAAAAAAACTGATGGTTTTTCAGTCTGGACAAAACCGTTGGGTGTAAAAAGAGCCTAAGGGGCATATGTATCAAAGCTTGATGTGAGATAAAATTGTGAAATATATATCATAAACCAATCAGCTTCTAACTTACATTTTGTAGGCTGTGTTTCAGAAATGATAGTTTGTAACTGATTGGTTGGTGATATATATATATATATATATATATATATATATACATATCAAAATTTTATCTCACATCAAGCTTTGATACATATGCCCCTAATACTTAGAAAATTCTGTGTCTTCTACTGTAATTTTACATATAGAATCTTGTACTTTACCTTTTCACAGGTAACTTACATAGTGACTTTGTAAGAGATTCACATTTAGAGTGTATTATTTTACTTGTGACTCTGGAGAACATGCAGACCAGAGTAGAAAGACACTGAGATGCAGGATATTTTTAGATCCATCCAGAGTTTAAATAGAGATGCAGAGTTTAAATAGAACTACGCCCCAAATCAATGCTTTAAAATGAGTTCCGTAAAAAGCTACAACTGCTTGCGGGCCTGCACCAGTAGCATATGCGCCAGTTTACCTCCAGCATATATGACATATACTTACACACATATTTTATTTTACATTTGCGTTAGAACCTAAAACAAACTCTCTCTAATTCAACAACAAGAAATACATCTTGTGTCAGAAATTTGTGTTCTAAAACAAACACATAAAAGCATAATATATAAACAAACAGCAACAATGGCACCTATCGGCGTCATCAGATCACTCGCAATCAATAACAAGCAGTCTCCTAGTTATCATTATCATATACTTGCACTAGCATCAAGTACCTACGAATAATCCGATATGGACAGGCGTATATACATCGATCTCTGTGCTTATTCTTTATCAATCAAGAGAACATGCTCCTACTGTACTACGACTACATTAGTCCACTTTCCATCGCTCCGGGTCTCGCACCAAAGGGGGCGTGCTGTCGATGTTGATTGACAGCACGCCCCCTTTGGTGGGTGTGCCGGGGGCGTGGCTGCCAGACGGCTGCCGTCTGAAGCCGGCCCCACTGACATCACTAGTGATGTCAGTGGGAGTTATTTTTTACTCTGATAGAGCCAAAATCACTCCTGGCCTTGCGGCTGGGAAACCCGACCGCAGGGTTTCCCTCGCACTTCCGATGGTCGCGATGGTCAAGACCATCGCGACCATCTTTTTGCACGCTCGTATATGCTGTGGGTGGTGACCCACAGCTATACGAGCGTCCAGGAGGACGCTCCATATTAATGGAGGAGGGCCCTGATTCAGAGCAAGCGCTCTGGTCAGAGCGTCCGGCTCTGAATCAGTGCCAAAATTAATTGTTTTATATTTCAACTTGGTCTCAGGTCTTTTGACTCCAAAGACTGCCTCCCATAATTGTATAAACTAGCTGAAGTACCCAGCATTGGTTGGGTTTAAAGTTATTAAGTTTTATTATGTGAGACTGAAATGAATGAAAGAAGCATTTGTAATTAGAAGCCAGAGCTGAAAGACTGAACTTATAATTGCTTGGAAATAACCAAATCATGTAGTAGCAGGGGTAAATAGTAGTATACTGAGGAAATCAGCAGAAGTATGTGATTTTCCATAACGATGTTCTACCTTTCATGAGATTTTCTCTTTTTTTTTAAGGCAGTGCATTAGTGTGCCATTGCTGGGATTGTTGCCAACAATGAAAATAAATAGTAGATAGAGAAACTTGATCAAGGTGTGATTAACATATGGAATTTCCAGGTAAGTACAGGAAAATGTAGACATTGGGGAGAAAAGTTTTAGGCAAGAAATTGTTGAAGTTATATTTCTGTGACATAGGGGTATATTCAATTGGCAGCGAGGTTTTGCGAGGAAAAAACCTTGCTCCCCTCGCGGCCAATTTCGAAATCCCGCGGGTATGCGCGATCGCGAAACCCGCAGGGTTCAATTAGAAAAAAAAGTGGGCGGGTAAATTTCAAAAAATAAAATAAAGAATCACTTACCCTTCCGGGTCTCCGCGGCTCCCGGCGGCCTCCCCTCTATCTTCTTACTGGAGAGGGGGCTGCTGGGAGTCCCAGGGGCTGATGGGAGGAGCAAGAGCTGCTGGGAGATGTAGTTCTCCCAGCGCCCATTCCGGGGGGCCACACACACCGCACCGGGTGTCACACACACACTCATGCACTCATACACACTGACATACTCACCGCTGCTGCAGAAGAGCCGGCTCCCGACGCTGGATGCAGAAGAAGATGAGAAGACAGCGCTTCGGAAGGTGAGTAATTAAGGACTAATTAAGCTAATTGGATACTTCCAATTGCTTAATTAGTCCTTTGGGGAGGGGGGGGGGGGTGTTGTCAGAGCAAGTACACGTGATTTTTCCTAAGAACATTGATTTCTGGAAAAATCACGCTTGCTCAGGAGGTGCGCAAAAAAAAACCTCCCGGCGCGTGTTTTTATAAAAAACACGCACCTAATAGAATAACAAAAAACCCGCACCTGCAGGAAATACCTCGCAGGTGCGGGTTTTTGGCTTTTCTCGCAGCCTATTGAATATGCCCCTATGAGTGAGCTTGGTTCAGTAAAACCCCTTTCAGACAGTCAAAAACCTGTGAATTTACCTCGGCACATCAAGTCAACCCAGGTCCTGCTTAAGTCTGAAAGGATCAGACTCGGGTTGCCAGCCCTGCAATCAACCAGGGGTTATTCCCGGGACTTGCAACCCAGGTCAATGCCTTGGCTTATGTCTGAATGGTGCGTTGAGAAGGAGCTGATTGGTTGTTCGGGGCTGCTACAGATGACCTCATCAGCGGCAGACAACAACAGAGCTCGTATAATGGTTGCTGCTATTTCCTATGTGGCTAAATGACCTCTGTGACGTATCCACCACGTAACCGCTGCAGGAGGCTGGACCGCTCCTGCGTTACCATCCACTAGGGCATAGAGGGGGAATAAATATTTTTGGTGAGCCACCGTGCCCGAAGCATGGCGAGCATAGCGAGCCCGCGAGGAGACATTTTTGGTCCCCCGTTTGCATCCCTGCCCCTCCCCCTTTCAGGCCGGGTCACGTGGGTGTGATGTCACAGGTCCATCAGCGCTCTATAGTCTAGACCTAACCCTCGTATAATGGTGCATTGGAAAGATCAGGAGGTACGGGGGCTATCGTAAGTGTGGGGAGATGAAGAGATAAAGGCCTAAATAACGGGCACAGTGAAGGACACGATCATATATTGAAACTTTGCTAAAATTCTCTCTACAAGGGAGTGAAGAAAACACAACAGTAGGTGGTAAATAAACTTAAGGCTATTTGCAAACCGAAGAACGATGTCCACGACCATAATGGAAACAGGAGCGGTACAGGATGCATGGAGTGGGCTTATTACAACCTCTGTAATGTTATATTAGCAAACTCTGTACTATGTAACCCCATCACCATGTCCGCCTCAAGTAGCGATGCTACACGGACTGCAACACCGCAGTGCAGTCAAGCGAGCCCAATACCGTCGCAGGTGCTTTTTGGCAATGGTAGCTATATGGAGTCATCTATGGTTAGCAAAGACTTAGCCAATGTCACATTAGATGCGGACTCTGGGTGCAGAGTCCCAGGCAGTGAGGCAGGCGTTACGCAGCAACAGTAATTTTACCTGTATACACATTATTACATACAAGGGTGTAAGTTTTTTAAATATTTTTTTTTTTTTTTTTTTTAATAAAGGGGCATATGTATTCATAATCACAGAACTGCCGCGATTAAGTATCCATTTCGCTGTGGATATTTTCATTCTTCATGAAAATATCCCTGCTATGTACGAAGAGAAATCCGCAGGGACAGCGGTAACAATAAAGGCATTCATCTAATGAAATCACATTCTTTCTGGATAGTAGACTCACCAGCCTTTCTTACTGGAGCCCATGTCAGAAGTCTTCAGAAAGGTTGGAGAAGGAGAGTATCTGCATCACAGTACACAGTTGTCTTTTAAACTATATCTATAATAATAATATTAATGTATACTAATTTAGTAATTAATACTAAATTTCAAGAAAGCTGGAATG
Source organism: Taudactylus pleione (assembly GCA_031769625.1). Taxonomy (NCBI): domain Eukaryota; kingdom Metazoa; phylum Chordata; class Amphibia; order Anura; family Myobatrachidae; genus Taudactylus; species Taudactylus pleione. The sequence goes on along the minus strand of JAUIMM010000015.1, from coordinate 47,594,583 downwards.
AAAATCATGTGAGATTTAAAATCAGACAATAGAAACAAATTGAATCATTCACCTAAATCTAAATATACCTTCTATATAATAAAACCACAACATGTCTCAGGAGTAGTGCTTACATCAAGGGGCGTATTATTTTCGGGGGCTGAATAGCCACCGATGATTAACTATCCACCTTGGCACGGGGGATACTTATCAAAACAATTCAGGATTGCTCCGTTGCATGGACAACTGCTCCAAAAAAGCAGCTATCCCCATGATTAGTAGCACTGCTACTTCAGTAGCAGTGTTACTTACCTCCCTCATGGCCGGCTTCTGCACATGTGACCGGAGGTGATGCATGAGCAAAACTGATGGGGAGACAGTGTGGAGGTGAAAATGTTAAGTTTTTTAGAGTTTGCTGAATATTAGGGGGACCTATCAGACCCCTAGTAATGAATGGCCCGTTATATAAAATATGAAGAATCTAGCATTTCCGCATGTGTAATGGACCATTTAAGTGATGATGAATAGGCCTTTAAGTCACTAGAAATTATAACCTCAACCTACACACAGATGACTACCACAGTTGAGCTGGAAAGTAATAGAGTGGAATTTGAGTATAAATAAAAGCAGAATATAGAGTATATAGGTTGAGTCTCCCATATCCAAATATTCCGAAATACGGAATATGTTTAGCATGACTGAGATAATGACACCTTTTGCTTTTTGACTGTTCAATGTACACAAACTTTGCTTAAGGCATACAATTATTAAAACTACTGTATAAAATTACCTTCAGGCCGTGTGTATAAGGTGTATATGAAACATACATTAATTTCATGTATGTACACAAACTTTTTTTTGAGCCACAAATTATTGAAAATATTGTATAAAATTACCTGCAGGCTGTGTGTATAAGGTGTATATATAACATAAATGCATTCTGTGTTTAGATTTGGATCCTATTCCCAAGAGATCTCATTATGGTATGTAAATATTCCACAATACGGAACATTCTGATATCCAAAATACCCTTGGCCCCAAGCATTTTGGATATGGGAGACTCAACCTGTAATACATACATAAGTAGGGGTTGATAAGACTCAAAAAGCAAAATTCACTGAGAATAAAACAAAGCAAAGTTCACTTATTGTACAAATGTGTGAATAGTGGCAGAGGTCACAGATACCAGGCTCATACAGTAGGTGTAACTATTACAGTACCTATAAAACAGCCCAGGATACAGCCCACATTTGGGACACAGAATGCTTTGCTGGCATGCAGGATGAGTTGTGTGAGGTCTATTTATGGCGCAGTGATGACACCTTCTTTGTTACTGCAGCCCCTATAGCCTGCTATGAGGCCATTGAAATTATTTATTTTAACAAGATGGCTAGGTAATTCCATCTTGAGTTGCTTACACTACACCAATAAATGGGGTACTTGCAACGCTGGAGAGGATTCACAGGTGCCCCTCACTTCTACCAGCCCTATACTTGATGCAAAAGACTTACTAGACTTTATTTATAGGGTGCCACAAGTGGTCTGCAGTGCCATACAGAGGGGAAACAACAAAACAGTACAATATAGTACACAAATTAATACATAGTACTACATCACTCCACACAGCCACTGGTGCAAGTGGTAACAAGTTTAGAGCAACGCAAGGAGGTGCAAACTAAAGACAAAGAAGGGGCAGAGAGCCCACAGAGGAAGAGTGCAGCTGGTGAGCAGGAGTAAATGAGGCAGGAGGGTCCTGCTCATAGGAGCTTACATACTAAAGGGAGGGGGGAGACAAACAGATGACACCTGGGAGCTGAGGGCTAGAAGCCAGAGTGGGAAAGGTGGAAGAAAGTGGGTTAGTGTAACTTCAGATGGATCTCTGCATACACTCACCTCTTAATAGCCCACAATTCTGTCTACTTGCCCACAGAACATTAAAACTTCCTGCCTCATATTGTGTAGGTCCCCCTCGTGATGCCAAGACAACTCTGCCTCGTTGAGGCATGGACTCCCCCCCAGGACACTTTCAGGGGTCTTGTTATCTGGCACAAATACATTATCAGTAGATCCTTTAAGTTCTGTAAGTTGCAAGGTGGGGACTCAATGACTCTGGATGCTGGATCTGATGGAGATCTGGGGAATTTGGAGGCCAAGTAAACACCTTGAACTCTTTGTCATGTTCCTCAAATTATTCCTGAACAGTTTCTGTAGTGTGGCAGGGTGCATTATCCTGCTGAAAGAGGCCACTGCCATTAGGAATACTGCTGCCATGAGTTGGTGTACTTGGTCTGTAACAATGTCTAAAGTAATATCTGCATGAATGTCAGGGCATAAGGAATCCCAGCAGAACATCGTCCAGAGCATCTGCCTCTGCCAGCTTGTCTTCGTCCCATAGTGCATCCTGGTGCCATCTCTTCCCCAGGTAAATGATTCATGCGCACCCAGCCGTCCACATGATGTAAAAGAAAACATGATTCATCAGACTAGGCCACCTTCTGCCATTGCTCCATGGTCCAATTCTAACGCACACATGTCCATTGTAGGCACTTTCTACAGGTGTCATCATGGGCACTCTAACTGGTCTGTGACTACGCAGCCCACATAGGCAGCAAGCTGCAATACACTGTGTGTGGTGGCACCTTTCTATCATACCAAGAAACAAAACTAAATGCCGCACAAAAGTATATTAACAATAACCTATACAGTATAGTCCTTATTTAATGTTCATACTTTTAAATATATTTAGTATATGTATAAATATTAGGGGTGATATCCCTGGACTAAAAGTTAAAGATACCCAGATGAGCACATACTCGCATCTTGGCATGTGAGTTTTGGTACGCATCTATTGAACCACATCCAGATTTCCTCTTTGCACAAATATTATATGGACTGATTTTAAACTCATTCATTTTTTATCATTGTTAAGAGATTTTTTTTTTTGTACTATATGTTTTCTTTTATGTACCACATGGAGCTCACCATGACTTCTTGAGAACCTACAAAACAGGAGACTGTGTTTTATTTCTCTCAAAAAAGGAATAAGTATCTTTTTACTTTTTCTCTGTGATATCCAGCACCATCCTGTGGCAGAAATCTATTTATTGATTTGTTGTTTGTTAAGAGTTTAGTGAGACTCTTTTTTTTCTTTTGTGCACACAGGGGCTGCAGGTTTTTGCACAACATATATAGCCTAATTATTTCACATTATCCCTGGACTAATAACAGCAACAATTATCATCAACATAGAAACAGTAGTCTAAATGGTGGAATGCACATGCATATTAGTATAGGTGTAAAATCAATTTCTAAAACTTGACCTTTAATAGATATTTTTAATAAACAGTATTGTAAAATCAGCTAAGTAAAATTGTATAGAACAGTGGTGAAAATTAAAATAAAGGCTGTAAATGATCTGTGTCCTATTTATTATCACTTAAAGCTGTATCCATCGTGTATCCATTAACAAATTTATTTTCTTTGTATAAAGATAATGTTATCACATGATCTTATTGGTGGCAGTAATGTGAATATACAGCCCTATATTTATTTATTATGTGAGATGATTAATCCCTTATAATGCTTCAGGGATTCAATATCTTCACTGTGTGCATAAAATATCAGTGTTCACATAGCTCCAGTCGATACATATGTATCTAATTATTAAAATACACAGAATTCTAAAACAAATGTATCTAGTCTCTGATTCTACGTTATAACTGTATATACAACTTCAGAGAAATAGAAGGTAAAAGATAATAGTTTACAGTTCTTTAGGAGTGAAAGAAGAACTATGTCTATGTTCACACAATATGCACTTCACAATCAGTGTAACAGGTAAGTGTATATCACTTAGGAATTCATATATTTCACTCCCTTTATCAGAGGTGACGCTACTGTTAAGCTGGGCATACACCTGCGCCACCAGCATCAGATTCACCATCCGACTCCCCGGAGCTCTCTGGCAGTCCCGGCGGCATATTTGTTGTCTTTCTTAGCACAGGATCTGTCGTATGATCAATCATGTGCTTCATGCGCTCATTGGGAAACAGTCATTGAAATGACTTGAATGGACACACGATGCATCGCATGCACAAAATATACGGTATGATCTGCACACGATAGGATGGAACATACTGTATGTGCTGCACATCTGATCATAAGATCCGATTATAGGAGCCGCAGGAGTGTGCATCGGATCGTATCTTACTCCAAAAATACATGATTTTCACAGGATCCATCCTAAGGACTCATCCAAAATCAGGCAATCGGCCCAAAATCGTGCAGGTGTATGGCCAGCACTACTGTCACCTACACTAATTCCACATGCGTTTCTCACTTAGGGGCCTATGTATCATAACTGGGAGAGAGGTAAAATTGTGAGAGATAAAGTACTAACCAATCAGTTTTCAATTTACATTTTGCAGGCTGGGTTTCACAAATGATAGCTAGGAGCTGATTGGTGATTTGTTACAATTTTACATAATTCTATTCAGTCAGGGCACCTTACACATATATTACAGCTGAACTCTAATAACGCGCGTTTTGCTGTAACTTTTTCAATTAGGCAAAAATGCTGTATGTGAACACTTATATCGTATGCACACAGTGAAGATATTGAATCACTGAAGCATAGGGATTAATCTCACATATTAAATATAGGGCTGTATATTCACATTACTGCCTCACTAAGATCATGTGACAACAACATTATCTTTATACAAAGGAAAGAAATTTGTGAATGGATGAGCGATGAATACAGCTTTAAGTGATAATAAATAGGACACAGATCATTTACAGCCTTTATTTTAATTTTCACCACTGTTCTATACAATTTTACTTCACTGATTTTACAATACTGTTTATTAAAAATATGTATTAAAGGTCAAGTTTTAGAAATCGACTTTGCACCTATACTAACATACATATGCATTCCATTTGGACTACTGTTTCTATGTTGATGATAAAAACCTTTCCATCATAGCCAACATTAACTTCCCATATGGTATCCTGGTGCCATCTCTTTCCCAGGTAAACGGCGCTCATCCACATGATGTAAAAGAAATTGCGATTCATCAGACCAGGCCGACATCCCCCCCTCCTAACCCTCCCCCTTCCCACACCCTTAACCCAATCCTCTCTTGGGGGTGCCTAATCCTAACCTCCTCCCAGTGGTGCCTAAACCTAAATCATGCACCCTAAACCTCCCAGGTGGTGCCTAACCTTAACCCCCCTCCCCATACCTAGCCTAACCTCCCCCCGGGGGTGCCTAAACCTAATCCCCCTTTCCCCGGGGACAGAGCAGTTACTTACCCATCCAGACGGTCGGGATTCCTGCTCTTCGAGATGCAGACGTCGGTATCCTGTTCACTTTCGGGATATCGGCGTCAGCATATTGTCGGGCAGCGTATATCGACGTCTGGCATTCTGTCCGCCATCAATATGACTACATCCCTTTTACACAATGTGGAGTTGGACTTCTGTCACTTTGCGTACTGTAAAATACATATATTGGCTCTTCGCATGGCCAGAAAATGGCCACAGATTTCATACTTTTGTCCATTTGTGATTAGAGAGGTGGGACAGGAATGGGCACTGTAACGTAGGTAAATTACTGTAAGCCTGAGGACAGGTGCAAATGCATGTGGATTATGAGCCAGCAATATCATTATCATTTATTTATATGGAGCCACAAGTGTTCTGCAGCGCCTTACAAAGTACATAGACAAAGAGGTGACCAGTGACTTACAGTACAATACAATACAGGACCAGGACATGGATAATATACATTGCTACATTAGAGACCATAACACACATAAGCAACAGAGCATATCAATCAGGTGTTAGGTGCCCTAGTGGGGAGTAAGAAGTAGATGAAAATAAAGTAGGGAGAAGCACAAGTGGGTAGAGGGTCCTGCTCGTAAGAGCTTACAGTCTAAAAGGGAGGGGCAAACAGGCGTGACACAGATGGGGTAGACAGGGTGGAGGGAACATGTAGCAGCCAGTTAGGATGAGAGATGGAAGGCTTTAATGAAGTAAACAGCTTCTGATTACATACTAATGTCTGAAGCAGATAGGTGCTTTCTTCAGTGTACGTGGCTTATTTTCTACGCATTAATTTTGTTTTGAAAGCAGCCACTTGTCAGCAGCTCTGGCTGCAGGATTTAAAAAGTGTAATAATAATTAATGCAAAACACAGCTACTTAGTAAATGTACCCCCAGTGTCTTAACAGATTTTTTTTTTTTTTTTTGTACATGATTGAGGTTTTTACATTTTATTGAAACTCAATAGTGAATATGTATTTCCCAAACAAAACCGTTAACAATGTGAGCATAAATGTATTTGACAAATGTCTGACGTAAACCTGGTGCATATGCTACTGGTGCGGACTTGTGAACATTCAATAGATGTCTAAACTCATAATCGAACTCCGGGCCAGATTCAGACAAGCTCGCTAGGCTGCGTTTGCTCGTAGCTACAGATGGTTCGCAATGTGTGCATGCATCATGGTGCGCAAACCAGTCCAGGTGATCGGGAAGCATTCGCTCGCTACGCATAGACTGCTCGCTAGACTGAGTGACAGGATAAGCCATTTGTGGGTGGTAACAGGGGCTGGTCGATGGAAACGGAAAGTGGTGGTGCGAACGCAGGCGTGCCCGACTGTCTTAACACTGTTTCAGAGGTGTGCATAATTTAGACGCAGAATCATTGTACACGTCACTTGGTTGAATTTCACACTGAAGCACTCGCAGTACTATCAGCAGGGTATGGTTAACCATAAGCGCTGCGATCTCATCCGACATTACCGATGGCTGCATACACTTCCTGGAGATGACGCATCAGTGGGCGTCTTAAGCCAGGCTAGTGGGCATCTGCATACACACAGCAATCGCACGCCAAGACTTGGTGGGCCTGCTAATGCCTTGCTGTGCGATCGCCTGCCTTTGCTGGATTTGCATAAGTTGGGTGTGTGCAACGCATTTAGCGAGCGGGTCTGAATCAAGCCTTCAGTACGGATAAGTTAATATATTGCCACTTTTCTTAAGATAGCCAGTTAAGTTCCAATTAAGTGTGCAACTGATCGTCATGCTTCTTAGTTGTCCTCAAAACCCCTCTGGAGGGTAGACAACTATGCCTGCCAGTCACACACAAACAGAATGGTACATTTTAGCATGTTATGTAATGGCAGAGGTGTAAGAAGGAGGGAGAGCATTTTACAGTGCAAACAGAGCTGGGTAGGATGTTCCAAAACCTCTCTACTCACTACATAATGTGCCATGTGACTGTGGTTTCCATAGTAGTCACATCACACTGCTAAACTATAAAATCTGCAACAGCCTGAAGAAACAAAACAAGGGTAAATAACTTCTTACAGCCACATTAATGTTTTTTTTTTTTTTAAACACCTCTTTCATGGAATTACTTTGATATTTAAAGTACTACTGCCATCTGGAGTAAAGAATTAACATTGAAGCTTAAGAAGGTGGAATTAATTTTCTATCAAAAGCCAAGCATCAGAGTGTGGGTATGACCATACTGTAGAAAAAATAGGATTCCAATCTTAACAAAAAAACCAAAAAACATTCCAAACTTTAAAAAGGTAAAGCTTTCTGATAAAGTGGATCTAGAGAACTGAAAGGTCTTTGGCAGAAAGTAGGATAGTTTTTCTTGTGGAAGCACACTACACAAAAGCAGATAAATTCAACCTACATAAACATAACCTACATATGAGGCTGTATATACATTTTTCATACTGTTAATAACAAATGATTGAACTCATTTTCCTTCTATATTAGCTATTAAAATAATTTTTGTCTTCTACATACGCTCATCATTACTCTTTATTTTGGGCATACAATATGCAATTATCATCCCGATCCATAGATTAATGGCACATTGGGCCGATAATCAAATAGTGTATTGCCGCGACCGATAAATGATCAGACGATCAGGCATGAGGAATCTTCCAACATCTTACAGACCCAATCATCGGTTGGCCACATCTGGTAGTGTATGTGCTGCCACGGCCAACATTTGCCGTGTACCCACCAAAAGTGGTCCAAGGTGGGACAACCAGTGAACTGATGTACATGGGGAGAGAAGGCTAGCCAGTCTGGTCCGATCCCACAGAATAGCTACTGTAGCACAAATTACTGACAAAAAATTAATGCTGCAGAAAGGTGTCAGAACACACATAGCACATCGCAGCTTGCTGCCTACTTAGCCACAGACCGGTCAGAGTGTACATGCCGACACCTGTCCACTGTCAAAAGTGTCTACAATGGGCATGTGAGAGTCAGAACTGAACCATGGAGCAATGGAAGGTGGCATAAGGGGCACCACTACAGTGGGCATTGCATTAGGGGCACTACTACTGTGGGCATTGTGTATAAGGGGCACTACACCTCTGGGCATTGTGCATAAGGGGCACTACTACTGTGGGCATGGTGCTTCAGGGGCACTGCTGTGTGTCATACATGAATAAGAATAAGGGACACGATTATGTGGTGTAATGTGAATTGGGTGATTCAAGATTGTGCTACTGTGTGGATTATAGCTCAGTGGCCCTCGGGCTTTGTTGAATTTTTTTAATGTGGCCCACACTGTGTAAAAGGTTGAAGACCCCTGCTTTAGAGTACATTGCTGCTGAATACCTCCTCCTCTTCTGGCCCACAGATAAAAGCCACCTAATGGCCTGCAGGTGAAGGGAACCATTTCTTAGAACAAGCATGTCCCTGTATGATTACATTGAGAAAGGTGGAAGGGGTTTTAACCCGATTGTTTACTTCCTTTTTCATCACATTCATGAGGTTAGAGACCGGACAACTCAGGGCCAGGATAGTGTCAATAATCTTACTAGACTCTAAAGCAGGAGTGTCAAAGTCAGGGCTCTCCAGCTGTTGTGAGGCTACATATTCCAGCATGCCCTGCCAGTTTTAGCATACCCTAAAAGCAAAACGGTGGCAGTGCATGCTGGGATTTGTAGTTCCACTGCAGCTGGAGGGCCGCAAGTTTGACACCCCTGCTCTAAATCAAGATCAGCTATAAGCAAAACTCTGAAAATACTGATTTATTCAACAAACATTCTAGCAACCAATCAGGTTCTAGATATCATTTATCAAGTACATTATATAAATTGACAGCTACAAGCTGATTGGTTGTTACAGGCAAATACGCCACCAGTCCTCTATAGAAGGTTTGATGCATCTCCCTCATTATCTCTTACTGTCCCATTCGCACAACTATTATATGCTGAGATGAGTTTAATTCAATAGTTTACCAAATGCTCCCAAGTATGCACAGGTCTCCAAACAACTGCACTCTGCAACATGCTTGGTTAGTAAGTAGGTTGGCTCCAGCTTGTGCCCTCTCTTGCTTAGACAGAAACAAAAGATCGGTAAACACACACTAATAACATTACATGTAATAACCCACCACAGACAATTATCAGGTTTTCCTCATTTAAACATTGTGCAGAAGCCCCGCTGGGGAACATAAACAAGCAAGAAATCAGCCTTTGCTACCAAAGCTAGCACAATCCCTTACTTACCAATTCTATACATGAGAAAGGAGCGGCCGAACTCTTATAATGAAGATCTGCAGCATTGTAATAAAAAACAAGAGATATGGTAAGAACTTACCTTTGTTATCTCTGTTTCTACGAAGTCCATAGGGTCCACAGGGTGACCTTGGGGTATAGCTGGATCCTGGATCCTCGGGCACCACGGAGTTAAAGCTTTTAGCTGCTCCCAGGATGCACTTGGGTCCAACCTCCCCTATACCCCGCCCCCGAGCCACAGGCACCTCAGTTGGTAAGCAGCCCAGGCCGGAGGAGGAGACGAAACAGAGAGAAGGAAGACTGGAACACACAAGAACCATACTCACAGAAATGGGAGACGGAAAACCGGTGACCAGTCACAGAGCCCATATGAAGCCAGGTGCGTCAGGGCGGGTGCCCTGTGGACCCTATGGACTTCGTAGAAACAGAGATAACAAAGGTAAGTTCTTACCATATCTCTTGTTTTCTACTTCAGGGTCCATAGGGGTCCACAGGGTGACCTTGGGGATGTCCCAAAGCAGTCCAACTAAGGGCGGGGACGCTCCTGTGCTGATAGGAGAACCCGGCGCCCAAAGGATGCATCCTGAGAGGCAAAGGTGTCAAACGCATAGAACCTCAAAAAGGTCTGAATGGAAGACCAGGTGGCCGCCTTACAGAGCTGAACAGCAGAGGCGCCACGGCTAGCAGCCCAAGAAGGGCCCACGGACCGAGTGGAATGAGCCTTAACAGAGGCTGGAACAGCTAAACCCTCCTGCATATAAGCCTCAATAATAACAGAACGAAGCCAACGGGCTAGAGTCTGTTTGTTGGCAGGCCAACCCCTCTTGTGAAAACCAAAGAGGATAAACAAAGAATCCGACTTCCTCACAGAACTAGTCCGGTCCACATAAACCTGGAGTGCCCTTACAACGTCTAAGGAAGTCTCCCCAGCCGAAAGATCAGGTGACTGAAAGGCTGGTACAACAATTTCCTGATTAATGTGGAACCTGGAAACCACCTTAGGCAGGAAATCAGGACGAGTGCGAAGCACCGCTCTGTCCTGATGAAAAATCAGAAAAGGGGGACGACAAGAAAGCGCCCCCAAATCTGAAACCCTCCTGGCAGAAGCAATTGCCAAGAGGAAAACAGTTTTAAAAGTTAGCCACTTGAGCTCCACTGACTCCAAGGGCTCAAAAGGAGGACCCTGTAAGGCCCTAAGAACCACCGCCAAATCCCACGGGGCCACAGGTGGCACAAAGGGAGGCTGGATTCTCAAAACACCCTGGAAAAAGGTGTGTACGTCCGGCATAGCAGCGATCCTGCGCTGGAACCACACCGACAGACCAGACACGTGTACCTTCAGTGAAGAAAGACGTAATCCTAAGTCCAAACCGGACTGAAGGAAAGCCAGAATACGCGAAACTCGGAACACCTGGGGATCATAGTTTCTGGCCTCGCACCACTGAAAGTAAGTGTGCCACACTCTGTGATAGATCCTCGCGGAAGTAGGCTTGCGCGCCCTCAGCATGGTGGTAATAACGGAGCTAGAAAAGCCCCGAGACCTCAGGACGGCTGTCTCAAGAGCCACGCCGTCAAAGATAGTCGACCCAGATCCGGGTGAAGACAGGGCCCCTGAGACAACAGGTCCCGCCGTTGAGGTAGGAGGTACGGAGCGTCGATGGACAGGCTCCGCAGATCGGAGTACCACGGCCTTCTGGGCCACGCTGGGGCCACCAGGATCAGTGTGCCTCCGTCCTGTTTGAACTTGCGCAGGACCCGAGGCAGCAGAGATATCGGAGGGAACAAGTAAGCCAGTTGAAACAGCCATTTCACCGACAGCGCGTCTATCAGACTTGCGCCTGCATCCCTTGTCCTTGACCCGTACACAGGCAGCTTGTGATTGTAACGGGACGCCATCAGGTCCAGCTCTGGCAGCCCCCACTTGTCCACGAGTAGTTGGAATACCTCTGGATGAAGCGACCATTCCCCGGGATGCACATCGTAACGGCTGAGGAAGTCTGCCTCCCAATTGAGGACTCCTGGGATGAAAACTGCCGAGAGAGCTGGAAGATAGCGCTCCGCCCAAGCCAGGACGCGGGACACCTCCGACATCGCAGCTCGACTGCGAGTCCCTCCCTGGTGATTGATGTACGCCACCGTGGTGGCGTTGTCTGACTGCACCTGAACGGCCCTTCCGTGAAGAGCGGTGCCGGACGACTGCAGGGCTCTGTATACTGCCCGCAGTTCCAGGATGTTGATGGGAAGAATCGCTTCCTCCGCCGACCAACGACCCTGAAGTGACAAGGAGCCTGTCACCGCCCCCCAACCCCGGAGACTGGCATCTGTCGTGAGCAGAACCCATTCCGGGATCCAAAAGGGGCGCCCCTCCAGGAGATGCGCTGTCTGCAGCCACCAGGCTAGGGACAGACGCACCTCCGAGGACAACACCAGCATCTGAGAGCGGATCCTGTGTGGCAATCCGTTCCATTCTGAAAGAATCAGCCCCTGCAGGGGCCTGGAATGGAACTGGGCAAACTCCACCATGTCGAATGCCGACACCATGGACCCCAAAACTCTCATCGCTGAGTGCACCGACACTCTGCCACTGCTCAGACAACTGTGAATCCGCAGCTGTAAGGAGGAGACCTTCTCTGGAGTCAGAAAAATCCGTTGCTGACGAGAGTCCAGCAGGGCCCCCAAATGAACCATCCGTTGTGATGGGATGAGGGAGGATTTCTTCCAGTTGATCAACCAGCCGTGCGCCTGTAGACAAGCGACCGTCAGGTGGAGATGCTGGATCAGTACCTCCGGGGAGCTTGCCAGCAAGAGGAGGTCGTCTAGATACGGTAGCAACCGTATCCCCTGGCTCCGAAGGTGAGCCGCCATGACCGCCATCACCTTGGTAAATACCCTTGGTGCCGTGGAGAGACCAAAGGGTAGAGCCCTGAATTGGTAGTGGTTGTGGAGAATAGCAAACCGCAGAAACCGTTGGTGCGATGTTGCTATAGGCACATGGAGGTAGGCGTCCTGGATATCCAGGGAGACCATATAATCCCCCGGTTCCATCGCCAGTATGATGGAACGCAAAGTTTCCATCCTGAATTTGGGAACCCTGAGAAACCTGTTCAGGGACTTCAAATTGAGGATGGGGCGATGAGAGCCATTGGGTTTCTGCACCAGAAACAGCGTAGAGTAATACCCCATCCCACGTTGAGACTGTGGTACGGGTATAATGACCCCCGCCGTCAGCAAGGCCTCTATGGCTTCCTGAACCTGCAAGGCCTTGGTTTTGTCCTGAGAAGGACTTGTGCAAAAAAACTGGCAAGGCGGCCTGTGCCGAAAAGACAGGGCGTACCCCTGGGAGACCACTTCTCGCACCCAGGCATCCGTGGTGGTATTGTGCCAGCACTGGGCGAATTGAAGAAGTCGGCCTCCCACTCTGGGGTCCCCCAGAGGGAGGCCCGTCCCATCACGCAGAAGGCTTATCTTCTGGCTTGGAAGAAGGGCGCCTAGCACTCCAGGCTTGCTTCTTTGGCTTTGTGGCGGTCTTGGGTGCGGACTGCCTCGGGAAGGACTGACCCTTTGCCTTGCCCTGAACCCGAAAGGAACGAAACGCCGAGCTCCGGACCTTAGCAGGTGTAGTAGCTGAAGGGAGGAAGGCTGACTTGGATTTTGCCAGGGTATCTACTATTTTGTCCAGGTCCGGACCAAATAGTAATTCCCCATTAAAAGGTAAGGCCTCCAAGCCTTTCTTTGAATCCGCGTCTGCTCTCCAAGACCGCAACCACAAGGATCTACGAGCAGACACTGCTGCCGCCGAAACCCTAGAGGTCAACAGGCTAGCATCCAAAGATGCTTCTCCAATGTAGGAGGCGGCATCTCTCATCTGTCCTAACAACGCCCCCTGGACGTCCGGAGATTCATCCGTAAACGTGTCCTCCAAGGCGTTGGCCCACCCCTCAATGGCCTTGGCCACCCAGGAGATGGCCATGGACGGCCGGGCTACAGCCCCTGAGAGAGAATAAATAGACTTTAGACAAGTCTCCACCTTCCTGTCCGTAGGATCCTTCAGCGAGGATATAGACGGCAATGGCAAAGTAGCACTCCTGATGAGGCGTGTTACATGGGAATCGACTGCAGGCGGAGTTTCCCATTTCTTACAATGCGCTTCCGGGAATGGATAATTGGACGCCAAGCGTTTCTGTGGCAGGAAACGCTTACTGGGCGTCTGCCAGGCCACCGCCATGTGATCAGTCAACTGATCAGACAAGGGGAACGCTGTAGAAGTAACCTTAGCTTTTTTAAAACTAGGATACCTTGACTTGGGAGCGGGTGCCTCATCCTCAATCAGAAGAATAGCCCGCACCGCCTTAACCAGAGCCCGCACATTGATGGAAGACTTAGTGTCTACCTCCTGGACTGAGGCATCTGAGGCTGAGTCATCCTGTACCTCACCATCATCCGAGAACCCCTCAGAATCCGAAAGATGCGCAGCCTGTGCCATGACTGAGCGTTTAGACGCCCTGGAGGGCACGTCACTGCGCAACATCGACTGAAAAGCCGAAGATGCTGCCGCCAAATCTTGGACAGTGTGGGAAAGCGCATCCACCCAGGGTGGAGGAGCTGTCACAGGAGCCTGAAACGGCACCACAGCCGGCTGTGCCACAGGGGTGGACTGAATATACATTGGCAACCCCGCATAGGGACCAACAGGCTGAGACCCCGGGGGAGTCTGCAATAATTGTGGGACACCCGGGGAATGGGGGATGGCAGGCTGGGGCAACACCCTAGTAGGGGCGGCAGTCGGGACCGACAGACGGTCCGCGATGGACACCAGCACCTGGGAAAACATCGCCCATGGTGGCTCCTGCGAAATGGGAGGTTTAGACGTACCAGGGACCGCCTGGCACCGTCCGTCCTGTGACAAATCCTCCCTATCCACTCCTGCAGAACAGCGCCTGCAGGAGAACAATGCTGGAGCCCCGGAGTGCTCAATCTCCTCCTCAGACATGACTTAGGAAGAAAACGTGCGCACTCACCAGTGTGCTGAACAACAGCCCACAATATGGTACTGTGTAGCACACAACTGTATGTGACGGACCTCACAAATACGTGATCTATATAGGTGAGGTCAGTAGAAACACCCTTCCCCCGCACACCTGTAGGGCTTGTAGGAGAAGGAAAGGGATAGGTACAGGCTGACAGTAAGTAGAAAAAAGACACAGACAGGCAGCACTAGCAAAAGTCACATACCATGCAGGAAGATATACTCACTGCACCTTTCCACTACAATCAACCTCCCAGATTCAGTGTCTGGGAGGGCTATAGCGCTGTGTACACTGTCCTTCTGCAGGGGAGAGGTACACAGGGGGACCGGTCCGCGTGCTCCCTGAGAGTATCCACGCTGCCACAGAGAAAATGGCCGCTGGAGACCTCAGAGGAGGAGTGGCCGAGTATCTGCAGCTCAGCGACGCCAGACTCCGAGCTGAAAGGCGCGCTGAGCTGAGGGGAGGAGCCGCTAGACAGGGAAGGCTTCCTCCCCAGGCTAGCATATTAACCCCCGGGTTGCCGGCATCCCGCTTGCCGCGATATTAACCCTGGTGGTCTAGTGGTCTGGCGGGGTATGCCTCCGCTGGAGGGGGGGCCCGCCGCCACCGCTAGCGCCCCCGGTCTGTCCCCTAGACCGGGGGCATGGGACTGCATTTGAAAGGAACCCGCGCACCGCCGCTAATCAGCGGTGCGCGGCTTACCTGATCTCCCCGGCGTCTTCCGGCAGCAGTCCCGGGGGAAACCAGAGTCCGGCTAGTACAGACTCTGGCTTCCCCCGCCGCGATCCCCAGTTCAGTGCTGGCGTCGCGGCGCCAGCAGGGAGAAGGAGCGGCAGCGTGGGCGTCTGTACAGACAGCCCAGCGCTGCTGCTCTAGAGAAAAAACTTATAGTAAAAAATAAATAAATTTAACTAAGTTCAATAAAAAATTAAAAGCTTTAGGGGGCTGCTCCTGCAGCCCACCCCGCAGGGTGACCCGACTCCGGCCGGGCACCATCTAAAACTGAGGTGCCTGTGGCTTGGGGGCGGGGTATAGGGGAGGTTGGACCCAAGTGCATCCTGGGAGCAGCTAAAAGCTTTAACTCCGTGGTGCCCGAGGATCCAGGATCCAGCTATACCCCAAGGTCACCCTGTGGACCCCTATGGACCCTGAAGTAGAAATGTGAATGGTTACATTCTCCCCCCCTGCATTCTAATGACCCATCACTTATAAAGCTCAGCTGAGAATATATTATATCTAAATCCAAAACAGCAGAAGTAAAAAAGATTTCCACTGGAAAATTGAGAAACAATTAGGAAAAAAAAAAAAAAATTTAGTTTTCCTGTGACTGTCTGGTATTATGTATCAAGCAGTGAAAAGTGTGGAGAAGTTGCCCAGAGCAACCAATCAGCTTCTACCTATTATTTTATAAACCGTACTTGATAAATGCTACTTCAAAGCAGATTGGTTGCTATGGGAAAGGTCTCCACGCTTTTCACTGCTATGGGAAACGTCTCCCCGCTTTTAAGTCGAAGACCGTTGCAACTTAAGCTGGTTACATATCTGAAAGATATATCTGCAGATCGACTGATCTGCAGACGATGATTGTTCATACACGCTGAACAACCATCACTGCCATCTAAAAGATATATCTGGCCGGGGGTTGCATCGCGCCCGCCTCCCCGGTGGCCTCTGCAGCAAGTGTACGGGCAGTCGGGTAAGCGCCCATACACACAACACGATGCACCAATATATCTGCAGATATATTGGGCATTGGCTGTGCAGCACAGTCGTTCACAGACATATCGCTGGTACACACTGGCCGACGCACACACGATATATCAGCCAGTGTGTACAATGTTTTCTGTCTGTGCATGCATCCGAGTGGCATGGGTAAGCTTCCCGATGGTTAGCACTTGGAGTTGCAGAACGAATTTGGGAGACGATTTGCCAGCTGGAGGGTGTCGCTGACAGTGGCTGGAAACGTGGCCACTGGATGCCATGGTCAGATGGAGAAATTGCACCTGCCATAGGGCTGGTGCAAGCTTCGATGTGGAGACAGTTGGTCTGTCTAAAGAGGCACTGAGACAGCATAGCGCTGCTGGAAGTGGCCATCTCCGTAGGCTCAAAATCTGTCGTGGCATTAACATAAAGACGTAGCCGCGTCTACACGCTCCTCTGGCACTTAGTGGTCTAAAGTACTGATTCAGAGTATAAGCTACTTGATGGTTAGCGTACATGTCCAATGGTTCCCGATAGACACATACACGGGATCTGTACTTAGAATGTGGCCAGCGAACCAGAAAACTGACTTGTGGGCCCCATTTCCTGGACATGCCATGGAGTCTGCCGACACAGATTCACCGGATGCGTGAATTTCGCAGCAGTGGATCACAGAAGCCGGCAGGATGCGGCTATTTACACAAGACGCCTCCTGCGGCATTGACATATTACACAGCCGCTACGTACAAAGTGGCAGTAGCTGTGCAATAATGTACAACTCCGAATCAGGCCCTCAGTACGGGAGGGCAAACAACTTGTTTTATCACAAGATAATAAAAAGGAAAAAAAGCTCCAAAACAAAAAATAAGGTTATGATATAAAAAATACATACAAAACTAAATGCAACTACAAGTCTCTGTGCTTTACAAGGACAGTCTAAAACGGCTCCAATCCTCAGTACCCGCAACATCACATTTGGTCAGGTTATCGGTCTG
Organism: Taudactylus pleione; assembly: GCA_031769625.1. Taxonomy (NCBI): domain Eukaryota; kingdom Metazoa; phylum Chordata; class Amphibia; order Anura; family Myobatrachidae; genus Taudactylus; species Taudactylus pleione. The sequence continues at coordinate 47,577,321 of JAUIMM010000015.1, read as the reverse complement.
TCGAAGCAGGTGGCATAATTACTTACACAGCAAAATAGATCAAACTCACCTGCGCATTATTAAAGAAATCCACAAAACCTGGCCTGTTGGGCTAGTGGAAGTAGGGCATCCAAAGCAAGTAAAATAATGAAATGCAAAATGGACATGCAGCTCTTTCAGCAAATCCTATTCACTCTAGTTTAAGCTTAGTTATGTGAACACTAGAGATGCAAGTTACATTTCTTGTGCATCCCCTTCGGGATGCTATAACAGAACAACATTATAACAGCTGCATTGTAAGATTGCCCAGTTTAGAGGAGACAGCCCTACGGATTGATTAACGCTTAAAGGTAACACGATGCATTGAAACTCCATTGTTAAACATGGCATAATGACCAGCATTTGTACCACCCTTTGTTGTTACTATGGAAATGGTTTACAAGTATGATTTTAGATAGTGGATTCACATAGATGTGCATAAGGCAAAAATGTATGCAACAATACCATAGCGATGTGGTTTCTCTATAAAGTCTTTTTATTTTTTTATATTAAAACAGTATGTAGCTAAGTGCGCTATTTCTTCTTTCTTGGCGGTTTTGAAATGTCCATTTCATGTACTACGCTGTTCTGGTTTCCGTGTCTATACTGACGAGACAACCATTCTTTCTCCAGCTGTTTTAACATATCTGGTGTAAGAAGTCCATCCTGAACCAATCGAGAGGTAAGAGACGTATTGTGTTGTTCAGTAGTTATTGGTATCTGCCTAGCTGTTCTGCCTCTCCTGTGTACGTATCGTTGGTTCTCATCTGGAACGGTCCCGTGATTGGTGGAGAGCTCGTCAATGACTTGAAGAGCAACATTGTTCTCTGAGGCTGCAATCAGTTTAGTGATGCTATAGACTCCTCTCTGAATGATGGAGTCCAGCTCTCGCTGTATAGACCTCACAAGTTCTGCATCCGGAAACATATCCATAAAGCGATAACTGAAAAAGGTATAGAGGGGAAATAAGATTAAGTGAAAAATTCTTATGGTGGACTTGCTTACTCTTACTTCCCCTTCTCCAAGACTGACAGTAGTAGTACTAGACATACGGAGATTGGGCTGTATCCACATTATGATCTATAGTCCATAGTTGTAGGTCATCATCCTCATCATTAAATGGATACTCATGTTCCAGTCTTTTCTCTGACTCTGTACACTACTTTTAAATTAATTATGTGAAAATTCAGGACATACTATTTTACTAAAGTTTTTCAAACGTAGACTTTTACACAGGATTGGCTGTTGCAACATTTATTCCTGTTTGATATATTTATTTCAATCAATCAATCAATCAATCAATGTCCACATTGTAGGTCTCTCCTCAATTTGCCCAAATTCCAAACTGGAAGAAATGTCATTAGTTTTTAGTGAATCCCTCTCTAAATCAGAATCTCCATCTTCCACCTTGGCCTGTAGTAAAAGTGAAGGGCATTTTCCCCCCATGTTTGGACTTGCATCACTGTTGGTCTCAGGACCATAACAAAAGGTAGACAACCTAGGCCGAAGGCTCAAGGCTGAGAGCCTCCCACGCTGGCACACTGGAGAGGCAGTCAGCCACCCTTTTCCACCTTTTGGGGAGCCTGCAGAGGTCACCACTGCATAGAAAGACAAAGGGCATGTGCTTATGACATGCCCATCACCTATCTTCCTACTCCCTGTGCTGGGGGGTGTTGACCCAACTCACAGAGGCTCCCTACTACTACTACTACACGGTCTGGCCTACTGTCAGCTGCGAGTGCTATCTTGATAGCAAATGTACTGTCTTTCAAAAGTACTTCTCTACACCGTCTTCTCCTTGGCCCCTGTAGAGGTTACGATATCTTCTGCAGCAGCAGACAAGGATAGGCTGCTGTTCAGCCCTACTCTTCCCAAGTAATTGCGGTGACCATGACAGAAGTTCCTAAACAATGCAGAGGAAATGGCAATAAGTATCTCCCCCTCACCTCAGGTATCCGGTACGGAGATGATGGTAACAGATTCCTACCTTCAGGAGCAGGTGTTTTACACACCCTAAATATAAAAATAATGGGAGCGCTAGTAATTGGCTGCTGGTTTAAAAAATATCAACAATTATAAGTATCAGATTGTTGTTCATTAGTAATTGTACCTCTGGACCGCTTGACATACAGCGCTACTACAGTTGACACACTGTGTCCAACACTGACTCTTACATTTGGTTAGCATTGCCCAACTTCCTCCCCCTGGTCTGGGGTAGAGGTCAGCATCACCTCGTTATATTCCCACAGTGATGGATGGCTGGTAATGTATGAAATATACAGCAGCAGGAGTACTTTTCAATCTGCATAATATAAGCTGCTTTTTTTCATCTGCTAACTAAACCGTGACTGAACTTTACTAATTCACATACTAATTGGCAGTGAATGGTCACTTATACTAACAAACTATTAATACATATCTGTTGACTATTACTAAACATCCACTCCATACTCCGCTACCTTAATCTGATTGAATTGATGCTTATAGATCTATACAAGAGTGGCCGGCATATCCCAATTGTTTGACATATATGTTGGTATTTTTTATATGTTTTTTAAATGTCTGTTTGTTATATATTTTTTAAATAGGTTAAGCCGGATCCGTGCTATAATTTGTGGCAATTCGCCTTATTAATCATTCCACCTGTATTAGAATGATTTGATCGATATAATTTATACTCGACTGTTTTGTCTGGAATAAATCTATTTTTTAAACCAGCAGCCAATTACTAGCGCTCCCATTATTTTTATATTTAGTACGGTGTTATTTTTTGGTAAATTCCCAGGTTTGCCTATGTGGGGGCAGCTGTAGTGGCAGGGTACATTAATCAGAACCACTAACTGGTGATTAGATATTGATTAGCGCCCACTTTTTTACAATTCTTTCCCTCTTTTTTGGTTTTACACACCCCTCTACTGCTATGTTCCTAGGATTTTAAGTCCCATTATCCACCTCTTTCAATGCGGTGGGGAAAAAATAAAATAAAAGGAGGAATAGCAGAAAGCTTATAGGGAAGTGGTGTCTTCTATGGCCTGTCTCCTTGGAGGTGAAATACTACTCACTGCCTGTGCTCAATGCTGCAGATGAATGTAGAAAGTTATTTGAAGTAAACATCAAACAAACTTACACACAATACATTGGGCATCAACAATCTGCTTATTGGAATGACATAGTAAACAACGGATCTTCTCAAGTTAAAATGACTTGTACCTAGGTCAGATGAATGCACATTGCTACCTATATGTGTGTACTGTGTAATCCAAGAGGCTTGTGTCTGCTACCTATTTACTTGCTCTCTACCATATTTTTGTCTGGAGCTGGTCACGTCCCAGTAGGACCCCTACACCCCTCCATTAATGACACCAGTAGATCACACCCACCAGACCTTTTACTTCAATAAAACTGGCATGAGATTAATGGGGAATAGCAAACAAAACGTCAACAGAGTATACCTTTATATTTACATTACACGTATTCAAAGGTAAAACTAAATATACAGTATTACCAGGGCAATTTAATATCGCAGAAAACAAGTTAAACTGAGAATGTGCTTCGATAAAACAAATCTATGAAAATTAAATGTTAGCTCAGACTCTAAGATAGTTAGATTACCGTATGTGGCGAGTACACTTTGTTAACCAGCGATTAAGCAGGTGAGATACTGACTTTTAGAGACGTGATTGCAAGTGAGGTAGATGGAAAGTGCCCCTTCTGGGTTGCTCTTGCTTTTACAGATGATGGTACAGATAGTGAAGACCAGGTCTGCTCACTGCATAGCACTCAGCTACCAAATATTATATGTGTCCCATCTAAAGGATTGTGTGTTTGATTACAAGTCTGCAGGAGCCTATACCATCCCACAATTAGCTGTAGGGAAACCGGATTTACTTCCACAACATGAACTGCAACACATTATTTCCTATATCCTGCATAAATGAAGGGGTGCTGCTGTACTATAGGCCACAATTGAGCCATATAAACTGATGTCCCAGATGAGAAGAGCAGCAGCTGGACTCACCTTAACCACAGGTAGAGATCGAGGATGTCATGGACAGCTTCTAGGTGCATCAGATCTTTGATGGTTTTAGGAGGTGAAATGGGCCAGTTAACATGTTTACAAATCCACTGGAACGTCAGAGGCTCATTCCTGCTGAACTGTCGGGCAAACTAGGGAAACAGCAATAGAAGACCTTTATATAAAGGGTTCCATAACACAGGACCTTAAAAGACAATAGGCATATATATGTAATACATGTTTCTAGCTGAGCAGAGAACAAATTGTGAGGAAGACGTGCAATTCTTCTTGCATTTATAGGAAATGTGCTGTAGAATGAAGCTTGTAGATTTAACAATGGAGACAACCTAAATACCAACAAGTACAAAGACTAGAATACTGTATAAATGCCTTTGTCACAGGAATGGCTATTTGATGCCTCTGTCCTCCAATATTAAATATTGTCCTAGGTTATATTAAAAGCATTCAGAAATAGCTAACCACACATCTTGGTTTTTACAATGTACTACCTCCTGCCAACCACACCATGGACCTCATTAAGAGTCGGTCGAAGCGGCCGCACGGTCGTACGGGAAAAGGGTCCGGATATTCAAATGATTCCCTCGCAAATTGTCCCCCTAAGTTCGGATCGGTAGCTGGCCGACCAAGGGGAGGAAGCGGTCGGAATTCAAAAAAATACGCCCCCTTCTCGTACGCATTGCACGTCATCTATGGGCATATAAGGATTAATCGAGACCATCGGGAACCATCGAAACTGGTCGTAGAGCTTAAGGTTGACCATACCCTCTCTTAAGCTCTACGATCATGTCAGTGTAAAAACCTCCCATGTCACATGACGCTACTTTGTTAATTATGCACTCCCATAAACCGTATGCACTCCCATAAAACGCTGTTCGCATAATTAGGCACGTCTGCGTTCGGATCTCCACTCCCCCGTTTTCAAGCACCTTCCCCTGTTACCACCCACAAACGCCTCATTCTGTCACTCAAACTACGACCTGGCTGTGTTCAAGGAGAGAGAAATTTCGGATCGTAGCAGCTAGTTTGCGCACGCGCATTGCGAACTTTACGCATGCGCAGTATAGCGAACATCGGTGGCGTACGACCGTGCGGCCGCAACAACAGACTCTGAATGAGGTCCCATATGTGTTATTCACATGTTTCCAAGGGTTGTTCCTTTACACCTACACCCCCACAGGCAGTTAGTCATGCACTGTACATATAGCAGTAGCTCTAGCCATGGCTACAGTATATGCTAAGCAAGTGTCCAAGCTTACAGGCCCAGGATGCCGGCTTTCACAAGCATTATTATTTAATTTGAAGAGAACAAAAAAAAATAAATAAAAAAAATATATATATATATATTGAGATTCACACGAAAAAGAAAAAAACCCCACAAAAACGTATATAATTTTCATTCATCCATAATTATTAAAATTACATATCTATCCTTAATGGCGCTAATATAGTCATCATACTGAGGCCCTAATGGTAGTGTAAGATAAGCACTCTGCCTGGCTGCATGTACCTATAAGGTATACTCTATATTGAAGAGTATGCCCTTGTTTTCAAGGTTTATCAATGCTCGGTTTTATACACTGCATGAGGTGCATTGTGGGACTGCGCAACCACTTCATTCTCTTCCCAACATCACAGTGCTTCATACCATCAGCAGAAACAGCTTTCAGGTCATATAGTATGGGTTTATTTGGATGAAAAAATAAGAGATATGGTAAGAACTTACCCTTGTTATCTCTATTTCTACGAAGTCCATAGGGTTCCACAGGATACCTTGGGGTATAGGTGATGACGTCAGTCTTCAGGCACCACAGAGTTTTCAGCCTCCCAGGATGCATCTGGGTCCCTCCCCTCTACCCCGCCCCCGGGCCAAGGCATCTCAGTTACGTCACAAGCCATAGGCCGGAGGAGGAGAAGAAAGAGAGAGAAGAAAGATCTGGACACTCACGAGAATCACATTCTCACCATAGGGAGACGGAAAAACCGGTGACCAGAATAAAGCCCATCTGCAGTACAGGTGCGACAGGGCGGGAGTCCTGTGGAACCCTATGGACTTCGTAGAAATAGAGATAACAAGGGTAAGTTCTTACCATATCTCTTATTTTCTACTGCAGGGTCCATAGGGTATCCACTGGATACCTTGGGGATGTCCCAAAGCAGTATCCTTCAAGGGTGGGGACGCTCCTGTGCTGAGAGGAGAATCCGCCGCCCGAAGGAAGCATTCTGAGAGGCAAAGGTGTCAAAAGCGTAATACCTCACAAAAGGTATGGACAGAAGACCACGTATCAGCCTTGCAGTATCTGAACTGCAGAGGCACCATGTCTAGCTGCCCACGAAGGACCCACAGACCTAGTGGAATGAGCCCTCATAGAGGAGGGAACTGAAAGACCTTCATGGAGATAAGCTTCTGAAATTGCCATACGAATCTAGCCTGCCAAAGTCTGCTTTGAAGCAGGCCAACCCTTTTTACGGAAGACACAGAGGACAAACAAAGCGTCCGACTTCCTAAACGAAGAAGTGCGGTACACATAAATCTTTAAGGCCCGCACAACATCCAAAGTGGCTTCACCCACTGAAAGTCCAGGTGAATTGAAAGCCGGAACAACAATTTCTTCATTGATGTGAAAACTGGATACCACTTTGGGAAGGAATCCCGGACGAGTGCGAAGCACCGCCCTATTCCTATGAAAAATCAGAAAAGGGGGGTCTACAAGAGAGAACCCCTAAATCCGAAACCCTTCTGGCCGAGGCAATGGCCGGAAGGAATATGGTTTTAGCTGTAAGCCATTTAAAGTCCACTGAGTCCAGTGGTTCAAACGGTGGTCCCTGGTCTCAGGACCACAGCCCAATTCCAAGGCGCCACCGGTGGAACAAAAGGTGGCTGAATGCCAAGAACACCTCGCATAAAGGTGTGCACATCAGAGAGCGCTGCAATCCTACGATGAAACCAGACTGACAGGGCAGACACCTGCACTTTCAGAGAAGCCAGGCGAAGCCCATGATCCACTCCAGCCTGTAGGAAAGCCAACACCCTAGATAGGCGGAACTCCCTAGGGGAATACCCTCTAGGTCTACACCACCGGAAGAAAGTATGCCACACACGATGGTAGATTCTTGCCGAGGAAGGTTTACGAGCTCTTAGCATGGTTTGCACCACGGAGCCAGAAAAACCCTCTGGACCTTAGCATGACCGTTTCAACAGCCACACCGAGTCAGGTCCGGGTGAAGACAAGGACCCTGTGACAGCAGATTCGGTCGTAATGGTAACCTCAGAGGAACGTCTACTGACAGACTCTGGAAGTCGGAGAACCAGTGCCGTCTGGGCCATTCGGGAGCTATCAACAGTAGCGTACCTCCTTCTTGATTTGAATTTCCGTATTACCCAAGGAAGAAGGGAAAACGGAAGGAAAAGGTAGGCAAACTGGAACGTCTACTGGACGGACAGGGCATACACCAGAGACGCCTTTTCGTCTCTTGTTCGAGACCCGTACCCCGGCAACTTGTTGTTGTGCCGGGACGCCATGAGGTCTATCTCTGGAAAACCCCACTTGTCCACCCGACTCTGAAAGACGCCCTGGTGTAAAGACCACTCTCCCGGATGCACGTCCTGCCTGCTGAGAAAATCCGCTTCCCAGTTGAGGACTCCTGGGATGAACACTGCTGATAATACTGGGAGATTGCGCTCCGCCCAGACCAGAATACGAGAGCCCCATCCCTTGAGCCCAATAACCTCATTGCCGAGTGTATCGACACTCGACGACACTGCAGACAACTGCGCACCCTCAACTACAAAGCAAGGATCTTTTCCTCCGTCACAAAGATCCACTGCTGCCTGGAGTCCAATAAGGCCCCGAGGTGCAGGATCCTCTGAGACGGGGTGAGAGTGGACCACTGCCAGTTTGTCAACCAGCCGTGACATTGCAGTACCGCAATCGTCAGATCCAGATGGTGTAAAAGAAGCTCTGGAGAACCCGCTATCAACAGGAGGTCGTCCAGATCAGGCAACAGTCGGACTCCCTGCGACCGCAGGAGAGCCGCCATGACCTTGGTGAATACCCGTGGAGCAGTCACCAGGCCAAAAGGCAGTGCCCGGAACTGGAAATGTTCGTTGCAGATTGCCAATCTGAGGAACTGCTGATGGCGCAAAAGAATAGGGACATGCAGGTAAGCGTCCTGGATGTCCAATGACACCATGTAGTCCCCAGGTTCCAGTGCCAGAATAATGGACCGCAGGGTCTCCATCCGAAACAGAGGCACCCTCAAGGACTTGTTGAGGGCCTTTAGGTTTAGTATTGAACGGTAAGACCCATTGGGTTTCGGCACCAAAAATAGAATGGAATAGAAACCCAGGCCCCTCTGGGAAATTGGAACATGCACTGAAACTCCGGCCTGGAGCATAGTGTGCAAAACCTTCCGCAGTTCCGAGGCTTTGCTCCGGTCTAGCGGAAGGCCTGTGGTAAAGAACCGGGATGGAGGCCTGTGTCGAAAGGAGAGGGCATACCCGTGAGAGACCACCTCCTGAACCCAAGTGTCTGTCGTAGTCCTCGACCAGCACTGAGTGAACTGAAGCAGGCGCCCCCCACTTTGGGGTCCCCCAAAAGGAGACCTGGACCGTCAGGCCGCAGGTTTGTTATCTGACCTAGGAGCCGGACGTCTGGTACTCCAGACCTGTTTCTTGGGTTTGGACAATTTCTTGGTCCCAGCCTGCCGTGGAAAGGACTGTACTTTAGGCCTACCTTGGGCCCTGTGAGGCCGAAAGGACGACCCACCAGCACTAGAAGGAATCGTAGCAGACGGAAGACATGCAGATTTTGCTGCTGCCAACGTAGCTACTATTTTGTCCAGATCTGGACCAAATAGTACCTGTCCAGACCTTCTAATCCCTTTTTGGAATCCGCGTCCTCTTTCCAAGAACGCAACCATAAGGTGCGACGAGCAGCCACGGCTGCAGAGGAGATCCTAGAGGTGAGCATACAAATATCTAAGGCCGCTTCATTAATGTAAGTGGCCGAGTCTCGGAGATTGCCCACCAACTCGGTCTGTTCAGCCGAACAGTCAGAGTCCAAAGACGCCTCCATAGCTCTGGCTACCCAACACACGGCCATAGCCGGTCTGGATGCTTCCCTGCAAGGGAATAAACAGATTTGAGGCAGATCTCCACCTTGCGGTCAGTGACATCCTTCAAGGATGACATCGAAGGCATAGGCAACATGGCACTTTTGACTAGGCGTGTGACATGTGAATCCACTTGCGTAGGGGATTCCCACTTAGAAAAATAATTGACCGCAAACGGATAAGCCACGGCTAAGCGCCTCTGGGGCAGAAACCGCTTACCTGGATTTTTCCACGCCTCCTCTAAATGATCCACTAATTGATCAGAAAGAGGGAACGCCGTAGCCTCACCCTTAATATCCTTAAAAAGGCATATATGAATGTGGCCACCGAAGGATCAATATCCTCAATAACTAAAGCCGTGCAGACCGCTCGAATAAGACCAGGGATATACACCTTGGACTTAGCGTCCGGCTCTTTGGTACGGAGAGGTTCTTGGTCAGATAGATCCAGAATCTCCCCATCATCTGACGTCTCATCGTCATCTCCATAAGGAGCAGATAACAAGAGATATGGTAAGAACTTACCTTTGTTATCTCTGTTTCTACGAAGTCCATAGGGTCCACAGGGTTGACCTTGGGGTATAGGTTGGGAACCAAATCCGGGCACCACGCAGTTAAAGCTTTTAGCTCCCAGGATGCACTTGGGTCCACTCTCCCTATAACCCCACCCCCCAGCCAGAGGCACCTCAGTTTGTAAGTAGCCAAAGGCCGGAGGAGGAGAGAAAAAGAGAGAGAAAACTGGAACACTCTAGAACCATACTCACAGAAAAGGAGACGGGAAACCGGTGACCAGTAACACAGCCCATATGAAGCCAGGTGCGTCAGGGTGGGCGCCCTGTGGACCCTATGGACTTCGTAGAAACAGAGATAACAAAGGTAAGTTCTTACCATATCTCTTGTTTTCTACTTCAGGGTCCATAGGGGGTCCACAGGGTTGACCTTGGGGATGTCCCAAAGCAGTTCAACCAAGGGTGGGGACGCTCCTGTGCTGAGAGGAGAATCCGTCGCCAAAAAGGAAGCATCCTGAGAGGCAAAGGAAACCAATGCCTAGAACCTTAAAAAGGTATGGACAGAAGACCAAGTGAACACCTAGTAAGGCAAAACAGCCGAGGCGCCACAACGAGCCGCCCACGAGGGTTACATGGCCCGAGAAAAAACAAGCCTCAACGACAGAAATGCCTACCCATGGGTAGGCCCCTGAGGAAGACATACGAGGCCATCCAGCCAACATTTCATTATAGGCCGGCCATCGTTTCCTGTGAAAACCAGAAACCGCAGACCACCAATAAGGAGTCCGATTACCATAAGGAACTTGAACGGATCATATAAAGCCAAAGAGGCCGGACCACAGTCAATGAGGCCACACCAGCCGAGAAGACTGGGGACTGAATGGCCGTACCATAAGTTCCAGAAAAATATGGAACCTAAAAACCACTCTAAGAAGAAATACAGGGCGAGAGCAACTCACACCCTGACATGATGCCCTCCAGAAGAGGGAGCCACATGAGAACGCTCCCAATTCAGACACTCTCCTGGTTGATTTAAACACCCTGAGAGAGAGAGAGAGAGAGAGAGAGCTTAAACAATAGACCATGTAATGGCTATCACAACCAGCGGTTCCATTGACTGTCCCCGGAGGGAACAAAGAACCACTACTAACTCCCCAGGAGTCCCTAGGGAGGACAAGTGGAGGCATAATCCAGAAAACACTCCAAAGGATGAACTGGATACCAGAGCGGAGCAATTCCATATCTTAACCATACCGACAGTGTAGAGATCCGCACTGTCAGGAAGGCCAGGCCAAGGGTGAAACCCAAGCCAGCCGCAAGGAATGCCAGAATATCTGAAAATCCTGGACACCGGAGGATCGTATCGACAGGTACGATACCATAAGAATTATGTATGCCACAGTCCGTGGCAGATCCCAGCAAAGTCTGGCCTATCTGCTCTAAACATCTCAATGAAGACAGAGCCAGGGAAGCCCTAGGACCACAGTAGGGGCGCAGTCAAAGACAAACGATCCAGGTCCAGGGAAAAACAAGGACCCGGAGACAACAGGTCCAGATAGTGAAGCAGTAGGAACGGAGTATCGATGAGGAGACTCCGAAAATCTTAGTACCAGTGATGTCTGGGACGAACTGGAGCCCCCAGAAGGAAAGCCCCTCCGTCTCGAATTAAACTTCCGAAGACCTCGAGGAAGAAGGGAGACCGGAGGACACAGGTACACAAAGTGGAAGGACCACTTCACTGACAAAGAGTCACTGAAGGTAGCTTCAGTACTCCTGGAGCTGGACTGTAACACCGGTAATGTGTGATCAAGTCAGAAGGCCATGAGGATCAATCCCCTCAGGGAGGCCCCCTCTGCTCACCAGGAGTTGAAACCTCTCTTGGAGAAGAGACTAGTCCCCGGGATGCACGTCGCGACGGCTGAGGAAGCCCGCTTCCCAATGGAGAGCTCCGGGAATAAACACTGCAGAGTTGGCCAGGAGGAGACCCTTGGACTATGTCAGAATGGATGACATACCTGACATTGCCACCCAACTACCAGTGTTGCCTAGATGGAAGTCACTGTTGTGACACTGTCGGACTGAACCTATTCAGGTTTACCGTGACATATGGGTTAGGTCAGAGTGAAGGTCCAAGACAGCCTAAAGTATCAACAAGTTAAGTGGCAGGGCAGAAACGACAGACGTCCAACTGCCCCGAAACGAATGCGGACCAGACACTGTCTGTAGCAAAGAACACCCTGGACGAGATGGCCATAGCCACCCGGACAGAGACCAACTCGCCTCCGGAGAAAGTATCATTGTTCGAACAGCGATCCGATTGGGAAAAACTCGATCCATCTGGAGGGGAGTCAATTATGGCAAGGCCTGGAATGGAACTGAGCACATTCCACCCTACCAAAAGGTAGACACTCTGGTAGACCGCGCATCACAAAGAGTAATGACATATGTCGAATGTGTAGATATCCGCACACTCCAAGTTGAAGAGTGGAGATCTTGTCTTACGCCAGAAAAATTATCAGAGTCTGAGAATCCAGCAGTGCTCCCAGATGAAGAAAACCCTGTGAGGGATGTAGGGAGGACTTTTTCTCCGTTGACTAATTATCTGTGCCGAGAAGAAGCCACGGTTATCCTGACCTGGCGGTAAAGTACCTTGGTGATCTTGCTAAAAGCAGGAGACCGTCCAGAGAAAGGAGCATTCGGATACCCTGAACAGGTGAACTGTCAGAAAATCCATAAGGCTGGTAAACCCCGGTGGAGTTGAGGACAGTCCCAAAAGGCAGAGCCCGAAACTTACAAGTGTTGCTGTGGCACAGCAAACCTGAACCCATGCTGATGAGAGGGCTCTGTACGTACCCGTAGGTACGTATCCTGAATACTCAGATATACCCTAAAATCCCCAGGTTCCAAACGTCGGATGATGGAGCATGGACGATTCCACCTGAGTCCAGGCACCGTTGGAATCTGATTCAGAGATTTGAGACAGAGTATAGGCAAATGAGGACCAGTCGGTCACCGCCCCAGAAAGAAAGTAGAACAACCAGTCCCTCACTGAGATAGAGAGGCTGGCCGAAATAGCTCTGCTTACCACAAAGACTGTATAGCTTTCTGGGATTGTAAGGCCCTGATCAGGTCTGAAGAAGGGCCCGTGTAACAATGCCTGTGAGGAGGCCGCCTGAGCAATGAGAGGCCGTTGAGAATCAGTACCTCACTCTGGAAATTCCCCAGATGTAGACCTGTCCCGTCAGGCTGAGGGTATATCCTCAGGTGTAGAAACAGGGTCGTCCGGAAGTCCAGGACTGCTCGGTACTGGATATGGTGGCCCCCATGGAGGCCGACAGCCTAGGAAAAAACAGGCCTTTAGGCTGACCCTGAGGACAAAAAGACTTAACAGAGTTAGTCCGAATGTAGTGGGAGTAGCTAAAGACGGTATCTCCCCATTAGTGATACTGCCAATGATGCAACGATCTTGTCAGGACCAAACAAGATCTTCCCCATGGAAGGAGTGTGCACCTCTGCTTTCCCATAACACAGCCATAGGGTACTGCGGCGGATACAGACGCCGCCGAAACCCTGAAAGTTAGAAGACCGGCATCCCATGAGGTAATCCCACATATGACCACTGCATATTTTATGTGAGCGGCAAAAGATATTTGAACCTCAGACGTGTTGGAGGGGAAAAACATCACAAAAGCATCACCATGCGATGTCCATGGTAGGACGGGCAACAGGCCCTGAAAACGAGTACATTGATTTCAGGCAAAGTTACCACCTACGGATCCGTAAAATCCGTCCAGGCCTGGATGGGAGGCGTATTAATGCCTGTAACCCGATGATTAACATACAAATCCATCCCAGAAGGGGATTTCCATTACTTGTGAGGAGCCTCAGGGAATGGGAAACAGGAGGCCTTTGTGACTCCTCGTATCTGGCGACAGCCAGACTCCCGCTATGAGATCCACCCGCTGGGCAGAAAACGGGAGATGTATGATACAGGTGCAGGATCGACATTCTCTATATCCAGAATGAACCTGGCTACCAGCCCCAAAGCAGGGATAATAATACTTGAAATCGGCTCCCCCCATGTGAGAGGGAAAGAGCCGAATATACCATCCAGTTCACGGCAGAGCCACTGGTCAGTAACCACAGGGCGTATATCACGCCAATTAGTATTTCGTATAAAACGACATCCACCAGGGTGGCCGTTGTGGTAATCCCTGCAAGGGGAATGACAGACCGATGTGGTATCGGAGGTAATTCATGTACTGTGAAAAACCCCGGCGGGGAGCGACAGTCTGTTGCACAGGGGTAAATTGCAAGAAATTGCGAGATACCCCGAGTTCAAAAGGGCAGTATGGTGAAGTAACTCCAAGCGAGTGACGACAATGGGGCCCGCCCGGCGATCCTCAAAGGAGAGGATCCTGAGAAATAAACCGCCCTTTAAGGGGGTCGTGCAAGGGGCCCCGCACCAGATGGTGCCGCATACATAAACCTTTCTGAGTTAAAATCCTCCGCACTAATTCCTGCAGGCTATGACTTGCAGGATAGCAATAATGGGTGCAGTATCGTGTGCAATCTCCTGGTCAGATATATCTGACTATCTTGACGGAAATATTAAGCAGCGCCATACCGGTCCTGACTGACGCTAAGATTAGCTGCAGGGACCCATTATCAGCGTATGCAACTCACAGTTCCATCTAAAATATGGCAACGTGCAGCACGCAACAGTATGTGACAAACCTCACAGATATTAACAAATATATATATGTGAGGTCTCAGAACCACCCCAGGTACACCTGTATTAGGGCAGATAAAGAAAAGGGATAGATATACACTGACAGGTGAGAGAAAAAGCAGACAGTCAGCACTAGCATAAGTCACATACAATGCAGAAAAATATATATACATACATTTGCATGACATATAATATACTGCACAATGTCGCTACATTCAACTGCCCAGATTCAGTGTCTGGGAAGGCTATAGCGCTGTGTACACTCACCCAAAATGGCCAGGTACGCAGGGGGACTGGGCTCACTGACATCCTAAGAGTTCTGCAGCACCACAGAGAGAAAATGGCCACTGGAGACCTCAGAAGAAGCGTGGCCCGCGGAGGAAGCAGCTCAGCGACGCCAGACTGTATTATTGAAAGGCGCGCTGAGCTGAGGGGAGGAGCCGCTAGACAGGGAAGGCTTCCTCCCTTGGCTAGCAATTAACCCCCCGGGATGCCGGCTCCCGCTGCCGCTATAATCCCTGGTGGGCTGTGGACACGCGGGGTATGCCTCCATGGAGGGGGAGCCCGCCGCCACCGCTAGCGCCTCCGGTCTGTCCCCAGAGACCGGAGGCATAAGGCTGCATATTCACACGTGGATCACCGCAAGCGGTGACCACGCGACTTACCTGTCCCCGTCGATCCGGCAGCAGCCCAGGGATTCCTCCAGAGCCCGGCTAGTACAGACTCTGGGGTCCCGCTGCGATCCCCAGATCTGTACTGGCGTCGCAGCGCCGGCGGGGTGTAGGAGTGGCAGCTCAGACGTCCATTGGACAGTCTGATGCTGCCGCTCTGAAGAGTAGTAAAAAATAATAAAATAAAACTCTTTTAAGCTTAGGGGCTGCTAAGCAGCCCCCCTGCAGTAACGGTGACCCAACTCCGGCCGGGCACCAACTTAAACTGAGGTGCCTCTGGCTGGGGGGTGGGGTTATAGGGAGAGTGGACCCAAGTGCATCCTGGGAGCTAAAAGCTTTAACTGCGTGGTGCCCGGATTTGGTTGCCAACCTATACCCCAAGGTCAACCCTGTGGACCCCCTATGGACCCTGAAGTAGAAAAAGACGCCACCGGCCGTTTATGAGGCCACAACACAGACTCCCTCTGTAAAACATCGGACAAATGCTGAACCGATGTAGTTAGAGTATTAACCCACGTAGGCTCCGGAGAAACCTGGGAAGGGACAGGGACACTGTGGGGTACCATCGTCTCGGGAACTCCCGCATGGGTGACGACACCACTGACTGCTGGGACAAACCCTTCAGGGTAAACGCAGGTGGCGGAGCTAGCTGGCCCACAAGGGTTGTAAGCGCCTTAGCGAAACAAGCCCAGGGAGGTTCCTGTACTGGGACAGTGACCATAATCGGCCGTGACAGTGCCAGGCACTGGGGACATAACCCCTCCGCATTACCCTCCCCCTCCGCTATTGGTACCTTACATTTAGTACACATGAGCTGGAGAGGAAAGTCAGTCTCAGACATGATGGTAAGTATGTGACACTCACACCTATACGTATTGGTATAGTGTGAATAACACCCTGCACACCGCGCGGGCTTTGAGCAGAGCAAGATCAGGGACAGTAATAAGGCCGACAGTAGAAAGTGAAAGTACAGACAGCAGGCTAGCAGATTAGTCACATACAATGCAGAAGAAACAAATCCCTGCACTATTAGCGCTGATTTTCAACTACTCAGACCCTCAGGCTGGTAGGACTCAGCGCTGCATACACTGACCTGTGACAAACGGAGGAGAGGTATGCTGGGGGACCCAGACCGCAATGCCACTGCTCACAGGCTTCCAGCAGCGTTCACCATGCTTCAAAGATGGCCACCGAGGAGCAGGATGAAGGAGCCGGCCTGGGGGAGGAGCGCTGACACACTATGGCCAATCAGACAGAGCAGAGAGGCTGTGCGCAGCAGGGGAGGCGCCGGCTGTGAGACAGGGAAAGCGCGCTCCCCTGGCATGCATTTAACCCCAGGGACGCCGCAGCGCATGCCGCTCAGCAGCGGCCCGCTGTCCCAGGGGGTAGTGGAAGCGCAGGTTGGTCGCCTGGCTCCACGCTGCAGCCAGTCCCCAGGGAGCCCCCTGCCTGGGGACTCAGGACCATGTGACCAGCGGGGACCCACCGCAGGACCCCGCTGCTTACCTGCTATCCCCTGGGATCCGGCCATGGTCCAAGACATCTGGGGGCACCGCTAGCCGTGACCCCAGATGTCTACCAGCATCCCCGGATCAGTACCGGCGGTCTGGTACTGGCGGGGTGTAGGGGAGACGGCATGGACAGTCAGTACTCCCAGATGTGCAGCCAGCGCTGCCTTTAAAACGAACTTCAGGGGCTCTTCATAGCCCCCCTCTGCACAGTGCCTCAGACTCCGGCCAGGCACCGACGAAACTGGGATGCCTTGGCCCGGGGGCGGGGTATAGGAGAGGGACCCAGATGCATCCTGGGAGGCTGAAAACTTTAACTCTGTGGTGCCTGAAGACTGAAGTCATCACCTATACCCCAAGGTATCCTGTGGATACCCTATGGACCCTGCGGTAGAAAATTAAATACAAAAAGGGAAAAAAAAAAAGATCCACAAAAAAGGTAAATGGACGTACAGGTGTGTCCTCACACATCATTGCTCCACTCGCTTCAAACAGCCAAACGCCAGCTCCTGTGCCACTCAGCTAGTACTGGGCGTCTTTTATTGCCAAAAATGTGTCTTAGTTGCAATACAATGCGACTAGGACGCACCAGGAGATGAATTGATATAACAAGCGAAACTTGTATATCTGCGTGTGACTGAGTCTCATTGTACATGAAGTGCTATGATGCAGCAAATGCAGCTTTTTTCCCATTACATGTTCCTTTGTCTATAGACTCAGTTACACACAGATATACATACAAGTGTCACATATTAAATTAATCAGCACAGTCTCCTGGCACCTCCTAGTCCCATCACATAGCGACTCGTATGCATTTTCGGCAATAAAAGACGCCCGGCGCTAGCCAAGTTGCACCGGACCTGGTAGCTCACTCACGTCAGGCATATCGCGCTGCATGGCGTAATACATACAAAATTATGATATAAGCCCAATCCATAAATAGAATATAATTATAAAACTAAAAAAAAGTATCTAAGTTTTTTTCTAAATAACCAAAAAAAACCACACTACTTTAGACATAATACAAGACAACAATGTCGCACAGAAAAAAATAAAATAAAAGACCTACAGATTGGAATTTCACTTGGCTGCTCTAATAAGTTACTCTTGTTCTTTCGAAAATGTGTCTGGTCATGAAGCTAACCAGTTAACTCTTTAATAACCTGTACTACCAGGCTTGATATAAGAAGAGACACTCACCCTTAGCAGTGAAGTAGAAACAAATGGCAAACTGTGGTTTATGGGAGCTGTGCAGAAGACATATCGTGCCCTTAAGTTCAGAGGTATATGCTGGATCATGTCAGCGATCAATTTAAAGTCTTCAATATTGCACACGAAATAACGCCCGTCCACCTGAGAGAGACTCACAAATATGTCCTAAAAGTCAAGAGAAATTAAAACAATGTAGTAAGTGATGCTGTCATTAAGACAAACCAACCATTAGTGGCTTTTATTAGACACCATTAATTCTAATTCTCTTCCCATTACAAAGGCTTTGCTATTCCTGGTACGCCCTGTCCATGTGCAGAGCTGTATAATTACTTTATGGGGTCAGTGCAAAGAATATAATATTATATACACAGCTGTCAGGAGGACTGAATAGGAACCGATCGCCTTAAAAAATAAGGAGTTTGAAATAGGGAACAAGGAAATTCTCAAACCCCTAATATTACATACACTTATACATTACATGCAGATGTTACCTATAAAAGGAATAGATTATAAGACAGGGACTCTGCAGCATACTCACTATGAGGTTGGACAGAGTAGCATCAGGCAGGTGATAAGCAAACATTTCTATTTGTTCTGCAGTGGGGTGCAAGCCCGCAGCCTAATGAAAAACAAAAATATGGTCAACAAGAAATAGCTAGAATACCTTAACTGGCTTTTAATGTGAGTATATGTAAACTCCGTTTGGCATCTATTTCTCATCGCTAAAAGGAATTAAAACTACAACTGAAATCCTCAGCGGTCTGTAGGGCTCACACACAAGTTTGTATGGGTCAGCTGTGAAATTGCTGTGTTGATAGTAATACATTATGGACACATTTCCCATTCAGGATCTAGAACAACTTTTTAGGTCTGTAGAAAGCTACAGTGTATGCACCTGTATTTCTGAGATGGGCTTGCTCAGAATGTCCTTCAGCCGCACAAGGTCATCCTGCAGCATGGTAGTAACTTCTCCTTCCTTAAATATGGAGCTGAACCTGCCGGCTCGTCCTGCAATCTGAAGGGCCTGGGAAGTGGATATGATATCAATCTCTTTCTCCCCCTTATCATTGAGAGTTGGTTTAATCAAGGAATTGAATATGATCCTTTTTATACTCCTAGAAACAAAACAAAAAAATATATACTGTAGAATACTCATTACCTATAACGTGGATTCTCTAGAAAGGATTTATGTAATATGGCCACTAGACCTATAACGCATGCAAACGAGACATCCTGTTCTAATGTGACCAAAGGCAATAGGACTAAACAGAGTAAAGCGAATACTAATATAAACATGTCAGATTCCATGTAGTACAATCTTGGCATGAGCCTTAATTTGGACTGATGCAGGGATGGACTGGGGCTGTAGCTCAGCCCTGGCAGTCCACCCTCTGCCCCCGTCTCTTCCCAACCCATCACTGCCGTGGCAGCCCTTCCCTCCCAGATAACCTGTATCCAGCAGCGTTGGCACTTCCGGCACACTGGCAGAATGGGTCTTGCGCACGCGTAGATTCCCGATAATCGGGAATCTGCAATCAGCAGTGAACTCGCATTCACTGCTGAATCAGGCCCATAGAACATATAAAAATTGTGGAACACCACACAGATTCTATTCAACAACCACCCTATGAATACACAATCAGTATTTTGCCTCAAAAATTTGTCTATGAAGGGGGTGTGCTACCTACTACCGTTATTCATAGATACAGCAGAGAAAAGGCTTTTCTTGGCTGTATCAGGCCCATAGAACTCAGGTTTCTTAAAGAAACTGCTGCAAGAGCCGACCCCTGACACACCTGTCTGCATTTTATGAATATGTAAAACAGATGATGGTTTATGGGCAGCAGCACAAAAGCTATTAGAGCTCTGTGAAACACCAACCACCTGTGGACTTACAAATCATTCAGACTTTAATTTAAACTGCTGGCTCCAATTGGCCATCTAACCCTTTATTCATTCCCTCACAATGACTTCATCTCTGATAAGGTTTGTGTGTTCAGCCATGGAATTCTATTGTGGAATTTAGTGACCTATGCCCTTCTCCTGTGTGCACAGTATGAGAGAGACTACAAAAAAATGTAAATTGATTAATACAGTTAACGTGCACCTCTCACCATGACATAAGATTTTCTGATACAGAGCTACCCATTCATGCAAAGCACAGCTAAGGGTTAATGCGTGGTGATCGCTGCTTTGTTCCTATTCACCTTTAGACAAGAGATTATAGAGCACCCAGTAATCCAGTACAATCACTATTTTTGCTACAGACACTCACTCAGCTCCCTGTCACATACAAAATCATCTCATAGGCCAGTTTCTCACTAAACGTTTTTAATCGGACGTAAAAAAAATGGGCGTTTTTTTTCCTGTGGATATGTCCCTTACACACACACACGGTTTTGTGCCTTGTGTATGAATTTTTTACCAATCTTTAACACTGAAACCGTGGACGGCAGCCGTCCTTGTCAGTGGCTATTCACGGCTGTAACATGGCGTCCATGCCTTGCTTGTGCCGGCTGAAAGCATCCATGTATTTACATGGTTAAAAAACCTGACTATTGCCGTACAGTATTTTGAGTTAGAGTGCGGTTACGACCATTTAGTGTGAAATCGCCCGTACGGGGAGATGTGATTTCTATGACCAAAACTACCAGTTTATGAAAAGGCATCGTGCACATTTACATTGTAATATTAGAAATCACTATCACAGGGTACAGAATTCCACAATAATTCACAATAGGGATTCATAACATCAAACATACCCCGTCAGTCTCTTTCCTGCCAGAAATGCTACACACAACGGAGAGGGAAAAAAGCCACCATCACTGTGATCGTAATACTTCAATGAAACGTTTAGCAGAGAAAACTCTCCCCACAACCTATTCATCTGTCATTTCCCGTAAACTGCATTGCGGATAGTGTCAGTTCTGTTATATATAGAGTGTGTGAGACAAGGACCTGACATCATGGCAGGATAGACACACTCTCTCTAATAAATATATATATTAGACACACACACACACAATATAAACACCGCAAGGCTATATTAAGTGGGAATACTCATGTAAGACGGGGAGGACATTCTTCCCAGTTTTAAGGATAAGATAATTCGCTTTTCAACAGTATTTAGTTTTACATAAAGAAATTTACAACTTTTCTCTACAGCTTATAAATACAAAAGTAGGCAGTGTTAATTACAACTCGATATCAAGTGCTTATACTGGGTACACACTGACAGATATATTGGCTGATCAATTGATCGCCCAATATATCTGCTGCACGTCGGCCAGTGTGTGCCAGCGATATGTCTGAACGGCGTGCACAGACGATGGACAGATATATCTGTTCATTGGCAGGGGTGTACGGGCGGTCTGCAGACTGACCGCACACACAGCGGCAGCCGCGGGGTGTAGGGTGGCAGGGTGCCCGCCCCCCCCCACCCACTGGGGCCCGCCCCCCCCACCCATGACCACCAGGACCCGCTGCAGCATGCAGTTGATGGTTGCTCAGTGTGTATGAACGACCAACATCTGCAGATCACTCGATCTGCAGACCTATCGCTTAGGTGTGTACCCACTATTAGAAACAGGTATTTACCTATAGTATTGCTTTAGAAAAAAAATACAGACAGAATAATAAATGTAAATATATAACCAGACTGTGCACAATAAAATCATCACCACAACAACAGTAATTTAGCATGAGAAACCATTGAGCACCTAAAGCTCCAATCAAAATTCAAATAACACTTACCTAGACTCTAGATAAGTGTTATTTGAATTTTGATTGGAGCCACTACTCCGATCATTAAGCTGGCGTTTATATATGATGCTAATTGTTCTGGAAACACTTCACACAAACGTACGGCAGAAGGATAAAAGTGTCCCAACAGATAAATTAGCGACAGTAAAATGTCAGAGGACCAGATAATAATGGTTCCTGCAATATTAGCATTGAAGGCTCTAACACATCTAAGCTAAAGCTGGGCATCCACTATACAATTTTCTGTCAGATATCTGTCTGGTTGGAATGAAAACCTGGTAATGTATGGGAGCAAATGACAGTCAAACATATGGTTTTAAACACTGAAAAAAGGACATAAAAAAAAAAAATGTTTAAATTGGTTACATTTGTGTGTTTTAATCAATTTGTCTGAACAACCATTTTTGGCTATTTTCCAATGTTTGTGAGCAAATGGACGACTGGCATTTGCTCCCATACATTACCAGGTTTTCATTCCAACCAGCCAGATTGGACAGATATCTGACAGATAATTGTATACTGGATGCCCAGCTTTACACTGCAGAAATCATTATCATCAGGTCCTCGGTCACTTTGCTGTAACAATTAAAAAGTATAAGCCCAGTGACCATTTGATCACAAGGAAGGGGAACACAGAAATGTAGATCAGGTGTCGCCAACCCGTTGCTGGCGAGTGACCGGTGGCTCGCAGCCGCAAACTGGGTAGCTTGCGTTACGGCTCTAACCTCACGGCGCACAAGCCGCACATAGGACGAGCATGTCACACGGTGCGGCGGCTGTCACTGCATGACAGACACTGCCAGCAGGCTCGCCGCTGACCGCGTTAAGAGAAGGCAGTGTTTGGTGGGAGTGTGGGACCAGGCCATCCACTGTCCCACCAGCATAATACATCCAGCAGCACCCTGAGAGGCAGCTTTCAACAGGCATCAGAGGTACAGATTGGGCACTTTGAAAAAGGAGTGTGGGACCGTAAAGCGAACGGAGATAAAGTCCCAGCCAATCAGCTCCTAACTGCCATGTCACAGGCGGTGTTTGACTGCAGTTAGGAGCTGATTGGCTGGCACTTTATCTCCATCCAAAGCTTAGTAGCTTTATCACTGTATTAATAAATGCATTGTTGTTTTTCTATGACAAATTTGGTTATTAGCCAGATTTTTGCTTTCAAAAATAAAATGTGGCTCTTCAAGATGTCTCATTTTTCTCAAGTAGCTCCCACCCCAATTAAGGTTGGAGACCACTGATGTAGATATTACATTGGATGGAAATGACATGTTGAACCTGATTCAGAGTTGTACAGAAAGCAGCCACAATTGCATCTGCTTCCCCTGCTCTGAAATAAATGTGAATCTCGTCCTGTATTCAGAGTTAGCCACACCTGCCCCTTACAGCCACTTGTGAAAGTAGCCGCCATCATCGTCATTTGCACCAGCCCTATCCTTGGGGAAAGAGATCAGACTGAAAGCAGGTGATCTCTGATTAGCTCACAATTCTGTCTCCTTGTTAACAAAACCCTTATCCTGCTTGCAAATGCCCTGTTACCACCCAGTTACACCCACCTAGATGTGAGTCAGAGACCCATATGAATCTGAATCACCTGTAATTACTGCATGTTGCATATACAGGCTTGATGCATGCGCAGTTTGCTAAAAAACAAAAACCCACAAAATTTGTCTGCAGATGAACTTATATGCAACTCAGAATAAGGCCCACTATGTACAAATAATGAAGAGGTTATCAACTATCCCTCCACAGTGCAATTCTTTGTGCAGTGCACTAACAGCGCATTGGGCAACATGGTTTTGCATAGACCGCTCCTTAAAAAAGTGGAAATCTGAAGATATCCAAAGGACAAAGCACCCTATTTGGTAGTTTCTTCCAAGTTAATCATTGCTCGCATTCAAAAGATAAATAATTGACAAAGTAATAATATAGAAATTTTACTCACAAATTCAGCCCCATTCCAATAGCATCTGTGGCCACCAGGATTTTACATGGATCATCTGGATCATTAAATTTTGTTGCCTGAGCAAGTTTTGTCCCTAGAAGAACAGGAAGAGCGTTAAAACGTTTTACAGTCAAACCGCCCTTTTACAGTTTTCAAGGGACCAGGAATAATCGGTGTAAAATCCAGAATAGTGCAAGATGAGAGAGAAGTCTAAAGTACACATTAGACTATATATTTGCCAATTTCCGACGAATTAGAAGAATCAAATCGTCCAGTGTGTATGCACTATTGCGCGCTCCCGTGCAGTTTGTCGGGTCTTCAGATCAGCAAGCAGCGCAGGCCAATGTGAAGATTCAAGGAATGACATTATGCGTCTTGAAGGTTAAATCAGGCGGTTATACACCAGATTGTGCAGTACAGACCACCCAATATATCGTCCAGTCGCATCTGCCGTCGCAGGGTACACAAATGGTCTAGTGTGTACCCAGTCAAATGAGTAAAAGAACACACACAAGACACTCAATACCACAGTATATCCATTATCACCCAATTAGATGTTAGAGAAAATCTATTTAGAATAAGAATAATTGATCGCGCCACCTACAAGTAAACGAAGGAAAGCAAAGACCTGACCAAACCATAAATGTGTGCGAAGCTAGTCAAAAATGAAGTCAGCAGACTAAAGTAAAATAAATTAAGGTGGGATCACAACAGTGCTTGAAATGTTAGTGGTGTTTACAGTGCTGGCAGTGGGATCAGGCTGAAGCAATGATGGAACTCTACTCCCCTGTCATATGGGAGCAATTCAGCTTTGAAGAGGCTTCAATGATTCTATGAAGAGCCCAGGCTCATCAACTTTTAAAAAACTAACAGCTGCAGAATTTTAGATAGTAAGTTATCCTCTCATGGTATAGAAAGGAAGATGTGTACATGAACATCTCATTCACCTGGCGGTAGGCTGCCATAAATCACAGCACACTGCAATCCTCGAGCCTCAATCTGCCGGCTCACAGAATAGATATCGTTCTTATTGAAGCAAACTATGCAGTCTCCAGGGTGGAGATTATCCAGTGACTGAAGTGCATGATCCAAGATCTTAATGGGGGTCAGTCTTTCGTAATTCCTCACCTACAAAAAAAATAAATAGAACCTCACTTATTACGCAAAAAACTGTGGTAGCGACCCTCTGGGTCTTATCACCAAGACTTGCTTTTTTTTTTAATTTGCTGGATTTCTAAACCATAGTGACAAACATCTACAGGCTGAACCCGATCATCTTCCCCTTACTGGCACAGTATTCAAAGATCATCTGCATTTTATAATCCATTGTTAAAATGGAAGGAAGTCAGTCTTCATCTTGGCTGGAGGCTATATTGTAAAGTCAAATAACTATCAACTAATCAAATCACTACAAGAACATTAGGTAAGACTGTAAGCATTATATTTCACAACTCATTAAACTTAGATCCTAATGGAAAGGAATGTTGAAGTGTATGGAGAAATACACACAATCGCAAAATTCTCCCTATATGATCAGACTGTAGTATGTGTGCTGCAATTGCTCAGTTCATCAGTTAGTCAAACATGCAGCAATGTAATCAAAACTTGTGTCTCTGGGAAATGCGGCCGGCATATGGGTCGCCCGTATACACGTTTACGCAACAATACATCTGCATGATATATCAGCATCGGTTGTGCTGCAGGGCCATCCTGATATGTCTGTGAACGACGTAATTCACAGACCTATAGGTTGTACACACCCACCAATGCACTTACGATATATCTTTAGTTGAGAG
Source organism: Taudactylus pleione (assembly GCA_031769625.1). Classification (NCBI taxonomy): domain Eukaryota; kingdom Metazoa; phylum Chordata; class Amphibia; order Anura; family Myobatrachidae; genus Taudactylus; species Taudactylus pleione. Next base: position 47,552,021 of record JAUIMM010000015.1, on the reverse strand, counting down.
TGTACCCAGCATTAGTCACATGATTTTATTTTACATTTACAAATCACATCATAGGAAATGCAGCGGAAAAGAAAAAACCCTTAAAAACCGTAGGATTTAAGGAGTAGTAGCTTCTTTTAACCAGCAGGTACTACTGCTGACACCCACAGGCTATAAGACGTTACTACACTCTATGGAAGTACAGTATCTGTGTTTTATTAATGAAGTTATGCTTTCTGAAACCTCATCTATTTAACAAATAGAAATTATAAAAATACAAGGTGAAACCATCCCATTCAAAGCAAAGGCATCTGGAGGCAGTGATCCTATGGAGTACAGCTTGCAATGTATTTAGGCGACAAGGGCACGTTAATGCTGGGCTCCAATATTGCACCTGGACTATGGGTCTTATTCAGGCGCATGTTTTCCTTTTGCAACTGTGGCTTGCCATTGTGTGAGACTAGCAGTAGAGAACGAGGCTGGAATGGATGTGGAGTCACGGGCAGTGCCCATAAAGGCGCAGCTAAAGTACAGAGAGGGCATGGTGTGGGTGTGTAGTCGGAGCTCGTTTAAATGGCCGCAGAAAAGTTCACATAAATCCTCCTGCAGGTGTCTGAGTTGCATGTGCTCAGACACTGGTGAAATTGCAAAAATTGATAATGATGACTGCATGCGACTGGTCACACACAGCAAAAACACAATTTCAGAACTCAGTGAAGCCATGCCCCCCCAGTCACAATCCATCCACATCAGAACCAGGTACGACAAGGGGATGGAGTTGCAGCTGGAGACTTGCGTATGCAACTACAGTACCTCTGAAAAGGTCACAAAAATGGGATTTTGTGCAGATGCATTTTGTGAGGACGCATGCATCTTCCCCTGAATGAGCCCTGTGTGTGTATTCACTCTTTAATTACATTTGGAAGACAACTTATTAATGTTGTTCAGCATAGCAAAAAATGCCACACAAAGGACCATAGGTTTCAGCAACACAAGGAAAGAGAAGGAAAATAATATTACCTCTACTTCTTCCCCCGTAGTGTACATCAACTCTGTCACTAAATTAATAGCAGCAGACTCTCCACATATATGAACTTCTTGTGCCCGAAGCCCTGGAACAGAAAGGTTAGACGAATCCATTTTAAAAAATTGCATCGAAAAACCTTTTGATAGTTGGGCCAACAAGAGCGGGTAAGACAAAAAATGGTCACAAGTAACGCATTTACATCAGCAACTTGGATGTAGTTATGAGGAGACCAGCGGCCGCGATGCCGCCGGTCTCAATACAGACAGGGAAAATCCCGACAAGGGACTTAAGATAGGCGTTGAAATACTGACACCTATCTTAATCCTGACGCAGGAACGCCAGCCCGAACGAGGCAAGTCCAAGGCGCCCTTAGCGTTAGCCGTGGGAGGGAGGGGGGTATTGGGGGTTAGGTTTAGGCATGAAGGGGGAGAGGTTAGGTTTAGGCACTAATGGGGAGGGGAGAAGGGGGGGGGGGGGGGTAAGTATGCCAACCAGCCAGCATTACATACCCATTCCCTTCCTTCTATGTGTATCTTTGAGGGCCACATTTTGAGTTTCGTATTTTGGAAAGTAACTTCTGGTGTTTGCAGAAGTTTAACAGCATTGAGTTATGGTGCATACACACGGTCAGATATTTCTTCAGGCCTGAACGATAACGATTTCAAAAATCGTTCATATCTGAAGGAAAATCTGATATGTTTGAACGATGAACGATGAGCGTTCCCGATGGTCAGATAACGATATCTGACATCTGATGTGTTTGCAGTCAGTTTTGGACGATTTCAGTCATTTTAATGCAGTCAAAAACCAATCGGTCAAATTGTTCATCAGACACATCTCAGCGGTGGTTATCACCCCCCTCCAATACTTCTACAGACAAAAATAAATGAATGCCCCTTACCGAGGAGTGCTCTGGTCCATGCCCAACCTCTGCTAGGATCTTTTATCATTTGAATTTCATCTATCACCGCGACCTCATCTTTAAAAAGGAAGAACATAAAAATAAATCAAATCACTGGTGGACAAACATCAAAGGGTCTCCATAACCTCACAATCATCAGAATATATGGAAATCCACAACGATCATGGATCTAATAGTCATCAACACAAGTTTTTCTTATTACACAATGTTAGAGTAACTTTGCCATTCATTCTAGGTGGTGTAAGTAATGTTACATACAAGGTGTATTAACGCTGCACATCTCTATTGTACACGCTGCATGTGCTGCTGCTTTGCCATCAGAATTGACATAGATCATCTCCTCCCCTGTGATTAAATCACAAGGAACTCCCTAGAAAGAGGGAAAATAAAAAAATAAATAAGAAAAACATCATAAAAACCATAGAAAACACACAATACTCCTGCTAGCAAACAAAATAGCAAAAAAAATAAAATATATATGATTTAAATGGCTGCTAACGCATTATTGCACCCTGACAGCTGTTGTTCGCCATACCCGACACACAAACTATAGTGTACAAACAATAAGTTACTCAACCAATTTACAGGTAAGCAACAGGTGCTGGAAATGTATGGGCTAATACAAATGTAAGGAGGCCTGGAAATGCTGGTCTTTCCAGTGCATACACCGGTTTCGGTGAATCATCTGGTATGTTTTACTCCAAATGTAAAAGTAAATGAATATATGCGAGTATTCATACTGTTTAGTTAGGACCATCGGATTAGCATACACACCTTGAAAGTGGAGGACGGCTTGTCCTAAATTTGCACATGCTGGCAACTTTAAAGAGAATTGTTTGTAACAAAGCTGGAGTACTATGTGAGGTTATTTTTATATATTTATATATTTATTATATATATCTGTCTTCTGAGCAGCGCTTGCTAACTGTGATTGGTTGAACAACTTCTAAACTACTGCCTTTCATTTATAGGTTTGGTTTTTATTTGCAGACTAGGCAATAGATTGAAGAAATTCAAAATAAGTCAAATGACATCAATGAATAAAGCTGGGACTGTTCGTGGACGAAAATCCCAGCATCCTGATTGGTTGAACATGCTTCCTGTCCAATCAGGTGTCATATTCAGGTTCAGTGGGCCATCGCTCCTCATCCCTCTGTCAAATGCAGCACCCTGTCAGGGACATCCCTAATGCATGGTGGGGTACTAACTAAAAAGGGAGCAATGTACAAAAGTAGGGATTGTTCTTCCTCCCTTCCTTTTTTTAATTTAATTAAAGTATTGCATTGCCAACAATCTGCTTTTGTTATTGCAAAGTTCCAATGGTGTATATACACATGAAACTACATCCCGAAATATCTTGCTTGGCAATGAGTTACTAAAGAATTTCTACAAACAAAACGAAACAAAAAAAATAATAAATTAATTTTCTGCATAGAAATAAATAATCCTGGTCTGGCACTGAAAAAAAACCAACATAATAAAACAATGAAAAAACCCAGATATAGTCCCAACATAACAGGTCCCATTTCTTACCTCTTCGTTGCTCTTTTTGTAGATCTCATGTGCAAGCAGTTTGAGAGGGCCACAGTATATTCCTGACTTGGCACCCAGATACCTCTGTATTGCATGATAGGTTTTACCACTATTTGTAGGCCCAGAATGAAAAATGATCTTGCGTTGAATAGATCTCGCTTCAGGATACCTATTGGCAAAAGTTACAGTCATTGTAATTACAAGGTGTGCCAAAACAGATTCATAAATGCAGGTCACTATAACTGTGCAGTAGAAATCCATTTCATCTATATAATAAAGAATGTGGGTTCCAACTGTGAAGTTATGGATTTATTCCCATCTCCCTGCACCAAGCCCCTGTCTTATGCGTTTCACATGGGACAATTAGAACAGGAGAGCACTGTTACAATGATGGGATCTACAGCAAGAGAGCTGATAGTGCATACTTTATATCACAGAATGTCATAAGTTATGAATGTACACTACTCATCTAATAAAGGCCAGAGGATGGAGATCTTTGTTAGAAGTAACTCTTCCTAACATTAAATGTCAAGAAGGAAATTCTTCCAGAAATAATATTTCATTTTTCACTTTATTTCATTATCCAAATAATCATGAAATTATGCAGAATTGACAGACTGCCAGTAATTGCCTTATTATAGTGTTACTTCTCACACGTCCCAGATACAGCAAACATGAAAGGAATGCATGCAGATACCAAATCCTTCGTAAGAATCTCTGGTTCATACAAATAAGTTCCAAAGGTAAACACTTCAAGCATTGATTCAGCAATTATTTTACAGATCGGCCATTGGAACCCTTAATATAACATGCAGATCTCACCACAATCCTGCTGGGCACTAACAATCAAGTCCATACAGCCGATGACACAACGCAGTACTATACATCCATTATGGAGGTGTCAGAAACATTTGTCCAAGAAAAAGGCCGTATATACAGATGTGTCCACATACATCTAGCCTCAACATGCCACACAACGTGACTTGCTTGGCGTGTGAGCCCCCAGGTTCTGTGCAACTCTGCTAGCATCGGACATGTTTTTTTGCCAAAAAACCCATCTAAGTCGCAATGGGATGCAACTAGGACGCACCAGCAGACTATGCTGATTAATTTGATCTGTGTGCACCTGAGTCTGTATATGAAGCACAATGGAACTTGGAATGAAAAAAGCTGCGACCACTACATTGTAGCACTTCATATACAGATTCAGAGACTCAGTCGCTTACAGATATTATTACATTTTATTTATAGGGCGCCACAAGAGGTCCGCAGCGCCGTACATACAGTAAAGGGTACACAGAACATTACATTACAATACAGTAACCAACTTATAAACAGAGCACAAGTAACAATTAGCAACCCAATTCTCCATACACAGTACAGCTCTGAAGGTGAAAGGCCGTCATGGAAATGCTGTGAGACAGTGGGAAGGAGGGCCCTGCTCCTAGGAGCACACAATCTAGATATACAAGTGTTGCATATCAAATTAATCAGCAGTGTCTGCTGGTGCGTCTTAGTCACATCACATTGCTAATTAGTCGCATTTTGGCAAAAAAAAAAGCAAAAAAAGACACCAGGCGCTAGCAGTCTCGAAGAACCTGGCGTGCTGAGAGGGGGCTTTTACCGCGACTGCAGCAAAGTTGTGCAAGAACACATCTGTATACACAGAGGCCACCGTACTAACATGCACTCCACCAACATTTGGGGCCGTATTCAATTGCCGGCGAAAAGCAGAGATCGGCGAAAAGTTCGACGGTGACGTCATTTGCCAGGCAAGAACTTTTCCCCCTATTCAATTCCATTGACTTTACGCTGGCGTGAAAAATCTGAGCCTTCTAACCAGCGGGAAAGATTTGCCTCTGAAAGAAGGCGGAAAAAAGTGCAGAATTTGGGGTTTGGGGTGCAAAGTTGCGGCAACACCCCTGCAGCCTTGTACAGTCCCCAAAAGTTAAACTGCCTCAAAAAAAAAAAAGTTTAAAAATTACTTTAGAACACCCAAAAAAAAAAGTACTTTCGTTTTGGTGGTGAAAAAAAAAAGTTGGGGGACAAACTTAAAAACTAGCGAAATAGACTCCAGGGGGTCCTCCAAGTATGCCAAAGCTGTTTTTTGGGGGATTGCAGGTGCATGCTGAAGGTGCTTTTTTGTAAAAGCTAACTTTAGCGATTTTTAACCATGCTTGCACCCATTTTCATATTCCCCAAATTTGCTGGGACTACTTATTTTTGCCCCAAAAAACCCCTCCTAAATGCTATTCTTCACCACTTGTGCAAAGACGCTAAGTAGCACCATTTGAGAGCAAAAATACCTTCAGAAGGGCTATTCGGGGGATATCCATAGTGATTCCCCATGTCAGTGCATCTATTGGGGGGTGTCAGGCTGATTTCCCCAAATCTGACAGGACTTTTCACCTGTTTGAGTTTCGCCGGGACACGTTTTCGCGTCATTTGCAATTTAATAGGGCGACTCGCGGTGAAGAGTGCGATACTTTTCTGGATCCAAAACTGGCGATGACGGCAAAAAAACTCTGGCATGCGAAAAGTCCTGGACTTTTCGCTGGCAATTGAATACAGGCCATAGAGGCAATTACAAAGACACCTCTATAACAGTGGCAGGTGGGGAGTTTGACTAGGGCGGTATACCTGTCAAACTGTGACGAAGGTGTCCTAAGGCGAGCTAAGGGAGGACAGAGGAGGGCCGATATGTCACATCTGTTCAAATCATTTTTCTTTATCATACCTATTTAACATTAACACTATCAATCATCATTACTTCAATTAGCTTCACTACATTAAGCTTGCACTGTTCATCATTGCCTGGGGAAGCCGCCCTAAGGTGTGCAAAACGTGTAGCACCACCCCAGGACATTAGTGGTATTACACTTTTGGGAATATATTTCATATGATCTATTATGTTATTCTATGTAATCTCATAAATTCTTATAAATATTTGAGAACTGACCAATTTTTACTCAACTCGTTTTATTGTAAAGTCTTGTTTTTTCATTACCAGTAAAATATGTACTTATTTAATACATTTTAAAGTTTGGCAGCGTATAATTACTCTATACCAAAGGAGTGCTCCAGGTATTTGCGTAGAAAGAAATGTGCATTGTAACCTATCATTAAGATGAGTAATATACCAGATTACCTACTGTGCCTATATCATATCCACACCGCTAAACACTAGGTTTTCTTGAAAACCATTGGAACATCAGGAGAAGGGACCTACTATACAACTTCAATTTGTGGTTGTAATATTGTCCAATGCGATTATACCATATAAAAAAGGTGACTGCAATATATGCACTAACTTATATCAAAGACCCTTTTACAGCGTACCCTACGATCTTTTGTTTAATTTCTCTATAAATTCATGGAAAGACAATAATATTGAAGACATTTCAGGTAAAACCTGAAGACTGAACACCCTCAATTTTCAGACTTTTAGGGACTTGTTGTTTATTTACTCCCTTTCTTGGATGTATTCCTGATCCTCATCACCACATGGTCCTCTAGTTTTTACACACTTGAAACTTCTGGGAAAGTAGGTGTTAAATTAGGAAGCTATATAGGCCAAGCACTTACAATAGTGACTGTGGTCTTTGGGTATAAAAAGATCCTGATCATCGCTCACATAAAAACCTCCAGGTCACATCACCAGTGCTTCCTGTGTGTTACCAACGGGACGAATCCATGTGTAATTAGCAATCAAATGCCCTCCGCCCCTGAGATATACATGAGCCAGGTATTTCTTAGAACACTAAGGAAGGAAGCATGGGATATAAGATAATAACCCCCTACACGGATTGCACTGAAAAGGGTTAATAACACCCCTGACCTGCCCCAAGATGAAAACACCCTTACCAATTAGGGGGTAACCGCAAGTCACTTATTTTGCGGAGGTCATCTAGACAGTCCAGCATTGGGAATATCTTTTTGGCATGTCTCATGAAGAATGGAAAAATATCATCAATGTGACCTACGTAAGGAAACAAATGGTTTGTAAATATATCACAATAGGACAATTGTGTTTTTGTCATAGTTAAAGGCTATATACCTCATCATTCGTCTCATCTAAGGGACACTCCAGACCGGGGATAGAGGGGGGCTCAGGAGTAGGCACTAAATAGTTAAACTATTGGAGCTGACCCCCCCCCCCCCCCCCCTTCCACACACATCAAACTCAGTAGCAGCATATCCACTACACGATTCCCTCCATGAGCGATATCATGTAGTATGTCCCTGGCAGTGGTGTGCTCAATGTCATTAACGACAGTGAGCATCCACACTGAGCGATATCAATCATGATATCGTTCAGTGACGTCATCCTCCCACATCCGTGTATTTGCAGAACCTGACAATATCGTCAGGTTGCCCTGCAACTACGGGCGATGATAGATGTCGTCAACAACCAGCAGGAGCGCGCATCGCTGGCCGTTGACGGCTTACCCACTGGCCGATATAATGAACGGTTACGATATAGTTAGCATTCATTTTATCGGCTAGTGGATACGCAGCATCACATTGGCCATTACCTCTGCTTGGCAGGTCTTGGAATTGGCAGCACTATCAGCCGGTTATCCTCTCCAGATTTTTCACTTTGACCAGGCGGTGCTCTTCTCTCTGCAGTCTTTTTAACGTAAGGTGGTTTCTCGCTTTCATATGAATCAGGAGATTGAATTACCTGTTTTTTGTCCTTCTGATACGGATCGGCTACTTGGATATAGCCCGGGTGTTGGGACTTATGTGGACCGGACTTTTTGGACAGTTTGAATGTCGGACGTCTCTTGGTCCTCACCTTCGGGGCTGGCCTGCATCCAAGCAATCCATGGCTCGCTGGGTTACTTCTGCTATTAAAAAGGCTTATGCTGCTTTGAGAGAACCAGTGTCTGACCCTATCCGGGCGCATTCTACTCGCTCAGCTGGTGCATCTTGGGTGGTGCAGCAGGATACCTCGGTTGAACAGTTGTGCAGCGCGGCCACTTGGTGCACACCTTCACTAAATGCAATTGCTTCCACATACTTGTGGCCAAAGTTCCAAGTTTTGGTCTTAAAGTTATGTGCACGGCTTGACTTGTACGTGACCCTCCTCCCGAGGCTTGCTTTGGGAAGTCGCACAGTTTGCAGAGTCATCCAGAAGAGGCGAAAGATTATTAGTTTGTACTCACCGTAAAATCAATTCCTCCGAGTGCATCTGGGGGGAACACTGCGTTCCCTTACTGGTTGTTATCTTAGTTGTGCATGTGGCACATTGTGTTTGTGTCTATTGTACTTTGTATTCTCCACTGATAAATTACTAACTGGAGGTGGTGGTAGGGCTTAAAGGGAAGGGGGGTAGTGTTCAGCTCTAATAGTTTCACTTTTAGTATTTTAGTGTCTGCTCCTCAACATCCCTCTAAATTCGCAGTCTGCAGTGGCGGCGCACAATCCCGCACACCAGTCTATCCCGGCGCCAGCATCCCGACGGGGAGGGTTAGGTTTAGGCTGCGGGGAGGGAGGGTTAGGGGGTTGGGGTAGGTACTCACCTGTAGGTGTTGGGATTGTGACCTAGTCGGGATGCCAACGTCGGGATTTTCACTGCATGGATCCTGAGCGCCGGCATCCAGTACCCAACCCATTTAACAGTGGATATCAAATGATAAAGATATTTATTTACTTTGGTAGCAGCCACTCCTGTGGAAACCCCGTCATTTGTCCCCTTCCCCATGTGCAACAGAACAAATGCTGGGGACACCAGGGAGAGCGCAATACCAAACAATGAGAATGTTGGGGATTTAAAACATGAAATAAAAGAGTGCACTTACCGATAAATCCCTTTCTCCGATTCCACAGGGGACACTGGAGTTCAAGACAGTGGGGTATAGACGGTGGTAGAGCAGAGCCTGGCACTTTAAATAATTCTGAAGTGTGACTGGCTCCTCCCCCTCTATGCCCCATCAGCCCCAGTTTTAAGAACTGAGCCCGAGAGGAGACGGTAAGGAGAAGGAGAAGACCACAGAACGGAGCAATACCGACTGAAGGAGAACAGAGGAACCCACTGCAGGGAACACATGCAGTCACACAACTAGATAAGGACCCAACAAAACGGCAGGAACGCAGCGCTGGGCGGGCGTCCAGTGTCCCCTGTGGAATCGGAGAAAGGGATTTATCGGTAAGTACCAAAATCCTGTTTTCTCCTTCATCCACTAGGGGACACTGGAGTTCAAGACAGTGGGGACGTCCCAAAGCCAACCTCCCGGGTGGGAAGCGCGGAGAACTTGCCGACCTTTCGGCCAACCGAAACAGGGACAGCCCAAGACTGGAGGCATGTCGTAGAGCCAGGAGACAATCAGGGCTCCTTTCTGAACAGTCACAGACATTCCACAACTTACAGCGTAAATTCAATGGAATACGGCTAGAGAGTAGCCGCAGATGAGAAGCATCAGAACACCGTAAGCTCAGCCAAAAACAGACCAAGCAAGACCGCTGGGAGCAGAAAACCCCAACTAGAATCCATAGAATGGTAGTAACATGAGAACAAAACTCGAGAAAACCGTACCAGCGACAACTACAGGAAGCTGCAACAGTCTCAGACAGCAGAATCCCAGCACTGCGGGACATCAATCATATAGATAAAAGTATAATGATACCAATATACAGAGACAGAGCTGAACCTGTCCACAGACTCCTAACAAAGCAAACAAGGAGGCAAGAGTCACGACCTAACAGTCGCCCTGAACTATTCTCGAGGTCCAACTACTAAAGGGTTGGTAACCAGTGGAAGGTTTAGACCATAGAAGTTGTCAACGAGTGGCGATCCCACTGGGCATGAGGCGGATACGAGAGGATTGAGACTACAATTCCTTCCAGTGGGTCAGACGGCAGTACCACCCCTCCTGTCAAACAGCAGACAACTTCCTACATGATGGTAGAGTGTAATCAGTACCAACTACTGGCCTGAACATAGTATGAAAACACCCAGGATACCCTTAGCAGAAAAAGAGCACGGATGCCAGCTCCACCCAGGGAGAGTTACCAATATAGGGAAGTATCCCATCCGCAAGGCTAAAGCACTAGGACAACTATGAAGGTACCATTCAGGTATCTGTCAGTGTGCTGAATTTATCAACAGATACTGAACAGGAAACAAACCAGGCCCCCTGTATGGAACATAGAGACTGTCACACTTTATAGTAAAGATGTGCATTAGCCCATAGATGCGCTTCAGTCCATAAACCCAACAGATTCCAGTAGAATAGGGTCACAAATCTCAATGTTACAACTATGCACCTACACACCAGGAAAGCTCTAAAGTGTACAGCCAACTGATTTAAAAGAACTGAAGGCCGCTAGGACAGCAGCTAGGGTGCGTAAGAGAGAATAACAGCTATGTCAGGATGCATGAAAAGGAAGCAACTTCCGAGGTATTAGTGGGGTAAGCCCGCTTACCTGTGAGCGACCAGAAGCCCTCTGGACGCTATGTAGAATGTCACTGACCTTATTCATCTCACAGCAACCCACCACGTCAGGTACAGAGAGTAGCCTCAGTGGGCAAAGATCAATGCTCTACAGCACGGACTTCAGTCTGGAGATGCTGCAGAAGAAAATACTGTAGAAACTAGCAAATTGTTAGTGGAGACAAGAAGGCCGTACAACAGGACACTATACCTGAGCCTGTTCCTTTAGGGATATGTATCCATATAGAGATTACACATACCCCAAAAACGGTCTGCCAGTGTATCCTTACATTAACACTTATAATGGTGAAGTGTGTATTACGCCCACAATCTGATACAACCCAGGCCAGACCCTGCCTATATCGGCGGGTGGCCCTAGGCCTCATGTAAATTAACTAAATAAGCCAGGAGGATGGAATAGATCCTGGATTCTCTATGTACTGATAGGAAATGTACCCAAGGGACCATCAGATACCCATTTTATTGAGATATGCGACAAGACAATAATATAAAGTACCAGAATCGATACTGGGAAAGGTACCTGTACATAGACATAGAATGCGTTAATTATCCCAAGTAAGAAGAGATATATATATATGTAGTGATAACGCCAGTCAGGGCCAAAAACAGATTTCTCCAATTATTAGGAAAATTCATACAAGGAACGGGAATATATCAGTATATATACACATACACACACATAAACTTAGCTGCATGAAAAGGCAAACTCTTTGAAAGGAAGAGTTAGTACCGACATAGTAAGTCAGTTGTCAAACTCCTGCACCAGGAGATCAGCACGCTACATACATATATACACACACACACACACACATATATCCCGCAATAGGAGATCAGCATGCTATATCTATATATACACACTGCATTCCTAGTGTCTTACAAGTTGGTTACTAAGTGCGTCCTAGAGTGTAGTTGTAATTAATAGGTCCCCCGAAGTGGACGCCGTAGATATAGACTGATGGAAACAGGACTATAACCCGAGGCGGGTGTAAGTACATATCCTTATATACATGTGTGGACATACAGGAAGGCCCCAGGACATGTATAGAGTCCATACTAGAAGCAATGCCGTAGGAGCCTGTGACTATCCTATGTAAGCTGCAGAACATGACTCTAGTCTATAGAGCCACCATATAATATGTATGGATATAACAGACAGCTTCTGGTAAACCCTGGCAGCTTTCCAGATGTGGAATAATATGTACCTTAATGATTGTGGAAGTATAGGCATACCTACACATATCCATAATTATATACATATACACACACACCACCCAATCCCTAGGGAGAGATGGTGTAAAGCGGAGTTATAGAACAAACTACCGGATCAGGAGAGTCCAGCCTCTCATCGCAGCATCCTCTTTAAATATGCTAGGCATCAGACATAAAACTGAGAAGAACATATCCTACCCCTGCTTTAATGGTAAGGATAAGAAGCAATATATATATATATATATATATATATATATATATATATATATATACACACAAATCCCCACATGCCTACGCGTACCTACATACAAGATTAGTAGGTGGCGATATAATTTGAAAAATATAACATGGGCAATAGTTAGAGCCATGGAAGGAACTGAGCCCCAGGTCTTAACGCCGGGTTTAGTATAAAATGCAAGTATATACATACATGTGGCTTACCTCCACGCAGGGAGACTGCTCATGTGCCGCGCGTGGCTGTCATTCTGCTACGGCTTTGGGGCAGGAAATGTTAGCAACGTACTATCCCAGACTGATTGCGATCCTGGGACCCTTCCGTTACCGGTGTACTCGCCTTATCAGGTGTGCCCTTCTGGCTCCAGATGATGGAAATCAAAAGATGACCTCAGTGATGCGAGACAGCAATGCCAACCACCACAACGGCCATATGTTACTACTTCGCGTTGTGTGTGCTGCCGAAGGGAATAAATAAGATATAAATCCATATAGATGCACAGATGCATACCTTCTAAGGTAAGCACCGAAGGCTGTTGAGATTTAACATATGTGCAGCCACATATATGCATGAGAAGAGTACGGCTCATTCTTAAGGTGAGCCAATGTGAGGCATAAGCCTGGGGATGGGACGCACCCTTTTTGTAACCTTGAGTTAAAGATATGCAATAACCGTAATTTCTGGCAGCAGCCAGAACAGTGGCCCCGACTATGCATACTATACACTTTTAGGCAGAGTGATCTCTGGCAGCTATAGATGCAAGAAACACACTGCATTATTCTGTTACACATCAAGCATATTTGCCCCAGATGTTCAATGTAATAAGCCTGCCGCACCTGGTATACCCAGGCGGTCTCCCATCCAAGTACTAACCAGGCCTGGCGCCGCTTAGCGTCCAAGATCAGACAAGATCGGGTGTGTGGCCGTAGGCGCTGATAGATATGTGGTGGGCAAAGTGGCATGGACACAACCTCTATATTAGGCTGTGGCATGTTCCTCCCTATGCTTCATTCTTTTTTTTTTTTTAAATATAATATTAAACCAGTACACTGCCCAGTTCCGTAGGGGAACTACCGACGTAACAGAGATGAGGCAGAGCCAGAATCTATATAAAGACTGCAGGTTAAATTACAAACTCCACAGTTGTGCCGTTAAACCTAATAAGACCAGGTGCTGTAGGTTTAAGTAAAGAAAAAAAAACGGGAGAGGCCATATGCAAGCACAGGGAGAACATACAAACTCCAAACAGCTAGGGCCGTACTGGGAATAAAACCCACAACCCTGTTAAGGGTTGCACCCCCCACAGAACTCCACAGTGAGGATGCAGGAGATGCTGGCAATAAGCCCCGGCTGGAGGTAATGGCGGCATCTGTGCACGCCAGCATGGACTAGACTCCGCCCCTTATCAATAAGCGGGCGGGGCGCAAACAATGGCTGGTATAGCAGGCATAATGCGAGTGGGGGAGCGGGAACGTAATAGCCAGCGCTGGTGCATCTTCATACAAGCACCGGCGCCGCAACCAGCAGCCGAGAGCGCTGTGAATAACAGCCTCGCTCTCCGGCGGCTGTGTGCAGAAGCCAGCGCTTCTACAAGCACCAGCACGGCAGGGAACAGCCGCGCTGAGCAGCTCCCTAAGCCGCGCCATGCGGCCAATTGTAGCCAGCGCCGGTGCAATCTCCGGCGCCGCAACCAGCAGCCGAGAGCGCTGTGAATAACAGCCTCGCTCTCCGGCGGCTGTGCTCCTCCCCCTGCAGAAGCCAGGGCCAGTGTCAAGCGCCAGCGCGGCAGGGAACAGCCGCGCTGCTGCGCAATGTAGACTCCCTTATGGGAGTAGCGGGACGCGGCAGGCTCCCTCTCCGTGGAGATAGAGAAGAGGGAGGATTCGGCTCTCGTGAGAGCAGCAGACAAACAGAGTGCTGTCAGCTCTATTAAGTCAGACAGCGCTCAGTGCAGGGATATCAGGGCTCGCTGCTAGGCAGCAACATTACAGACTGTCTGAACAGTCTCCCTGTACATGTATCCGCGCTCTATGCGCGGTAGCTCCGCCCCTTGTAATAACGCTAGCGGCGTTATAACAGGATTCCAGGAGGGGTTATACTACAGTATATACCACCTGAGCCTGGGAGGGGGCAGAGGGGCCGCAGATTAAACTCCGTTCCCCATAAGGGGAACAGAGCTATACTTACCACTGCTGGCATCAGGGCTGCGGCTAGGCATTCGGAAGCACGGACACAGCCTCTATATTAAGCTGTGGCGTGTCCTTCCTGAGCTACTGCCAGGGTGCCTGGGACTCCGACACGCACTCTTTTTTTAGTGGTGGCGGGTCTCCTGATGCCTCCATATAGCAGGGTGACAGACGCAGTACTCTGTCAGCCTGTCCTCAATGCTTTGTGAAAGCTAGAAATTAAAATAAAGTTGAAATAAAAGAAAAAATACTAAGTGTGGGCTGGAGCTCAGCCCTATGTGACCGGCTCTCTCGGGCACATTCTAAAAACTGGGGCTGATGGGGCATAGAGGGGGAGGAGCCAGTCACACTTCAGAATTATTTAAAGTGCCAGGCTCTGCTCTACCACCGTCTATACCCCACTGTCTTGAACTCCAGTGTCCCCTAGTGGATGAAGGAGAAAACAAATACAATAAAAACCCCTTTCTTAAACTAATTCACGTACCAACTCCACAGCAAATATCATTCAAGACGATGTGCAGATCCACATGCAAAGGGTCAGTCTCCATAACATGCCTCCTGAAGCTTATGAAAGCTTGGTGAAAAAGACGAGCTGTGATTAAGAAGAACAAAACATGTTACCACCAGAACTATGGCTGGGATTCACCAAGTATTAATAGGTAATAACAATGAAAGACAAAATCTGTGAAAACCCCAGTTAAGCAGCCAAAATATCCATGGTATTCTCAGTAACCTGAGTGTTGATGCTTGCTAGCATAAGACTGGTACTATGAAACTTGTCACCTAAACGTATGGTCCTAAATCTGCAGTACACCATCCTACAATTTCTGGAATGAAAATTCACCAAGATACGTATTGCATAAGAGTTTCTCTTTTCTTTTATTTCATTTTAAACTGCAAACACCATTGCCATAATTATGTGGGACTCAGCACCAGCGACATGTACCTGGCAGAGAAAGGGGACTCTGGGCAGGAGATGAGCTGATCATGCGACTAACCAGAAATCCTAAGACTACTATACTGGCACAGAAGTCCCCACTGCTGTTAAGTACTCTAGGCCAGAGGTTCCCAAACTCTGTACTGAAGGTTTTAAGGATATCCATGCTTGCACACAGGTGACTTAATTAGTACCTCAGTCAAATTGATTTAACCACCTGTACTCAACCATGGATCTCTCTAAAAACTGAAATGTTGGGGTGCCTTGAGGACCTCGTGTGGGAACCTCTGATCTAGGCAAAAGCAATAAATGGAAGCGGTCAAGTGTTGGAAGAGATGGCCGCTTCTGTCACTGTCCCAGGCTTCCAACAGTAACATTACATCACGCCCGCCAGCTTCAAGAGTTCATTTTCATGAAAATATCTATCCAGGACAAGGCTGCCAGGAGCCCCCCAAGGATCGGGAGTGCACGGATTTGATGCCTATTCTGGTTTGCCTTTGAAAGGTGAATGCTGCAATGGCTAATGCTTAAATCCCAGCCAGGTCCATCCAGTCGTCACACCTAACCCTCCGCTGCTCTTTAACTGTGATACATGTAGTATAAGGTGGATATAAGATTTACTTCCCCTTGTGTCCTAAACTGCAATACAAACATCTTCAGTAAGAGAGTAAATGCCTATATGCAGTATAGAAATGTGTTTAATAAAAATATATGAAACTTTATGTGAGAAGGTCTAAGGTGCATTTAAGGGGGAGGTCTGATGCCATGTTGTGGGATCAGGTGGACATAAACAGGCCTGTGGAGGGGTCAAAATATTTGACAGAAAAAAAAAATTTAATTTTAGAGATTTTTTTAAATTGTGTATTTTTATTGGAGGTTTTAACTACACACCTACAAAACAAACAGTTATAATAATAAGGGCATTAAAGAAAACACAAACAATAGGAACATTGCAAGACAATGCTTAAAGAAAAAAAAAACGGAGTTAAAAGGTAAACTACGAATATTGGATGAAGACAAATTTACATACAAAATAGTACAAAGCATACTGGAGAACAGTAATAACAACCAAACAAAATGAATTGACTGATTAAGCGCAGACAGCCATGTGACATCTCTTAGACAGAGGAGGGCTCCCGATCCTCGAGCATACTTAAGAGGACCTAGCACTATCAAACTTTGTCGTTCATCGCATCACCCCATCTGCTGTTCCGCACATCATATAGTGTGTATCCAACTTAAGTGTACATAAAGCATCCATGGGCGACTGCATAATGAATCAAGCCGAGCCATTTTGGAAATGTAAGTTGAGAAGCCATCCACCGCCTAGCTATACAGACCCTGGCCAAACTACAAGATTATTAAAAGATGGGGAAAATAAAGCCCTGCACAATAATAGTGACTTGGTGAAAATAATATATATCACACAGTATGTGTGTTGTTTAGCACTTTGGGTAAGTTTTACTGCAAAAAACTTTCAGAGAGTCCTGCCTGTGATGGGTCATGTTGCTGCAGGTGATTTCATAGACAGCAGATCAGAGTGGAGGTCTCCTGCAGTTCCCACATCACGGGGGAGATAGAGATGGGGGCTGACTACAGACAGAAGACACACAAACAGGCACACTGCATGCATCATGGGGGCTGAACTGGGTGGAGGTGAGGAGCAGGAAGTGCAGCCCCGCTGCCATGGTGACTGGTGTCCTCCAGGCAGGGAGCAAATCAATTTCATTCCTGCCACTCATTACCAGAGACAGCACTGGGTATAGCGCATATTTTGCAATCACTGAGTCCTATCACAATTGCCTCCAGCCTCCTAGTATTTAAACGTACCCTTAAAACTCATTTGTTTATAGAAGCCTACTAACCCTCAACCCTGTTCCCTTCTGACTATGGCCCTGATTCAGAGCCGGACGCTCTGACCAGAGCGCTCGCTCTGAATCAGGGCCCTCCTCCATTAAAATGGAGCGTCCTCCTGGACGCTCGTATAGCTGTGGGTCACCACCCACAGCATATACGAGTGTGCAAAAAGATGGTCGCGATGGTCTTGACCATCGCGACCATCGGACTTGCGAGGGAAACCCTGCGGTCGGGTTTCCCAGCCGCAAGGCCAGAAGTGATTTTGGCTCTATCAGGCTCTATCAGAGCCAAAATCACTCCCACTGACATCACTAGTGATGTCAGTGGGGCCGGCTTCAGACGGTAGGCGTTCCCATGGGAACGCCTCCGTCTGGCAGGCACGCCCACCAAAGGGGGCGTGCTGTCAATCAACATCGACAGCACGCCCCCTTTGGTGCGAGACCCCGAGCGATGGAAAGCCCATCGCTCGCCGGGTCTCGCGCATGCGCACGCCGGAGCTCCCTCCGTCGTGCGCATGCGCAGTGGGGAACATCGACCCACTTGCGAGCGTATTGCCGCTCGCGAGTGGGTCTGAATGACCCCCTATGTGTGTCCACACATAGCCCCTCTAGATTGTAAACTAGCGACCAGGGTCCTCTCTCCTTAGTACATCTAAGCTAGTAATTAATATGTATACATGTAAAGATATATTCCTCTGCACCATTTTGTATTTATGTACTGTGTTGTTCGAAGCGGCAGAGCTTGTGTGGCACATATAAACAATAATAAAAAATGTGTATTATGATGGATTAATGTCTTACCATCAAGCCCATTCTCTGCTCCCAACTTTTGTATTTCTTTTCTTCTATAAAACCGGTTTAAAACTTTCAATACTTCACCTAGGAAACAAGAGAACAGAGTAAGCACCACATTGAGCAGAGCTAGGATAACAAGTCAGAATGATCACACAAACTAATCATTTATACTGATCAGTTATAACATTAGAACTACCTACCAAATATTGTGTAGGGCCCGCTCGGGTCACCAAAACAGCTCTGACCTGTTGAGGCATGGACTTCACAAGACCTCTGAAGGTGTCCTGTGGTATCTGGCACTAAGATGTTAGCAGCAGATCCCTTAAGTCCTGTAAATTGCAAGGTGGGGCCTCCATATTTCAGACTACAGCTGCCATGAAGGGGTGTACTCGGTCTACAACAATGTTTAGGTAGGTGGTACGTTTCAAAATAACATTCACATAAATGCCATTACTCAAGCTTTCCCAGCAAACATTGCAACCAGCATCACTCTGCCTCCACCAACTTGCCTTCTTCCCACAGTGCATCCTGGTGTCATGTCTTCCCCAGGTAAACGCCACACTCACACCAGGCCGTGCACATGATGTAAAGGAAAATGTAGCACTCTGAGCGGGCTGAGGGCCTGATTCAGACCCGCTCGCGAGCGCACAACGGTCGCAAGTGGGTTGATGGTCCCCCACTGCACATGCCGGAGCCGGCTCCGGCATGCGCGAGCCCTGGAGTGAGAGAGAAATTCTCTCGCTCCGGGACTCAGGCAGGGCGGAGGGGGTGGCTACACAAACGGAGGTGTTCCCGAAGGAACGCCTGCCGTTTGTGGGCGGCCCTACTGACATCACTCGTGATGTCAGTAGGTGGACTTCCTGCTCTATTAGAGCAGGAAGTCCACCTGGGCTTGCGGCCACGAGACCCTACCACAAGGGTCCCGTCGTAAGCCCGATGGTCGCGATGGTCTTGACCATCGCGACCATCACCTGGCCACTTGCATAAGCTGTGGGTGGTCACCCACAGCTATGCAAGCTGCCAGGAGGCAGTCTTTAAACAAAACAAAAAAAAAGGGACGCCCTAATTCAGAGCGAGCGTCCGGCTCTGAATCAGGCCCTGAGTGCACTGTGTGTTATGATACCTTTCTATCAGCCAACATAAAAAAAATTTTCAGCAATTTCTATTACAGTAGCTCTCCATACGCATTAATGAGCCTAGGGCGCCCATGACCCTGGCATCCATTCACCAGTCGTCCTTCTCCTTGGACCACTTTTGGTAGGTATTAACCACTGCATACTGGGAACACCCCACAAGACCTGCAGTTTTGGAGATGCTCTGACCCAGTTGACTATCAATCACTATTTGGCCCTTGTCAACGTCGCTCAGATCCTTGCACTTGCCCATTTTTCCTTCTTCCAACGCATTAATTTCAAGAAATGACTGTTCACTTGCTGCCTTATGCTCGGTACACACCTGGGCGACTTGTCCACTGACTCAGGGACCTGCAGACCGAGCGGACGATTGGTAAGGCAATAAACACTTACCAATCTGCCACTCGATATACATCTGTGCTGACATTACAACTGGGTGGGCATTTAAATTTGCCCGCCCAGTTGAGATGTCAGTCAGGCAGGTCCCAGCAGCAAGTGTACGTGTGGTCAGCAGGTTGCCCATACACACAGCCACACATACCAATATATCTGCACACCAGAGGGGGAACAACCAGAAGGGGCAGATGGCGAACAAGAGGGGGAGGTGCACCAGAGAGTGGCAACCAGACAAGTGGACAGTGCTTAAGAGAGTCCCCATATTAATAGGACTAAAGCTGGCCACACACTAGACCAACTTTCATCCAACCAGCCAACTTGTTAATTGGTTGGAATGAAAATCTGGTAACGGATGGGAGTAACTGTTGATCAGCAATTTGCTCCTATATGCCATAAAACAGATGAAAATGGTCGTCAGACAAGTTTGTTAAATGTTTGATCTAAACAATTTGTTCAAACACTAGTTTTTGTCCATTTTCTGGCGTTTGGGAGCAAATTGCTGATTGTCATTTGCTTTCATCCTTACCACATTTTCATTCCAACCAATCAACAAGTTGGCTGGTTGGACAGATAATCTTTAGATGTGTGGCCAGCTTAAGTCTTACATTACACAAATAGAAGCAGCACACAGAGGGACGGCGGTGTAAGCAGAGAGGCAGTACACAGAGAGACGGCGGTGTAAGCCGAGAGGCAGCACACAGAGGGACGGCGGTGTAAGCAGAGCGGCAGCACACAGAGGGACGGCGGTGTAAGCAGAGCGGCAGCACACAGAGGGACAGCGGTGTAAGCAGAGCGGCAGCGGCAGTACACAGAGGGACGGCGGTGTAAGCAGAGAGGCAGCGGCAGTACACAGAGGGATAGCGGTGTAAGGAGAGAGGCAGCAGCAGTACACAGAGGGACAGCGGTGTAAGCAGAGAGGCAGTGGCAGTACACAGAGGGACAGCGGTGTAAGCAGAGAGGCAGCACACAGAGGGACGGCGGTGTAAGCAGAGAGGCAGCACACAGAGGGACGGCGGTGTAAGCAGAGCGGCAGCACAGAGGGACGGCGGTGTAAGCAGAGAGGCAGCACACAGAGGGACGGCGGTGTAAGCAGAGAGACGGCGGAAGTACACAGAGGGACAGCGGTGTAAGCAGAGAGGCAGCACACAGAAGGACGGCGGTGTAAGCAGAGAGGCAGCGGCAGTACACAGAGGGACAGCGGTGTAAGCAGAGAGGCAGCGGCAGTACACAGAGGGACAGCGGTGTAAGCAGAGAGGCAGCACACAGAGGGACGGCGGTGTAAGCAGAGAGGCAGCACACAGAGGGATGGCGGTGTAAGCAGAGCGGCAGCACACAGAGGGATGGCGGTGTAAGCAGAGCGGCAGCACACAGAGGGACGGCGGTGTAAGCAGAGCGGCAGCACACAGAGGGACGGCGGTGTAAGCAGAGAGGCAGCACACAGAGGGACGGCGGTGTAAGCAGAGAGGCAGCACACAGAGGGACGGCGGAAGTACACAGAGACAGCGGTGTAAGCAGAGAGACAGCAGCAGTACACAGAGAGACAGACACCACAGTCACATTACATTGCGCCAAGACTCACTCTTATTGAGAGCCTGGGTCAGCTCAGCGCCTATGTCTGACTCTGGGGTGTCTGCGATTTTTATTTCCACAGGAACAAAAAGCGAGGTGTCCAGGGACTTGGTGGCATTGCTAGAGAGCGGCCTGCACATGGACCGCATCCGGGACCATCCAGACAGCGAGCTAAGGGCAACATCTCCGCGGCGGACAGATGACTGCAGGTGCCGGGCCAGTGGCTGCAGGCAGCAGCGGGCCAGCCTCTTCATGTACATGGCGTGGGGATCACACAGACGGCGCACCGGACATCATATGGACTCCCGGCCGCTAACTGCCATTACTGCAGTACACGCACGTCCCCTGCCCGCTAGAGCAGCAGCATGACAACCGCCGGCGCGCACTTTCCACGTCACTCCGAGGACCCCAAAGCCCACAGGCAAGGACCCCACACGATTAGGTGACCTGGTCTGTGCCTGTGTGACATTGACAGGTCGTTGAACAGTTACGAACCCTGTCAGTGTATAATAATCATGTGTACAACCTTTAGGTAAATATTTTATTTTAATGATAGCTTTATGTATAGGAGCTCCAGTTATAGTGTTTAGAAATAAAGGTTCTTCCTCATCTTTGCGGCCCCCTGCTGGAGGCGCTGGCTACGTATCGTAAGTAGCGTAAAGATGAGGAGATACCATTCGGCCCCTTGCGGGCTCGCCACGCTTCAAAAAGAAAACTGTTTTCTTATGGTTCTTTCTTAAGAATTTTTAAAAAAGATTCAAATGTTGCTTTAAATGAAGGTATAATATATTAATGTTAAATATATGCCTGTCTGAAATAATCTGGCTCAATGATATTTGCAAAATAGCTGGTATTACCTTTTCATCAAGGAAAAGAGTGAATCATTTTTTTTGTTTTTATAGATAAGATCTGTGTGCTAGCGCTTTCTATTATTCTTTTTAGTTGTAGTTAACAATTGTGTGATTTTCATATTAATAAATTACTTAATTCATCACGGTTTACTGTAAAATGAATATATAACAAATTGAATGGTGTCGAGCAGAACGTTATATATGGAAACAGACGTGAAGTAAAAAAAAAAATGTATTTAGCTCACTCACACCACTTTAAAACAGAAACTCTTACTTTAACCCAGCTCGGACCCGGTACACACTGAAGACAAGGTTTCAGTACTTGCTCCCTTTCCCATCGGTGGATGGACTCGGGTTATTCCTTTAGTCATTGCCGTTCACACCGGACCCGGGTCTTCCATTGATCTAGGTCCTCTGTCTCTTAGTGGGCAGGAGGGGATAGGGTAGAGGGGGGGGGGGGGGACTGGATAATAGATTTCCCGCTAGGCTATTTCAGCAGGGCGCAAATGGCAAAATACGCCCTGCCCTACTTGCCGGCGCCCTGCTGTAACAGCCTGCCGGGTGCCAGCCCCTCCCATGGGCCGCAGTGTCCTTCGGGGGGAGATGGGAGGAATAGTGGTCCAGTGCTCACCACCAGTGAATAGATGCCGAGAGCTTGGGGGCAGCCCAGCATTTCCGTAAGTGCTGGGACGGAAATGGGATGTCTTAAGGACACGCCCTTTTTAAGGTGCCCTGCCCAACGCCGAACCTGAAATTAACACTAGATAAGGACCATGACTTCCTCTCCAGATACAGGGGAGAATGATGTCAGAGTTGGTACGATGAATGGAGAGTGGTGGTCTGGGAAAGGAGGGGTTGGAATGCTGAGGGTCTGGTAGGATGTGATAGATCGGAACCAACCTATTGTAATTAATCACCAGCCTAAGTTCATTAGTGTATGTCAGACCCCTGCATTACTGAGATCTCAGGAGAGGCAAATCAAGACACATCCATCAGTTGTGTGTTCAAAGATTGCTCTGACTATATTTGCGTGTAGACAATAGTATAAAACACAGCGTTCATACAATTGCAACATATGATTAAATCTCAACACAGCAGTCTTTGTTAGCATTCTATCTGTACATGTGGTTAGGGGGTAAGGATACACAGTCTTGTTCATAACGTTATCTGCATGTTTATACATTCCAAGGTTCTTCGGCTTATAACTCAGCAGAAATCAGTCTTTGTAATATTTCACATTTAATGCTATGAATATTTAAAGGCACACACCATCTTGTGACAAGATGGAGTCTTAATGTGGATAGCTTAATAACAGATTTATCAGATGCAATGGCCTGACGTATGGAGTCAATTTTATATGTAAAGTAGGTGACAAAGTCAAGGGCAGAGAGTGAGGAAAGGAGGCAAAAAGGGGGTGGGCAGAGGAGGTAGTTGAAAGTGGCGGGGGTCTGAGGACTGAGAGGAGTTAAGGTTCTTGCAATACGACTGTTTAGAGAGGAAAAGGGCAGCACTGTAGGATGAGAGCATAAATTTGAAATAGAGGAAGTCTGCCTTAGAGTGCAGTGAACACTTTTGCAGAATGTGCTAGATAAATTATCACTAGAATCTGGTTGCTATTAACAACTTCTCCACTTATTCTCTTAGTAGATTTAACAAATCTCCCCCATAGCAAGGTGTGACAAAAACACTGGAAGTGTTGTCAAGGGGAGATATATATGCCCCAGGTTTTTGGCTTCTGTCTGATAGACAGAAGCTGATTAGCAGCTTTGATTGCCAGACCACATGTGAGAGGCCGATAAAGTGCGTGTCAGCTTTTGTAGTCAGGCTCTCACTGTCTGGGGAACAGGTCAGGGCCTGTTGAGAAACACTGAAATTCATAAGACTTCTGTATTATGAGAAGGATGTTAGGTCCTTCCACTCTGAGAGAGGGAATCACTTTGTTTAGTTAGAGCCGGACAGGCCAGTATTTACTTTTAGGGTTTTTTTTTTGTGCTGTTAATAAAATTAGAGTGTATACTTGTGCCAAGGCCCTGGACTGGTATACTACTACTTGGCTGCTGCATGATAAGTGCAACCGTTTACCCAAGTTCTTGCCACAGAGGTCATAATGCTAAAAAAGATCTTAAGAATTATCAACTCATTTCAAGTCACCTGCTAAAGATCCACTATCTGGTAACTGTGCCTATTTCTGAATTGCATGCGGAACAATATTTTTTTATGCTATTGCACATGCATCTAAGTCACCAAAAAGTCGCATGGCACATGCTTCCCATGGTGTGTACGCACAAATGCAAATGAGACACACAGTATCAGAAATGTACTGGAAATATGCTGGGCGTTCCTGGGAGGTAGCTATTCAGATCCACGTAAATGGTCCGTCTTATGGGCAGGTTATGGAAATGTCATAGGTGTGTCACTGAAGTGGCTATGTACACAGCCGTTAAATGGCTCACATTGCAGGCCATACTCAGGCGGAGCATCTCCCCCTACCATGAGGCTAGTGCAAGTTCTGTGGTGCTACAGATGGTGTCAATAGACGCACAAAGTGGGAGTCTTAGTCATTGCAAATTCATACACACAATTGAACACCAGGGGAAGGGCATTTGCATATAGACGCAGACACTACTATGGCAAAAGACGATAAAGTGATCACAGCAGAGTGCGAATCAGAATCATCCCCTATGTCTTTATAACCTCCCCGTGGGTTAGCTCCAGACTTACAGTCGCAGTGAGAAGCTTATCTCAGATCCGAGGCATCATGCTGTTGTCAGCAACATCTCAAATGAACATAAGTAAGTGCTATGGAAAACAGGAGATGGCAATCAGACTAGAAAAGGTGCGATAAGAAGACAGGTTAGACATATTTTGTAGAAGCAAGCAGCCACCAATCCTAAGGCTCAGGTCCTTGAAACAGCTGTAGAACAAAAGAGTAGAGAAAATCTAAGTAGCTCAATCATCAAAAGACGCAGATAAATGCACCATATTATTATTATTACCAGTTATTTATATAGCGCACACATATTCCAGCAGCGCTTTACAGAGAAGATCTGGACATTCACGTTAGTCCCTGCCCCAGTGGAGCTTACAATCTATATTCCCTACACACACACATACACACTAGGGGTAATTTTGTGTTGGGAACCAATTAACCTACCAGTATATTTTTGGAGTGTGGGAGGAAACCGGAGTACCCGGAGGAAACCCACGCAAGCACAGGGAGAATATACAAACTCCACACATGTAGGGCCATGGTGGGAATCAAACCCATGACCTCAGTGCTGTGAGGCAGTAACGCTAACCATTACACCGTCTGTGCTGCCCATAGAATATTTGTCACACCATATCGGCAAAGGCAGCAGTTGAGCCTACTTACTGTATACGATGATAAACAAGTTACAGAAGCTGAACAGGAAGGAATGTCAGAAAGGGTGGATGCTGTACCTTCAAACACACACGCTAACATGTATGTCTTCAACCTCCACAGTGACCTACTAGCCTTCTCATACAGGGAATACACTTCATCAGCTCGCCCATCAGAACAATGTTGGATAATTCCTCAATATGGTGCTCCCTTTTTTCCGAAAGTTTTCTTCATTTATTCTTCATATATGATGAGAACATACAAAACAAAAACTTTGATATCATAACACTGTATTGAAATAATGTCCACCATGTGATTCTTATAGAAGAAAGAATGTGCGGAACTTCTCTAAAGATGTTCACAAGAAAATAAGGCAGATTCACGACTATCCCCCCTTCATATAATGTGCGTACCAGAAGGTTGATAATTAAAGACGTTTCATACCCTATTTGATTTTGGGTGTAAAGATAAAACCATTCTAGCAACACCAGTATTACTCTGATTCCTTAAAAGACACCAAATGTCCCTTTTCTATACATTCAGCCTACCAGCAGGTGAGCGAGTAAACACCTTTCATCCCCTTTAGTGGTCGACATGTGCATTGACAAGGTGCGTAGACCAATGTGTTTAACACAAATATGCTAGAAAGCAATGGTGCATCCTTATTGAGCTATGGGCCTTATTCAGAAATGTAAATAAACCCGATGGTGTATGTACATCTCCGATGATGGGGGCAGTGTGCATGTAGCGTTCCCGCTAGGCTGTTTTAGCGGGGCGCGGCGCGGCGCCCTGCCCTCCTTCTGGAGGGCAAAAAGCACTCTGACCTCCAGGAGGAGGGCAAAAAGCGCCCTGCCCTCACAGCCTGTGGGTGCCGTTCTCACCCGCGGGACGCAGTGTCCCGCGGGTGGAGAAACATGCGGTGTCCCGGTCACCGCCGGAGAATAGACGCTGGGCGCATGCGCCCGGCATCTATTCTCTCTTTCTGCAGCGCTTGGGGGCTGCCCGGCATGTCCGTAAGCGCCGGGCACGCCCCCAAGTATGACAAAAAGGGGACGCGTCTTATAGACATGCCCCCTTTTCATGACCACGCCCCCTTTTCGGGCGCGCGCATAAGGTTGCCCTCTCTAGCTCCGGCGCCCTGCCTGCCGCCGAAGCTAGAGTGAACACTATGCATGTGCAGGATTCCATCTGCGAGTTTGCTCGCAGTGCCCCCAAAGCTACAGCCGTGTGTGTAGGCGTGCCAAGGCCTGGTTCTGCATCTTCTGACGCAGATTCCCTGGCCCCGACTGAGCAGTTTCGTTGCCCATTCTGAGAAATCTTACTCAGATGGGTGATGACTGCGGCCATTGAGACCAATGGTCGGGATGGTGATGCGATGCTGTGTCTTCGGACGCAGCACTGGGATCTGCAGTGCTGGCAGGAGGTGTCTTTTCCCTTCAGACACCTCCTGCTGCATTAGCATATGGTTGCATCGCTGCTGTGTCCAAAGACGCAGCAGTGATGCTAACAGCGTCCATCTCTGAATCAGTCCCTATGCCCTAATGATTTCTTTGTAAGAGTCTTAGTAAAAGAATGCAATAAATCTTCACATCTCTGCACTTTCAACACTGTTCATCTTAGCATTTTATTCCTGCACCCATAATATCTCCTGATTATCTCTTAATAATGCACTATTGTAGTTCTGCTTATATATTTACTACTCCATTTGTATTCAGCTCCCATCATTGTCTTACTTCCCCTGCTCCCTCCCAGTCAGCTTTCCCCACCTCCACTCACGTCACAATAAATTTATTTTTTGCCCACCATCTGCAGTTTCCCTTCCCCCTCAGGAGCCCACACCATCCCTGTGCTCTCTTCATCTCAGTGCTCCAACTCAATCTCACCTCCATGCTACAGCAACCCTGATAATCTCATTCACATCTCTCCTTAACTCTGTCCCTCTCACTTGTGCCCTCTGGAATGCCAGATCTTTAGCAGACTGGTTCCCACCCATAATCTTTTCAGCTTCAACTCCCTAAATCTACGAGCCATCACGAAATCCTTCCCCTTCGGACACCACTTCCCCTGCTGCTGTCTCCTCTAGTGGCCTCACCTTCTCTCATACCCCCCCCCACCCTGTTGGCATGGTGTCGGTGTAGGGGTCCCTTTATCCCCCTTCTTGCCTTCCAACTCATACCCTCAGAACCATCCCTATCATTTTCTTTGAGGTTCATGCTATTCTTCCTACCTGTTCACCTTCGTGTAAGTCATCTATGGTCCCCCTTGCCCTATCTACAAATTCCTTGACAACTTTGCTTCATGGCTCCCCCATCTAAGGCGACTTCAATATCCCCATTGATGCCCCCACTGACCCCTCTGCCTCTAAACTCCTTACCCTCACGTTTTCATTTGATCTCTCAATGGACCTCCTCACTCTCCCTTGTGGAGTGGATACTCCCTGCTCAACTCACTTCTGTCCTCCATTGTTTCTCTCCTGCCCTGACCAAGCAGGAGAGCCTATACAATGTCTCCCTTACTTCTCTTGACTCTGTTGCTCCAGCAGCCACTACTCACCTCCACAGGTCCACAACTCAACTTTGGCATTGCAAATGCACCATATACCTGCAAAAGTGTTCACGAACCGCTAACCGACAGTGGAGGCAATAGTGCTACAATGCAGATTTCCACCTTTTCAAACTATGCTGTCGACCTACAATACTGCCCTTTCCCTCTCTAAACAGTCTTATTAAAAGACTCTTATCTCCTCCCAGTCCTCCAACCCCATAATCTCTTGGCCACTTTCAACTCCCTCCTCTGCCACCATCCCCTCATCACCCCCTCCTCACTCTCTGCCCTTGATTTTGCTACTCATTTCATATTTAAAACTGAATGCGTCAGGACATCACATCCTCTTCTTTCCCAGCCTGCCTCTCCCTATCCAGTTTACTGCCTCTGACTTCATTCCCCCCAGTATCTGGAGATGAAGTCATAGTCCTAATCTGGTCCTCCTCCTTCCACCTTCCACCTTGACCCTATCCCTTCCCAAATCTTCTGCTCCCTCTCTCCTATTGTCTGTTTTCATCTTGCTCATCGATTCAATCTCTCCCGCTCATCAGGAACTAGCCCCTCTGCATTCAAGAATGCCCTGGTCTCCTCCATTCTTTAAAAAAAACACACCCTTTACACGAACTCTCTTTCTAATTATCGCCCCATCTCTCTCCTCCCCTTTGCCTCCAAACTCCTTGAGCGGATTGTCTCGCTTTCCTCCCACTCCCTTATTGACTCATTTCAGTCTGGCTTTTGTCCTATCAGCTCCACAGAAACTGCCCTCACTAAAGTCAGACGTGACCCTTTGGCTGCCAAATTCAAGGGCCACCATACTCAGCTGTGTGAGACTGCCTTCTCCTCGCTGTCCTCCTACCTGACAGTTCTTGCTCCATCTCCTCTCACAACTCCACTTCTCTCCCATTCACAGTCCTGCCATTTCTATCTCAAGAATATCTCCAGGACCAGACCCTTTCTTACCCTGAAGGCACTCAAGACTCATCCATTCACTGGTCATCTCCATACTGGACTACTGTAACCTCCTCCTATCTAGCCTCCCTGTCTTCCACCTCTCTCCACCCCAATCTGTCCTCCATGCTGCTGCCGGCTCATCTTTTTCTCCTAAAGTGCTTCATCTGCCTCCCATCTCTTACAAGCCCTAAACAGATTACCCTTCAGAACCCAATTCAAACTTCTAATACTCACCCAGTCCTTTTCACATTTACATCTCCAAACTTATCTCCCTTCACACAACCGTCCACCCACTTCACTCAAATGAATGCCACCTCCCACTCCAAGACTTTGCACGCGATGCTCCCTACCACTGGAATGCTCTACCTCTCCCAATCAGATCAGATACACCACTTTACAATACTTCAAACGGGCTCTCAAGACCCACTTCTATATCAGAGCATTCCAGCTCTCATCCTAACCCACTGCTCCATGCTCCTCGCTGTCTAACCCTTCTCTCTGTCACCCATCTGCCTGCTCCTCCCCATTAGACTGTAAGCTTTCATAAGCAGTGCCCTTTCATGTTCTTTTCTTCCCCTCACTTATATTATCTCCTCCCCACTACCTTCATCAGTACCTATCCCTTAGGTTCTGCCACCCTTCTGCGCATTTGGGTATTAAGAGTGCTGACGCAGCAATATTAATAAACCATGTCCACCTATGTTCTGTATTGTAAGTTTTTTCTTGTTTTGTTTATACTGTTTCTGTACATTGTAAGATGCAGTCTTGTTTTATTGCGTATTTGTTCCCAATTGTAAAGTGCAATGGAATATGCTGGCACTATATAAGTAAATATCAATAAATAATATAAGACATGCTGTCCCTCAGCACAGATATCTCCTACTTACCTTCCTCTTGCGGAATGGCGCACTGTCACCATACACTAGTATGTAGACAGAATTCATCAAGCTCCGAAAATATTATATCTTTTGAGCATTCGCCATCTTCATATGGCGAATGCTCCTGCTCTGGGCTCGCAACCCAATCCTTCCCTATGGGAAGGAGGTCCGGATTGCGAAGAGGGATCCTTCCATCAGACATCAGGGCTCGTGTGCATGCTTAACTTGTAGGTCGCGCATCCGCAGTCCCGTCACTGCTCCGAAAGGAGCAGTGAAAAGATTTACTGCTCTGAAAAGTTTGGCCCCGTTAATTATCATGAATAGGCCCCTATGTGCCTTAAACAAAGTTTGTGCACATTGAACCATCAAAAAGCAAAAGGTGTCACTAAATTACGTATTTTGGAATATTGGGATATGGGAGACTCAAAATGTAATATATGCAACCAGGCTCTGAACATGGGCAGAAAAACAGCCATGCAGATTTGCTTGAACCTGAGAAACGCTTATGACTGGAGATGTGTGAGGGGGAAGTTTAATATAGGCCGAGCACCATAAGGGAGTGGTTTGAGCTGTGAACAGATGGAGACTGACAGATACAAAACTGCCTGGAAAAGTCATACCTTTGAGGGTGCCTGAGGGCAGATACACACACACTGATGGCGATCATAACCACTAGCTAACTGCTTTCAATTGGCAGATTGTAGATTCACACTGAAGCATAACTTTTTTCTGTTTGAACTGCTCATGTATTTATTAGTTGTATCTGCTCTACTAACCACTTAACTGACTTTTTATGAGTAAGTTAGGTGAAGAACATCCATTTCAACTTATCCAGAAAAGTTTAATAAAAAGAAACATTTTTTTATTAGTGAAAAAAAAAAAAGTTTTTTTTTTTTTTTGGTAAAACATCGGATCACCACTTCCGGAACATTGTGATTTTCCATTTTACAGTGGCGTCAGACACCAGGTATACTTTGGGGGGTGAGGTGATACGGGTAATTTACCTTTTTCCAGCGGCTGCTAATCTTTGCAGCAGCTGGGTGGGGGGTCCTGCTGTGCTGCCGATCGGTCACTGGGGGAGGCCGCAGACAAGCAGAGGACCGGAAGATTCTCTTCCTGCAGCCGCCCACACTGTTTATCTGACTGGTCGAAATAATTTGCGTCCAGATCAGATAACGCACTGCCTGGTGTGGTCAGAAAAATGCGTCCATGCCCGCAAGTGGTTAGAGGTTTTTTCCTTTGTTCAACTTACCAGCGAACTTGTATATGCTACTAATGCATGCATCAGGAGACGCAGATGCATCAGCATATTGGTGAAAACTTTAATGTGCATGGTTGTTTTTTTTTTCCCGGCACAAATGCTGTTGTGTAAAGTGTCTCTCCAACTTAGCATGACCCCTGTGAACCCTTTACAGATGAAATCATGCATTGCTCCATAGTTAACTAAATTGCTGTTCTTTGAATGTATTAAATAGACTGCATAGAGTTTAAGATATTTTATTTCAGTATTTCCCCAAAACATTTATATATAAAACAATATAGTAAAGCAATTTATATACTGTACACTGTGAACAAGAAAAGTATTTTGAAATTATGACAATAAAAACAAAACAAGCCGCCACCAAAAAAAGTCCTACATATAGTAACAGTAAATACACCTGCTAACAAATACACTCATCAGTTTTAGCAATAAGTTTTTTCCTGTGTGAGTATCCTCCAAGGAACATATGTCAGTTTATTTATACTTGACATTAAAACAGTTATGTATCCAAATGTTTGCAGAACGTTTATTGTAACCTGTGAACAAGTTTTTATACATTTTCTTTCCCCCTGTAGATTTACAATACGCTTGTTTTATGCACTTATGGGAGATCCTTTAGAAATGATGAGAGTAGAAGATGCATTTTCATGTATTGCGATTCTCAGTGTTATGAGCAATGATATGTATAATGGCTGCTTTGCTTCACTATGGGAAAATGAAGGGAGGAGGGAACTAAATGCAATTTCTAACAGCAGCAGCACCAAAAGAATGATCATAAAAGCACTTCAGGGCTTCTATAACAGGGTATGCATTTTTAATAGCAGGGAGATATTCTGAGGCTGGCCCTGCAGCTTTATACTCATCCAGTCCTTGGCACTCTAAACAATGTACCTTTTCCAATATTTCAGTACCTCCAGTGTTCAGCAGATCTGAATCTCGTGTTGCCTCCAGTGTGAGCAAACAAAATCCCCAATGCATATTATTTAAACACTGTCTGTGTATAGGAGTTGTAGAGGACAATGATATGTAATGAAGAGGCAAACTGTATTACTTTGTAAAATGAAAGCTTAAAGACGTCTCCACCTAATACAAAAAAAAAAAAAATATCTACAAAGTGCTTACACGATTTCTTCACTCTTAGCACTGGATTCCTCACACCAGTTGGCCGCACAAATCCAAACTGCAGTGTGAAGTCTCTGCCATTAGTACATGTCTTCAACTCAGCTCAAACTGCAGCATCCTCTGTACAATAAGAAATCACGTGCTCGTGTCTCAACAAACAATGAGGGGGGCAAGTGCTTCTATTGTACCTAGTACTGCTCACAAGTCGCATAAAGAGAATATTTTGTTTTAAGCTGCAAACACTTAAATACACATGAAACTAAACAAACCAAAAACCACATACAGAAAAATTAACAAACCATAATTACGGTAGATAGAAAAAGAACATACATATTTGATGTGGCACACGACTTAGACAAAAGGTATTAAAAAAAAAAATTGACACATACACAGAAATGTCTTCAAAATGTTTAATAAAGCCTTCATTTTCAAAGTGAATCCTACGAATTTTTGGATGATTCACAGTAACTTGGGACCTGCCTGTCCAAAACAAATATAAACAGAATTCTAGCAAGGTGAACGATGCAATAGAGTGCATATTAAACACACTACGAGTAAGGCTCTCTTTGTCATTTACAGCAGCCTACATGCATGAAAGTAAAGGGAGACGTTTGTTTTAAGCTTGACGCATGTTCCGATGCAGAATCCCAAAATTAAAAATTAAATGAGTTATATAAAATGCTAGTCTGAGAAAGGTCCAGTGTTTCGGCAAAAGCACTTGGTATTTATATATGTACAAGTGGAATTACATACAGACCCGCAGAATGTTTAGTGTGGTACAATGAACAGCAGTGTCGGATGAAGGAAGACTATCTGGAGGGAGGTTTGGCCTTTTCCTATCTAGTTCTGTCCTTCATCTTTTTGTTGGATACAAACTCCTAAATCTCAGGCTCCTCGGCTGATGCTTGGGGGTCTGGAGACTCAAAGCGTTGGTGGAAGTTAGTTCTTTTCCTTATCTTCTCAGGTGCTTTTCTCCACAAAATTATTTCCTGTTAAAATGGTATTTTCAACAAAACATTTTTTCATTAGTGGTCTTGTTTTTATTATTATTTTTTTAGTTTTAATAAAAATGCGTGCTATAGTTACATAGAGATTGGGGCAGCAGTCCTATGTGTCATTGTTAGTACTACATTTTATACAGAAATTTAGGTAAAACATTCAATAGTCAGCAATAGCCAATATACACCTGCCAACATTAGAACTATACATTTTAGGTCAGCATATATGTTATGTTAACAGGTAAACAAATAAACATGCGAACAGAATACTCCATAGAATAACAATGTGAACAGTAAAAAATAAAAACACTTGCTCAAAAAAGTCCAGCCAGGATAATTTAATCTGCAAACATGTTAGGGTCGTTAAGCTTGGATTGGTGATAAACTTTTATGTCTGAAGATGTCAGCATTATGTGCTCTGCTTATAACAAACACAGAGTCTTGGCTTATATTTAATAGTACAGATATGGCAGAATTATTTGAATTTTAACCTTAAAATGATTTGTCCACTATTATAGAACAACCCAATATAACCTACACCCCTCTCTGCCAACCCTTGTGTTAAACTATGAGCTCACATGCCAGTTAAAGGCGAGCTTACCCAGCCTCTCTGTTATAGTGCTGAACAAAGTCCCCTAATTTGTAATATGTAATGGTGCGGTCACAGAACACAATGGCTGGGTGACACAGGCCACCACATTCAGTTCATTAAGTACGTACAGAACAAATTTTAACCTGGTATTATACTTTTTTTCAGTCACTGAGTGGTCATTGGTAGGTACAATTACTTTCATAATAATGATAATTTAAATATCATTTCTATTTCAGATATACAGAAAAACAATGCACGTTTTCTACCAATTCAGATTTTACTCTAATTTATTCATTTTTTGGAAGCAGTGAACAGGGCACTAAGCATGATTTTATTCCACTTACTTGTTACACTGCTAATTCTGACTTACTAGTTCTAATGTAAAAACTCTAATACCAAACAACAATTTACAACCTTTTGTCTACACCGCATTATAATAACCATACTAACATTTATTACAGAACGCATAAAAACTACCTGTTGCTTGAAATATCTTCTGTCTTCCTCATCGACAAGGACTAAGTTCAAGAAATACCTCACAGAAAACTTCTTATTCACATCCCTCATTGTGGGTGTTGGGTCATATCCAGCAAGGAACAGCCGGATGGGAATCGATTCTCCTAAAGAGTTACAGTACAACCAGTATTAGTGGATGTGATCGGAACGAAAAACAAACAAACAAACAGTGAATGTATAACTCTGCCGGGGACCCTGATAACATAAAATAATTGGGACAAACTCCTTGTACGACCAATCTTGTGTTAGAAGGCAAAATAAAAAAGAAAGAAAACCCCATAAAACTAATGTTTAGCCTGAGTCAATGCTTAAGCCTTGCAATCTGCATTTATGAAACAAAATTTTGTGACATGATACTGGCAACTGTTTACAAAATACCAGCGCTGTAAATACATTTACCAGTGCAGACCATGTCCCCTCCGTGTGACATCATACAGAGGGGGCGGGGCCACGATTGCTGGTAATCACAACAATGCCCAAAGCATCCTCAGGATGCTCCGGGGTGCTGTAAGGGCAGTGGTGGGCATGCCTGAAGTGTTCTAAGAACGCTCCAGGCGGCACTGCTGCCAGATGTGGGGCCGTTGGGTGAGCAGCAGTGCCGCCCACAGAGCTCTGCACGGCCGCATCACTCGTACACCCCTAGTTACGACCCTGAAAAATACTGTATATAAATGATGCTCCTCACTTTAGACAGAGTAAACATACTTTGAAGTCTGGTATGTAGTAGTCCTAGCATTCATAATGTCGGCAAGCAGTATTTAGAACCCAGAACTTAAGTGTGAACTTAAAGCATTTCACGCGCGCAGGAAGTACATCTCTCAACAGGATGACTAGTCCTCATTTACAGTGGTATTGCCAGCACGTGTAAATTGCTTTAAGTTCACACTTGTCGATCTCCTGGGTTCACATACTGCTTGTTGACAAGACGAGAGTAATCTATAATCTATATTCGTCAGACGTAAATTTTCAAGTTTCACTGAGTAACTGACACTAAACATGGAAAAATATGAAACTTATAAAAGGCACAGAGCAATACTGACATGTGGTCTGATCTAAAAGAAAATATTCCTAATCCTGACAGGGTTAATAGCTTAACATTGAGAAAATAAAACCAATTTATTAGGCAGAATATGTCCCAGCTTTCAATAACTAGCCCAAGAAATAGCCAATATTACCTTTTACTGGTGCCCCATCCATTATTTCATATTTTGCAACAGTTTCGGTCTCAGTTGTTGTACTAGGTCCTGCGAAGAATAGGAAATTACCCACGTGCCACATTCATTACAGACACCATTCACACTAAGAGGACTACCACACTAAGCATTATAAAGTATAGAACAGCGCCCATAATACAGTACAAATTCAAGTGCCGCCCTTGTGCCTGATTCTGATTGGATACAATACAGTGTGACAGAATAATGCATATGCAATAAAATGCATGTATAATCGCATTAGCAAGATATCTGCATTCCAAATGCGGCCACATCCGGACCTGCATCAACTAGCAATCAGGTCCTATATGTCTAACAAACCCCATGCTTCCAGTCGGCAGAAAAAAAAGATGTATTCAAGCAAAAGATAAAACATTATGAGAACTACACAGAAAAACAGGTTTACTAAAAGGTGCGATTCACACATAATACAGATGTGTCCACATACAGCTATCCTCAAATTGCGCCAAATAGCCCCATTTAGCGCGCCATGGACTTTGCGACTTAGTCACACCAAAACACTAATCTTAAGTACCCTTTACTTAGTGAACTGACAAAACGGAGGAAAATGGAGCAAAATATACACAATCTAGGTGCTGCTGTGGAACTACATATACCAGCATGCACTGCTACAGTTTTAGTATGCCCTAATAGCAAAACTGTGGCAAGGCATGCTGGGATGTGTAGTTCCACAGCAGCTGGAAGGCCACATGTTTAATACCCCTGATCTAGTGTAAAAAGGCAAAGAGGTCGCCTACAAATTCCTTTGCTAAAAAAAGGAGACTTACGTTGCTTACCTGTTAAGTCTCTTTCTTCGACTCCATAGGGTGGACAGAGATGACAATCGGTACAGCCTGGAGAGGACAGTCTGGGCACCAAGTAGTTAATTGAAAATTACCCACAAGCCCAGGTTCCTCTTCACTATACACCGGCCCCAGCCACTGGACCTCAGTTTAGTTTGCAAGCCCACGGCAGGAGCGAGGCAGAGGAGAAGGAGAAGGAAGTACGGCACACACACAGAACCATACAAACCATGGAAAGTGCAGCTGGACAGGTCACCAAGGAAACACACCCTGGCAGCCAGGTGCGTCAGGGTGGCCGCCCTGTGCCCCCTATTGAAGCGAAGAGACTTAACAGGTAAGCAACATAAGTCTCCTTTTCTTCTTCCTCCACTAGGGGGCACAGGGATGACACAGGGACATCCCAAAGCTGTCCCCTATGGGCGGGGATGCTTCTGAGCTGCAGTGAGCCCCCTAGTCGTACACCAAGAAAGGTAGGTACACCTAACCCGGTGGTAGATATGCGGCGAAGAAAGCTTCCTAGCCTGCAGCATGATCCAAATGACCCTCCTGGAAAATACTTTTACCCTTGCAACGGATGTCTCGAGAGCCACCCTGTCAAAGCGAGGCGGGTAAGATCTGGATGGAAACACGGACCTTGAGACAGAAGATCCGGATGCAGAGGTGCATCTACGGAGATAGATCTGCGTATCACATGCGCCGAGGCCAATCCAGTGCCACTAGGATCAATGTGCCGCCCTCCAGCTTGAACTTGCGGAGAACCCGAGAAATCATTGAGATCAGAGGGAAAATGTCAAATCAGAGGGAAGTTCGAAGGAACCACTAGGGCATCTACCAGGAGAGGTTCTGGATCCCTTGTGTGGGAGCAGTATCTCGGCAGCTGATGGATGAAATGAGACCCCATCATGTCCATGTCCGGCAGGCCCCAACGGCGCATTAGAACATCTGGATGCAGCGCCCACTGGCCTGCATGAACATCCTTACTGCTTAGGAAGTCCGCTTCCCAAGTCTAAACTCCAAGGATGAAGACGGCGAACAGTGCTGGAAGATGATGCTCCGCCCAACGGAGAATTTGACTGACTTCCTGCATGGATCCTTGACTACAAGTGCCGCCCTGGTGGTTTATGTAAGCCACCGTAGTTGCACTGTCCGACTGTACCTTTACTGGACTTGCGTGAAGTTGTTACTGTGCCGGACACAGAGCCCTGTATATGGCACAAAGTTCCTGGATGCTGATGGAAAGTTGGCTCTCCTGACGCATCCTATGACCCTGAAAGGTTAGGTGACAGGTTACCGCCCCCCAATGCTTGCATCTGTGGTGAGTAGGACCCAGTCCTGGATCTAAAAGTGACAGCCGTTGTCCAAATGTGAACGCTGGAGCCATCACAGTAGGAAGAGACGTACCTCCTGGGGAAGGATTAAAGTCTGGGCCTGGAAGTTCGGGCGAGACTTTATTCATCGTTTTAGAATGACCCTTTGAAGAGGCAGAGAGTGGAACTAACCATACTCCACCATATCGAACGTTGAAACCAATGACCCCAGAATCTGCATGCACGAGTGGCTGAGAAAGGTGCGGATTCTGGTTTGTAAGGTCAAGATCTTGTCCAGAAGGAGGAAGACTGAGCTCTGGAATCCAACAATACTCCCAGATGTAGCAGCTCTTGGGCAGAACTAGCGTGGATTTCCGCCAATTGATTATCCATTTGTGTGACTGTAGAAGCTCCACTGTCACTTGGATGGGATCCCCGAGAACTGTCGGAGACTGGTCCAGAAGAAGCAAGTTGTCCAGGTAAGGTAAGATTCTGCCGCGAGGATGTGCTGCCATTACCGCCATGAGCTTCATGAACACACCAAAGGGTAACGCCTGAAACTAATAATTGCTGGTTTGGACAGCTTTAGTCACTCAAGCCGATGCAAAGGCTGGACAAGCCAGAGCACCCGCAATGACATAAATGGTCTTTAAGAAATGTTCTAACTTCCTATCCGTAGGATCTTTAAGAGATGCAGTATTAGGAATAGGAAGGAAGGATGACCTAATTAGAGGAGTAATATGGTCATCCACAGGGGGAGGAGATTCCCACTTAGCCCTCCCCGCTGCTGGTAGAGGGTAAAATGTAGCAATGCCCTTGGAAACTTAAAAGCGCCTACTAGGGTGAGTCCAGGCCCCGCTAGGAGGTCTTCTAGCTGAGCTGTAGACGGAAATTCCGTAACGGTTTTCTTCTGTCTCTTAAATACAGGTGCCTTGGATCTGGGAGGTTGCTCTTAGTCCTCCCCTAGGAGAATGGACTTTACTGATCTGATAAGAGCCTCTACGTCTACTGGCGATAGCGCCTCCTCTAGGACAGAAGACGTTCCAACGTCAGAGGTAATGGAAGCACTGGCCTCGCCATCTGAAGACACTTCGGAATCTGAATCTCCCCCAGATAAAGGAGTAGAGATTTTCGCGTGCAGCAAGCCTGCATCTTGGAGCCCTATCTAGCATCTGCTGAAAGGACGTGGACACCTGAGCTAACCCCTGGACTGTGTGCAAAAGTCTGATTCCAGGGTGGCTCCGCCATGGGAAGCTGAGACACAGCGACAGGGAGCACTGGAAACGCCATCCTGTCTACAAATTGTGATATTACCGGTGATAACCTGGACGCCCAAGCCGGTTCTGGACTGGATTCAAGGGATGAAGTCACCTGTTCCAGGGCCATAAAGCAATTGACACGAAGGCCATCGTGCTTTGGATCTTGAGGCGAAATGACCGTACCACACTTCTTACATGTGCACAACACTGTAGCGCCTACCTCCTTGGTAGTTTTATTTCAGGACATTGCAGAATCCCCACACATCATTAAAATTGAGGACATGTGTTTAAGCAATAAGGGTCTTTTAAACAGTGTGTCTGTATATATTATATAAGAGTAAATATACTGGAAGCTGTACTCACCCTTGCAAGGGATGTTCCCCTGGTGACTAGTAACCACAGCAGGTACAGACACACAAATAAAAGTACGACTACTTACATAAACACAGACCACTCAATGCAGAAATATGAGCTAAGGAGCTCTAGGAGCAATGTGACTAGAGCAGCTTCTGGGAGCAGGCTATGTGAGGAGACCGGAGCCCAGCTTCTCTCTCCAATGCTGAGATAGGTTATGAGGTAAAATGGCCGCTCGAGTGTTTAGGAGGAGGAGAGAGGGGAGGATCTAGCCTGGTGCTTGCTGGCTGCAGAGGGAGAGCGCGCCCC
Organism: Taudactylus pleione; assembly: GCA_031769625.1. Lineage (NCBI taxonomy): Eukaryota > Metazoa > Chordata > Amphibia > Anura > Myobatrachidae > Taudactylus > Taudactylus pleione. The sequence goes on along the minus strand of JAUIMM010000015.1, from coordinate 47,512,470 downwards.
AGGGTAGAGGGAGGGGCTAACAGAGAGCACCTGCCTCCCCTGCCTGGCTGAACCCAAGGGAACATGGCTCCATATCACATCCCTGGTAGTCTACTGGGAAGCGCGGGAGACTGGGAGCCCACACTACCATTCCCGTCTGAGGTCTCCTACTCCCATGCAGGGAGCAACCTTACCTGTTCTCCACTGAGCTGGGCTGCGGCTCTGGATGTTCTGGAGTCCATGGCCGAAGTCACTGACCCAGTTGCCGGTGGTGGAGCGACAGTGGGGCGTCCAATAGGATGCCTTACACTGCGCGCTCATTGTAAAAAGCAATAAAATAAATAAAACTGTGGGGGACCACCTAAAGCAGCCCCCTATAAACTGGTGCTCAGCTCCTGCCGGCACCAAACTCAAATTGAGGTCCAGTGGCTGGGGGCAGGGTATGGAGGAGAGGAGCCTGGGCTTGTGTAATAATAATTAACCTTTTGGTGCCCACACTCTTTTTCCAAGCTATACCCAGTGTCATCCCTGTGGTCCCTAGTGGAGGAAGAAGTATTAATCCTAAATTACTAGTACACTATAAGAGTGTAATATACAAAGTTGAGGGAAAAAGTACGCAGTATGTGTAAGAAGGCAAAAATTAGAGTTAAGGTAGACTTACCATTGATAACTCTTTTGAGGTCCATAAGGTCCACAGGGATACCATGGGGGTAATGTGGTTGGAGAGATCCAGGCAGCAAACAGTTCAGCTCCCAGGATGCCTCAGGTCCTACTCCATATATACCCCACCCCCAGCCACAGGCCTTCACTTTTGTAAATTAGCCTCAAAGCAAAAGGAGGAAAGAGAAGGAAGAACAATCATACACCAGAAGCACACTCTCACAAGATGAAGGATTCTGTGACTGAAGAAAAAATACCCAATGCAGCCAGTTACGTCAGGGTGGTTGCCCTGTGGACCTCGAAGAGAGAGAGTCATCAATGGTAAGTCTACCATAACGCTTATTTTCTTTTTCAGGGTCCACAGGATGTCCTAAAGCAGTTCCCTAAGGGTGAGGGATGCTCCTGAGCAGAAAGGAGAACTCATCACCCAAAGAAAGCATCCTGAGAGGCAAAAGTATCAAAGGCGTAGAACCTAAGAAAAGTGTGGACAGAAGACCACGTAGTTGTCTTGCACAATTGTTCAGCAAAGGCAAGATGACTAAATGCCCACGATGGCCCTACGGACCGAGTAGATTGTGCTGTCACCGTGTTTAGAACATGGAGATCAGCCTGTGTGTACACCTGAGAGATAGTCATATGTAACCATCGAGCCAAGGTCTGCTTGTTACCTGGCTATCCTCGTTGTGAAAACCATATAATGCAAAAAGAGCATCTGATTTTCTAACACAGTTTGTGCTCTCCGTATCTATGTGGAGCGTACAAACTAAATCTAGGGAGGCTTCACCCACCGAGAGGTCTGGAGCCTGAAAAGTTGGAACTACAATTTCTTAATTTACATGAAAATGGGACAATACCTTAGGAAGGTAACCCTCCCTTGTACGAAGAACAGCTCTATCCTGGTAAAAAATCAAAAATGGGGAGCAACAAGAAAGCTCTGCCAAATCAGAGACTCTGCATGCAGAAGAGATAGCAAGGAAAAAAAGTGTCTTCGCTGTCAACCATTTCAAGTCTACAGAGTCCAGAGGTTCAAATGTGGGAGCTTGTAGCCCCTTAAGAACCAAAAGGCAGATACCACGGTGCTGCCGGTGGGACAAAAGGAGGCTGAACTCAGAATTCCTTTAAAAAAAATTCTAATATCTGGTAATGAAGCAATCGACTGACAATGCAGAAACCTGCGCTCTCAAAATGCCCAGGCGGAGACCAAGATCTAACCCAGCCTGCAGAAAAGTCAGTACTGGGGAAACCCTCAACACCTTAGGGTCATACTTTCTTTGGGAATACCATTGACGAAAAGAATGCCAAACCCTGTAATATATGCGGGCAGAGGCAGGCTTCCGTGCTCTAAGCATTGTTTGAATCACAGAGCTGGAGAAACCTTCGGCTCTTAAGATGGAAGATTCAAGAGCCATGTCGTCAAAGCCAGGTGAGGTAAATCGGATGCCGACAGGGACCCTGCATTAACAGATCCTGCCATAAAGGAAGAGGATACGGAATGTCTATGGATAGATTCTGTAGGTCGGTAAACCAATGACGTCTGGGCCAAGCCGGAGCCACTAGTATTACTGTTCCGCCTTCCTGCTTGAATTTCCTGAGGACTCTTGGGAGAAGGGAACTTGGAGGAAAGAGATACCCCAGCTTGAAGTCCCATCTTACTGCCAGTGCGTCCACTAATACTGCTGATGGGTCTCTGGACCTGGACCCGTACCTGGAGACCTTGTGGTTGTGACGTGATGCCATGAGGTCTATGTCTGGTAGACCCCATTTGTTCACCAAGAGCTGAAACACTCCCGAGTGGAGAGACCACTCTCCTGCGTGTATGTCCTGACGACTTAGGAAGTCTGCTTCCCAATTGAGAACTTCTGGTCTGAATATTGCAGAGATGGCCGGAAGATGCCATTCTGCACAAATCAGAACCTGTGTCACTTCCCTCATGGCTACATGACTTTGCGTGCCTCCCTGATGATAGAGATAGGCCAGTGTAGTCGCGTTGTTGAACTGGATCTGGATCGGCTTGCCTTGGAGCAGGTCCTGTGCCATGAAAAGTGCTTTGTATACAGCTCGCAGATCCAAGATGTTTATTGGCAGATGACTTTCCTGATTTGTCTATTTTCCCTGAAAGGTGTGATTACCCGTCACTGTCCCCCATCCGCGAAGATTGGCGTCCGTGCTGAGAAGCACCCAATTTGGAATCCAGAATGGGCGCCCCCTTTGTCCAGATGATCCTTTTTCGGCCACCAAGGAAGGAAGGAGAGATGAACCTCTGTAGTGAGAAGGATCCTCTGGGATCTTATTAGCTGATACTGTCCTTTCCACCTGGAGAGAATCAATCTTTGCAGAGGCCTTGAATTAAACTGAGCATACCCCACCATGTCGAAGGTGGATACCATTGATCCCAGGACCTACATCACTGATAGAATGAATACCCTTCGCTTGTGTACTCGTAATGATAGGAACGCAATCTTGTCCTCTGGTAGAAACACCCTTTGTACCTGAGAATCCAGAAGTGCTCCCAGATGTATTATCTGTTGTGTTGGAGAAAGAGGATTTCTTCGAAAATTGAGGATCCAGCCGTGCTTTTGTAGGTCAGTTGAAGAGGGTGTTGTAAAACAACTGGAGTTTGTGCCAATATCAAAAGATCGTCCAGATATAGTAGTATTCTGATTCCCTGACGCCTGAGCTAGGCAGTCATGACTGCCATTATCTTGGTAAATACCCGGGGGACCGTTGATAGGCCAAAGGGCAGTGCCTGAAATTGGTAATGTTGTAAAACAGCAAACCATAGAAATTGTTGGTAGGATGGCGTAATAGGAACATGCAGAAACGCATCTTGAATGTCCAGGGAAATCATTAAAATCCCCAGGCTCCATTTCCAAAATAATTGACCGGAGAGTTTCCATACGGAACTTGGGTACATGGATAAACCCGTTGAGGGTTTTAGGTTTAGAGTAAGGCGATGAAACCCATTTGGTTTCTGAACCAAAAATAGATTTTAATAATAACCCTTCCTTGTCGCAACACAGGAACCGGGATTATTACCCCTGCCTGCAGCAGGGAGTGAACGGCCTCCTGAAAGGTCAAGGCCTTGACCGCACCTGATGGAGGATCTGTGCAAAAAAAAACTTCTGGGGAGGATGACTCCAGAAAGTGAATGCATACCCCACAGAGAGACCACTTCTCGGACCCAGGCATCTGTTGTTGTTTGATGCCAGTAATCCGCAAACTGAAGAAGTCAGCCTCCCACCCTGGGATCCACCAGGAGGAGGCCCGCCCCCATCAAGCTGAGGGTTTGTCGTCAGACTTTGATGCTGGACGTCTGTCCGGCCCAGACCTCTTAGTTTGTCGCCTGGATGTCCTGCGAAAACTAGACGGCTTGGAGGAAGATTGTTCCATTGCTCGTCCCTGTGTGCCTAGATTTTATTGCAACCGTAGATGGCAGACCTGCAGACTTTGAAGCTGCCAAAGTAACTATTATCTAACTCTGCTCCAAAAAGTATATTTCCATAGAAAAGGTAAGGTTTCCAGAGCCGCCTTTGATCCTGTATAAGCTTTCCAGGATCTTAACCAAAGGACCCTGCGCGCCACTACTGAAGCTGCTGATGCTTTAGAAGCTAAAATCTACTGCAGCTCCTCCCAAATAGGAGGCCGCTTCCTGTATGTGGGAGATATACGTCATCTGTTCTCTGGTAGCATCTGGTAGAGAGTTTTCCAATGCCTCCGTCCATTCTTCAACAGCTTTGGCTACCCAGGTGCCAGCCATAGCTGGACAAGTAACAGCTCCCGATGATGAAAATAATGCCTTAAGCCATGTTTCAATTTTCCCATCTGTAGAATCCTTAAGAGAAGATGCTGACGGAATAGGCAATGTAGCATTTCTGACTAAGTGCGTCACGTGAGCATCCACAGTAGGAGGTACCTCCCACTGGGAAAAAAATACAACAATATTCATCTTTTATTCACATAAAACCGTTTATCCGGGTTACCCCATGCCTCTTCCATAAGCTCAGTGAGCTGCTTGGATTTAGGAATCTCTGTTTTGGCCACCTTCCGGTGTTTAAACACTGGAGCCTACTTACTAGGAGCTGAATCATCATCCTGAATATCTAGGATTGATTTAACTGCCCTCACCAAGAAGGAACATCCACTGAACAGATGATCCTCCTGTCCCGAGCTAGAGCCTGGAAAAGAACCCTGTGCATCATCCGATTCCCTTGATGATGCGTCTGAATCCATATGCTGAACAGACCGATAAAAAGATAACTTTTGCTTATGTGCCTTAGTAATTACCAGTCTGCTTGCAACAGCTGACTAAACCATGGATGCTTATGCAAGCCATACTCTGACTTGCATAAGCATCCATCCAGGAAGGATGTATAGGAGGTGCAAACATATCATGCTGTGGATACCCCATACAAGGAGGCAGTATGGGAGTAGCCATACGATCCACAAACTGCTTCATAACCGGAGACGTGGAGGATACCCAAGATGGCTCTTGTACAGGGACTGGTATACTGGACTGGGGAGGTGGTTCTTTATAACAGACAGTACACAAACCATCCTTTATAAAGTCCTGAGAGGACAAGCCTGTCAAACAGGATTTATATGAAACCAGCAAAGGAGCCTCTCCCCTCCTGATTCCCTTTTTACTTTTTGACATATCAATTATAAAAGGTAACAATGCAATGTGACAACTTTGCAAATAACAAATAAATGAAGTATAAAAGAAAAAACCCACACACCTGCAACAGGAATAAGGAGAAAAACAGTTATAGTTATAACTGACAGTCTAATATAAAATAAAAGGCAGTATTAACACAGCAGCTAGCAAACAGGTACATACAATGCACATGCAAATTTAGTTGCACTGGGCTCTGAATCAACTACTCAAAACACGCTGCTTGGTAGGATATAGAGCACTATATACCTGGCCCATGGGAAAGGTATACAGGGAGACTGACCCAAAACCTCCTGAGACCAACAGCTACAGCAGCACACCGATAGCGGACTGTGAGTGTCTCATATACATGAGGCGGGTAGGAGGAGCGACCCAGACACACGAAAACCTTTGAAGAGACTGCGTCTGGGTCGGAGCTGCCGGGGGGAGTGCCTACCTCCCCTAAACTGCATCAACCAGCTGAGTACGCTGGCCTCGTGGCAGCAGAAGCGTCTGCTGTCGATCCCCGACATCAGACGATAAGGCCCAGGTGGTCTAGTGAGGACGCGGACATTCCGGGCCCTGACTGTAGCGGCTTCCGGTGAGTCTCCTGCGCCGGAAGTGAGGAATCACCTTACTTGACATCTCTGTGCGTCCGGTTGCAGTCTGGGTCCCAGCATCGCTGGTAGCAAGCTCAGCCGAAACCCACCAAAAATCACCAGCCGTTACTGGTGTTCCGGCCCGGCGGAGGTAGACAGTCACAGTACCTGCGTCTTAATCCAGAAGCTCAGTACTGCCAACCCAAAAACATAGAAAATGAAATAAATCATAAAATAAAAGCTTAGGACTGCCTGAGTAGTCTCCTGTTACAAAGGTGCGCTGAATACTGCCACACCAAATGAACAACTGAAGGACTGTGGCTGGATCTCTCCACCCACATTACCCCATGGTATCCCTGTGGATCCCTATGGACCCTGAAGAAGACAGACAAGTCCGATATCAGTGACCTGAGCCATGCATAATTAGGATTTTTTTTTTTGTTGCAAAGCAATTAGTATAAATTTGCAGGTAAAGCATAAGTACTTAATACACACAATATATTCAAACTAGGGGACTGATTTAGAGATGGACGCTAATGTCATTTTAACACAGATCGATCAGATTGTTTGCCATTGCGCATGCATCGCAGTGCATTTGGGGGTGTCGGCAAAACACAGACGTTTGAACGCAGTTACATAGGCGTGCATAAATTAGCCGCTGCATACGCAGCTCTGCGTGTCAGAAGAGCAGCTAAGGCTGTGGCAGATGGGTAAGATGGCTGCCAATGTGCTTCGATGTTACCGATATTTAAGCAGATATGCGTAGTCGCATGCAGGTAAAAAAGCAGCAGTGGGCGTCTTTGTGCATGGGTGAACTATGCCAACATGAGCATATTTTTTGCAGCTGCATTCCATACGAAATCGCAGCTGCAATCGCATTAGCGACCATATCTGAATCAGGTCATAAGACGCAAACTTGTGGACAAAGTAGCAAAATTGAGGTAACCACTCCATGCGTCTCGCGACATTTGGTGCACAAAGGATAAGTGTATGAGGAAACGTCTGTATCTCAGTTATAAGTCGTCCAACAACCCAGAGGAGATACAATTCTTACCTATTCCTGTAATTTCCTTCTTTATCAACTGTAATTCCATGTGCTGGATTTTTATTCTAACCAATAGGAAGTAAATTTTCCCAACAATAACATCTTTCAGGTGGTACCTTTGACACAAAAAAGTGAAAAATTTCCATAAACCAGAACATGCAATGCCATAACTTAAACACAGACATATTTACATATTTTAACTGCATAAAATAAGTTCCTAACCAAACAAAAAGAGTCAGACATGGTAAATCTCATTGTAAGTATCAGAATACGTTAAAAATAAAGTCGTAGCTGCAGGTTTTCAGAGGAATAAAACAATTCGGTTTAGAATAAACTAATGTTACTTTCATGTTAGGTAAACAATACACTCAGATTCCTGGCCTGGGGGCAGGGAGGGATTATTAGGTTTTTATATCACTCTTTCAGAAGTCTAACAAAATAATGGATGATTCATGTATACTTTACTGCTGCCTGTTCAAGTCAGACCTATTCAGAATCTGAATCAGCTCATGTTCATCTTCTATAATTATGTCAACAGAGGAAAGCTCTCCATATAGCTAAATGAATATTCCCTTCATGATCAATAGAAGAACTCACTTAGATTTGTTGTATTCAAATTCTATGTGCAAACAGTCCTCTATTCCAACTTCCATTTTGATTGAGTTGTTGACATCTGGATATGTGGCAAGTTGGTGAACTAGTAAGTCATACTCCTTTACCAAGTCTGTTAGACGCCTTACTATCGTCACTTTGAGGAAGTACCTGGAAAAGCAAAATAACCCAATTGTCACTAATATGCTTACCCAGCAACTTTCAGCAGAGAAAAGCAGAACACTGCAGGGAGCATGAAACTCAGGGACTGACAGTGCTGCCATATATGTTTTTGTGTAGCTATGGATTGCCATCTTCAGTCTTTTCAGTTTTATAATAATAGAAAAAAAGCCATAAAATAATCAAATCCTAAACCAAAAGAATGACACGGTACCTCAATCGAACATTTGAACCTATGTAGGATTCGTAAGGTTTCTCAACTTGCATGAATTCAAAGTCATAACTTCTGCTTTGTGTTAACTCCCCAGGTAGAGCCAATTCTTTCACCAGATTTACAAACTCGTGTGTATTGCTTTTATCATTGAAAAGTTCTAGAAAAAAAAACAAAACAGTAAATTAGGTCAAATAGTACACACACAACTATTTAATAAATAAATATTAAGTATTTTGTTTAAGGCAATAAAAATAAAAATATTTTACACACACACACACGTGGTTCAATAAGTAAGGTAACAAGACCTCTCGTGTGTAACAAGACCTCTCGTGTGTAATGTTCTCTATTTCGTTCTAATTTCCCGCCAGGCCAGAGCAGGTAGACCACTACTTCCCCTCACGCCCATTAGACTGCGCCTCATATCAGTCATACTGTCCCAGCATCAGATGTAAGATGACGGGGATGGCGGAAACATAGTCAGTCAAACATTGAGGTGCGTAGTGTGATCAGATGTCTGCATCTAAAGGGCACACCTGCAGCCGAAATTCATCGCCAACTTGTTGAGGTGTATGGTGATAACGTCATGTCACGGAAACAGGTTTGGTGCACTGCCTTGATAACAGGACAGACGTTGAAGGTGAGCAGCAATCCAGCCGGCCAAGCACGTCCATCGCGGATGCCACTTTGTGCTGCATTGAAGCTCTGATTCAGGAGGACAGACGCATTCCAGTTAGTGGCACTGCTGATGAACTGAACATCTTCGTGGATACTGTGTACAACATCGTTCATGAGCAACTGGGGTACAGGAAAAAAAAGTGTTCACACTGGGTACCGAAACAACTCACAGAAGGTCACAAAACCAATAGGCTGGGATTGTCTCTTGTGTACTTTACACAGTACCATGAGGAGGGAGTGCAGTTCCTGCAGCGTATTGTTACAGGTGATGAAACATAGATGCATCATGTGACACCGGAGACGAAGCAATCATCCATGACATGGAAACGCGCCTTGTCCTCACCTTCAAAGAAATGCAAAACAACTCCAACGGCAAAGAAAGTCATGGGACAGTGTTTTGGGACAACAGGGGCTTGCTTCTTGTTGATTTCCTCACCAAGTGAGATATTGTGAATGCTCTCCGCTATTGTGACACATTGACCATTTGTGGAGGACAATTTGTCAAAAACAACCTGGATTACTGCAAGCAGGCATCGTATTGCTGCACGATATCGCCAGGCCACAGTCAGCGAACCGCATGCATGAGGTGTTACGGCGCTACCATTGGGAGGTATTGGACCATCCTCCCTACAGCCCTGAGTAGGCACTGAGTTATGTCCTGTGGACCATTGAAGAAGCACCTGTGTGGAAGGCAATTCGTAATTGGCACTTGACCCCTTTTTGTCTATGCAGACATAGCTGCCTCGGTGTACCATTGAAACAAATGCTTAGACAAGTATGGGAACTATGTGGACAAATAATCTGTACCAAGACTATACTATTGATTATACGTATATGTAAGTTGAATACATTTTTGCAGTGTGTGTGTGTGTGTCCATGGGCAAAAGTTTTGAGAATGACAAGTATTGGTTTTGAAAATTTTCCAACAGTAAAGCATCCTGAGACCATTCATGTGTGGGGTTGCTTCTCAGCCAAGGGAGTGGCCTCCTTCACAATTTTGCCTAAGGACACAGTCATGAATAAAGAATGGTACCAAAACATCCTCCAAGAGCAACTTCTCTCAACCATCCAAGAACAGTTTGGTAATGAACAATGCCTTTTCCAGCATGATGGAGCACCTTGCCATAAGGCAAAAGTGATAACTAAGTGGCTTGGGGAACAAAACATCCAAATTTTGGGTCCATGGCCAGGAAACTCCCCGGACCATTGAGAACTTGTGGTCAATCTTCAAGAGGCGGGTGAACAAACAAAAACCCACAAATTCTGACAAACTCCAAGCAATGATTAAGCAAGAATGGGTGGCCATCAGCCACTTTGTGGCTCAGAAGTTGATTGACAGCATGCCAGCGCGAATTGCAGGTCTTGAAAAAGAAGGGTCACCACTGCAAATATTGACTGTACACACACACACATACATACATAATAATTGAAGCAGGGAGAGTGCGCACCAACTAAAAACAGGTGTGGTCTCGCTGGGAAGGAGTGTGACCACACACTAGTACCCCCAATTCAAATTATGCCAGTAGTGCCCCATTCACGTTTTGCCACACAGTGCCCATTCACGTTACACCAGTGGTTTGCAAACTCGGTCCTCAGACCCCCCCCACAGTTCATGTTTTGCAGGTCACCCAGCAGGTGCACAGGTGTAATCATTACTTACTGACACATTTTAAATGTTACACAGGTGGAGCCAATTAGTTTACTTGTAATTGTGAGGAAACCAGGAAAACATGCACTGTTTGTGGTCCTGAGGACAGAGCTTGAGAACCCGTGCGTTACACCATTCAAAGCCCATTCACGTTGTGCCACACAGTGCTCCTAATGCAAATTATGCCATGCAGTAGTAGTGCTCCTTATACATTATCCCACACAGTAATGCCCCTTATAACATTATGCCTGCCTGCCCCCCTGCCCCCCCCCCAGCAGCTCACCTCTCACCACCCCAGCAACTAGGTCAAAAGGTTGACATGCAAATAGTCAAGGGCTTAGGTTGACAAGGTCAAAAGGTCGACATGCAAATAGTTGACACAAAGGGTTGACGTGTTTTGTCATTTTAACCCTAATCCTCCACCTAACCCTAACCGTTCCATTCCACAGCCTCACCTTAAAAATCAAGAAAAATCATGTGTTGACCATTTGCATATCAATCTTTTGACAACATCGACAATTTGACTGTCTAGCTACCATTTAAAATGGCACCACAAGTGCTCCTTTTGGATGTTTATCTCTGATTCTAGTGGGGGGCTGTATCAATGGGATGACAATTTAGAAGTCAGATTGAGTTTACAGCTTTAGTGGCTAGTATCCCACTATTACATAAATTATATTAAGAGATCAGATACAGTATTAATGAGGATGGCAAAAACCATACAAAATATGTCTAAAAACATTGTGATTTACATTAATTTTTGATAAAGCACATGGCAGCCATCCTTTAAAATTAAAACTTCCAATACTACTCCGTGCATATAAAATAAAATAAATAAAAATACGGATTTTGCCATTGACCAAATCTGAAGGTAATGCAATTCTACATAAGGGAATATTATATAAGTATGCCAAATCAGGACAAGACTGTGACAAACCCCAGAAACTAATTGGTGCAAGAGCTTATGTATGTTAGAGAACAAAAGGAGCAATTAAATTATAGGCAATATGTCACTGAACATCCCCATGGGGTGTAAGGATAAACAATGTGTTGCAGGCCAAGATGTGCCGTTCCTGAACGGCACATAGCAGACTTCACATCTAATGGAATCGCGGGAAAATCTCAGGTACTGGTGTTATACAGGGTGTGTGTAACATATGTATGCCAAGCTTACCAATTTGTCCAACAAACTCAATTCGAATTCCTTGATGTTCTAGTCTTTTACCAGACTGCTTGAAAACAATGTTGACCTATAGAGATATAAAGCAAGATGGTGAAAAATGTTTAAGTTCTACACATTTTTCTTAGTCTTATCAATTTAATATAGAAAAGAATACTGTAGTCACGCTTTATGGGCTGCTCTGCTGCAAGTAACAGTCAGAGAGACACAGTAGAACACTGTATTGGTCTCTGGAAGCACATCTAGGATGGAGGTCACACAGGGGCTTTGAATACAAGGACAGTTTCCTAATAGAAAGGCGAATCAGTTCCATGCTGACAGGTTGAAGTGAAGGGCGCTCCCCTTAGTCACAAGGCGCTGCATGCGGTATGCAGAGAGAAGAATGGGGTTTAGCTGGAAAAGGGCTGTCATTCAGAGCGCCTGTGTGACACCATCCTAAAGACTACAAAACAAGTATGGGAAGCATTAGTCTTCAGAATGTTGTGCTGCACTTTTCATTAAATCTAACTTAAATAGGAAAAAAAAAAAGTGAAATATATAGACAGACAATCATTAGAACTAATTAGTACATACAGGGCCGTATTCAATTAGCAGCTATCAGCTGCGTATTCAATTTGTCTGACTTTTCGCCGGTGTGAAAAGTTTGCGTCTTGTAACCAGCGGAAAAGTATCGCCTATGAATACCCAGCTGAAAAAAATATGAGATATGGTAAGAACTTACCCTTGTTATCTCTATTTCTACGAAGTCCATAGGGTTCCACAGGATACCTTGGGGTATAGGTGATGACGTCAGTCTTCAGGCACCACAGAGTTAAAGTTTTCAGCCTCCCAGGATGCATCTGGGTCCCTCTCCTATACCCCGCCCCCGGGCCAAGGCATCTCAGTTACGTCACAAGCCATAGGCCGGAGGAGGAGAAGAAAGAGAGAAGAAAAAAATCTGGACACTCACAAGAATCACATTCTCACCATAGGGAGACGGAAAAACCGGTGACCAAAATAAAGCCCATCTGCAGTACAGGTGCGACAGGGCGGGAGTCCTGTGGAACCCTATGGACTTCGTAGAAATAGAGATAACAAGGGTAAGTTCTTACCATATCTCATATTTTCTACTTCAGGGTCCATAGGGTATCCACAGGATACCTTGGGGATGTCCCAAAGCAGTATCCTTTAAGGGTGGGGACGCTCCTGTGCAGAGAGGAGAATCCGCCGCCCGAAGGAAGCATCCTGAGAGGCAAAGATGTCAAAAGCGTAATACCTCACAAAGGTATTGACAGAAGACTACGTAGCAGCCTTGCAGATCTGAACTGCAGAGGCACCACGTCTAGCTGCAAACGAAGGACCCACCGACCTAGTGGAATGAGCCCTCACCAAGGAGGGAACTGGAAGACCTTCATGAAGATAAGCTTCTGAAATTGCCATACGAATCCAGCCTGCCAAAGTCTACTTTGAAGCAGGCCAACCCTTTTTACGGAAGCCATAGAGGACAAACAAGGCGTCCGACTTCCTAAAAGAAGAAGTGCGGTACACATAAATCTTTAAGGCCCGCACAACATCCAAAGTGGCTTCACCCACTGAAAGTCCAGGTGAATTGAAAGCCGGCACAACAATTTCTTCATTGATGTGAAAACTGGATACCACTTCGGGAAGGAATCCCGGACGAGTGCGAAGCACCGCCCTATTCCTATGATAAATCAGAAAAGGGGGTCTACAAGAGAGAACCCCTAAATCCGAAATCCGTCTGGCCGAGGCAATGGCCAGAAGGAATATGGTTTCAGCTGTAAGCCATTTAAAGTCCACTGAGACCAGTGGTTCAAACGGCGGCCCCTAGAGAACTCTCAGGACCACAGCCCAATTCCAAGGCGCCACCAGTGGAACAAAAGGTGGCTGAATGCGAAGAACACCTCGCATAAAGGTGTGCACATCAGAGAGCGCAGCAATCCTACGATGAAACCAGACTGACAGGGCAGACACCTGCACTTTCAGAGAAGCCAGGCGAAGCCCATGATCCAGTCCAGCCTGTAGGAAAGCCAACACCCTAGACAGGCGGAACTCCCTAAGGGAATACCCTCTAGGTCTACACCACCGGAAGAAAGTATGCCACACACGATGGTAGATTCTTGCCGAGGAAGGTTTACGAGCTCTTAGTATGGTTTGCACCACGGAGCTAGAAAAACCCTCTGGACCTTAGCATGACCGTTTCAACAGCCACACCGAGTCAGGTACGGGTGAAGACAAGGACCCTATGACAGCAGATTCGGTCGTAATGGTAACCTCAGAGGAACGTCTACTGACAGACTCTGGAGGTCAGAGAACCAGTGCCGTCTGGGCCACTCGGAAGCTATCAACAGTAGCGTACCTCCTTCTTGATTTGAATTTCCGTAATACCCGCGGAAGAAGGGAAAACGGAGGGAAAAGGTAGGCAAACTGGAACGTCTACTAGACGGACAGGGCATACACCAGAGACGCCTTTTCGTCTCATGTTCGAGACCCGTACACCGGCAACTTGTTGTTGTGCCGGGACGCCATGAGGTCTATCTCCGGAAGACCCCACTTGTCCACCAGACTCCGAAAGACGTCCTGGTATAAAGACCACTCTCCCGGTTCCTCCTTGCTGGTTTAAATAGGCCACCGTGGTGGCGTTGTCCGACGGGACCTGCACAGGGTGACCCTGGAGAACCGGCTGTGCCCGCTGGAGAGCTCTTGACACCGCATGGAGCTCCAAAATGTTTATTGGAAGCTCCGCTACCGCCCGAGTCCACCTGCCCTGAAACAAGTGTGGACCCGTGACAGCTCCCCAGCACCGGAGACTGGCGTCCGTTGTTAACAGGACCCAGTTCGCCACCCAGAACGGGCGACCCTTGTTGAGGTGGGTCGTCTGTAAACACCAGGTTAGAGACAGGCGAACATCCGGAGTGAGACCCATCGTCTGGGACTTGAGACACTGAGGCAATCCATTCCATCTGGACCGGATCAATAGCAGAGGTTTGGAGTGAAATTGGGCGTACTCCACCATGTCGAATACCGACACCATTGAGCCCAATAACCTCTTTGCCAAGTGTATCGACACTCGACGACACTGCAGACAACTGCGCACCCTCAACTACAAAGCAAGGATCTTTTCCTCCGTCACAAAGATCCACTGCTGCCTGGAGTCCAATAAGGCCCCGAGGTGCAGGATCCTCTGAGACGGGGTGAGAGTGGACCTCTGCCAGTTTGTCAACCAGCCGTGACGTTGCAGTACCGCAATCGTCAGATCCAGATGGTGTAAAAGAAGCTCTGGAGACCCCGCTATCAACAGGAGGTCGTCCAGATAAAGCAACAGTCGGACTCCCTGCGTCCGCAGGAGAGCCGCCTTGACCGCCATGACCTTGGTGAATACCCGTGGAGCAGTCACCAGGCCAAAAGGCAGTGCCCGGAACTGGAAATGTTCGTTGCAGATTGCCAATCTGAGGAACTGCTGATGGCGCAAAAGAATAGGGACATGCAGGTAAGCGTCCTGGATGTCCAATGACACCATGTAGTCCCCAGGTTCCAGTGCCAGAATAATGGACCGCAAGGTCTCCATCCGAAACAGAGGCACCCTCAAGGACTTGCTGAGGGCCTTTAGGTTTAGTATTGAACGGTAAGACCCATTGGGTTTCTGCACCAAAAATAGAATGGAATAGAAACCCAGGCCCCTCTGGGAAATTGGAACATGCACTGCGACCAGCACCGGGCGAACTGAAGCAGGCGCCCCCCACTTTGGGGTCCCCCAAAAGGAGGCCTGGACCGTCAGGCCGCAGGTTTGTTATCTGACCTAGGAGCCGGACGTCTGGTACTCCAGACCTGTTTCTTGGGCTTGGACAATTTCTTGGCCCCAGCCTGCCGTGGAAAGGACTGTACTTTAGGCCTACCTTGGGCCCTGTGAGGCCAAAAGGACGACCCACCAGCACTAGAAGGAATCGTAGCAGACAGAAGACATGCACATTTTGCTGCTGCCAACGTAACTACAATTGTGTCCAGATCTGGACCAAATAGTACCTGTCCAGACCTTCTAATCCCTTTTTGGAATCCGCGTCCGCTTTCCAAGAACGCAACCATAAGGTGCGACGAGCAGCCACGGCTGCAGAGGAGATCCTAGAGGTGAGCATACAAATATCTAAGGCCGCTTCATTAATGTAAGTGGCCGAGTCTCGGAGATTGCCCACCAACTCGGTCTATTCAGCCGAACAGTCAGAGTCCAAAGACGCCTCCAAATTATCCGCCCAGCGCTCCATAGCTCTGGCTACCCAACACACGGCCAGAGCCGGTCTGGATGCTTCCCTGCAAGGGAATAAACGGATTTGAGGCAGATCTCCACCTTGCGGTCAGTGACATCCTTCAAGGATGACATCGAAGGCATAGGCAACGTGGCACTTTTGACTAGGCGTGTGACATGTGAATCCACTTGCGTAGGGGATTCCCGCTTAGAAAAATAATTGACCGCAAACGGATAAGCCACGGCTAAGCGTCTCTGGGGCTGAAACCGCTTACCTGGATTTTTCCACGCCTCCTCTAAATGATCCACTAATTGATCAGAAAGAGGGAACACCGTAGCCTCACCCTTAATATCCTTAAAAAGGCATATATGAATGTGGCCACCAAAGGATCAATATCCTCAATAACTAAAGCCGAGCGGACCGCTCGAATAAGACCAGGGATATACACCTTGGACTTAGCGTCCGGCTCTTTGGTACGGAGAGGTTCTTGGTCAGATAGATCCAGAATCTCCCCATGATCTGACGTCTCATCGTCATCCCCATAAGGAGCAGATAAAGACGCCACCGGCCGTTATGAGGCCGCAACACAGACTCCCCCTGTAAAACATCGGACAAATGCTGAACCGATGTAGTTAAGAGTATTAACCCACGCAGGCTCCGGAGAAACCTGGGAAGGGACAGGGAGACTGTGGGGTACCATCAATTGTCTCGGGAACTCCCGCATGGGTGACGACACCACTGACTGCTGGGACAAACCCGTCTGGGTAAACGCAGGTGGCGGAGCTAGCTGGCTCACAAGGGTTGTAAGCGCCTTAGCGAAACAAGCCCAGGGAGGTTCCTGTACCGGGACCGTGACCATAATCGGCCGTGACAGTGCCAGGCACTGGGGGCATAACCCCTCCGCGTTACCCTCCCCCTCCGCTATTGGTACCTTACATTTAGTACACATGAGCTGGAGAGGAAAATCAGTCTCAGACATGATGGTAAGTATGTGACACTCACACCTATACGTATTGGTATAGTGTGAATAACACCCTGCACACCACGCACCGCAAGGGCTTTGAGCAGAGCAAGATCAGGGACAGTAATAAAGCTGACAGTAGAAAGTGAAAGTACAGACAGCAGGCTAGCAGTTCAGTCACATACAATGCAGAAGAAACAAATCCCTGCACTATTAGCGCTGATTCTCAACTACTCAGACCCTCAGGCTGGTAGGACTCAGCGCTGCATACACTGACCTGTGACAAACAGAGGAGAGGTATGCTGGGGGACCCAGACCGCAATGCCACCGCTCACAGACTTCCAGCAGTGTTCACCATGCTTTAAAGATGGCCACCGAGGAGCAGAAGATGAAGGAGGCCGGCCTGGGGAGGACAGCTGACACACTGTGGCCAATCAGGCAGAGCAGAGAGGCTGTGTGCAGCAGGGGAGGCGCCGGCTGTGAGACAGGGAAAGCGCGCTCCCCTGGCATGCATTTAACCCCAGCAGCCGCTCAGCAGCGGCCCGCTGTCCCAGGGGGTAGTGGAAGCGCAGGTTGGTCGCCTGGCTCCACGCTGCAGCCAGTCCCCAGGGAGCCCCCTGCCTGGGGACTCAGGACCATGTGACCAGCGGGGACCCACCGCGGGACCCCGCTGCTTACCTGCATCCCCTTGGATCCGGCCATGGTCCAAAACATCTGGGGACACCCCCAGATGTCTACCAGCATCCCCGGATCAGTACCGGCGTTCTGGTACCGGCGGGGTGTAGGGGAGACGGCATGGACGTCAGTACTGACTGTCCATGCTGTACTCCCAGATGTGCAGCCAGCGCTGCCTTTAAAAGAAACTTCAGGGGCTCTTCATAGCCCCCCTCTGCACAGTGCCTACGACTCCGGCCAGGCACCGACTAAACTGAGATGCCTTGGCCCGGGGGCGGGGTATAGGAGAGGGACCCAGATGCATCCTGGGAGGCTGAAAACTTTAACTCTGTGGTGCCTGAAGACTGAAGTCATCACCTATACCCCAAGGTATCCTGTGGATACCCTATGGACCCTGAAGTAGAAAGTACAGAATTGGGGTTTTGAGGTGCAAAGGTGCAGAAACCACTCTGTACCCTTTGTACACCCCCTTGACACTAACTGCGTCAAAAAACGCAATTTTTGATTGCAGGTGCTTGCTATAGGTGCATTTTTGGCACTTTTTAATGCTCAACTTTAGCGATATTTAAATATGCTTGCACCCATTTTCATGTACCCCAAATTTGATGGGACTACTTAATTTCTCCCAAAAGTTACATAATGCTATTCATCACTTGCTCAAAGACGCTAAATAGTGCCTATTGAGACCATTTAAAATCCCCAAATACCTTTAGCAGGGCTATTCGGGGGTACCCATAGTGAACCCCCATGTCAGAGCATCTTCAGGATGATTTCCCAAAGAATAACTGGACTTTTTGCAGATTTAGGTTTTGCCGGGTCCCGTTTTCGCACATTTGCAATTGAATACGGGGATACGCGGGGACGTGTGCGATAAGTTTTCGCCGGCAAAACCTCCGATGACGGCGAAAAGTCCGGCAATGTAATTTCCGCTTCTAATTGAATACGGCCCTAAAGCTGCAAGATTCAATGAGGTGTCTGAAGTCTGAAGATTCTGCTGCCCATTCCATGATTTGAAGCCTACCGTCTTGTACGTTTCTCAAAGGTAGTTTTGAAATAACCTAAAACATACATTCAGGCTATTATCTTGCTGTAAGATGAACCATTGACCAACCACGCATAAATACAGGGTATCATGGTTCTGCACTATGCTGTGGAAGCCCTTTTGGTTCAGGGTACCACAGTCACACTGTGCAAAGCCTAATTTGGATCAAGCAAATGACTACCAGCCCATCAGTTTTCCTCCATGTTTGACAGTTGGTGTCACACACTGAGGAACCATCCTTTCACCTACTCGACAGCATACAAAAACACTGTATAATGAACCAAAGAAATCAAATTTTGATTTATCAGTCCACAAGAGTTCCAGTTTTCAGTATTCCACTGGCAGTGCTTCATGGTCCAGACAAGTCTCTTTTTATTTTGCCTCTTCGCAATGGCTTTCTTACAGCCACTCAACCTGTCAAACCTGCAGCTCAAAGTCTTCTCTTCGCAGTTAAATCTGAGACTTTATACTTCAACTAGTTTTAAGTAAAGATGTGCGGGTTTGGTTCTACTCTGTTACGTTCGGATTTGAAAACCGAATCTTATTGGCTATCGGCTGTCACGTGTTTTGGATAGCTAATAACATAAATCCAAACATGCCGGAAAGAACAGAGTAGAACCGAACCCGCACATCTCTAGCTTTAAGCTGTGCTTCAAGCTGTTGTCCTGTGAGCCGCCTATCACACAAGCTGTTGTCCTGTGAGCCGCCTATCACACAAGCTATTGTCCTGTGAGCCGCCTATCACACAAGCTGTTGTCCTGTGAGCCGCCTATCACACAAGCTGTTGTCCTGTGAGCCGCCTATCACACAAGCTGTTGTCCTGTGAGCCGCCTATCACACAAGCTGTTGACTCTCAGTAAAACTTGTTTGTGGCTTTATACCACTTCCTGTCAGAGATTCATCCAGTTTCCAAATTCAAATCTTTGGTTCATCATGCAGAGTTTTTGCACACCATCATGTAGGTGAAAGGATGGTAACTCAATGTGTGACACCAACTGCTAAACATGGAGGAGAAACTTTATGGTATGGGGCTATTTTGCTGGATCCAGAGTCTGCGACTTGCACAGAGTGACTGGCACCCTGACCGAAAAGTGCTACTGCAGCAATTTACAGCTCCATGCTATACCCACTAGTTTACAAATAGTTGGTCAAGTGTTAATCCTACAATAAGATAATGACGCAAAACATACCTCCAAGATATGTCAGAACTACCTTCATTGAAAAGAACAAAACGGTAAGCTTCAAATAATAGAATGGGCAGCAGTGTCTCCAGACATGAACCCCATTAAGATGGTTTGCAATGAAATGGACAGAAGGGTGGAGGCAAAGCAACAGTGTTGTTCCTGAATATTTGATTTCCACTGTAGAAAGAATGCCACAATTGTATCTGGTAGTTATATCTGCAAAAGGTGGCTACTTTGAGGAGTCAAAATTTTATAGATTGAAGTTTGTCAAACAAAACACTAGTATTTCTTTTTATCTCCAATTGTTTATTTGTTCTTTATTTTCAGAGAACATTGACAGATTAAACTATAAATTTTAAGAAAAACTGGAAAAATAGGGGTGTTCTAAAACTTTTGACCACTAGTGTATAGAATGACAAAAGGTAAAGTTGTAATGCCCCAGGTAATGTCTTGCACTTGCTCAGCAACCCCTGATCAATATAACATACCATCCCATATCAACAATTAATGAAAATGCTCTCCTGATGTGGAGAATTGTCTTGCCCTGTGGCCAACAAAAGTGCCAAGAACAAGTGGGACTCGTCCTCAGACAATACATCAAAAGTACTAAAGACAAGTTAGACTTTTCCTCAGCACTGGAGTAGTCAAAGGGGAGAAAAAAACAATTACATAGTAATCCTCTATTACTAGTTTCTACCGTTGGGAACTGGAGCTTGATGATGTCATTAAGCCCCACTCATCCCTACAGAATACTAAGAATATAAGTAAAAACAAGACAATTGGAGGACAGTAAAATCACACTCATCTTGGCAGCCCGAGATTTGGGGCACAATTGTTTGAAAGAGAATAAAAATCATATATATCATCTGGCCATGGTACTAGAAGAGTGGTTTCTCAACTCCAATCCTCAAGTACCCCTGACAGGTCCTTTTTTAGTAGATTTCTTTAATCATGTACATCTATTTGGCTGGGCCAGTAATTATCCAATCTGTTTCCACAGAGAGAAATTTTGAAAACAAGACCTGTTGGGGGTGCTTGAAAACCACTGTACTAGAAAAAACACTTTCACAGTAGGCAAGAAGTCTTGAAAGTAATTGTCCCTCAATAAAATTGATTTTAGATTTTTGATTACATGCCATATGTATAACAAATATTAACACATTTCAGACCATAGTATACATTTTATATGACCACTGCTGAGTCTTTAAGGCCATTGCTCCTTTTTACTTTGCTCTTTCCGACAAGACTGGTCACACAGATACAAGCCATCCACCTTATTTTTATACTCCCGATGAATGGATCAATCACTAAGACTACAGATCCAGTTTCAAGAAGACTTAAAAATAAGTGTTAGCAGGGTGGGGTGTTCTGAATTACTTAAATGGATAGCAAACCATTTACCTTTCCAGCTACTGATTCGCCATCGTAGAACAAGAAATGTTTTTCAATGTTGCCTTCTTCAGTTTTAATCTCTGATACCTTCCTGGTTTCTGCATCATTGAGTACAACGTCAATCTCACAAATCGGACCAAACAAACCGCTTAGAAAACTCTGCAGAAATATAAATTAGGAAAGTTAAAGGGTGAAGAATTTTAATGTTTAAAAGGAAAAAAAAACCAAAAACAACAAAATGGAAAATTGTTGGAAAGTGCCGGACCATTGATGAAGGTCACTTTCTAGTTCTGAAAGCTCTAAATAAGCATTACTCAAAGTCCTACTACCATAGTGACAAACATACTTTGCTTTCGTTAGCACTCATTTACTACAATTGTATGTAGGTCCACAATTTGCACTAAATTATATCATCCAATGAGATACTTTCATTGTCTCACTTCAACAGTCGATTTACAACTTAGGGCCTGATTCAGACCCACTCGCGAGCGGCTGTCCGCTCGCAAGTGGGTCGATGTTCTGGACTAAGCATGCGCACGACGGAGGGAGCTCCGTCATGCGCATGCGCCAGACGCGACGAGCGAAGGAAAGTCCTTCGCTCGTTGTGTCTGATCAAAGGGGGCGTGCTGTCGATGTTGATTGACAGCACGCCCCCTTTGGTAGGCATGCCGGGGGCGTGCCACCCTGACGGGGGCGTTCCCGCGGGAACGCCTCCCGTCAGAAGCCGGCCCACTGACATCGCTAGTGATGTCAGTGGGAGTGATTTTGGCTCTGATAGAGCCAAAATCACTCCGGAGCTTGCGGTTGAAAACCTCAACCGCAGGCTCCGGCTCGCAGTTTCGATGGTCGCGATGGTCACGACCATCGCGGCCATCAAAATGCACGCTCGTATAGGCTGTGGGTGGTGACCCACAGCTATACGAGCGTCCAGGAGGACGCTCCATTTTCATGGAGGCCGGCCCTCATTCAGAGCGTGCGCTCTGCTCAGAGCGTACGGCTCTGAATGAGGGCCTTAGTTTTAAGACATAGGGGTACTTTTGGGCAATGTTACTAAATACTTATCTGTCTTTACAGACTATGTCAATGGATCACCTGGACTATTTCAGCATGCAGATTTTCATAATCAATGTATGGGTCAACAATACTGTCATTTCTCTTTAAAATGAATGCCTACCATTTTTATTTAAGTTAAAATTGCACTTGCAGAATATCTGCTTTAATCAACACACATTTAATAAAATCTTACAATATGAATCTAAAGCTGGGTACATACTGGAACGATGTCAGGCCAATATCTCATTTCATAACACATCGCCTGCATCGCTCAGTATGTACGCATGTTTGAGCACTCCCTAGAGACTGTTGCCAGGTTTGATGTGCTGCACACCAAACCTAGCGATATCACTAGCGGCCAGTTAATGAACTACGCAACGGGTGATCGTTACGTCTTTTATTAAAGTCATCCAGTGTGGACACACAATTACTGTTGACAGGCATTTGTTCCGATGTCGGGACAACTGCCCGTCACTTAAGTGTGCATAGCATGTCATATTGAACTGCTGCATTGTATATCAGTACAACTGTATGCCTCAGTACACTGAACATTTGAAAGGTTTTATAAAAATAAATATTTTTTTTATTGCATGTTCATTGAATGTCTGAAGTAGGTGTACAATATCATTAGCCAGCAAGCCAGAATGACATGGAATCAACATTATGTAATCACATCCCAGGGAAAAAAAGTGATCGTAGGCTAGTCAACCATTCAGTACTGAACCATAGATTGCCAACAGAAAATGACAAACACAGGCTATAATGGAGCTACAGTAATTATAGAGTCTGTAAATAATAGTGGAGTGTCATGCTCAGGCTTGCGTCTGTGGGGAAGGGAGTTAGTTTTACAAGAAGGGAGAGAGAGAGCAGAATACAATGAAAAGGGGGTCTGAATGTTCAGTGGGAAAAGTTTAAATTGATTTCGATAGTGCTATACAGAGAATACTTAATCAAGTACATCAGTCTCTGCCCCATTGGAGCTCACAGTCTACATAAACAGGCAAACAAACATTAAGGTACATTTTTGCCAATAAGCTACTAGTATTGTTTTGGACATCAGTGAACCCAAAGGACTCACTCCTACATGGGAAGAACATAGAGATAAGGTCCTGTGCAGACAGTGATGAGGGAGGAGCAATGTCAGAAGACTCTGTAAGTTCTGAGTGTCAGTAGAATGTGTATGTGGCACATGGATGCGTGTCTGGATGAGAAGAGATTGCTAATTGATGTACAGTAGGTGGTATTAGGAGATGGCAAATGTCTATGGAAATGCTAACATGCAGTGGCGTCATGAGCGGGGTGCGGGACGCACCTGGGTGTCACCCTCGGAGGGGGTGCACATCAAAATGCTGGTTCCTCTGCAGTGACTGGAGCTGGGTGCTGCAGTGTGACATTCTCCTGCAGCACCCGGCTCCTGTCATAGAAGAGGAGCCAGACAGTATAGACTGCCCAGTCTCCAAGGGCAGCCCAGCATCTCCGGTGATACTGAACTGTCCCCGGAGTGATATTATCGGAATCCCCCGCGAGGCCATGCCGTCTTTATTTAGGTCACTCCCCCTTTTTGGGGGGTATCTAGTGTGTGCACCGTGTATCACCAGACTCTGACGCCTCTGCCAACATATATGAGATGTTCTGTACCTACAACTTTTGTATATAGGTACACATTTTGTATCACATAGAACCTAGTATTATTTTCATTGGCTGCAGTGGATGTGAGAGTAAAAAACTTTAGTGATAGCTCTAAAAACAAGTGTAAAAGTGTCGCTAAACAAAAGCGCACAAGGCACAAAATCTCTGATTGACAATACAAGTACATTATAAGTAGTAAACAGAAGAATCCATTGACCAACTGGTTTCAGTGGTGTAGGTGGGATATAGGTCACACATTTTTTGAGACAAAAAAAAATTAAAAAAGTGTCCTTGCACTAAATATCACTAAGCAGGCTTATTCATACTATGGCAGTTCATAATTGTTCATTAATATGATTAAAGCTATGCAAGTTATAATGAGCTAAATGGGTGCCTGCAAAGAATAAATTATATTTATACTCAGTGGGGTAGGGGATCAATATTTTAATTATCATTTAAACATTGCTGCAATCATTAATAATAGAAATAATAGTGACACTACTAAAAACTATGACTTGAACTAGGCCACCCTCTTTTCACTTGTATGGGCCTCTTTTTGTCCCTAGATTGCCCACAACCTTATTTGATAACACATCAGCTACAGAAGTGAGCCACGCTCATGCTTTGATGCTAGAATTGATATCACTGCGCTAGTTAATAAAGTTTGTATATATTAAATCTAATGGTCTGTATGCTTCTTCACATGGAAAAAAAAAACCAAGGAGGCTTCTGCAAATCTCACAATATTTATTAAAAATATAAAATGTATTATCCACATGTTAAAAAATATAATATTCACATTTTAAAATATACATAATAGATACAAACACTTACATGAATTAACAGAATTAGGATCCCGTAAGAAACAAACAGTTGTAGATTACAATGTTGCTTCATGCAGATAATTAAAATGAAACATTATGGTGTTGTAGCTGGATAATTGTAATAATGTTTCAATATTAGGGGGTTGTTAGCAGTATATGGTTTTAGCAATATTGTGGCTGAAATTAGTTTTGAGCAGTAATGCACCAGTTCCGTTAAACAGGCAGCATATATACAACTTGTCAGAAGTTGCAGCCCAATTTGGAAGTATAAGTCCTCCAAAAAAAGTCACAGATTCCCAATGTTAGCTTGTTTGGTTAATAAATAGTGAAGGAGCCTTAGCTGCCATAAAGCCAGGAGCCAGTGAGTGACGTTGCATCACTCACCAGCTCCTGTAACCAGCACACGGATACAGGCCTAATGCTACCGATCGCAGCAAGCAGATACTATGGAGTCAATCCAATTAGGTGCGAATTGCCGTTGGAACAGCATAGAAACGCCGATCTCATCCTGGAACCGTGCATTTTTGCTCCAAGCCCTATGGGCTGCTAACAGAAATGTGTGAGTCCGGAGGTACCGTAACTGCGGCATACAGCCGCAATTACTCACAGGTATGAGGAACTAGCACCTAATTGCATTTGACCCCTAAGGGGGAGATTTATCTAGGCTTAGAGATATATAAAGTACTAACAATCAGCTTCTGTCATTTTAGGGGCTGCATTTAAAAAATGAGAGTTAGGAGCCAATTGGCTGGTACTTTCGCTCTCCAAGCTTTGATAAATGTCCCTCTAATTATGTGCTGCTGCTGACTTCAGCAAGGCACACCTGGCGTCTCACTGGACTATCTGCAGGTGGTGCACATTTTCACACAGGAGCACTGACCCTATGGTAGATAGGGTTCCTGCACTATTTATTTACCAAGAACGCTACATTGGGATTCTGCCACTTTTGCAGGATTTAAGCTTCTTAATTGGACCTTAAATTCCAACAAGTCGTATGCATGCTGCTTATCTGCTTAAAACTATTACTATATAGTGCTAAAAGTATATACTGCTAACAAGCACCTTACTAATATTGAAATATTACAATCATCTCACTGCAACTTCATAACATGCTTCAATTTAACCATCTGCATGTAGCAACAATCTAATTTTCAACCATCAACTAGTGATTACAGGATCCTCATTCTGCAAATGCAGATATGTGGATACTAAATTGTGATATATATGTTTATTCACTATTAAATATTTTCAGATTTACAGAAGCCTTCTTGTTCTTTGTATGTCAAGAAGCATCCAGACCATTGGTTTTAACATACACACATTTTATTAATTAGCACAGGGATATCAATTCTACACTGTAATGCCAAAAGTCATGGGATAGATGCCTAGTATCTTGTAGGACCCCCTCCAGCCCAGCAAAGTGCAGCAACTCGACGTGGAATTGGTTCCACAAGTGGACATAGAGACCTCTGGAGTGCTGTTTACCCATGCCATCTGGATAGCTTCCCACAGCTCCCTGATATTTCTAGGTGCAGGAACTTGGGTGCGAATGGACCTCTCCAGCAAGTCCCATAAATGCTTGATTAGGTTCATGTCAGGCAAAAGTGGTGGCCACACCATTCCTCATAACTTTCCAGAATGATCCTCGAACCAACTCTGGATAACTTGGAACTGATGACATGGTGCATTATCCTACTGGAATATTCCATCGTTGTGGAGGTACATGAAGCGCTGCAAATGGTCATTAAACAATGCAACATAGCGGTTACCGGTCAATTACATATTCAGGCCGGCTAGCAGACCCAACCCATGCCACGTGAATACCCCCACACCATTATGGGACCACCACCAGCCTGCACGGTGCCTTATTGAAAACTGGGGTCCATTGCCTTATGGGACCCAGTTTTCAATTGTCCGTGGTAACAGACAAGCAGCTCTTCACAGAATGAATAAAGGAATAATGTGGAGTTGGCCGATGAGTCAAGTTGCGAGTTGCGCTCAGCACCCAAATCCTACCATCAGCCCGAAAAACAACTGGAACAGTGACTCATTGGACCACACCACATGTTACCAGTCCTCCAGTGTCCAATCAGCGATGTCACAAGCCCAGGTGAGGTGCTGTGTCCAGTGTTGTAGTGTTAACAGGGGCACTCTGGTGGGTCTGCGTCAATATCCCATGGAAGCTAAAGAATGCTGCACTGACCTGCTGGATATGCATCTGGTACCTCCTGCACTGAATGTGGATGTGATTTGAGACAGTGTTGCTTGTCTGTTACTATGGACAATTCTGGCCAGACGTCGCTCGTCACGATCATTAAGCACCTGTGTCGGTCACTGCGCTGTCCACGATGGGTGGTAATGCCTTTCATAAGGTATTCCGAGGGCACAAGTGACACCGTAAATCAATAAATGGAATTTCCCATTCGTCGAGCACCCACTATCACGCCCCATTCAAACTACTATTATTCACATTACATTGCCATGAGCAGCCTAGTCGGCGTTCACACTGACTCACGAGATGTCAGATTACAATTGACGCAGGTCTGGGCATTTCTAAGATGTCACAGCATGACACCACCTACCATTACCTTTACATACTGCTATCCCATGACTTCTGACACTTCATCATATCTTTTTGGAAAAGGTAATTTCCCACTCCTCCTTAAGTGTTTGCAATAATCTCATTATCACCTTAAGCTTTTTTTTACATTTTTTTTTTTCACAAACTATTATTGAACACCAGGATTAGTGGTGGGGGTATTTATTCACCTCCATTATTTCTTTATTCTGTGAAGAGCTGATTCATTTACCAGTCTCTTATACATGAATTGTATGGGCAGCATGGCTGCTGGAGGCCAGTAGTAAACGGCACATCCATTGGAAGTTTCCACCTTCTCCAAAAGCAACAATTTGAAAAATACCGGAGCACAGGTTGTTCTAACTGATGGGTGTTGTCATTATTCCTGCACGGTGGCACTCAGCTGCCTCACTATCATTACCAGGCACTGGCAGTGCCCATCACAGACTCCACACTCTGCCCATACATACTGTGCAACACACACATATATACAGTGGAGTGTACATACACACTCAGTGCAACACACACAAACAAACATACATACACAGTCAGTGCTACACAGTCAGTGC
This sequence comes from Taudactylus pleione, assembly GCA_031769625.1. Taxonomy (NCBI): domain Eukaryota; kingdom Metazoa; phylum Chordata; class Amphibia; order Anura; family Myobatrachidae; genus Taudactylus; species Taudactylus pleione. Next base: position 47,484,903 of record JAUIMM010000015.1, on the reverse strand, counting down.
TACACACACACACACACAGTCAGTGCTACACACACACACACAGTCAGTGCTACACACACACAGTCAGTGCTACACACACACACACAGTCAGTGCTACACACACACATATATATACACACACATATACAGTCAGTGCAACACACACACTTATGGTAGCAGCGGCTGCTGGCAGGATATGAGCTGCTGGGGAGCTTTGCATATAGTAACTTGGCAGAGCTGTGTAGACAGACAGTCAGGCTGATGGCTGTCGGTCACAGAGAAGATGTCACGGCATCACACTGCCCGGCCTCACCAGGGGAAGTTACACAGAACTTAGTCAGTGACACGGGGTACGGGAGCAGTGACAGCCCAGGCCGGGTGTCCCGCCCCGTGCTAGGCCCTGATGAATCCCCGGCCTGTCACTCTCTGGAGGCCGGTGCGCAGGTATCCCGCCTCGACTGTGCAGCCTCCCTACCTTCCGCACGTCTCTGAGTACTCACCATGTTCTCCCACCGGGCCGGACCCTCCGCAAATACCGACCAACTCCACCCGCCGTGTCCGTCACGTGACTCCGGAGGGGCGGCGACCACCTGACGCCACGAGATGCGTGTGACCGGTCAGCTGACCTGCTGCTGGGGCCCGGGTGATGTAAACAGCAGCGCCGCGGCCGCCGTCAGGGGGCAGAGCTAGTACAGCAGCAGCAGCAGCACGGAGGGAATCCCTGTACCGTCCTCATGTAATCGGGGACTGAGCAGCAGCAGCACACATACTGTAGGCGGGCGCAGCCATGTACATTAGGGAGATCAGTGTTTTCCTGTCATACACGCAGAGTGTACAGTGTGCTGGGATTACACGTCACATCATGCAGGCAGCAGTGCAGGGACTAAAAATCGGTCCTAGCATTTGGGTAGGCCAGATAGGAGGAGGTTACAGTCGTTTAATCTGGAGATGACCAGTGAGTGTATGAGGGTTTTAGTAGCATCATGGGTGAGATAGGGAAATATTTTTGAGTTGGAAACAACAGGACTGCGAAGGTTCTGGATATGTGGTTTGAAGGAGAGGGATGAGTCTTGGGACTAGATGAGATAGTTATGACATCAATGATAAAGAAATAGCGGGAAGTGAGGTTATGTGGGAGGGTGGGAAGATCAGTTCTGTCTTATACATATTAAGTTTGAGAAATTGTTGGGACATCCAGGAAGATATAGCTGAGAGACAGTTGGAGTCAAAAGAGAGGGGGAGAGATCAGGGTAGGAAAAGTAGATCTGAGTATTATCAGCATAGAGATGATAATGGAGGTCAAAAGAGCTGATGAGTTCACCTATAGAGGGAGAATAGTAGAGGTCCAAGAACAGAACCTTGGGGGACACCTACTGTAAGAGGCTGTAGGGGGAAGATAAGTATTGAGAGGAAACCGAGAAAGATCGGTCTGAGAGGTAGGAGGACAGCCAGGAGAGAGCAGAGTCACGTAGACCAAGGGAGTGAAGGATATGCAGCAGGAGATTGTGGTCTACAGTGTCAAAAGCAGCAGAGAGATCAAGGAGAATGAGCAGGGAGTAGTGGCCTTTGGATTTGGCAGCAAGGAGGTAGTTGCTGACTTTCGTGAGGGCAGTTTCAGTGGAGTGGAGGGAATGGAAGCCGGACTGAAAAGGGTCAAGGAGGAAGTGGGAGGAAAGAAAAGTGGTAAGGCGGTTGTAGACAATCCGCTCAAGGAGTTTGGAGGCAAAAGGGAGGAGAGAGATGGGTCAGTAGTTAGAAGGTTAGGATCAAGGGTAGGTTTTTTAAAAATGGGGGAGACAAGGGCATGCTTGAATGCAGAAGGAACAGTGCCTGATGAGAGGGGGAGGTTAATGAGGTGTGCAAGATGGGAGCAGGCAGAAGGAGAGAGGTAGCGGAGGAGGCGGGAGGGGATAGGATCAAGTGGGAAGGACCGGATGAGGGCTATGACTTCCTCTCCAGATACAGAGGAGAAGAATGTTAAGAGCTGGTAAAGTTGATGGGGAGGGGTGATCTGGGAAAGGAGGAGGTAGAGAGCTGCAGGACTGGTTGGATATGATGTCCTGACGTTTGGAATCAATTTTAGATGTAAAATAGATAGCAAAGTCAAGGGCAGAGAGCAAGGAGGGGAGACGAGGAGGGGGTGGACGGAAGAGGGAGTTGAAAGTGGTGAAGAGACGCTTGGGATTAGAGGACTGATATGAGATGAGGATCTTGAAATATGACTGTTTAGAGAGGGAAAGAGCATACATTTGAAATGGAGAAAATCTGCCCTACAGCGTGATCAGTCCAGAGCAAAAGTAAGGGAGACATTGAATAGGGAAGTGGCTTGTTCAGGACAGAAGAGAGAGAGTAGGGGAGAGAAGCGAGTCAAGCAGGGAAGAAAAGGAAACAGTGTCGATAGCCTCAATGTTACGCTTCATGATGGTGGCTTTTGGAGGTAGAGGAGGGGAAGAAGAGAGGTACAGGTTAAAAGAGAGAAGGTGATGGTCAGAAAGGAGGAATGGGGAATTGGAGTAATCAGAAATATCACAACGGTGAGTGAAGACCAGACTAAGCAAATGGCCACACATGGGAGGGTGAGGAGGTCCATTGGGAGAGACCAAATGAAGATGTGAGGAGTTTGGAGGCAGAGGATTCTGTGGGGATATCAATTGGAATATTGAAGATGCCTAGGATAATGGAAGGAAGGTCTGAGGAGAGAAAATGAGGGAGCCAAGAAGCAAAGTTGTCAAGGAACTTGGAGGGAGGGCCACGGGGACAGTAAATGACAGCTACTCGGAGGTGTACTGGGTGGAAGAGGCGTATAGCATGGACTTCAAATGTAGAGAATGTAAGGGATGGTTCAGAGGGTATGGGTTGTTATGAGTAATTGGGGGATAGAAGGACCCCAACACCACCACCATTTGGGGTGTGGGAAAAGGTGAGGCCGCCAGAGGAGAGAGCTGCAGGAGAAGTGGTGTCAGAGGGTAAAATTCAGGTTTCAGTAATGGCTAGGAGATTCAGGGAGTTGGAGATGAAAAGGTCATGGGTTGGGATCAGTTTATTACAGACACCTGGCATTCCAGAGGGCACAGGATAGAGGGACAAAGTTTGTTGGAGAGATTTGAATGAGATTATCAGGGTTGCTGTAGCCTGGTGGTGAGATTAATTTGGGGGACCGAGATTAATTGTAGCGATGGTGCGGTCTCCACTGCTAGAAGGGGAGGCAGGGAGGGATTAATGATATGTGGATGGAGGTAGGGTGAAGTGATAGGGAGAGGGGGGTGGGAGGAGGGATTAGCAGTGAGGTAGTAGGACCCCGGTGGAGTATAAGAGAATGAAAGTGGAGTAATGGCAAAAGATGGGGAGAAAGGTAAACAGAGGAGAGGAGACAAGGGGGAAAGGATAAAGGTGGAAGCAAGGTGCAGAACAAAAGATTAGGTAGACACTGAGTGAAGGTGGGAGTTGAAGAATACATGGTCATGGTAAGGATGAGGTAAATAGGGGAAGAAAAAGTTGAAAATAGGAATGAAGAAAGAATGTAAGAGAGAGTGCAGATTTCAAGGAAATGCAAGTTAAGAGTACAGTGTAGGAAAAGTGTCTGTACAGCAAAAGTTTATTATTGAGTATAATCAAAGTGGAGCTTTGGTGGGAGCAGAAATTAAATAATAAAATAGACAGTGGTAGGAGCTAGATGAAAAAGAGCTAAGGTAAAAGAACATTATTATAGAGGTAACCTGACATTAGAACAGGTAAGTATGCATTAAGATTATATGTAAAGCACAGAGCCAGCACAAATAGCAGCAAGGGAGGCATCAGGTTTATGTAGCCACCAAACGGAGTTCAGTAATGAAAGTCCTGGTTATGTAGCCCACAGGATCTTGTAGTATGGAGAATGTGAACTCACAATTGTTCATCCCACTTTGTCCAATTAATGTTTGGGTTTGTAGATCGGTGAGTTATAGTCCAATTCACGAGCCTGTGAGGTCAAAGCTACATGCCTATATGTGAGTGTGCAAATTGATATTTGAGGGGAGAACCTATCGACTCCCGTGAACTTAGTTGGTGGTGGCAGTACCGTGTTATATTAACCGCACGTGCTGAGGTAACCATAAGTCACTGGTGGCGATTCTCAGATTGAGGTATCTGGAGAATCAGCTGGCTGGTCGTGACAAATTGGTAAACATTTAGTCACGAACCCGGGCTGACTCGCAGATACAACAATCTGGATCAGCTGGTTGTGACGCCGGCGCACTGCTGTCACTTACCAAAATACACGATTTTTCTGCCACCACGCAGACGGTTCTCCGGAGGTCTGCGATCTCCAAACATATTAATAGTAAATCACATTCAAATTACACACAAAATATGTAGCATGGGCCTATGTAGAAGGGTCATTCATTTGAAAGGAAAACCATGTTGGCCTTTTAAATTAATGCCTATTTAAAACATCAGGCCATTCGCCAAATACCTGCAAGTCACAGGCTATTACATTTACCACCTCATGTAGGGGCCTATTTATCATTGAATATTTACAGCATATTCACCGAAAACACTTGTTTTTGGGGGATACCCGCAAATATTAAGTGTCCCACAGATGTACTATGAATGGATTGCAGCAAATATTGGAAATATATGCTGCTGTCTTTCCATTTCCGACAGCAGCCGTAACTCCCATAGAAACTTTGGCCCTCATAGCTAACGCGTTCTGAAGATGGTGTTGTGTTGCTGAAGCCTCTAGGATACACTTTGCAAAATTTACCGGGAGAGGGTTCCCCTGGTCATGCATGGTCAGTAGACTGCGCATGCACAGTTGTTCAACTAGAGGGCTGAAGAGACCGCTAATGACGTCACTTCACAGGGACAGGCTACTTTCAGAGTACTTGTGCCTGCATGTGCTATTTAATACAGCAGGCACTATTATTACACCCAGATTGCATTGCGTATGTGAATATAGGTAAATGGGCCCTGTAGAAAGGAATTCCACCAGTTACTGTAACTTCACTTTAAGCTGGGTACACACTGGGTGATATATCGCCCATTCAATCGAACAGCCGATATATCACAAGCGTGTCGGCGGATTAGTACTCCCTATATGTCTGTAAATGACGTCGTACATTTCAAGAGCAGTTGCATGCATTTGCCCCAGGATAAAAGTTGCTTGCCAGCCCCTGTGTGTAGCCATGTTGCTCTGCCAAGATCAAGTTTGAAACTTATCTCGGAAAAATAATCATATTTGGTATGAAATTTTATTATCAAATTATTTTCTATAACACATTCCAAAATCGTATTCTTATGAATTCCTTAACATAATGTGCCTGTAATTGAGGTTAGACTCACAGGTTTATAATTCTTGGTTCCAGATTATTCTTCAATTGAAAGCTAAGTAGAATGGCTACTTTCTGTCCGTCTTGTGATACTGTCCATACATAAAAGAAAAAAAGAGGTTATATGTGTAATTTCGGTAACTGAGCACATTATGCGCTGCTGTTACCGTTTCCCTGTATGCAAAAGGCAGGATAGAGATCAGAATAACGAGCCCTATGCACCCCTGTCATTATAGGTGCCACTATACATAGATAGGGTGCCAAAGTTGTGTGGCAATGTATGAACTGTCAGTTGCACTGACCATTCCAACAACTGCAGCTATTGATTTCTACAGCTGCAGCTGTCATTGCTGCACGCACAACACTTTCCCTGGCTGTTAGAATATGCAGCCTGGGACTGCTTACAAAAAAATATATATATTATTTTTTTACAATAAAGGTACGGGTGCCGCTGGGCATTTCTCACCACTGCGTGCGCAGAGTCATGGCAAGTTCAGTGAGATGCCAAAAGAGGGAGAGTGCGATTCGCCGGGGAGGTATGTTAACACTCCCTCTCCAGCAAAAGGTTTTTACTAGATGCTGTCTGTAATTTGCCCTGTTTTACCTCAATGTGAAGAAGGGCCATGCAGTTACCGACCGATAAAACACCCTTATACATCTCCTCCTTAGTTCCTTTAGCTCACATGGCTGTTTGTGTCATATGGGCCTAATGTTTTATCTGTTGTCATTCCTCTCGTTTATTTCTGACTTTATAAAACATTGCTGGTTCTATTCACACACTATGCACTTTTTTAAATTGTTTACATAATTGCTTTGCACTTGTTTTCACGCAATATTAATTATTTATTATAAAGTATTTATAAAGTTGTTCATATATGTTCATGTATTTACAAATAAAAAACCAGAGGGCACTGTACCATATGTGATATCATAAGTGTAATTGTAAAAATTCAAATGATGAATAAAAGTGTCATTTTCAATAGTATCCTGTCTAGAGTGATTAAAACAGGCTCAATCGAGTCCTCATTGGTATCCTAATTGTGGGGGTTGGTGCATCACATACAATCTGAAAGTATATCCTTCCACCGAATCACCCAAAAATAAGTGGCCAGTCATTAGTTGATATCAAAAAAAATTTATGCTTGATAAAAGTATATAAAAACTTTAACATTTTCCTACAGCATAAAAGATGGTGTCAGAGACTCCAATGTTGCTAATAAGGTAGATAGTACTGATTCTCGCTAGCACCCTTATGAGTGTGAGCTTGAGGCGTGATCCACATGGACAATGTCACTCAATAACTAACGCGTTTCGTCCGCATAGATGAACTTCTTCAGGGGTATAGCAAGAAGGAAAAAATATAACAGCAGAAGACAATTCACTGGCTGTTCCTTGCACTGGTATCCTTTCTATATTTCTTGGTTTATGTAAGGACTGACAACCCCTTTACCAGCTGCTCTGTGACTACACGTTAGATTATATTTACTTTCTCATTGTTCCTCTTTAATTCTGATAATCTTATTAAGAGTTTCTCCAGTGTAGTATGTTCAATTTATTTCCGTTTCGATCTTCTATTAATTCACTGTTGAGACCTCTTACTGTTTCACTCACATTGATACAATTTATTTGCTAACACTTTCCTGTGCTGAGGATGTTACTATTTAAAGAGGTAACAATGTATCTTTGATAGTTAGAATAATCTTAAGGTGTGAATCCACTTGACGATTAAAATGAGTGATTGAATGATATTGTTATCGTTCAGTCACTCAATAATCATGCACAAATCGGGCATGAAAATGTCGGAAACGACCAGCGATGCGCGCTCCCGCTGGTTGTTTTCGGCATCAATCATCGCCTGAACTGAACCGATAACGACAGATTGACCATGTTCAGGGATGAAGGAGGGTGCCTACACTGAACAACATATCGTTCAGTGTAGGCTAGGCAGGGGAAGAGGAACAACTGTACGATTACAATGTTGTATCCATACTGTCGTTCCACTATCTGCTTGTGGATTCGCACCTTTATAGCACATAGGGGATTATTAACTTGCCGGTCACATCTTATTAGTGGTCAGAATATGGGGGTGGCCTAGTACAGTGTTTCCCTTGCAAACAATAGGCATTTATCCAGGTCTATACACATCGATACTGATGGGAGTGGTGGACATAGACAGGTAGTAGGTGACTTTGCAGGATGTCTAAAGCTACTGTAAGGTTGAGCACACAAGAGATCTGTGAGAAATTGGTTGAGAGTTGTGAATATAAAAATATAGAATGGCTGACATGTTTACTACTGGAGCTGCATCAGGTGTGTGGTGCACAGCTTCATATGTGCCCTGCGCCCGGAGCTTTCAGCACTGTGAGGAGGTCTCTGGTCCTTTTTGGCTGGAGCGGGATGGCGCCTGTGAGGAAGTACCTGGCCCCCTGTGGACAAAGGGGGATGGAGCGCTGTGAGGATCCTGCTGTTTGCGGTCGAATCTTGCAACAGGTCCCTTGAGGATCAGACGGTATGCGCCCGGGTGTCGGAGATCCTGTTGAGTACCTAGGGTAGCAGACATCGAACGTCTGCTGTCCAAGAGGCAGAGTCATGAGCTGAGTCTTGAAAAACTAGGAGTACACTAGCGGCCCAGTGTCTGCCTACATATCATTCAGTTGGGGTGAAAGTTCCCTATATACAATTAGTTCGGAAAAATCAAACATTTTAATTTCCCAATTAGTTGGAACAACAGTTTTTCAGCATGTGGGAGCAAACAAATGATTATCGTTTGCTCCCACACACTGGATGATTATCATTCCAACCAGCCAACTAGTTCAGCATTTGTCGGCCATATTTACCCTCGTGCAAAAATTATAAATGTATTTGTACCTCTTGTATTGCAACATGGTTTGTTCAGGGGCAAAGTTACTTGCTTTCTTTGCTTTGCTCCCAATTCAGAATCTGCCCCATTGTGGGCCTGATTCAGACTTGGTTGAGAGCGCTCGCAACTGGGTCGATGTTTCCCCACTGGGCATGCACACGACGGAGCCAGCTCCGTCGTGCGCATGGGTGAGACCCGGCTAGCGACGGGTGCTCCGTCGCTCTGGGACTCGCACCAAAGGGGGCGAGCTGTTGATGGTGATTGACAGCTCGCCCCATTTGGTTGGCAGGCAGGGGGGGTGGCTGGCCAAACGGAGGTGTTCCCGAAGGAATGCCTGCCGTTTGGGGGCGGCCCCACTGACATCACCAGTGGGAGAGCTTCCGGCTCTATTAGAGCCAGAAGCTCTCTGGGGCTTGCGGCCACGAGACCCTACCACAAGGGTCTCGTCGCAAGCCCGATGGTCGCGATGGTCTTGACCATCGCGACCATCAACCTGGCCGCTCACAATAGCTGTGGGTGGTCACCCACAGCTATGCGAGTGGCCAGGAGGCTGAACAAAAAAAAACAAAAACGCCCTGATTCACAGCGAGCGCTCGTTCAGAGCGTCAGTCTCTGAATCAGGCCCTGTGTTCCTACTTGGCAGCTTGGAAGGCTGGCTGCTGCTTTTCCTTGTGCAGTATTGTGGTTATTGAGGTGGGTTATTGCTTTCAGACCTTCTCTTAGAAACTCAAACAGTCATAATGAATGCATATACACTTATAGGGAAACAGACTATGAATAGAATGGTTTAAGGAAGTAGCAGAAGAGGATAAAGCTCAGACTAATCACAAATAGATACATTTATTACATGAATGAAATCAATCTGTTCAGGATCATCAGCATATTCTGCCTATATTGCTACCTCTGCTCTTGTGGAATATGTGGTGATAAATAAGCTCTCCAGTCAGAGGATAAAAACTTCAAAGACAATCTGGATTATATGTTTTAAGACCATAATGAGGAAGAAGTTTGTATGCATGTTTAGAATGGAAGAAACAAGAGACCATGAGCTAAATGTAATAGGTTGCAATCTCCCGTTTCGGCAGGGATTTATGCGAGTCTCCATGTATTTTTAAATTGAGATTAATTTTAAAGGCTAAACCAGCCCAAAAATATGGGGAGACTCGCATAAATCCCAACAGATCACAACTTATTACATTTAGCTCAATGTCTTTCTAACCACTATATTTCCTGCACTGCAATGTCTCATGGATCACAATTTTGAAAATATGCTAATAACCCAATCACCGTCCAGTGCTTAGCGATGCCCACTGAAGGCATCACACATCCGCCTCTCACGCACAAAACTGGAAACATGGAACACAGATCAGGTTGCCATTAGCCTTCTTAGTAAAGCTGGCCACACACTAGACCAACTTTCATCCAACCATCCAACTAGTTTGCTCTTAAATGCCAGAAAACAGATGAAAATGGTCGTTCAGACAAGTTTGTTAAATGTTTGATGTAAACAATTTGTCCAAACAACAGTTTTTGACCATTTTCCGGCATTTGGGAGCAAATTGCTGATTGTCATTTGCTTTCATACCTTACCAGATTTTTATTCCAACCAATCAACTAGTTGGATGGTTGGATATAAGTTTGTCTAGTGTATAGCCAGCTGAAGTCTAAGCTGTCGCAGACATAGTGGTCTCCAGACACGTAGAGGGTTCTGCTGCGAGCAAGAACGCAATGGCTAATGTATGGACACCCAGAAAACAATGTTTAAACGGTTTGGCAAGCCTGCATTTCTCTAGCCACCCCCCTGTTACCTCCCCCAAACGCTGACTACCTGTCACTCACTGAGAGTGAATCCTCTGTGTGAGCGTATTTGCAATTCAGAATCCAACAGCTCAATGTTTTCAGTCGATTTTAGCCCTAACCCGCAACCTAACTCTGACTGCAGCCAAATTGGATGGCCCACATTATGTCCAGGTCGATACTGTGAATTTTGATTGTCAACATAATGTCCATATCGACATTCTGAATATTGAGACTGCATACCTAGACAGATACAGGGGTAATAGGGAATTGCTCACAAGCTTAAACTTAGAAATAGGAAATTAATACATGATACATGCAGAGGTATTCGGTGGGCTATATGATCCAGTCATACAGCAATGTCGGCAAGGTTTTACTGGGTTGCAGTGGAGGATCCATGGGGTGAATGATCAGGATGATTCCCCCCTCCCCTGTCCCCATAACACTGTACCCCTGCCCACTAAGACTGGTTGCTGCTCAGTAACAGCAGCCTCCCTGGACTCTCTCGGCCCAGCACACAGCAGCATGTGCTGGACTGGAAAGAGAGGCTGCTGTCTAGGCTCTCTCCCTGCCCAATGTGCCGCTGTGCTGTTATACAGAGGCCAGCAGTAGTGGGCAGGGGAAATGTTCCTTCCCCCCTTGCATCTGCCCCTGCTATATGTGTAGATGGGAAAGGATGTAATTGGGTAGAATAGCTTATGGAGGGCTATGTTGGTTATTCTGGAATTTGATAAGCTTGTCTGAAAAGTTGTTTCATTAGGGAACTCTTGAAGGTTTGGAGACAAGAAGAAAGTCTTAATGTGTGAATGAGTACAGCAGGGGCAAACACAGGATTTCTAGAGGGGAGTTTCCAAATGCTTGATTTTAGAGTGAGTGTGGCCATTCCATGAAGAGGGCATAATTAGCACTCATACAAAGTGGAGTGTATGTCATAATTCCAACATATACAGGACCACCGATCACAGTATGCCATTGGATGATCACCATCCCATAATATGGGAGCAAATGGGACTCTGGGGGAGCAGCAAAAGAACCAAGCACTGCCCTGGACATATATGTACATATTGGTCTCCTTATGCACTGGATAACAGTATTAATAATTAAACCTATAGATGGTCTAGCAGTGCACCCCTATATCCAGATTTCCTAGCTGGTCTACAGGTGTATTCATTACTGGCTGAGACTTGTTAAATGATTCACAGGTAGAGATAATTTAATTTAAGATACTGAGGAGAACATGCAGCACTAGTGAAATTGTATTATATACTATTTCTATTTTGGTCATGGTGTGGGCTGGGGAGGGGAGTTTCCAGGCAACCGGAAACTCCCGGTGCGTTTGCCTATGTACAGCCTGAAAACAATCCGGTAATGAATTGGAGAAGTTACTATGTATTTGGGGTGGTGGTGGGGGGTAGCTTATTCTAAAATAATAATAAATGCATATAACATACTTACCTTCCCCACTCTGCAGCATCCTTGCTCGCCTGTGCCTTGGTGTGCCTGTCACGGCCTGATATTATATTGGTGGGAGCAGAGCCGTAACTACACTTTTTGGTGCCCTGGGCCAGAAAGTGCATTGGTGTCCCCCCATTTTTAAATAGGGACAGAAGACGTGCACCCAAAAAAGGTGTAAGGCCTCATGGGGAAGGGCGATGACAAATCTTATGGTTGCATTGATGATGCACAATACTTTTTGACTCACCAGCTCTAGATGTAGGTGAGCACTGGTGAAGCTGCACCAATTGGTGGCTGTGTTCAGCGCTGCCATCAGAAATTGTGGGGCAGAAAGCTCCATGTGTAAGGTGTCTGACTGCTATGTTATAGGTGATATGTTCGAGTCCCAGGTATGACATGACAGTAATTTGAAATGTGTGTTAAATAAAAGCGTATATGACTGAAGGTGCGTCGGGAGGTGGCGAGATGGAGTCGGACAGAGAGGAGATAGGGGCTGCCAGGAGATGCCAGGGATAAAAGAAGAGGAAGTTACAAGTGAGAATGATTATAAACAGAAAATTGACAGGCCGAGCAGCGCCCCCTGCCCTGCGGTGCCCTGTGCGGAGGCACATGTCGCACCACTCTAGTTACGGCCCAGCGATGAGAGATTCAGACTATTCCCAGTGCAAACAGAGTGCCAGGACATGCTACAAGACAGTCGGGTTCCATAACCATGCCACCTGTCAGCCATAAAGAGCCAGACCGCTGCTCCACAGCAAAAACACAGTTTCAGAATCACTGAGCTCTTAAATATGTACAGATGTACAAATGTGCCTAGATTTCTGCCATGGCACATAGATTTACAGAGCAAGTAGCTGTATTATAGAAGAGGGGAGGAGCTTGGAAGCGGGTCTTGTTTATGGGGAGTTGTGTAGAAATTATATTTATCATGTCATAACTAGGGGGGTCTAGCGGGGCTCATGCCCTGGGCGTAATCAGACCGTCGGTGCGGGTCACCGCCGACCGCGGTCCAGGACATGGGTGGTCAGTGTAGTGCAGACCACATAGAATGCAGTCCGCACTACACAGTAACAAACACAGCCACCAGCTAGTACACAGTGTGTTTGTTTTGGCAGACAGCCAATGAGAGTCAGATAGACTCTCATTGACTGCTGCGCCCACTGCCGGAGCCGGGCTGGAGTTCACTCATGAGCTCCATCTTCCGGCTCCTGCAGTGGGTTATGGGAGAGACGTCATGACGTCTCTCCCATCGTGCAGAGCGAGCCAGCCCAGGAGGACGGAGGAGCGGACGACGGCGGCGGGCGCAGGAACGGGGATTCAGGTGTTTGTTTTGTGTTTTTTTTACTTGTTTGACTTTTTCTGGCACTGCTGGGGGGGGGGTGGCTACTACTGGGAGCACTATATAAGGGTCACTACTGGGGGCATTGCATCAGGAGACCACTACTGGGGGCACTGCATAGGGGGGGACTACTACTGGGGGCATTATATAAGGGGCTCTGCATAAGGGGGGACCACTACTGGGGGCACTATGTGAGAGACACTACTGGGGGCACTGCATAGGGGGGGACTACTACTGGGGGCACTATATAAGGGGTACTACTGGGGGCACAGCATAGGGAGGACTACTACTGGGGGCACTATATAAGGGGCACTACTGGGAGCACTGCATGGGGGGACCACTACAGAGGGCACTGCATAGAGGGGACTACTACTGGGGCACTGTATAAGGGACACTGTATAGGGGGACCACTACTGGGGGCACTGTATAAGGGGCACCACTACTGGCGGCACTGCATAGGGGGACCACTACTGGTGGCACTGTATAAGGAGCATTACTGGGGGCACTGTATAAGTGGTACTACTGGGGGCACTGTATAAGTGGTACTACTGGGGGCACTGTATAAGGGGCACTGTATAAGGGTGCATTACTGGGGGCACTGTATAAGGGTGCACTACTGGGGGCACTACTACAGGGGGCACTGCATAAGGAGCACTGCTACTGGGGACATTGCATAAGGGATGCTAAAAGACTGGTTATTGCAAGAGGAGCACTACTACTTGGGGCATTAAGGTGCATATGGAATGGAAAGGAATGTTCCCAGAGTATCAAGAAATGGTGGTGTGTCATGTTATCATGCCCCCATTTTACAGTGACCACGCCCCTTGTGTCATGTGGCCACACCCACTTTTTCTACGTGCGCCTACTTGTGGGGGGCTCCATTTTTTAACTTGCCCTGCGCTCCAAATACTCTAGTTACGTCACTGGTGATGAGGTGACTTTTTTAGTGGCATGAGCCCAGCCATTCAGACAGTCCAGGTTGGGTTGCAGTGTGAGTGAAGCAGACCAGGTGGTCAGGATCATACCTGCAAGGAGGCAGGGAGATCCCTATACCTCTGACACTGTCCTTGTGAGAGGCAGCAGCCAACAAGCTGAGAAAGCTATACCAGGCCAGGAGGCCAGTGTCCAGTCCTGCATGTGGCAGGAAGGACCACAAATCTCAGAGACTGTGAGAGACTTTCATGCAGATTAGCTGCTTCTACAGAGAGGGTTCAAGAAGTGAGCTAGTGCGCTAAGAAAGGGCTAGGTTGTTTATTATTTTATTTCTGTTTTCTGATTTCCATGCTGAAGTAAAAGCACCATTTTCATTTGTTTTACTGGAATGCCATGTGTGGACTCTAATTCTGCATCTAATCACTGCACCACTAACACCAATCTACTAAGCTAATAACCCCAAGTTATCACTATATATATATATATATATATATATATATTCTCCACAGTTCTGCCGGCACACTGAACAAATGGTAATCAGCTTGATCCTGTGCCAGAATCCAAAAAAGACCACGAATATCTCCAAACATGTGAACAGCACTAGGACACAGTAATCTTGAACAGAAATTTGTTTTGAAAGATCAACAGTTTCGGAGCAGACGCTCCGTCGTCAGGACCATATGGTATGGTCCTGACGACGGAGCGTCTGCTCCGAAACTGATGATCTTTCAAAACAAATTTCTGTTCAAGATTACTGTGTCCTAGTGCCGTTCACATGTTGGATATATACACATGATTAGAAAGAGTTTGGCCCTCATTCAGAGCCACTCATTAACAGCAGTACGCTCGTTGCGTTCCAATGTTGAATAACCGCGCATGCGTCGGTGTAACACTGCGCATGTGCGTACTGCAGATTGCGAGTTTTTTTGGACTCGTTCCTAAAATAGCGTACAGGAAGTGACATGTCAAATGTGATTGACAGAACAGGGCGTTTTAGGGTGTTGACGAGGGTGGAGATGGAAAAACGCAGGCGTGGCGAGGCGTTTTTGGGGCGTACATACATTAGCAGATGCGAGCGTAAAATGTGTACGGACCGACTCCTACGTCACTGGATGATCCTCTTTCCATTCCAAATCCTCGCACAGCTTAGGGTCTGGATTACTCGACCACATTGGCGATGGCCTTCTCCTCCGTCCCTGGACTCCACGATGTTGTTGCGATTAATCGCGGGCGGGCAGAAAAGCAATTAGTGTTGGATTGAGAACCGGCTTGGTATGTGTTTTGAAATCAGTTTTTTGGGATAGCACAAAACGTACGCAGGTGGAACTCAGAGCTGCTAATGTCAGGATGACACAGTCAATTTGCGTACATTTGGGGGGGTTTATTTGGGCAGCAATTTGGTGGTTAGGGCCTATTGTAACAATAATTTCATCATGTTTTCAGTTTCGCACCATTTTATTTGTGCCTCTTGAATTTGCCGAATTATATGAATTTTTAAACGTTCCTTAAAGAGCCCTTTTTTTTTTTTCGGCCGAGTTTTTGCCTTTTGGCCCAGGATTAAATGTAACCCATTTGTACAATAATTTCACAATCCAATGTCATTGTTTAATTTCCAATTTATTGCTCAAACAAAAAAAATTATTTTAAAAATTTTGGGGACATCTTTTTTGCCCAAAGATATGTTCCCAAATCAAACAAATTGGCCCAACATAACTGTTGACATAAACATACATCAAAAAAATAAAAACATTTCACAAGAAAGGAGAGGGAAGTTTTGACCCGAAAGGAATATGAGCCAAGCACAGAAGGATTGTGGGAAAAGTCACCATTGCTGTCACCGTTTTTTCACCCGTTTGGATGGGGGAGGGAGGGCGCCAGACCGTGTCCGGGATGTCATCGGGCTGGCCTGTCCAGAGGCAGATGTTGTGGCCTCTGGACTAGGCACAGGGCTAGGCACATTTGGAGGATTGGCTGATGTTGTGCCAGAGGTGGAGGATCCTGATGTTCCGGCAGGAAGGGAGGTCGGCTCCACCATGTGCTGGCGAACGAGCTGCTCCAGGGCATTGGCGATGCGGATGTTGGCCCTGGTATTTTCCGCCAGGGCCTGACCAGTGGTCTCGTTGGCCGCAGCATTTTGCTCCAGGGCCTCAGCCACCCGTAGCAGACTGGCGTCCATCCTCTGCAGAATCTCCGTATGGGAATCCGATTTGAAATTGAGTTCTGTGAGGAGGGCCACTGCCTGCGAGGGGGATTGTCCTGGACTGGCTTCTGCAGGGTCCTCAGCCGGATGTACTGGTTCCTCCCCTGCAGAGCCAGCAGAAATTCGGCGGCCAAGGCTCCCCTCTGGAGCAGACTCATCCGCCTGTGTCTCTGTTAGGAAAAAAGAGAAAAGCCTCACATTACAATCTACATATTGGCACAATAACATTTCAGAGTTGATGACATCCAAAGATTTACCTGGGACAACATGAGGAGCCGCAAAGTCTGGCATGTCCGTATCCATGTTGGACACGCCAAACACATCCACAGGCTGCACACACCCCTGTGCCAGCTCTTCTAAATCCGTCAACTCCAATGACACAGGGGTGGGACCCCCACCTGTCCCCCTTGCATGCCTAGCCCTGTCCGCAAGTTTTTGTTTTAAGCGATATTTGAAGTCGCCCCATCTGTGGGAAAAAATGGAAGCCATTATCCTTTGGTTTAAAATGGGGTTTGTTTTTAGGGGGGGCAAGGGTTTACTTACCGCCGTTTGACATCCCGGGCTAGACGGACATAATCACCCACCCTATTGACAGCAACGGCTACCTCTTCCCACATTCTCCACTTCTGGCTTAGACTCATATTCCTGTCTGCCTGTGGCAGGATGTCCACACACTTCTGGATCAAAACCTCCATCTCCTTTCTTGTGAAATGTGGCTGCCTTTTTTTTTTGGCCGCTTTGGCCGGAATACTGGGCCCAGCAGCCTCTTCCATGTCATTCTCCTCACCTATTTGTGTAAATTTACAGAATTCACAAAATCACAACTTGCCTAATCTTATGTTTCAAATTAATCATTGATACAAAATGCATGAAAGACTTACCGCCTGACTCTTGGGCATTTTTTCCCTGGTCTGTCGCCATGTCTGAGGTCCAAACAAGAAATACACCAGAATTTGAATGTGTTTTCGTGACGTATTTATACATGCGTCCTTATTTTGCGGCCGCATCATTGATTGTGCGGCCCTATGATCCCTCCTTAATTTGTGCGGGAAACGAAACACTATTTATGGCTTGGTGTGTCTCAAGTCGAGGTGGCGTTTTTGGATTGTTGGAGGTTATCTTGGCTGGAGTTTATTGATTGCGTAGAAAGGAGTTGGCGGTTGGAGATTCGTTTGTTGGTTAGATTTGCGCTTTTTTTTTCCGTTATCTTTGTTGGTTTATATTTTTGGGACCTCGTTTCTTGATTTGGTAAGTTTTGTGAAGTCTAACTTTTGTTCAATTGTTGTTTCATTGTGTTTCTTATTTTTTGTAAATTTTGGATCCATAATTTCTTCTATTTTAGATTTTGTTTATTTTCGACCCAAAAGACCTTTTGATTTTGACTCTTATATATTTGCTCTTGGTAAGTCCATTTTTTATCTTGTATTTGCCAACTAATTAGCGCATTTTTAGTAGTTACTCTTGTGACTTGTATTAGCGAACTAATTAGCACATTTTTAGTAGTTACTCTTGTGACTTGTATTAGCGAACTAATTAGCGCATTTTTAGTAGTTACTCTTGTGACTTGTATTAGCGAACTAATTAGCGCATTTTTAGTAGTTACTCTTGTGACTTGTATTAGCGAACTAATTAGCGCATTTTTAGTAGTTACTCTTGTGACTTGTATTAGCGAACTAATTAGCGCATTTTTAACAGCTTAATAATCATTCTAACTTTTTGGTGGTTTCTCTTTCGCTTTTTGTGCCAACATTTCGACCCATTTTGATGTACTGTGTTAAATGTCGCTTTGCTGTTTTGCTAAATGGGTGTTTGGCATATTTTAACTTTGGTCTAGCACAAAATTTGTAAACAAAAATGCACAGAGTGAAATGTGTCAAGTAATTTTGGTGTTTATTTTCAGTTTGGACGTATCATGACAATACCCCGGCATGTAAGCAGCAATGGATGGTATCATCAAGCTAAGTTGTTTTAATATAGTTTTGGGGTGGGTCAAAAGCCTTACTTTAAAATCTTTGAATTTCAGGTTGATCTGGGGCGGATTGTTCTGGCCATGCTCCCGGAAGCCGACCAACTCAATCTCGTCCCAGGCGTAGGCATCGTAGGCATGCAAGGCCCCAGATATTTCGAACACGTGTCACCCTTTTTGGAATGCCCGATGATGAGGTTTTAAGACGCTACCGTCTACCTCCCAAAATCATCATAGACACTCTCTCATTAATAGAAAGTGATCTTGAGCGGCAAATTGACAGTCCAACAGCAATACCACCACTTACGCAATTTATGGCGGTGTTACATTTCTGTGCCTCAGGATCGTTTCAAACAACGGTGGGAATAGTGGCGGGCATCTCCCAATCCTCCTTTTCCCGGATCCTGAGGGCAGTGATGGAGGCACTTTTCAAGCACCTCCATCATTTTATTCAAATGCCTTTGGATATGGGTGCCCTTAGTGTGGCCAAGGCCAATTTTTACCAAATAGCTGCCTTCCCACACATCATAGGGGTTGTGGATGGTACTCACATACCACTTCAGCCTCCAGCCCGGCTGGAGGCCATATTTAGAAACAGGAAACACTATCACTCCCTGAATGTAATGGTGGTATGTGATGCCTCCCTCCAGATCCTGTCCCTGAATGCTAAATTACCCGGAAGTGCACATGCCTCCTTCGTCATCCGGCAATCAGGGATATGGCACAAATTAACCAACCTACAAGCTGGTGATGCGTGGCTTCTGGGTAAGTGGAGACCTTTAGTACATAACAATGTTAAGCTTGATACACAGTGTTCCTGATGTTGTCAATTCTTTTCCATAGGAGACAGTGGATATCCTTGCATGTCCTGGCTGCTCACTCCTTATTTGGCTCCCACACCAGGCCCACAAAGTGCATTTAATTCTGCACTTACAGCCACCAGGCAAGTGGTGGAGCGCTGTATCGGCCTTTTAAAAGGCAGATTCAGATGCCTCCACCGCTCTGGTGGCGAGCTCATGTATTTGCCGGATATGGTGTCGAAAATTGTGGTCCTGTGTGGGATATTTCACAACATCGCCATAAGGAGTGGTGTCCCAATGCAGCCAGAGGATGCCTTACCTGAGGATGGCCCCACCGAGGTTGGTCGGAGGTCAGAATGTGGGGGGGCCATACGCGATGATGTGGTGGCCAGATTTTTTAGGTAAGTTTGAACAAAACAGTGTTTTAACCTAATGTGTTTGTGTTTGTATGCGAACATCTAATTTTGTTTTCTTTTTTTCAACATCTTCGGTTTGTTCACATAATCTTTGGCACTACAACGCTCACTACTTCATGCTACCCTTACCAAACCTGGATCTGCTCATTTTGGGAATATATTCTGGAACCCATATCGCAACGCCATGTTTGTGGAATCATTTTGGCATGGTCCTTCCTCAACCAGTTCTTGATTTGTTTTTTTTGGTTTTCTTTTTATTGGGTATGTGTTGTATTTGAGATTCTCACTGTGTGTTTTTTTTGTGAGTGACCACTTTGATTTCTCAGTTATGTTGTGAATAAATGTTTGGAGAGTTAAATGTTCTTCCTTTTTTTGGACGTTACCAGCAAGTTTAACCAGGTTAACACACCTTACATTTGACTAAGGGGTAATCCAGTACTGACGCCAGTTGAGCAAAAATGAAATATGTTTTCAGGTTCCCAACCCACACCAAAAGGAAGCCTGTCCAATCATTTGGCTTTGTAAGATTCGCCTAAGCAGCTTGCCCACCAACTAGGAACCTGTAAAATGTAGAAATATCTAATTGCCACTACACACCAAAAGGGAAATGACATTGTTACTGTTATGTGTTTCTTGAGGGTGTTTTACATACAAATACAAAACCCAATCTAATTTTTAAAAAATGCAAAACCTTGCAGGAACAGTCTACTTATGTCAGGGTTAACTATCTTTGGTTTTGAAAAAACGAATGAGGCAGAACGTATATTAGAAATAAACAATTTATTTTGAAAAAGATAAAAACAAAAAAAAACTACTGCCGAAGGATGCCAGACAGCCGGTCAAGGGCCACAAGCACCCCAATTACATTTTGGCGCATGTGTGCCACACAATCTTCGACCTCTTGCCGACGCCTCTGTTCCTCTGTGGGTGAGAAAAGTGTGTGGATTAATCAAACAACAGGGAATCCACATTAAAAAAACAAAAAAACGAAATCACTCCAAAACCAACATTTAAAAAAAAAGGGGTGCTGCAAAAATTACAAGGCCTATGTAGAAATACCCACAGGTGTGATATGTGTATGTTGAAATCAGCAGGAAGAGGTAAAGGCAAACTGCTAAATCACCAAAAAAGAACCCAAAAATCACGAATAAAGGAACGACACATGATTACATACAAACAGTTTGTGGTTAAAAAAAACGCAAAAGAAAAACATACCGGTAGCCAAAACGGCAGATCCCGAAGTCCCTCCATCTTCATCCTCGGAGGAGCCTTCATTCCCCAAAGAACGGGGCGGGGTTATCACGGACTCCGGGGAGGGGGTAATTGGAAGAGGGGTGGTTGGAGGAGAGGGGGAAGGGGGACGGAGGGGAAGGAGGCCCGACAGTTCTGGGAGAGGGTCTTGGAAGGCTTGGGAGGAGGGGGGAATAGGGGAATTATTTGGGGTGGAGTGTTGGCTGGGGGTGGGTGAGAGTGGGCGTGACCGCCGTCTGGCCGGACGGTGACGGCGTAGTCTTGCCTGTCCCCCTAAAAGATGTCAAACAAATTGTGGTTAGTTTCTGGCCAAATCCTGCCCAAATAACATTTTAAAATCACCCACCACCAACAAAAAACATGCAAATATGAGTAGAATGAATATATCAGAAATAGAGGGAAAACATGGTCATGCAGATATGAGGAGAATGAATAAATAGGACAGACATAAAAACATGCACACGCAGATATGATGAGAATGAAAAAATAGGACAGACATGAAAACATGCACACGCAGTTTGCCCCACAAAGACAAACATGAAAACCACAATACATAACACTTACTTTCCACTATCTGCATGCGAAAGCATGCCAGCAAGCGGGGCGTTCGCCGTTGCAGGTCAGACCACCTGCGCTCCAGCTGGCCGATGTTGCGGCGTGAGCCGAAGGAGCGCAGGCGGGCCCGTGCCTCTGCATACGCGGAACGCTTCTGCCGGTTGGTGATGGGTGGAGGCTGTCTGGTGATACGCCATCCATCACCTCCGTTAGCACCAGCAGCTCGCGCCTGGTGAATGCGGAGGCTCTCATGATGGCAATGGTGTTTTTCTTAAAATTCATTTTTGATAAAGTGTGCCAAAAATTTCTGATTGGCTAATGTAGCTTGGAAATTAACAGGAGCAATTTGATTGGTTAGTGTATGAGTCATGTGTTCGACAGGGCCAGAAATCTCTGGAGAGTTATGATAGGCTTGATGCAGTGACATGCGTAAGCAAATTTAAATAAAGAAATGAACCCCGGAAAATATGCGGGGATCCACAGCAATAGAACAATTGTCTCATTGTGGCTAACATGTTTTTTGAGCAATAAAAGCGAATGTTTAAGCCGTACGTATTCTGCGGGTAAACACAAACACGGACAAGAGTAAAGTTTCTTGCATTGTGTTGAAAAAAAACAAACATTAAGCTAATTGATACATTGATTGGCATGATACGATTGATGGAGATAGGCAGAATAAAGGAGCAGGTAATCGACATCTGACATGGCCACTTCCGGTTTATACTTGTGCGTGCGTTCCCTTCAAGCCATTTCGGGGATGTACGCTCGCTATTTTGCACGCTCGTTAGTTAGAGGAGGGGTCGTCTGAGTTTGGGGAGGATTTTTAGATGCGATCGAAAATACGAGCGAGCCCTTGAATTTAAATATTTGTGTACGTACGCCTAACGTACGTGCGCCCGCTTGCGAGTGGCTCTGAATGAGGGCCTTTGTTTGCATTTTTCTTATTCGTATTTTCGCATTCCTTACTTATCTTCACAAATAAAAAACGTTAGTTACAAACACAGTGGGAGAAATTCATGGAGACTGGTGCATAGGTAATTGCACAAAAAGTTACTGACTAATGGTGCATACACACGGTCAGATTTTTCCTTCAGATCTGAACGATAACGATTTAAAAATCGTTCAGTTGTTCATATCTGAAGGAAAATCTGACATATCTGACATGCCTGAACGATGGACGATGAACGATGCGCGTTCCCGTTTGTCAGATAACGATATCTGACATCTGATGTGTTTGCAGTCAGACTTGGACGATTCCACTCATTTTAATACAGTCAAAAATCGTTCAAATCGTTCAAAACTTTGGTAAAATTGTTCAGATCATTCTAATCGTTCTAATCGTTCAATCGTTCATCTGACAAATCTTACAAATCTGACCGTGTGTATGCTCCATAACTAGTAGCAGCCAATCAGATACTTGCGCTCGCATTCTAACATGTACTAAAATAATGACAGGTAACATTTTATTAGTCGCTATGAGTTACAGCACCAGTTCTTTGTACATCAGTGACATTGATTATTTAAACATGTTCTAAATAAAAGAGATTGCCAACTTCAGTATTGTGTAAGCACAACTGCTCTCCAATATTGTGTAAGCACAAGTGTGTATTAATCATTAAGCAATAGTTACATCAAAGTCTAACCTCCTGTCACCTTAGAACCACTCCTTTCATAATGTAAAATATTTCCCATTTTGTTACTGCTTGGGTTTGCCTCATTTATTAAATATGAAATAAATCAGGAGAGCGAATGCAGGACAGTTCCTAGACCAATGTGTGATACAAGATACATGTGCCTCAGACAATATTGTCCCAATAATAATTGTCTTTTTTTCCCTTATCTCTTAAAAAAAAGACATGGGAGAGTCATCAATGTTCAAGGGATATGGGGCCTGATTCAGAGCCGTTCGCTATTTGTGGTCGCTCGTTTAAAAACAAGGGGTGGCTATTCAAATGATCCGTACGCACATTGCAGTCTGTTCACACCTCTAAGTCTGAACGAGCGAGCAAAACATACGCTCGTTTATTTGTTAAAAACGCCCCCTGGCCGCTCGCATCCTACGTCATGTCCGCTATTTATTAGATTAATCGAGTACATCGACCAGCGTATGAACTGCTCGCTATTCTTGTGGTTGGTGTTTGCTACCACAAATTTGCGAGCAGTTCTGGCTATAAAATAACCCAGTGACGTGGACAATGACGCTGCTGTTTTAAATATACACACCCATAAAACGCCCGTTTTGACCTTTAAGCACGCCTGCGTTCGGATCTCCACTCCCCATTTTCAAGCACCTTCCCCTGTTACCACCCACATACGCCTCATTCTGTCACTCAAAATAGCAGACACTCGCAATATAGCGTACAAACGATTTTCGGCCGCACTGACTGGTTCGCGCATGCGTACTAAAAAGCGTACGCATGCGCAGATGTGCAAACATCGCTCGGAACGAGCGTACTGCCGCTAACGAGCGGCTCTGAATGAGGGCCATGGTGAAAGACGTAATAAGGGCAGTTTTATTATAGCAATATAGCCACACATATATAATGATAAATGAGAAAAGCTGGCTGTATTCAATGTCGGCAGTATCTACGCTTCCACTCCGCCTTATGCATCTGCTTGTGCAAGTAGCCGTCATCACTAGCAGTGCAGACTAGCACCAGCCTCAGTGCAGCAGGTCTGTCTGAGACCAGACGGATCTCTCCGTATGTTCACCTATGAAAAGTCTCTAATTACGTCTGCACATCCATGGCCCATTTATCCTATGTGATTTAGGAGACTGTAGTGAAACCAAATCTTGCGCAGTTAACCAAACCACCTGCAGCCCTGCACACACCTGGAGAGCAACACAAATACTCCCTTGTACAATGAATAAAAATCAGGATAGGTGTGTGTGACCAGGCGCTAGGATAGGACTATGAATGCAACAGGTATAAAAAATAAGTGTAATGATGGCTATGATAAGCAACGATTGACATACTTTTATTACATTGCTTAGACATTCACACATTCGCAAATTCGATGGTCGCGATGGCCTCGACCATCGCGACCATCACAATGCACGCTCGTATAGCCTGTGGGTGGTGACCCACAGCTATACGAGCGTCCAGGAGGACGCTCCATGAAAATGGAGCCCGGCCCTCATTCAGAGCGTGCGCTCTGCTCAGAGCGTACGGCTCTGAATGAGGGCCATAGTTCTCATTGCTGTGTATGTATTCTGGTGGAAGGTTACAACAGATCTTATTATTTGTTTGTATTAGTTGGCGTAAGAATCTCTAGGTTTTTTTCTTTGGTTTTCCTGCTGTTACAGTAAAGAAGCATGCTCACTCACTGTGTCCAAGTTATTAAGAAACCCTTATTGAAGTATAAGTCACAGACTTAACAATAAAGAGCTCATTCAGACCCGCTCACTAGATGCATTCGCTCGCCCCTAACATATGCAAATCCAGCTCATGCCCAGCAAGGCAGGCAATCATACGCCAAGGCACTAGCACGCCCACTATGTCTTGGCGTGCGATCGCTGTGTGTATGCAGACGCCCACCAGCCTGTCTTAAGATGCCCACTTGCGCACGTCATCTCCAGGAAGTGTATGCAACCATCGGTACATCGGGTACCATTGGAAGCGAACGCAGTGCTTGAGGTTGCCTATACCCTTCCGCAAGCACTGGGATCACTTCAGTGTGAAATACAACCAAGTGACGTGTACTATGACACTGCCTGTTAATTATGCACACATCTGAAACGGCGTTGAGACTCTCAGGCACGCCCGCGTTCGCATCTCCACTCCCCTGTTTCTAGCAGCCAGCCCCTGTCACCACCCACAAACAGCTTCTCCTGTCACTCACTCTGCTGGGCTGTCTATGCTGCCGAGCATATGCTTCCTGAGCGTTCGCAGTGGTGGGCGCACGCGCATTGCGATGCATACTCATGCGCAGATTGCAAAAATTGCCCAGCTACGAGCAAACGCATCCTAGCGAGCGGGTCTGAATCAGCTCCTAAGAACGCAGCAGTGGGCGTCCTTACACTTGGGTAAGCTTTGGAAACATTAGCATATTTTCACAATTGTGATCCGTAAGAGGTCACAGTTGCGATTGCATTGGTGTAAGTCTTTGAATCAGGGACATATTACGCAGAGCTTTCGTAAGAAGCCACTTAAGTCCCTGCCCCAGTGCAGTTTACAATCCATATTGCCCACTACATGGACACACACAGACACACACACACTTAATCTATCAATATATTTTTTTGTAGTGTGGGAGGAAACCAGAGCACCCAGAGGAAACCCACACAAGCACAGGGAGGACATACAAACTTCACACAGAAAGAGCCCTGGTAGGAATTTAACCCATAACGTCAGTGCAGTGAACCACTACGCCATTGTTCTCTGCCATGTTCACTTGACATTATACACAGAGGACCTGAATCAGACCCGGCCGCAAGCGCAGAGCGCTCGCAACCGGGTTAATGGTGGCCCACAGAGCATGCGAACCATGCACGAGACCCGGCTAGCGACGGGCAATTCGTCGTTCCGGGTCTCGCACCAAATGGGGCGACCTGTAGATGTTGAGTGACAGCTCGCCCCCTTTGGTTTTGGCTGCCCAAACGGAGGCGTTCCCGAGGGAACGCTTGCCGTTTGGGGGCGGCCCCACTGACATCACGAGTGAGAGTGGAGAGTGTCAGTGGAGAGCTTCCGGCTCTGTTAGAGCCGAAAGCTCTCTGGGGCTTGCGATGAACGAGACCCTACCACAAGGGTCTCGTCACAAGCCCGATGGTCGCGATGGTCTTGACCATTGCGACCATCATCATGGCCGCTCGCTATAGCTGTGGGTGGTCACCCACAGCTGTGCAAGCGGCCAGAAGGCCGCTCCAAAAAAAAAAAAGCCCGGCCCTGATTCAGAGCGAGCAGTTCTGAATCAGGCCCAGTGGCCATTAGGTATTAGGCACACCTTTCATGTACTTAACCCAGCAATAGTCTGAATTCTAAGTGACGTGAATTCAACAAGATAGCGGAAACATCCCTATGCTGACATAATAACATCCCGCAGGTGCTGCAGATTTGTCAGCTGCGAGTGTCCTGTCTCACCACATCGCAAAAGTGCTCTATTGGATTGTGATCAATTGACTGTAGAAGCTATTGGAGTCAGTGTCGGACTGAGGCATGAAGGGGCCACCAGGGAAATGCAACAGAAGGGGCCCACTAAAGGGGCATGACCAGCTATTGGGTAGGTGTGGTCATTAAATGGAGGGGTATGGCCAAAGAGCTTTCGGAAATCATAGATTAAAATATTATGAAGTGAGGCCAGTTTATTGCAGACAGATGTAGCATTCCAGAAAGTTCCCTAGAATTATGGAGGGTAATTGGGAGATGTAAGAGGATTAGCGGCAACCAGCAGAAAGAGCGACCACCCTGCTGGGTACACATTAGACAATATTTTTAACAATTTACCCGATTCCAATGGACTGGAATGACAAATAGTTCAAGTGTGTACACACTATGCGCGCTCCTGCGGCATCATTCGTCGCATCTTCAGGTCGGCCCTACATGCAGTTCAATCTGAAGATGTGACTGACGATGCCATGCATGTCTGTCACATCTGCTGTTGGCTGGGTATACAGGTCGTCTAATGTGTACCCAGCTTTAGTGGGAAAGCCTTTAGGACCTGATTCTGAGTCAGACGCTACAGCAGTGCCGAAACTAGGATATCTGTTACCCGGTGCAAGGCAGCAATTTTGCGCCCCCTCCCTTCCTGTACCTGGATTTTGTCCTTGCTCCTCCATAAGGCAGTGCACTACTCAGACGTCCCTGGTATAGTGACTTACATTATTCCACACACCATAATGCCCATTACACATTATGCCACACACTGTAATGCCTATTACCAAAGTGCCACTTACATATTTGCCCGACACCATTTTATGCCCACAGTAAGGCTTCTAAAGTACTTTAAAATTACCTGCTCATTATCAGGGGTTTTATGCTCATTACCAGGGGTTCCATGCTCATTGCCAGGGGGTTTCATGCTCATTGCTATGGGGTTTATGCTCGTTGCCAGGGGGGGTTCTCACGCTCGTTGCCAGGGGGTTTCATGCTCGTTGCCAGGGGGTTTCATGCTTGTTGCCAGGGGGTTTCATGCTCATTGCTATGGGGTTTATGCTCATTGCCAGGGATTACATGCTCGTTGCCAGGGGGTTACATGCTTGTTGCCAGGGGGTTACATGCTTGTTGCCAGGGGGTTACATGCTCGTTGCCAGGGGGTTCATGCTCATTGCTATGGGGTACAGTGCTCCTTGCCAGGTGGTTTCACAGGAGAAGATGCAGCTTTAGGCATCTTTTCCCGGCACTTGCACTGGCCTACAGACACTAGAGGTCCAGTAGGACCTCTAGTGTCTGTCTCCTCCTTGGCGGCGGCCATTTTTGGATGGCCGTTTTCAGCAGAGTCCATGCGGACGGCTAGTCTGCATGGAATCTGCTGAAAATGCCCATCCAAAAATGGGTGCCGCCAAGGAGGAGACAGACACTAGAGGTCCAGTAAGGACCTCTAGCATCTGTCTCCTCCTTGGTGGCAGCCATTTTTGATGGGCATTTTTACTGAATCTGCAGCCCCCAAGCCACCGTGAGTCAGCCCTTTTTCACCCCCCTGCATTCCGGCACCCGGTGCACGTGCACCTCTAGCTCCCCCTAGTTGCAGCCCTGGCTACAGTATGTAGATGCTGGACACAGTTGCCTTGGCGGTGACAGGGAGGTGGCTGTTCAGACACATGGAGATGGTTTGCCTTATGGACATGTTATGGGTGTGTCCCGGGCGTGTTGCTAAAATGGTTGTGTACACAGACACTTAGGGGTGTATTTACTAAAGTGAGAGTTTCTAGGTGGAGATGTTGCCCATAGCAACCAATTAGATTCTAGCTATTATATTCTAGAAGATGCAAGATAAATGTTAAGTAGAATCTGATTGGTTGCTATGGGCAACATCTCCACTTCTAAAAACCCCACTTTAGTATATATACCCCTTAATTGTTCACATTGGAGCCCATACTTAGACAGAGATTCTGCACCTAGCATGGGGATACTGCAAGTTTCCATACACCAGGATACACAAAGCACAACTGCAGTGTCTGGAGATGCTGTAAATTGGGGTCCCTGTCCTTGCACATTCATAAGTACGGGTGTACACCAGGAGAAGGGCTTGAAGTGGCAGTAGCATAAAATCACGGATGTGCAACTGGCACAGGCTGCTGCGTCCAACTCAGAATCAGCCCCTTAGTCTCAGTTTAAGTAATAACATTGCCATATGAGACGCTATTTTGTGTTGTTTCTTATTAATGGCCACTGGGCCTGATTCAAATCCGGACGCTCTGACCAGAGCGCTCGCTCTGAATCAGGGCCCTCCTACCTAAAAATGGAGCGGCCTCTTGGACGCTCGTATAGCTGTGGGTTACCACCCACAGCTTATGCGAGCGTCCATGATGATGGTCGCAATGGTCAAGACAGAGCCAAAATCACTCCCTCTGACATCACTAGTGATGTCAGTGGGGCCGGACCCAGACGGTAGGCGTTCCCATGGGAACGCCTCCATCTGGCAGCCACATCCCCGGCACGCCCACCAAAGGGGGCGTGCTGTCAGTCACCATCAACAGCACGCCCCCTTTGGTGCGAGACCCGGAGTGACAGCTTGGCTGTCGCTATGCGGGTCTCGCGCATGCGCACGATGGAGCTCCCTCCATCATGCACATGCGCATTAGGGCACCATCGACCCGTTTGCGAGCGTCCTGCGCTCGCGAGCGGGTCTGAATTAGGCCCTCTAAACTATCAGTATCAGTATCTTACTCCTGGCATGCACAGTGGCAGAAGTCTAATGCTGGGTACACTCTTAACAATGTGTACCCAGCATGATATCACCTGCGGCGGGTCCCGGCATCGGAAAATGCGTACGCGCTTGCCGATGCCGGCAGTGACAGAACAACAGTGGGGGCCATGCTGCATTCGGCAGAATGGCCCCCGCTGACAATATCGCCTGTCAGACCAGCATGTCGCTGACAACGCTTGGGAGTGTGGGATGCATATCATCTAGTGTGTACCCGGCTTAAAGTCCTTTGTGATAGTAAATTTAGATTTTTGCTCACGATTATTATGCCTGGATAGCTGTGCTCTTCTATACACACCATCTCCTATACACACGGCTCAGCTCTCCTTCAGATATTCGGGCAGTTTTCCCCACTTAGAGCTCTCTTACTGTAGAAAGCAGAGCAGCTTGCAGTAGGGGGCATTTGCTGTCAGCCAATCCTGGCTTAGGGGGCCCCTCAAAGAGGGGGAAGAGGGCACTTTAAAACCATAATTAAGCTGACTCAGGGATCCCCGACATTCCAAGACCTGTTCCCAGCGTTAGACTCCGCCTCCTGCATTAGCCTCCGCCCCTGTCACATAGCTGCTACAGAGCAGCATGCTGTCGTAGTCTGGGAACTGGGAACTTGCTGGCAGCTAAATCTTGCTCAGGGGGGCCCTGAGAGAGGGGCACGTGGCAGGCACTAAAACCATCATTAAGTGTACTGCAGCAGGGATATCTGAACCTCCCAGATCCACGATTTCGGCCGATAAGCCCTGCCCTCTCCCAGAAAGGGGAGTGGCCTAAAATCAGTGGGGCCCACCGGGGAATTACCTGACTCCCCGTCAGCCCAGTCCAAGCCTGATTGGAGTACTCTCAACTCTCAACTGTTATATTTATGGCACCAGTTTGAGAAAATGGGTCTGAATCTGAGTCGGACACTGCAGCATCTGTGCCAGTGGCGTAACTCCCGGAGACAATGGAGTCATTTGCTGCCGGGCGTCAGCCCTGAAGGGGGCACCTGGCTCCATTGTCCCCGGGATCTGCATGGAAAAGGAGCGCCGCTGATCGGCACTCCACCTCCATTGGCGTAACTACGGAGGGTGCAAGGGGCCTCCATTTGCCGGGCGCCTGCTGAGTGTGTTAGCAGCGAGCGCCCGGCTCCTATTCAAACCCCCGGCGGCAGCCGGAGGACGGAGCTCCCTCTGTCTTCCGGGTCCCTCAGGGCACTATGGGAGTGACGTCATAATGTCACTCCCATAGTGCCGAGGAGCGGACGCCGGGGACGGAGCTCAGGAGTGAGCTCCGTCTTCCGAGTCCCGCAGGGCACTATGGGAGTGACGTAATGACGTCACTCCCATAGTGCCTAGGAGCAGACGCCGGGGATGGATGGCAGCAGCACTGGAGCGGGGATAAAGGTAAGTGTTTGTTTGTTTTTTTTGTGTGTGTGCGCGCGCGGTGGGGGCCATCACTACTGCGGGTAACTACAGGGGCCTCACTACTGGGGGTAACTGCAGGGGCCTACTACTGGGGGCAACTACAGGGGCCTCACTACTGGGGCAACTACAGGGGCCTCACTACTGGGGGCAACTACAGGGGTCTCACTACTGGGGGCAACTACAGGGGGCCTCACTACTGGAGGTACTGCATAGGGGGACCATTACTGGGGAGCACTACATAGGCGGGCTCTGCTTAGGGGGACCACTACTGGGGGCATTATATAAAAGGAACTGCATAAGGGGGGCGGCGGCAGCTGGGGCTGGGGGGTGGTAAATTTTAGTTTGGGGGGGCACCAACATTTATCTTGTCTCCGGGCACCTGGGATGAAGTTACGCCACTGATCTGTGCCTACATCTTTTGTCGGTCTTGGATCTGCGACTTTATGCTAATGCTGCTACAAAGTCCTTCTCTGGTGTACAAGCATACATCAGAATGTGCCAGGACTGAGATGCCCGCTGTCAATGTCTGTAGGTGCTAAAATACCGAGTTGTGTTTCTTTAGACCCACCATCGGTCGCAGCTGCAGTGTCTCCATCTGTTTGTGGCCTCCTATGTGAGGGGTTCTATGCAACTGCTTTTAGCGACATGCACCCAACAATCCCTGGTTACCTCCCACTCACTGTCCAGCAACAGCATTTCTGTTAGCAAATCTGTACTGTGACTCTGTATGTACAAACTTGGGAGGCATGCATGGTGTGACAGACCCAAGCGCAGAAGAAAAACATCATTCCACAACGCTCCAACATCGCCGTGCATCCGAATCAGGCCCAATATATGCTTTGTGTCATAGGACCCGATTTATTATGGATTGCAACTGTGATTGCAATAGCGATTACGCTCACAGCCTAACTGTGATAGTATGCTAATTCACTGCGATTAGTATGCCATCGCAGCACAACATAAGGACGTCCACCTTACCTTACACACATCCATAATCCTTAGTAAGACTGTGAAACCATCGGTAACATCGAGTACCATCGCAGCCTCATGCACACTTGCACAAGCCCTGACCATACTCAGGAATTGCTAACTTCATCGCACGCTATGAGCAATCAGGCTGCATATGGCATCGTAGTGGATAATTTAAGCACGCCCCTGCAACGGCATTCAAACGCACTAGCACGCCTGCGTTTCGCCAAACATCCCCCTGTTACCTCCCACAAATGGCACTTCCTGTCAATCACTCTGCAATGGGTCTGCGTAGTCACTGTGATTGCAGTCCCGATCACAGTGGAGTGTTCTATCACTGTGATGCATACGCATGTGCAGAACACAACAATCAGCTGATTACATAAGTAATCGCAGTTGCAATCCATAATGAATCAGGCCCATATCCGTTATCTTGCTGATATTGGAAGATGAGTAGACGGTGGCCTGAAAGAGATGCGCATGGTCTGTTAAAATAATCAGGTAGGATGCGCCATCTAAACAGTGCGATTAAGGGTCCTAAGGTGTGCCAAGAAAAATTCCCTAAACCAGAGGTTTCCAAACTCCGCCGTTACAGTCCACATTTTAAGGATATCCATGTTTGAGCACAGGTGACTTAATTAGTACCTCAGCCAATTTGATTTAACCATCTGGACTCAAGCATGGATATCCTTAAAACCTGGACTATCATGGTGAGGTTTTGAACCTTTGTCCTAAACCAGTTGTCTCCAACCTTGATTGGGGTGGGAGCTACTTGAGAAAAATTAGACGTCTTGAAGAGCCACATTTTATTTTTGAAAGCTAAAATCTGGCTAATAACATTTTTCATTGAAAAACAACAATGTATTATTACAGTGATTAAGAGGCCTATTTACTAAGCTTTGGATGGAGAGAAAGTGAACAGAGATAAAGTGCCAGCCAATCAGCTCCTGCAATTTTTCAAACACAGCCTGTGACATGGCAGTTGGGAACTGGTTGGCTGGGACTTTATATCCATTCACTTTACTTAATCTCCATCCAAAGCTTAGTAAATAGGACCCATAGTTGCAATTTGTAAATAAAGAACAATGTCAAGACCATTGGGCTTGCGACGAGACCCCTGCGGTAGGGTCTTGTTGCCGCAAGCCCTGGAGTGCTTTTGGCTCTATCAGAGCCAAAAGCACTCCCACTGACATCACTAGTGATGTCAGTGGGGCCGGCCCCAGACAGTAGGCGTTCCCATGGGAACGTCTCCATCTGGGCAGCCACGCCCCCGGCACACCCACCAAAGGGGGCGTGCTGTCACTCACCATCGACAGCACGCCCCCTTTGGTGCGAGACCCAAGCCGTCGTTATTCGGGTCTCGTGCATGCGCGCGACGGAGCCGCCTCCGTCGTGCGCATGCGCACTTGGCCAACATCGACCCCTTTGCGAGCGCTCAGCGCTCGCGAGCGGGTCTGAATTAGGCCCAGAGAGAGATATCTCTCTCAAGTGATCATCTTGGTGAAAACATGCTGCACTGCAGGTGGGGCAGATTTAAAATGTGCAGAGAGATTTAGATTTGGGAGGGAGGTGTCCAAACTGACATCTAAATTGTAAAGTAATAATAGAACTGTGCAGTATTTGTGAGCTACATGTAAAAGCAGCCAGTATTTACCCTACATGTAAAAAAATGTATGTATTTACACCCCTTGCATTGCAATATGGTTTGTTCTGGTTCACAGTTGAGAGAGATATCTCTCTCTGGCCCTGATTCAGAGCCGGACGCTCTGACAGAGCGTTCGCTCTGAATCAGGGCCGTCCTTCATTTTTACAGCGGCCTCCTGGCCACTCGTATAGCTGTGGGTGATCACCCACAGCTATAGCGAGTGGCCAGGAAGATGGCCACGATGCTCAAGACCATCGCGACCATCGGGCTTGCGACGAGACCCTTGCGGTAGGGTCTCGTTGCTGCAAGCCCTGGAGTGCTTTCGGCTCTATCAGGAACGCCTCCATGGGAACGCCTCCGTCTGGGCAACCACGCCCACTCACCATCGACAGCATGCCCCCTTTGTAGCGAGACCCAGAGCGACGGCTTGCCCGACACTATCCGGGTCTCGTGCATGCGCATGATGGAGCGGGTCTGAATTAGGCCCTCTATTCCCAAGTCTGAATCAGGCCCATAGATAGCGCTGCTCTCTTCTTAACTATATACACGGTGAGTCTGCTAGCAGTGACTCTCATGCACTGCCGCTGGCCGCGTATGATGTACTATGCATGACTTGTGCGCTTTGCCGTAAAGTGCGCTCCCGTCGTGCTGCCCCACTCATCATAAGGTGAGCTCCTGTCGCCCTGCCCTACTCGTCGTAAGGCGAGCTCACGTCGCACTGCTCCATTCTGTGTAGGCGCGCTTCGCCGCGCTGCCCCCACGAGCTAATTCCATTGCAGCTGCGAGCGACGGGTTGGCGACCGCTGTCCTAAACTATTAAATCAACACCACCAAACTGAAGAGTTAACACAAGGAAGGATGGATTCATGGGGGCTTATGTAATAGG
This sequence comes from Taudactylus pleione, assembly GCA_031769625.1. NCBI lineage: Eukaryota > Metazoa > Chordata > Amphibia > Anura > Myobatrachidae > Taudactylus > Taudactylus pleione. Next base: position 47,451,286 of record JAUIMM010000015.1, on the reverse strand, counting down.
GTGCGATCTGGTACAGCTGCGGGAACTCCTGCGAGTCTTCCCGTATTTTTTAAGTGATGATCTTTTTAGAGGCAACACCAGCTTCCTGCTACTGATCTGATCAGTAGTAACTCTCCATGGCTACATGTGCAGTATTGGATTTTTCCCATGCTGTGCACACAAGCTGGGAGATTTCCATGTGCAGCTGGGGAAAGGGGGCATGAGTGCTGAGGCAGAACCTACCACACTCTGTGACATACTTATCTACTCTCCCAGAATGGCCAAGAGGCTCCCAAATATCGGATGGCACTCCCGGCTACCCGGAAAAGTAGGCAAGTCTCCCATACCACCCTCCACCGCCCGAACCCCCCCATGCACCCCCTTCACTTGCTCAACCCCCCACAGCCGCCCACTTACAAAGCACAAGTTGATGGTCCACGGGGGCCCGATGACACAATTCACGTAGCCCAGACCCTGCTATACAATGCATGTTTTCTCAGCACAATATAGCAGTGGCGGAGCCACAATGACACAATCATGCCACCATGCCCCCTGCATCACCCACTTTACCACCTACCATGCCCCCTCTGAGCCGGCCTGGCTGCCCCCTACTTGACCCGGGGTAGCAGAGTAGGTAAGTATGCTCTGTTATGTAATATAATCACATTAGTTTATGAGAGATATTTTAACATATTTTATAACAAAAATCGTGTAATTCATATCAACATGTCAGCAATTATATTCTACTGCAGCAAACTATGTGCAGGGGGTTAGGGGTTAGGCACTAGGGGGAGGGTTAGGGTTAGACACTAAGTGGGGAGGGTTAGCTTTAGGGTGCGGGGAGGGGGAGTTTAGGCACTTATGGGGAAGGTTAGGTTTAGGCATCAGGGAGGGAGGGTTAGGGTAGGGAGAGGGGGAGGGTTAGGGTAACTACCTACAAGTGTCGGTATCCAACCCTGTTGGGATGCCGGCATCGGGATTCTGACTGCATCCCTACAAGTAAATACCCTTATTCAATATTACTTAATTTCCCTCCAATTTACTGATTTTCTTTTACTATACTTCAGTTGAAAACATGCTTCATGTAACCATCTAAAGACTGAAGGGCCCCAAACACCTGTTATAAATCCCCGATTTACTGATCCCGATAATTTTTTGGTCCGGATCGTCAAATCAAGGAAATGCAACATTTCACCGATGCCCCGACTCAAGTGTGGGGGCCTTAAAACTGTGTGTCTATGTGTAGTCCTTCCATTCCTAGTGATTGAGAGCCAATCCCTCCTATCCACCACTACACTTATCCAAGTTCCTCCAATCAAATGCCACCTATCAATACCTGTCTGTATCAGCCAACCAGTCACTAACCACAGACATGTACATAGCAGATAAAGAGGGGATGTAGTTTGCAGACCGGCGGCAATTGCGTCCTTGCGACACGGGATTTAAATCCAAACCAGGTAAGTGCGGGGCATCTTAGCTGTTAGCCGTGTGTGTGTGTGTGTGGGGGGGGGGTTACGTTTAGGTAGCATAGCTACTGTGAGATAAGAGGGAGGGGGTGGTGCCAGACCTGGGCCGGGCCCCTCGAGCAAGCCTGGGCCCGGGTAATTAGTACCCACTCCCTCCCCCTCTCGGCGCCACTGCTGCTACCAGCACTAACCTGAGATCACCCTCTTCCATTTCCACAATGGTCATGCCAGGCACAATGTACTGGGTGTATCCCTAGGGAAACATGCCAAACTCTGTACACTCTCCTTAGATGAGCTATTTCCATGGCAGCTGCTCTAAAGAGATGCAGTCAGGTTGCTGGATGTCAATATACCGACGCCAGAATCCCAGTGTCCGTCAGAATGCTGACGCCACCATCGCGAAGATATGTATGTGGGTTAGGGTTAGGCCGTGGATGGGGGGGTTAGGTTTAGGGACCTCCCAGGGTGGGTTAGGGTTAGGCACCGATTGGGGAGGGTTAGGGTTAGACTGTGGGGAGAAGGGGAGGGTTAGGCCACTTACCAGCCCCTGTCAGGATCCTGAATATCGGGATACCGCTGTCGGTCTTCTGTACGCCAGCATCCCGCCCACCGGTCAATCATATGTATTCTGCTCTCAATGGTGCCCTGCATAACAGTATGTCAGAGAGTGGCTGAAGGATCTGGGGTACGGCACCAAGCACACAACATACAGCCAGCCCAACATTCCCCCAGGTACAGCACAATTCACCCCATGTCTAGCTTGAACCTGGAATCAGCAAGACAACCTAGTATTTATAAAAAATGTCTTATACAAGGAAGTCTGTGCTCAGTAACTTAGGGCCTTATTCAAAGTTGGACGGATTTGCTAAGCCACACACAAGCAGTGTGAATATCCGTCCATTTCTGATGCAATTGCAGAATGAGGTGTCAGACGATGGTCACGTTGGTTTCTCCTTTGGTCAGGCTGTGGGAACTGACGCTTCCCACAGCCTGACCGGGTGCTGGTCACGTAAGAGACCAGTAATCTGCATCCGCCATCGCAGACCCTGGCCTTGTCCCTCCCGGAAAATGGGAATGCCACGCCCGCATTTCCAGGAACGATGACCAGCTGCACCCCCACAGACGGCGTAATCACAGGATTTGTACTGCACATGCGCAGAATGGGTCCTGCTTTATTTAAGCATTCATTTGTGCAAATCACATTTTTATGGGTATTGTGTGCTCTCTTCCTGGTGAATGACGGGTCCAGTATTCTAGTTCAGATATATGCATCTTGCTTGGAAGGTTACATGATTGCCTAGAAAATTAGAACATATTCTAAAGGTAAACAAATGAAAATAAACACACAAAGTCAACCACAAAACAAACTTATCTTGGTGATCATTGTATAGGAAATGACAGAAGCTGTGGTTAAATTTCCATTTCATGTTTTATGGAACGGATGTAAGAATGTGAAAACAAGAAACCAAGGTTATAATAGTTTCAGATAGTGTGAAGTTTATTAAATTATTTTTATTATTATTTATTAACTAACACAGACAAAAAGTGCAGAAACCCTAATTGTCGAAACTGCATTCGATGAAATAGAGCTAATTGTTGATTGGCTGGTGTAAGTCACTGTCCATTTGAAGTGTAAGTAGTTGTGTGTGTGACAGGAGTACATAGGGTAAATAATTACTCTTTGATCATTTGTAAATTAGGTCCCAGGCTTTGTACAGTAGACCATGTGTAGGCAACCTATGGCACTCCAGATGCTGTAGAACTAGGGATGGACATCGGAAGCTGATGGTTAGCAACCTTCGATGGTCTGATTTGATGGAAGTACTTTCTCCATCAAATACCCGGAATTCGATGGTTGCCAGCCAATGGATGCAGCTTTCCGATGGCCATCCGATAGCTAGCTGTTTTATTTAGCTGTGGATACTCAGTGTCTGCAGCTCAGCTAAAGCATGTGTAGGCAACAGGAGAATAGATGGTGTGTGCATGAGCACAGCATCTATTCACAGCGTAGGGGGAGCCAGATAGCAGCCCAGCATTTCGGAGTGCTGGGCATGCCCCCACAGTGATGTGGATGGGGGGGAGCCGCAAGTCTCCGCCCCCTTTCCCACAGGCTCCTCTCCCTTTTTGGATGCAAGTATAACCATCACAATGGTTATACTACTGAATTGTTGCGATGCTATGGCTAGTTGCCATTGCATCTCTTAATTTGATGTTGGAAGCAGTGGCATAACTAGGGCAGGGCCACCGACACTCATGCCCTGGGCACCATGGGACCTGTGGCGTGGGGTGGTGCCACCGGCCACGGTACAGGCCCGCCCTAGTCAGCCAGTGTATTCCAGACTGCAGTGAGTGCGGTCCGTACTACACTGTTATACACACATCGTCGCCGGCGCTGGGTAGTACACTCGTACTACCGTGGAGGCGATGTGTGTGTTTCAGCAGCCATTAAGAGTCAGACAGACTCTCATTGGCTGCTGCGCCCACTGCCAGAGCTGGGCTGGAGCTCACTCATGAGGGTGATGGGAGAGACATCATGACATCATGACATCTTTCCCATAGTACCGAGCAGGACCCAGTGGTAGGACAGAGGAGCAGACAGTGGCTTACAGCGGCGGGTGTGGCAGGAGCGGGGGATTCAAGTAAGTCAAGTCAGTGTTATGTGTGTGTATGTATGTATGTATGTATGTCTGTGTGTTTTCTGCACTACTGAAGGCACTGTATAAGGGGCAACTCATAGGGGGGATCACTACTGGGGGCCTTCATAAAAGTGGGCCACTACTGGGGGCACTCTGTAAGGGGTACAGCATAGGGGGTATAAACGGCACTACTACATGGGGCACTGCTACTGGGGACATTGTATAAGGGGCACTACTACAGTGGGCATTGCAAGAGGGGCACTACTGTTTGGGGCATTAAGGGGCATATGGAATGGTACGGAATATTCCCAGAGTGACGAGAAAGGGGTGTGTGTAATGTTGACATGACCAACTTTTCAGTGGCCACACCCCTTGTTTCATATGACCATGCCCATTTTTCACACATTGGGGGGGGGGTGCTCCATTTTCCAATTTGCCCTGGGCTCCAAATACCCTAGTTACGCCACTGGTCAGGAGCCTGGCAACCATTCGATGCTGGGTTTCTGATATCCATTCTTATATGGAACTACACATAAAAGCATGCCCTGCTACAGTTTTGCTGTTAGGGCATGCTAAAACTGTGGCAGGGCATGCTGGGATGTGTAGTTTCACAGCAGCTGGAGTGCCATAGTGGCACAGGTTGACTAACTCTGTAGACAACCAGTGTTTTTAATATGTGTTTTTTTTAATATTTGCTCTTCCCCTCTTTACCCACAGAAAATAATGTAATGTTTGTTTTTATTTAAATTAAAAAAAAAATATATGGCAAAGTTTCATAATGTGGTTATTTGCCCACTTCTGTATCTGTTGTAGTGTATGTCACAAGTGATGTTGCCACATTACAGAGGAGAGTGTAGCATCCATGTAATCATACACTTCCTTTTTTTGTCCAAATACACATGCAATAATAATAATAATAATAATAATAATAATAATAATAATAATAATAATAATGTGAGGCCTATTGGAGAAAAGCGTTATATAAACAAACATTATTATTATTATTAGGTAACATACAAAAAGTGCTCCCCCATAGTTCATATACCTTTTGCTCATTTATTTTTTAGAGGTGCGGTTCGGTTTTCAGGAAATAGGAACACACTCGAACTTAGTGGTTCCGAATCGAATTGAGTCCCAGTTTGGATTAAGTTTGGGGTTCCAAGGGGTACCGAGTTCCAGCTCAGGGCTGCAGTCAGTTTGGAACTCATATTTAAAAACTGAACTCGGGTTTTGGATTGCATGTAAGTGGTTTTTATCAAATTTGTTTTGATTTATATTGATTTTAAGGAATACAAAACTAAACCAAAACCGAATCCAAAACAAATCACTTGAGGGTGGTTTTGACAAAACCAAAACACAATAATTAATTAAAACCAAAACACAGGGGTCAGTCACATATCTACTGTTTTTAAACTCATGGATTTGTGGGCCAGTATGGAACGTCTGCCAGGAGAAAAACAATGTTGCATTATCTGATTGGAGCAGCTGGGTAGATTGGGGCATTTCTAAAGGCCCCCATACATCAGCAATTGATTGCAGCAATCGCGCAATTTGCAATCGATTGTGTATAAAAATCTTTCCCTTTTTCAAACAATTGCCGATTGCAGAATTGCCACAATCGATTGAAAAAGGGAAAGATTTTTATACACAATCGATTGCAAATTGCACGATTGCTGCAATCAATTGTTGATGTATGGGGGCCTTTAGTGCAGTATAGGTGTGTGAGTGTGCTTAGTTATACTCCCCCATGAAGAAAGCAAGATTTTAGTCTGCTGAATGAGATTATTTAAAAGCAATGGACGAGCTGGAGTACAAGCAAATGGTGGATTGATGTAACATTCCTGTTCAGCAGAACACTTCTCTCCCTGCAAAACAACTTGGATTTTCCATGTACCCTGGAAGGGTTGAAACCAGGCCTCAGTCTATACTGTAAATGAGATGCCTTTCTAGGTGCAATGCATATGGGAAAACACATTTCCAGGTGTACTTCAATCAACACAGTAATCTTAATGCAAACAATAGTAACTAATGAAATAAAGATGATCCCAGTGTCCCTTAAATCTCATTGAGAAATACTGTAGATGGGGATGCACTGGGTATTATTGTATTAGAAGAACTGGAATTGGTGACAGGGTTTGTTGTAAAATAACAGTTAGATGGACTCTGAAGTTAGGTTTAACCCCAGAGTCCAGCATGGGAGTGTGTGGGCACCTGTATATCTTCTGGGTGGACAAAAAGAAAAATATTCTATGTGGATCCAAGCTGCCCAAAGGGGAGGAAGTGTATACAGAGTACCCGGGGCTGAGTCTGTCTTGGGGTGAGGGAAAAATCATCTTGGGCCAGGCAATGTTCTGGGACCCATACCCACCCATTCATGGTAAAAAAAATTGTAAACAGTCAATAAAATTAAACCATTAGATTTATTGGTACTTTCAACAAAATCAATGTTTAAACATAAAAAACATGATCAAAATATATAGTAGCTCTGGTGCTAAAAGGGAAACCCTCTAATACATTGTTTCATTTCACGCAGCTGTTAAATGGTGGCAAACCAAAAAAGGAAAGAATAAATAATTATAAAAACAGCACTGTAAAAATGAAAAAAATGTATCAACAGATTAATAAAATGTAGTTTAATAAGATTTTATATATATATATATATGTATATATATATTTATATATATATATATATATATATATATATATATATAGACAAAAGGATTGGGACCAGCACTAGGAAAAAAAAAAAAAAATCTAAGTTGGCCAATCCAAAATAGTGGCAGTCACTATATACTCATTATGAAAAATATTACAGACCAACTTAAGAAAATTTAAAGCAATAGCAGTGGTTGCTTCCTAATCCTTGGTTGGTGGTGCTCCCCTGAGTCAGAACAGTATCAATAAGGAGAAGGAAGAGAAAAGAAGACTCTATGTTGTAGGCACTCTTAAAGTAATATGAATGGATTAAAACTTAACTTTCATTTTTTTAGGTTTTAGAATATAAGGGGGAAGAGGTTATTTTTCAACCTCCAATAATATTTAAATACAACCAATAATTACAAACAAACATAGAAATCAATATAGTTCACTGCCAATTTTTGTTAATACAGGCAAAAGGCGATTGTTGTAAGTGGTTAGAGTCAACACATTATATATATATATATATATGATCATTCAAAAACCATCCCTTGTTATTGAAAATAATGCCAGAAAAACCTTCCATCTAATGTTGAAAAAATATCAGATGAACATATCTACATAGGTTCTAGTATACTTGAAGCAGTATTTTGTCAGATGGTTTATCCTGCATACATACTGTTATAGGAGATATCATTGTATCCATTCAGTACCAATATCTTGTAACGTGTTGCGATGCAGTTGCTCAAGAGTTAGCAGAGAGACATTCAGTACTAATATGTTGCAATGCAGCAGCTCAAGAGCTAGCAGAGAGACAATTGTTATTCATGTAGCTAGAAAAACAAAACAGAAAAACAAATCCCTACAGTTTTTTTCACTCAGTGGATAGAACACAGGGCCTGATTCAGCTTTGGGAATAGAGAGATAGATAGCCCTTAACAGTGTACCTGAACAAACCATGTTGCAATGCAAGGGGTGTAAATACATACATTTTTTTGCATGTAGTGTAAATACTTTTGTAGCCCACAAATACTGCACAGCATTATTATTACACTGCACTTTTGATGTCAGTTTGGACACCTCCCTCCCAAATCTAAATCTCTCTGCACATTTTAAATCTGCCCCACCTGCAGTGCAGCATGGTTTCACCAAGATGATCAGTTACGTGCTAAATCTCACTCTATTTCCAAAGCTGAATCAGGTCCACAGTCCTATCCACTGAGTGAAAAAAACTGTAGGGATTTGTTTTTCTGTTTTTTTCTTGCTACATGAATAACAATTGTCTCTCTGCTAATGCTGGCCATACACGCTACAATTATCGGAACGATCCGCCCGATATCGGCGGATCGCCGAGATAATTGTAGCGTGTGGGGGGGCGACCGAGGGTTAAATATTGCTCGGTCGGGCATGCTGGATTGTCCAGCATGCCCCTCCGATGCGATATTTAGCGGGTAAACTGTCGGCCGCATCGGGCAGTGTATGCCCAGCGCAGCTGACAGACAGACATTTTCTGTGTTCCTTCCTACGGAAGGAACAGGGAAATGTCTCCTCCCCCGGGGGCGGAGCGCGGATGTCGGGCTATACACTGTGAGATTTCTCTCACAGTGTATGCCGGCAACTTCTGCGGCTGGCAGGCTGCCAGATAAAATGTCTGTCGGTCTGGCAGACATTTTATCTGGTAGTGTATGCCCAGAATAACTCTTGAGCAACTGCATTTACAACACATTGCAAGATATTGGTACTGAATGGATACAATGATATCTCCTATAACAGTATGTATGCAGGATAAACCATCTGTCAAAATACTCCTTCAAGTATACTAGAACCTATGTAGATATGTTAATGTGATATTTTTTCAAAATTAGAAGGAAGGTTTTTCTGGCATTATTTTCAATAACAAGGGATGTTTTTTGAATGAACAATAATATATATATATATATATATATATATATATATAATGTGTTGAATCTAACCACTTACAACAATCGCCTTTTGCCTGTATTAACAAAAATTGGCAGTGAACTATATTGATTTTCTATGTTTGTTTGTAATTATCAGTTGTATTTAAATATTATTGGAGGTTGAAAAATAACCCATTCCACCTTATTTTCTAAAACCTAAAAAAAATAAAAGTTAAGTTTCAATCTATTCATATTACTTTAAGAGTGCCTCCAACAAAGAGTCATCTTTTCTCTTCCTTCTCCTTTAAGATATATATATATATATATATATATATATATATATATATATATATGTATATGTATATATATATAATGTAATATTCTGGTGGCCACTCGAACAATGCACTAATTGAGTACGATTCCTATATGGTGATTTTTTTATATATATTTTTTAATTTTTTAAAAACAACACCAAGTATATTTATTAAGTGTGTGGATCTAGGATTAATTTACACACAGAGACATTCTCTATTTTAGCTGGACGGAGCTGTGAGGATTCATTTGGTTACATTGTGGAGCTGTGGTGATTTGGATACAAGTACTGTTACTGCTGTTGCAGTTTAAAATAAATACACATAAATACTGCTACATATTTTGTATTGATATGTCTTTAATGTGATTTATTTTATGCATTTCATATTTGTTACCTGAAAGCTCACATATATATCTTATTAAACTACATTTTATTAATCTGTTGATACATTTTTTTCACGGCAATGTTTTTATAATTATTTATAAAAAAACATGAAGTAGAGAGAGGATTACGAATTTCACATTCCTTTTCTCTTCTCCAGCTCGCAGTGCAGTTCTTGCTCTGCACTGCAGCTGTAATTAAGATATGGGGGGTCCCTTGATTGAGGGGGACATGGGGGGGATGTTTCCCCTGTGTCCTCTCTGTAATTCAGCTTTATGGCTGCAGGCCTGGAGGCAGGTGGAAATTGCTGTCTGGCCATTGTGATTGTGTGTAATTCACAATAAGAGCAGCCAGAAAGCATCTTTCTTTACCTCTCAGCCAGTTGCCCTATGCATGGAGCAAGTGACCACAAACTCCATGTAGATGTCCCCTGGCCCAGCCTGCGCCTGCTCAATGACCCCTAGAATCATGGAGCCCTGGGCAGCTTCCCAGTGTGACCATACATACGTTAAGATGACCCGGGATCGGGACCACCTGGGCATGCCAGGGAGATACTGTCATATGATAGTGTGGTCATGCTCCCTGCAGCGTAGAGTGCCCTGGATTTCACAACGCGGTGTGGCACATAGATTTCATTGTGGCACTGTGTTGGCTTTAATACTGTGTGCATACGTTATATTTAGAGGAAGACTAAATAATATATACATCTGATCTACAACACAGTGATTTTCTTTTTATTCCAATAATTTCTACCAATTTTCGTCTTTTGTTTAATAAATCTGATTTTACCAACAATGTAAGAAGATACAATGTATGCAGAAAAAAAAACTCCATCTAAGGAGTTTTCCATTACTAGCCAAACAACCTTACACAATTGTACACCCTGCTGGAGGTGTCAGGTGTGGTCTAAATCACGGGTTCTCAACTCCAGCCCTATAGTGCAACCAACAGGTCTTGTTTTAAGGATTTTGTTAATCATGCAGAGGTGAGATAATATATTATGTTGCACCAGTAATGATCCCTCCAGTTTCCACAGACAGAAATCCTCAAAACATGACCTGCTGGGAAAACATGAGGGTTGAGGATGAGGGAACCGCTGGTCTAAATGCGGGATCCTTTGGAATACACCTGGCCAGTATAGGGCCTGATTCTGAGATGGACTCACAAGAAGACAGTTTGTCCTTATGGCCATGGTAGCCTACTTACTTCTTTAGGCTATTGCAAGGGTCCACCTGATTGAGCACAAAAGTCAGCTTGCACTACCATGATGCTCCTATGAGATGGGTCAGTTGCATGCATTCACATGGCCACTGCCCAGTTACCACTCAGAAACGTTTATTTCACTGGAATAGTGCTCCGTCAGTGGTCAGATCAATCCGCCCATGTGCATATGCCAGAGCTATAAGAGGGCTTAAATGTGCCCTGTGATGGCCCGCCCCCTTAGTCATGACGTCAGGTGCATGACGCCATTACATTGTGCGGAGGGGGTGGTGCCAGCAGTCTACAGTCTGCCTGTCTAGAGCGTCTAAAGGTTACTCCAGCAGCACCACAGCAGTGATCCTGGCTGCAGAGTTCCATTCCAGGCACCCTGGTAGTCAGAAGCAAGAGCAGTGGGGCGGCAACAGTGCCATCCACAGAGCCCTGCGCTCTGTGTGGTGGCACCGGTCGCACACCTCTTGTTACGGCCCTGCACATGCCTTGTCTGGTGCTTGCAGTCAGCAATTTCTTTGTACCAGGGGTTTTGATGTCCGTGATATCCATCCACTTTTATCCTTGCGTCCAAGTTCCAACTCAGAATCAGGCCGAGAGTGTCCAAATCAGTGTTCCCCATAACTAGGCCATTTTACAGTTTATTTTAGCTGGTCTATTCAATTCAGTTGATTTTAATACTACTTTAGCAAATAGCCTTTTAAATAGATGTCCCCTATTAGAGATTTAACAGTAATGTATGATGATGCCACCACCAGGCGTAGCTATAATATAATGTTAGGATGTCTGCCTTCCGTAACTGTTAAAACTGCTACATTTAAGCATGTTAAATATGTATGAGTAATAGAGATAAAGGAAAAAGCTAAAATAAAGTTTAATGTAATAATATCAGTAACAACACAAATAAGCCAACAGGAAGTCTTAGAAATTTCTTGCAGAAGCTACCGACAAAACACAGGCAGAAAACAATTGGCTGAGCATTTTCTATTCAATCTGCTTTAATATCAGTGCATCTTTACACAATATTATTGTCCTCAAACATGTTATATTTGACTCTGTAATCCCTTATCTCATTAGACTCTGTTTCAGAAGATGATGCAGACCCGGGTTCCTCTCCTAAGAAAACTCCATCTCCAGAGCTAGAATCTTCAGCAGAAAATGGGACTGGTGGTGGGAAGGGAAAGACTCTCTTATTCCTAAAAATATTGAAAGCAACAATATTATCAAAACAATAATCATTTAACTTGTAATTACGGTCATGCGTCCTGTTATTGTAGCTTTGGAAATCAGTGCAAGGTAATTGCAAAACACTATTTTATGTAATAGCAAAGTAGTTAATAAAGGGCACTGAAACGTTGAATGTGATGTTGTACTGAACTCTGTTTTTATATATATATATATATATATATATATATATATATTATATATAAATATATATGTCGGTGTGTGTGTGTACATGGGGTATGAGGCAGCACTCAATTCTATGCAAATCAGCACGGTGCAGGGTTTAAACACAATCCAGCTGAAGGTCACCGCGCCATTTTCCCGGTGACCTGCACACACTCTAGTGCCCAGAGTCTACAGGTGCAGCGCCGAGCGCTACTGGCTGCCGAAGAGAGAGTAGGTGGCCCGGACAGAGCCTGCACACGGGCCCCCTCCTCTCTAGAAACACCCCTGCGGTAGTCATTATTTGATCTTGCCTAAGTAAATCTGTCAACTAAGGGCATGAAGTCAATGGATTCTGTTTATTCAAACTTCTGACCGCTAAGGACATAGGGAAAAAAGCTTCCCTAGAGTTAAAATAATTTGTATTGTCAGAATAGTGTATAAATGATAGCCCACCGAATCATTGCTGCAAAAACTTAAAACCAGGACAAGAAATCAGTCAGGAAAGTGTCAGTACTAGGAATCAAATCTACACCTAAAAGGACCCAGCAGAAATACCACAAGGATTGTGAGGGACCTGTCACCCCCACACCACTAGTAGAAAAGAGAGCTCCTGGTCTCAGCGTATTCTTGGGACTATAGCCTTGGGACTGTCTTAGATACTGAATATCCCATGACTTGGAATAGCATAATGAACTATAGAAGGTGACAGGACCAGGACAGAGAAGGAAGTAATACAATTTAAATTTGAACAAGGTAGATAATAGACATGGGTAAAACAGTACAATAGGGAAAGCATGATATATAACAGACTAATACATATATGGAAGACACAAGGTCACGAGGCAAAAACAAGTGCTGAGGCTGAGACAAGGATGCAGATTGCAGATCCAAGGGTGCAACACAGTGCAGTGAGTTCCAGTGACGTGCGGTGAGGTAAATGGTTGGGGAGGTGCTGGCTATACAAAGGTGCAGCAGTATATAGTGCTGGAAATTTGGTGAGTTTAGATCATGGATGTGCGGAAAAGGGAGGGGGGGGGGCGAGAAAACAGGGAGATTGATAGACCCTTCAGGGAGTCAGAAGTATTACTACTATTTCAGGGAGAGTTGGCGAGTATGCACTAGAGTGGCTGTAAACATGAGGTGTTACGCAATAATACCAAACATGTAGGTTTCCTGAAAAGTCTGAAGATCAGTGACCATGTCTCCCCTATGTCAGGAGGATATTCCAGGAGGAAAACTAGTTAGCACCTCAAATAATGCACAGAAATTGATTGTGCTAGATGTTTAACAATAGCTGTGATGAGATTATAGTGTCAGTGTCCTCATGATTCTATACATAACACCTTTCTTCACCTTTTCCCTTATTCACCTCATTATATTACTAGTCTGGAAATATAGGGTCTGATTCTGAGTTGGTAGCAAAGCAAACATAAGCAGTAACTTTACAACTATAGAAACCGTGCTGCAATGCAAGGCCTCGTACATCTATTGTTTTTGCATGTGGGGTGAATACAGGCTGCTTTTGCATGTAGCCCACAAATGCTGGACAGCTTTATTTTTAGACTGCAATTTAAGGTACCCATACATCAATGAGTGTGTTTCTCGATCCGGCGATGCGATGGGAAATACCGGCGTTTCCGGGTGGAAACGCCGACCTCCCACCATCGATGTTCTGCAATCCATCGCTGCATCGCAGACATTTGTCATGTTAAATGTCGGCGATTTGACAGTTGCAATAATTTTTTGATCACGATCGTCAAATTGACGAAATCCAGCATGTTGGATTTCTGCGATCCTGCAATGCCGGGTTGCAGCATCGCGGGATCACGGCAATTCGTCGCTGATGTATGGACCCCATAAGATATGAGCTTTGACATGCCCCTCTCACATCTAATGTTGGGTAAACACTATGCGATTCTCTGCCAAATATGGCTATGTCTGTCTGCTCAGTCTGATATTTGTGTAGCATATATGAATCACCAGGGCCTGATGGTCGGTCCATATCTCATCGGATTGGCTCCCGATATAGCATGTGCTGCACACTCTATGTCCATCCCGTAGTTTTGGTATCATTTAGAAAGCGCAGTGTATAAGGACCTCGGCCCATTGTCTGCTGTTTATAGTAAACATTTGTGGGCGTTCGTATATATAAATCAGCTATGATGTGGCTTCCCATGACTAGTCAGCAAACTAACAAATTTCTGTAGCGCAGGTGAAGGCAGTGTGTGGCACACCATTTGCCATGCAACCACACATCTCAGCATGCCTTTCACATGGTCATGTACCGTGGCAGGACATGAAGGCATGTGTAATCCCACGGGAGATGAATTGAGGAATGTGGTCATCCCCTGATGTAGTTCTTGCAATGTGCCATCTACATCACTCTAAGAGGGGTATTCAATATGAAACGTTAACTTCACTGTCGAAGTTAACGTTTCATATCTGAGTTTTTACTTGCGTTAAAGTATCGGGTGTGCTCCCGCTTATCCCCGTATTCAATATAAAATTAACGAAAACGGGAAACTCCGAAGTTGGATTTGCGTAAAGTTACGAATTTTTCCTTAAAAAAATTGTAAGACCCCCCTAAAGTTCTAAAAACATGGGGGAACACTATGAAAGTCGGGGATTTAAATAGCCGCAGCAGTGTGTTTTTTTCCCGACATTGAAGAAGTGATGCAGAAGAGCACTTAGGTTATTTTTTTCGTTTTTTTAAGTGGTCCCATCAAATTTGGGGTACATGAAAATGGGTACTAGCATATTTTTTAGTCCCTAAAGTAAGTTTTTAAAAATTCTGCATTTGTGCACCTGCCGCTATAAATCTATTCTAGAAAACACCTGCCGCATACTTGCAGAATAGCCCTGAACCTATTTCCCTATTTTTAAACAATTTTTTCCCATTTTTTTTTCACCCCAATTTTTAAATTAATTTTTTTGGGGTGTCCCTATTTTTTTTTAAACTTTTTTGACACAGTTCTTTTTTAAATGTCATTCCCAGGGGTGCAGGCTATTTTTTTTAAGCCTGCACCCCTAAACCCCAATTCTGCACTTTTTTTCGACACCTATTCAATGGTGAAAAGTTATCCCCGTTTTTTATCAAAGACTTTTCAAAACTGCGATAAGTCTTTGAAATTGAATACAGTGTAAAAGTAAAACCTGCGATAATGACGTCATACCTCCGATATTAACGCAAAAACAATGTTATCGCTCCCATATTGAATACCCCTGTAAGTGAGGGCACTCACCTGTGCCCAAGTATTGCTGTCATTAGCTTCACTTGGCACCTGTAGCATCCCCCTTCTCTTCACCTGTTTTCAAGAATGCCTATCATTTGCTTCACCAGGCGCCTGTACTATCCTCCTTCACTCTACTTCTCCTCTTTAGGTTCCCTGTGACAGTGTGCCTACTCCACCCCCCATGTTAAGTTCAATCCAGCCATTATTATAGTTTATTATCGTTTTACAGCTATAAAGCACAACTATCTGACAGTGTGTACAGAAATTCTATATAGGCGAGACGATTTGAAATGAAAAGGATACTTTGGAACTAAAAGATTATTGGGTAGTGTGTATACTGTACTGTGTATGGTGGGTCTCAATCTCTCTGCACATTTTACATTTGCCCCAGCTGCAGCGTAACGTGATTTTGCCAATGTGTAAAGTTACTCCTTTTCTTTGTTTTGCTCCGAACTTTGATCAGTCATATAATATTGTACATGAAACTGGTTTATTTCACAGAATTGCATTTTATTAAAATGAATCTTATTTATAACATAAATCAGTGATACTAATTAATTATATACTTACACTGGATTGGAATCAATGTTATTACTTTGTTGGGCTTGATCAAAAATGGATTGTTCTTGAACACAGGCTATTGAGTTGTCTTCTGGTCTGCATCTGATCGTTTGGTATCTTTCTCTCTTCACAGGGAAACCTAGACAAATGTATGAACACTACTCAGATAAATGGTAACAATACTCTTAAATGGCAATTCTTATTGATGCAAGACAGAGAAGCCTCCGTTCCTCCTAGAATCGTTTTTATTTCTTTAGCTTTAAGAGAAAAGGACAGACTTCATATTGGACAGATTCGTACATGCACCCTATTTGCTGACAAATGGACAGGCAAATCAGAGGGCAAATATTGATGGGTTATAGTAATGCCTGGTAGTTGGTTATTAGTTTGTTTATTTTTTACCATAAATCACATTGAAATTCCATAAGAAGAATGTTGGTGTTTAGTATTTTCCAATCTTTTCTTCAGGTTGTTGCTAATGATTTATGATTCTGAACTACCATGGAAACCAAAGTCACATGGCACATGAGGTAGAAAGGAGAGAGGCTTAGGAATGCCCCTCTGAGCTCTGTCTGCACTGTGACATCCTCCTTCTCCCACCTCTGCCCAGGGCCGGATTAAGGTCTGTGGGGGCCCCTGGGCAACAAACTTGTGGGGGCCCCTATATACCACCGTTTCTTGTCACCCTAGGAACATTTTTTTCCCTTTATATTCACCTCAGTAGTAAAGCCCCTCTTGCAATGCCCACTGTAGTAGTGCCCCTTATGCAATGTCCCCAGTAGCAGTGCCCCTTATGCAGTACCCCCAGTAGTGGTTCCCCCTATGCAGTGCCCACTGTAGTAGTTCCCCCTATGCAGTGCCACCTGTAGTAATGCCCCTTATGCAGTGCCCCCAGTAGTGGTCCCCCTATGCAGTGCCACCTGTAGTAATGCTCCTTATGCAGTGCCCCTAGTAGTGGTCCCCCTATGCAGTGCCCCTTATATAATGCCCCCAGTAGTGGTCCTTATATAGTGCCCCAGACCCAGTAGTGGTCCCCCCCTATGCAGTGCCCCTTATATAATGCCACTAGTAGTGGTCCCCCTATACAGTGCCCCCAGTAGTGCCCCTTATATAGGGCCCCCTGACCCAGTAGTGGTCCCCCCCTATGCAGTGCTGTTTATTAGTGACCCCAGTAGTAGTCCCCCCCTATGCATTACCCCCGGTAGTAGTCCTCCCCTATGCATTGCCCCCAGTAGTAGTCCCCCCTATGCACTGAGCCTAGTAGTCCCCCCAGTGCCCCCATGAAGCGGCCCCCCCTATGCAGTGCCCCCTGTAGCGGCCCCCCCTATGCAGTACCCTCTGTAGCGGCCCCCCCTATGCAGTGCACCCTGTAGCAGCACCCCCTCTGTAGCGGCCCCCCTATGCAGTGCTCTCTGCAGCTGTCCCCTGATATGCAGTGCCCCTTGCACACACACACTCAAAAAAAAATCACAACTTACCTGACCGCCGCAGTCTGAGTCCCGGCTCTTCTTCTGCACTATGGGAGAAACGTCAGCGTCATGACGTCTCTCCCATCATCACTAGCTGCGGGGGGAGCCGGAAGGCGGAGCTCATGAGTGTCTGACTCTCATTGGCTGCTGCCTGTAACAAACACACAGCTGCCGGCGGCGGCTCTGTGTTTGTCACTGTGTAGTGTGGCCGCGCTCACTGCAGTCTACACTACACTAGCAGGGGCCCCTCCGTGTGTGGGGGCCCAGGGACGACCACCCCTGTCGTCCCCCCCCCCCTTAATCCGGCTCTGCCACCACATGATACTGCATGCCGAGAGTTGTGAGTCTACAGAGATTGTGGCTTTCAGGCAATTTTATTCTTCCTCCAAAGGAGTGAGCTTGAAAGGAAATAATGATATGTAGGAGGATAGTTAAGATAAATGACTATATCCATACTTGCCTATTCTCCCAGAACGGCCCAGGAGGCTGGAAGAGATGCATTTGTAAAAAGTACTTAACTTGCTATTAAAAGCCAAACTAATTTGTGGGATTGCTGTTCTAACATTGTATTAATGATATAAAAAAGAAATATTGAGTATATCTTGAATTTTTATTAATCTGTATTTTTCCTGTATATCTAAAATCTGTTGCTAGGTGTCTTACTAAGACATGTTGTAGGATATCTTCAGCACTATACAATAGTTGTATACAGAAGGATATGCTGCATATTATTACCATTAAAGGGGGTGTACACAACAGGATCAGTATGTATTTAAATCCCGGGGTTCAAATCCCAACACCGGAAGCCCGGGAAAGGGGTGAAGATGCCGACAGGGGATTTCGGTAAGTAAT
The DNA here is from genome assembly GCA_031769625.1 of Taudactylus pleione. NCBI lineage: Eukaryota > Metazoa > Chordata > Amphibia > Anura > Myobatrachidae > Taudactylus > Taudactylus pleione. The sequence goes on along the minus strand of JAUIMM010000015.1, from coordinate 47,433,260 downwards.
ACTAACCCTACCCCCCTAACCTTAACCCTCCTTTAGGGGTGCCTAACCCTAACCCCCCCTAAGTGCCTAAACCTAACCCCACCGTTCCCACAGTGCCTAACCCTAACCTCCCCCCGGGGGTGCCTAACCCTAACCCCCCCCTTCCCTTAGCCTAGCCCTAACCCTCTCTTGGGATTTCGATGCCTATCATTAAATCAATGCCGGGATTAGACAGTCGGGATGCCAGCTTTCGGCATTTTAAACATTGGCTTCCTGGACTACATCCTGTACACAACAACCTGTATCCTTATACCGTTGTACACAATAGCCTGCATGTTCATACCGCTATACACAAACAGCATGCATGCTCAAATCGCTGTACACAACAGCTTGCATGCTCATACCACTGTACACAACAGCCTGCATGTTCATACCGCTGTACACAACAGCCTGCATGGTCTTACCACTGTACACAACAGCCTGCATACTCATACCGCTGTACACAACAGCTTGCATGCTCATACCACTGTACACAACAGCCTGCATTATGATACCGCTGTACACAACAGCCTGCATGCTCATACCACTGTACACAACAGCTTGCATGCTCATACCACTGTACACAACAGCCTGCATGCTCATACCGCTGTACACAACAGCCTGCATGGTCTTACCACTGTACACAACAGCCTGCATGCTCATACCGCTGTACACAACAGCTTGCATGCTCATACCGCTGTACACAACAGCTTGCATGCTCATACCACTGTAAACAACAGCATGCATACTCATACCATACACAACAACCTGTATGCTTATACCGTTGTACACAACAGCCTGCATGTTCATACAACTATACACAACAGCCTGCATGCTCATATCGCTGTACACAACAGCCTGCATGCTCATATCGCTGTACACAACAGCCTGCATGCTCATACCGCTGTACACAACAGCTTGCTTGCTCATACCGCTGTACACAACAGCCTGCATGGTCTTACCTCTGTACACAACAGCCTGCATGGTCTTACCACTGTACACAACAGCCTGCATGCTCATACCGCTGTACAGGACTGCTTGCATGCTCATACCACTGTAAACAACAGCTTGCATGCTCATACCGTAACAACAACCTGTATGCTTATACCGTTGTACACAACAGCCTGCATGTTCATACCACTATACACAACAGCCTGCATGCTCATATCGCTGTACACAACAGCCTGCATGCTCATAGCGCTGTACACAACAGCTTGCATGCACATACCACTGTACACAACAGCTTGCATGCTCATACCACTGTACACAACAGCCGGCATGTTCATACCACTATACACAACAGCCTGCATGTTCATATTCATACCACTATACACAACAGCCTGCATGTTCATACCGCTATACACAAACAGCCTGCATGCTCATATCGCTGTACACAACAGCTTGCATGCACATACCACTGTACACAACAGCCTGCATGGTCTTACCACTGTACACAACAGCCTGCATGCTCAAACCGCTGTACACAACAGCTTGCATGCTCATACCGCTGTACACAACAGCCTGCATGGTCTTACCACTGTACACAACAGCCTGCATGCTCATACCGCTGTACACAACAGCTTGCATGCTCATACCGCTGTACACAACAGCCTGCATGCTCATACCACTGTACACAACAGCCTGCATGCTCATACCGCTGTACACAACTGCATGCATGCTCATACCCCTGTAAACAACAGCTTGCATGCTCATACCATACACAACAACCTGTATGCTTATACCGTTGTACACAACAGCCTGCATGTTCATACCGCTATACACAACAGCCTGCATGCTTATATCGCTGTACACAACAGCCTGCATGCTCATAGCGCTGTACACAACAGCTTGCATGCTCATACCACTGTACACAACAGCTTGCATGCTCATACCGCTGTACACAACTGCATGCATGCTCATACCACTGTACACAACAGCCTGCATGCTCATACCGCTGTACACAACAGCCTGCATGGTCTTACCACTGTACACAACAGCCTGCATGCTCATACCGCTGTACACAACAGCCTGCATGCTCATACCGCTGTACACAACAGCCTGCATGCTCATATCGCTGTACACAACAGCCTGCATGGTCTTAGCGCTGTATACAACAGCCTGCATGCTCATATCACTGTACACAACAGCCTGCATGCTCATATCGCTGTACACAACAGCCTGCATGGTCTTACCGCTGTACACAACAGCCTGCATGGTCTTACCGCTGTACACAACAGCCTGCATGCTCATACCGCTGTACACAACAGCCTGCATGCTCTTACTGCTGTACACAACAGCCTGCATGCTCATATCGCTGTACACAACAGCCTGCATGCTCATATCGCTGTACACAACAGCCTGCATGCTCATATCGCTGTACACAACAGCTTGCATGCTCATACCGCTGTACACAACAGCTTGCATGCTCATACCGCTGTACACAACAGCTTGCATGCTCATACCGCTGTACACAACAGCCTGCATGGTCTTACCGCTGTACACAACAGCCTGCATGCTCATACCGCTGTGCACAACAGCCTGCATGCTCATACAGCTGTACACAACAGCCTGCATGCTCATACCGCTGTACACAACAGCATGCATTCTCATACCGCTGTGCACAACAGCCTGCATGCTCATACCGCTGTACACAACAGCCTGGATGCTCATACTGCTGTTCACATCAGCCTGGATGCTCATACTGCTGTACACAACAGCCTGCATGCTCATACCGCTGTACACAACAGCTTGCATGCTCATACCGCTGTACACAACAGCCTGCATGGTCTTACCACTATACACAACAGCCTGCATGCACATACCGCTGTACACAACAGCCTGCATGCTCATAGCGCTGTACACAACAGCTTGCATGCTCATACCACTGTACACAACAGCTTGCATGCTCATACCGCTGTACACAACTGCATGCATGCTCATACCCCTGTAAACAACAGCTTGCATGCTCATACCATACACAACAATCTGTATGCTTATACCGTTGTACACAACAGCCTGCATGTTCATACCACTATACACAACAGCCTGCAAGCTCATATCGCTGTACACAACAGCCTGCATGCTCATACCGCTGTACACAACAGCCTGCATGCTCATACCGCTGTACACAACAGCTTGCATGCTCATACCGCTGTACACAACAGCCTGCATGGTCTTACCACTGTACACAACAGCCTGCATGCTCATACCGCTGTACACAACAGCCTGCATGCTCATACCGCTGTACACAACAGCCTGCATGCTCATATCGCTGTACACAACAGCCTGCATGCTCATATCGCTGTACACAACAGCCTGCATGCTCATATCGCTGTACACAACAGCTTGCATGCTCATACCGCTGTACACAACAGCTTGCATGCTCATACCGCTGTACACAACAGCTTGCATGCTCATACCGCTGTACACAACAGCCTGCATGGTCTTACCGCTGTACACAACAGCCTGCATGCTCATACCGCTGTGCACAACAGCCTGCATGCTCATACAGCTGTACACAACAGCCTGCATGCTCATACCGCTGTACACAACAGCATGCATTCTCATACCGCTGTACACAACAGCCTGCATGCTCATACCGCTGTACACAACAGCCTGCATGCTCATACTGCTGTACACAACAGCCTGTATGCTCATACTGCTGTTCACAACAGCCTGCATGGTCTTACTACTATACACAACAGCCTGCATGCACATACCACTGTACACAACAGCCTGCATGCTCATACCGCTGTGCACAACAGCCTGCATGCTCATACAGCTGTACACAACAGCCTGCATGCTCATACAGCTGTACACAACAGCCTGCATGCTCATACCGCTGTACACAACAGCCTGCATGCTCATAGCGCTGTACACAACAGCCTGCATGCTCATACCGCTGTACACAACAGCCTGCATGCTCATAGCGCTGTACACAACAGCCTGCATGCTCATACCGCTGTACACAACAGCCTGCATGCTCATACTGCTGTACACAACAGCCTGCATGCTCATACCGCTGTACACAACAGCCTGCATGCTCATACCGCTGTACACAACAGCCTGCATGCTCATAGCGCTGTACACAACAGCCTGCATGCTCATACCGCTGTACACAACAGCCTGCATGCTCATACTGCTGTACACAACAGCCTGCATGCTCATACCACTGTACACAACAGCCTGCATGCTCATACCGCTGTACACAACAGCCTGCATGCTCATAGCGCTGTACACAACAGCCTGCATGCTCATACCGCTGTACACAACAGCCTGCATGCTCATACCGCTGTACACAACAGCCTGCATGCTCATACCGCTGTACACAACAGCCTGCATGCTCATACCCTTCCTGCCATTTCCTGTTGAAATCTCCCACATTTAGAAGTTAAAGTCTAAACTACAAATTTGTAGTTTATATAGCATAGTTACTATAAAGTATTAGGAGAATTAATGACTGTACAGAAGAAAAACTATAATAATTAGCAGTTTTAATAAGATTGTCTATTGGTAGACTATTCCAGTGACCAGTGTATATATAAAAATAATACTGTTAGTTGTGGTGCAAGTACATTTCTTTACATCTAGATACTGATATTACTCTATTCTATGTTAGTGCTATCCAGAGCCCCTAATACCTCCTTGCCATATCTCTTACAAACCGTTTATATCCATGATGGCCTAACAAGACTAAACTCAAGACTTAATTTATGTTGGCACCATCTCCAAACATCTTTATTTATTTTATAGCTTTAGGATTTAGTGCTGTTCCCATTGATCAGTCCAATTACTTGTAATTCTAAAAATATTCAGCAGATAACATTTTATATAGGTCTAGAATAGCCTCACATTAACTCAAAATACTTGAGAGAATGGGATAATATGGCTAAGGTCTATGACTATTTTTAAACATTTCCATGAAACGTTCTATAGACATAATCTTTGAACTGCGTCATCACATGAATCAGCTTTCCGTTTAGCTCCCCACATTACCCTATTTTGCAATTTTAAAAGGAAATTGTGTGTAGAGTGTATTGACTATGTATACGTCACAAGACCATGAACTGGTTTATTATTCAGGAGGAGTATATTTTAATTAATTTATAGCAATAACATTTTATATATTTTAAAAAACAACATTTACTCATGTTTATTTCCCATGCACCTACAATTACTCTATATTCCTACAGGCTGCCATCTTGTTTTCCTTATCCTCCTTTTTGTCGCCCTATTAGTTTTTCCCCCAATAACTGATAAATGGATGCTTTTTGACCTCTGGTTTATCACATCTCCACCTATTTTTTTAAAAAATTTCTTTTATTCATCAGAGCAATAATATAACATATATTTTACAAAAAATAATGGTATATAATAAATAGAACTAAGGCCCATTAAGGGCAATAATATACAAATAGTACAAAATAAATACATAAAAATATTGTCTTCACAAAACAATCAAAGTAATCTAAACATGGCATCACCTCCACCTATTTTGCCTTTTGATCATTCCTTCTTTTATTTTTGTGCATGTTATTTGCAATGATTTATTTGGACCACTGGTTAAATATAATGTAAAAAACATAATGTATTGATATTACTGGAGATTTGGAATATGGAAATAATAATAATAATAATAATAATAATAATAATAATAATAATAATAATAATCAGTAATGCTGGGCATACACGGCAAGATAAAATGTCTGTCAGACCGACAGACATTTTATCTGGCCGGCTGCCAGCCGCAGATGTCGCCGGCATACACTGTGAGAGAAATCTCACATTGTATAGCCCGACATCCGTGCTCCGCCCCCGGGGGAGGAGACATTTCCCTGTTCCTTCCGTAGGAAGGAACACAGGAAATGTCTGTCTGTCGGCTGCGCTGGGCATACACTGCCCGATGCGGCCGACAGTTACCAGGTAAATATCGCATCGGACGGGCATGCTGGACAATCCAGCATGCCCGACCGAGCAATATTTAACCCTCGGTCGCCCCCCCACGCTACAATTATCGCGGCGATCCGCCGATATCGGGCGGATCATCCCGATAATTGCAGCGTGTATGGCCAGCATAAGGACCACTGTCCAGACTCCTTTCCTGCAACTCCAATCTTTTAGTCTGCCTGCAACTATTCAGGACTATTCTAAAGCTAACACTGTCCTGGCCATTAGACTGTTATGTCCTAAATAACTTTTTGTGGACCCCATATGGTCATGTTTCTTTCTTCAATACCATAAATTGTACTGTACATATATGTGGACCAAGTACCAATAAAAGAGATTTCAAATCCCCGAAAAATGTAAGTGAAATGAACATAATTTATCTGCAGCCCCCTGAGCAGTACGCCATAAGCATCTGCCAGATTTATCTATATGGTCATTATAGCTCAGCATCTATTATTTACTTTATACTGTTCTTTGTGTGTTTGCGTTTCTATGCTCTATAAATACTTAATGACAGTTCACCATCTTCATTCTGCCAGTTCACAACACAGGGCAAAGTGGTAATGGTAGCACATAATGTAATTCATATAATACAGGGCACTTTTTTTGAAAATAGAAATGGCTGAAAGAGGAGGTGGTGGAATAAATATGGGTTGGTATGCAGAATAAAGACAAATACAAAATATCACACATATTACCCATAAGACGTTTGCTGAAATAATCATAATATAATTATAATGTATATATATATATATATATACACACACGTACACATACACATGTTTCAAATAAATAATACTTCACTTGTATAGTGCCAATGATATAACTGGTGACTGTGCTCAATTATTCCATCTTAGTTTATTTTACAGAACATACTGTATCATCCATATTATCTAATTAGAAAAGTAGTGGGGTTGCGTTACATTACCTTCCACAAGGCTGGCAGCAACTAGGACTAACCACACAAGCAACATTTTCTTGCCGTGTACAAAGAGTAGTTCGCTCGTGTCAGGAGTTGTCCTTCAATATAAAAATAAGCAATGAGCTTCTCAGCTAGTTAAGATTTCCGACTGAAACCACTATGACCAACCCATACATTTGTCACAACTTCCTGCACAAGTGTGAAGACATACTAGTGCTGTACACAATGACGGGGAAATAATTCTGCACAAACAAAATTTGAGAAAAGAAAAAAAAAAACATTTTCTGAAGGAGAATTCAGAAAGTAGCAGATATTTCTTATGATTGTGTCTATAGTGGTTCCAGCTGCGTAAAGAAACATTTAAAAATAAAGCAAGTTAAATAGAATCTCTGCCCACATTGCGATTCCAAATAACTTTATATAAAAACACTGGCGCTCATATAAAGTGGGATGTGTGCATATTTCTATTTAATAATATACATGTTTCCTTACCACGCATATGGACAAAAGAGAGTTGCGTGGCACCTGTATGCAGATTCGGTTACATCTTACATGTATGAGGACTTCCCATGCTTAGAGTAGCGTAATGAGGGTTGGAAGGTCGGTATTCATATAATGTGCCCAAAGTAGACACAGATGCACATGTGTCATTCTGGAGGTGCATCTCTTGTCAGTGGCCTCACTAGGACGGTGTGGGCTGCACTGGGTGACACCATCCGAGGGGGTCGCATCAAAATAGCAGAGTTATCAGCACCCATTTACCAGCCCTATACCTGCTGCAAGTGATTTCAGATGGATCTCTGGGCCTGATTCACTACAGATCGCAACTGCGTATGCAATAGCGATTCCCAACGCAATTCAACGGCGATAGTATGCTAATCCATTGCGATCGCTATCCCGTCGCAGCACTACACAGGGTCGCCCACTTTACCATACACACATCCATAATCCTTAGCAAGACTGGGAAACCATCGGTACAGTCGAGTACCATCGCAGTCTCACACACACTTGCACAAGCCCTGACCTTACTCAGACATTGTAACTTCCACACACGATATGAGACCTCAGACTGCGTAGACCATCACAGTGGCTAATTTATGCACTGGGATGCCTGCGTTTCGCCAACAACTCCCCAACCCCGTCACCTCCCACAAATGGCACTTCCTGTCAATCACTCTATGACGGATCTGCGTAGTCACTGCGATTGCACCCTCAGAGCACTTAACCGAGGATTTTGTGCCTTGTGAGGATAGTGATAACATTAGCCCTCTCTTTTTAAAAATGCAATGTACAATAATACCCTTTCTATTAACCACTTCTTTGCAACGTATGGCTTTCAATAGAGAGAAATGTCTGATATATAAGGGCAGATTCTGAGTGGTATATTTACTAAAGGTCGATTTTGATCGCTAAAATTCGATCAAAATCGTTCAACATCAATGTTGTGTTTCTGGGCCTAAATAACATATTTACTAATACTTAAAAAAAAAATGTCTGTTAGTAAATGTGTGATTTAGGCCCAGAAACACAACATCGATGTTGAACGATTTTGAATGATTTAATCTATTTTAATAGGCATGTAGGAGTGCTAAACTATTAAGATGAATGTGAATATAAAACCAATTAAACGAATAATAATATAAAAATAATAAAATTAATAAACGTCAAATCAGATTAAAATAATAAAATACAGTATGTGGAAAAAAGGGGTTTATTAGCAGCAATTTATCTTATTTGACTTTTATTAATTTTATTAGTTTTAGATTATTATACGTTTAATTGGCTTTATATTCACATTTATCTTAATATTTTAGCGCTCCTACCTGCCTATTAGTCTAGTATTAACCAGAAGTGAGCTGCTACAACAAAACAAACAGCACGACAGATCCCTTGTATTTATATGTTTATCTATTTTAAAATCAATCAAAATGTATAAAAATCGACCTTTAGTAAATATAGCCTTGAGTCGGATGGATCTCTGGGCCCGATTCAGACCCGCTCGCTAGGCTGCGTTCGCACGGAGCTGCCGATGTTTCGCAATGTGTGCATGCGTGTGTATCTCAGTGCGCGTGCGTGAACTAGTCCATGTGATCGGAAAGCGTTCGCTCGCTGCGCATAGCCAGCTCGCTAGAATGAGTGACAGAACAAGCCATTTATGGGTGGTGACAGGGGATGGTAGATGGAAACAAGGGAGTGGTGGTGCGAACGCAGGTGTGTCTGAGAATCTTAACACATGGCTGTTTTACACACTGAAGCACTCAGTGCTTGCGGTAGGGTATGGTCGACCACAAGTGCTGCGTTCGCTTCCGATGGTACTCGATGTTACCGATTGTTGCATACACTTCCTGGAGATGACGTGGGAAAACAGGCATCTTCAGACAGGCTGTTGGGCGTCTAAATACACACCGCGATCGCATGCTAAGACATAGTGGGCGTGCTAATGCCTTGCCGTGCAATCGCGGGATTTGCAAAGCTTGGCTGCTTGCGAATGCATCTAGCGAGCGGGTCTGAATCGAGCCCTCTGTGCAAAGGCACAAATTGTTGCATACAGCGCATGTGCAGAAGCCATTTTATACATCTTTGCTTATGTCTGTTATATTCTGTGTTGGGTACCGAGTCTGTCTTTGCATGAAATAGGGCGTTTTGGGACAGGACTTGCAGGAGTGTCATGGGAGCGTCGTGGGCATGTTATCTAAAGCTCTGCGCAATTCTGAGTCTTCTGTGTACAGGGAAAGGAAGCCTGTATCTGACAGACCTCTTGCACCTAGCATGGGTCTGGAGCAAGTGATGATACTAATCCTGACGGCTGCAGAGGCTTAAGCTAGTTACAAAATGTCAGATTTTTCTGAAAACTGAAAGCCCCAATATCTGTGCTACACATTATGTAGCTTTTCCATAGAAGCTAGCGAGTTTTCACCACACCACACCACACCACACCACACTTATATTGCATATGTCTACCCATAAGGAGGATAACATTGGGCCTGATTCAGCAAGCAAAGCACAGGAGAGAACGCACACACTTGGCCGATGGTTTTGTACTGCGCGTGCATATGCATCGCACAGCATATGCACAAACTAGCCAGTGCGGTCGGGTAAGCGTACGCAGACTACACGCAGCGTGCACGCAGATCCCTTCCGATATTAGTTGACAGGAATTGCCATTTGTGGATGGTGACAGGGGGTGGTTGGGCGAACACAGGCGTGCCTGTGCATTGGGATGCCGTTTTAGGGGCCTGCATAAATTAGCCACTGCTGTGCCGCACGCAGTGGTAAGACTCTGTGCACACAGGGAGTTGCCAATATCCTGCGCGAGGTCAGGCTCTGATTGGGCTGCCAGGGAATCGGGTAATTCCTCGGTGAGCCAGACTGTGTTGTGGCCACGCCTTTTTCTGTGAGGGGGTGGGGCTTAGCGGGCTGCGAACAGAGGGGAGAGGGGGTAGACTGTACGACCATCATCACATCACATGCTGACCACACACTCAGGACATCACATTCTGACCACACACTCAGGATATCACATACTGACCAGACCACACACTCAGGACATCACATGCTGACCAGACCATACACTCAGGACATCACATACTGACCAGACCATATACTCAGGATGTCACATGCTGAACATACACTCAGGACATCACATACTGGCCATACACTCAGGACATCACATACTGACCAGACCATGCACTCAGGACATCACATACTGACCAGACCATACACTCAGGACATCACATACTGACCAGGCCATACACTCAGGACATCACATACTGACCATATACTCAGGACATCACATACTGGTCATACGCTAAGGACATCACATACTGGTCATACGCTAAGGACATCACATGCTGACCAGACCATACACTCAGGACATCACATACTGACCATACACTCAGGACATCACATACTGACCAGACCATGCACTCAGGACATCACATACTGACCAGACCATACACTCAGGACATCACATACTGACCATACACTCAGGACATCACATTCTGACCAGACCATACACTCATGCTGACCACACACTCAGGATATCACATACTAACCACACACTCAGGACATCACATACTGACTCCACCTATGGATCTTTTCAAATGTGTTAGTGAGTAATGAATACACCTATGCACCAGCTAGGTAGTCTGGAAAACGTGAACTGTTAGTAGCTCTCGGGGATAGAGGTTGGCTACTCCTGGACCAGACCATGCACTAGGGACATCAAATACTGACCACAAACTCAGGGCATCACATGCTGACCAGGCCACACACACTCAGGACATCACATACTGCCCATACACTCAGGACATCACATTTTGACCAGACCATACACTCAGGACATCACATACTGACCATACACTCAGGACATCACATACTGACCAGACCATGCACTCAGGATATCATATACTGACCAGACCATACACTCAGGACATCACATGCTGACCAGACCACACACTCAGGACATCACATACTGACCATACACTCAGAACATCAAATTCTGACTCCACCTGTGGATCTTTTCAAATGTGTTAGTGAGTAATGAATACACCTATGCACCAGCTAGGTGGTCTGGAAAACGTGAACTGTTAGTAGCTCTCGGGGACAGAGGTTGGCTACTCCTGGACCAGACCATGCACTAGGGACATCAAATACTGACCACAAACTCAGGGCATCACATGCTGACCAGGCCACACACACTCAGGACATCACATACTGACCATACACTCAGGACATCACATTTTGACCAGACCATACACTCAGGACATCACATACTGACCATACACTCAGGACATCACATACTGACCAGGCCATGCACTCAGGATATCATATACTGACCAGACCATACACTCAGGACATCACATGCTGACCAGACCACACACTCAGGACATCACATACTGACCATACACTCAGAACATCACATACTGACTCCACCTGTGGATCTTTTCAAATGTGTTAGTGAGTAATGAATACACCTGTGCACCAGCCAGGTGGTCTGGAAAACGTGAACTTAGTAGCTCTCAGGGACAGAGGTTGGCTACCCCTGGACCAGACCATACACTCAGGACATCACATACTGACCATACACTCAGGACATCACATGCTGACGATACCATACACTCAGGACATCACATGCTAACCAGACACTCAGGACATCACATACTGACCAGGCCATACACTCAGGACATTACATACTGACCATACACTCAGCACATCACATTCTGACCAGACCATACACTCAGGACATCACATACTGACCATACACTCAGGACATCACATTCTGACCAGACAATACACTCAGGACATCATGCTGACCACACACTCAGGATATCACATACTGACCACACACACAGGACATCACACACTGACTCCACCTGTGGATCTTTTCAAATGTGTTAGTGAGTAATGAATACACCTGTGCACCAGCTAGGAGGTCTGGAAAACGTGAACTGTTAGTAGCTCTCAGGGACAGAGGTTGGCTACTCCTGGACCAGACCATGCACTCAGGACATCACATACTGACCATATACTCAGGGCATCACATGCTGACCAGACCACACACACTCAGGACATCACATACTGACCATACACTCAGGACATCACATTTTGACCAGACCATACACTCAGGACATCACATATTGACCATACCATACACTCAGGACATCACATACTGACCAGACCATACACTCAGAACATCACATGCTGACCATACTCAGGACATCACATACTGACCAGACCACACACACTCAGGACATCACATACTGACCATACACTCAGGACATCACATTTTGACCAGACCATACACTCAGGACATCACATATTGACCATACCATACACTCAGGACATCACATGCAGACCATACTCAGGACATCACATACTGACCAGACCATACACTCAGGACATTGCATACTGACCAGACCATACACTTAGGACATGTATACTAACCAGACTATACACTCAGGACATCCCATACTGACCAGACCACACACTCAGGACATCCCATACTGACCAGACCACACACTCAGGACATCACATACTGACCAGACCATACACTCAGGACATTGCATACTGACCAGACCATACACATAGGACATGTATACTGACCAGACCATACACTCAGGACATCCCATACTGACCAGACCACACACTCAGGACATCCCATACTGACCAGACCACACACTCAGGACATCACATACTGACCAGACCACACACTCAAGACATCACATACTGTCCAGACCACACACTCAAGACATCACATACTGACCAGACCAAACACTCAGGACATTACATGCTGACCAGACCATACACTCAGGACATCACATACTGACCAGACCATGCACTCAGGACATCACATACTGACCATACACTCAGAACCTCACATATTGACCAGACCATACACTCAGGACATCACATACTGACCAGGCCATACACTCAGGACATCACATACTGACAATATACTCAGGACATCACATACTGGTCATACACTCAGGACATCACATGCTGACCAGACCATACACTCAGGACATCACATACTGACCATACACTCAGGACATGCACTCAGGACATCAAATACTGACCATACACTCAGGACCTCACATACTGACCAGACCATACACTCAGGACATCACATACTGACCAGACCATACACTCAGGACATCACATACTGACCATATACTCAGGACATCACATACTGGTCATACACTCAGGACATCACATGCTGACCAGACCATACACTCAGGACATCACATACTGACCATACAATCAGGACATCACATTCTGACCAGACCATACACTCATGCTGACCACACACTCATGATATCACATACTGACCATACACTCAGGACATCACATTTTGACCAGACCATACACTCAGGACATCACATACTGACCATACACTCAGGTCATCACATACTGACCAGACCATGCACTCAGGATATCATATACTGACCAGACCATACACTCAGGACATCACATGCTGACCAGACCACACACTCAGGACATCACATACTGACCATACACTCAGAACATCACATACTGACTCCACCTGTGGATCTTTTCAAATGTGTTAGTGAGTAATGAATACACCTGTGCACCAGCCAGGTGGCCTAGAAAATGTGAACTGTTAGTAGCTCTCAGGGACTGAGGTTGGCTACCCCTGGACCAGACCATACACTCAGGACATCACATACTGACCATACACTCAGGACATCACATGCTGACCATACCATACACTCAGGACATCACATGCTAACCAGACACTCAGGACATCACATACTGACCAGGCCATACACTCAGGACATCACATACTGACCATACACTTAGGACATCACATTCTGACCAGACCATACACTCAGGACATCACATATTGACCATACACTCAGGACATCACATTCTGACCAGACCATACACACTCAGGACATCACATACTGACCATACACTTAGGACATCACATTCTGACCAGACCATACACTCAGGACATCACATATTGACCATATACTCAGGGCATCACATGCTGACCAGACCACACACACTCAGGACATCACATACTGACCATAGACTCAGGACATCACATTTTGACCAGACCATACACTCAGGACATCACATATTGACCATACCATACACTCAGGACATCACATACTGACCAGACCATACAATCAGAACATCACATGCTGACCATACTCAGGACATCACATACTGACCAGACCACACACACTCAGGACATCACATACTGACCATACACTCAGGACATCACATTTTGACCAGACCATACACTCAGGACATCACATATTGACCATACCATACACTCAGGACATCACATGCTGACCATACTCAGGACATCACATACTGACCAGACCATACACTCAGGACATTGCATACTGACCAGACCATACACTTAGGACATGTATACTGACCAGACTATACACTCAGGACATCCCATACTGACCAGACCACACACTCAGGACATCCCATACTGACCAGACCACACACTCAGGACATCACATACTGACCAGACCATACACTCAGGACATTGCATACTGACCAGACCATACACTTAGGACATGTATACTGACCAGACCATACACTCAGGACATCCCATACTGACCAGACCACACACTCAGGACATCCCATACATACCAGACCACACACTCAGGACATCACATACTGACCAGACCACACACTCAAGACATCACATACTGACCAGACCACACACTCAAGACATCACATACTGACCAGACCAAACACTCAGGACATTACATGCTGACCAGACCATACACTCAGGACATCACATACTGACCATACACTCAGGACATCACATGCTGACCAGACCATGCACTCAGGACATCACATACTGACCATACACTCAGAACCTCACATATTGACCAGACCATACACTCAGGACATCACATACTGACCAGGCCATACACTCAGGACATCACATACTGACAATATACTCAGGACATCACATACTGGTCATACACTCAGGACATCACATGCTGACCAGACCATACACTCAGGACATCACATACTGACCATACACTCAGGACATGCACTCAGGACATCAAATACTGACCATACACTCAGGACCTCACATACTGACCAGACCATACACTCAGGACATCACATACTGACCAGACCATACACTCAGGACATCACATACTGACCATATACTCAGGACATCACATACTGGTCATACACTCAGGAGATCACATGCTGACCAGACCATACACTCAGGACATCACATACTGACCATACAATCAGGACATCACATTCTGACCAGACCATACACTCATGCTGACCACACACTCATGATATCACATACTGACCATACACTCAGGACATCACATTTTGACCAGACCATACACTCAGGACATCACATACTGACCATACACTCAGGAAATCAAATACTGACCAGACCATGCACTCAGGATATCATATACTGACCAGACCATACACTCAGGACATCACATGCTGACCAGACCACACACTCAGGACATCACATACTGACCATACACTCAGAACATCACATACTGACTCCACCTGTGGATCTTTTCAAATGTGTTAGTGAGTAATGAATACACCTGTGCACCAGCCAGGTGGTCTAGAAAATGTGAACTGTTAGTAGCTCTCAGGGACTGAGGTTGGCTACCCCTGGACCAGACCATACACTCAGGACATCACATACTGACCATACACTCAGGACATCACATGCTGACCATACCATACACTCAGGACATCACATGCTAACCAGACACTCAGGACATCACATACTGACCAGGCCATACACTCAGGACATCACATACTGACCATACACTTAGGACATCACATTCTGACCAGACCATACACTCAGGACATCACATATTGACCATACACTCAGGACATCACATTCTGACCAGACCATACACTCAGGACATCATGCTGACCACACACTCAGGATATCACATACTGACCACACACTCAGGACATCACACACTGACTCCACCTGAGGATCTTTTCAAATGTGTTAGTGAGTAATGAATACACCTATGCACCAGCTAGGTGGTCTGGAAAACGTGAACTGTTAGTAGCTCTCGGGGACAGAGGTTGGCTACTCCTGGACCAGACCATGCACTAGGGACATCAAATACTGACCACAATCTCAGGGCATCACATGCTGACCAGGCCACACACACTCAGGACATCACATACTGACCATACACTCAGGACATCACATTTTGAGTAGACCATACACTCAGGACATCACATACTGACCATACACTCAGGACATCACATACTGACCAGATCATGCACTCAGGATATCATATACTGACCAGACCATACACTCAGGACATCACAAGCTGACCAGACCACACACTCAGGACATCACATACTGACCATACACTCAGAACATCACATACTGACTCCACCTGTGGATCTTTTCAAATGTGTTAGTGAGTAATGAATACACCTGTGCACCAGCCAGGTGGTCTGGAAAACGTGAACTGTTAGTAGCTCTCAGGGACAGAGGTTGGCTACCCCTGGACCAGACCATACACTCAGGACATCACATACTGACCATACACTCAGGACATCACATGCTGACCATACCATACACTCAGGACATCACATGCTAACCAGACACTCAGGACATCACATACTGACCAGGCCATACACTCAGGACATCACATACTGACCATACACTCAGCACATCACATTCTGACCAGACCATACACTCAGGACATCACATACTGACCATACACTCAGGACATCACATTCTGACCAGACCATATACTCAGGACATCATGCTGACCACACACTCAGGATATCACATACTGACCACACACACAGGACATCACACACTGACTCCACCTGTGGATCTTTTCAAATGTGTTAGTGAGTAATGAATACACCTGTGCACCAGCTAGGTGGTCTGGAAAACGTGAACTGTTAGTAGCTCTCAGGGACAGAGGTTGGCTACTCCTGGACCAGACCATGCACTCAGGACATCACATACTGACCATATACTCAGGGCATCACATGCTGACCAGACCACACACACTCAGGACATCACATACTGACCATACACTCAGGACATCACATTTTGACCAGACCATACACTCAGGACATCACATATTGACCATACCATACACTCAGGATATCACATACTGACCAGACCATACACTCAGAACATCACATGCTGACCATACTCAGGACATCACATACTGACCAGACCACACACACTCAGGACATCACATACTGACCATACACTCAGGACATCACATTTTGACCAGACCATACACTCAGGACATCACATATTGACCATACCATACACTCAGGACATCACATGCTGACCATACTCAGGACATCACATACCGACCAGACCATACACTCAGGACATTGCATACTGACCAGACCATACACTTAGGACATGTATACTGACCAGACTATACACTCAGGACATCCCATACTGACCAGACCACACACTCAGGACATCCCATACTGACCAGACCACACAC
Source organism: Taudactylus pleione (assembly GCA_031769625.1). Lineage (NCBI taxonomy): Eukaryota > Metazoa > Chordata > Amphibia > Anura > Myobatrachidae > Taudactylus > Taudactylus pleione. The sequence continues at coordinate 47,415,380 of JAUIMM010000015.1, read as the reverse complement.
TCAGGACATCACATACTGACCAGACCATACACTCAGGACATTGCATACTGACCAGACCATACACTTAGGACATGTTTACTGACCAGACCATACACTCAGGACATCCCATACTGACCAGACCACACACTCAGGACATCCCATACTGACCAGACCACACACTCAGGACATCACATACTGACCAGACCATACACTCAGGACATCACATACTGACCAGACCACACACTCAAGACATCACATACTGACCAGACCATACACTCAGGACATTACATGCTGACCAGACCATACACTCAGGACATCACATACTGACCATACACTCAGGACATCACATGCTGACCAGACCATGCACTCAGGACACCACATACTGACCATACACTCAGAACCTCACATATTGACCAAACCATACACTCAGGACATCACATACTGACCAGGCCATACACTCAGGACATCACATACTGACAATATACACAGGACATCACATACTGGTCATACACTCAGGACATCACATGCTGACCAGACCATACACTCAGGACATCACATACTGACCATACACTCAGGACATCACATACTGGTCATACACTCAGGACATCACATGCTGACCAGACCATACACTCAGGACATCACATACTGACCATACACTCAGGACATCACATTCTGACCAGACCATACACTCATGCTGACCACACACTCAGGATATCACATACTGACCATACACTCAGGACATCACATTTTGACCAGACCATACACTCAGGACATCACATACTGACCATACACTCAGGACATCACATACTGACCAGACCATGCACTCAGGATATCATATACTGACCAGACCATACACTCAGGACATCACATGCTGACCAGACCACACACTCAGGACATCACATACTGACCATACACTCAGAACATCACATACTGACTCCACCTGTGGATCTTTTCAAATGTGTTAGTGAGTAATGAATACACCTGTGCACCAGCCAGGTGGTCTAGAAAATGTGAACTGTTAGTAGCTCTCAGGGACTGAGGTTGGCTACCCCTGGACCAGACCATACACTCAGGACATCACATACTGACCATACACTCAGGACATCACATGCTGACCATACCATACACTCAGGACATCACATGCTAACCAGACACTCAGGACATCACATACTGACCATACACTTAGGACATCACATTCTGACCAGACCATACACTCAGGACATCACATATTGACCATACACTCAGGACATCACATTCTGACCAGACCATACACTCAGGACATCATGCTGACCACACACTCAGGATATCACATACTGACCACACACTCAGGACATCACACACTGACTCCACCTGTGGATGTTTTCAAATGTGTTAGTGAGTAATGAATACACCTGTGCACCAGCTAGGTGGTCTGGAAAACATGAACTGTTAGTAGCTCTCAGGGACAGAGGTTGGCTACTCCTGGACCAGACCATGCACTCAGGACATCACATACTGACCATATACTCAGGGCATCACATGCTGACCAGACCACACACACTCAGGACATCACATACTGACCATACACTCAGGACATCACATTTTGACCAGACCATACACTCAGGACATCACATACTGACCAGACCATACACTCAGGACATCACATACTGACCAGGCCATACACTCAGGACATCACATACTGACCATATACTCAGGACATCACATACTGGTCATACGCTAAGGACATCACATACTGGTCATACGCTAAGGACATCACATGCTGACCAGACCATACACTCAGGACATCACATACTGACCATACACTCAGGACATCACATACTGACCAGACCATGCACTCAGGACATCACATACTGACCAGACCATACACTCAGGACATCACATACTGACCATACACTCAGGACATCACATTCTGACCAGACCATACACTCATGCTGACCACACACTCAGGATATCACATACTAACCACACACTCAGGACATCACATACTGACTCCACCTATGGATCTTTTCAAATGTGTTAGTGAGTAATGAATACACCTATGCACCAGCTAGGTAGTCTGGAAAACGTGAACTGTTAGTAGCTCTCGGGGATAGAGGTTGGCTACTCCTGGACCAGACCATGCACTAGGGACATCAAATACTGACCACAAACTCAGGGCATCACATGCTGACCAGGCCACACACACTCAGGACATCACATACTGCCCATACACTCAGGACATCACATTTTGACCAGACCATACACTCAGGACATCACATACTGACCATACACTCAGGACATCACATACTGACCAGACCATGCACTCAGGATATCATATACTGACCAGACCATACACTCAGGACATCACATGCTGACCAGACCACACACTCAGGACATCACATACTGACCATACACTCAGAACATCAAATTCTGACTCCACCTGTGGATCTTTTCAAATGTGTTAGTGAGTAATGAATACACCTATGCACCAGCTAGGTGGTCTGGAAAACGTGAACTGTTAGTAGCTCTCGGGGACAGAGGTTGGCTACTCCTGGACCAGACCATGCACTAGGGACATCAAATACTGACCACAAACTCAGGGCATCACATGCTGACCAGGCCACACACACTCAGGACATCACATACTGACCATACACTCAGGACATCACATTTTGACCAGACCATACACTCAGGACATCACATACTGACCATACACTCAGGACATCACATACTGACCAGGCCATGCACTCAGGATATCATATACTGACCAGACCATACACTCAGGACATCACATGCTGACCAGACCACACACTCAGGACATCACATACTGACCATACACTCAGAACATCACATACTGACTCCACCTGTGGATCTTTTCAAATGTGTTAGTGAGTAATGAATACACCTGTGCACCAGCCAGGTGGTCTGGAAAACGTGAACTTAGTAGCTCTCAGGGACAGAGGTTGGCTACCCCTGGACCAGACCATACACTCAGGACATCACATACTGACCATACACTCAGGACATCACATGCTGACCATACCATACACTCAGGACATCACATGCTAACCAGACACTCAGGACATCACATACTGACCAGGCCATACACTCAGGACATTACATACTGACCATACACTCAGCACATCACATTCTGACCAGACCATACACTCAGGACATCACATACTGACCATACACTCAGGACATCACATTCTGACCAGACAATACACTCAGGACATCATGCTGACCACACACTCAGGATATCACATACTGACCACACACACAGGACATCACACACTGACTCCACCTGTGGATCTTTTCAAATGTGTTAGTGAGTAATGAATACACCTGTGCACCAGCTAGGAGGTCTGGAAAACGTGAACTGTTAGTAGCTCTCAGGGACAGAGGTTGGCTACTCCTGGACCAGACCATGCACTCAGGACATCACATACTGACCATATACTCAGGGCATCACATGCTGACCAGACCACACACACTCAGGACATCACATACTGACCATACACTCAGGACATCACATTTTGACCAGACCATACACTCAGGACATCACATATTGACCATACCATACACTCAGGACATCACATACTGACCAGACCATACACTCAGAACATCACATGCTGACCATACTCAGGACATCACATACTGACCAGACCACACACACTCAGGACATCACATACTGACCATACACTCAGGACATCACATTTTGACCAGACCATACACTCAGGACATCACATATTGACCATACCATACACTCAGGACATCACATGCAGACCATACTCAGGACATCACATACTGACCAGACCATACACTCAGGACATTGCATACTGACCAGACCATACACTTAGGACATGTATACTAACCAGACTATACACTCAGGACATCCCATACTGACCAGACCACACGCTCAGGACATCCCATACTGACCAGACCACACACTCAGGACATCACATACTGACCAGACCATACACTCAGGACATTGCATACTGACCAGACCATACACTTAGGACATGTATACTGACCAGACCATACACTCAGGACATCCCATACTGACCAGACCACACACTCAGGACATCCCATACTGACCAGACCACACACTCAGGACATCACATACTGACCAGACCACACACTCAAGACATCACATACTGTCCAGACCACACACTCAAGACATCACATACTGACCAGACCAAACACTCAGGACATTACATGCTGACCAGACCATACACTCAGGACATCACATACTGACCAGACCATGCACTCAGGACATCACATACTGACCATACACTCAGAACCTCACATATTGACCAGACCATACACTCAGGACATCACATACTGACCAGGCCATACACTCAGGACATCACATACTGACAATATACTCAGGACATCACATACTGGTCATACACTCAGGACATCACATGCTGACCAGACCATACACTCAGGACATCACATACTGACCATACACTCAGGACATGCACTCAGGACATCAAATACTGACCATACACTCAGGACCTCACATACTGACCAGACCATACACTCAGGACATCACATACTGACCAGACCATACACTCAGGACATCACATACTGACCATATACTCAGGACATCACATACTGGTCATACACTCAGGACATCACATGCTGACCAGACCATACACTCAGGACATCACATACTGACCATACAATCAGGACATCACATTCTGACCAGACCATACACTCATGCTGACCACACACTCATGATATCACATACTGACCATACACTCAGGACATCACATTTTGACCAGACCATACACTCAGGACATCACATACTGACCATACACTCAGGAAATCAAATACTGACCAGACCATGCACTCAGGATATCATATACTGACCAGACCATACACTCAGGACATCACATGCTGACCAGACCACACACTCAGGACATCACATACTGACCATACACTCAGAACATCACATACTGACTCCACCTGTGGATCTTTTCAAATGTGTTAGTGAGTAATGAATACACCTGTGCACCAGCCAGGTGGTCTAGAAAATGTGAACTGTTAGTAGCTCTCAGGGACTGAGGTTGGCTACCCCTGGACCAGACCATACACTCAGGACATCACATACTGACCATACACTCAGGACATCACATGCTGACCATACCATACACTCAGGACATCACATGCTAACCAGACACTCAGGACATCACATACTGACCAGGCCATACACTCAGGACATCACATACTGACCATACACTTAGGACATCACATTCTGACCAGACCATACACTCAGGACATCACATATTGACCATACACTCAGGACATCACATTCTGACCAGACCATACACTCAGGACATCATGCTGACCACACACTCAGGATATCACATACTGACCACACACTCAGGACATCACACACTGACTCCACCTGAGGATCTTTTCAAATGTGTTAGTGAGTAATGAATACACCTATGCACCAGCTAGGTGGTCTGGAAAACGTGAACTGTTAGTAGCTCTCGGGGACAGAGGTTGGCTACTCCTGGACCAGACCATGCACTAGGGACATCAAATACTGACCACAATCTCAGGGCATCACATGCTGACCAGGCCACACACACTCAGGACATCACATACTGACCATACACTCAGGACATCACATTTTGACCAGACCATACACTCAGGACATCACATACTGACCATACACTCAGGACATCACATACTGACCAGATCATGCACTCAGGATATCATATACTGACCAGACCATACACTCAGGACATCACAAGCTGACCAGACCACACACTCAGGACATCACATACTGACCATACACTCAGAACATCACATACTGACTCCACCTGTGGATCTTTTCAAATGTGTTAGTGAGTAATGAATACACCTGTGCACCAGCCAGGTGGTCTGGAAAACGTGAACTGTTAGTAGCTCTCAGGGACAGAGGTTGGCTACCCCTGGACCAGACCATACACTCAGGACATCACATACTGACCATACACTCAGGACATCACATGCTGACCATACCATACACTCAGGACATCACATGCTAACCAGACACTCAGGACATCACATACTGACCAGGCCATACACTCAGGACATCACATACTGACCATACACTCAGCACATCACATTCTGACCAGACCATACACTCAGGACATCACATACTGACCATACACTCAGGACATCACATTCTGACCAGACCATATACTCAGGACATCATGCTGACCACACACTCAGGATATCACATACTGACCACACACACAGGACATCACACACTGACTCCACCTGTGGATCTTTTCAAATGTGTTAGTGAGTAATGAATACACCTATGCACCAGCTAGGTGGTCTGGAAAACGTGAACTGTTAGTAGCTCTCAGGGACAGAGGTTGGCTACTCCTGGACCAGACCATGCACTCAGGACATCACATACTGACCATATACTCAGGGCATCACATGCTGACCAGACCACACACACTCAGGACATCACATACTGACCATACACTCAGGACATCACATTTTGACCAGACCATACACTCAGGACATCACATATTGACCATACCATACACTCAGGACATCACATACTGACCAGACCATACACTCAGAACATCACATGCTGACCATACTCAGGACATCACATACTGACCAGACCACACACACTCAGGACATCACATACTGACCATACACTCAGGACATCACATTTTGACCAGACCATACACTCAGGACATCACATATTGACCATACCATACACTCAGGACATCACATGCTGACCATACTCAGGACATCACATACCGACCAGACCATACACTCAGGACATTGCATACTGACCAGACCATACACTTAGGACATGTATACTGACCAGACTATACACTCAGGACATCCCATACTGACCAGACCACACACTCAGGACATCCCATACTGACCAGACCACACACTCAGGACATCACATACTGACCAGACCATACACTCAGGACATTGCATACTGACCAGACCATACACTTAGGACATGTTTACTGACCAGACCATACACTCAGGACATCCCATACTGACCAGACCACACACTCAGGACATCCCATACTGACCAGACCACACACTCAGGACATCACATACTGACCAGACCATACACTCAGGACATCACATACTGACCAGACCACACACTCAAGACATCACATACTGACCAGACCATACACTCAGGACATTACATGCTGACCAGACCATACACTCAGGACATCACATACTGACCATACACTCAGGACATCACATGCTGACCAGACCATGCACTCAGGACACCACATACTGACCATACACTCAGAACCTCACATATTGACCAAACCATACACTCAGGACATCACATACTGACCAGGCCATACACTCAGGACATCACATACTGACAATATACACAGGACATCACATACTGGTCATACACTCAGGACATCACATGCTGACCAGACCATACACTCAGGACATCACATACTGACCATACACTCAGGACATCACATTCTGACCAGACCATACACTCATGCTGACCACACACTCAGGATATCACATACTGACCATACACTCAGGACATCACATTTTGACCAGACCATACACTCAGGACATCACATACTGACCATACACTCAGGACATCACATACTGACCAGACCATGCACTCAGGATATCATATACTGACCAGACCATACACTCAGGACATCACATGCTGACCAGACCACACACTCAGGACATCACATACTGACCATACACTCAGAACATCACATACTGACTCCACCTGTGGATCTTTTCAAATGTGTTAGTGAGTAATGAATACACCTGTGCACCAGCCAGGTGGTCTAGAAAATGTGAACTGTTAGTAGCTCTCAGGGACTGAGGTTGGCTACCCCTGGACCAGACCATACACTCAGGACATCACATACTGACCATACACTCAGGACATCACATGCTGACCATACCATACACTCAGGACATCACATGCTAACCAGACACTCAGGACATCACATACTGACCATACACTTAGGACATCACATTCTGACCAGACCATACACTCAGGACATCACATATTGACCATACACTCAGGACATCACATTCTGACCAGACCATACACTCAGGACATCATGCTGACCACACACTCAGGATATCACATACTGACCACACACTCAGGACATCACACACTGACTCCACCTGTGGATGTTTTCAAATGTGTTAGTGAGTAATGAATACACCTGTGCACCAGCTAGGTGGTCTGGAAAACATGAACTGTTAGTAGCTCTCAGGGACAGAGGTTGGCTACTCCTGGACCAGACCATGCACTCAGGACATCACATACTGACCATATACTCAGGGCATCACATGCTGACCAGACCACACACACTCAGGACATCACATACTGACCATACACTCAGGACATCACATTTTGACCAGACCATACACTCAGGACATCACATATTGACCATACCACACATTCAGGACATCACATACTGACCAGACCATACACTCAGAACATCACATGCTGACCATACTCAGGACATCACATACTGACCATACCATACACTCAGAACATCACATGCTGACCATACTCAGGACATCACATACTGACCAGACCATACACTCAGGACATTGCATACTGACCAGACCATACACTTAGGACATCGTATACTGACCAGACCATACACTCAGGACATCCCATACTGACCAGACCACACACTCAGGACATCCCATACTGACCAGACCACACACTCAGGACATCACATACTAACCAGACCATACACTCAGGACATCACATACTGACCAGACCACACACTCAAGACATCACATACTGACCAGACCATACACTCAGGACATCACATACTGACCAGACCATACACTGAGGACATCACATACTGACCAGACCACACACTCAGGACATCACATACTGATCAGACCAAATACTCAAGACATCACATATTGACCAGACCATACACTGAGGACATCACATATTGACCAGACCAAACACTAAGGACATCACATACTGACCATACTACACACACAGGACATCACATACTGACCACACCATACACTCAGGACATCACATACTGACCAGACCACACACTCAAGACATCACATACTGACCAGACCATACACTCAGGACATCGCATACTGACCAGACCATACACTCAGGACATCACATACTGACCAGACCACACACTCAGGACATCACATACTGATCAGTCCAAATACTCAAGACATCACATATTGACCAGACCATACACTCAGGACATCACATATTGACCAGACCAAACACTGAGGACATCACATACTGACCATACTACACACACAGGACATCACATACTGACCAGACCACACACTCAGGACATCACATCCTGATCAGACCAAATATTCAAGACATCACATATTGACCAGACTACACACACAGGACATCACATATTGAGGAGACCAAACACTGAGGACATCACATACTGACCATACTACACACACAGGACATCACATACTGACCATACTATACACTCAGGGCATCACATAACCACCATACCAAACACATCACCCTCTAGTCAAAATGCCCCATTATGTCACATCATATCCTCCTATAGTATTTCATACATGTTCTTAAGCTGGGTATACCCTGGAGCAATTCTTCACTGCTCCCCTCCTCCACAGACCCAGATCCCACCTCTATTTAAGGGCTTTTTCCAGAAATTACCTGGGCTGGATTTCCATCCCAATCTGAACCTGAGTTGCAATGCATATTCTGGGTCACTGTCAGCAGGGGTGCCAAAAATGGGAGGGGGGGGGGAGCCGGTACTAATTATCTGGGCCCGGCTGGAAGAGCCCGGTGGGGATCCTGGACCAATGCCTCTCCCCCTTCCTCCCTGTCAGCTGAGCAGCCAAGCAGACACTACTTTGTGCTGGGCTGGAAAGGGAGAGGGCATAGAAGAACCACCTGGATCATTCACACCCCGGATATGCGGTGGGCTCACAGTGCCCCAACCCGTACCGCACAGTGGTGCTACAAAATTTTTATTTTTTTTCTTAAGGGGGCGCGGCCACGCCAACTGCGATTAGGCCTCGTCCCCTTCACCCGGGCCCGGCTCTTGGCAGCCCTGAATGTCAGAATGTATTAAATAGGAGAACCCTTTCACTGGCGTTTTGGAGGTCTAGCTATAGTTAACTTCTCCTTCATCTATTTGCACATATTAATGCCACACCTCTCTGTTCACTGGGTACACCGACTTTGGCAGATGGTTACGCTCCTACACTGGATAGGGTAGCAAATCAGGCTCCTGGGACTGTCTGCATCTACAGTACAGTTATACTATCATTGGCCCTTTTTGCACTTTACATGGCATTTACCAAATATTAATGAGGTCAAAGTGACCATATCAGTCCTTCTTTATTCTTATACTATATTTCACTTTTGGGTTCCTTGTAGTTTGCAAACAATAGTCTTTGACTGGACCAGACCATGCACTCAGGACATCACATACTGACCATATACTCAGGGCATCACATGCTGACCAGACTACACACACTCAGGACATCACATACTGACCATACACTCAGGACATCACATTTTGACCAGACCATACACTCAGGACATCACATATTGACCATACCATACACTCAGGACATCACATACTGACCAGATCATACACTCAGAACATCACATGCTGACCATACTCAGGACATCACATACTGACCAGACCACACACACTCAGGACATCACATACTGACCATACACTCAGGACATCACATTTTGACCAGACCATACACTCAGGACATCACATATTGACCATACCATACACTCAGGACATCACATGCTGACCATACTCAGGACATCACATACTGACCAGACCATACACTCAGGACATTGCATACTGACCAGACCATACACTTAGGACATGTATACTGACCAGACTATACACTCAGGACATCCCATACTGACCAGACCACACACTCAGGACATCCCATACTGACCAGACCACACACTCAGGACATCACATACTGACCATACCATACACTCAGGACATTGCATACTGACCAGACCATACACTTAGGACATGTATACTGACCAGACCATACACTCAGGACATCCCATACTGACCAGACCACACACTCAGGACATCCCATACTGACCAGACCACACACTCAGGACATCACATACTGACCAGACCACACACTCAGGACATCACATACTGACCAGACCACACACTCAAGACATCACATACTGACCAGACCATACACTCAGGACATTACATGCTGACCAGACCATACACTCAGGACATCACATACTGACCATACACTCAGGACATCACATGCTGACCAGACCATGCACTCAGGACATCACATACTGACCAGGCCATACACTCAGGACATCGCATACTGACAATATACTCAGGACATCACATACTGGTCATACACTCAGGACATCACATGCTGACCAGACCATACACTCAGGACATCACATACTGACCATACACTCAGGACATGCACTCAGGACATCAAATACTGACCATACACTCAGGACCTCACATACTGACCAGACCATACACTCAGGACATCACATACTGACCAGACCATACACTCAGGACATCACATACTGACCATATACTCAGGACATCACATACTGGTCATACACTCAGGACATCACATGCTGACCAGACCATACACTCAGGACATCACATACTGACCAGACCATACACTCAGGACATCACATACTGACCAGACCACACACTCAAGACATCACATACTGACCAGACCATACACTCAGGACATTACATGCTGACCAGACCATACACTCAGGACATCACATTCTGACCATACACTCAGGACATCACATTCTGACCAGACCATACACTCATGCTGACCACACACTCAGGATATCACATACTGACCATACACTCAGGACATCACATTTTGACCAGACCATACACTCAGGACATCACATACTGACCATACACTCAGGACATCACATACTGACCAGACCATGCACTCAGGATATCATATACTGACCAGACCATACACTCAGGACATCACATGCTGACCAGACCACACACTCAGGACATCACATACTGACCATACACTCAGAACATCACATACTGACTCCACCTGTGGATCTTTTCAAATGTGTTAGTGAGTAATGAATACACCTGTGCACCAGCCAGGTGGTCTAGAAAATGTGAACTGTTAGTAGCTCTCAGGGACTGAGGTTGGCTACCCCTGGACCAGACCATACACTCAGGACATCACATACTGACCATACACTCAGGACATCACATGCTGACCATACCATACACTCAGGACATCACATGCTAACCAGACACTCAGGACATCACATACTGACCAGGCCATACACTCAGGACATCACATACTGACCATACACTTAGGACATCACATTCTGACCAGACCATACACTCAGGACATCACATATTGACCATACACTCAGGACATCACATTCTGACCAGACCATACACTCAGGACATCATGCTGACCACACACTCAGGATATCACATACTGACCACACACTCAGGACATCACACACTGACTCCACCTGTGGATCTTTTCAAATGTGTTAGTGAGTAATGAATACACCTGTGCACCAGCTAGGTGGTCTGGAAAACGTGAACTGTTAGTAGCTCTCAGGGACAGAGGTTGGCTACTCCTGGACCAGACCATGCACTCAGGACATCACATACTGACCATATACTCAGGGCATCACATGCTGACCAGACCACACACACTCAGGACATCACATACTGACCATACACTCAGGACATCACATTTTGACCAGACCATACACTCAGGACATCACATATTGACCATACCACACATTCAGGACATCACATACTGACCAGACCATACACTCAGAACATCACATGCTGACCATACTCAGGACATCACATACTGACCATACCATACACTCAGAACATCACATGCTGACCATACTCAGGACATCACATACTGACCAGACCATACACTCAGGACATTGCATACTGACCAGACCATACACTTAGGACATCGTATACTGACCAGACCATACACTCAGGACATCCCATACTGACCAGACCTCACACTCAGGACATCCCATACTGACCAGACCACACACTCAGGACATCACATACTAACCAGACCATACACTCAGGACATCACATACTGACCAGACCACACACTCAAGACATCACATACTGACCAGACCATACACTCAGGACATCACATACTGACCAGACCATACACTGAGGACATCACATACTGATCAGTCCAAATACTCAAGACATCACATATTGACCAGACCATACACTCAGGACATCACATATTGACCAGACCAAACACTCAGGACATCACATACTGACCATACTACACACACAGGACATCACATACTGACCAGACCACACACTCAGGACATCACATCCTGATCAGACCAAATATTCAAGACATCACATATTGACCAGACTACACACACAGGACATCACATATTGAGGAGACCAAACACTGAGGACATCACATACTGACCATACTACACACACAGGACATCACATACTGACCATACTATACACTCAGGGCATCACATAACCACCATACCAAACACATCACCCTCTAGTCAAAATGCCCCATTATGTCACATCATATCCTCCTATAGTATTTCATACATGTTCTTAAGCTGGGTATACCCTGGAGCAATTCTTCACTGCTCCCGTCCTCCACAGACCCAGATCCCACCTCTATTTAAGGGCTTTTTCCGGAAATTACCTGGGCTGGATTTCCATCCCAATCTGAACCTGAGTTGCAATGCATATTCTGGGTCACTGTCAGCAGGGGTGCCAAAAATGGGAGGGGGGGGGAGCGGGTACTAATTATCTGGGCCCGGCTGGAAGAGCCCGGTGGGGACCCTGGACCAATGCCTCTCCCCCTTCCTCCCTGTCAGCTGAGCAGCCAAGCAGACACTACTTTGTGCTGGGCTGCAAAGGGAGAGGGCATAGAAGAACCACCTGGATCATTCACACCCCGGATATGCGGTGGGCTCACAGTGCCCCAACCCCTACCGCACAGTGGTGCTACAAAATTTTTATTTTTTTTCTTAAGGGGGCGCGGCCACGCCAACTGCGATTAGGCCTCGTCCCCTTCACCCGGGCCCGGCTCTTGGCAGCCCTGAATGTGAGACTGTATTAAATAGGAGAACCCTTTCACTGGCGTTTTGGAGGTCTAGCTATAGTTAACTTCTCCTTCATCTATTTGCACATATTATTGCCACACCTCTCTGTTCACTGGGTACACCGACTTTGGCAGATGGTTACGCTCCTACACTGGATAGGGTAGCAAATCAGGCTCCTGGGACTGTCTGCATCTACAGTACAGTTATACTATCATTGGCCCTTTTTGCACTTTACATGGCATTTACCAAATATTAATGAGGTCAAAGTGACCATATCAGTCCTTCTTTATTCTTATACTATATTTCACTTTTGGGTTCCTTGTAGTTTGCAAACAATAGTCTTTGACAAAAAATGAATATAAGCATTTTAATCATTACCATTTTTTCACTATTTATTTCTGGGTGTACCTACCTATATTTGTGTAATTGTTGTTTTATAGAGAAACACAGAATTACCGCAGCTGTAGGCAGTGCTGTGCATGTGCTGCTTTTGTGAACATAACAGCGCATGCCCAGCACTGATTACAGTGCCGTAAGGTAGAGCAGATAAGGAAAAGTAACTATTTCCCGGAAAGCTGTCATCGCAAAAATGACAGCTTTTCGGGAATAGACACTGATGGAGAAGAGGAATGATGAATTCCTCCGGTAATTAGGTAGGACTCCATGCGAGTTCTAAACCTAATTACCTCCATCGATTTTTTAGTAATGATGAATAGGCCCCACACACTTGTATTACTATAAGTGCCAGCATACCCATTGGCACTGGTGTTACTAGGGGGCTGCAGAGCGCACCAGGTGTCACCCTCCAAGGGGGTGACACCAAAATATCGGCTCCTCCTCAGTGACGGAGAGCTGTGCGCTGTACACCAACATCACAGTGCAGCACCCAGCTCCGGATCACTAAGGGGGAGCCAGCAGCACAGGCAGAGACTGAATCACTCACTGGGGGCAGCTTGGCATCTCCAGGAATGCTGGGCATGCCCCCAGAGTGATGAAACGGAAGGCAAGAATATCACACAGAAATGGCTCACCAGCATGGCACTGACGTCATCTCAACAGCACATCACCGAACAGGAGGAGTCAGCGTAGTAGCGCACTACTTTCACACAGTGGTGGATCCAGAGAGGACGATTGGGGCGATCACCTCCCACAGCGCAGTGTGTGCCTGCTGCGATCATTCTCTCCTCCCCCACAAGCACAGCAATACTTACTGCTTTGGGTTTTAGATTGATTGTAAAGGCTGTTACAGCATGGATGTATCGAATGCTGATCGAAGCTGCTCATGAGCCTGCATTAGTTCTAAGAGACCCCGGGCAGCGGCTGTATGTCAGTGCCGGTACAGGACATGCAAGAAGAAATCACACAGTTTCACTTAAATTGTGAGTTGCTTTAGGATTTTCCACTTATCAGCAGAAGTTATATGTAGCACTGCTACATGGTGTTCTCACTACAGCTTCTTTTCCAAGTCATGCTCCAGCTCATTTTTGATGCATAGTGGGATAGATTATATATATATTATCAGTAGCGGTTCTAGGCCCGGGCAAGCCGGGCCATCGCCCGGAGCGCCATGGTGTCCGGCGGGCGCTGGAAACGACCACCCTCCCTCCCGGCGCTAAAGTGTTTATGAAGCTTTAGGTAGACGGAGCGGAGGAGGGAAGGGGCGGCCACACAGGACGGCGTTTTTCAAACATACCTATATGACAAAACAGACCAAACGCATATGTTATCTTTGCATGTACAATGCACTCCCATTGAGGTGGATGTCATTTTTGAACTGTGTCAAAGTGCATAAGACTCATATGGTGGCGTCCTGTGCGTATAGACGTCCACTGACAGCATCTTCCCTGCTCACACACAAAACATCAAACGCAGATCAGGCGGCTG
The DNA here is from genome assembly GCA_031769625.1 of Taudactylus pleione. Classification (NCBI taxonomy): domain Eukaryota; kingdom Metazoa; phylum Chordata; class Amphibia; order Anura; family Myobatrachidae; genus Taudactylus; species Taudactylus pleione. Next base: position 47,399,404 of record JAUIMM010000015.1, on the reverse strand, counting down.
GACCAAGTCTAAGCTGATGCAGACAGTCCCGACATGCCTATGTTTCTCTAGCCACCCCCCATTACCTCCCCCAATCACTGATTGCATTAATTCCTCTGTGTGAGCGTAATCACAAAACAATTGTGCATGCGCAGTACAGCTTACAAGCATGCGCAATGGCTAACTATCGCTCAATCCGCGTAAATATTGTCATTGCGTCCTGATCTGACTCAGGCCTAATAAGCATTAAAGAAAACCCACACAGCACAGCAAGTTAAATACATGGAAAAACACAAACATTAATATGTGTTGTCTCATTTAGTACAATGATTTTTATTTTCATTTCTAATCATAATGCGCTTAATTTCAATTAAAAACACATCTTACACTCAAAGTTTTAATATTGTTGTGTCTGTAGCCTACAGTTAGCCAGACAGGTGCCTTTTGACCATTTCAGTCCTTTTGTACCAAAATAGTCACTGGTGTTGCACCCACAATGATTTTCCAAAAGTCAATTAGATCAGTAATTGATTCATTTATCAGCCAGTGACTAGATGGGGGTGAGACTATTATCCATCATGTACAGGGCTGCCATCAGAAATTCTAGGGCCCGCGGGACTGACAGAACAGGGAGGGCCCCCCCCCCTTATTGAATGTAGTGTGTGCGCCCTTCCTTTTAATTTGTATCACCTCACTACCCCCCCCTTATTGAATGTAGTGTGTGCGCAGCAGGCCCTGCCTTTTCATCACCTCGCCAACACCCCCACCCCCCCATTAGTGAATATAGGGCCTGATTCAGAGCCGCTCGTAAGCTGCCGCTCGTTCGCTCCGAGCGATGTTTGCCCAACTGCGCAGGCGTACGGATCGTAATACGCATGCGCGAACCAGTCAGTGCGGTCGAAATTCATGTGCTCGCAAAATAGCGAATGCCTGATAATTTGAGTGACAGGAGGAGGCGTATGTGGGTGGTAACAGGGGAAGGTGCTTGATAATGGGGAGTGGAGATCCGAACGCAGGCGTGCTTAAAGGTGAAAACGGGCGTTTTATGGGTGTGCATAATTAAAACAGCAGCGTCATTGACCACGTCACTGGGTTATTTTATAGCCCGAACTGCTAGCAAGATTGTGGTAGCAAAAACCAACCACAAGAATAGCGAGCAGTTCATACCCTGGTCGATGTACTCGATTAATCTAATAAATAGCGGACATGACGTAGGATGCAAGCGGCCAGGGGCCGTATTGATCCAAAAAACGATCGCAAGTTTTGTTCACTCGTCCAGACCTAGAGGCGTGAACAGACCGCAAAGAGCGAACGGTTCATTTGAATAGCCACCCCTATTTTCAGGACGAGCGAGCGCTAATTGCGTCCGGCTCTGAATCAGGCCCATAGTCTGTGCGCAGCAAGCCCTGCATTTTTATTTGTATTACCTCCCCCTCCCCCCGGAAGTTAATGTAGTGAGCGGAGCAAGTCCTGCATTTTTATTACCTCACTTTCCCCCACCCCCCATCCCCCTGCTGACCAGACATTCCCTCACTTACCTTATGGATCCAGCAGCGGCTACTTCCTCCATGGTCCACCAGTATTGCAGATGCGCTCCTCTTCCTCCGCGGCTCGCCCTACACTGGCGCGCCGTGACGTCATGATGTCACACGTGCTCAGTCTGACAGTCACTGTAAGCTGGTGGAGGAGTGGCCTGAGCGGGCCCTGGATGCCTCCTCTAGCTCTATTATCATCATGATGATGATTTACTAACGGCGGCCGCGGTGACCGGATCGGCGGGCAACAGCAGCGGCGACCGGGCTCCCTTTCCTCACTACAAGGGGGTAGTTCAGCTGGCTGCAGGCTCTGCAGAGGTGGTAGTAGCGGGCTGGCCAGCCCACGTTCATCCAGAGGCCGGGCCCGAGACTCCAGTCCCGGCAGTCCCCCCGTGATGGCGGCCCTGATCATGTAGCATGCATCCATGCAATTGGATGAATTAAAGGATCATCAGGTTCCGTTTCACCACCATATTGCCATAAACCTGCACTGTCTGTCATTACACCAGAGCGGCATAAGTAAGTTACCTAACCCCACCCCCACATAAATGGGCAAACATCACTGGATTTGAATTGTACGGCACAAATAGCTACTAAAAATCAAGTTGTCTATTCTACAAAGCTTTAAAAATGTATTATTCTTTTTAACCAGTTAGTGATACTGCTTTTATACCTAAAGTCCGGGTCTGACCCGGAGATTGGAACAGGGTTCCAAACTGGATCAGACCTAGAATTTAGCCAGCGCCGACCCAGGAAATTCCCGAGTCAGCGCCGTTCACACTGGAGCCGGATCTGCAGTGACCTGGCTCTTCCGGCGTTGAAGTGGCTGCTTGGAGATGATGTACTCTCCAAGCGCCACTGAATGCGGCACGCTCCAGGTCATTGTGACCCAGATCGCGCCGTTTACACAGCAGGGTTTCATGAGTCATTCCCGTGTTAAACTCTGTAAGTTACCTGGGTTGGATTGCCGTGTCACTCGACCCGGGAATCCAACGCTGTCCCCTTTTACACCAAGGAATTAGTCCTGCAATAACCTGGGTTTTAGCTCTGGTGTAAAAGGGGTATGAATTACAGATGAATATACACCTCAATTTCTACTGTTCATGAATCAGCGGCATCACTAGGGGAGGTGCGGATCTCATTGGGTGAAGAGGGATCTGATCTAAGGCCCTGAATCAGGGGCCCACCTTCATTAATATGGAGCGTCCTCCTGGACGCTCGTATAGCTGTGGGTCACCACCCACAGCATATACGAGCGTGCAGGATGATGGTCGCGATGGTCTTGACCATCGCGACCATCGAAACTGCGAGCAAAAGCCTGCGGTTGAGTTTTTCAACCGCAAGCCCAGGAGTGATTTTGGCTCTATCAGAGCCAAAATCACTCCCACTGACATCACTAGTGATGTCAGTGGGGCCGGCTTCAGACGGTAGGCGTTCCCTGCCTCCGTCTGGCAGGCACGCCCCCGACACGCCCACCAAAGGGGGCGTGCTGTCAGTCAACATCGACAGCACGCCCCCTTTGATGAGACACTCCGAGCGAAGGAAAGTCCTTCGCTCGTCGGGTCTCGTGCATGCGCACGACGGAGCTCCCTCTGTCGTGCGCATGCGCAGTGCGGACCATCGACCCACTTGCGAGCGGACAGCCGCTCGCGAGTGGGTATGAATGAGGGCCTAAGTTTCACCACTAGCAAAGTAGAGGTGATAGCAGAGCCGGCCCTAGCCAATTTGGTGGCCTAAGCAAAATTTTGGCTGGTGCCCCCTAGCAGATAATCCTATAAAAAATCTTTGCGTTTATACGCGGAAACAAAAAAACACATATTGACATATATAGCCTATGAACAACATTAAATTTCACTGTGCAAATATACCAGAGCACCCAAAGAAATCAATAGGAGTTATCAAACCTTAAAACAATATACACTCAAAAGAAAAATAAATTATGTGCTTCTATTTGAGGATATATATATATATACACACACACACACACTTAATTATGTATACATATGATGATATACACACACGTATATAGTTACATATATACACGTTTATATATAGCACAGACACTTGTGAATCCAGAGTCTCAGCTCAGCCAAAACAGCATCGTATAGCGCAGCACACAGAAGCGTGCAGTGCACCCTCTATACACAGTAACTTTAGAGTACAGCCAGCTGTGGTCACAGCACTGCCTGAGCCAATACAACAGAGTATACAGTGCAGCAAACAGCAGCGTGCATCACGGTGAAATGGCACAGAGTTCGGCTGCAGTGCTTTATATGGAATCAAAGTCCTGTGAGAATCCAATCCTGGGAGGATGACGTACAGCCTGGAAGTGGGATCCGAGTCTGGTCTCGGATCCCCAGTGCTCTGAGTGGTTCGGATTCATTGGAATCCGGACCGCTCATATATATATATATCCAAACCAATGAGGCACTCCAGGACTTGCAAATTAAGAAAAATGCACACTATAGCTGTTTCGGTTTATTTTTGTGCCCGTCGCGTGCCCGCGCGTGTGTGTATATATATATAACACAAGTCCACGTGTGGCGGCACTCCCAAAAAATATACAATAATGTCCCTGGTGTCCTAGCAACTGACTAGCAACTGTTCAGAATATGTACAGATCGGCGGCACTAAAAAAACAGTCAAGACGCAGGTATGAAATCACCGACGGACAGCTCTAGACATATACTATAACAAAAGTGATCACTTTTGATATTTATATGTCTAGGGCTTGGATGTGTCGGATGATGTCATTGGTATGCGACCTGGTCCTGGACGCTGGACAGTGCGGACTTCACGTGTTGCGGTGGGGGTATAAGTGAGTGCTTCATGCTTGTATATATTTTGACCTTGATGATGGGGCAATAAAGGGCTCCGAAACGTCGTTGATTTCATACGTGCAGCTTGCTTGTTTTTTTTTTTTTTTTTTTACCTGAGTGCTGCCAATCAGTGTGTTTGTGTGTGTGTATGTGTATGTATGTATGTATATATATATATATATATATATATAAAACAAAGGCAGCGGCACTGAGGGTCTTAAACAAATAGAATATAATATATTATATTATATTTGTCTAAGACCCTCAGTGCCGCTGCCTTTTTTTCGTTGTATATCCATTTATGTAGAGGGCACGGGGGCCACATTAACACATTATTGGAGTGCCAAACCATTGGATCTACATATATATATATATATATATACATATATATATACACGCGCACACACACGCACATTTATCTTTAATGTCAGCCACAAGGATTATACTGTGTGTGTGTATGTATATATATATATATATATTTATATAGATATACTGTATGATATAGATTTTTTATATATATATATATATATATATATATATAAATATATATATACATATATATATATACACACACAGTATATGTATGTATAGACAGATATATCTATACATATGCACAGTGACATGACACAGCCCCTCTCAGTGTCAGATTCAGTAGCACCCCTCTTCTCTGCCCAGCGGTTGCCTGCCCCTCTCCTCCTGTCACCCAGCCTGAGATAGACCTCGCATACCTGAGGCTCACTCACCCTGCTGCCATACTTCATGATGGTTCAATAGGCGACGCGACGGCACCGGCGGCTAATCTGGAGGCGGAGACAGAGCCGTGAGTTGTCACTCATGGCTCTGCTCCGCAAAGGCCCATGGGAGGTGTGGCAGCAGCAGGGCATGCACAGCATGCCCTCCCGTGGCCATCTTAGCTCCTCCTGTAGACTGTCAGAATGAGCTTCTATGCAGAAGCTCATTCTGACTAAGGACCGGGCAGATGCAGATCCCGGTCACATGACCGGCCTGGCCATCCGCTGCGCTGCCCGATCGGAGTGCTCCGATTGCGGAAGCGCGCTGGGGGGGAGAGAGTGGGTAGGTCACTAGGTGGGACAGGGAGCGGCGGCTAGCGGCAGGCGGCGGCAGGGGGGGGAACGGGGGGACAGACTGGCAGAGGCAGCCGTAGAACTCTGGAATGCCCCTAGCATTCTGAGTCGCCCCTAGGCATTTGCTTATAATGCCTATGCCTAGGGCCGGCTCTGGGTGATAGGAATCACTGGGACAGCTGATCTTCAAATAGCACAGGAGCAATGTGGAGCAGGGGTTCTTTGCCTGCAGATCTACTCATCAGAGGCATTCCTAATAGGGCCCCTCTCCCAGGCATGACTGACTGTGCGACTGCAGCCAGCCTCCCGGCTTCTCCCTATATCCAGGGCCATCTCTTCCATTGGGCTTGTTGGGCAGTTGCCCAAGAGGCCGAAGCTTATAGGGGCCCACCAACCCGCCCCCTAGCAGCCGCGGCCAGTTGGTAAATTTGTCATATTTTTATAAGCCGGCCATCAGTGCACTGTATTCCGATCTAACCATACCCATCCCATCCCCCCTGTGACGAGTACTCACCTCAGTCCCAGTTTCACTTAATCCGCTGGCTTCAGACCAGTCAGAGTGTCTCTGCATGTGTGGGAGGTCTGACGGGCATGCAGGAGGGTTTAATTTTATTGACCATTTAAATTTTTTTCCCATGAATGGGTGGGTAGGGGCCCCAGTGCTGTTAAGACAACACTGCCTATATCTGCTGCTCTGGGGTACCTGTATGGGAACAAAGTAGGTCTTTTTATAGCCTTTGCCTCTCTCTTACCTGTCCACACCAGTTCTGCACAGGCTCCACCCCTATTGAACTCACTACTCCCTGTTTTACTCCCAGATGGAGCAGTGTAGGTTCTATTTTCTCTTCGGCGCCCATTAGTCCTTGCTGGGCGCCTGCCTTCCTTAGTCATTGCCTGCGATTCCCCTGGTCTCAGGTGGACCACAGATTAAAACATTTTTTAAAATAAAAATAAATACACACAACACTCAATTTATCGCTCACTCTATTATTGGGCAGTGGGCAGGTACTCTTCTTCAGTCTGAAGCAGCGTATGACTATTTTTTTATACAGTGTTGACTTTCCATGGTCAGATTTTCCTTGTAATTCATAGAACTGACACATCACTGGTGTTTGATACATTTTAAAAGTGTATCATATGCTTTAAGTGTATCTTACTAAATAATTTCCATTTCACATATTATCCATTTTAAGATACCTGTAGCTCTGCATACTGTGCAAATAAGAAAAATTTCAGGACGCAATTTACATCTGCAATTTAGATCTATATACAAGAAAAGGAAACCAACTTCACAGGATGTAGATTATATCATGTAAATTATAGAACCCCTACTGCCATTTTATAGGATATAAGTGCCTATTGGGCTAGGGGGTGCTACTACTGCACAATGAGTTTGGATTAAAAAAAAAATGGAAAGGCAAAGATTTGTATTATGTTGTGCACTACAGAACGCACATCTTTGCCTTTCCATTTTTTTTGCAATTTAGATCTAGACTGCGGCCAACTCTACCACTGCCCTTGAGTCTTAAAAAATACAATCAGTATTTATTTTTGAAAGTAAAGAACTGGCATTGCTGCGAATTCTATTGTGATGAATATGGAATTCTCAGAAAACTCAACTCTTCCTTACAGCCTTTAATTACAGTATAATATCCTAAATGTAATTTATTTATATTGGTATTTTTGTACTTATATGGCAGTGAATTAAAATGTGCACAGGGAGCATTTTCCACTGTTGCCAGGCTGTGCTTTTAATTTATCAATTTCATCCAAATATATTTGCTGACAATGATTAGCTACCGGAAGCAAATCCGACAACTAAGGAACAGTCATATAAGTGTTCAGTTTAATGTGTAAACTGACCACATCCTCACTGACCCCTAGGGGCATATGTATCAAAGCTTGATGTGAGATAAAATTGTGAAATACATATCACCAACCAATCAGCTCCAAACTATCATTTCTTAAACACAGCCTGTAAAATGTAAGTTAGAAGCTGATTGGTTATCTCACAATTTTATCTCACATCAAGCTTTGATACATATCTCCCCTAGTATCTGCTGTAAGCAGATGGAAGATACAGCAATAGCGGTACATGGCTATGTGATAACAAGCTTAGACCACCATAATTTTAATATTAAGAATGTGCAGAACAGTGAAAGGTACAATTGTTTTGTCAAAAAAAGATCCACCTGAGCTTGCATGATATGTGCGTGCACCATGGTTAATTAGCACAACATCTAGAGGATAAACTTACTAAAGTTCGGTTTAGGGTGTTTGGGCAATTTTCCATTGGTTTTACAAACAATGTGCCCTCCGTATTGGAGGTCTCCTATGTAGCTTAAACAATAAAGGACGGTAACCCGATGTAAATGAGCTGGTTGAGAAAGAGAGCCTGTCAACACCCTGTGAGTTGGAAGTCTGTAAATGTTACTCCAATGTTAGCTGTCACTGCGTGCTGCAAGCCCCGGTTATAGTGAGGTCACAGAGAGCGGTCGGCTGCGGGTGTGACTGGCAGGTAAGGCTGTGGATTGGTTCCATTGATGTGGCTCATGAAACAACAGAGAGCCATCTGTATTGGTCTGACGAAGCCATGGGAGGAGCCACGGGGAAATGCTCAGCTCTGCTGCTTTTGTTTGAATACTGCAGGAGTTGCCAGTGTCTTTGCTCTCTAGTGCACATGCGTCTTTTTCTCATTTATCACTGGAAAGATGGCGCCATGAAAGAGGAGGGACTCACTACACTATCTGGAGCAAGTTAAGATGTGGGTTCAGCTGCATATGGGCTCCCTTAGATCTTAATATGCTACTGGGCACTTGCCACAACTCACAGGCTGATCATTTGCCCCTAAAATGTTATCACATGATGAGAGGGCTTTTTTTTTTTTATAGAAGCTAATACAACATATCACACCCTAGTTCAGTTAAGATAACTAAGGAGCTGTATGTCTGCTCTGTGGTTGCTATATTGTTATCCTTGCTACCGTACTAATAATTAACAGAAGACTGCTGCCCTTGGTAGTTCTTTGACCCATAGAAATAACACAAATGGGGTCCATTCTGGTGTTAATGGGACATAGGGCCTGATTCAGTAAGGATCGCTATTGCGATCACAATAGCGATAACGCATGCAGTCACACTGCGAAGATATGCTAATGATTGCAATCACCATACCATCGTAGCCTAGCACAAGGACGCCCACTTTACCTTACACACATTTGTAATACTTGGCAAGACTGCGAAACCATCGGTAACATTAAGTACAGTCACAGCCTCACGCACACTTGCACAAGGTCTGACCTTACTCAGAAATTGCTAACCTCATCGCACACAGTGTAAGCTCAGGCTGCATATGGCATCGCAGTGGCTAATTTATGCACACCCCTGCATCAACGTTCAAACGCACTGGCACGCCTGAGTTTCGCCGACCAAACGGTACTTTCTGTCAATCACTCTGTGATGGGTCTGCGGAGTCACTGCGATCGCAGTCCCGAACGCAATTGAGTCTTTGCGCACTGCGATGCATACGCATGCGCAGAGCACAACAATCGGCCAATTGCTTGCATATCAGTGATCAGTGGTGCTTCTAGGGGCGGGCTAACAGGGTCGTCGCCCGAAGCGCCGGCCCCTGGAAGGCGCTACTGAGTCCCCTGGTGAGAAGTGAAAAAAAAAACCAGCGTCGGTCGTTCCGCCTGCTCACCGCCGCAGGGAGGCTCCATTTGCCGGGCGCCCGCTGATATTTGTTATCAGCAGGCACCCGGCTCCTTCTCTGCAGCCGCAGCCGAAAGCCGGAGCTCACTCCTGAGCTCCAGCTTCCGGCTCCACAGAGAGCACTATGGGAGGGACGTCATGATGTCATGGCATCTCTCCCATAGATCCAAGGAGCAGGAGCTCACTCCTGAGCTCCGGCTCCCGCAGAGAGCACTATGGGAGGGGCGTCATGATGTCATGGCGTCTCTCCCATAGATCCAAGGAGCAGGAGCTCACTCCTGAGCTCCAGCTCCCGCAGAGAGCACTATGGGAGGGGCATCATGACGTCTCACCCATAGATCCGTGGTGGAGCCGCGGTCAGACCGGATGGCAGCGGATGCAGGAGCGGGGCTTAAGGTAAGTATTGTATTTTAATTGTATTTTTTTTTCAGAAGCACCAGCACTGGGGGCATGGCTATAGGGGGGATTACTGTGTGTGGCATAATGTGTTATACAGGGTATTACTGTGTGTGGCATAATGTGTTATAAAGGGCATTACTGCATGTGGCATAATGTATTATAAAGGGCATTACTGCATGTGGCATAATTTGTTATACAGGGCATTACTGCATGTGGCATAATGTGTTATACAGGGCATTACTGCATGTGGCATAATGTATGTAAGACATACTGTGTAAGGCGCATTACTGCACATGGCAATTATTCGCCACGAGGGGAGAGCTTGGGGGAAGCCCAGCACCTTCGTAGGTGCTGGGCACGCCCCACAGTGTGATGAATTGGGGGTGTTCCGCAAGGAGGAACGCCATCTAAAAAAAGTTATTTCTTTCTTTTTTTTTTGGTGGGGGGGCGCAACTGGGAACTTTCACCCTGAGCTCCACAATGTCTAGAACCAGCCCTGGTTGCAATCAGTAGTGAATCAGGCCCTTAGTCCTACAAGTGAGTCTTTGCATATTTCCTAATCTGCAACCAGAATCTTCTGACAAAGTGACAGCTCCACAGACAGTGACACAAATCTGCTTCCCCAAAACTATTGTGAGAAATTGTCTATGTGGAGAAAAATAAACGTTAAGAAATATGTTAAAAACATTTCCTGATATTGACTGGAAGGTAACATGCTGCTAAAATTATTCAGCGCATGAAGCTATTAGTTGCTGAACCATGTCAGGGTATGTTGAGGCCATTCCTGCATATCAGTGAGTACTTGTATGACCCATGACGGGTTGGATATGAAATCCCGGCGGCTGAATAAAGCGCAGACGCTGGAAGCCCGAACATTCATAATCCAGATGGATGAGGTAAGTCCCCTAACCCTACCCTTCTCCCCCCCCCCTAACCCTTGCTTAGGGGTGCATAACCCTAAAACTCCTAAACCTAAGTCACCTCCTGGGGTGCCTAAACCTAACCCTCCCTCTCACCCTAAACTTAACCCTCCCGTGGGGGGGTGCCTAACCCTAACCTCCCCCCAGTGGTACCTAACCCTAAACCCCCGTCCCCTAGCCTAACCTTAACCCTTCCCGGGGGGGGGGGGTGCCTAGCCCTAAATTCCCCTGTTGTGCCTAAACCTAACCCTCCCCCCACGGCTAATAACTAAGTGTACCCGTTTACCTTCATTTGGGAAGCCATCCTGTCGGGATTCCGTCGTCGGGCTAAAGATAGGTGTCTGAATTTAGACGCCTGTCTTTAGTCCCGTGTCAGGAAGCCGTCCGTCGATATATTGACTGTTCCCTCCATGACATCATGCAGAATTGTACAATGTGTAATGTGAAATAGCTTTTTGCTTCGCTGGCGCGATTGAAGAATAGGGTGAAGAGATTTATGTCTTGAACCAGCTGAGGGAATAATGCTATAGCAGGGAGACACACAGCGCGTGGCCCCTGCCGTAACATTAACCTGACAGAACCACTTCCATTTTGTTAATTTTGCAGAAATGCTTTAATGCCGCAGATAATCAAACTTCACAGAAGATTGGTGTAAGCAAGTGGCTTTCTAGATGACTTAGGGGCCTATTTATGAATTAATATCTGCAAATATTAAGTGTCCCCTGAATGTATCTACTGGGGATCGGAGATAACTCCTGAGGACCACATTTTCGACTGCAAAAGCAGCCCCCATAGGTTTCTATGAGACTGCTTTATTGCCCTCTGAAGATGGTGTTAGCAATTGTAGCCTATAGGCTACAACGCCTGATTCAGCAAGGATCGCAACTGCGATTACACACGCAATCGGGCATTTTTTTGTGTTCTGCGCATGCGTGAACAAGCCACTGCGATTGCAGTGACTACACAGACCCATCGCAGAGTGATTGACAGGAAGTACCGTTTGAGGGAGGTGACAGGGGGTCTTGCCCTGCTGGGCCAGATTAAGGCTGTGGGGGTACCAGGGAACTTCAGATAGGGGGGGGGCTATTAAAGAGGTAGGCAGATGAATTATATCACTATATATATTATAATATATGGGATGTAGTTATGAGACCGGCGGGGGAAGCCCGACAAGGGACTTAAGATAGGAGTCAAAATACTGGCGCCTATCTTAATCCCGATGCAGGAATGCAGAAGGACGGCTGCCTGAACAAGGTAAGTCCGGGGCGCCCTTAGTGTTAGCCACGGGGGGGAGGGTTAGGTTTAGTTAGCATAGCGGGTTTAGCGTTAGATTATTTTGGTGGGAGGTTAGGGTTAGGCATCCCTAATGGGGAGGGCTAGGCACCACTGGGGGGAGTTAGATTTAGGCATGAAGGGGGGGAGACTTAGGTTTAGGCACTAGCAGGGAGGGTTAGGAGGAGAAGGGGGAGGGTAAGTATACTTACCCAACCTCTGTCGGGATACCAACCATCGGGATGCAGCTGTCGGTATTTTTACAATAGGCATCCTGACAGCTGGCATTACATACCGATACCATAATATATAATATGTGTGTGTGTGTACATGTTATGGCTACTTACTCTGTTAATGGTTATAACATGTGTAACAGGTTCGTGGAACTGGTACCATCTCCTGGGGTAGGAGCTGCGCAGCAGCTGAGAAATCACACAAAGTCTGTTGGTCTGATGTAACTGGCCTCAGCCAGTTTTATTATTATGCAAAACAAAATAACAGAAATAAACACCTTGCTGTCTGGCACTAACTATACAGAAGTGATCCTAGCTCACTAATAAACAAAGTACAAGAAGTTTTTACCAGGCTTAGTTTACCTGGTTTCAACAACCTGATTCTCTCACAGAGACACAAAAGACTCTCCTTTCCCCAAGCAGTGTCTCCCTCTAATGATCAGCCTCACACCCCTAAAAAACAGCTACACAGCTGAAAGCCCTAATTAGCCTCCTGTGAAGGTAATAGCCCAAAAAACTCCTTAAGCTGGCCACACATCTAAAGATTATGGCCCTCATTCAGAGGCGCTCGCAAGAAGCGAGTGCTCGTTCTGAATGAGGGCGGCCGCTTCCTTTTTTTTAGTGCGGCCTCCTGGTCGCTAGCTAAGCTGTGGGTTACCACCCACAGCTTAGCGACTGACCAGGTTGATGGTAGTGATGGTGAACACCATCGCGACCATCAGGGCTTGCGACGAGACCCTAAGGTTGGGTCTCGGCAACCGCAAGCCCCAGGATCAAGCAGGAAACATCACTGATGATAAAATGGTAGGCGTTTTGGAAACCACCCCCCTGGCTCGCCTACAAAACGGGGCGAGCTGTCGATCAACATCGACAGCCGCCCCTTTTGTAGAGAGCTCCGGAGCAAGAGAATTTCTCTCTCGCTCCGGGGCTTGCGCACGCATCGGTGCTTGCGACCGGGTCTGATTGAGACCCTATATCTGTCCAACCAGTCAACTAGTTGATTGGTTGGAATAAAAATCTGGTAAGGTATGAAAGCCAATGACAATCAGCAATTTGCTCCCAAACGCAGGAAAATGGACAAATACTGTTGTTTGAACAAATTGTTTAGATCACACATTTAACAAACTTGTTTGAACAACCATTTTCATCTGTTTTCTGGCATTTAGGAGCAAATTGATGATCATCATTTACTCCCATTCCTTACCAGATTTTCATTCCAACCAATCAACTAGTTGGCTGGTTGGATGTAAGTTGGTCTAGTGTGTGGCCAGCTTTACACAAAACACCTTCCTGAGGTTACAAAAGGCATAGGTCAGGAATCTAGGGCAAATATACCTGCCTTCCACTATGATGCCAGTGACCTTGTCACACAAGTAATGTATTATATTTCAGTGCAGTGAAATTTCTGCATAATATATTGCATGCACTTTTTGATGTTCCAGAGTATACGCCCATATTCTGTAAATGGTTATAACATGTAATGGAAAGTTGGCCATACACCAGCAGAAAACCACAAATAACTGTAATCTTTATCTGGTAGTCTGATTACGCAAACTGTCACACTGCACACAGAAAGGTTATAAGGAAAACGATGTTGAAATGTGTGTAGATGTTTAGCAGTCTACTTTATATACGCTGACGCTTTTTGCGCAGTAAAAATATAGGTACTTCCTCATCTTTGCGGCCCCCTGCTGGAGGCGCTGGTTACGCTACTTCACTAGTCAGTGAAGATACGTAAGTAGCGTAAAGATGAGGAAATACCACTTGGCCCCTTGCGGGCTCGCTTCACTTGCCACAAGGATATATTCCCCCTCCATGCCCACTTCGATGGTAGGAAATGACGTTGGACACTGGCTGATCTTTACGCTACTTACGTATCTTCACTGACTAGTGAAGATGTGTAAGTAGCGTAACCAGCGCCTCCAGCAGGGGGCCACAAAGATGAGGAAGTACCAAAATATAAATGTGTCCATACTGTACATGCAGTTACTAATTGCAGTTATGCAGATGCTCAGGAAGTCATTGGAGTTCGCCTAGGCTTTCCCAATGCAGTAAGCAGTGAAGCAGCACCCACCACTATTATTATTTAGTACTCAAGGCTTAAGAATATCCAACCATACAAATAAACAACGTATATAATAATACAGTGCTTCTGGGATCAATTATTTTATTTGTGCCCACGCATGCCAGATACCACCTTTCCTGTACATCCCATGATCTTTATAAAGTAGGCAGAGGCATGGTAAGCACATTTAAAGAGACAAGGATAGATAGACATGGAAATGCCAAACACACTTCAACATTTAATGACCTGTTAAAGTTTACGTTAACAGTGATGCTCTTATGTAAATGGCGTTCTAGTGAAGAAAGTTGTGACTGTCAACAAATATATATATAATGAAAGCAAAAATCCACTATAGTAATGTAACAATAATTGTTCAACAATAAGCACAATACCTTAATGCAGAATTTCCCAAACTCTGCCATTACAGTGCAGGTTTTAAGGATATCCATGTTTGAGTCCAGATGGCTAAATAAAATTGACTGAGGTAATATTTAAGTCACCTCTGCTCAAGCACGGATACCGTTATTACCTGGGCTGTAATGGGGGCGTTTGTGTCAATATGTAGTCAGTTAAACCATCACCACAAAATAAATATACAAGTCCAACAATATGATATACTGTATGTCCTAGAATATGAACATGACATCATAATGAGATCTCTCGTCATGTGTGCACTCACTTTACAGTATTGGATTGTAACCAATATTATGTAACAAAAAAACGGCAGGCAGCAGAGCTGGACAGGCGGCGTCACTCCTCAGACATGGGGCCGGATTCCATTAGACGCAAAAAGCCGTAATCAGTGAAAAAGTTTAGCCTATTGCCACTTTTCACCTGTTTGCGTCTTATCTACAAATTCAATTCCTGGACCAATTCGCCTAAGAGGAAACTCAATGCACTGAAACAGACGGAAAAGTTTCTCCAATGAATGACAGGTGGAAAAAAGTGCCAAATCTCTATTTTGGGGTGCAAATGTGGGGAATTGATTCAGAACAATTTGGACCCCCCCCAAAAAAAAAGTAAAAAAAAAAATGAGAACACCCCAAAAAAGACATGTTATTTTTGGGGCGAAAAAAAAAGTCGGGGGACAAGGATAAAAGGTAGCGAAATAGGTTTCTTGGGGGGCTGTATGGATGGGGCAGGTGATTATAGGATTGCAGTAGGCGGATTTTTCAAATTTTTTTAAAGTGCACTTTAGAGACACAAAAATATCCTAGCACCCATTTCCAAGTACCCCAAATGTGACTGCACTATTTATTTTCACAAAAAAATATTGTTTTCTATCATTATTCATCACTTTTACAAATATGCTTCTAGAAAGCATTTAATACAACTTAAGGACACAAAGTACTTTTATTAGGGCTAATGGTACACATCTATAATGATTTCCAGTGTCAGTACCTCTTATTTTGGGGTACAAACTGATTCCCACAATCTATTCAGTACTTTCCGCCTGTTATGCTTTCGCCTATTTGCATTTTCGCCTGTTCTGTAATTGAATAGGGTGAATCGCGGGGACGCGCATACAGCAAATTCGCGTTACAAACAGACGAATGCGACGGTAAGTACAATAGGCGAGAAGTTTCCGACTTTTCACGGCTAATTGAATACGGGCCATGGAATGCAATGTGAACAATTAAGTGCCTGAGTTTGCACAAGTAAAAATGCAGATTGTGATAAATATTCCGCTTTGCATGTTAGGGAATTTAGGGCCTGATTCAGACCCACTCGCGAGTGGCTGTCCGCTCGCAAGTGGGTCGATGTTTTGCACTGCGCATGCGCACGACGGCGGGAGCTCCGTCGTGCGCATGCGCCAGACGCGACGAGCGAAGGACTTTCCTTCGCTCGTTGTGTCTGATCAAAGGGGGCGTGCTGTCGATGTTGATTGACAGCATGCCCCCTTTGGTGGGCGTGCCGGGGGCATGCCTCCCTGACGGGGGCGTTCCCAAGGGAACGCCTACCGTCAGAAGCTGGCCCACTGACATCACTAGTGATGTCAGTGGGAGTGATTTTGGCTCTGATAGAGCCAAAATCACTCCGGGCCTTGCGGTTGAAAACCTCAACCGCAGGCTCCGGCTCGCAGTGGCGATGGTCGCGATGGTCAAGACCATCGCGGCCATCAAACTGCATGCTCGTATAGGCTGTGGGTGGTGACCCACAGCTATACGAGCGTCCAGGAGGACGCTCCATAATTATGGAGGGCGGCCCTCATTCAGAGCGTGCGCTCTGCTCAGAGCGTACGGCTCTGAATGAGGGCCTTAGACTGTAAACTCTGATGCAGCAGAGATTGATGTGAATGATAAATATTCTCCTTGGAGCGCTATGTAATTGGTGACAATAATAATAATAATAATAATAATAATAATAATAAAAAAAATAATAATTGTAAGCCCTTAGCAGTAACAGAGGCTGTGCAATATTCTTAACTCAAATATCCACCTTCCAATAAAAAGCAAACACTTTTATGAAATAACAATGTGATCCAGGATATGTTCAATTCACAAAGACTATAGTGGCAGTATATTCCTCGTAGTAGGTCTAACCACTGTGATCTATACTTGCATGAATGAGATTACTTTGTGACAAGAATAATATGTTCTAAAACCCATGAGTTATAGAAACTATTTTGCCTGGTAAGAACACACGGCAGTGTGATTATTAGCAGCTGGGATAATAATTGACTTGTTACATTTCTAATAATATATAATGAATCTGCTAGACACAATGTAGCTGATTCTACAGAGTTGGGAGCAAAGCAAAAGAAAAAAGCGAGTAACTCTGCACCCTGGTAAAACCATGCTGCGCTGCAGGTGGGGCAGATTTAAAGGGCCTGACCTGCCTTTTGCTGCAGTGGTGCCTGCATCTTTATGCTAATGCCGCGTCCGATTATCAAACAACTGAGACGTCCACTTACAGAATCATAGGACAGTGGATTTCTATTGCTGTGCATATTTAAAAGCACCATGGGTGCATCATCAGTCACACCATCAGTCACACCATCAGTCACACCATCAGTCACACCATCAGTCACACCATAAGACACCCCATCAGTGACACCATCAGGCACATCATCAGTCACACCATCAATAGTTCCGGCAGCCCTATGGCAGGTGCAGTTTCTCCATCCTAGTATGGCCTCCTGTGTGAGTGGCTGTGCGTCTTTGGATGCAACCGCTTTCTGTGACATACCTGCAGCATGCCCGCATTGGCTTCGCCACCCCCCTGTTACTTCCCAGGAACGCCCACTAATATTCTCAGATTGTCCGTCCAATTCTGTGCTGCGTCTCTGTGTGCAGACAATCGGGATGCATTTACGGTGCAACTCGGACACATGAGCAGACTTGAAACATCGACCCATTTGCGTGCAACACTGTCACTGCATACGCCTCTGAATCAGGTCCAAAATTAGAGACTGAGATCTGATAGGGGCGTGTCCAAACCCAAATCTAAATTGCAGTGTATAAATAAAGCTGCCCAGCAATTGTGGGCTACATGCAAAAGCAGCCAGTACTTACCCTTCATGCAAAAACTATAAATGTATGTGCCCCCCTTGCTTTGTTCAAGATAAAAAGTTACTAGCTTTTTGTTGCTTTTCTACAAACTCAATATCAGCGCCATTGTAACAAATTGAGTTCTTACGTTAAAGATTTGGAAAAGAACTGATATTCATTGAAGCTTTATAGCCTATTTCTGTTTAGCATCGTCTGTATGAATTATAATGATTTCTTATAAGCAACTGATTTTAGCTCTGGTAATATTACTGCTCCACAAAAAAGCAGAACACAATTCATGTGGCAGGTTAATGTGGCAGTAACTGTAATCTCTGTTACTAATTAACATTACGAGTTTAAGCTTGCTAATATTTATTATAGTGAGCTAAAACTCTACCAAGCAGACCGATGCCCATAAGAATTATTCAGTGTGGGGAAGTTACCTTTGTGCAGAATTTATAAATAAAAATAATGAATACAGAAACTATAAAATGCAACGTTTGTATCCTCATACAATGATAGTAACTGCAGAACTATAAAGTATAAACTCATTCTATCTGTATCAGAACCTAATTATCTGTAGAAATCTGTGCAATATAATAGATCAACACAAGAGTTATGATATTTCATGATTAATATTACACTTAATAGGTGGTCACATTGGTTATAAGGAGGAACCCATTATCATTCGAAAGAAATAGAAGATGGATCTGTCCCTTACCTCCTCCTCTTACATTTTAGATCACTATATTTTTATATATATATTGCTAGTGGATTGTTTTTGTCCACTGCTACAGGTTAATTTAGTTTTTCTTTTGTTTCACTATTGACTACTTTGTGATTGCTAGCAGTAGCAATCCTATGAGTTTAATATGAAGGTATCTGCCATAGTGTCAAGAATGAATGGTAACAACCATAGGCGTAACTACCATAAGTGCAAGGGGTGCAGCTGCTATGGTGCCCAGAGCTGAGGGAGCCCATCTTCCTTGTCAAAGTTACATGTGTTATATACACATGTATCCTGGGCAGACCACCCCCCAGGGGTGGTCCCAGCACACACGCTGCAACCCAGCCTCCCAGCGGCTCACCCATCCACACCTCTGGCTCTGCACCACCAGCGGCACGACCAAGAGCCAACTTCAGCTGCATACTCCGGTCGCTGACCTCCACAGACCAATCAGAACAGCCGTGCACCTGCAGCACACCAGCAACACGCTGATCCAGCTCACCAACAAACCTGCAGCTTCCAACCTATCTGCAACGGCTGCAACATCGACCTACATCACCATAACAAAAAACCTACCAGTAGGTAAGTACTGCCAAGACTCACACCAACACGCGGGACGCCGCACAGGTGTTCCAACCCACTCTGCATATCCCCCCACCCCGCGAGACTTCCTAGACTGTCGACCATAGGTCCAGCAGGGGTGACGTGCAAGGTCACTGAACCGCACGGGAAGGAGCCCCCTAAAAGGGTCCACCTACCTCCCCAGTCTCATCACCACTCATCACTGAACCCCACCCACCTGCCCGGGATCTTAACAGAGCAGCATTGTGACTACTCAATAAAAGATTTTGCCCAAAATTACTGTGTCTCGCTGGCCTCATTTTGATCCTATTCAATTCCCCTTTTCACATTACTCCAAACTACACTCCATACCCAATCACACCCTCCTCATTCTAATTAACACCACTCACAAACACACACAAGTCATCACCATCACCACTACTAGCAGGAAGAGCGCACCTTACCCTCCCTACCCCCATACGTTTTCAGTGCTAAAGAGGTTATGTCACCCTTTCTGTATTTTACAAACCGGTCATCTAAGATTACTGCTGTTTGTCACTGCATCGCTCTTGACATTTTTAGATGGTGAAAGCGATGTGGTCCCGATTGCCGGCAACGGGGACCCAGCAGTAACCTTTCCGACTTCAGCAAAGCCTTCCAGGCATTGCCAGGTCCCCGCGGGGATAATCAGTCATGGGCTGATAGGCTGCAAATAGGTGAGCGGAGGAACCCGCTGACAAGGAGGACGTCGCTGGACATCGCTGGTGAGGTAATGATTAATACCAGTGGCATATTTGTTTGTATCACTGTGATGCCGCTGGTATTTAGGATCACTGTTAAATGGGGCCCTGGATTCCAAAGGCAAAAAGGCTCAACAGCAAGATACAAAAGCACAGAAATTAAACTATTCTCTCATCTGCTCATGAGATTTTCTGTGTTTAGCGGGGGGTGATGTACTAAGCCCTGAAAAGTGATAAAATGGAAAGTGCTAAAGTACCAACCAATCATCTCCTAACTGCCATTTTTCAAAATGACAGTTAGGAGCTGATTGGTTGTCACTTTTCTTAGCACATCTCCCCAAGCAAGTTCACAGCAACAAAAGGTGAAGTTCAATTCAGACACCTTAGCAATTGCGGGGTAGTCCCAAACAGCAGGCATACGCACACTGATGCAATCCAAAGACTCCCTGAACGCAGAGTTGTTTGGTAAGCAATATATTACACCACACCTAACATTACCAGGCCTGCCAAGAGCCGCAAAACGCTTTGCAGACTTGCGGCGCTGTAAAATGTTTTGCGGCTCTTAGCGAGCCTGGTAATGTTAGGTGTGGTGTAATATATTGCTTACCAATCAACTCTGCGTTCAGAGTTCCCTTTAACACTTCCAAAGTGTTGCAATATAGATACAGGCAATAAGATTGAGCTAAAAGTAAGATTTATTTACAGATAACAATTCAGCAGAATAACAATTGCCACACCGGACATATGATTCAACTATTTCAGAAGACAACTCGTCACACACACTGTGAGCAATAAAGAGGGGGAGGAATCAGGGCGGCTCCACTGCTGATGATGCGTACTCTTCTCAGAGTCCCCGGCAGCTTCCTGTGTACTCCAGATCCGGTAGCAATGGCTACGGCTCTCCTCACAGCCCACTCCGGTCCCGGCAGCGGCTTCCCTCAGCGTGCACCCTGTAAGTCCAGTCTCTCCCTCTCCTCAGGAAACTGTTTTTTTCCCAGCGGCCCCGGCGGGTGCTCCTTATGACAGCTGCAGTCGTGTGCGGGGCTCCTTCCAGCCGACCGCTTGCGTCGCTCTGCCCCTGCACTTCCTTGTCCCTTGTCCCTCTATGGAGACTGTTTTCCCCTATGCTGCGGATGGCAGTGTCCTGTCCCTCAGTGTCCATAGGGGGTCATTCAGACCCGCTCGCGAGAAAAGTTCGCTTGCTAGCGGGTCGATGTTGTGAGAATGCGCATGCGCACGACGGAGGGAGCTCCGTCGTGTGCATGCGCGAGACCTGGCGAGCGGCAAGAAATACGTCGCTCGGGGTCTCGCACCAAGGGGGGCGTGCTGTCGATGGTGACTGACAGCATGCCCCCTTTGGCGGGCGTGCTGGGGGCGTGGCGGCCAGACGGAGGCGTTCCCATGGGAACGCCTACCGTCTGAGTCCGGCCCCACTGACATCAGTAATGATGTCAGTGGGAGTGACTTTGGCTCTGATAGAGCCAAAATCACTCCTGGGCTTGCGGAAGCGAGACCCTACCGCAGGGTCTCGTCGCAAGCCCGATGGTCGCGATGGTCCTTGACCATCGCGACCATCATCATGGACGCTCGCATAAGCTGTGGGTGGTAACCCACAGCTATGCGAGCGTCCATGAGGACGCTCCAAAAACAGGTAGGAGGGCCCTGATTCAGAGCGAGCGCTCTGGTCAGAGCGTTCAGCTCTGAATCATGCCCAGGGCCGGATTACCAATGGGGCGGGTGGAGCTACAGCTCCAAGCCCACCCTTTAAAATAGGCCCACAACAACCCCTGCAGTGCAGACACTGTTGTGAAGATTTTTATTTTTTCCCTGTCACCGTCTCAAACATTAATCTCCCGGCCACCTGGGCAGAAGCATTAGGCATTCACACACAAACGTCCCCCCCCCCCTCTGTATGAAGCCCCATGAGCCGATCGAAGCTCCGCCCCCAAATCGGCTGAAGCTCCGCCCCCAAAACGCAATCGAAGCTCCGTTCCCAGATTTGTTCTAAATTGCACCTCCTGTCTGGGAGTGGGACCGGCAGTGAAGGTAGGAGGCTGCAGGGCAAAGTGCTATCTCTGCTCTCGCTGATTGGGACAGGCTTGTCCCGGCAGTGACATATTTGTGAGTGGACTCCTTGACACGCCTTTAACAGGGCTCTCTGAGTCTGAGGAAGGAA
Organism: Taudactylus pleione; assembly: GCA_031769625.1. Classification (NCBI taxonomy): domain Eukaryota; kingdom Metazoa; phylum Chordata; class Amphibia; order Anura; family Myobatrachidae; genus Taudactylus; species Taudactylus pleione. Next base: position 47,377,692 of record JAUIMM010000015.1, on the reverse strand, counting down.
GAGCCCGCACTAAGCCAAAGAGGAGCTGGGAGGATTACAGGAGGGAGCGGAACATATGTGCCCGAATATAAGAACAGCTCAAGGGACCCATAAAATGAGTGTGTGTGCAAGGAGGAGTGGGAGAAGGTGAGCAGAAACAGTGCCTGCTGGCTGGTATTTGTTCAGTCCTGGGGTTTCAGGGAGAAGTGGTACCTACTGGGGCAGAATCCAGTGAGTGCTTTTTATCTATGTAATTTTTAATTAAAATACTCTCCATTACAGCCTGATTCCTGCCTAAAGGGTACACTGGGCCTGATTCATACCTGCTCACTAGGCTGCGTTCGCACGCAGCTGGCCGATTTTTGCCGTTTTTGGGTGGTGACGGGGTAGGTCAATGAAATGCTGGTGTGGATGTGCGAACAAAGGCGTGCCAGTGCATTCTAATGGCGTTTCAGGGACGTGAATAATTAAGACGCAGTGTCATAGTACACGTCACCTGGCTGTTTCACACTGCAGCGATTGCAGTGCTTGAGGTAGGATAGGGGCAACCACAAGTTCTGCGTGCGGGTGGGATGGTACTCGATGTTACTGATAAATGCATACACTTCCTGGAGATGACGTGTGTAACGAAGGGAAAGTGAGTGTCTTACATACAGTCAGCGATCGCATGCTAAGACATAGTGGGCATAATAATGTCTTACCATGCGATCGCAGGTTTTGCATACTTTAGCTGCTGACGGCTGCGTGCGAACGCATCTTGCGAGCGGGACTGAATTGGGCCCACTATGCGATATGTCATTCAGCGAACTACATATTTCATAGTGCATACGTGGGTGTGTACAAACGATATGTCTGTGAATTACATTGTTCACAGACATATCAGGTCAGACCTGCAGCACAGCCAAAGGTACATCTACTTTTGTGTACAGCTAACCCACCGACCACCCATACACTGGATTCAGGAACCGCCAACACTGGCATCACAATTAGATGGGCAAATTTAAATGCCTGTCCAGTTGTGATATCTTTCCAGACATCGATTTACTCATTGATAAGTGCGTATCACTTATAAAATCGGCCACTTGGTCAGCGGGACTACCGGTAGGCCGCTGGGTTGCTTAAGTATGTACAGTACTCATCTTAATGTATCTTATTTGATGTATATGTGGCCTACTATTAGCTAAAATGATAGCCACACACTCTTTTATGGTGGTCATGCCCACTGTAGTGGCTTGACGTGGAAACTCCCCTCTAGAAATCCTGCGTTTGTCCCTGTAATGATAGATCTGCCCGCAGCTTGTTGTTCGATTTATCCCACTGCAGGAGCCATGGTGTGTAGCTGTGTATGGCAGTCACTTGGATGCTTGGTGCATTATATGGTGTGACCTGATGTTCTCTATATTAAACAGCAGTCACTGCGATACTGTTTTATATGGCAGTCACTGTAATGCACTCTATTGTATTGTGGTCACTGCGATTTTCTTTATATTATATTATATGGCAGCCACTGCAATGCTCTCTGTATTGAATGACGTTTACCAAGATGCTTTCTGTATTATACGACGGTGACTGCATTACATGGTGGTCACTGCAATGTATAATGGTTACTGCAATGCTCTCTGTATTATGTGGTGATCACAGCGATGCTCTCTACATTATCTGGTGGTCAAAGTAATGTTCTCTGTATGATATGACAGTCACTGCGATACTCTATGTATTATATGGTGGTCACTGCGATGCTCTCTGTGTTATATGCCAGTCATTGTAAAATACTCTCTGCAGTATATGGCAGTAACTGTAATGTTCTCTGCATAATATTGTGGTCACTGTGGTGCTCTCTGCATTATGTGGCAGTCACTGCGATGTTCTCTTCATTATATGGCGGTCACTGTAATGCTCTGTGATGTATAGGCAGCAATACTTAGCCGTTGTGTTTTGCAATAGTTGAGCCTCCATGCTCCATTTGAATTGGGTAGATACCCCAGAATACATGCAGCAGGCGCTGGTAACCTAAATAACGGTACTAAAAATGTGATTTTACATTTTAGTTTTGACAGTGCTGTCAACTCTGTTATCTAGCCAAAGGTGTGTACTATCTATCTTAGCTTCACCCCTGCATGTATGTATACACATACAAAAAAATATTCGCTACACAAAAAACCCTTAAACTTTTTCTTGTTGCAACTTGAAGGTAGGCACTAAACATGCCCTCCATGGAGTTAGCCACACCTACTGCACATGCCACACTACCTGTGTAGACCACACCCACACCACACAGGTCACGCCCCCACATCACTAGTGACACCGCCACAGCGATTATCACACCCCCATCAGCATCATACAATAGGCCCTTCATAAATTTCAGCTCCAGGCCCATGTGGACATTAATCTGGCACTGATCATGCCCATAGTCCAGTGAGGGCAGCCCACTCCAAGTTTCCCTCTGTGAGGTGTCAACATACAGTATATAAACTGGCAGCTTCTTTAACCTTAATATCTATGTAAATACAATAATTGCCATTCACTTAAACATAAATATTCACTTTACTATGTACATATATGAAATTATATATAACAAGAAGAGCGGCTGGATTCAATGACATTTTCCTCCTATTAACTAGTCTCACTGGGGTGCCACAGAGGCAGCTCAGGTACACTCCAAGGTCTGGTAACAAGTTTCCAGGTATTAGTTGGCAAAGACAGGGGCAGGTGAGATTCAATCAGAGGTCTGGTAACAAGTATCCAAGTATTAGTGGGCAAAGACAGAGGCAGCTCAGGTACACTCCAAGGTCTGCTAACAAGTATCCAAGTATAGGCACAGGAGTCAAATGTCTGTGAGAAGAATAATCACCCAACAATTACTATTAGGTGAGGCACTCTTAAGTACCTTCAAACAACCTGCTCTTTTACGCCAGTATAAGCTCACCCACTGCGCAGGCCTTCCGCTCTCTGCATTCCAGCAGCCTGAAACAATGATGCCTCTGCTCAGGTGCCAATCTCCAGACGTCAGAGCCGCTCAGGCGGACAAAGCTGACAGTGCAGGATCCGAGAACAGCAGCCTGCTCACAAAGAGCAGCCCGCTGACAGGGAGAATCATATTTATTGACATATTGAAAAATGAGGGCGATTCCTAGAATATGATGTGAACTTATGAAATTCAACCCAACACGTATAACACTGTCCTACACGGGCTCAAGTAGGTACGCTACAGACAAGAGAACTTAGTGCACGCATGCGCACAGATCCCTACGGAGTAGGCGGAGGGATCCCAATGGATCTCTTTTCACACTCTTGTTGAATCGTGCAACTGAACCTTTAGTACATTCCTGCCTATAAACCTCTAAGATTCACCTGCCTAGAACCTCTAAGACAAAACCTGCCTATACCTCCTAAAACCATAAGGTGTCGCTAATTAGTGCTGTGTTTTAAATATACCATTAATAAGACTCTAAGACAGTGGAATAGCGGTCCAACGCGCTAAAGATTATTATTCAGGTAAAAGTACAGATGTTACCACGCTATGATCTAACAATGAGCGCAAACTAAATTGTACAAACATTAGGTCATAAGGTACAGTCAATACATAAGCGGGCGCTCTGGGACCAGATACCGGCATCAGTAATGAAACCTTCATCGAAACAGCATAACAGGACCACCGCAGACTGGCATCTCGTTTCAGAGCACTCACATATATACCCGTACTGGGATAAGCAATACGATAGAATACGTTGGCAGGTTGTCATTGGTTCCTCTTCTTGCTTCTTCCGTTACGGTACAATTCATAGGTCAGTGCAAAGACTCAAACCAGCCTGATTGTGTCCACTTTCCCACTGCATAATAAATCTAGTCTAAACTATGGCATACAACATTTCAAGAAGTTATTCTCTCTATCATTCATATTTCATAGCCGCATGTTCTGATCTCCTCACCGATGCCACCGGTACGCTGTGGGAAAAGAGTAGATCAGTACGGCACCAATCACGGTCCATTTGCCATTTACTAAACCATAGTTACAGAAAACATTCATTTCTTCATATGCTGACATTGCGATTAAACCAAATAATAATCATTCCTTTCGTGCTGCGGGACCATTGCTTTTAAATGTGTATGGGGGGAGAAATGACATTAAATTGTGTTGTGCGTTTGAGGGTCTGTGGGGCACTTAGCGACCAGCACTAAGTTGGAAAGGCTTCTGTGTATGTGTGTGAGCATGCCAGTATGGGTTTGGAAAAGATCACTAAAAAGCTGGCTGTGCGTCTAAATAGCTATTTTGCGTTGTCCTATGTTTAACATGAAGTGCAGGGAAAACACCACTAATTTGCTACTTTTTGCTACATCGCGTATGTGTTAATGTGAATGCAGGGGAAAACACCACTACTTTGCTACTGCTCAAATATGTTTGTGGTGATTTTAATGTGTTGCAAAGTTATTTTATGTCTGCTAAACACCGTCGGTAGGTGTTTGGGGAAGATTGTGAAAAAGCTGTTCGTGCTACTTTTTAGCAACTTTGCTACTTTTCAAATATAAGTCTGTGATGATTTTAATGTGTTGGAAAGTTATTTTATGTCTGCTAAACACCGTCGGTAGGCGTTTGGGGAAGATTGTGAAAAAGCTGTTCGTGCTACTTTTTAGCAACTTTGCGTTGTGAGTAGCAAAATTGCTACTTTTAGCAATTTTGCACTGTGGATTGTGTACTATGTATTTTTGACAAAATGGCGCTTGTGTAAGCTTTCTTTTCTAAAATGGAGTCTTGCTGCCATTCACAAGATGGTGTCTTGAGGCCAGTCGCAAAATGGTGTCATCGCGATTAAATTTTAAACTGAACTTGTCTCAGCCAATTATTCAGCTTCGACAGTCCACCCTTTGATAGCAAACAACATGCTATCACAATCTGCTATTAGTATTTAATTTAGGCTTACATTTATATATTATTTAGTGCTATTATGGGATGGCACAAGGTGGTTCTTAATCCATCAATAATGTGTCTCTGGGTGGGGACATAAAACTACTATTATACGCACACCGCGGATCTTGGGAGATCATGTGACAGGTGTGGGAATGCACCAGTCTTATAACAGCAGTCTTGAAGGGGAATTTGAGACTTTACATTTTCTGGGTGTTCTATAAATAACATTTCAATAATATCCTCTATGCATGTCTAAATATTACACATTTAAATGATGGTACTTCCTAGCTCAGGGTTGTAATGCAGTTCTGTATCTACCTCGGTATACATATTATCATTTCTAACCACCATCACAGTTTCATTCCTTCGTTTCACTCTGTTTTTACATTTTCCACACTTCAACACAATAGGAATACACCGGACGCATATGCCAATTACTATGATGACAATCAGTATAAGGATCAAGAATTTGCCTATGCTGGCGATCACTTCCTGGACCCATTCCCCTAGACCTGAGAACCATTTCACTGGGTTCAGCCATGAAACCCATCCTTCTATCTTCTCCCTTACTTCAGCCACTGAAGCGTTATGGTTCTTGCGAAATTCCCACTTTAGCTGCAGAATTTCATCCATCTTCTGGTCTATCGCTGGTATCATTGGTGACATAGGTGCAACATTTTATTCCAAATTGAGTGGCCAATGTTATGCAATACCCTCCAGTAACAGCTGTTAAATAATTCAACACTAGCCTGTGTTGCACCAGTTCTTTCTTGTACACTTGCAATTCTCTCCCTGTGTACCTGAATGTGTCATCGTACATCTTGGTGATATTATCTATTAATTTAGCAAGTTCTTGGATATATCTAAAATTTAATGTACCCCTCGCAATTCTGGTGGGATCCAGGGCGACTAAAACTTGGAAGCCAGTTGTCTCACTGATTAACTGAGCGGCTTTATGCATATCACCAGGTATCATATTTCTCTTGCCTCTGTGTTCATATTGAGTGTGAAGATATGGTGACGGTGTGTTTTTATGTATACTCAGCATTTCAACATGTGTGAGGGTCATAACTTCTGGGACTACTCTTCCCAGGTAACACAAACCATCGGAACTCGGGGAGAGCCATTTATACGCTTTTCTTCCACATACATTATCAGGGAGAACATAAGGAATGGTATGCATCATTATCATTAAACACATTTCTCTTGCAAACAATCCTATCTTAGGCTCTTCCATCTGGTATATGCAAGTTTCTGGTTGTATTATTTTAGCACAATAACCATCTGGTACTTTACCAATCATTTCTTTGGTGGAACTCAATGTATACCGGTACCTAAAATGTTTCCCACTGGATTTAATTGAGCGTAGCAGATCATAGTTTATGGACTCATTATCAGCTCTTTGTGAGAAGGTCATCGTCTGATTATTCTCCGTCACTTCCCAACCTCCGGGTTTATTGGGGTTGGTTATGTTTAAACACAAAAGTGATTTATCTACTTGAAATTGATAGAGTTTGAAATGAGGCGGTTTGGATGAGAGGAATTTTCCATCCAATGTTTTCCCCTTTTGTAATTCTAAAATTTCCGTGATATTCAGCGGAAATGGCACCTACCCTACATTATGCTGTCCCTGTGGCACATGTGAACACACCCAGCAATCGGTTTGATTTAACACTTTGCCTACCATGCTGTGATAATCCTCTAAAGGATACCCTCCCCAGTACGGATTATATTTTGGTTGGCACCGTTGGATACAGTTCTCATCAACTAGGGACCCACAAAGCTCACAAATACAGGAATCCTCAGATGATAACCCTCCACACCTTCCCCGAGTATCCGGAATGATAGCTCTTTTAACAATAACAGTACTAAGATTGGAAAGACACTCCCCTGATTGGCATTGCACTCCTCCTTTCTCCACTCCATCGGCACTGTCATCAGCTCCCGTTTCCTCAATCGGTCCCCCATCACAGACACTGGATATCCCTGGACTGACCAGAATGGTGAACACTCTAAAAGAGAATATGAAAATGAACACAGCAGGCCTGTCCATTTTAACAACAAGTCCTGCAAAATTTCTCTCGGTTCAAGTATCTCACTACGACCTTTTCAATCCTCCCGAAACAAGCTCGCGAGTGACAGGTCCACACTATCAGCCTTGTCTCCGACTTGTTTCTCCACCGGTTGATTGACCTTTTTGCAGTGAGTCGAATGGACCCAGGTATCTCTCTCGGCCACCTTCAAAGATGTAGTACTCGTCAGCAGCACCTGGTATGGACCTTCCCACCGGTCTGTCAAACAACCTGAACGCAAGAAATTTCTGATCATTACATATTCTCCTGGTTCAACATCATGACAGTTAGTTTCAGGCATATCATTAGACAACAATTTCAGTTTCTACTGCTGTTGCTTTAACTGCCTACTCATTGATATAAGATACTTTACAGTTACCTCGTTGTTACCCTTTAGATCTTCCTGTGGACTTATAATCAAATGAGGTTGTCTACCAAACAATATTTCAAATGGGGACAGATTCAGAGGAGGTCTAGGAGTGGTCCTTATGATATGTAGGACCAAGGGTAATGCTTCTGGCCATCCTAGTCCAGTCTCTGCCATGATTTTACTTAGCTTATTTTTAATAGTCCCGTTCATCCTCTCTACCTTGGCACTGGCTTGCAGTCGGTAGGGGGTGTGAAGTCGGCTATTAATACCCATCAGCTTACACATATTTTGGAAAACATCACCTGTGAAATGGGTACCCCTATCACTCTCGATGATTCTAGGGATACCATACCTGCATACAAATTCCTGAACTATTTTCTTGGCAGTAAATGCAGCAGTATTAGTGGCCGCTGGGTAGGCCTCAACCCAGTTAGAAAATACGTCTGTGCACACTAATACATACTTAAGGTTCCTGCAGGGTGGTAATTGGATGAAATCAATTTGTATCACCTGGAAAGGTCCATCAGTCAGTGGAATGTGGAACGGTTCGGTAGGGATCCCTTTCCCTATGTTCTTTCTCAAGCAGGTCAGACAGGACATTGCTATCTTCTCTTCTTGTGAAGAAAAACCTGGTGCGCACCAGTATGCCCTCACCAACTTGCACATACCCTGTTTACCCAGGTGAGTCAGACCGTGTGCTGCCTCAGCCATGTTGGGGTAATATGCCTTGGGGGCTACTGGTTTACCATGTCCATCCCTCCAGAGCCCAGAGGACTCTTGCCCACACCCCTTGGACTTCCAAATGGATTTTTCCTGAATTGAACACAAATTTTGCATCTCAATTAATTTTAGCATGTCAACGGTTTGGAATGACATAATTGTTTCAGTTGGAGAAAACATTTTTAATCCTGCTGCCCATTTTGCAGCTTCATCGGCTCTGTTGTTGCCCAGTGACACCGGGTCATCCTCACATGTGTGGGCTTTACATTTAATTACTGCCACTGCCTTGGGCAGTTGGATTGCTTCTAAGAGATGTTTTATGTGTCGGGAGTGTGCAACTGGTGTGCCTGCTGCTGTCATAAAATTTCTCAGACGCCATAGAGCCCCAAAATCATGCACTACCCCGAACGCGTACCTCGAATCACTGTAAATGTTAGCAGATTTGCCTGCTGCCAGTTCACATGCTCTAGTCAGTGCTACTAACTCTGCCACCTGGGCCGAGTGAGGAGGACCGAGAGGTTTAGCTTCCATAATCTCTGTGTCATTTACAACAGCATAACCTGTACATAACTCACCTGTGTCTGTTTGTCTATGACAAATCCCCTCCGTATAAAAAGTTACATCCACATTCTCTAAAGGTGTGTCATGTATGTCAGGTCTAGCAGTAACGGTCTGATTCAGATATGTCATACAATCGTGCGTATCATTATGTCTGCCGAACTCACCTCCCGCCAGCAACTCTTCTCCTTCCACCCTTTGTACATCATGTTGTACATATGGTAGGTATGTTGCTGGATTCAGCGTACTGCAACGTTTAACAGTAACATTTGCAGGAGTGATTAGGGCTAGTTCCCATTTGGTGAACCTAGCTGAGGAGACGTGTCTGGTTTGAGCTGAGTTCAACAGAGCAGATACAGCATGGGGAGTGTAGACAATCATATCATGGCCCAATACTACGTCCTCACTTTTACTCACCAATAGAGCGGTAGCTGCTACACTTCTCAAACAAGTGGGGAGTGATCTTGCTACCGTGTCCAATTGGGCACTGTAGTATGCTACGGGCCTACTGGCATCACCATGTTTTTGTGTAAGGACACCTGCAGCACAACCATCGGCTTCCGTACAATACAAATCAAAAGGTTTTTCATAATCAGGTATTCCCAATGCAGGAGCTCTTGTCAGACTATCCTTAAGATTAAGAAAAGCCTGTTCTGATTCCTCTGTGTGTATGACACGATCGGGCTTTGAGGAAGAGACTAATTCCTGTAACGGTAAGGCCAAAATAGAAAAACCTGGGATCCACATTCGGCACTATCCACACATTCCTAAGAAGGTACGAATTTGCTGTTGATTCTGCGGCAGTGTCATGTTTTGTATGGCTTGTATTCTATCTGTTGTAAGGTGTCGTAACCATTGGGTTAGGCAGTGTCCCAAATATTTTACTCTGGATTGGCACGGCTGTAGTTTGTCCTTAGCCACCTTGTGTCCTGTTTGTGAGAGATGAAGTAATAAAAGTTTAGTATCATTCAAACATGACATAAACGAGTCAGAACATAGCAATAAATCGTCCACATATTGAATTAGAACAGATCCATTGGCAGGTTGAAAAGATTGTAAACAGTCGTGCAATACCTGGGAGAAGATACTGGGGCTGTCTATGAAACCTTGGGGTAATCGTGTCCATGTGTATTGTAAACATCTGTATGTAAATGCGAATAGATACTGACAGTCAGGATGGAGAGGCACAGAGAAGAAAGCAGAACAGAGGTCAATGACAGTGAAATGGGTTGCATTTGGTGGGATCTGCATCAAAATGACAGCTGGATTTGGCACTACGGGGAATTGGCTCTCTACTACCTTATTAACACCTCTAAGGTCTTGTACCAGCCTATAGCCCCTCCCACAACTCTTCTTCACTGGAAAGATGGGACTGTTGGCTACACTAGCTGTACGGACTAAAATTCCTTGTTGTAACAATCGCTCAATTATTGGAAACACCCCTAATTCTACCTCCTGTTTTAGTGGGTACTGGGGAATTTTTGGAGCTTGCCTACCGTTTTTTAAGTTTACCATTACAGGGCTTACATTTGCCATTAATCCAGTGTCCTGTCCATCCTTAGTCCAAAGGGAATCTGGAATTAGGGACAACATTTCGTCTACTTGTGATGGGGTTTCATTTACAACTGTAGAGTGATACATTATCCTTTGAGGAGTGTCTAACATATCCTGCACCTCGTATACCATTCTCTCTGGGATATCTAAATATACCCAATCAGGGGTGCAATATATAACACATCCCATCTTACATAACAAGTCTCTGCCCAGTAGGTTAGTAGGAGCCGCAGCAGCCAGAAGGAACGAATGTCTGATATGCAACGGCCCAATAGTAACCTCTGTGGACTTTGTTAAAGGATAACGTTCCACTTTACCTGTTACACCCATTGTTGGTACTGTCTCATTGGTCACCTGTAAATTAACGGGAGATTTCATCACTGACCTGGTCGCCCCTGTGTCTACAAGAAAAGGATATTCAGTACCAGCTACATCAACCATCATGACCGGTTCTTCCCTAGTACTTCCCGTTAACCTGACTATCTGTAGACTACAGGTATGACCTGACCCCTAGCGTTGGCTACCGTTCTCCAATAAAGCATTTACGGCTACAATTGGAGCTGGTGCCTGTTGAACATTTGCTGGCCTTTGTGCATATCCTTTAAGGGGATATCTAAATTTTCCCTGATGTGGGATCCCTACTCCTTTTAGTGTGCAGTTTCTACTTAAGTGTCCTGTTTGTTTACAGTTAAAGCATGTTCGTGTTTCGGGTGAAGACATGTTGTGTTGTGAGGTTTGCGCAGAGGGTAAAGGTGGTGGATATGGGTAAGGATAGGGAGGGTAAGGGTATTGTGGGGGATAAGAAGTTGGTGGATAGCCTGGGACCTGCGGTTGCATCTGGTTAGTGGGATAGAGTTGCGTTTGTTGTTGAGTGGGGTTAGTGAGAGTGGGTGTGTGTGCAAGTGCAAGCGTGTCTGTTGGCTGTGATGTTACCGTCATTCCCTCCAGAGCTTGTATACTGACAGCTATCAGTTTCTCGCTCTGGGCTTCTCTCTTTTTGGAGATGTTCTTATAATGTTCAATGGCGGTTTCTATGAGGGTATCTATTGTAAGTCCCCGCCAGCCAGGCTGTGAGGTCTGTACCCGAGTTTTCAAACTCTCTTTCAGACCGTCCACAAGTACTGTGACTATCATTACCCGGTGGTGAGTGCTATCTTTAATATCCTCTATCCCAGTGTACTGGGTGATAGCCTGCAGAGCCCGATCGCAGTAATCTTCTGCAGTCTCACTCTCTTTCTGTTTAATTGTGAAAATTTTGTTCCAGTTAACTACTACTGGAAAATATATACCCAATTGAGTTACTTTGCGGGAAATGTTACCTTGGTTTACTTGATCTGTTAAGGGGACGTCACCATCCAATATACAATCTGTGATAAATTTTGTCACGTCGGTATTGCGTGGCAGACAGGTCCTTAACACCACACGCCAATCTTTATTAGTGGGCTCATGTGAACTACCCAAATTTCTCAAAAATCTTTGACATTTGGCTAATTCCTTTTTGGGATCGGGGAAATCATTTATGACGGAATTTAGTTCTGCTCTTGTCCAAGGACAATGCATTACTACTTCCCTCGTGGGCACTATACCGTTTGCCTCTGCATTTCCATTTGGAACAGTTATTGTCCGAATGGGATGCAGACCGGTAGCGCTGCTACCTTTGACCTGGTTACCTGGCTGGGGGTTTAATCTGCTGCTGCTACGTATGGTATTAACAACTTCCTCTATGGGTGCAGAGTGTGTTAACACTTCCCTTGCTGTTACCGATGGAGATGGCGGCACCACCCGTGATTGGTGATGCAGCATCTATCATTTGTACAGCATGGGAAATGGCAGACATTACAATAGGCTCATCATCCACATCATAAACATTTTCTTTAAGGTTGCTTAAGAGAGGGTACAATTTGTTTGTTACATTTTTACGGGTTTTTTTTTCATTGACTGCACCTACACCCCCATTCGCATAGGGTGGTGGTGGTGCGCGTGAACCATCTGTACTACCTTCTGTGATGCTACCTTGCAGTGCGTGCACGCTATCAAGCGATGCGTCTGCGGCGCTATTTAGCATCACCGGCGCATTGCCCGAGACTGTGCCCGCGACGCCTGCTTGCGTCGCGGGTACCTCCTTCAGCCACATTTCCCCCTCGTGCTGCCACAGTTTTAAACATTCAAAATATTTAATCTTTTTCTCTCGGGATCGCATCAAACTGATGTGATCCCGGACATTATCTAACACATTTTTATCAAAACTACCAATTCTGGGAAATGGTCTGACACTCTTCCTCGTCATATTAAACCATAAATCACAATACCTTATTGCATAAGTACCGTATTTGGTATGCATGATACGACGGGCCGATCCGATCGGCGCCTCCATTAGCAGCACATCATTGCCTAACATTTCTACTGTTTGCATGGCTCCCATTCTGGGACAACTCCTATGCTTTCCAATAAAAATTTAAACCGGTGAAAGACAATCAAGATACTTTCACTTACCTGCGGACGATTTAAGTCGGCGGCGCCCACACACCTGGATAAGATTTAGTAAGGCAACTTCCACACCTGGATAAGATTTGAAAAAGGCAACTTCCAAGCCTATGAGAGTTTATATGTCGGCCACTCTCACGCACATCTATACAACAAAAGACAACATGTACACCTGCTACTGTGTATAGAACGGTAAAGCTGCTTACCGAGCGACTAGGCTAACCCTTGCACCTAGCCCTTAAGGATCATACGATACCCTTAACTTTGTTCAACAAATATTCACTGTTACACACTTTTTTCCTGCGCAGAAAAATACACATTTAACCCAGATATTGGTAATAGAAAAAAAAATGTAAACCTCAATGGCTTTGTTCAAACACGTGGCAGCACAACCAGAAGTACGTGTACACAATTGTGCGACTAGTCACATACTCAGTGATGCGACCAGACCCACGTGTTATTACCTTAACGCTATTATGCTACTCCCTCTAAACTTTTATCAACGAGAGAAAACAACTTTTCTCTCCTTGACCCTGGATTCTGATCAGCGCTTCCTCTACACAATAACCGGCAGTACGCTCTCAGTAACACTGTGGTAATGAAAGACTAATGCATCTCTCAAAAGGCGCCTCCACCCTTTTGCTGAGAGGGAACTGACCGAGTGTTACCGTGTATCAGATAACGTGATAAACCTACGAGCCCCCAACTGTTGAATCGTGCAACTGAACCTTTAGTACATTCCTGCCTATAAACCTCTAAGATTCACCTGCCTAGAACCTCTAAGACAAAACCTGCCTATACCTCCTAAAACCATAAGGTGTCGCTAATTAGCGCTGTGTTTTAAATATACCATTAATAAGACTCTAAGACAGTGGAATAGCGGTCCAACGCGCTAAAGATTATTATTCTGGTAAAAGTACAGATGTTACCATGCTATGATCTAACAATGAGCGCAAACTAAATTGTACAAACATTAGGTCATAAGGTACAGTCAATACATATGTGGGCGCTCTGGGACCAGATACCGGCATCAGTAATGAAACCTTCGTCGAAACAGCATAACAGGACCACTGCAGACTGGCATCTCGTTTCAGAGCACTCACATATATACCCATACTGGGATAAGCAATACAATAGAATACGTTGGCAGGTTGTCATTGGTTCCTCTTCTTGCTTCTTCCGTTACGGTACAATTCATAGGTCAGTGCAAAGACTCAAACCAGCCTCTAACAGCCTGATTGTGTCCACTTTCCCGCTGCATAATAAATCTAGTCTAAACTATGGCATACAACATTTCAAGAAGTTATTCTCTCTATCATTCATATTTCATAGCTGCATGTTCTGATCTCCTCACCGATGCCACCGGAACGCTGTGGGAAAAGAGTAGATCAGTACGGCACCAATCACGGTCCATTTGCCATTTACTAAACCATAGTTACAGAAAACATTCATTTCTTCATATGCTGACATTGCGATTAAACCAAATAATAATCATTCCTTTCGTGCTGCGGGACCATTGCTTTTAAATGTGTATGCGGGGAGAAATGACATTAAATTGTGTTGTGCGTTTGAGGGTCTGTGGGGCACTTAGCAACCAGCACTAAGTTGGAAAGGCTTCTGTGTATGTGTGTGAGCATGCCAGTATGGGTTTGGGAAAGATCACTAAAAAGCTGGCTGTGCGTCTAAATAGCTATTTTGCATTGTCCTATGTTTAACATGAAGTGCAGGGAAAACACCACTAATTTGCTACTTTTTGCTACATCGCATATGTGTTAATGTGAATGGAGGGGAAAACACCACTACTTTGCTACTGCTCAAATATGTTTGTGGTGATTTTAATGTGTTGCAAAGTTATTTTATGTCTGCTAAACACCGTCGGTAGGTGTTTGGGGAAGATTGTGAAAAAGCTGTTCGTGCTACTTTTTAGCAACTTTGCTACTTTTCAAATATAAGTCTGTGATGATTTTAATGTGTTGGAAAGTTATTTTATGTCTGCTAAACACCGTCGGTAGGTGTTTGGGGAAGATTGTGAAAAAGCTGTTCGTGCTACTTTTTAGCAACTTTGCGTTGTGAGTAGCAAAATTGCTACTTTTAGCAATTTTGCACTGTGGATTGTGTACTATGTATTTTTGACAAAATGGCGCTTGTGTAAGCTTTCTTTTCTAAAATGGAGTCTTGCTGCCATTCACAAGATGGTGTCTTGAGGCCAGTCGCAAAATGGCATCGTCGCGATTAAATTTTAAACTGAACTTGTCTCAGCCAATTATTCAGCTTCGACACTCTGGACCTTGTTTCACTAGGAAGATGGATGGCGTTAGTTCCCACAATCAAGTTGCAAAAACTCTGAATGAATGTAATCCACATTGAGTCTCCAATGACCAATGGGTTACTCAAAACATGCAGAAACTACTGTTCCATATGTATAACAGGCCCATTCACCTTAATGAATAGGCCCCTATGCGTAAAAGCATCTTTCACATATTCCGCATTCTCCAGACACACATATTTACTGTAGGAGCTGCATCTCTATGGCAGTTACTAGTTTAGAAAACCTTGTCCACAAATAAAAAAACAAACAACAAATAAACAAAAAAAAAGACTTTTTTCTATTCATCTAACATTAACCATTATCATATAATTCCCAGCCTCTGATATACGTCTATGAGACCTTCCAAAGTCCTCCATAAGTATGGTTATTAGGATAAGGCTACAAAAGCAATTATTGTCCTCATGGGCATAACTACCATAGGTGCAAGGTGATCGGTATGAAGTACCACTGGACGCCGGAAGACTGGCAGCAATGAAGATCCCGACAGCTAAAAAGGTAAGTATAACTAACCCTACTGCCCCCCTAACCCTAAACCTCCTTTAGGGGTGCCTAACCCTAACCTCCCCCCCTAGTGCCTAACCCTAACCCCCCCAAAGTGCCTAAACCTAACACCCCCAGTCCCTGCAGCCTAAACCTAAGTCTCCTGGGGGGTGCCTAACCCTAGCCTCCATCCGAGGGTTCCTAACCCTAACCACCCCCTTCCCCTAGCCTCACTCTAACCCTCCTGAGGGGGCACCTAACCCTAAGTGCCCCCCTGGAACCCCTAACCTAACCCTCCCACCCGCGGCTGTCCGCGCCCGCCGCCCGGCTTACCTTCGTTCAGTATGCCGGGCGTCGGGCTCCCGGCGTACATATAATGACAGACGTTGGGATTTTGACGCCTGTCATTAGTACCCTGCCGGGATTTGACAGTCGGAAAGCTAGCGGTTGGCATTTCGACCGTCGGCTTCCGGACTGCATCCTGGTGCAAGGGGTGCAGCTGCTATGGGACCCAGAGCTGAGTTATATGTGTAATATACATTTTTCACCATTGGGTGGTACATAGGGGCCCTTACAAACTTTTGCTATGGGGCCTTCAAATACCTAGTTACGCCCCTGATTGTCCTGTTACCAGAGTCACTGTATATGATTGCATGAGATTTTTTTCTCTTCCAGGTCTTTCATGCTATTGCCTCAATTATCAATAAAAATTTTTTAATGTGTCTTTAATTGTATTTCTAATGGAAGAAAGTCAGGTTGTTCCCATTATGTGAGTGGATGTTCTTAGTCTCCTGCACGGCTACAACATCACTAAATGTATTAAAATTTTAATATAGATTATGGGGCCTTTTTATCAATGAGTTTTTATCAAATAATAAACCTTGTTGCGTATGATAAATGGTTCTTCAGCTTATCAGCTCCCAACTGACATAGATGACAGTTAGGATCCGATTGGCTGGAGCACCATTAGCATATGCAACGAGTGATAAATCCCATTTATAAATGGGCCCCTATAATTTATGTATTTTTGATGTTAATAATCAATAGATTGAAGATTTTTCCTTAAATGCCTATTTATCTCCATACTGTAGGTAGTATATGTAGATTGTTGAAATATCCATTTCAGATTATTTGCAATAGAATATATCCTTTTATTGTGCATGGAAATGCAAAATTTTTTTACCTCAACAGAATACATTTGCAGCTAAAGGAATAAAATAGTTTTTTAAGGTAAAATCCTCAGAGGTCTATTTACTAAGCAGTGTTAGGAGACAGAGTGAAAAGTGATAAGGTGCCAGCCAATCAGCTCCCAACTGTCATTTTTCAAACGCAGCCTGTGAGATGGCAGTTGGGAGTTGATTGGCTGGCACCTTTTCACTCTGTCTCCTAACACTGCTTAGTAAATAGACCCCTCAGTCTCTTATTTACACAAAAACATTCAACGTAATTATGTGCTCAGTACAGTATGAGCATGGGGAAAACAGAGGAAAGAGGGGATATTTTGTAGAAATAAATTATATATATATATATATATATATATATATATCATAGTTCTTTATCGATTTTAGTCATAGATTTTACTTTAATTTCTTTTCTTTTCAATATAATGTGCTAGAGATAGACGTTGATGCTCATAAAAATGAGTGCATATATATTTGTGATTATCATGGGTATTGTCCATGCACATGCTTGTGTGACTACACCAGTTGTCACAGGAAAGGGGGGATGGGGGGTAGTAGAAGTGTCACATAGATGGTGAGATCAGGAACACGAAAGAGGAAGATACATTGTGGTTTGTTTCCTCAATATAAAAGTTTCAACCAGGAGCATAAAATGGTAAACTTGGTCAGAATAGCTGATTATATTTTATTATGGACCAATAGAGAACATTGTATGATGAGGTTGCTTATGTGCTATACTGGTCAAGTCACTGTATATGTTGATCATGTCCATTAACTGATCATACATTGACAGTTGGGAGCTGATTGGCTGGTGCTTTATGACTCTCCAGTTTATCACTTTTCAGAGCTTAGTCATCTGGTCCAATGATTGTGTCCCATGTCACTTCAACATATAGCCTGATTATTTCTCTGTATAAAATCATATGCCCACGCCATATCATCAGTGCCAGCGACCTGTGGGAGAGACTCATCATGACACACCATATGCTTCCTGTTTTAGAATTTTCTCCAATCTTGCATATAATATGGTTTTTAATGTGTCCACCCTACACAAAAAGTATTTCAGTAAATAACTGAAGGTTCTGGGAAACATAATACAAATTAGCTTTGTGTGCACAAATCAACGCCCTAAAAACTGGGAGTGGGAGCTGTAATTCACAGGTCATCTGCAGAACAGGCGATTTGTTTGGGGAAGCACTTCACAGCTTGCTGATGTATTAGAATGCACAGAATTGTCGAAGGATTCATGTGTTATTTTGGTGAAAATATCTTGGTTAACCCGCAATAATTTCTGGGCGTGTAAGAAAAAAAACTTTCAAATTCAACTGTGTCTAATGTAGCGGCATATACAGAGGATCCAGCATTCTAGTACTGCAAAAGAAAAATAAATCCCACCATAGCCTCAAGTTTTTCTGCAGAAAAAAAATATATACATGTAATGTTTTAGTGGATACTAGAGTTTAATATTCAAAATAATATTTGGTACTTAAAGGATAATTCACAACTACAGCAAAAGGAAAGCTCTTTCCTTTTAGACTACTACAATACCTTGGTATCTGTCTCCTGATGCTCAGGGCTAAATTTACTAAGCATTCGTTGGAAACCAATGTCAGCAATTTAGTGTGTAGTCTGATCATGTCACCATCAACAATGGTGACCTCAACATTATAACAGGAGACATTCTGACTACATACTCCACAATGTAATACCCCGGGGATAGCCATAATGTAATGCATATTAGTCATGTGGAGGCCGCCATTATGAAGCTTCTGTCTTCTGCCTCTGTTCACCCCGATATTGTTCTAGTTCTAGATGATGGTTTCCAAAAAGAAATGAATAAAAAATAGAATATATATATACATACACATATACATAGCATTCGATGGGGACGAGATGCCAGCGCTCCAGATCCCGGTGGTCAGAATCCCGATGCCGGCATCCCGACCAGGTTACAATCCCGGCACCTCCAGGAGAGTAAGCCTAACCTCACCCCTAACCATCCCTCCCCACAGCCTAAACCTAATACTTCCCTAGTGCTTAAACTTTACTCTCCCTCCCCAAAGCCTAAACATAACCTCCTCCCCACAGCCTAAACCAAGCACCCCCCTAATGCTTAACCCCTAACCTTAACCCTCCCCCTAACCCCACTACTTACCTTCGGGATCCTGGCAGTCGGGATTCCGGCCCCAGTATTCTGATAAGTGTCAGGATCCGGTGCCGGCATTCTGAATGCCGGAGTCCCTGCGGTTGGTATTATGACCGCATCCCAAATAGAATATATATTATGATTGCAATAGTAATGTTACTATAATGGCTTTCTATGCAAATATATAAACCTCTTACCATCTTATAGAGACGGCAAATAGGATCTGTAGATAATAATAAGTAATAATATTTGGCAATTATCTATTCTATTATATATACAGACACCATTTTGTTCTCCATAAGATATTTTGAGGTTAATATATTTCAATAAATAGCTTTTATACTAATGCAATCATTATTTTTATTCTGTTTAGATTATTCTTTCCATTTTACATCATTTTTTTCTTTATCTTCTCTTTCCATATGTCTGTATATGTCACTTTATGTACCTATATGTACTTTATGTACCTGTGCCTATGTCTTGGCTTGTCTTTGTCTTGTCTGTCTTGTGTTTTCTGTTAGAAGTGGAGAAAAAGTAGAGAGAAGGATATTAAGGATAGGGAGCCAGGGGTGGGGAGGAGGAAAATATCAGCCATTCAGAACTAAGTCAGGGAGAAATGTGTGGTTCTCATTCGATGAGAATATTGCACTGGTGGCAGCAATAGTGCCAAATTATGATGTTATCCTTGGGAGCGAGACCTCAAGACATAAATGTGACATAAGCGGCAAATATGGTCCACGGTGGTGCAAGTTGTTAATGCAGTGAGTCAGTTCAAGCTCTCTGAGGCATTTTTCCAGAATCAAGATGAAAAAATGAGACAAGATGGCAATGGAATGCAAGGAGGCAGTGTATGCTGCAACCGTACCTGGTCCATGGGATAATATACAATGATTCGGATGCACCCCCTCCCCCACAGCCACCACAGCCTAGTGTACTATATTAATATGTAAATTTGGTCTGCATACATGCATTACACATAGATGTTAATGGGATGTAGTTAAAATGCCACCCATCGGCATGCCGGGTGATGAAATCCCAGTGCCGGAATCCTGAACCGGCGCCAGAATCCCCACAAGAGGGGAGATGTCAATGCTGGGATCCCGACAGCCGGCATGCTGAAGGTAAGTACAGCAGAAGCCCTTAGGTCTTAGCCGCGGAAGGGAGGGGTGTGTTAGGTTTAGGTACTCCGGGGGGTTTAGGGTCAGGCTATAGGAGGGGGGAGGTTAGGGTTAGGCTGCGGGGAGGGGGGGTTAGGTACCAATGGGGGGTTAGGGTTAGGGGGGGTCAGGTTTAGGCACTAACTAGGAAGGTTAGGGTGAAGGGTAGGGAGGGTTAGGGTGCATAACAAGAGGGTTACTTACCTCTCCCCTTTCAGGATTCTCAGCATCAGGATGCCACTGTCGGTCTTTTGACAGCTGGCATCCCGAGTGCTGGGATTTCATACCCAACCCAATGTTAACATATAAGCACCGCAAACCACATTTCACTTGTCTAGTTAGGTCACTCTGAAAAGGTTGGCCAGACAAGTCCTGTTATCCTGGCAGAAGAGCAGACACAACATTCAGATTCAATACCTGGAGAAAGACAAGGGGAAGATCTCATCAGTGTCCACTTATTCTCCCAAATGCACCTAAGCCACATGAAGACCATACTGCTCCCACCCATCCTATGGCATCACACAATAATCAAACCATTGCTGATTTTCAAAGGACTCAGGTAGACTCCATGACCATATAAAACCGCCAAAATAGCCACATTATTAGGCAGATGAGGAGACAGCACTTGCTTGTGAACAACATTAACAGGTTGGCCAGAGCTACAGCGACCTAAACTTCAGCTTATTTTAGAATGCAAGATTTACAAACAAATGCTATTATGGAATTAAAACAATGTTTTTTGATTCTTTTACAAGACAAATTTTAGCTTCCCTACCAGAAGTCCACACAATAACATCTGCAAGCAACACGCAACCAACAAGTTTTGATAGAAGTGAAGTGCGCTATTGCACAGCTTCCAACAACATAGGTCCTCAAGGGACACTTATGTTCTCTTACCAAGATGGCCACTGATACCCTAGCTGTGCATGTGTGGCATCATCTTGCTTCACT
Source organism: Taudactylus pleione (assembly GCA_031769625.1). Classification (NCBI taxonomy): domain Eukaryota; kingdom Metazoa; phylum Chordata; class Amphibia; order Anura; family Myobatrachidae; genus Taudactylus; species Taudactylus pleione. Next base: position 47,356,805 of record JAUIMM010000015.1, on the reverse strand, counting down.
GTACATGAGTGATAAAGTGGAAGATGGCTGCCATCTTCTTAGCTATTGAGACCTGAGACCAGTAAAGCTTATAACTACTGTCCCACCACCTGCAGCGTTGCTGCTGCCTGGTAAGCTGCCTAACCCCGCTCTGCTACGTGCTCTGTTTCAAGCACCAGTTTAATAGTGAGTACTGCTGTACACAAATAAACTACACAACCTGGTTTAGTTACACTGGACTAGTTGTCTGAGTTCTTTATATATCCACTGGTGTGTACACAACTCTGCTAGAACACCAAGTTGTGCACACAATTCCAACAAGTTCAGCCCCACCAACTCCACCCAGATGTGGTCTCCACACCAGTGTTGGCTATTCATGTGGTCAACCTGAAGAACCCTCCCATGCCTCACATTCTAAAAGGAGAAGATAAATATTTAATTAGTTATTATCCTTCCTAAGAAATTTGTATACTTACATCAGGTTTTAGGAAATCCAAACACAATGTTGTCTGTATTTCATTTACTATATTTGAAATGTTCTGAAAACCGAATAATACAATAGACAGGAGTAGAGGATAAGATCTGAGACCTTAGGTGGACTATAGACAACATCACCAGACTTATCAAACCACCTGAACCTAGTTTTGAATATTTCAAAAGTTTGCTCTATCATAGATCTAGTGGATTTGTGCACACAATTATATTTATGCACAACAGGAGTCTGGGAAGTTACAATAAAGTCAGCAGCCAGGAGTAAGAGCCATAACCAGAATCACCTGTTGGTTTCGACAAACACAAAAAATACATCACTAGCATTAGAATGCAAGATATTTTTCAAGGTCCAAAAAGGTAAAAAAAAATAACCAGCAGTCATTTACCTGGCATTAAATTCTACTGAAATGTCTCAGGTAGGGATGACTGTCTCGGGATAAAGGCATTCTGACATCAGCCAGCTACAACATTCCTTATTTTCATTTCCGGATGACAGACCACCTGCACATGAATTAAATAGTCATAATGCCTATTAAAGAACACCTCCGCCCTTTGCGTAGGTGGTATCAGCCCAATGAGTGTGCACTCTATAGCTGCCAGGAAATTAATCAAACCTGCAGGACTATAGAAATCTACCCTTAGCTCATGCCACTGTGACTCCTGGCTGGGGAATCAGAATGAGAATTAGGAGATGGTCTTCAAGGCTGCCAGCACCTGGAAGAGATGGCGGGAGAACATCAGCTGGCTGATGTCTACCACTCTAGATGTAACTGACTGGAAGGAACCATTAGCAAAAAATATATATATGTAGCGCACACAGTGGCTTAATTTAAGCCTATCGCTGATTTTTGCTTTGCCATGTTTGGCTGAAGATGATCCTTGGCAAGGTCATACATGTCCATTAGGATGTTATGATTGAGGCACAACATCTATATGATCTTACCATCTGACATGGCATTAAGGTTAAAGCACCCTGGAGCTTCTCATGAAGCTGCTGGTGCTCCTCTGCTTCTGCCTCTTGGCTCCTTATAGTCATCTGGTGGAATACTGCATATCTTATTTAAGTGGTGAGCATAGCCTACAGTCACAGTATTTGCTTGTGTCCCTTTTTATTGGAATCATGATGAAGCCTTGGCCAATAGATTGCATTTTGAAACACAAACCTCTCTGTACCTAGTCAATTATTTGGGTGACTTTGACATTTTTTTTCATTGGTTTCTGAAGCTGATGGTTAGTAAGTATGGGGTTTCTATACTTGTAATGTTAAAAACATCAATGCTTAACTGATTTTCAATTGTTTTGTAAAGCCTTGCTTCTTGGTGGTAGAATAATAATAATCTTTGCCCCCTAATTTAGAATAATATGTACCCTCTTTAGTAACATAATGATAATAACATGTGCTTACTTATATATAATGTGCGTCTCAGAATAATAAATATAATGTCCAATAAATTAATAAATATAACGTGGAACTTTTTTTTTAGCAATATTGAGACTATGTAATAATTTTCCCCCTAATTTCCTGTAATGTACAGATGTGTCCTGCTACATCTTAGCTCCATACACCATGTAGCGTGCCCTGCTAGTCACATTGTGCCGTGGCGTATTGAGTCACATCGTAACGTACTAAAGGGCTGGAAAAGCCAGAAAGTGTAATACAACTTTCTGTCCACCAGATGTCGCTTTTCCTAATCTGCTCTGCACATGCACAAAAAAAAGACAATGCAATGTCTGTAGTACTGCCCTCTGATAGGCTGACTGAACCTGTCATTAGGTACGCTATAGTTGTCACGGATCGAGAGCTGTAATTGAGTGTGTAATAAAGGATTATATCATTCAGTGTGCGAGTCCTGAGTACACTTTGAAAAACAATTTATAAATGTGTTCTGCCATTATTATTACAGTATATTATGCTAGATACAGCAAGATAACACCTCATTTTAGAAAAGTCAGAGCCAGTGCATGCGACATTGTTCTGCAGTGATGTGCGGCACTCACACAGTGATAACATGCCTTAGAAATGAACAGTTGGGTTCGAAGGGCACTGTTTAAAACCATCACTGAACTACAAGTCTCAGCTCAGGAAAAGGTGTCTCTGGATTACAAACCGACGTGCGTTTTATGTGGCACTCTTGCGGCAATGTCGGCACTGTTGTGCCACTAGGAGTTTGTACAATATGTCGCTAGTCGGTACACATCAGTAAGTACCCTCACTGCGGCACTGCAGAAAGTGGTGTGCAGCACTCACTCAGTGATGGCATGTCTTAGAATTTAGTAGTGTGGTCTGAGCAATGGTGCATAAAACCATCACTGAACTAGCCCAGAAAGAGGTGTCTCTGGATTACAAACTGACTGTGTGTTTTATGCTGCAGACTTGCAGAAATGTCGGTACTGCTGTGCCACTAGAAGCTGTGCATGCATATACTCCATCGTCATGCGTTGTGCATGCTGCTATGTTTATACTCTGTTAAAATGGCTGTGAGGCAGCATCCTTATTCATGAAAGGAGCTAAAAATACTCCTTCAGTGGCGGGATCAGCCCCTTTACATAATATAGAGAAGCGCCAGGTATTTATAAATGGCCAACGTGATATTCTGGCCCAAGTGGCCCGGGATAGATCACAGCCACATTTTCCAGGGGGCTACACCTGAGGTAAAATAAATCAATGCTTACTACTATAGTATACACAGTAGTGTACTACTTACAGTACAGTACATTGTGGATGTCAAGATTTTACAATATACTGCACTGTACAGTACTGTATATTAGTGATGTAATACTGTACAGTACTGTATAATTGTGATGTAATACTGTAATACTGTACAGTACGGTATATTAGTGATGTAATACTGTACAGTACTGTATATTATTGATGTATTACTGTAATACTGTACAGTACGGTATATTAGTGATGTAATACTGTACAGTACTGTATATTTGTTATGTAATACTGTACAGTACTGTGTATTAGTGATGTAATACTGTACAGTACTGTATAATAGTGATGTAATACTGTACAGTATTGTATATTAGTGATGTAATACTGTGCAGTACTGTATAATAGTGATGTAATACTGTACAGTACTGTATAATAGTGATGTAATACTGTACAGTATTGTATATTAGTGATGTAATACTGTACAGTACTGTATAATAGTGATGTAATACTGTACAGTATTGTATATTAGTGATGTAATACTGTGCAGTACTGTATAATAGTGATGTAATACTGTACAGTACTGTGTATTAGTGATGTAATACTGTACAGTACTGTATATTAGTGATGTAATACTGTACAGTACTGTGTATTAGTGATGTAATACTGTGCATTTTTCTTATTTTCCCACAGAGCAAGTTCTTCGCATGTTAGGGCTCTTTAGAGCGATCGCCCACTTATTCGTTTTTTATTATGTTATGAATTTTGTTTAATTTTTTTAAATACAATTTTTAGTTGTACGCCATGTTTTGTATTTTTCAATTTGACAGTTTATAGTAGAGAAAGTTCAATTTGCCTTTAATGGTAAAGAGGTAAAATGTAGGGCACAATGGGCCTGATTTAGAGGTTTACTGTACTGCAATCACATCTATGATTTTGCATGAAACGCAGCTGCGAAAATACAGTATGCTAATGTTTCCAAAGCTAACCTGAGCATAGGGACGCCCACTACTACTACACCCTCATACAGAGCATAGACATGGTATCTTTTGTCTAACCGACCCTGTTACCTCCCACAAACAATTGCTGCTTGTTGCACAGTGCGAAACGCCCAATCTGCGTAGATGTCGGCATTGTGTACATTCCTGAATCAGGCCCACTGTGCGACGTAAAGTGCAGGGCGCACTGGTAAAGAGCATTTGTGCAAAGTGGATTTAAGCAAGTTCACCTGAGCTGACTACATCGGCAAAAGAAGCTTCTGTCTACTGTACATCATCAAAATAAGAGCAGAAGCCTATTGGGACCCGTGTTGCCAACTTTAAAATGAAAGACAAGCAACTGATGAGTGACAAATAAGCCAAAAATCAAGCCCAACATAATGTGGTTGTATGGGAGTGAGGGTAATTTGTCCTTTATTATGTTAATGAAAGGCTCATGCTTGGTATGGGGTAAGCGACCTAGAGGGCACACCAAGTTTGTAACTTGAGCACATCGCCCACTCTAAAGATTTAATACAGTATCCTTTCAGTATTTGCAGTTAGCACTAACTGATAAATTAATAAAGAAAAAACCCTCTAATATTATATACTGCATGTGTTCCCTTACAATCATATTCACCATATAATACACTATAGAGCAAGCTGGGCTGAGACTTGTAGTTGAGTGATGATTTTATACACAGCAGTGCCAACATTGGCGCAAAAAAAATGACATAGGGTTCCCCCCCAAAGCATAATGCTGTCCTAGCAATGGTCACCATTCCTCACCTTTTCAGGGCACAAGCACTGTCATTGCAAGACCAGACCTTGAGCTGACTGCTTAAATGGCTAACAAAGCATACTTTATTATGTTAATGAAAGACAATTGCTTGCTTTGGGGGAAGGGACCTAGAGGGCACATCAAGTTTGTAATGTGATCACAGCACCCGCTCCAAAGATTTCAAACAGTACAGTAGCCCGCCCACTCAACAACTACCACCATTCATTCTTAAAGAATTCTATTATATAATTTTAAAAAAAGAGTAGTTTTTTACTTTGGTGTGTTTCCTGTCAGGATTTGCAGCTAGCACTAAATGATAAATAAAAAAAACCTTTAATAGTATGTACTGTATGTGTCCCCTTACAATCTTATTCACCGTATACATGGACGTAGAGAGCCCTGCCGGGCCCAGGTGAAGAGGGGCGTGGCCTAATCACAGGAGGTGTGGCCACACCCCTTGAGCAAAAAAAACCCCACTGTGAGCACCTCAGCCCGCTGCAAAGCCAGGGGGGCGCGATCAATGTGATCGCTTCCCCCCACAGGCATAGGAGACTAGTGTGGCTGCTGCTCAGCAGCCACGAGCAGTCTCCCACTGCAGCTCAGCACACGCTGTGTGCTGGGCTGTTGTGAGGGAGGGAGAAGGGAGGGGGGGCGGCACGGACCCGGCCCCCGCCGGGCCCCTCAGGAAGCCCGTACCCAGGTTAATAGTACTCGCCCCCCCCCTCTCGGCACCCCTGACCGTTTAAAACACTATACAGCAAGCCGCGCACACACTGATCATTGAGGCATACTGTAGTCTCACCCTCAGTACAAGTCACAACACAGGCACTTGCTGCAAGTGTGCTGCAGAAAATGCACATTCAGTTTGTAATCTTAGGACACCTACTGTATATCTCCGCTAAGACTTCTAGTTCTGTGATGATTTTATTGAGTGCCCTTCAAATCCCACTGTTCATTTTACAGGCATGCCATCACTGTGTGAGCACCGCACCCCACTTTCTGCAGTGCCACAGTGATCGACACTTACTGATGTGTACCGACTAGCAACATGTTGTACAAGCTCCTAGTGGCTCAGCAGTGCTAACATTGATGCAAGTGTGTGGCATAAAACGCAGTCAGTTTGTAATCCAGAGACATCTGTTTCTGGGCTGAGACTTGTAGTTCAGTGATGGTTTTATACACCGCTGCTCAGAGCTCACTACTAAATTCTAAGACGTAATCACTGTATGAGCACTGCACATAACTGTCTACAGTGCCGCAGTGACTGGCACTTACTGCTGTATACCGATTAGCAACATGCTGTACAAACGTCTATCGGCACAGAAGGGGCGACTTTGCCGCACGTGTGCGACATAAAATGCACGAGCAGTTTGTAACTCAAAGACATCTCTTTCTGGGCTGAGACTTGTAGTTCAGTGATGGTTTTATACACCGCTGCTTAGAGCCCACTAATAATTTCTAAAACATGCCATCACTGTGTGAGCGCTGCGCATCACTGTCTACGGTGCCACAGTGAAGGCACTTAGTGTACTGCTGTGTACCGATCAGCGACATGTTGTACAAGCTCCTAGTGGCTGCAAGTGTGCTGCATAAAACGCACAGTCAGTAATCCAGAGACACCTCTTTCTGGGCTGAGAATTGTAGTTCAGTGATGGTTTTACACACCACTGCTCAGAGCCCACAACTAATTTTTATGACATGCCGTCACTGTATGAGCGCTACACACCACTGTTGACAGTGCCGCAGTGACCAGCACTTACTGATGTGTACCAAGTAGTGAAATGTTGTACAAACTTCAAGCAGCATAGCAGTGCCGATATTGCAACATGTGTGCGGCATAAAATACACAGTCAGTTTGCAATCTAAAGACACCTCTTTGTGGGCAGAGATTTGTGGTTCATTGATGATTTCATACAGCGCTGCTAAAACCCCACTACTAATTTCTAAGGCATGCCATCACTGTGTGAGTGCTGCATATCACTGCCGAAAATAGCCTGCCATGCAGAATTACTACAGTACTGTATACTGTATTAAAGACACTGTTTACACTCTGCAATACTGTACAGTATGTTATTGGTCCGCATGTCAGGACATACTGTTCTATTGTATTCTGTAATGCTATACTGGATCCATCCACTGCTGTATTATTCACCACTTACACCCCTTTCAGACATACCGAGAATCCCAGGAATTTGGCCTCCTACTCCCAGGCTGCACCAAGCACCTTTACATAGAGTTGGCAACGCAGAGCCTCAGCCAAATTCCCGGGTTGCCGCGTATGTCTGAAAGGTACCTACCCGGGAACATGTTCCTGGGTAGCTGACCCTTCAATCGACCAGGAAATTTCCCGGGACTTAAGTCCCGGGAAATTACCCTGCTTATGTCTGAATGGTGCTACCCGGGAATTTACTACTCCTGGGCTACACCAAGCACCTTTACACCTCTCACCCCCGCGCCGGTGGCTGTGCCGCTGTAGATGGAGTCAGCGACACAGGACCCCAGCCGAACGCTGGGGACACCCGCCTGTGCTGGAGACCGCCGACTGGTCTCAGCAATAGCGGGCCACCCGCACTCCTACTGGACCGCCAGGGCAATAAAAGAATGAAAACAAATAATAAAATGAAAAAATACAAAATGCAGCATTTTGATTGGCCGGCTTCCGGCAGCCCAATGGTGACATCGATGACATCATCATCATCAGCCAGAGAGGGGATAGGCTAGGAGGAGCAGATGGCAGAGGAGAGGCAGGTAAGCAGAAAAACCCGACTTATTTCTGAAAGAGGTCTACCTGGGAATTTCCCGGGTAGACACTGTAATGTGAAAGGGGGGGTCTCGACCAAATACCCGGGAATTTGCACAGGAGATATTCCCGGGTCTCAGCAGGAAATTTCCCGGGTTGTATGTCTGAAAGGGGTATTGGTCACACTGATTCAGTGGAGCACTGGCCACCCAGCGGTGAAGCTGTGTATTGCATGCCATGTATATTGTCAAGTCTCACTGCGCCTTACCGCGCTATTCTCATGCCGCAACTTAGAAGCCTGTATGGTGCGCTATGAGCAAAGATGTAGCAGGACACATCTGTAGACCTCACTTGAACCCCACACTCTTATGAACAGTACCTTGTTCAGTACTGCAGAGAAGTACCAAACTCCCTCAAGTGACAGCTCCTTCCATCCGTGCCTTAACCACGTGCCTGGCATGGTCGTATCAGATACGACCATACCAGACTGGGCTTTCCCTGACATGGTCGTATCTGATACGACCAGTCAGGAAAGCTCTGTGAGCGGCTGCTGGAAAATAAGTTTCTAGCAGCCGCCAAACACAGAGGGACCTCCTGGTCCCTCTGCACACTGTCCCTCCCCGTGGGCCAGCCGATCACTGCTAGCAGTGATCGGACAGCCCAACGAAGGCGCACCCACCCCCGACAGCAGCCCGGCGGCTGCGGACAGGGCAGAGAAGGCAGTGCTGAGAGCGCTGTCCTTCTCTCCCTCCTCTGGAGCTAGCAGCAGCCCGGCGGCTGATGGCAGAAATAGTTTTAAAAAGATGTTCTTGACCTAATTAAAAAAAAAAATTGTCAGTTAAGTGGTTAATGGTGCCGCCAGTCATTGCAGCACTGTGTGGACAGTCTGGATGGATGTTATGTGCTTTATATCCTGTTATGTTGGCCCTATTTCTGTGCATGCACTTTGCAAGGTGCTGCAGACCCTTTGTGGTGCTCTGTAACAGTTAATTATAATAATAATTCATGTAGCTCATTTCTAGCAAACTTTCCCGTGGGAGGCTACTCATTTTTTTGTTGTGGTATTTTGGCGGTTTCCTAAATGGCACTTGCTAAATCTGTTGGTATACATGCTTTACATATAAAAAAAATATGGTGACAGCAATGAGTTTAGTGGTGACTTCTAAACTGGCAGTTTGGACCTTATTAAATAGGTGTGATGTGAAACCAATGGAAAGCTGATGCAGACCAGTCAGTTTAGTAAATTTACCCCATAGTGTAGCTGTTATAATATATAATTATATGACATCTTGGCTGCAGGGCCTAATTAATTGAACATCACTGCTTGATTAGGGCCTGATTCAAAGATGTAAGTTAACCCGATTGTGCAGAACAGGTCCTGTGATCTCGCTCGCAGACCCCCCCCCCCAAGCTGCAGCATGATTGACATACTGCAGCGCTTGAGGGGCAGAGCAGGGGCGTATCTAGTCACCATTCCCGGAAATGAGAGTGTGTCGCCCCCGTTATCCGGGAGGGCGAGGCCAGGGTCTGTCTTGGTGAAAGCAGATTCCTGGTCCCTTAAGTGACCTGCACCTGGTCAGGCTGCAGGAAGCTTCAGCTCCCGCAGCCTGACCAAAGGTACAACCATTGCAGCCGGTCGCAGTGCTGGGATTGCAAATGCAGCAAGGAGGTGTCTGACACTTCCTTCTGCATTTGCATCTGAGATGGACGGATTTGCACAGCTGCTTGTGTGCGGCTCTGCAAATGCGTCCAGCTCTGAATCAGACCTTTAGTACATGTACTGTATGTGTGTCCCTGATAGTATACTGTGTAATCACATGCTTACCTATGGCTTTAATATTGGACAGATCTTACTGTGACTGGAGATTAGGATGGGTAGAAGTCAGATTGTTACCTTGCCTATGGATTCCTTTGGGTTTCATTTGGCTTTGTACCCAAACCATTTTTCATAAGCTTTATCATGTGCTTGAGTGAATGCCCTGTTTAATCCTTGTGTGTTACATGAGGAATTTCAGACACTTTCCCTGATCCAGTTATGTTTAAACTGCTGTAAGAATGTTACAATGTACTCATGAGAAAACCATTATTGAAGACTCTCATAAAGAGAAGTGAGTTTAACAAGAACAATTTTACAAACGGAAATCCTTTAGATCAATTATTTAGATCTTCATGATGTAGCAGAAAGCAGAATGTTTTCTGGAGTCCAAAATGTTCATTAATAAATCATGTGAGTATATTTTTAGGTCTTTATTTTGAAACTATAGGGGATAAAGAGGTCTATGTACTAAGCTTTGGAGAGAGATAAAGTGGACGGAGATACCGTACCAACCAATCAATTCCTAACTGCCACTTTTCAAACACATCCTGCAAAGTGACAGGAGCTGATTGATTGGTACTTTATTTCTCTCCAAGGCTTAGCACATAGATCCCTGAATTTAATGTATGCTAAAGAAGCGCTTGTATAGTGTATAGTGCTTAAATGTAATACCAGCAATAGTGAAACATACACACAATAACACTCAATACATATAACATAGATAAATGTTTAAGCGCTTTCAGTGAAAAATGAAGTGTCCTGAAAAGGTTTCCCCATTAAGACGTGGGCGCTGGATAACAGGGTAAGTGGGATAAACTGACCCTACCTGTCCCTGTGTAAGATCTTCTCCGTGCGGGGGCTGGGTGTGTCCAGGTGGCTGCAATATAATCAGCTGTATGACAATTCCGTATGCCGCTTGTAATATCAGTGGCTCGCCGGAGCAGCTTCTTTCTGTACTCTTCTGCCTGGTGGAAATCTGCCGTTCTCATGGAGAGGAATTCGCGCTCACTGGAATAGTGACGTCAGGGGTAGTCTAAACACCAACGCGTTTCATCCGGTAGGACTTTATCAAGGTGTTGCTGTGAAGCCCTTGTTCACCTTTTATCCTTGTGCTAGCCTGGTAATTGGCTGGTTAATTATGTCAATCAGACATGTCTCAATCCCACATATTTAGCCGGATAACGGGATAAAAAGCTGGGCAATCTAAAAGTGTGCATTTCTTTAATATGTGTATACAATAAAAATGATAAATGAATTTTATTAATAAAATCTGTTTAAAAGTAGTGTGCAGTTATAATTGGTTTAATAATAAGCCAATTAATGCGAATGTAAAATCACAGAATGCTAACAGACAAACATTTACATTACATTATCAGTAGAGTGTATCATGTTGTTCCATTTTTTGCTGGATTGTATCATATAAACAATAAATAAATATAAAATCAATCAGTCTTTAAACGAAAAATTGATACAGATTATAATTTGAGAAAAGCTCCTAAATCAAAGTCTATATTTAGATCCTTGGGGTGTAGGGTTCCAATTCTGTATATCCATTCAGTTTCTGTTCTTAAAATTTTTTATATATATTGGCCCCCTCTCCAATCTTTTTCCATTTTTTTAATTGCCATAAATTTAATTCCTTTAGGATCTTTGTTATGGTGCATCAAAAAGTGATTGGAGACACTGTGTGTGGTTAGACCTTTATGTATGTTGTAAACATGTTCTCCTATTCTTGTTTTTAATTGCCTTATCGTTCGGCCCACATACTGGAGTCCGCAAGGACATTCCAGTAGGTAAACCACACCTTCGGTGTGGCAGCTCAAACTCTGGGTGATGTTGAATTTTTTCTTGTTCGTATTGGAACAAAATTCTGTAATCGTTTTGGTGGATTTCTTGCCTGTTTCCCTGCAGGCTTTACAATTTAGACAGTGATTAAATCCTTTTTGTTTCTGTGTAAAATTCAGTCTCTCTGGAGGTATACAACTTTCCGTAAGTATGTTTTGTAGAGTTCGTGCTTTCTTGTAGACAATACTGGGCTTGCTGGTAATTTCATTTTTTATCTCTGGATCAAGTTCCTATAGGTGCCAATGTTTCTTTAGACTCTTTTCCAATCCCTTAGTGTAGCTATTGTATTGAGTGATGAAAAGGGTCTTAGGCGGGCTCTGTTCTTTTTTATTTTTGTAGAGTAGCAGATCTTCTCTTTTCATTTCTTCTACTCTTTTCAAACTGTGATCGATGTTTTTTTCTGAATAATTTCTTTCCAAGAATCTTTTTTTGAGAAAGTTGCTTTGTTCTTTAAAGGTTACATTATCCGTACAGTTTCTTTTGATTTCTCTGGAATTGTCCCCCTGGGATATTACCAATCCATTTTGGATGGTGATTACTGGAGGACAGAAGATAGTTGTTACAATCAACTTTTTTTAAAAATGTCCGTGTCTGTAATGTGTTGTCCTCTATATATATCTCCAGGTCCAAAAATTGAATACTCTGTTTACTATAATTGTGAGTATACTCCAGATTCAATTAATTGTTATTGATGTAGGTCAGAAATTTGGTAAGTATTGCTTCTTCTCCATCCCAGATAAATATGACATCATCTATATATATTTTCCATTTTATCAAATGCTTTGGCACCTATTGGAACTTGATCCAGAGATAAAAAATGAAATTACCAGCAAGCCCAGTATTGTCTACAAGAAAGCACGAACTCTACAAAACATACTTACGGAAAGTTGTATACCTCCAGAGAGACTGAATTTTACACAGAAACAAAAAGGATTTAATCACTGTCTAAATTGTAAAGCCTGCAGGGAAACAGGCAAGAAATCCACCAAAACGATTACAGAATTTTGTTCCAATACGAACAAGAAAAAATTCAACATCACCCAGAGTTTGAGCTGCCACACCGAAGGTGTGGTTTACCTACTGGAATGTTCTTGCGGACTCCAGTATGTGGGCCGAACGATTAATTAAAAACAAGAATAGGAGAACATGTTTACAACATACATAAAGGACTAACCACACACAGTGTCTCCAATCACTTTTTGATGCACCATAACAAAGATCCTAAAGGAATGAAATTTATGGCAATTAAAAAAGTGGAAAAAGATTGGAGAGGGGGCCAATATATAGAAAAAATTTCAAGAACAGAAACTGAATGGATATACAGAATTGGAACCCTACACCCCAAGGGTCTAAATATAGACTTTGATTTAGGAGCTTTTCTCAAATTATAATCTGTATCAATTTTTCGTTTAAAGACTGATTGATTTTATATTTATTTATTTATTGTTTATATGATACAATCCAGCAAAAAATGGAACAACATGATACACTCTACTGATAATGTAATGTAAATGTTTGTCTGTTAGCATTCTGTGATTTTACATTCGCATTAATTGGCTTATTATTAAACCAATTATAACTGCACACTACTTTTAAACAGATTTTATTAATAAAATTCATTTATCATTTTTATTGTATACACATATTAAAGAAATGCACACTTTTAGATTGCCCAGCTTTTTATCCCGTTATCCGGCTAAATATGCGGGATTGAGACATGTCTGATTGACATAATTAACCAGCCAATTACCAGGCTAGCACAAGGATAAAAGGTGAACAAGGGCTTCACAGCAACACCTTGATAAAGTCCTACCGGATGAAACGCGTTGGTGTTTAGACTACCCCTGACGTCACTATTCCAGTGAGCGCAAATTCCTCTCCATGAGAATGGCAGATTTCCACCAGGCAGAAGAGTGCAGAAAGACGCTGCTCCGGCGAGCCACTGATATTACAAGCGGCATACGGAATTGTCATACAGCTGATTATATTGCAGCCACCTGGACACACCCAGCCCCCGCACGGAGAAGATCTTACACAGGGACAGGTAGGGTCAGTTTATCCCACTTACCCTGGTATCCAGCGCCCACGTCTTAATGGGGAAACCTTTTCAGGACACTTCATTTTTCACTGAAAGCGCTTAAACATTTATCTATGTTATATGTATTGAGTGTTATTGTGTGTATGTTTCACTATTGCTGGTATTACATTTAAGCACTATCCACTATACAAGCGCTTCTTTAGCATACATTAACCCTTACCTGGCCAGTGATCTGGCCATTTAAAAGAAAGCTGCTTGTCACTGGGAGCGCATGATTCATTATTATATAGATCCCTGAATTTAGCTTTAAAACAATAGCTGTCAACCATTAGTATGACCACCTCCCCAGTGTATGCCCTTGCATATTCCCTTGGTTACCATATCCACAAATTTACCCTGTGTCATCTGAAAATATATGCAATTTCTGAGCTTTGTGCCCTTGTTTTTCCAGGTTATATATGAAACATAGGGGAACATTTAGAGGGAACTGGACAAACCATGATTCACTTTTTCTTTGCTTGATGTTATTAGACTTGTTTTTTTTTTCTCCTCTAGGGGCCTATGTATTGTTAGTCCATATTGCAACAGATATTTTCATTTTGAATGAAAATATCCCCACTATGTACTAACTGTAACTCGCAGGGACAGAGGTAGCGATAACAGCTGTCCCTGCGAGTTATACCCCTTTTACACCGGAGCTAAAACCCAGGTTATTGCAGGGTTAACCCGGGCAGCTCCCTGGTGTAGAAGGAGAGAGGGTTGGATCGCCGGGTCGAGTGACCTGGCAATCCAACCCAGGTAAATAGCAGGGTTTAACACGGGCGTAGCCCGTGAAACCCTGCTGTGAGAACAGCGCACTTCGGGTCATGATGACCTGGAGTGCGCTGCAAGCCGGCCGATTGGTCCGGCTTCAGTGGCACTTGGAGATGACGTCATCTCCAAGCGTCCACTTTCACGCCGGGAAAGCCGGGTCTATGCAGACCCGACTCCGGTGTGAGCAACGCCGATTCGGGAATATCCCGAGTCGGCGCCGGCTAAATTCCAGGTCTGATCCGGATAGGAACTCTGTTCCAATTCCGGGTCAGACCCGGAATTTTGGTGGAAAAGGGGTATTAGGTTCCTGCATATTTGAGGAGTCTTTCACCTTTGTGCAAGACTTCTCCAGGGGAAATGACATGCGCAAGCTTACAGTGTAGGATGAAGTAAACCTATGGGGCTTTGCTTTTTGGAGTTTAGTAGATAGGGCTCAGACCGTAGTCACCATTGATAATAATGGGACCTGTGGTTTGCAGTGCTAATTAGCCTTCTTCAGGATATTTCTGTGACATATCCTACATTAGGCTGTAAGCACATAGCAAAATTTCATAAAAGTATGCAGAAACTACAGTTTATACATAATCTTATTAAAAAATGCTTGATAAATTGGCCCCTTAAAGAAGTAACAGCCCACTTTCCTAAATATGATTGGTTTTTGCAGAATTAAGGTCATACACAATCTGAAGCCCTAAGTTCCAGGGTAGGACAATCACTAAAATTACAGTATTTGGAAGTCAGGCTTGAACGTCTATAGCTGGCCACACACTAGATGACTCGCAAAAGATGCAACATTGTCAACGATTTCCCTTGAATTCCCCCGGCAACTCACCGGCACTCCCGGACAAACGATATCTTGCATAAACTGTGCAATCTCATAAAAACGATCTGACATACGCCCTTATCTCGTTAACGAGATTGACAGATCTTCCCTGCAGTAGGGAAAATCTGAAGATACGACCAATGACCCGCGGGACAGCGCGTGGGATCGATATCGCTCGTGGAAACTGCACAATATGCACAAATTGTAATGATTTGTCATTCTGAAGCGTCAAAATCTTTCAAATCGTGCAGAAAATTGTCTAGTGTGTGGCCAGCTTAACTATTAGGAATCAAACTTAGAAAAACTGATGTCCCTAGTAGCAGCTTGCATTAGGTTATATGTGATGCTGGACAGTTCAAGCGCTAGTGTCAGTTTCAAGCTTTATAAGTGCAGATTACAGCTAAATGCTTTGTTCTGTAACTCTCTGGAACCACCCTCTGGTTTATAGACCTGCATTTCCAGTTTGCCACAAATAATTTTGCCTCTAATCTAACTTGCTGCTGATACTGCTATTATTCTATTTTTCTCTCTCCAATATTATTTTCTAACCTGTTTTTTGAACTTGGACTATTTCTGACTACACTCCTGCCTCTCTCTTATTATACTATCTGCTGACCTGGGTACTATATTTGGCATGTTTACTAACTTTTCTTCTGATTCCAAAAAATCTTACCATCTACCTAGGACTGAATAACATACCTCCTAACACTTATATACTGTATGCAAAATTAGGGCAAGATAAGACATCCCACAAAGGCACAAATCCATCTTGGACCCCATTTTTGTCAAAACTCCTCCCACCCCAGTGTAAGCCTCACCTGTTTTGTGGTCTGCATATAAGATCCTAATTTGGAGCAGGGTGGAACAAGCTGCCAACTTCAATATAGACCACAGGTTCTCAAACTTGGTCCTCAGGACCCCAAACGGTACATGTTTTCCAGGTCTCCTCACAGAATCACAGGTGAAATAATTAGATCCACCTGTGGATCTTTTAAAATGAGTCAGTGAGTAATGAGTGCACCTGCTGGGTGACCTGGAAAACGTGACCTGTGTGGGGTCCTGAGGACCGAGTTTGAGAACCACTTATATAGACTAAGGGGTAAATTTACTATTATTCGAGTTTGGTTGAGTTAGCATTCTCTGGAGAGTTTGGGCATTTTTTTACACTCACAAATTTACTAATGTCAAACTCGGGAGAGAAATCTTGTTTGCTACAGGAAAAGTCTGGAGAGTTAGCAAACTCTCTTCACTTCACCATCGGCCAAACTTGGGTAACTTTTCACTAGTGAAGATAGGGTTCGGGAATTTACCAAGGTGAGAGTTTCTAAACTCTCATGACAATGGACAAAACTCTTGTCCAAATTTGCAAAATCAATTCACCTGCCTGTGAGCTGCGAGTTCAGCTGAAACATGCACAGATCAGTGTGATCTATGTATGTTTCTGCCTGTAAATAGTAAATGGTTAATATTTGTTAAAAAAAAAATAATGACGTAGGGTTCTCCCCCAAAAAAGACATAACCAGCCCCGGGCTGCTCAACCAGTCCTGGTTCCTAAAATTACGGGGGGGAAAATTAGTAGGGTTCACCCATAATTTAGAAACCAAATACCTGGCTGCAGGGCCAGTCCTGGTTTTATATATAGGGGGAGAAAAATGAGTAGGGGTCCCCCTATATTTAAATTCAGCACCAGACCCAAACCAACCGGGGTGTAATGCCACAGCCAGGGGACCCTATCACCGGGTCTCCCCATCCAAAGCATTCATACCCCAAGCCGGTCAGGCCAAGCCGGGCATTTCAGGGGAGATGGGGACCGCCCCAAGAAGTGGTTCCCCCTCTCCCGACACCCCAGGCTTAGTCTGAAGCCTGGGGCTCTTCCCTGCACCTCTGGAGTGGTGGGTACAGGGGTAATAATAGTGGAATAGTTCGGGATGTCTGGCCACGGAATGCCACTACTGGTATATATCAGCGGCCGGCATCCTGTCCGCCGGCAATATAACTACATCCCCTTTATGCAATGCCCCCTGTAGTTGTGCCCCTTATGCAGTGCCCCCTGTAGTTGTGCCCCATATGCAGTGTCCCTTGTAATTATGTTTGGAGAAGATTTTTTTTATACAAAAGACCGGAACTGCAATGGGTACCAATTTCGCTCCGAGTTACGCAAATTTATTTATGGGATTGTGGGAAATTGAAACCATTTGGTCCAGCAATCCCTTGGTGTCCTATGCGTGCTATATAGAATATATTTTTTTTTATCTGGAGGGGAAACAGGGAAGCACTGCAGGAATTTTGTGCTTTTTCAAATAATAATAATAATCCTCTCATTTGAAATAGTGAAATTATTAATTTTCTTGACATCTCGGTCTATATTCAAGATGGAAAGATTAATACAAAGAACTACACAAAGCCGATAGATTCAGGTACCTACATTGCTGCCAACAGGTATCACCATGCCAAATGGCTCAATTCAATACCCGTGGGTCATCTTAAAAGACTAAAACGTAACTGCAAGGAAGCAATGTATTTCAAATGCAAGCAAAAGAAATGACGGAAAAATTCCTTAACACTGGATACGGCAAAGAGAAAGTTGAGAAATCTCTCCTAAAGGTTACTAACACAGACCATAAAGACCTGTTCGATACTAGACGGAAGAGTGAGAAACGGAAACAATTTGAATGGGAGTTTATTACAGAATATAGTGACCAGTTCAAGTCTGTTGAAAAAATAATTAAAAAACACTGGGGGCTTCTTAGAAAAGACCATGTTATAGGGACCCTCGTTCCCGAGAGACCTGTACACATATACAGGAAGGCCCCTAGTTTGAAAACCAAATTAGTGTCTAGTACTCTCCCCTCAAATTCTACTAAATCTACAATTACTTCAAAAGGCTTTTATAGATGCAGAACCTGCATGTGATGCAGAAGTATATGTAGTTTATGCCAACAGATGTACTTGTGATTTGGTATATATTGGGTCGGTCATCGAGAATGCTAAAAGTCCGTATTAGTGAGCATATTAGAAATGTGAACAAGGGTCTTGCCACACATTCCTTGTCAGCATATTTTAAATATACAAGGGGTGTGAGTAGTTTTTTCCATTCTGTGGACTAATTTTACTTGTTTTCTTATGGAACTTATGTATTTTAATATGTATTGAACGTTATCATTACGACTACCGGGAAGAATTTTTGTATATGTATTGTAATAGCCCTCATCAACTTTTGTGTTGGGAACCCCTGTATTGTATACCTCACCCATTTCTTGCATTATTAATAAACTTTTTTGGACTTTGAAACAACCAAAAATGCCAATATTTTTTGGGGGGATACCTTTTGAGGAACTTACAGGAACCCTGTGCATAAAGAAACCTTTATGGGAGTTCCACCACTACACACAGAGTGAGTTGGGTATGCTATACCCACCTGACCTTAAAAGATACCTTTTGATGAGTTATCTTTTATGTGAGTTCGAGTACGCATTTCTATTTGGGCCCTAAAGATACCTTTATGGTCACTACATTTCCATTTCTAGTGGAAGCTGGGTATGCTATATTGAATTCCTCTAAAAAGATACCTTGATGGGAATACACACTATTTTTTTGCTGTGAGTTTGGGTACGCCCACCCAAGGTTTTTTCTTAAAGACTTGTCGGGTCTAACTGGGTCATGTAAAAAGATACATTGATGTATAGGTATACCCCAATCCTACTGTGAGTGAGGTACGCCATCATATACATTGGGGAGAAAAGAAAACAAATTTGTTGTTTATTGAAAGAAATTACTACACATGGTTGTTTTTTCAATATTTTTATTTTCATATATCGACTGAGTGAACTTCAAGAAATCGCTCAATGGAGGAATTATAAAGTTTTAACATCTTACAACCAGGACATCTCATCAGTAAGGCATGTATTAATATTGCGTATACATTTTTATACTGTGTATTAGTGCCACTTATTGTCTTTTCCTGTATTTACTCCTTGCTCCCTTGTAATTGTGCCCCATATGCATTGTCTCCTAAAGTTGTGCCCCCAGTACTTACCTCATCGCATCACCGGCTCCACTCTGTCAGTGCTCCTGCTGAATGAATCTAGCTACATCCAGCAGGTGCGCAGGCTCCTCACATCGCGGGTGACATCATGACATCACCCGCGCACTGCCTTACTGAGAACGCTGGCCTCTGAGGCGATCAGAGGCTTCTTTAGCCTCTGATCACTTAGGGGCCAGCATTCACCATTGCAGTGGGGGTTTGTGGGGGCCAGAGCCACATCACATCAATAAAAGAGCCGCATGCAGCTCGAGATCCACGGGTTGACCACCGCTTTACCGATTGCTCCAATTGTTTGTTTTCCAAGACATAAATTCTCTCCCCTGTGGATGTCCTACCCAATCTATCTAGGATTATGTCTCCTACACATACAGTACTAAACAACCACTGAAAGAGGCAGATGAGGATACCAGGGTAATATTTAGCTCTTTTACCCTCGCCAGCTGACTGATCCACTAGTAACTCTGAGCTTATATGTTTTCTTGGTACCAAAACTTCTGTGAAATACTGTAAATCACATAGGCAATATATTCACTCCAGCATACACGTGGTGTGACCTTAGCTCAATGTCAATGGAGGGTGCACAAAGTAGTCCGTGTTGGCTACAGCCCGACTTACGGCCTCTCCTTACCGCGCATCTCTTCCTTGTGGCCAATCCTTGCTTCACCGCATTCAGTTGTAATGACCAGGATACATTCAACAATGAACACACCCCACCAGCAACTATGGACTATTTTACAATGCGTGCTAAAGGGGTTTTGTCCTGTTTAAATATTTAACAAACAGCAGTAAACATAGTTAACTGCTGTTTGTGCTGTACAGTATACTCCATCTATAGCGGTACCATCTCCATTGCCGCCAATGGGAACCCAGCAACAGCCTTTCTGGTGTCAGCGTAGCCTTCCAGGCATTACCGAGTCCCTGAAGGGTGAAAGTGTAATGCGCATGTGCAAAATGGCTGCCTGCAACAGCATGGATGATGCTGCCAAGGAGGGGGACATCGCTGGATGTTGTTGGACTTCGCCAGAGGGGTAATTATTATTAAATATCAATGGCATACCCATTAGTATCACTGCAATACTAAACAAAATATGCTGCTGGAAATAATGGTTGTTAAATGAGGCCTTTTGACTTTTAAACCCTGCTGGTCGCGTGGTAACTTAACATGTGATCTCCCACAGCCTTTGCTTCATCTCGGTTGCCAGATAAGACCTGTACACAATAATTAAATGAAACAGTAACTGGCGCACCTGAACCAGCCTGTAGAGGTGAATACCAAAAGTTCCACCAAGAACTAAAATAACAATGAGAATAAACAAATCACTATGTTCAGACTTCTACTGAGAGCAAAGGTGGCAAAGCCCTGACTAGTATTATATTATTAATAATATTCTATGTGATTGCATTCACTGGACCCCCCCTAGGTCCTCTCAAAGTGCATGAAACTTTCCGGAAGTCCCTGACAGTGGAGATGGCATGTGCGGTCAATGGTGCTGGAGGATACCTTACGGGGCCCCACTGACACCAGCGAAACACAACTGGATACATGTGTTGCTCGGCCATCAGTCCTCAAGCATATCAAGTGGGATTACATAGGGCTCAGCTGTATTATCATCATGTACTGAGGTATCCAGCACATGCATTGAGCCACAGATAATTCACATCTTCATTAAGTACCCCATTCAGGACTGACAACTTTAGGGGTAAGAAAAACCCATGTGGAAGTCATTATTTCCTTCAAATTGAGGTTGTAACTGTATCTTTATGCTGCACTAATCATCAAATATCGCTTTGCTCTCACTAACTGCTACAATTGCCAACTAACATATCTGCTGATTTAGTTTGTATATTACTGGACTTTCTATGATTTAACCTGTGACTACAGAAAAGTTTATATAATTTAAATTCACCAGATTAATATTGTTTGCATCCATTGTATGTCTATAAGCATATATGTGAATTGCATTTTAATAAATATTTTTTTTATTAAAAACAATAAGTGATATTATTATATTTCTTGCTGCGTCTAAGCGCCCCTAGTGTTTTTTTATTTTTTATTTAAGTTATAGGAATAACAGCTGCAGAATGACCAGATTCTTTATCTCCGCTGCAGTATCCACTTTGGCTGGTAAATTCGACATGCATTTTTGCCGCCACCCTTGGACAGCGTTGTGAACTTTGATTTGTAGACCTACAGAGTTGCTGCAAATCGAGCCAAGAGCCACTAAGTGCTGCATTGTAAAGGTTGTTATGTACAACTAGCCACTCACATTTGATTCAACAGCCTTTCCAAAGTCCAATCAACTCACATTCCTGGAGCCCTTCTTAAAAAAGATAGCATGACTTTATAGATGGAGTTCTTGTTCTATTGGGAGACTTATTGACACATCCTCCAACCTCCCTCTAATAGCATCTATATAATTGCACTAACAACCCAGTTCCTAGGTTCAAAGGGTTCCCCCTTTTATATATCTCTACAACTAATCTAGTACAATTAGCATAACAAGGAGTATAAAAAATAAAGTCCAAATACATGTTGATAGTGTTTAAACAATACATGCAGAATAAATAAGCACTCAAAAGTTAAAATTGAAAGAATTCTTACAATCCAAATGCTACAAAGAAGAAAAGTCACTGATGAAAATAACTCCAGAAAGGTTATCCTTGTACTCCGCAGGAAATGGTGGAAGAGAAAGGAGATGGTATTTCTTGGACTGTTGTAATGCTGTTCCCCCCAGTGGGAAGCAGCACAGTCCAGCTCAAACCGCTCTGGTTGCAGCAATGGTGGGACTGCTACTCTGAGTACCCAAAGCTCTTGAAGTATTCTGAGCAGGAGATTTAGCATTAAATTGCCAGACACATATAAGCTTGGCACACCTATACAATCCTCTGGTAGATCATAAGATTCACAACATTTTAGTGAGATATTTTAAGTGTGTATGCACCCACAATCATGTTTTATTATACACCCACAATCATATTTTAGCTAAAGAAAACCATTTGCTTATGCTGAGCTGGTTTTATGGGGATCCTAAAACCAACGGCCGCAACGTCAACCTACATCACCATAACAAAAAACCTACTGGTAGATAAGTACTGCCAAGACTCACACCAACACGCGGGACGCCGCACAGGTGTTCCAACCCACTCTGCAAATCCCCCCACCCCCCGAGACTTCCTAGACTGTCGACCATAGGTCCAGCAGGGGTGACGTGCAAGGTCACTGAACCGCACGGGAAGGAGCCCCCTAAAAGGGTCCACCTACCTCCCCAGTCTCATCACCACTCATCACTGAACCCCACCCACTTGCCCGGGATCTTAACAGAGCAGCATTGTGAGTACTCAATAAAAGATTTTGCCCCAAATTACTGTGTCTCGCTGGCCTCATTTTGATCCTATTCCATTCCCCTTTTCACATTACTCCAAACTACACTCCATACCCAATCACACCCTCCTCACTCCCAAAACACCACCAGAAAAAACATTCTAATTAACACCACTCACAAACACACACAAGTCATCACCGTCACCGCTACTAGCAGGAAGAGCGCACCTTACCCCCCCTACCCCCAAACCTGGAAGTGTGTATGCACCATCATTCTGTCCAATACTACTGCAGATGTCCCTGCATTCATGGCCTTTTCAGCAGATGATTTAAAGAGATGAGGGTCACAGATCATATGGTAGATTGTAATAGTGTGTACATATGAATCTACTGGCAGATTCTACACAGACAGTAGGTGCCAGTATTGTGTGTTGGCAGTTAGTCCACAAGGCAGATCATAAACCAGGCCTGGCAGCATGAGGCTCTCCAGCTGTTGTAAAACTACAAGTCCCAGCATGCATTACCAACTGATTGGTGGGAGAGCATACTGGGACTGGTAGTTTTACAACAGCTGGGGAGCCACAGGTTAGCCAGGCCTGTAATAAACCATTCCCTGGTGAAGTTTAACCGGTAGAAAGAAGGTGAAGAATAACATAGGGTCAGCAAGTAAAGGATGCAAGGATATTCAGTTGCAGCCAGGAGCGTATAAGGTTATGCTGGACATTGAATTTATGAATCTATGACATTTGTCCCAGTCTCTGTTTAATTTTGCTTCTTGGAGGTTTAAGGTTCACAACATACAAATTTAGAAAATTCCTTGCTGTACCTTTTAGGAGCTTTTCCTTTCTTGCTCCTCATAAAGCTCCTGCTCTGTGGTGTATTATTTTTATCTGTAGTTTCAGGCTCTGACATGTTTCCAAATGTAGGCATATATAGCATCACACGTTTTTGTGATGTTACAATATTCTCCTTATCTTTGGTTTAAGTGAAACACTACATCTCTTGACTTTAAAAGCTTTTTGTTATTAATATCCCATAATCTGTATTGTTTGCTGACAGCATCCCAGCATGATACACAAGATGAACTTAGGATCCAGCATGCACCTCGGGATCTGGGCATATGCTTTACACCTAGAGACACATAGATGACTGATACTTGGCCTTTTCCCCGACTATGCCTCCAATCATGTCTTGTATTTTACTGCCACCGAAGGTGCCCGATTCTTGAGATACACTGCATTTTGGACTGCTTCTGCCCAAAGTCTGTTGTCCAGACCTGCATCACTAAACATAGTCCAAGCTCTTTCAACAATTGTTCTGTTAACCCTTTCACTCACACCATTCTGTTCTGGTGTGTATGCAATTGGTAGTTGCTGCTATATGCCATCTCTCTTGAGGTAGAAAGCTAGATCTCTATTTTCATATTCTTCACCATTATTAAGCCTTAGTATTTTTTTCTACAGGCCCATCTGAGTTTCAAATACAAGAGCAAAACACAATTGGGGGCGCACCAGATGTATATATGTATACTCAAAAAGCAGCTCACCTGAAGGGAGGGTTAATCCCGAAAACGTGAAAATGTGGAGAAAACAGGGAGCGCTGATAGAGAAACACTAATCTTCTAAATAGATATGATGCTGAACAGACAATTTACATAAAAATGATTTAATAATAGTCACCAGAATAGCATGTATACTAAACCAAGACACAAAATATCATAAATACAATGAATGATAAACAAATCAATAAACATTTAGAATGGGTACAATGCATACAAAACAACAATTGACATAAAAAACCTGCAAGTATAAAATTGGATGGTGATCCTGTATTGGATAGTGGATGAATGTGGACGAGACAATGTAGGGGTCTCGTGTAGCACAGTCCCAAAGAAATAAATATAATGAAATCACAAATAATAATGGAAAATGAGTGTCATAGAATATATTTATATTAAAAATATTAAAAAAGGAGACCACAGTAGGTATGAGTGCTTGAACAATGCATGCAATACCTGAGTGTTCGTGATCGTCCCCGTGTATGTTCAACTGTAAAGTCACAGTTTGTCCTGGCCGGGATGGAAATTAATGCTGGTGGATAGAAACGGACTTGACAATTGCAGGTCTAAGCAGCTTGTGTGTGTGCCACTGTCGGCTGGTGGTACTGTCTGAAATAGACCACGCCGTGGTGGTGTGAGGCACGCTCGAACCCACAGGTTCCCGGTTAGATCCTGGTGCCGTAACCGGGTGTTTCTTAGAGGCAGACTGCCCTGGATAATATAACAAGCCATGTGTTGCAGTGAATACTGGCTTCTACCGTAGGCAAGGTAATGGAGGGGACTCCTTGGGTATTGAGCGGTCTGTACACACAAGTCCTGTAATCAGGCACCACTTGATGAGTGTGATGGGGTGCACAGTGATGAAGAGAACAATCCAGCAGTGAAAAGCGGTGATAGAGTGAGAGTTCTAACGTGTTTCTCGGCTCTGTAAAAGCTGGCCGTTTCCTCAGAGGCAATGTGTCTCACTCATACCGACATGTCAGATATACTGTTGTCTATTAATTACAGAAATTGTAACAGGTACAAACTTAATTATTATTCCTTTTTTAATAAACAATCTTGTAAATTAAGAGAACCACCACTAGGAATAATACTGATCCCAATACAGAGATCCCAATACAGAGATTCATGATATATCTGATAGATCATTTTCATTTATCACTCAATTTAATTCAGCTGCTAGTGAAAAAAAAAAAAGATTGTTATGAAGAATATGGCAATATTACAACATGACAGACATTCAGGTCCATCACTTTCTGGCCATAACAAAGTTATATTTAGAAAAGCTAAAACTTTGAAACAAAAACTGGCTCCGAGTTTTTTTCCCATCCACACGCATGTAGATCTAACACTTAGAACCACAGATTGGTTACCACTAAAACCCAAGGGTTTTTATAGGTGTGGGCGCACTAATTGTATAACATGTAAACATGTGCACAATGGAAGCACATCCATTATATCATCTAGTACGAATGAGAAATTTGATATCACTAGTTTCCTCAATTGTAGATCACAATTTGTAATCTATGTCATTCAATGCCAATGTGGGATTCAATATGTGGGAAGAACTATTCGCAGTTTCCATTTGAGATTTTTGGAACATAGACGTAATATCATTAAAGGCTTTATAAACAGCATAGCCTGTCTCAACAAATTCACCATTGTCAAAATAACAAAATGGATATTTTTGCAACAGTTATAGAGATCAATTCTACGTCAAGAGGAGGTAACAGATTTAGCCTGTTATGCAAACGTGAGGCCTATTGGATTTATAAATTAGACACCTTATCCCCCCAAAGGTCTCCATGACACAGTTGAACTCAACCATTGTTAACTATTGTGGCAGTCCCACCGGGTCTCAGACCACAGGTCCCTGTGGGTGATTTCTAGTGGGCACTCCCTATCATACAGAAATATATATAATATATATATATATATATATATTTATATATATAAATATATGGTGTTGATTCAGGCTTTATTATGTAGTGGGATGCACCACTGCCCCATCTGGTGTCTTTGAGTTTAAATATATCTCACTGTCTAGATGGGTCACTGTTGCATCCCACACCTCACTATTTATTTTCCACAATTTACTTTCCACACATTATTTTCTACTTTCCACTTTTTTTTTTATCATCATCTATGTTCTTCTCATTTCTTATTTTTTTATCAGCATATCACTATTGTCTCATAGTTACTATCCACATCTTGTCATATTAACATACTACAAACATCTGTGTTATATTTAATGTGGAACAGTAATGATTGGATCCAGTTCATTAAATTTGTTTTGATTCATCGACATAATAATAGATCGATTGGTGCATTTTAAACCTGATTGTCAGTACATATAGTATTTTTACTGTACATTAATAGTATATACCTATATTCATTTACATTTGTTCATCATACCCATTCATCTGAGGTCATCTTTGAGTTTGTTATCTGCATCTTTATACAGTATCCCACCACCTCTTTATGTATTGTATTTACATCGTCCAATATTTTTACATTGCATGATTTTCCGTGATGCAATGCATATTTTATCATTATTTATTCTAATATTATTTTGTACCATCTAGTTTTTTTATTTTCTACCATCCCTATATTCATTATACTTATTTCATTACATATATTCTGAATTTAAATGATCCAACTTTATTCTCTTCCTACTAACTATTCCCTTCCCATATATTTATCTGTTTCCCATAATCAGTATTATCTTATATTTTTAATTATTTATTATTTTTTATTTTATATTTTTATTTATTTAATATTCTCAACTCATTATTTAGCTATTGTTACTTACGTATCACTATTATTCCTTATTTTTTCATATTTTTGCATATAGTTTTTTATTTTTTATCATATTCTTTCATGCATCCATTTTATCAATTACTTTCAGTCCTTTACTCATGGTCACCATTAGTGTAGGCAGTTTAAGTAACATGTAATTGTATCAATTAATCATTCAATAATTTATTTCATGATACAATTTGATGTTTATTATATGTTTTTATGGGTTATGATTAATTCAATACGTACTTTTTATGTTTATTATGTATGTATATATATATATATATATATATATATTAGTCTTAATGTATTTATTAAGGCCATTATACGATTAATATACTACACCAATGTACACCTTTGAGAGTTGATACAATGATCAGCATATGTTGCCAATTAATAATAATTAAGTTTGTACCTGTTACAATTTATGTAATTAATTGACAACAGTATAGCTGACAGGTCGGTATGAGTGAGACACATTGCCTCTGAGGAAACGGCCAGCTTTTACAGGGCCGAGAAACGCGTTAGGCCTCTCACTCTATCGCCGCTTTTCACTGCTGGATTGTTCTCTTCATCACTGTGCACCCCATCACACTCATCAAGTGGTGCCCGATTACAGGACTTGTGTATACAGACCGCTCAACGACCAAGGAGTCCCCTCCATTACCTTGCCTAGGGTAGAAGCCGGTATCCACTGCAGCACACTGCTTGTTATATTATCCAGGGCAGTCTGCCTCTAAGAAACATAAGAAACACCCGGTCATGGCACCAGGATCTAACCGGGAACCTATGGGTTTGAGCGTGCCTCACACCATCACGGCGTGGTCTATTTCAGACAATACCACCAGCCGACAGTGGCACACACAAAAGCCGCTTAGACCTGCAATTGTCAAGTCCGTTTCTATCCATCTGCATTAATTTCCATCCCGGCCAGGACAAACTGTGACTTTACAGTTGAACATACACGGGGACGATCACGAACACTCAGGTATTGCATGCATAGTTCAAGTACTCATACCTACTGTGGTCTCCTTTTTTAATATTTTTAATATAAATATATTCTATGACACTCATTTTCCATTATTATTTTTGATTTCATTATATTTATTCTTTCTGGACTGTGCTACACGAGACCCCTACATTGTCTCGTCCACATTCATCCACTATCCATCACAGGATCACCATCCAATTTTATACTTGCAGGTTTTTTTATGTCAATTGTTGTTTTGTATGCATTGTACCCAATCTATATGTTTTTTGATTTGTTTATCATTCATTGTATTTATGATATTTTGTGCCTCGGTTAAGTATACATACTATTCTGGTGACAATTTATTATTAAATCATTTTTATGTAAATTGTCTATTCAGCATCATATTTATTTAGAAGATTAGTGTTTCTCCATCTGAGTTTCTACTAGACTCCTGTACTCCACAATTTTGCTTGTAACGTCTATTAGCTTTTCAGGAACTAAACGTGGGTCATCCTTGTAGCATCATCTATGAGGGTCATAAAGTACCAATTCATGCTCATTGACTCACCTCTATTGGTCCACATACGTCTATGTGCACTAATTCCAACAGTGTTTAGGTCTAGATGCTAACTTAGGAAAGGAGCAATGTGCTTGCTTACCATTCACACACCTGTCTGTACTGTTTGTCAAAATCCCTGTAGCCATGCAGTCTAGATGCTTCTGCACGTTATCATACCGTAGGTGAATCAGCAAAAAGCTGGGTACACACTGACAGATATATTGGCCGATCAATTGATCGGCCAATATATCTGCTGCCCGTAGGCCAGTGTGTACCAGCGACGTAGTTCACAGACATATTGCGTCTGCTGTGCTGCAGAGCCGATGGCAGATATATCGTACACATTCAGCCAAGGCTGCGGGGAGGGGGGCTGGACAGGCCCCCGAAACTGCCCCCCCGGGAGCCACGGCCAGAAGCAGATGATGGCCGTTCAGTGTGTATGAATGACCATCATCTGCAAATATATCTGCACATCACTCAATCTGCAGATATATCTGTATAGTGTGTACCCAGCATTATATGTAATAGTTCCAAGGACTGGTTGGAGTCAGAAGCTGCTATAGCACAACACTCTTCAGTGTCCAGGATAAACAGTTGTTGGCACCAGGTTGCTGTTGCAATTACTGTCCCTCTTTTGTTGCACACAACACATTGTCCCCTCTGAATTGGACTTTGTGCCAGATCTAGGAACCAATCTAGATGACATCAGTGTATTGGAGAATTATACATAAATCACATCTTCTATAACTGTGAAAACTGTTTTTCCTTAAGCGTACAGTAATTGTTCTGACTTTTATGGCATTTAGGACGTTATCGCCTATTATCCTGATGTTAACAGGAACACATGGCTTTAGTGACTTGATCCAACTTTTGCTAAAGCTAACATGCATTGTGTCTGTCTGCTACATTTAATGTTGATTTATTTCTTCTATCACGCTTCCATGATGAAGTGCCACTTGGTTCATTTGCTCGGCCCTCTGAGGCCTTATGTCCTAACTTATGACCCTTAAAGCATTCGTACTTTGGCTTGGCTTTTTCAGTTAAACTTCCTTTGGTAGCAGAATAGAATTCTCAGCATTGGTCTCTACAGGTATGTGCTCTTGAAACTGAAGTTGCTTGGCCCGTACAACCTCGGTTGGTAGCTTCGTAGCACAAGACTCCAAAAGCCACTGCTGAGAAATCATACTTTGGCGTAAGGTTTTGCAGGATCACCCCACATTGTCTACATGGACGCCTACTGAAAATAATTGTTGAGATAGGCATTTTATCTGTATATTCATTCATATTCTTGCATGCACTCAACTTCGTGACATATAAAGTACGCCTCAAGTTGAGTCTTCTCATTAAACCCTTTTCTTCATAGGATTTCTGTAAAGCCACGCACATATCATGTTCTGATGTTTTCCCATGGATTTATTCCTTTATTTATACAAAAGAAAATGTAAAATGCTTGTCACTGTCTGGGTTGGCTCAGGACCCTTAGGGATGACTGATGTGCATAGGAAACAAGGTGGCTTGATAATACTTTGACTCATGCGTATTAACTTAAGTACACTAGTGACAGTGTAGGAACCACAGACTTGTGAGGAGCATAGATACTGGACTGGAACCGGAGTGACAGACCAGGTCCACCGGGTAACCCCTCGTTTAGTGACCCGTGAAGGGTAGTAAGACCAGATATATACTCCAGGCACAAGGGTGACCTCCAGACCTCAGAACAATATAGCAGTGGTAGATAGGAACTCAGAACTCAAGCCAGGAATCGGAGTCTTATGTAGTCAGAGTACAACTTCCGGAAACTGCAACTCTGGTACTGCTCTGACGCAAGACCTGGAACCAGTGAGGAACTCAGAAACAGAGTCAGCATCAATAATACAGTTTACTGGACACCTCAGTGTACAGACTGTATAATGCACACTGAACCTTGCCCTGGAACCAGCACCCTTCCAGCCCAACACCCAGTGCAGGAAAACCAATACAGTCAGCACAATAGTATAACCTGATAACCTGGACACCACTAAGCACAGAGTAACACAGCATAAGTACCTTGAATGCACTGTCCCACTGTATGATGGAATGAGACCGCAGCTGCACTTGCCGGCTCTACACTGAGAAGTAAAGTTGGTATGCAACATGGAAGCTGCCACACTATTAGGTGATAATACACCTTGGCAGATGAAAGGCAAGATACTTGCTGAGGTGAAGTGGTTGGAGCAAACTGTATGCAGCGTGGGAACTGCAGCGCTGGCAGGTAACTGAGCACAGCGGCAGATGAAAGGCTGTATACTTGCTGACTGAGGCAAAGTGGTTGTAGCAGGTGTGTATGCAGCGTGGGAGCTGTGGTGCTGGCCTGTAATGGAGCACAGCGGCAGATGGAAGGCAGATCTGTAAGTAGCGTGGAATCTGCGGTGCTGACATGTAATGCTACACAGCGGCAGATGGAGAGCTGGTAGTTATAAACCTGCTGGCTGACCAGTGGAAGATTTGTGTACAGCGTGGGAGCTGCGGCACCGGCAGGTGATGATACTCAACAACAGATGAATAGTGAGAGTCCACAAAGTAGAAGATAGAGTCACAGAGGTTTATCCTGGGAAGGAACACATTGTTCAGGCAATGGGTTCCTCACAGGAACGGATTTAAATAGTCGGTGAATAGCCATTGGTCAGACTGACCAGGCTAGCACACAGGTGTATTAGTTAATCACAGGGAGGCGTCCCTGGGATGTCTTGGAAACAGAATAAATGAATATTTGATTCTGAAAGGAATTGCCAAGATCCCGATTCGTGACAATGCAGAGACTAGTATGAGCTTCATTAAACTGGCAGGCTTGGAAAAATACTCCTCGTGGAAATTTTCCAAGGAAATGCAGTTAAAGTTTTGGAAGGTTACCAGTGATCCGGGTGATAATCCTAACCCAGATACAAAAATGTAGATAGAGCCATGTGAACAATATGCTTAGCTGTGGAACTGCATGTATATTCCTTTTCTGTATTAACTCAGTTACTCTTCCTGTGCTGCTACAGCCTTATTTCTTGGTATCTTCACACACTGGTGCCTGTGCCCATAACCTACTGGGAAACTAGGTATTGTTTGGATTCTGTGCTCTGGGGTGATGGATAGATTGCACCTATATTAGGGAGCCGCTCTAATGCAGGAGGTGTCCATTCTCCTTATGTTTCTTTATATTCAAATGAGGGTTGGATTAGAGCACTGCAACCAAATAATTTGACTATAGGATATCATGTTTGTCGTTAATTGTGTATCACAGTCAGGGCTGCCATCAGAAATTGTGGGGCCCCAGACTGGCAAAACAGACAGGGCCCCTTACTGTGGGCGGGTGGGGGGACAGTTTGTCAGAGGTGGGTGTTGCTGTGAATGTGGGTGGAGCTACAGTGGAGGTGTGGCATCAATTGGTGGGTAAACCAGTTTAGAGAAAGGTGAGAGTGCAGGCTGAGGCTCTCACCCTAACCCTTCACCCTCAGCCTGCACTCTCACCCTAACCCTTCACCTTCAGCCTGCAGGGTGCAGGCTGAAGGGTGCAGGGTGAGAATCCAGGCTGAGTGTGCAGGCTGAGGGTGAAGGGTGAGAGTGCAGGCTGAGGGTGAAGGGTTAGAGTCCAGGCTGAGGGTGCATGGTGAGAGTGCAGGCTGAGGGTGAGAGTGCAGGCTGAGGGTGATGGGCGAGAGTGCAGGCTGAGGGGTTAGGGTGCGAGTCCAGGGTGAGAGTGCAGGCTGAGGGATTGAGAGGAAAGTGAAGGTGTGATAATGGGAGTCTCTGTACCAGGTCTATGTACCAGGACTATCCGGATGGTAAGTGGGATCCCCGCAGCCTCTCCTGCCCGAGAGGGCACTTCCTCTTCACTTCATACGGCATGGGCGGCGGCAGTAGGTAGCTTCTCCCCCCGCTGCTGCTGCTCCCTCTTCCCCCAGCTGCTCCTCACAGACAGGTGGTTGCCATGCTGTTTGCTCCTCGTTGCTGCTTACACTCACCCCCAAGTCCCAGACGGAGGGGGCCCGGCCGGCAGCAGAGTGCATAAGGACTAGCGGCATTTCGATTTGGTGCCAGGCGTGAGCCAATAAAGCTCGCAAACTGGCAGCCAATCAGGAGCCGCTCCTGCGGCTGCTCCTGATTGGCTTCCGGTTCACCAGCTATGATTAACTCGCTGCTGGCACCAACTTCAAAATACCGCTAGTCCTTATGCACTCTGCTGCCGGCCAGGCCCCCTCTCTGCCGGGGCCCGGGACTATAGTACCAGCAGTCCCCCCCTGATGGCGGCCCTGATCACAGTCATGTGACACAATTCAAGTCATACGCATAACGTGAATAGAGTGACATGACTGATCATTCCCTGGGACGGTCCACTTAGCAAGAACAGAGAATCAGCCGCTTAGTACCACAGAGAGAGCCCAGGCAGCGAGCACCAGCACTGCCGGGTAGCTGCAAGAGGGGAGAGACAGACACTGGAGCCTGGTGAACACACAACACTGGATCCTACACCTGAGCAATAACCATTAATCATAGCAAGGACTGAAGGGAGGTCGGCCGCTACATCTTGCACATTACCAGTCAGGATTACCACCTGGACACTTCTGTTTTAAGATTGCCAATGGAACAATCTATCCATTTGCAGGACACTGCATTGAAGTGCTAGGACACAGGTTCTCAAACTCGGTCCTCAAACAGTGCATGTTTTCCAGATCCCCTCACAGCGTCACAAGTGAAATAATTAATTCCGCCTGTGGATCTTTTAAAATGTGTCAGTGAGTAATGAATACACCTGTGCACCTGCTGGGTGACATGCAAAATGTGACCTGTATGGGGCCCTGAGGACAGAGTTTGAGAACCACTGTGCTAGGATATCTAGATAGAGGGAGATTCAGAGCCACTTTTGGACCAGGTATGTACGGAAGGTGCGCCCTGAAGGAGTGACCTAAACCCATTTTATGCTAGGTTGGAGGTTACACCTCTGGGTCCTGGTGGCTGCAGCGCACACTCTCTAATAGAATCTGAATATTCATCTGGACTTTCAATCAAAAGTGTGATCAAGAATCATGTTTCAAAAATAATGTATTTTTAAAAATGTTTAAAAGTGCCCTAAAATGACTACAAAAATATACTTTTTATGTACCCCTAATTTAGCTAAAGCATTACCTTTGGCCAAAAAAATAGCTTTCTATAATACTTCACTGTTATAGAAAAATGCATATAGCAGCCATTTGACACAATTTAAGAACCCCCACCCCCTTAGATTATGGGCACTTCGAGACTGTTACCTAATATTAGTTTACCTTTTTTTGGGGGTACTGGCTAATTTCCCCATTTTGACCTGTGCTTTTCACCTGTCATCCCTGCAAGTATTATCATGCAAATGTGTTATAGCTGGTTTTGCAATAGGATTGCACCAGAAATGGGAGAGTGCATACATGCGATAAGTGCCAAATTCGTGCAATGGGTTTTCTCTGAGAAAACTTATAATTTTCGTGGCTAATTGAATACCACCCTTAATTGGGTTCAGTTGGCACCTAGCGTGATAATACAGCAGGGGTTATCTGGGCATGGAAACCATGCTCATTTTTGCTTGAGTCCCATAGAGGTTCCAGCGAAAAGCAAGCAATGTTTACCTCCCATAATAACCTGGTATGTAAAGAAGCTGCACTTCCTATGACGTTCAGGCGGCTGATTGTAATCAATAAGGTCACAGTGTGAGGTAGAATAATGAAAAATAGGATTTTGGTACTTACCAGTAAAATCCCTTTCTCAGATTCCACAGGGGACACTGGAGATCTAGACACTGAGGTATAGATGGGTGGATGAGTGGAGCTGGCACTTTAAATCTTTAAGTGTGAGTGACTCCTCCCCCTCTATTCACCAGAAGCCCTAGTTAGAGAAATGGAGCCCCTGGAGACAGAAACAGAATCAAAAGACCTAAACTGAGGAGAAGGAATCAAACCACAAGGACGGCAAAGCCGAAAAGAAACACTCCGAACATCCGTACCCGCGTGGGAGAGATCTGAGAAACCTGCAAAAACCCTACGACCAAAAGTAGATTCTGAGGTCGCAAAAGGTATAAACACCATAGAAACAACAAAAGTGTGGACCATATGGCCGTACGGCAAAAGTGAGATGCTGAGGGGCCACGACATTCAGCCCAAGAAGCACCCACTGCACGAGAGAAATGTGCAGGAAAAGCAGAAACAGTGGAGGTCTGGAACCTAACAACATGCGCCAGTCGGATGACCAAATAGATCCATCAGGCCAACCGCAATAGCAGCAATCAAAAGACAAAGAAACGGACGTCCACAATGTTGCTGTACGGCCATAAATCCGAAGAACCCGCACCACCTCCAAGGAGAGGGACAACAGAGAGCCATCCGACCACACCAGAACACAAGCTGTTGGGTGATGTGGAAGGCTGAAATCACCGTAGGCAGGAAGACAGCAAGGCACATAGTTCTTCACAGATATCAGGAAAAAAATTAGATAAGGAGGCCGATAAGAGAGAACACCCAATTCCGAACCCGCTTGGCCGAAACCAGAACAATAGGAGGACCATCTTCCGAGAGAGGAGTTTCAGTTCCACATCCTAGAAAGTCTCGCACAGAGAAGACTGTAGGAACATCAGAACCAACAGACCTGAAGGCGGTACCAACAGAGGCTGTATACAAAGAACTACCCTGAAAAAAAGCTTTTATTTGAGGGAACAAGGCTAGGAAGCGCTGAAAAAGATTGACAATGCCGACCTGAACCTTGAGATAACCGAGGCTTACCAGCATCCATGCCCCGAAGAAGAAGAGAAGGAGACAGGACAAACGGAAACCACATAGTTCATGAACCCTGCTATGACCAAAGATAGCGTCCGCAACAGCCACGCCAATAAATGTACCGCCTGTAAGACTGGGAAAACAAAGAGGTGTAAGCCCGGGATCTTCTACGATGAGCAGAAGGAGATCGAAGAACCAGTCCCAACAGGGCCAGGGCGGAGCCACCTGGATGATCACGGCCACTACTCACTTGAAATGCTGGAGGACTTGCAGAAGAAGGGAAAACAGGAGGAAGCACAAGATCTTACCTCCAAGGCACTGTCAGAGCGTCTACCGCCTCTGCACTCTAATCCCAAGTCCTGAAGCTGTACCGTGAAAATTCAGTCGAGGCTGTAAGATACATGTCTGGTCTGCTCCACCCTCTGATGAACTTTTGGGAAACCGCCAGGTGAAGGGCCCATACTCTGGTATTAAGGTCCTGACGACGGAGAAGACGGCCTCCTGAAAATAAAGTTAAAATAAAGATAAAAATACTAAGTGTGGGCTGGAGCTCAGCTCTATGTGACCGTCTCTCTCGGGCACAATTCTAAAACTGGTGTTTCTGGGGGATAGAGGGGGAGGAGTCACTCACAATTAAAGATTTAAAGTGCCAGCTCCTCTCATCCACCCATCTATACCCCAATGTCTAGATCTCCAGTGTCCCCTGGTGGATGAAGGAGAAATAATGGGCAGATTCAATCAACTACTCAATGCCTTAATTGTCCAAAGATAACACTCAAACATGTTATGATGCATAGTCTGTAAAGCACTGAAACACAGTGTGAGTAAGTTGTTGAATAAGGTCACAATGTTCTTTGATTAGGCTACATCACAACCACCAATGTGTAGGTGACACATTGATAAGGATAGGAGATCATTTTTATTATTTTTTTCAGTCAGGTTTCATGCCTTTACAGTACTGAAAATAGAATGTTAACTGTATTACAACTCCTTCATAAAGAAGGACCAGAAACAAACAAAAGGGGAAAACAATACTCAGTATTGGGTCTTTCTACTCAAATGCATTCATCATATTTAAATGTACATACTAAAAGCTGTAGATAGCAAAGCAAGTTTTCGTTTATGGTTAAATAGTGGACAGCCAGATGGGTTATCATTTAGAGTTATAGGAGGAACAGATACAATATAAGCAGTTTAACTACAAAATTGATCATTCACATTTCAAAAAGAACAGAAGATATACAGTAAGTAAATAGAAAAGACATTTCATGGCAGCATCAATAGAAATCTGACCTGAAACAAGACAAATGCTTCACTTCCCAATCTGAGAAAGCATTCTGCATATGACTAGGGGTGAGCGGGTTCGGTTTTACTCGGATCTTTAAACGGCATTTTATTGGCTATCGCCTATCATGTGTTTTGGATAGCCAATATAATAAATCCGAATTTGCGGTAAAGTGGCGATAAGAACCGAGTAAAACCGAGCCTGCACATCCCTACATATGACACATGCGTATTCCATCATTAAGCATTCTCTACCACATGACTGGATGAACACAATGGGTGAACAACTTCAAGACTACATGCAAAATAGAGCCCTGCAATACCTATTAAACACAACAACAAAAAAAAAAAAAAAAGCATTTAGTGAGCTAAAGGAATATGTATATTTATTCCACTGCAAATTGTGTTTAATAAATACATGGTTTTAAATAGTGAAATGTCACACTGTTGCTTAGGAGAAGGAGGATAACTGCAGCCTTAGCCTCTCCATCCTTGCAGGTAGGAGAGCCACCATCTCTTTGGTAAGTTCCAGCTCTGTTTCCACCGTTTTAACAGCTTCCTCATGGTCTGCACAGTAATCTACAACGAATGAGTAATAATTTAGAGACGTCTGTGTGTTTTCCAATTGTTTCTTAGCATCGGTTGTAATGAGTTTTCCATAGAGACGTGCAATATGGAACTTGGCTACCAACGCAGGACGAAGGACATCCTCCTCCAATTTCTCAGGGAACTTCTTATCCGGGCTTCTTAGAGAGTCCAGAAACATCTCATAGAACTTAATTGCCGACTGTGCCAGAATGTTGATTTTTTTGATTGTGTGAGAGTCCATCTCATCCAGTTTATTTCCTATGGCTACTTTCAAATCCATCATTTCATAATAGGTGTCGGCCAGCTCAAACTGAAGCTGTCTACAAACCAGGAGGTAGTACTGAGGGTTTAACTCTTTACATAACGGTTCTAGCATATCTATTCTGCGTTTGTGCATTTTACACCGCCGTTCGTAGTCTTCCTCAAAAAAAGCAAGAACCTTAAACAGAGCACTGTGGTCCTGGATTATTTCAATGTGGTCAGTGACATGTCCATCCAGTTGAAAATATTCTTTGGCTTCATTTATATAATTTTGCCCTACTAGAAAGACCTCTCTGGCTTCTTTGAAATCTAGTGGATGTGAACAGTCAACTTTTTCCTCTGCAGCTAAAATGGAATCGTATATGTCATTTGACCCAAAAAGGACCGCCTTTTTCCGGCCCTTCTCCTTCTCATCATCTTCCTTTCTACGTTCAGCTTTAAGCTCGTCTTGCAGGTCAACATCAAGTTCCCCTATATTGTCCTATGACAGAAAATGAAGAAATAAACCTGAGGTCCAAGATTTCTACAATTCAAAATAATTCAATGTAAAGGTAGATCTTTAAACATTTGCAGACATAAGTGTCATAAGTTCCTAAATCATGACATAAAAAAGTATATGAAATCATGTGTGTTTTCTGACCCATTTTGCTGATATCTAGTAAAAATTAATATTGCTTATGCGTTACATTGAGTTATACAGACACTGGTCATAATATGACAGATAAGGTTTTCTACCTTCAGATAACTGATTTATTGGTATGTACACATCATTTTTACTAAATAAATTGCCTTTAGTTTATGGATTTCACATGTGTTTTCCAGCCATATTGGCAGGTTAAATTGTTTATTTTCCTTGTACTGGGATAAGGCCAACGGCTAGACAAATTCAGATGACCAAAATGATCCAGATAACAGCAGTTGTGTAGCGTACACACTACACAGTAATGGCTCTTTCAAACAATAGCCTGGGCTTCAAATTGTTGAGGTGACGTTTTATGCATGCAGGATGCGGACGAACTCTGTACACACTACAAAATTATGAGCAATTCCTTTCCGACGGGACCAACATAGCGTGTGCAGCACTCGCTGTAATCAGGAACCAATCCAACAAATTTTAGACCAACCTTCAGGGCCCTGGTGCTGTGTACACACTACACAATTATCGGCCTGACAGATATACCCATGTCGGGTCGAGAACCGCTTAGTGTGTACCCAGCTTTAGAGACAGCTCTATTGTACTCTCTGCCTTAGATACAATGATATAAATACATTGATAAAAAGCACAGGATGTGTTTTTGTTATTTGGTAAATGCTGCAGGAGAGAAACATAAGTTGCAAAAAATGATCATCCTCAAAAAGTTGTAAACCCCATTTAATAAGTTTTAGCTTAGAGACTTGAGATAGTCTACAGTCCCTACAGGTTTTTCTTGTTTTTTTTTTTCTATTTTTAAATGGATTTTTAAAGTTTTTCGCAATGTAGCAGTATGACTGCCTATTATATTTTATTTACAAGTCCTTGCCGTCAAAGCTGCAGTGCCATTTTGTTTCAGTACATTATTCCTTATTAGGTTTCAAAGAGGAAATCTGACATGAATATAATGCATGCTGTTTGTAGACAGTAACTTGCATTTTTTCCATATATGCTAATTTACAGTAACGGTATAATGCCTGCAATTCCAGTGGGCAGAACTGAAATCTAAAGATTTAAAGTAAAGTTGCACTTCCACTTAATAAAATATTTTACCAAACCAATCACAAGCCACAGTTGATGAACTGCAGCTTGTGATTGGTCCTCCAGTTCACACACCACCTGTCATTTAAAAAGTGAGCGATATTGATTTACTGGTTTTGCATATAGTTGCCCCATGGGATCTGATTTATAGGGGGAGGGCACATTGATTAAAGCTTTTACTAAGTGGAAATGCAGTTTTAATCATGCTCGCCAAAAAGGTTACCTCAAGCTTTTTGCGTGCATCCTGCAATAAATTGAGAGAATATTTCACCCAGCATCTCGCTAGATCGGCCTTCTTTTGTGTTAGAAGATCGAGGCGCTCCTGTTCTGCTTCATCTGCTTAAAAGAAACAAATGCTGGAAATACAGATAATTATACACAATCGTGACATAGTCAGACCCCATTTCCCAGAGCTAAATTGGAATACTGCACAGTGGCACAGAGTAATATTTTCCAGCTTAAAGAATACATTTACACAGTATACTGTAGATCTATAAAGAAAAAAATAAATAAAAACACTATTAAATCTACACTGATTTACATTATCATCTATAATAGTTGTTTTTATTCTGTACCCTAGGTCTGGATACAACCATTTTGTGGCCTTAGTGAAAATGGAACACACACGGTTTCCCAATTTATTAGAAAACAGTTACATGACTGTGTGACTTAATGACCAATATTCCTGAGGCATGAACAATACAGATATGGTGCTGGCCCCCAGTTAATTAAAAGGCTGCATTCTCATGAATACTGATTCAGCGTAAAAACATGTCTGCAGCCTTTGTGGACAGCTGGGGGTGCCAGCAGGGAAACTATGCTCGTGCCGAATGGACAGTCGGGGAGGGGTGTGTCCTTGGGACACATCTTCATTTTGTCACACTTGGGGGTGTGCCCAGCACTTACGGAGGTGCTAGGCTTCCCCAAGCTCTCTCCTCACAGTGAATAGACGCCGTCTATTCACTCGGCAGTGATCGGTCGGTCACCGCAACTTTTCCCACCCATGGGAAACAGCAACCCGTGGGTGGGTAAGGCTAAGGGCATGCTGTTTTAGTGGGTGCCACTAAAAGTGCAGGGCGCATTTTGTCCTTTTAAAAAAAAAAAATCTGGCAAGGCACGGCACCCCCCTAAAACAAGATAGCGGGAACTCTATATGTGTAAAACAATTAATGGAGTTTTAACTTCCAGTAACCAAACATTGTAAATTGGGAAGCAAGCTATTAATTCAATATAATTTAACACAACACTTAAAACAGCAACTAGTCCTACCCGGCATAGACCTTATATATATATACAGCTAGGCACTGGAACACTAAAAAAAAAGGCTACAATGTACTAAAAAATGTAACACAACAATGTCCTAAAAATCTGATAAGTAATAAGCAGACAAAATGCTTTACTCTTTGCTAAAATCACCAACAATGATCTGAATAACCACAACATTATCTACATATAACATCAGCATACTATATTACACAACTCAACAGGGGTAGTGTGTGGCTGTGTGTTGCTAACCAGTAAATGCTTAGCATAACATACTTTCCTTAGCAGCTTCAGGGGAAGGATTCGGTCCAGCCTTGCTGAAGATGACATTGGCTGCAGCAAGGCAGTGCCTGGCCTCCATATAACATTGCTATGAAAAAAGAAATTAAGTAGATTTTGTTATCGTTTTTGTAAACTAGAAAGGTTAAAATAATTCAATTAAAAAAACTTCTTGAAAGCTCTACCACTGATGAAAGTGTGTAAACAGCATACCTTTACTAGATAGTACTGTGATAGAGTGGCAGCATTGATTGCCCACTCTACAGGGCTATAGCCATCGTATTCCAGCTGCCTTTGGAGCGTTGTATGACAGTACTGAGCGGCCTTTTCATCTTGCTTCAGGTGTTTGTAGACTTGCGCTAGATAGTAGAGAGTATGGGTGTACACCTTCTCAAACCTGAAACAGTGACCAGGAACACCAATTATAGCATTATATACACTGCACGGGTAATACATGGGCATAGCGGCTCAGGAAGACCTACCGCTTTGATCTCTCCTGTTCTGTGAGCTTTTGCTCCTCTGCTCTAAAATGTTCGTCAGGATCAACTGGGGGTGTCCCAATCTGTAATTTAAAGTGGTGGCTATAACATTGTCAGGGTAGATGTCTCGCATAAGAAAAATCATATAATAAACATTGATAAATAAAATAAATATTAACCCTGTCTGGATTCTCATGTAGCATTCCGTTACAAATGCAAGAAATTGCAGAGGCTGAGTAAAGTGTACCCATGTCTAAAGGTGGCTACACACGGTACGATATTTTAAACCATATTGCCGTTTTCGACCAATTGGAATGACAAATCGTTTAAAATATGCTGTGCGTAGGTACGATAACAATGCAGATGTGCGCTCCCGCTTGTCGTTGGTCGGGGTCTGTGATCTTTTGAACATGCAGAAAGAACAAACTCGTCTTTCACGATATGACACACATTGTTCCTGGTGCACCAACGACGAACAATTTCATGGATGACGAACGATTTGTCGTCACTTTTCCTGGCCACTCCCCTCCACCATTTTGTGTCAGCCAATGGGGAGACAGAGGATGTATCGTGAGGTTGTTTGCTGCCAAACGATATATTGTTGACGATTTGCAGTCGTTAATGACCCATCTATATCGTTTGAACAATTGTTCCATGTGTATGCACAATATCATACGTCCGGCAATGTTCAGGAGTTCAAGGGAAATCGTTAAAGAGATAGTATCGTTGCCTACATCATTTCGTCTGTAGGGGCCTTAAAATTCTGCCAACCTCTGTAAATTTGTCGATTTGAAATGGGTGTCCCAATGAACTTTTTTTTCACGATAGCTGGTTTGAAACACCACAGCAATATATTACTGCTTCTAATGGAGTGTGACCATAAATAATAGCATACCTCCCAACTGTCCCGCTTTCAGCGGGACAGTCCCGTTTTTCTGGGACTGTCCCGCTCGCGGGCCGCAGTGTCCCGCGGTGGGGGGGAAGTTGGGGAGAGCGCACCCACTGCTCAGAGCAGTGGGTGTGCAGAAGGTGAACAAATGCCGTGCGCATCGCACGGCATCTGTTCACTAGGTAGGGAGAGCCTGGGGGGCTGCCCAGCATCTCGGAGAGTGCTGGGCACGCCCCCTATAGTGACGAAAACGGGTGGAAGCCGCGAGGCTCCGCCCCGTTTTCATTTGGCCCCGCCCCCTTTCCTGAAGCCCCACCCCTTTTTCGGGCGCGCGCGCCCTGTCCCTCCTTCCCATCTCCAAAAGTTGGGAGGTATGCAATAGTGTTCCTGCATGCTTTCAGCTTTCCAACCCGTGGGACCGCAGTGTCCTGCAGGCGCAAAAAGTTGCAGTGACCGATCACTGCCGGGTGAATAGACGCTATGCGCACACGCATAGAGTCAATTCATCGTCAGGGGAGAGCTTGCGGGAAGCCCAGCACCTCCGTAAGCGCTGGGCACGGACCCAAGCGTGACAAATTGGAGACGTGTCCCAAGAACATGCCACCTCGCCCCCTTTTCGAGAGCGCATGCACCTTCTGCTCGCGCAAAGTCTCTGGGCTAGCCCGCCCTGCCATCCCGCAGAATAGCGGGAACGCTAAATAAGTGCAATGTACAGTACTGCTCTTGAACACGTTTTTCTTTTGTGTTTTGTAATGAGAAATGTTACTTTTAGAGAAGAAATTATTTTACCTACCTTTTTCATATAGAGGCCGTACAAGGATTCTGCAGATTCTAAATATGTTTGAGCTATGATAATCTCTCCTCTGTCAGCCCAAAGTATTCCAAGATTATTCTAGAGAAAGAAACAAGTATGAGGAATAATAAATACAGTGCCTGCTCCATAAACTTCTATTGCAGTGTGTACACAATGGTTGCAAAAAGCTGGGTGCACATAATTCTGCTATAAACATATTCAACCTTAATTTAAAAACACATCAGCTAAACATAGTCAGCAAAGACTACCATGGCTCTGGGAGGCTGCTGGGTAATCAATGGATGGCACTTATTAGCAAAAAAAAAAAAAAAAAGTCCTGCAACAGGGAGGTGCACTATAGTTATCTAGATCATTGGTTCTTGGGATATTAGTACCTCCAAGGGTATTGCTTTGAAGTTCAGGGTTGCAGCATTTTCTGTAATGGCAGGGTGGGGCAGGGCATCCACTGGGATAATTAGGCACATAGGGACATATTCAACTGTGGGCAACATTTAGCAAAGTAAAAAACCTGGCGCCCATCGCATCCAAATTTTGATTATCGCGGGTATGCTGCTCCTGATACCCGCAGTATCTAATTAAGAAAAAGTAGTCACGGGATTTCCATAGCTGAAAGCTCCGCGGCACGTAAAAAAAAAACGATATTAAGAAACATCAGACTTGCTCTGGAGGTGCGAGAAAAGAGACGCAGTGATTTCTATAGAAATCACCATGTTCCATTTTCAGTC
This sequence comes from Taudactylus pleione, assembly GCA_031769625.1. Classification (NCBI taxonomy): domain Eukaryota; kingdom Metazoa; phylum Chordata; class Amphibia; order Anura; family Myobatrachidae; genus Taudactylus; species Taudactylus pleione. The sequence continues at coordinate 47,313,514 of JAUIMM010000015.1, read as the reverse complement.
ACCTAATTGAATAGCAAAACCCCGCCCGCAATTGGATATGCCCCACCTGGGTCCTAGGAATCTGTAGCCCATGCATTACAGTATGACTTTGGGCACAATTCTATTCAATGTGAAGTGTAGCGCCAGGAATCAGCTCCCGGAGCTATTCAATTCATTTGCGCTGCTAAGCCCGACTAAGGATTTCTTCTAGCATCCCTCCGGGGTTGCGAGCAGAAATCCGACAAAAGTCCAGGCGCGATGCTGTTTTCTGCCCTTAGCGCCGGGAAAACAGCATCGCCCTGGGAAGTTTAGTCGGAGAATGCCCGTTCTCGCGCCTAAAAACCCTGTTTAAGGGTCTTCCCCAATCTAACTTCGCGCAGTATTGAATAGCTTCGGGAGCTCATTCCCCGGCACTATTCCCTTCACGTTTACTTGAATTGTGCCCCCTGATAACAAAATGAAAAAGCCTATCCCTGTAAAAGAATGCATATGTGGGCTATTATTTGTCAATTTAACAAATTTTTCAGAAACTCATTCTATGGGTGGGATGCAGCAAAGCGAGAAATGCAGTCAAACCCCGAAAATGCCAAGACAGCGTTCTTTGCGGTGTTCGTCATGCATACCGGCGTTGCTAATGCCAGCATTCATGTGAAGGGTGGTGGGATGCGATGCATCATGCCATATATCTAATTTTAATTGTAGCACATATACTGCTATATTATATATAATCTCAGAGCCTAAACATTTTATCTAATAACAATAATGACAATATGTTGCTTTGCAAATGCTGGGGTACAAATAAAGCAGATGGGATAGCCAGGGGGTAAATGATTGAGAACAGCTGTACTGGATGGGTGTCAGAGGGCATATGGAAGCAGGGGGTCACCCGGTGGGTCCTATACTGGCATGTACTGTGCACACACACCTGGGCCTGCATGTAGGTGGAGACACAGTCGTGGCACTGCCGATATCTCTCCAACATCCTCACCGCCTTCACCAGGTGCTCTTCCCCGGCTGACATTTCCTCTGTCTCCGTATGATTGACCCCCAGCCGGAACTCAATGACCGCCAGCCGGGCAGCCAGAAGCCGCTGCTCCTCATCCTCCTCCTGCGTCCCTGCCTGGCTCTCCCCGTTCTCCTCCTCCGCTCCCGGGCCCAGCTGCGCCCGCACTTCACGCAGCAACTCCCGGGCTCGGTACTTGGAGCGATAGGGCTCCGTCTCCGGGTCGGTCTTGGAGTCCAGCTCGGAGGCGGTGAGCGCCCGCTGGTAGGTATCACACACCGTCTGACAGTCGCCGGCCATGTTGCTGCTGTTGCTACTCACTGATCGGTGACGTCCTCGGAATACGGCAGCAGGGAGGCGGCTGTCGCAATTTCCGCCAGGTTCTTATAAACAGATATTATTATTATTATTATTATTATTATTATTATTATAATTATTATTCTGTCATGTATACTGCCCATCATGGTGACATCATACAACGGTGCCCAGGTACACTGTGCTGCTGGCGAGCCTGTACATACACATAGGCACACCTATATGGACATTGTAATATCACCACCATACCATGGTTGCTGATTTTTTTTACTTTTGAAATACTGTACGATAAATGTCAAGTATATGAAATAAGACAACACTGAAAGATTATATAAAACTTGCTGAAGAGGAATTTTGTCCTGCAAGATGGTCAGTAGTGCAAAATGATGACATTTCCAGGGACTCATAAGGAACACATCTTTAAAATGTGCTACTGTCCATAGAAATTCGGGTCAGTTCACAACTGTGCATTCTGGGCCTGATTCATAGCTGGACGCAATAGTGATTACAGATGAAGATCGAGCGATTGTTTGCCATCGAGCTTGCGTATAAGCCGCACTGCACGTACGCGTACCACATTGTGATTATGGACACAGAGGAAATCACAGGTGAGTGACAGGCAGTCAGCTTTTGGGGGTGGTAAGGGAGCAGTTTGAAAAACTCAGACGTGTCTGTACGTTTGAACGCCGTGATATGGGCCTGCATAAATTAGCCACTGCGATCTCCTACGTAGCTCTGCGTGTCAGAAGATCTCCCAAGCCTGCGGCAGGTCAGACCTGCCGAAAGGTTACATCGGCTGTTTAATGTGCGTCGATGTTTACTCACGCAAGCGGCGTGGTACGCATATGAGACGGCAACAGTGGGTGTCCTTATGCTTGGGTAAGTTTGTAACCATTAGCATATTTTCGCAGCTACGATGCGTACGCATACCTCCCAACTGTCTCGCATCCAGCTGGACAGTCCCGTTTTTCTGGGACTGTCCCGCTGTCCCACCCACGGGCCGCAGTGTTCCGCAGTGCGGGGGGGAGTTGGGGAGCGCACAAACCGCGGATGTGCAGGAGAAGTATAGATGCTGTGCGCACAGTATCTGTTCTCATGCGTATGGACTGCCTGGGGGTTGCTGGGCATGCCCCCAAAGTGATGAAAACGGTGGAAGCCATGAGGCGCCAGCCAGTTTCCCCATAGGCTCCACCCCTTTTACATAAGCCACGCCCCTTTTTCGGGGCACAACCTGTCCCTCCTTGAAATGTTCAAATGTTGGGAGTAGGGATGTGCAGGCTCGGATAGGTTCGAGTTTGCACGTGGAGTTCGGATTTTTCCCTCCAAAAAAACGGAACTCAGAAAGAGGCTAAACGTCATCTTGCACGGATGAACATCATCATCCCTGGACAAAAGTTCTCCCGCTTCGGAGCTCACTACAAACGGGGAGACTGTCGATGGTGATCGACAGCACGCCCCGTTTTGTAGGCAGGGGGGGGGGTGGCTACACAAACGGAGGCGTTCCCGACAGACCGCCTGCCGTTTTGTGGGCGCCGCACTGACATCAGCATTGATGTCAGTGGGGAGCTTCCTGCTCGATGAGCTCCCTGGGGCTTGCGGTTGCCGAGACCCAACCTTAGTGTCTAGTCGCAAGCCCTGTGCATGCATCTGTGTCAATCAGACCTGTTCATGCTACAATTGAAAGCATGAAGCATGTCTATTCATTTGGGGATTTGAAGTTAGTTTTTGAGTGGGATTTGGTGTTCGATTTGTACATGGGCATGCAAAATCTATCATCAAATCACTGTGCAAAATCAAACCCAGGGGCGGATTGGGCCACCGGGACAGCGGGAGGGTTCCCGCTGGGCCGGTCCCTTCCCCACCCTCTGCCGGGCCGGCTGACATCAGCTGCTGGGCCAGGACATCAATGTCTATCACTGTGCCAGGCTGCCGGCTTCCTGTATTTGCGTTCCGCTATAGTACGCAAACAGGAAGCTGTCATCTGCTCCGGCTGCCTGGCTCCAGGAGCAGCACTGCAGCAGAGTATATGGAGCGCTTGTAAGCGTGTGTGGCTTTGTTAAAAGAGGCTGCCCTCACTGTCAGCAGTGAGGGCAGCGGGTAATGCCGGTCAGGACTCGGGGGTGATGCCGGATTTAGCCGGGGGTGGGGCGCCTCCTCAGCTCTGCTTCCCAGCTGTCCAGCGCGGTTTGACTGTCATACCGTGATCCTGGACTCTCCAACCGCCGCACTACTGGAGCTCTAGGTAAGAAGATCGGGTGGCCAGCATTGTGCAACTAGATCATCACTGACTGCCCGTCCAGCTATGATGAGACTACAAGTCCCAGCACACTGTGTCAACAATGCGCTGGGACTTGTAGTGCCATCACAGCTAGAAAGGCCCTGAAAAAAAGTGTGTATATGTGTGTGTGCACATATATATATATATATATATATATATATATATACACACACACACACTATACACAAAGTATATAACATTACAAAAGCAGTGTAAATAACACTAAGTAGTTCATATTCATATATAGAGGAATGTAATGAAATGCAGAGAATCTTTAACAGAAAGAAAAAAATATATCTTATATATATATATATATATATATATATAGAAATAAAATAAATATTTTTTTTTCTTTCTGTTAAAGATTCTCTGCATTTCATTACATTCCTCTATATATGAATATGAACTACTTAGTGTTATGTACACTGCTTTTGTAATGTTATATACTTTGTGTATAGTGTGTGTGGGGGTGTGTGTATATATATATATATATATATATATATATAACAAGTACTTCACTCCGCAATATGGTACCTGCCCATGTGCACCCTTAGATGCTATCTCTTTATATACTCCACCTCGGTGTCCCTGCCCTCACCCTCCTTGTGACACCTCCTGGGTGTCCCTGATTCACCACCCCTGTAACTCCCCCTGGGTGTCCCTGCCCTCACCCTCCCTGTAATTCCCCCTCGGTGTCCGTGCCCTCACCCTCCCTGTAATTCCCCCTCGGTGTCCCTGTAACTCCCCCTCAGTGTCCCTGCCCTCACCGTCCCTGTAATTCCCCCTCAGTGTCCCTGCCCTCATCCTCCCTGTAATACCCCCTCGGTGTCCCTGCCCTCACAATGTGTGTCCTTACCCTGCCTGTCACTCAATCTCAATATTCCTGCCACTCATACTCACTGTCACTTAAGGTGCCCATACACGGTATGATTTTTTAACCCGTATGGACAGTTTTCGACGGGCTGTACAGACCAATTGTATGAAAATAGGTGTTTTTTGTGTGTTCTGTGACCCCGATGCACGTCCCCGCTGTCCTCTAGTTGGATCGCAGATCAGATGGTTTTGCAGAGAGATCTCAACCGATCGTGTATGATGTGACACACATCGTAGGTACTTCTGTTCATCTGCGATCGGGTGTAGGATCTGTGATGTCTCTGGCCACTCCCTGCCACCATTTCAAATTGTGTACGATAGATCAAATCGTATGGTCTTATGTGGAATTGTTGCATTTTAAACACAAATCGTACAGAATCTAAAGGGAAGAATTTTCAAGGGAAATCATATGCGACATCAGATGCGATTACAAATCGCACCGTGTATGGTCACCATTACTCTGACCCTCATTGTCATGTCACTCAGTCACATTCATCTCTGTATCACTCACACTGACTCTCAATGTCCCTACACCCATCAATTACAGTATTCCTACCATTCACACAATCACTCAAGCTTCGTACCACACCCACAAAGTTACTGTCACACACTCACCCTGGCTCTGACGCTAAATAATACACAATCACCATCACAAAAAATTAGCAAAAAAGACTGTCAGAACAAAAAAAGACACAGACATAGAGGGTCAGGAGAGCGAGAGGGGAAAAAGGTGGAAGACAGGAGGGAAGAGAGACAAAGTAGAGGAATAAAAGATAAGGGAAGGAGAATATCAGAGCAAGAGAGAGAAATTGTGGAGGGAGAAAAAAAGATGTGGGGAAAAGACAGAGCAGGAAGTGAGAGATGGAATAAGAATGGGGATGAGGGGAGGAAAACGGGCAGAAGAGAGAGTAGCAAAAACAAAAAAAAGGCACCATCGGGGACAGCAATAGTTAAAAAAAAAAAAAAAAGAAAGCCAGGCAACGCTGTGCATTACATTTAGATTTTGTGCGTGCATGCATATACTGTATGAATATGTTTTTAAATGTAAATTTTTGTGTGGAAATGTTTTTTGTGCTATAGTATGTATTTTGGGAAGAGAGTAATAGCCGAATCTATTTCTCACACACACATGCAAGATCCACACTGGGTTCTATGTAATAGTTAAAGTGAAAAGAATCTTAAAAACAACATTTTTTGGATCTAATTCAGAATCAGGCCCAATGAGGTGGGATCCCGCCCCCTTGACAGACCCCACCCCCATTAGGGCTGCATCCATAAATTTCCCGGGCTGGTTTTCCATCCCAATCCGCCCCTGATCGAATCAAATCAAATTAGATTTAGAAAAGGCCTCTAAAATCGAATTTTAGTAAATGTGGGATTTCTACATTCGATTTGAGGTGAGCTAAATCGAACATTAAAATCGAATGCAAAATCAAACTTTGATAAATATACCCTATGGAGAGAGATGGGGACCCGGTGGCAGCAGTGCTATACCAGCACCCAGGGATGGAAGGGAGAATTGATATACAAAGCTGACGGCATTTCAAATATGGCGCTGGCCGCCAGTCAATCATACTTAGCTCGCGGTACGGCTGCCAATGAGGAGCAGCCGTTATGCGATCTCAGACTGGCTTTCTCCCTTCCATCCCTGGCTGCCGGTGCCACCCGGGATTCCCTCTCTCTGCGGGCCGATGCTTGAGGCCCGTCAGTCTCTCCTTGATGACTTCCTTGGTTGACATCCTGCAGGACCAGTGTAAATCTGAGGGGTAGTATTGGGAGCAGGCTCAGATAGAAAGGTGTAATGGAAAGTACAAAAACAAAAATCATGGTTTAAAGAATTTTTCCATATTACAGAAATTGCTGCTGCGATGTACAGCTGTTCCGATGGCACAATTCAATTTCTCCATCCGAGACCTGTTGCACACAAGTATAAAGTCCCAGGGAACTGAAAATTAAATATACTTGTAATTTGAGTATGTATTAGATCTAGAAAGTTGCCTGGCGCTGACCTACAGTAATACTACTGGGGGCAATGCTTTTCCTTTAGGCTACTGGACTAGTCTCAGCAATTGACAAAAAATATTCTTGTATTGCAAAAGGTTCTCACAGGGTAGGCTGCAAATATGTGAACAGTGTTAACAATGCAGCCTACAGAGTACCTCAGAATAATAAGTACAGGCTACGGAACATCTCAGAACTAGGATTAAAAGAACTAAATATGTATGCTCAAAGGCGGATTGGCCATTAAATTCACCGGGATGTTTCCCGGAGGGCCGATGGGACCATGAGGCCGCCCGTATCCCCTCACCCAGTAAAGCATCACTGACTGTGGGCCTTGGATGATTGACAGCCCTGTCCTGTTAGCAATCCCGCCCCCTGTAGCGCGTCTCTCGCACTGGCCCTTCCTTGCATGGTTCACAGGTAGCCAACCCTGAATAGCCCGTCACTCACCCTAGGCTGTGCCTTTTTGATGGACAGCCCACCGGTGCCTGTTAGCAGCCGCGCCACCAGTAGCGCATCCATCACTCTGGGGCTGGGTCATTCATCCAGCCCATGATGCAAGAGGGACTGACGGGAGGGCCAACACACTTGTAGCTCTCACGCTCCGCCTCCCCTGCATCTATAGGAATTTGGCTGGTAATGCAAGCGGCGTGACGCGATGACGTCATGCCGCACGTTGTGTGTGTGTGTGCGCGCAATAGCATGGCATCCCTGGGGGAAGGAGAGCTTAGGTGGAGAAACTGCATAATTAGCAGAGCTTGGAGGACCCCGATGTGGCTCAGTGATGGCTGCTGTCTGTTCCTGACAGAGAGGAAAGGTAAGCTGCTGCAGAGAAGGGTGAGGGTGGCTCTCCTTTACCAGTCACAAATGAAGTATAATTGGCAAACCCCCAAACTTATTGCATTCTCTTGCTCCAGTAAACTGCTTTGAAAAATATTTCCTTTGTCTCATAATAAAAAGGGGAATGTGTAGAATGACGTTTTGATTATAAGAAAGTATATACTGTATATATGTAAATAAATAGACGCTGGGTCACCAAAGTCGCCGCCTCTGCAGCCTCTCCTGTCCCCAACCCCTCTCTACTCCACCACCTCCTGTCCTGTTATACTTACTCCAAGCCTCCTGATCCCAGTGCTTTTCCCACCAAATTACAGCGGTGTGCAGGTCACACCTAATGAGCATGGGTGCTGGGGTGGGCACTGTGCACATTAGGTTTGACATGTCACAGCTGCTACCTAATTTAGTTCAGGGTTACATTTTATAATGATATACAAGTGTGTGTGTATATGTATTAGGGTAATTCTCTGTGTGCAATACACAGGATATTTAAATACATTCAAGTACGTGAGCTCTTTCTACTTTCTATACCTCAACGCTTATATTTTTCTGGTGTGCAAGTTTTAAATACTAAGACCCGTATTCAAATAGACGCGAAAAGCCGAGATCGCCGATCATGGTTTTTCACGTATCGGAAACTTCTCTATTCAATTCCAACGACTTTTTGCGGACGCAGAAAGTCAATGCAATGTAATAGGCGGGAAATATTCACCTCTAGAGAAAAGTAGTGCATTTTTATTATTTTGGGGCGCAAAGGTGGGGAAACCACTCAGAACCCTTGGGACAGCCCCCCAAAGGATACCTGTGTAAAAAAATCCCTAAAAAAAAGTGAGGAACACCCCAAAAAAAGTACTTTCATTTTGGGGGCGAAAAAGTACAAAGTGGGGGGACAAGCATAAAAAGTAGCGAAATGACTTCGTGGGGGTCTGCAAGTATGGGTGAGGTGTTTTTAGGATTGCAAGTGCTTGCAACAGGTGCGTCTTTCACTTTTTTTTTTTTTAAATCTTCCACCTAGTGCCTAACCCTGACCCTCCCCCTAGTGCCTAACCCAAACCCCTAGTGCCTAACCCTAACTCTCCCACTAGTGCCTAACCCTAACTCTCCCCCTAGTGCCTAACCCTAACTCTCCCCCTAGTGCCTAACCCTAACTCTCCCCCTAGTCCCTAACCCTAACTCTCCCCCTAGTGCCTAACCCTAACTCTCCCCCTAGTGCCTAACCCTCCCCCTAGTGCCTAATGCTAACCCTCCCTCTAACTCGAATACTTATTGTCGGGATTCCGGCACTTCATTCTGAGCGCTGGCATCCCAACCACCGGGATTTCAACTGCATCCCTAAAGTACACAGGTACATTACATTTTTCAGTTGGTTATAAATTTGAATTACTTGGGGTAGCTTACAGTATCTTGTGCAATGACGCACCGGGTGCAGTAGCAGTGATTTGGTTACTTGGAATGTAAAGTATGTGTAACTACAGTGGTGTGAGAGTGGGGCTACATGAAAGCATCAGAATTAGCATTGCTGCCTTTCATCAAACAGAGCCTTGGCTTCAATTCCAAAAATGTTCTATACTTGGAGTTTCCATTTTTTCCATTAGTTTGCATGTGCTTTAGTTTCTTTTTATACTCCAAAGACTTACTTGTAGGCTAATTGGTTCCTGACCATAGTGGATTAAGACCCCATGGACAGCATACTAATTTGGGCCATTTTCACACCCCTTTTTGTCAAAAAAGAAAATGCAAAAACAGGTTAGAGCATTAAGGGGCCCTAAATGGCCTCTGGGCCCTAGGCAAGTGCTTAGAGTACAATATGGATGATCCTGCTATGGTTCTATTTAAATTGACTCTGATATGTGCATTTGTAAAAATGAAAAGTTAAGCTGTACTGGGGCAGGGACTGCTGTGTCTTATTGTATTGCTCTACATTATATGATGGGATAGCAAAAGAATATTATTAGTGCAAGGCTATCCAATTTGTGGCCCCGTATAAGAGTGGGTCAGCATGAAAGGCTGACGCTGCACAATCTGTTGAATCTGGCTTATCATTCCGGTATGGGATGGATTTCTCTGTATATTAAGGGACTGATTCAGAGATGGGCACTATAGCACAACCACTACATCTTTGTGAAATCATGCTAAAACCACAGGAGGCATCTTACGCAAAGAGACATCCACTGGAGGCTTCTCTGATCCACTGCTGCATCTGAGAAGGCAGCATCAAAACAGCTGCGTGACCATCTGACATCTGAGGACCTCCAGCAAATTACCTTTTGGTACGTTCAGAAAATGCGGCTGACCCCCCCCCATTCTTTGGGACGCTTACTGTTCCTGCCCCCCCAAACACCAGCAGCATGTCAATCATGATGTGACTTTTGGGGCACAGTGAAGAATCTTGCAGAAAAAGACCTGCACATGCACACACTTCTAATCCCGCCTACTTTGCTGTTGGCTCCACCTACAGTTGATTTGGTGCCGCCCACATGGGCCACTTCCAGAGATTTTTCCAGGGCCACTTTTAGTCCCCAATCTGCCCCTGTGTATGCTGAATATCTCCCATAAGGACATTCAAGCTGCATGGCAGCAGTGTTGTCTTACATAAAAAAATATAAAAATACCCTGTGACGTGCACTGCACCTCCACCAGATCCTCTGATAATCTGACCCTGGGTGGTACAGTTCCTAAATACATAATTTCAGCAAAATAGATAACCAATATTAAGGCAACACCACAATGTATTCCATTAATAGGCTTTTAATAATGGTCGGAATACACAGGTCAAATGGGCATAAAAATAGAAGTGGCAGTTTTATTAATTTATGTCCTCAATGTAAAACTCAAGGTGCAATGCAGGTCCCCGCAAGTTTGAAAGTTAAATTATTGGAGTCTCTTAGCGTCCCCTTCTGGGTCCACCTCGTCTGTTCCCTCCTCTCTGTGAGGAATTTCTGTTGCGTCTGTCAAATGATCGTCCTCCTCTCCCTCTGCCTCCGAAACCCCTCCCACGTGAGCCGTCTGCATCTCTCCTGGATTCTTGAAGTTCAGGTAATTCTGTTGCCACGGACAGCTGGAAGCGTCTCGAGTTGTCCCAGGTTTGCTGAAAGTATGAAATATTGTACATATTATGTGCGTCAACTTTATACAGCAAGTCCTTTCTAGGCATACAGTACTGCAGGGGTGGGGAACCTTTTTTATGCCAAGGGCCATTTAGATATATAGAACCTTATTCGCGGGCCTGGTGCAGGCCATGCCTCCTCCATGTGATGTCACATAGGGGGGGGGGGCCACAATCACTGGTGATTATAGCAATGCCCGGGATGCTCTGGGGAGGTGTAACCGTTTGAAGCATCCTATGGACTCTCCAGGCGGCACTGCTGCATAGAATTTGGTTGCAGGGTGCTATTCTAGGCACTCTGCTAGCCAAATGAGCAAGCAGAAAAAAAAGCTCAGAGGGCCAGACCAAATGATTCTGAGGGCCTTATAAAGGCCCCCGGGCCTGAAGTTCCCCATCCCTGCAGTACTGTGTTCTCTTTCTACAGTGCTACAACAACTGAACCAACTGATGCAGAAAGGATAAACCACAGCCTGAATGTAGCTCATTTTTGTCACATTCACTTAGTTCGGTTTATTTGACATATATATTAGTTTTAAACTTTGGTTCATGTGTCATGTTCCTCAGCATCAGAGAAGTTGCATTTCCTTTTGCACATTTATTAACAGGATTGTGTCACTGCTTTGGTTTTCTAGTTTGTTTGTGGATTTCAGATATTCCCTACACAGCATCCTTCTTGTTGTAATGAAAAATTACTTGATTTAGCTTATTTGTTCTCTGCTGTTGAGATTACTCTTCTTAGACGTTTCACTAGATTTTGGCTGAAAAGCAGTCAGGTGATGCAGGGTCAAATGGGACATAATCCAGAAGTTCAGCCAAATTTTAAGTGTGTCTGTAACTTTACGTCTAGAACCCGTCTTACTGAACTAAAGTTAATGTAAAAGCAATTTGAATCTATTTAGTGTGAACAAAAAGTTTTAAGAACCACCACATAGGCCAAAAGATTATGGGGTACTGCCGCAATGATTATGTATCCATCTCGCCAGGAATATTTTAATTTTTAAATACCCCCTCTATGTACCAAGGGGAACTGGCAGGAACTGTGATTTCCGCAACCGCTGTCCTTCCGAGTTATACCCTCTGCATTTAAAAAAAGCTGACGCTGCACATGTGCACTGTCAGCTTCCAGGGCCGGACAGGGGCTGCGGGGAAGAGATAGAAAAGATCTCTCTCCTACACCTGGAGCCCCCATAAGTAGTTTACAGCAGCTGAAGATGGTGTAAACTATCGGGGCTAAACTCCGAAAAGCTTAGCTTTTTGAAACTTAGTACATAGGGGTGAGATCATAGTCCTCATTGACAATAATGGGGACTGCGATCTGAAGTGCTAATTGGCACTTTGCCAGAGATTTCACCAAGTTAAAGCAGAAACTGTAGTGTGCGTAGCCTAAGGGAAGGTGTCCCTTCTCCAACTCTCATTGTCCAACTCTTTCCACAATTCCTTGTTTCAAGATCACTCACTACTATACAATTCCTTATGCGTCAATGTTACCCACCACTACACAAGAGAAAATGTGACGACATGTAGCAAAACAATTGACCTGGACTATCCGATTTAGAAGCTAGGTATACCGCCCCACCTAATAAAGTCAAAAGGTGACTATTTAACAAGTTATTAGATATGAACATTACTAATTTTAAGCAAGAAAATAAAATATACTTACTTGTAAATTCTTAAGTTTATCTAGGGCAACATCAAAACACACCCCCTGTAAGAAAGACAGTTTGTAAATGACAAAGCTTTATAAGCAATCAATATACATGTCCTGCATTAGACTCCCAGCTCCTGCATTACTGATAAATGCTAAGTCAGCTGAAACCATATAACAGGTGGTTTTCTGCTACAACTACTGTATATTCGGCTTACCTTGGAATCCTTCAGCAGACACATCCTGTGAATCTGTGAATCAAATTCTTCTCCCATTTGCTCCTTAATTGAACGCCAGACATAGGACAGCGAATGGATAGTGATTGAACTCCGTAAGATTATGGTCACATAGCCCTACAATGGGGGTGTAGGGAAAATTATATTCAAGTGACAGATTGTACAGAAAGATAGGATAAGGCACTTTTAAAACTATAAAATCTAATTTAATTTTGAAAGCAAGTTTGGTGGTTCAGCTGCTCCAAATGCGCATTAAGTAGTATACACATTCCAAACTAGTCCTATCTGTCCCTTAATGGTGCGTACACACCGGGCGATCAGGAAAGACAGTATGATTACGACATTGTAATCGTACCGTCATTCCTGATCCCCTGTAGTGTCTGCACTGAACGATCAGTCATTCAGTGCAGGCACAGTCCATCATTCCTGAACATGCCAATCTGTCGTTATCAATAGATTGGCCTGCATGTTCAGGCGATGGACAATGTTGGAAACGACCAGCGGGAGTGCGCATCACTGGTCGTTTCCGACATAAAAGTGCGCGATTTGCGCACGACTACTGAGCGATTGCACGATTATGATGTCCTAATTGTGCAATCGCTCAGTAATATCGCCCAGGGTGTACGCACCTTAACAGAATTGTGTGCGAACATTAGAAAGTACTGAATCAAAAAACTTATTTGAATAATTAAAAGCATAAACATAATTAGAAGGCAGTGGCGTCCCTCCCCGTGGTGACTGTGCAGATGGGATTGCAGTGCGTGCGGCGAAGCTGGTGTGGCCCTCACAGGTAGGGTGCGTGGCCTCATGGCCCAAACCCCGTTTTAGTTAATCCAGGGGCCGTGGAGATGCTAACTGCCCCCGGGGATCAATCTGTGTGCAGTGCCGGCTCCCTCACTGTGTCAGGGAGCTTTGTGCTGCATGTAAATGCTACAGTGCAGCACCCGGTGCTTTGGAATCACCCCTCACCAGGTGCGGCCCGCACCCCCTTGTGATGCCAATGTTAGAAAGTTACTGCTGAGACTTGACAGGGATAGATATATAAAATGGGTTTTATTTGGAAACTTTGAAAGGTCCTGTGAGCCTGGTACTAAGGCAGTAGTGAAAGGTAATCTACATTCACCCCGTGCTGCAGCATTTTTTCTCCTGACCTGAAAGCAGTCTTCCAGGATGAAGATACGGGATTTAGTTATAATACCAACAGTCAGGATGACCGCGCATAGAATGCTGGCGCTGGAATCCAGACACCCGTCAGAATCCTGGCATCGGCATCCAGATGGTAAGTCGTAGGGTAAGGGTCAGGCTCTAGGGGGAGGGGGTTAGGTTTAGGCTGCGGAGGAGGGAGGATAGGTTTAGGCACACGGGGGTTGGAGGAAAGTTGGTCTGATGTACGACCAGCTTAACAGCACAATGTGATCAGCGCTTTCCACAAAACAGTTTCCTAGTAATTCCACAATCAGGTGTATGATCCCTGACTGTGGAATTGCTAGGAAACGTTTTGTGGAAAGCTTTGATCACAAAAAGTGCCTTTTTCACCTACTTTTCCTTCAGGCACAGTGTTTCTTAAATCTGCCTTAAAATCTGTACTTCTAGGAAGAATGGTCTTACCGGATCCATGTTCAGAAGTGATCTTTGTTTGAGTGATGAGGCTCCAGAAATATGAGCCAATGCTGCAGCTAAAGCATTCACAGCGCCCTTCCTCTCAATCAGCTCTTCTGCATACACCTTAAAGTGTTCAAGGACATCAACTGGGACAGAGTCCAATGACCTGAAATCAAGGAGCCCAATCAGTATTCAATGGGAAATCATGTGTACCCCTCTAGAAAATGCTAAGCTTTAGGGCTGAAGCACTATTAACGATAATGCAGCCTATAAGGGTTTGTTACATTTAGGGGGAGTGAGGCCCTGGATACCTTAATTCATCTCATAAAAAAAATAAAAAAATTCTATATATAGTTTCCCCATCGTCAGTCCCATGGCAGCCCTAATACCAAAATAATATATAAAAGGGGAGATTGGGTTCAATATAATCAGCAGCAAATGAATAATCAAACAACTTTGGAGTAGATTCAGATTTTCACTCATGTATGTGACCGCACTTATGGAAATAGCCATCATCAGTGGCCACTTCCACCAGCCCTATACCTGGTGCAAAGGATCTGTCTGAAATCAGATGGTTATCTGCGTTCACACAACTCATCACTCCAACTATTTGCCCTCACTAAACTTAGCCTATGCAGGAAACCCTGCAGCCATCTAGAATATGCATTCAGCCACAAGTGGAGATGCGACTGAGATGTGTGCGATTCTGAATAGCGCAGATGTGTGAGCTTGACTAAGGAGAACATCCTATCCAAAAGATAATGTATGGTAAAAGAGTGAAGAGAAAGCCACACTGCTGACTTCCTTGCATAGTCTGCCGAAGTCTGAGCCCTGCGTGCCCAGGCGGTTAAAGTCGCATTTTTAAAACAAGATTTTATTACTTCTGGAAATAGTACGTTTTTGGCTTTAAGAAATGCCTAATTTACTTTGTCAGATTCCAGTCCTTCTGCATCTTAAAGGCAGCTATATCGCTACAATTTCAAAAAGGGAACACTGGAGTTTGGATGTAGATGATCTGAATGAGGTGGTAGAATCCAAAACATAGGGAAGGCTGAGGAGTAGGCACTAAATAGTTAAAACTATAGATGCTTAATGGCCCAAGGAGAATGCACCTGGAGAGGGTCAGGCACCAGCTGACTCAGAGACCTAAGCATACAGTAAAGCAGACGATCCAGCGAGCCACAGACCACTTGGAGACAGGCCCGCCCTACCGGTGAGCATCTTAAAGGACCAAGAGGTCGTCCGACCATCGAACCAACTTGGCCTGAGCCACTTAACCTGCAAAGCCCGAGTAAAGTGAGTTGGCAAGTCAATCTGCTAGTTTTCCTTTCCTGATTTTTCAGAGACTTGCAGAGCGGAAACAATGAACAACAGAACGCCACTTTCAAGCAAACGCAGGTTAACTGAGGAGCCGGCTGAAGTGCCTCCTAGGCCAACTGATGTCCCAAGAAGAAACCGGTAGAACAAAAAGGAGGCCGCACATGCAGCACACCCTGGATTAAGGTCACAAACACAATGATGTTTTTCTTTTCATCGATTTTTTGTTTTTTCACCCAAAAATTGCACGGTAGTTTTTTGTCAAAGTATGCACCTTGCGTAAAACAATTGGGGCAATTTATCATTAGGGGGGGCAGACGTCCAAAGGGTTCTGAAAGAAATCCCCACATTTTTAGCCAAAACTTTCTCCTGGGATGGAGAAAACTTTTCTCCATTTTTTTTTTCTCTCCATTTTCGTCTGTTTTTTGGCTAAAATTTATTTTTTTTTCTTTAAACTGCAGTTTTCGCCAATCGCGAAAAAACATCCGATTTCGCTGCTAACTGAAAACGGCCCTTAGTTATATACAAATTATTTACCGTATTTTAAATTGAAACTCATTCTGCAAATGTCAGACAGATAAATATATTAGCCTGGTATAAGCTCCATGTAAGAAACTTTATGGGAAAAATAAAGCAACCCCTAATCATACATACTATTCTAGCCAATTCCCAGTTCATTGCTTCACTTTCAGAGAATGTGAATTATTTCCTTCTAGGTTTGTCAGCTGCTCCACATCTTATCACATCACAATAGTTCTCCCCAGAACTATTTTTCCTGACCCTGCTCCTTCCAGTTATCTCACATCCCTGCCCTTCAGTATAAGCTTCCTTTCTGCTCCAGGAATGTCCTGCCACGGTTAGCTATATGGGATTTAGCCCAAGATACCTGCAGTAGTATGTAGAGAAACATTAAATGCCCATGAAACCCTGCATCAATGCAGAATACAATAAGCAGCTAAGTATTACAGATGTGTCCTCATAATCCTATCAATTTTGTACCATATGGTGCGAGACACCTGGTGTGTTTTCCGTGCTGCATACTTTTTCCTTCATTGTGCTACTTGTTTCCTCAATTTTGCATCATAGGGGGCCTGATTCAGCAAGGATCACAATTGCAAAGCTGCACGCAGGCATATACTGTAGTGTGTAGTGCACGCAGGCATATACTGTAGTGTGTAGTGCACGCAGGCATATACTGTAGTGTGTAGTGCACGCAGGCATATACTGTAGTGTGTAGTGCACGCAGGCAGCTTTGCAATTACGTCCTTGCCATTATACACCTGCTGTATTTGCATGACACCCCCCTGCTGCATTGGCGATTCCAGCACTGCAACAAAGGTTGCAGGCTGGGATCACCATCACGACCATCGGTGGGCGATGATCGCGATGGTGGACAGCGCCAGGCCGCTGCAGTCCCTGGGCTTGCCACTCCTGGAAAACTGCGCGGACACGGCCCCGTTTCTGGGAATGCCGTCAGACCCCGCCCCTTAAATGCCTCATAGAAGAGTCTGCGTGCGACTACGCAGGACCCATTCTGCAGACTCACAGGATGGATCCTGCGCACGCGCAGATTGACATTATTTGGGAATCTGCGCACAGCAGTACACTTGCATGCACTGCTGAATCAGGCCCTTAGTTCACAAACAGCGTACCAGGTACATATTCGTTTTTCTGCCGTAAAGGAATTGGTATAAAGTTGCACATTAAACATAACGATGCAGGTCACTGGTATCGGACCAGTCTTTTGCCTGTAACCAGGGCGGTGTACATTTTCCTCAACAGTCTTCATTGGCTTCTAGTCTTCTAGGTACTTAGTGTTTTGAGGCAGCTGAGTGGATGTCTGTGGCATGATAAACAGGGCTCTGTGTCACAATCTGAGGATAGGAGTAGGTGGACACATCTGTACATTTACTAGACAAGGATTCTGTTTTCTAGTCTGTTATTTTATAATGTGTAGGCACTACATTTATATATTGACAGAACCAATCACCTACTGATAACTTCAGCATGCCCTTTCAATAAAGATAAAAAAAAAACAAAAAAACCCTGTACGCTAATTGCAATATGGACCTCAAGGTAAACATAAGGTAAACAAAAAATAAAATTACTTGATGGCGTCAGCACTGGATGATTTGGCGACATTCAGCGTGGATGGGATGCCAACTCGTTTGAAGGTGATTCCCTAAAGCAAGCCATATAAAATGGTCATTTTAAAAAAATAAGAAAAGAAAGTGATAACACATCTAGATCACACACACAGACAGCAAAGTTTCTCTCTAGAGAGAAGTTCAACTCTCTCACACAGCAGTGCAGTGACCAACAAAACTGTATACAAGCCAAGAGGTCCTGTGTTCACCTGGAGTACACCAAGGAAAAACTTACACTGCCACACACCTCTTAGAAGCAATATACAGTATACACATAATCCCATGACAGCCAATATGTGCAAGAAATATATACTGGGGAATTACCATAAACACTAGCACTGACAAACTACATATATTGTTTACAGTAGCTCATCACTCATCCTATTACAATTTGCAGTGCTATCATCATCACCACTTACCGTACTCCGCTCAACATTTTGTAGATAATATCTGTCTCTGGGTTCATAGAGAGATATGCAGATTCCTGTGCGTCCAGCTCTGCCGGTGCGTCCTGAACGATGGACATAAGCATCTGCTTCCTGTAGACAACATAAATGTATCTGTAGTAATGCAAATCTATTGCCGTCTAGATCACTTAGTCAGGTTATTTTGCCACATAGGCTTTTTTGAAGGGGTCTATTTTACAAAATGTTACAAATTCTATTCACATTGACTACAATTATTATATGGGTATTTCCATCATAACAGGCATGTATTAATTAAAAAAAAAAGCCTATAGATAATATTAGCCAACACTAGAAGAGTTCTGGACAGAAGATATAACATTCAAAAGCACAAGTACTATGTAGTCTTCTGATAAATGTATTCATATACATAATACAGGTAACAGTTACTGTGTGGCTGAGATTAAAGACTGAAAGCAAACCAAGATGATGACGAAAAAAAACTTTATTAAACTGACAAAAGAATCTCACCCTTGGGGCAGAATACAGCACTACCAGGTCCACTTCTGGAATGTCTAGACCCCGGGCAGCTACGTTGGTTGCAATAAGAACTCCAAATGTCCCATTTCTGAAGCCTTTCAAGATGATTTCACGCTCCTTTTGTTGAAGGTCTCCATGTAACGCTTTGGCAGACTAAAATGTAAAATATGCATAAAATTTTCTTTAAAACACGACCATAATGCAGGTTTTAATCACTTCACTCATTTTTCAAGCAGCTTTCTTGGAAACCACATTAGTAGAGAACTCATGACCTGCACACACAGGTCGAGATTGCTCATCCCTCTGTGCTGAGAACGTGAGCAGCACATTAGAAATGCAGACAAGCATAGTCATTAGTTGGAAACTGAACTGCTTGCACTGACATGAGCCCTCAACAGATGCATGGAACACACTCCAGACACTGGAGGCATATTGCCTGAACGTTGATAGTCTCTATATCACTAAATATACATCAATACATTTTAAATATACACTGAAATATTTTAGTTACATGGTAAACACTCTGCATCCAATAGTCTACATCTACCATTGGACGTAAGCATTGTCCAACCACAATTTAGTTGTTGGCTGGGTTTCATTATACATTGTTATCACCATACTTACTTATGTCATTATGGATATCCTAATACTGGTCATTTCAGTGCAACTCAATAAAAACATACAAACCTGTTTTATGGCGTTATTGGTTGATAACTCATGAGCCTCTAATTTGGAGTCACAAAAGACTATTGTTTTGCCGTGATTTCCGCTGTACACCTGGATCACATCACCAAGCACAACTGCTTTCTGGAATCGGTTACATTCAATGGCCAAATGCTACAAAAGATTTAAAACATAAAACTCAGTGACATTTTGACAGCAAATCACTTAATTTTGCAATAGTTCAAATTACTGTCAATGTCTTTTCCTTGAAATACTCCACAGCAGCCACTGAAGAACGGGCTACAGATTTAGGGCTTGATTCAGAGGTTGACGCTGGTGCATCCGTTTGTGGAGTCGTGGCGGCAATTAATATGCAAATGCTAGTACCAGCCTCCCCTGGTGCAGCATCCAGCGTCTGGGTTAGCAAACGGTTAAACGCCCCCTTTCAGCATCTCTGCATGTTGTACCACCACCAGTGATTGACACGCCACCATTGCGTGCACCATCGAGACTTGCACCACCCATATGGAAGGTGCACTGTCTTCATCCGATCATCAGCCCTTAGACAGCTAGGTAGAGACAGGGGTAGCAAGCAGACTTACAGACGTGTCCTCATACACCGTTGCTCAAGTCACGCCAAATAGCCCCTCTCCACCTGCCATGTTCCATCTTTTACTCAAAATGTACATCCTATACGCACAAATAAAGACAGCTGGAAGCGACAAAGCTGTATCGCTAGTGTATGCAGATCACCAATTTGCAATAATTGTACATCTGTGTGCAACAGTCTGAATCTGTGCAAAAAGGGCTCCAATGCGAACAGCAACTTTCCTCACCCAAGTTCCATTGTGCTTAATCTGTGACTTACCACACAGCCTGGTCTCTAGCACACAGCGGGCGGCTTTTTGCCGATTCCGCAATGGCAACATTACAGAAAATTAAAGGAAATAAACAGTACGCTACTCTCCGTTGCACCGGGTGCATCGCACCATATGGCGTATAGATGCTAGGTGTATGAGGACACATCTTGTACAAGCACTTTGGTGAAGATCCTTGTAGAACTGGACAGTCCAAATGGGAGACAAGTGAACTGGAAATGGTGTCCCAGCACGGAAAGCTGATAAACTGATGCTGAGTTTATTAAAGGAGGTCTCAACTCATGCATGTAGAATGGGCTGTACAGATTCCCTGCAGAAATTGCTTGCATAAATTGAGCCATCTCAGATAGTGAATGGTTTTGAAGCCCCAATGTTTTTATTTAACCAGGAAAATATTGGGATAAAAGCCTGCGGCCCTCTATTTCACAGGAACATGAGAACAGACTTCTGGGTCATTCCATGCCAAATCACAGCTTCCAACCCAACAGTCTCACAATTTCATGAAATTTGGTAGGATGGTAGACGGCATAAAGTAACTTTCATATGTAAAATTTTAGCCCTCAGTGATACACGGTGT
Organism: Taudactylus pleione; assembly: GCA_031769625.1. Lineage (NCBI taxonomy): Eukaryota > Metazoa > Chordata > Amphibia > Anura > Myobatrachidae > Taudactylus > Taudactylus pleione. The sequence continues at coordinate 47,293,113 of JAUIMM010000015.1, read as the reverse complement.
TTATGCAACAGGGTTGCAAACAGGACAACAACAAAAATTAAAAAATTTATGCTTGCAAGGTCAACTGAAACAAATCATAACTTTGCCTTTGTCGTAGAACTTTCATGTTGGTCTTGCTTTGAAGCGAAGAGACCATAGTTTTCATAAATGTTTTATATTTAAATATTGACTTACATTTTTTGTCATGTTTGCAGCCCTGTAGCATGAACACCGTGTATCACTGAGAGCTAAAATTTTACATATGAAAGTTACTTTTTTGCACGAAAAATCTGAAATGGTTGGGTTAAAAAGTTCTTCAGGCAAGGTTAGCAGGGATCTCTGCATTTTCCGCTATGTTACAGGGACATGACCCAGTGTGATCTCCCGCAATGTGTGATATACCCTTGTATCCCTTGTCCTGAGCAGAACCAATCAATTTTATGGTTCAACAGAGATGCCATTATCTTGTCATCTGGCTGACTTCATATGTCCACAACCTGCTTGAAGTCTGCCTCCCAGGTCTCCATCCCTGGGATGAACATTGCCACAATAGTTGGAACATTTAACCCAACACATCACTAGAGCCTCCTGGTTTATTTCATGGCCAAGGCACCTGTTGCATCCCTGATGATTGGGTACAGTACAGTGACACTGACAATCTTTAAGGTCCATCCTTCCAAGAAGGGGCGGGCTTGTCAAGGGCATTTACAACCACTCCAAGTTCCAGCACATTTTTGGGGGGAATTCTGACTTTTCTTGAGTGCAGTGATGGAGAAAACGGCAGTGAAAGGGACAGCCTACTCCAGATCCTACATGCAAGCCGTCCCTCTGAAGCGTAATCCGGTGCCGATGTCAATGGGGTTGAAATACATGTGGCGGAGCTATGGCAGCCTGAAAATGTAAGCAGGCAAGAGTATTGCCCACAGTAACTTCTTGCACCATACTTGTATAGTCCAGTGTACCCCACGGATTAAATAGATCCTATTTAGAGCTGTACTTCTCGGCAAAGGAAAGTTTCAGCATGCAATTAACTTTACGGAGGTCAGCATAGAGGCAAAACCAAGAAGTGACATCTTAGTCAATCAGAGGGCCGAACTATCAGTTCAGTTTTTGCTTCTTAGCAGTACCTACATCCGAAGGTTCATTGCAGGAACCATCCTGACTTGTCGGGGACAGGTAAGGCATTTCACTGAAAAGAAAACCCAAACACACTACACTCATCTCGCTCAGCTGAGACAGGAAGGCATATTAATATACCTTCTGCGGGTATTTCTTTTTACTGTCCATCAAGCTGAACCTTGTTAACCAATTCATGAATTGCGGTCATGGAGTTGGAAAAGGAAACATTGCCCTATATATTTCATCACAAAAGATTTTATTCTACAGGAATGTGCAGAGAGACATCTATATAAAAGCCTAACACAAATTTGCAAGTCCGCACACACTAAAGGCCCCCACACACTGAGCGATATAGTGGTCGATCCGCCGGTTTTAAACGATATCACCGCTATATCGTTCAGTGTGCGGGAATGATATCGTCCGCTGCACGCTCAATTAATCTGGGGGAATCTACGAATGATCCCATGTTAGGCTATGTGGGGGGCAGGGGGGTGCCGGCATATTGGGCGGTCAGCTACCGGATCGCTCTGTGTGTGGGGACCACCCAATACATCGGCCGTCAGATCTGCCATTGCATCGCAAGGTGCCTATCGCACAGTGTATAGGGCCCTTAAGTGTAACAACCTACGGAAAATATTAACAAAGCTGTTGAATTCATCATATGGTTATAGCATTGTACATACTACTACACCTTCCTATACTGCCAAAATATTATACAATGCTGTACAAGTTTATTCATTGTAATCAATCTCTACCTCTGGTGATTACGACAGGCTAATCAGGGCCAACCATTGCTGCATCCCTCACCCCACAACCTACCGGTAACAATTACAGCCAAGAGTCAACAGAAATGCTGAAGCAAAAGACCAACCTCCACAGTGACTGCAGCCTTCTGACTACGGTGTCCAACAAGATCAATCTTTTCATAGCTCTGTTTCATGTATTTTTTAGCAATATTGTACATCCAATCTGGGCAAGTTGCAGAGAACAGAAGAGTCTGCGGATTGTCCACGGGATCTTGGAGAAAAAAAAAAAAAATTGTTTAAATACTCAAGCATACTAATATTATACTGAGCCACAAAGTAGCAATTTGAAAAGTCACACCAACAGAATTTGATATGAAAAGATTTTTACACTTATGATAAATTATTTTCTTGGAGGTGGGGGGCACTGGAACATGGTATATATTAAGGTGGGCTCTATAAAAGCTACACTGAGCTTGGACTCTAAATTTGGCTCTAAAAGTCCAGGCTACTATACCTCTACTTCTGAAAACTTCACTAAACAAAGCCCCAAGAACAGCAGAAGGAGAGGCAGCTGCTCAACCGAGGGCCAATTTCACGCTGCCATTGAGACACTTGCCGATCTGGTAGAATGTGCTGTCACATTCTCTTGAAAATTCTTGCCTACCCCAATGTCAGCTTGACAAATTACTGAAACAGTCCACCAGGAAATGCTCCACTTAAATGGAAGCCATCCACTTTTGTGGACATCCTTGAAGACCAAAAGGTCATCCATCCTGCATGCTTCCCAGGTCCTATAGAAATAGCCCTGATATTGCCCAGAGTGAAGAGATCCATCTTCAGGAGACTTACCAATCCTAAGCCCTAATTATAACATTCTGATTATCCAAAGACAACTTTAGGCTGAAATTAAGGTTTTGTCTGAACAGTCCTTTCTTTGTGAAAATGAGGCAAGGAAAATGAAACATACAAGACAGAGCCCCCAGCTCGGAAAATTTCCTAGCTGTGTAAATAGTTAACACAAAGGCAGCCCATGAAAGGAGGTTGTCATAAGGCTAGCAGCGCCAAATTGAGATCCCAAGGAGTTATTGGGTGGGGGATGTAGGGAGGTAACACATGCATCACACTCTGCTGAACTAAAAGGTAAAATTAAGGAGAAACCTAAACCATCAATGAACCATGCGGTACATTTACTATTCTAAAAGTGTTTAAGCAGGGAATTTAAACCAGCAATACTATTCAAGGTTAAAACACACTATTTGACTTTTCAAAGTATTGCTCTTTTAAATTTTCTGCTTAAAGTCTTCGCTTAGTAAATTTATCCCTAAGCCTCAAGCCCCATTAAATCCATTTCTCAGATTTCACAGGGGACACTGGAGCTTCATGATAGTGGGTTATAGACGGTGGGTTGAGTAGAGCCTGGCACTTTAAGAATCTAGGAAGGATAAGACAAGGGTCAAGTCCCAAGGATCCGTGGGTGGCACAAAGGGGGGCTGAGGTCTAAGCACCCCTTGAAAAAAGGTCTGTACCTCCGGAATCAGAGCTAGGCGATGTTGGAAAATAAAATAGAAGAGAGCAGAAACCTGCACTTTAAGCGTTCCTAGACGTAGACCCGCGTCAAGCCCCTTCTGAAGAAAGACATGGCAAATGAAAGGATGAAGAGAAAGATCCATGACCTTCACACCAGGAGATATAAGCCTTCCAAATACGATGAGAATGCACTGATGTCACTGGTTTCCTAGCTCGAAGCATGGTAGGATTGACCGCCCGTGGAACACCATGGCTACTTAGGATGGCAGTCTCAACAGCCTCGCCGACAAGCAAAGCCAACGTAAATCCGGGTATATGAACGGACCCTGCTGCAGAAGATCCGAACGCAGTGGAAGGGGCCAAGGTTCGTCTGCTAGAAGGAGTAAGAGATCAGAATACCTAACCAGACGAGGCCAATCCGGAACCACTAGGATGACTCGCGTTTGACCCTCTTGAGAACTCAAGGAAGAAGTGGAAAAGGTGAGAACAAGTATACAAGGCTGTACGGCCAAGGAATCAGTAAAGCATCAGCTCCCACCGCTGCCGAATCCTTGGTCCTGGAGCAGTAAAGGGGTAGTTGCCTATTTGTCCGGGACACCATGAGATCTATCTGTGGCCTCCCCCATCGGTGAACTAGTTGAAGGAAGACCTCAGGATGAAGGGACCACTCACCGGGGTGAGGATCCCGATGACTGAGGTAGTCTGCTTCCCAGCTGTCTACTCCCGGAATGTATGACTGCGGAGATGGTTTTGACGTGGTCTTTCTGCCCACAGAAGAATGCGGCTGGCCTCTCATTGCCAGACGACTGTGGGTTCCTCCTTGCCGATTTATGTACGCCGCAGCTGTGGCGTTATCGGATTGTATCTGAACCAGAAGGCCTTGTAGCATAGGAGCAGCCTGTATCAAGGTCCTGTAGACCGCCCACAGTTCGAAAATGTTTAACGGTAAGAGGGATACCTGCCGTGAACAACGGCCCTGGAAGTGATTGTCCAAGACCACAGCTCCCTATCTATGGACGCTGGCGTCCGTAGTGACCAGGGTCCAATTCCGAAACGTCGACCCGCTAACATATGGTCCGTCTGGAGCCACCAGACCAAGAATATGCGGGTCTGAGGAGACCAGCCCATGCATCTGTAGGTGGGACCCGTCCATTGAGACAAAAGAGCTAATTGAAACGTTCTGGAGTGAAATCTACTGAATTGGATGGCCTCGAAGGAGGCCACCATTTTCCCTAGGTGATGAATGCAAAGATGCAGAAACTTTTCTGGGTCTGAGCACCAGCTCCTGGATGTCTCTGCTACGGCACAGAGACTTCTGGAAGTTGACAATGCAGCAGTGTTGTATGAGAAACTGTGTAAGGGACACTTGGCGCAGAAGATCTTCTGCTGACATAGCCTTGATGGAGCAATTCGTCCAGGTACGGGAAAATAGTCACCCCTCAAGAGCGCAGATGAGCCACTGTTACGGCCATCACCTTGGTGAATACTCTGGGAGCTGATGAGAGACCAAACGGCAGGGCCTAGAATTGGTAATGAGTCTCTCTGATGGCAAATCTGAGGAAAGTCTGGTGAGGCTCCCAAATCGGAACATGCAGAGACATCAAAGATGCCGGACACCAAAAACTCTCCCTGCTTCTAGTCCCGTAATCACAGAATTAAGGGATTCCATCTTAAACCTGTGAAAGGAGATATACTGGTTGAAGGATTTCAGATTTAGAATGGGTCAGACTGACCCATCCGGCTTCCGAACCAGAAAAAGGTTTGAGTAAAACCCCTGGTTTCTTCGTGCAGTCGGAACCGGAATTTCGTCCAGCAGAAGTTTGTCGATCGCCTGACGCAAAACTAGTAGTTTCAAAAATCATGTGAAAAATCGCACTGGAGGAGTGAAGGCGAACTCTATCTTGTGTCCATGATATACCAGATTTCGAACCAAAGTGTCGGGACAAGTCTGTCTCCAAGCCTCCGAGAAGCACTGGAGAGGAGCTCCCACCTTGGGATCCCCGAGGTGAGATGGGAGCCAGTGATGCTACAGGCTTGTCTGCTGGCTTTGGATCCAGGCGGCGGGCACTGGTCGTCTGACGTCCTCTGGCACAACCTCCTCGACTTGCTGAAGACTAACCTCGTGGTCGACCCCGAAATCTCGCTGGAGCTTGAAAGGAGCTAAATGAAGGTCCTTTAAACGAGCAACGTGGAGGAGATGCTGACAAAGGTAGAAAAGTACTCTTACTCCCAGTGGCCAGCAAGATCCACTTGTCCAACTCTGGACCAAATAAAATATCACCTGTGAAAGGAAGAGCTTCAACAGCTCTTTTAGACTCGGGGTCCGCTTGCCAAGCACGAAGCCAAAAGTGCTAGGCGAGCTGCAACCCCTGCAGCAGAGATCCTAGCGCCCACCTGGCCGAGATCTCCTGGAGGCATCTCCCAAGTATACTGCGGATTCCTGAATATGCTCTGCCAAAGGTCATTAGATCTGCCTGCGGAGTGTTTGAATTTAGACCCTCCATCAATTGTGCCGCCCACTTCTCCACTGCCTTGTTGACCTAAGAGCCGACCAAGGCCGGTCGGAGAAGTGCACCTGCAGTAGTATATATGGATTTCAGAGAAGTTTCTAAAATTTGCTCTGAGCTTTCCTTCAACGTATTAGCTCTTGGAACAGGTAGCGTGATTTTCGTCGACAGACGAGACACCTAAGAATCTACAGGCGGCGGGGATTCTCCCACAGATTTCTATTTTCTGCTGAAAACTGATAGAGGGAGAAAAAACGCCCAGGAATCTGGAATTTACGGTATGGATTTTGCCAGCCTGCCACCATCTGTTCGTTTAACTTGCGAGAAACAGGGAAGGCGACACAAGACTCCTGTGTCTTAGCAAACTATTGTGGAGCATCAGGGTCACAAACATTAAGTACTTCCCTCACCGCCAGGATGAGTGCATCAATACCCTGCATTGCTTCAGGTTCCTGTGATGATGCTTCTACATCGGATTTGTCCAGCATCTCCCCTTCCTCCTCCTGAGACGAGTGATTTACTTCACAATCCTCATCTGACTGGAGAACCGCCGGAAGTGCCCTCTTCTTAGACAACAGACTTACCGCGGCCTCAGGAGATTTAGACGCAGAACCCATAACCTGGGCAAGGCTATTAGCTGAGCGAGCTAGATCCTGAGTCCACGCTGGTTCTGTCGCTAGAAAAGAAGGGTGAGAAGTGCTAGGTCGATCTCTGGCAGCCTCCTGTTCCCTACGGGAGCGGCTAACTCAGAAGAAAGATGAACCATGACCCCTGTCAAACTATTTATAAGGGAGGGTGTGACAGTCTGCGCTGTGTTAGCACTCTCTGCTTCACACGCATTGCACAGGGCGAGCATGGGTAAATTTCTTTTTGTACCTAGTGCAAGCAAACAGTTTTTGTGAAGCAGTTTTGTCCGTCACCCTGGAAGACATCATAGCCCACTCACAGAAAGAATCACCCATACACAATTGCAGATAATCTGAAACAGACAAGTAAACTGAGGCATATAGAGCAAAGATAAAGGGGAGCAGAATTTCAATAATAATAATAATAATAATAATAATGTTACCCAATGTAGAATAGGTAGTGTAACAAATAAATACTACCCCAATGTAGAACTCACAGACCCTTTGCAGACTGGAGTATATTTTCATACAGTTTAAAGTTTCAACAGTAGAGAATCATTAAATAGTCTGTGTCTAACATACCGGCTTTGTAACGGACAGATAAAATATTCTCCACTTGTTCGGCAAACCCCATGTCGAACATCATGTCCACCTCATCTAGGACCACGTGCTTCAGAGTGGTAAGATCCAGACGATGGTTCTCAATATGGTCTCTTATGCGACCAGGTGTTCCAACTAGAATATCTATTCCACTACTAACGGCAGATACTGGAGAGGGGGAAACAGATTTTAGCACTAGTATATCTGTAATTAAATGCATATCTCAGCAAGGAAAAAACACACATCACTGATATGATTAGGCCAGGTAGAACATCGATGTGCTTGCTGTGTGCAGTGTCTCTGACTTTTGTGCAATGGGACATCCCCTGATCCTTTTACTGATCAATGTTTCAGAGACACCACGACCATAAGAATAAAAACGGACAATAAAGCCACAAAGGAATTCAGGGTCTCATTCAGACCCGCTTGCGAGCGCTGTACGCTCGCAAGCGGGTCGATGTTACCCAAATGCGCATGCGCGAGACCTGGTGAACGACGGGGAAGCCGTCGCTCGGGGTCTCGCACCAAAGGGGGCGTGCTGTCGATGGTGAGTGACAGCACGCCCCCTTTGGTGGGCGTGCCGGGGGCTTGGCTGCCCAGACGGAGGCGTTCCCATGGGAACGCCTACCGTCTGGGTCCGGACCCACTGATATCACTAGTGATGTCAGTGGGAGTGTTTTTGGCTCTGATAGAGCCAAAAGCACTCCTGGGCTTGCGGCAGCGAGACCCTACCGCAGGGTCTCGTCACCAGCCCGATGGTCTTGACCATCGCGACCATCTTTTTGGCCACTCGCATAAGCTGTGGGTGGTCACCCACAGCTATACGAGCGGCCAGGAGGCCGCTCCATTTTAAGCTAGGCCGGCCCTGATTCAGAGCGAGCGCTCTGGTCAGAGCGTCCGGCTCTGAAACAGGCCCTCAGTTGCCAGTTTCTAACATCACAGCATAACCGAAGCAAAATATACCAAACATTTAGGTTTTGTTAAATATTCAAACAAATCGATTAAAGACTATGTATAAATTATAGACAATATAGGGGCATATTCAATTTAGAGCGAAAAGTCAGTTGCCTGACTTTTCGCCGTCATCATAGGTTTTGCCAGCGAAAACTTATCACGCGCGTCCCCGTGTATCCCCGTATTCATTTCCAAATTGGCAACAACGGGACCCGGCAAAAACAAAATTGGACAATAGTCATGTTGTTTTTGGGCAAATCAGCCTGACACCCCCTTAAAGATGCTCTAACATGGGGGTTCACTATGGGTACCCCCAAATAGCCCTGCTAAAGGTATTTGGGATTTTTAAATGGTCTCAACAGGTGCTATTTAGCAGCTTTGAGCAAATGGTGAAGAATAGCATTTTGCAACTTCTTTTCTGGAAAAATAAGGAGTCCATCAAATTTAGGGTACATGAAAATGGGACAAGCATAGTTCAAAATCACTAAAGTCAAGCTTTAAAATGCACCAAAAACCCACCTTCAGCAAGCACCTGCATCAATAAAAAAACCCTCCCACATACTTGCAGACCTCCCCAAAGGCTGTTTCACTAGTTTTTGAAGTTGTACCCCCACTTGACTTTTTTTAAATTCTTTTTTGGGGTGTCCTGTGTTTTTTTTCATCGTTTGACGTGGTTAGCATCAAGGGGGGTGTACAAAGGGTGCAGAGGGGTTTCCGCACCTCAAAAACCCCAATTCTGCACTTTTTTTCTCGCCGGGTATTTATAGGTGAAACTTTTTCACCTATTTCATTGCATTGTGTTTTCGCAATGGCGAAAAGACGCTAAAATTGAATATGGGGGATAAGTGAAATCGGCGAAAATGACGTCATCGGTGAAAAAGTTTAGCAGAGAGCAGCTTTTCGCTCCAAATTGAATACGGCCCATAGATTTTTTTCACAGATAACTTCTGATGTCATACACAATACCAGTCTAATGTTTTAACATTAGGGGGTAAATTTACTAAAAGTATATTTTAATCGCGACCAACATTGATGTTGTGTTTCAGGGGGAAAAAAATCACATTCACTAAAACATTTTTATATTGATTTTTTAAGTGTTAGTAAATGGGTGATTTAGCACCTGAAACACAACATCGATTTAGCTCTATTTTTAAATGATTGTAATCAATTAAAATCGATCTTTAGTAAATTTATCCCCAGGAGTTAAGTAAATATGCAATACAGAAAGGGAAATATATTATACTGTAAAAGTAATTAGCTACTAATTACATTTTAAAACAGGCGTTTTCAAATGCAGTCCTTAAATTACTCCCTCAGAGAGTCAATATTCAGGATTTTTTTTAAACCATTCACAGGTGAGAATCTATTAAAGCGGTTTTCTGATCAAACCAGAATAAAAAAAAAAAAAAAAAAGGTCTCATTTTCATAGTTGAAGTGCTTGTGAAACAAATGTGAGGCATTCCTTAACCACAAGTCTGGTGTGGTCGCATAAAGTGTGACCGAGCCAGTCTGGGCTTTCCTGGGCATGGTCACATCTGATGAGACCATTTCAGAGAAGCCTGGCGGCGACTGCAGGTAGCAAATCTTCCAACTGCCAGGCTCATCCCAGCCAGCAGACGACTAGGTGCCACAGCAACCTCCTCTGCCAGCCGGGCTACGGAAGGGCCGCATGAGGCTGCAAGAAAACAATTTCTGCGGCTTCTCTTCTCTCCATCGGCCAGTCACTGCCAAGGGGCTACTGCAATAGGCGTTCCTGATAGTATCGCCCACCAGCCTGAGCTGCACTGCAGCAGCCCCTACTTTTCCCCTCTCCCAGTCAGCAACGAGTCATGGGCAATCCACCCCCCCCTTGTCAAGTCCTGCAAGAAGTGTAAGCAAAATTATGTTTTAGAAGTTAAAAAAAAATAAAAATTTAAATATGCATATACAGTATGTTAATACAATTATACTCAGAGTTTAAATAGCTCTTATATACATAATTAAAAAAAAAAATTGACAATTTTGGGAACGTTTCTGAAAAAATAGTATTAGATAGTTAAGTGGCTAAACTAGCATCAGAACGCTGAGTTCCTGACTGCACTATAAAGATCAGTAGTTACAGCACACATTTAATATCACACCAGTTAATTAGGAGACTAAATATTGAGAGTAAATACAGTAATGCTCACATTGTGGTGGGTACGGTGTTCCTCCATAGAAACAACAGGTCTTCAGCCTTTTAGAGATGCTGATAACTTCGTTTTTTATTTGAATAGCCAACTCTCTAGTGGGAGTAAGAATCAGCACCTGAGTGAGAAGAAAGCAGCTTCCATTAGTCTACACATACAGTGACTGGAACCTCACAAGGGGAATTACAAGACAGAAGATTATGGACATGTTGCTATAAAACTGTAGATGCTTGCCCACACATTGTAATAAAGGGCGCTAGGTTGTTTAACATAATCCAAATCATATTTTCATTAAAAAAAAAAACTTACACGGCTAGAAACGTGTTATGGTTAGGAAGACTCGTACCTTCGGTGCTCTTCCATGGGCCAAAGGATTTTTATCTTCAGTTAGCTTTTCAATCAAAGGAATTGCAAATGAGAAGGTCTTCCCTGTGCCAGTACGAGCCTGGACAACCACATCTTTACCACTGTAAACAGTGTTGAATGTTTTGTATTGAATTGGGAACAGATAAGTGACTCCTTTCGCTGTATAAATATGCAAAAATAAGAATATGATAAGAAATCATTCAAATATTTGCTTTCATTATTTGTCAGAAAAAAAAAAAAAAAAGAATTACATTAAAACCATACTTACCGACTTTGTTAAAGTTCTTTCCAGGAGCAACCCTCCTGTAGGCCAGTTCGGGGGTCGGACTGCTGCCGTAATTAGGCCCCGCTCCTGTCCCGGAATAGCCAGCGATTCGCGGGTCCGCAAGGAGGACACGGGGCTAAATGATGCATATAGCGCCATTTAGTCCCGCTCTCTCTACGCGGACCCGCAAATTCCCCATTAAATCTCCCCATCCTGCCCGCTTCACTAGGAAGTGGGCAGGATGCGGGTGATCTGCCCACACTTCCGGGGGGTTGCCCGAAAAATCGGGAGCCTCCCGCAACTTCCGGGAGTGTAGGCAAGTATGAATAAAAAACACAGTGGCTGGACATTTTCTCCAAGTTGCGGGAAGCACAGTACTATACACTGGTTACAACAGAGCAGTGCCATCTGTGGATGGATTTTTTTTTTTTTATTTAAATTTTTTTTACACATATTACAAAGCAATAACATTTGAGCAAAGCAACTCAGAAGTGAGTTTAAGATGTAATAACCATCTATAGTTAACAGTCATCGATGGTAACTACTGATGGCTTTAACGGTTTTCTGCCATCAATGGCAGTCTAGGACTGTGCTGGGTTCCCCCACCCAGCACAGAGCTTAGCCCTGTAACCCCCCTCCCACCCCACACGGTGCTCCGCTAAGCCCCACGGGTCACCATTGCCACCAGTAGCAGAGTGTCATCAATGGACTGCCCACCGATGGCCATCCGTAGTATTAAAAAGGCAAGAGGCATAATTCACACATGCAGATTTGATGGACTGGGCCCCAAAAATCAACAATCCATGAACATTTTTAATGAAACGATGGTCACCTTTTAGATTTGCAACAGTCTCCTTTGAGATAGGAAATTTAGAAAAATCGCCTTGAATTTTCTCCAACTTAATTTCCTGCAAGATCAAAAGAACAAAATAAGTTACTTTACATTTATGCTAATGCTGCTTAAAATATTTTCATTAGACTAGTCCCCATCCCTTGACCATGGAGATCTTATATTAATTGCCTTCACTGCTGTCTTCGGGTCCTCCAAGATGGATACAGCATCTTCTCTTTATGTAAGTGCTAGTTAGCTGGCTTTTTTTTTTTTTTTTGTATTGACCCTACTGTATTATTATCTATGTATTTTCTTTTTTGGCTATTGTTCTAGGCTAGCCCTCCCCCTCCTTCCCTCCCCCTCTTTTTTTTTTCTACTTTTTCCTTTCTTTCTTCAAAACTACAGAAAACAAAAGGAAATTATGTTATTTGTTTCTATGATGTCATCTATTGTGGTTTACTTTTAGAAAGAATTATATATATTTATATTATATTTTATTTATTTTTTTCATTAACGCCACATTTATAGAAATTATTAACCTCTGCTGTACATGCACTTCTAGGAAGTACAAACACGAGGGATTCCCTGTCCAGAAGTCTCACAACATATCAATCTGTGAAGTTGAATCTCTCATAAGACGCAATTACCTTTATTTTAAATCACCAAAGAAAACAAATTAAAATAAAATCGGAATATTGCACCCACGTTTACACACGCTAAATCATAAGCTATTTGCACCGACTACCTGCACATAATGTGTCTGTCGTATGCGTGTCTTTTTGCCCAGTCTGAAAGTGCTCACATTTGCGTGAAAATGCACTTACTTTACTAGCCTACATGATAATACCCCTACTCGCTCCAATTTCACACCTCCAGTTGTAAAGGTGCACATCTGCAAGAACGTACTCACTTACTGGACATGAAAAGCTTAAGTTCACGCAATATACGCTATCCCAACTGGTATGGACCTCACTACTACAACCCCATGTTTGAGTTCTTATTTTATATTTGATATCAAACAAATACATTTAATAAATGTGTTATTTGATGAACCAGTTATGCAATTACTGGACAGTTTATCCCCAAAAACTCTTCATAAAAAAACTCTGAAAATAGGTATACTCTGACCTATATGGTTACTATAGAGACAATCAATGTCATCCATATATAAACATTAATTACAAAATAATGTAGAGTGAAACCACCATCTGGTTATTAATAGATGCTGCGCGCATAGAGCATGGGGGAAGCCCAACACCTTCGTAATTGTGACGAATTAAAGCGTGTCGGTTGGTCACACAGGAGGGCGCAGTAACTCCCTGCCCGCAGTCTAATGAGAACACTAACCGCAAATGCAGCAGAATATAAATCAACATGTCCTACAGAAGTTGGGGTGCAACCTCCATAAACCTATACTTAAGGTCTAGTCTGTACCTCATCCTCTGGTACGCTTTCTGGAGTCCCTTCATCGGTTTCAGGGGCCAATTTAATTTTCTTTTTTGCAGGTGCATCGGTATCTTCAGTGTTCACACAGGTTTTCTTTGTTTTTATTTTCTATAGAGTGGTAAAAAAAATACAAACAAATACATTGAAGGCAAAAAAAAATGAAATGTTTCATGTTGACTCGGTTGTAAGAACTACAAAATTGTATTATATTGTTAGATCAGACAGTTACAGAGAGCAGTAGATCATGGACAAGATTTAATTCCCTTTATCAAGGATTGAGCAACTGGCAGCCCACACAAAGGGTACCGCTCGCCTCTCTGCACAGAGGGGCTAATTCAAGCAATGCTGAATGCAGATTCCAGATTATCGGGAATCTGGGCGTATAGAGGACCCGTTCTGCGAATGTGCATAACGGGTCCTTTGTGATTGCACTCAGCGGCATTTAAGCAGCTGTGCAGGGATGGGGACGGTCAGCGTTTGAGGAAACGGGTGTCTGCCAGGGGCTGCGTCCACGGACACAGTTTACTGGCCTCGCAAGCTGGCCAGCCTGCGTAAGATGAGGCTTACTCAGCTGGCCCACGGCCCGGCATCTTTCATCATCGCCACCATCACCGTCCACCATTGCGATCCCAGCACTTTGACCATTATGCCAGGTACTGGGATCGCAAATGAAGCAGGGGGTATCGGACACCTCTTGCTGCATTTGCAAAGACAGAATTGGAAAGCTATATAAATAAAAAGCAGCTCTAAATTTATACAATAAAAACAATTTAATATAGTGCACAATGAATATCAAACAGAGATAAAAATAAATACTCCGTACTGAGAAATCAATAGATTATAAAATCATCACATGAGCATATACATATATGTAAAATCCACTCATAAAGGCATAAAGTTTAAGAACCCTGTAGGCACTGGGAATTTCAGCATGACTAATTGCACATGCACCGTGAGATAAAGTTATATATGGTGTTTAGAAGGCCGACTACCTCCCTCCCAGCAGCTGCTTGGAAAAGCAACACGTAACAGCGCCCCCCACTATATGTTTATAGTTCAGAATTGGAATGCTGCTTGCGTGCACCTCTGCAATTCCGTCCAGTACTGAATCCCCCCCAGAGTCATTATGTCCTAAACCCTCCATAACATATCCACACTAGTGGGCACATTACCACCTCCCACAAGATTGACACACCTTCTATAGTACACTAGGCGGCTGTAAACATTTAGTGATTTTATTGGTTTCACGTTGATCTGTCGCCACCCAACTCAAAACTAAAAAGGAACAAGATGAAAAGGTCTTCAAGCCAGGGATGTGGTTACCAGTTCATTGCAGCAAATTGCAGAACAGAGATCATGTAAATTAATTTGGGCTTGGCATTTAAAGACCCCAGACCAAGTAGTGAAGCCACACCTAGTCCATGCAGTGCATTGATGGGTGTAAGCCCCACAAAACAATGTTAAAAATAAATGAACGACCCCTTATGATATATAAAGGACTCAGCCTGGACTAGATGAAGGGACAGGAAGCTGGCTTAATATCTCTGGCATGTTGAGCGAAACCTGTATTTAAAAAAAAAAAAAAAAAAAACACACACACACAAGCTGAAAAGCTGGTGTGCGTCTAACATCTCCAATAGCTGGAAGTGTTGACAGGTCTATGTATCATCTCTCTTAAGACCCATTCCTTAGCAATAAATGTCACTACATCTAAAGCACCTGCTGTGTTCCTGTGACCCACAGAGTCAGATGGATCCAACCAGAGTAAGCAGCAAAGTGGTTCTGCAACAGTTACATATTCCAAACTAAAGTGTAAGGGTCAGTGATGGAGCCTTGTGGTGGCAGTGATACGGACCACACGTAGAGTGAGCGACTACAGGGGCGGAGGAGTGGAGAGGCAGGACCAGGACCTGACAGAGGTGCAATGTACTAGTAAGCAGTAGCTCATTACCTTTTTGCCATTGACCTGAGGTTCAGATTCAGCTGTATCTTGCTCTATTACAGATTCTTCCTCAACCTTCTGCTTTTTCTTTTTTACTTTCTTTTGCTTTGGAGCCTCCGATTCTTCTTGCTCCTCATTACATTGCTCATCTGCTTCAGGAGAACTTTGTTTTTCTACAGGCTTCTTCTTTTTCTTCAGTTTCGGTGTCTTCTATCATAGAAAGTGATGCAAATAATTATTCATAGGACTCTATAACAGTTATTTTACTATTAGACTTTAGGATTTTTCATTTATTATAAAACGCCAGCATGCATATTACGCGCTCATAGCAGACAGGAGTGTACACCTACCTGATCATTGTTATTAGAATCTCCGTTCACCTGTCCGTTGAATTTAGACTCTTGCTCAAAACAAAGTTCTTCTGCTTCCCCATTTTGGATTTTTCTCTTAATCTTCTTGGGTGTGGGAGTTTCGGATACTCTCTGAAATAAAATAAATACAAGAGCATATAAGAATGGGCTAGCTAAGTGGTTCCCAAACTGTGTGCTGTGGCACCTTGTGGTGCCTCGGGATACTTGCAGGGGTGCCTCAGGCTGGTGGTCCAGCACCAAATCAAATTCTTTATGGTCAACGTAATGTAAATATGTGCACAAACAGAAGCACAAACCTGTCCACCACTATATAACCAAACCTAAGGGTGACAGGTAAGCACTATTTACTTCACTAAAATTTTTTCTGAATTTCTCAATAACAAACTTTTGATTTAGGGGTGCTGTGAAAACAATACTGATGCACTAGGGCGCCGTGATTCAAAAAATGTTTGGGAACCACTGGGGTAACTATTCAAAGTAGTGGGAGACAATAATGTATTGCTATTCCATGAACGGAGATGGACCTAAACATACATATTTGCATATACAATATGGTACCATTTGCCTTTGGTTTACAGTTACACACTATCCACAGAACACCTAGTTTGCTGCAAATTACTCCTTTATTCAACTGCCCATTAATTTCAATTCACATAAGTTAATGGCATAATATAATGGCATTATAAGTATATTACATATACTTCAATTTAATTGAAGTATATATAACAAAGCAAGTACCTTAAAGAGCTGTGAGGTCACCGGTGGCTGCTCTCAACCACAACATACCAAATATTGAATAAAAACAGAGACTAAAGATATTGCATAATGCCCACAAATAGTATTTCTGAAACAAGGGGCATATTTAATTGCCCGCATTATTTTGGCCAGAAAAAATTATGCCGGCATTGTGACCATTTTTCAAATACCGTGGCTATGCACACCCCATGGTAGTGGCGATATTACATTTTTAAAAATTAAAACAATTTTTTCTTTTAGCTGAAACTTGTGTGAAGCGTAAAGAAAAAAAAAAAAAAAAGGGAAACCGCCTGTACCCCCAAAAAATGGGTAACGGTAATAATGTTTAGTACTGTCTAAAAGCAAAATAAATGTCTTTTAAAATGCAGCAAACATATGATTTGTGCATTAAAAAAAAATATATATTATACAAAGCAAACTAAGTTTTATTACAAACGAATAAAATTAAAAATGCAGAAACACACCCAGTAATTTTGGGGTAATTTTAGACCAATTATCTAAAAAGCAATTATTTTTCCTTTAAATAATTGCTTTCATTAAAAAGTGGTGCATAAATTAAGGAAAAAGTTGATCTTTCAGCAATTTGAAGTCATTAATGGTTTTAACAACCAATAATGACAATTATTGGACTAATTAGGCTAATTGGAAACTTCCAATTGCTTACTCAGTCATTAGGGAGGGTATCCAATGGGTTTAGAATCAAGTCCTGACAATTTGTCCTTAAAATAAAAATTTTTGGAAAAATTGGACTTGCGCTGAAGGTGCTCAAATTTATTTATTTTTTAAATCAAGCGTCGCATTAAAAAAAATAAAAACCTTACGCCCAATTGAATAAAAAAAATTATTGCACCTGTGGGAAAAACCCTACGGTGCAAGATTTTTGGAAAATGCCCCCCAAGAGTAATTATGAGGATGCACCCAGAAATTTTGACAATGATGTGCATCTCCTCAAACTGCACATAGTGGAGCTTACTACTAAACTGTTAGCCAAGTTAACCACTTAGTGGCCACTAAGATACATACAAATGTAAACAATTAGCACACTAATTAAAATGTATCATGAGACAGTTTGTTGTAATATTATACACTAAAATAAAAACATTGCTAAAAAAGGTGGCAAGTCAAGAGGAAGAGATTGACAAACGTTAAACTGACATCAAGACCCAAAACATCTTCAATTATAAAAAGTCGCTATAGCAACATTTAGTGGCCTTTTGTCAACGAATGGTATGGGTTAACACTAGTTTCCTAGGTTAAATGCAGGTCCTGCTATCAAAACAAATAGAAAAACTGCGCTACTGGTCATGCAAAATATATGGCTTTTGAATTCAACAACGAGCTGTATTTTTAACTTACCGCTCATTGTCTTATTTAGAATTCAACGGGGGCTGCAGCTTTTATATAGTGCTGATGAGTGCTAAGGTCCTGGCAGGGCTGCTGCAGCATACGGGTCCTTACCCACAATGCACTGCAGCAGCTCCTTCTCCGTCCCTTACCTACTGCTCTCTGGATCACCTTCATTCGCCTGAAGCCGGGGCAAAAAAACACCGCTGGCTGCTTCATTTACACTACCGCTCGCTGGCGAGCAGGTCAGTGTTATATACAAATATTAAAGAGAAAAATGGAAGAAAAAAAAAAAAAAACACAGCATCAGCGCTATATTTCTGCCAAACTAACACTCCTTGATAAATGGGCCCCTTAGTTTCTTATCAAACAAGTTACAATTTTCTCGTTAGACTTAACCTACTGCCCTACATCCCATGACATTGGTGAGGAATCCTAGCTTCATTGGTTTTTGAAAGATTTTCAAGATTCTTATAACCAAATACATTCAACCACTAGCAAAGCAAATAATGTCAATTACAAACCAAAATAATGATGAACTAGAAATGTAGATATTACTGGCTAAGGGGGAATTCAATTAGCTGCAGTAATTTACCTAGGCTAATTGATCCCCTGAGGCTATTCAAATAGCCCTGAAGCTGGCACTTATCGGGGAACAAATCCCGAATAAGCAGCTCCGTTTTCATGATCGCAAAAATCTATAGCATACGTGATAAGGTCACAGACCTATGTGTTAATCGCCTAAAAACGGATACTTTTTCGGGCAAATAAAACGTGACCTAATTGAAATGCCCGAAGACCAAAAAAAAAAAAAAAAAAATGCAACAAGTCTCATTTTTTGGGGCTAACCGAATTCCCCCCTAAATTTTAATCTCTCACATAATGTATCTATGATCATATATATCTAACAAGTATGGTGAAAATGTATAACCATTTTACACACTTGGGTATATTAAATAGTATAATAAAATAAAAACAAAGTTGTAACTACTAAATGACGTCTGAAGTTCTGAATAAAGTTAGTAAACACTCGCACCATGAAATTGTTGCTTCAGATACAAAAGCAAGAAAAAAAACTAAAATTGTGGCCTTGTATTTGGTATAAAAAAAAACTATCTTCATATTAACAATTATGATCATTTCATATATACAAATTCATGATTTGTTTTTAGATAAGTAATGAAACTGATGCAACAAAATGTATCTTATTGTCTTACATTGTAAATATGTTACATTGGTTGTTTTCTCCACTGTTCAAACAACAACAACAATAATAATATACAGGGAGAGCTGAGTGTGTGATCAGGCGCTGTAGAACTGCAAGTCCCAGCACACACACCACACCAACCTAAGGATAACTCGGACATGCTGGGTCTCTCCGCACAGCTGGAGGGTTCCATGTGGCCGGCCCACAACACAGTGATGTCAGCGGGACAGAGGCCACAGGAAGAAGGCATTTATAGCAACATGCAGGGGCCCCGGGGCCCTCCCCACTATCCCACCTTCTTCTTGCCGGTTCCGCTCTCCATCTCCTCGGTGTGATGTATCCCTGGCATTAATAATCCGCTGTTACAGACCCGCACCCAAGAGAGGGGGATTTGCAGATGGCCACGCTACGAGATCAGCGTGAGAAAGGAAGAGGAAGCGCACGTCACCCGCAGGAGGCTGTGCACACGGTGACGCGATCCCACCGCGACTCCAAGCACTACCAACCCCAGCCGCTGCTGTGCCGTCCGTGTATGACCTGTAGGTGGCGCTGCAGCTGGCGAAACACACTGGGCTCATATGGCTCAGCGGCTGTGATGGGCCGCGTGTGACCAGTAGGTGGCGCTATAACTTGCACGCTAGTAGTGAGTATTGATCTGGAACAAGAAAATTAGAACTATCCAAAAGTGGATCCCAACTTCCCAATCACCTCCCCCGCTGCTTTGAAGGCTGATAGAAAGTGTTATCCTGACAGGCTGATGTTACTGACATATGTCAGTAATATATGGTGGTGTTAGTCAGTAGCAGATCTAGACTTTTCTTTTGGGGGGGTGGTTTACTGTTTAGTCTCGACTCTTCCCATTTCCAGTCACGACTCAACTAGTTCACCACACTCTTCTATTACCACTAACAATCCATAGTCTGATCGTAATCAAATTAACTGTTTCTCTTCTGAATAAATGTTTTCTATACCTCTAGTTTTATTCACACTGCCCATATTGTGCTGCACTTACTATTAAGCCATTACAGATTTATATCCTTTGGACCCTTGGCAAACTTAAAGAAATACACAGAGACAGCGGCTCAGATAAAAGCCCACCCCTGCGATGTGTTAGAAGCGAAGTGATCACTAATGCGATCATTTTCCTTCTTCGAGACCATGCCGTGCTACTGCACTACACGGTCTGCTGATCACACAGGTCCCTGCCGTGCTACTGCGCTACGCGGTCTGCTGATCACACAGGTCCCTGCCGTGCTACTGCGCTACGCGGTCTGCTGATCACACAGGTCCCTGCCGTGCTACTGCGCTACGCGGGCTGCTGATCACACAGGTCCCTGCCGTGCTACTGCGCTACGCGGTCTGCTGATCACACAGGTCCCTGCCGTGCTACTGCGCTACGCGGGCTGCTGATCACACAGGTCCCTGCCGTGCTACTACGCTACGCGGTCTGCTGATCACACAGGTCCCTGCCGTGCTACTGCGCTACGCGGGCTGCTGATCACACAGGTCCCTGCCGTGCTACTGCGCTACGCGGGCTGCTGATCACACAGGTCCCTGCCGTGCTACTGCGCTACGCGGTCTGCTGATCACACAGGTCCCTGCCGTGCTACTGCGCTACGCGGGCTGCTGATCACACAGGTCCCTGCCGTGCTACTGCGCTACGCGGTCTGCTGATCACACAGGTCCCTGCCGTGCTACTGCGCTACGCGGTCTGCTGATCACACAGGTCCCTGCCGTGCTACTGCGCTACGCGGTCTGCTGATCACACAGGTCCCTGCCGTGCTACTGCGCTACGCGGTCTGCTGATCACACAGGTCCTTGCCGTGCTACTGCGCTACGCGGGCTGCTGATCACACAGGTCCCTGCCGTGCTACTGCGCTACGCGGTCTGCTGATCACACAGGTCCCTGCCGTGCTACTGCGCTACGCGGGCTGCTGATCACACAGGTCCCTGCCGTGCTACTGCGCTACGCGGGCTGCTGATCACACAGGTCCCTGCCGTGCTACTGCGCTACGCGGGCTGCTGATCACACAGGTCCCTGCCGTGCTACTGCGCTACGCGGTCTGCTGATCACACAGGTCCATGCCGTGCTACTGCTCTACGCGGTCTGCTGATCACACAGGTCCCTGCCGTGCTACGCGGTCTGCTGATCACACAGGTCCCTGCCGTGCTACTGCGCTACGCGGGCTGCTGATCACACAGGTCCCTGCCGTGCTACTGCGCTACGCGGGCTGCTGATCACACAGGTCCCTGCCGTGCTACTGCGCTACGCGGGCTGCTGATCAAACAGGTCCCTGCCGTGCTACTGCGCTACGCGGTCTGCTGATCACACAGGTCCCTGCCGTGCTACTGCGCTACGCGGGCTGCTGATCACACAGGTCCCTGTCGTGCTACTGCGCTACGCGGGCTGCTGATCACACAGGTCCCTGCCGTGCTACTGCGCTACGCGGGCTGCTGATCACACAGGTCCCTGCCGTGCTACTGCGCTACGCGGGCTGCTGATCACACAGGTCCCTGTCGTGCTACTGCGCTACGCGGGCTGCTGATCACACAGGTCCCTGTCGTGCTACTGCGCTACGTGGGCTGCTGATCACACAGGTCCCTGCCGTGCTACTGCGCTACGCGGGCTGCTGATCACACAGGTCCGAGGGCCCACTGCTGGGGAGAGATCCTACTGCACCCTCTCCCTGTAACTTGAAAAATGTGGCTTATAGGCCACAATGGCTGGCGCCATCTTGTTACTGGGGCCAAGCTCTGGAATGTGAAGCATAACAGAGCTTATTATAGATGGTAATTAAGAAGCCATTATGGAAAGCACACAACATAATGGGTTGCTAAGAAGATTGACGTGGCTGCACAGGCATGACCATCACTTTTGGGCAGAATAATGAGAGAGGCGACTGCACGCCACGATCTTTACAAAGCAGACGGCCATATCTGATATCTGCTGTGGTGCGCCCACAGGTGGTAATATTTGCTGGTACCCCCGAAAATGTGTGTTTTCGGAGATATACAGCAAATATTTCTTGATAAATAGGCCCTTATATAAAAGACAAACAATAATCTGGCGCTGCACCTTCTAAAGATTGGATAGAAATTCATCTTGTTGATAATAAATTTATGACAATTAATATTCAATTAATGTTCTGACTGCTGCTTAGTGAACAAACAATTATCACATGACAATTTCACCCTTGTTAAATCAAATGCTTGTAGACATACAACCGCTCTTTGGCACAGACACTCGGGCTGATTAAATAACTACAAAAGACAAGAAAGGGAGCCAGTGAATATTCTGCTGCTTCAGAGGTAATATTTTGTTCGGATCTATGCAATTGCAATTTTTTATCCACTGAATAGTAACAGTAATAATTTTGTATCCTTTTTAATATACACAAATAGTATCCACCGCTTTCCTTTCTGTGTATACGCAATATGTATCAATCCAACTGGTAAAAGTACTGAAAATCTCCAATAGTAGTATTAAGCCTATTAATTAGTTCCTGTTTACATCTGGAGATAGGAAAACACACATGTGTGGTGAGTCTTATGTAGTCGTATTTCCAATGGATTGTTATTATAACATGGCTTTATATGTTGAAAAGCAGCCAAAAATTAATTGTGCACATATATAAAAAAAAAAAAATTCCACAGTTATTTGTATCACATACAGGACCACTTATTATCAGTGGTAAATAGGATGGATCTCCGCAAGGTATTAGTATATATACACACAGTGGTGGCTTTTTATAAAATAAATAATTGTCTCACCACTGTTGATAGTCTCACAGGGAATCCAACTCTTAATCGGCACGGGGTAGTACTGTCCTCTCCCGCCACCGTGCTCAGCTTGTGGAACCGACTTGGTGCCGCCCGCTGTTTGTTCTCAAAGGAGGTCCTAGTCTCATTAAGCGTGGTGTGGCACAGCTCGGCTGTCTTCTACTACCGCCGTATTCAGCCACTGTTGGTAGTCTTACAGAAAGTCTAAAGCTGGCCACACACTAGACCAACTTACATCCAACCAGCCAACTTGTTGATTGGTTGGAATGAAAATCTGGTAACATATGGGAGTAAATAATGATCAGCAATTTGCTCCTAAATGCCAGAAAACAGGTGAAAATGGTAATTCAACAAGTTTGTTAAATGTTTGATCTAAACTATTTGTTCAAACAACAGTTTTGGTCCATTTTCCAGTGTTTGGGAGCAAATTGCTGATTGTATTCCTTACCAGATTTTCATTCCAACCAATCAACTAGTTGGCTGGTTGGACAGATAATCTTTAGATGTGTGGCCATCTTAAGTCTTAATCGGCACGGGGTAGTGCTGTCCTCTCCTGCCGCTATGCTTAGCCTGTGGGACTGACTGATTGCCACCTGCTATTTGTATTCACAGGGAGTCTCGGTCTCATTTGGCGCAGTGAAGCACAGCTCAGCTGTCTCCTACCACCGCCGTATTCAGCCTATAATAGCCGGTAGCTTTGTGTCCTGTATGTGGTTGATATGTATCCAGTCAGCACTTGATGAATAGGATGATAAGAAAAATCATATATTTATATTAAATACAATATAATTGATTATGTGTGTGTGAGTATATATATATATATATACTTGAATTTCCCATACGATGGAAGGAAGCACTCGCCGTATATAAAATAATCTTTATTCATAGCCGATTTTCACACTTGTTTTGGATGCATCAATGTTTGGGTCAACGTTTCGGTCCCCAGCCGGACCTTTATCAAGACCACATCCAAATGATCAAACATATACATAATAACACATTTTCTGTGAAGAAAAGAAAAAAGAAACATGTTGACATGTCTAACAGGCTCCCCAAAAAATGATATATAACAATATATCACCCAGTATAATATATGTGACTTGTTAGGAGAAATGTGCAAATCTACCTGCATATACCGGGTAATGTGTATAATATTCACATACCCAGGATAGTAAACAGATAGGACAAACAACTATTTGAAGAAAAATCTATAGCCCATATACAAGTGTTCACATATATATAGATATATGAATGAATATAAGGCCAAAGTGTTAAGGACCACACAATTGAGGTGAAAAGAGTAACACACCGCAACTCACATGGAGCACCTGATACCCGGCAATCCAGGACATATAAACATGTGGAACAATACCTCATAGGTCAATCACATGTTCATAACGTCGTAACATGGAGCACGATGCAATCGCAATTTTACAGCCTGAAACATATGAACACATCATGACCAAACAGGTCCACAATGTAGGCCACACCATTCCGCAGGTGTACTCTTACCTCAAAAATCTGTGCTGGTGCATAGATCATATGGAACATCCGTGTGTTAGCGCTGTGGGTAAGCCGATCAGCAGCTTAATGCTGTTATCACTAAGGCGGCTATAAACGCCGCGAGACCGGAAGTGCGCGATCACACCTTGCCGCACTTCCTCGTGTCAGCTTGGCCCGCATGTTACTATAGGGTGGCCCAAATAGATCAAAGGGCTAATGGAATACCACCTAGGTACACTTTCACGTGTCAGCTTGATATAATGAATAGTTTGCTTAATAATTAAAATTAAAAGTTACAAAATGTTTGCAGGAGAGGGATCTTGTGACATAGCTAACCATCAGTGGCTGACTGAGCTGCTGCCAGTGCCATAGCAGAGTGAGCAGCCTGTGAGTCACTGTAACAAACCAGCGTCAGGAGCCGCCGGACAGCGAGGAGAAAAGATAGTTAAGACGGCAGACAGAAGGGGAAGGGCGGGCCTGAAAAAGAATGTAGTTGATTGGTGGCTGGTTCAGTGGGAGGGGCCAAACACCAGGAAACAACACAGTGACAGCACTAGGATTTAGCTGCTCATAAAGATCATGTGATCGCGGGATCGTGGCCGCGCTCGCAGTCCCAGACTCCCGGTTTCTATGGTAGGGCACAAGTCCTCCTGCTCCCCAGGGCATCCCGGCGCTCTGCCTGTGAGATGCTACAGCAGCCAGGCTTAGCGGGGGTTACATAAACATAAGGTGCATACACACGTAACGATTTTGTAACCAACGATTTTCTGTCAGATTTTCCCTTGAAAAAGTGAACGATTTTTGAAGTGTAATGAACGATTTTTACAACTATGAACGAAAAATGTTCCTTCCCTTAATGAAAATCGTTATGTTGGACAGTCTGAAATGGACGATGAATGATAACTGCAAACTACAAATGGGAACGCGCTTGAACGATTATTGTTCATCGTTCTAACTCAGAAACTGAATGATTTTTTGAACGATAATGACGTAGTTAACGACAAATCGTTTAAAAAATTGTTATGTGTGTACGCACCATAAGTCAGACCGTCGGACAGTGCATGTGTGCGTCCAGTCAGTTGCACTGGAGGCAGCAGTGCGGGGGGGCGATCACCCCAATCGCCCTCCACTGGATCCGCCACTGGTGTTGGTTAGGACACCTTATAGACAGACTGGTGCTGTTGGAACATGCATCTTCCTGACAAGCAGGTGTCAATGTATTTTTCCTGTTACAGTAGTAAAAAAAAAAGGATTAATGTTATTATTATTTTCCTTCCCCACAGAATCTATAAGGAAAGTCATCCAGATGTACATTATTGCTGTATAGGTCTGTCCAGATGGCAGGACGTGATAGTGCCTTGAATTTACTGCCAAACTCCATGGGAACCCCAAATGTCATACTTGTGGCCTTGCCTGTTATAGAGTTGGAACTTCTGTTCAGAGATGAACTGATGTGTGATCAGTTCTGTGTAAATATGGTGCAGTGTGGCTGATGGTGCATGATTTTGAGAGGATGATAAACTTTATAACAAGGACGGTTATTGATTATGGCCATGAATGTCATAAATAGAATGAGAGTATTAATTGATGACAATGTTAGAGTTAATGTAAAAAGTGTTATTATGATTAGGGTGTCAACTATGAGAGGGTTAATAGATAAGTGTGTTAGTGATTATGAGTCTGAGGCGTTATTTGATGGTGAATGGGTTTTGATTTAAATACAACAATCTAAGCATATTTGCTGCAGAGAGGAGGTATAAAAGAGACTGATTGTTCAAGGAGAAAGTGCAACATTAAAAAGCAGAACTGAGGACCTGATTCAGACCCGTTCGCTCGTAGCTGGCCGATTTTCCCATTCTGCGCATGCGTATGCATCGCAGTGTGCGTGCGCGAACCAGTCCGGGAGATCAGGAAATGTTCGCTTGCTGCGCATAGACAGCCCAGCAGAGCGAGTGACAGGAGAAGCCGTTTGTGGGTGTGATGAGCTGGCCATTAACAATGGGGGAGTGGAGGTGCGAATGCAGGTGTGCCTGGGCATCTCATCGCCTTTTCAGAGGCGTGCATAATTAACAGGCAGCATCATAGTACACATCACCTGGCTGAATTTTACATTGAAGTGCCCGCAGTGCATGGTATGGTCAGCCACAAGCGCTGCGATCGCATCCGATGGTACTCGATGTACCGATGGTTGCATACACTTCTTGGCGATGACGTGCGCAAGTGGGTGTCTTAAGACAGGCCGGTGGGCGTCTGCATACACAGAGCGATCCAGGAGGTCATGAAATGCCACCACGTGCTGTTTGGACGAAAGGCTGCCAGCACATCGACCTGCCGCATGAATGCCATCCGGGTGGCAGTTGTGAGTGCAGTCAATAGCACCCAGCACATTAGGCATTCCTACAATGCTATGAAAAGCTACCCTGACTGCATGCCACTGTGACTTCTGGCTAGGGAAGCAGATGCAGGTATCTAAATGCCAATCACATGCAGTGAATAGCACTGGTAGTATATGCTGCCATTTTTGCTTCATACAAATCAATGCAGCTGATTTAGCCCCTTTTATAGGCATCATCGTGTTCCCACTAATTGCAACATGAAACACCTGTGAACACATGCAAACACTCACCTCAGTAGGTCGTCTATTTGAAAGGTCTATTTTATTGCGAGTTTGGTAATATCCTATGCGAGTTTCAAAACTCGATTTTTGGTAAATTTGCGTGTTGCTGTTTCCTACGGAAAGTACTTGCGAGTTTGGCCGATGGTGTATTCAGTTGTGTTTTTAAGCTTGTTTTGATGTTCATTCCTGCAAATTCGCATTTGTGTTTGACCTTAGTAACTTTGAGAGTCGGGAAAACAGTCAAAAACTTGTGCAACATATAAAATATGAGAAAAATACAACATTATCAAACTCTAAAAAAACACTATAAAACATAACTATATACAGTATAAACAGTAGCATAACATTAAATCATACTTGCCTACCCTCCCATTTCGACCGGGAGCCTCCCGAAAATCAGGTGCTGCACCCGGCCCCCCAGAAAGGCAGGCAAGCCCCTCCACCAACGCAATAACCTTCATTTTTCTTCCATTTCATCATTTTTTTCATTGTTTTTCATGCAACAATTTTTTATTCTCTAATTTGTTAATGTGGGTAAATATATACATATCAATCTAAATCTTGAAGATTATATATAAAAATATATTATTCTGGTGGTCTCTATTTTATATATTTACATAAGGTCCAAATGGGTTATTCTCTATTTAACCTATTATACTGTTATTATATTCCCTTTACAATAGGGATAGAATCATAGAATCTTTTAAGATATACAGTTTAAATTAGAATTATGGAACACAGTTCCTTTTTCTATTTATTTATTTATTTTTATTTATTCATATAATTATTTTTATGTATTTATTTTTTCTGTTCCTTTCTGTGTCATTTAATATTAATGATATACAAATAATGTTATATGTTTGATGGATATATTGTACAAGATAAAGTTTTTATAAAGAATAAACTATCGCTCCAGGACATAATGGGGAGCCATAGAAAGCTAAAAATAGAAAGAAAAAAACATGTTTCTATAAAATCCACAGTATGATACATATAGTGAGATTAAAATGAGTTCTGATTAAGGAACAAAGCTGAACATGTGTTGATTCTGATAGACAGATAAAAGGAGTGTCCTGCTTAATGCAAGGATATTCTGACTGAGGAAGCCGCTGAATTTGTAGGCGTAGAAACGCGTTTTACCCCATGCACACCAGCAGATGCACATCTTATTGACTGGCTACATGCTACCTGCAAAGAAGGAATTGCTATCTCACAAACCCTAGAGACGAGCATTAGCCCGAAGGAAAGTACAGCGGACTTAATGTCCGGCTGCCAGGTGACGCCGACAGTTACATATCCACACAGACTGGCTACACGCTACCCGCACAGAGGGAACTGTTAACCTTAACCCCCAGAGACGAGCATTCAGCCCGAAGTATATACAGCGGGCTCACCGTCTGCCTGCTAGGTGACGCCAGCAGACACGGATTCATTCTTGCCGTCTACACACGGAGAGGGGACAGATTCCTATAGTCCCTACAGAGGAACAATGGAGTGACAGCTATTGGGAGCGGACTCACAGTCTGGTGGACCTTTGAAAATTGCGGGCTCATCATCCTGGTAAAAGAATTTTTTTATCCACTTTTATTTATATTTTTCCTTTTTTTTCTTTACCACATGGCCATGATGGATATCTAATATAACTGCACATTATAGAGGATTGATACACATTATCCTTGGCAATATATATTTACAGCTATCTGTATTTTTAACATGCTTATTTAAGATGAAAACAGAAGAATATAACATTGCCATAAGACTTTATAACTTGCTTACAGCTGCTACACAGGTGAAGCTGTTGAACTACTCCAAACAGAGGGCCTGATTCAGACCCGGTCGCAAGCGCTGAGCGCTCGCAACTGGGTCGATGGTGGCCCAGAGCGCATGCGCACGACGGAGCCGGCTTCGTTGTGCGCATGCGCAAGACTCGGATGGCGACGGGCAATCCGTCGCTCCGGGTCTCACACCAAAGGGGGCGTGCTGTCGATGTTGAGTGACAGCACGCCCCCTCTGGTGGGCGGGCCGGGGGGGTGGCTGCCCAGACGGAGGCGTTCCCATGAGAACGCCTACCGTTTGGGGGCGGCCCCACTGACATCACTTGTGTTTGAGCCGAAAGTTCTCTGGGGCTTGCGGCCACGAGACCCTACCACAAGGGTTTCGTCGACCATCATGCTTGTCAAACAAGCCTTGACCATCGCGACCATCATCCTGGCCGCTTGCATTAGCTGTGGGTGGCAACCCACAGCAATGCGAGTGGCCAGGAGGCCGCTCCATAAAAAAAATAAAGACGCCCTGATTCAGAGCGAGCACTCTGTCAGAGCGTCCGGCTCTGAATCAGGGCCAGAGAACGTGTGTGCTATTAGACAGCTCGACACCAAATTAAACAGGAGACGAATTGTGTATCATTTTTTCCTGAAAAAAAGCTAGCCGCGGCAGGTGCATAAATGCACCTGTGAAGAAGTAGTGAAGAATAGCATTTATCTTTTTTTTGGGGAAAAATAACTATTCCCATCAAATTTGGGGTACATGAAAATGGGTGTAAGCATATTCCCTAAAGTAATTGTTTTCAATTCTTCAAAAATGCACCTGCCGCTACCAGCCACATTCTAGAAAACACCTGCCACATACATGGGAACCCCCCCTGAATCAATTTTGTTCCCCAATTTTTGTTTTTTCTCCCCCAAAATGAAAGTTAATATTTTGGAGTGTCCTGAGGATTTTTTTTAAACATTTTTTGACACAGATTACTTTTAGGGTACACTCTCAGGGATGCAGGTTATTTTTTTAAGTACGCAAAACACCTAAACCCCAATTCTGCACTTTTTTTAGCCATGTTTTTTCATGGAGAAAAGTCATCCCCGTTTTTTAACAAAGACTTTTCGCAACAGCCAAAAGTCTTTGAAATTGGATATGGGGATAATTGAGACAGGCGAAAATTACGTCATCAACAATAAGTTATCACCGATAACGGACTTTTCACCTCAAATTGAATATGGCCCTAAGTTGTAATGTGACTAGAATGCACCAACCCAGAGGTGTAATTAGCGTTTTGAACGTACAAGAGTGTTTGTATAACATTGTTTACAGTATGCTTTCTGGCGAGACAGTATTATATTTGTACTGTACTGATTAGCCTCTATGTCTGCGACGTTGTACACAGTTCAGTAAAATCTCCAAAGGGTCCAAGGGGCTCCTGATCACTCACATGTAAGGGGCTTGCTCCACATTCCTAGACAAACACTCTTAACACAGATCCCTTTAGAGTAACAGGTTCTCGGTGCAATAACGCACACCTGACAAACAGGGGCATAATGGGCCACCGGGACAGCAGGAGAGTTCACCCTAGGCCGGTCCCATGCACCCCTCTGTCGGGCCGGCTGCCGGCCCTGGCCAATTTCTATGTGCCGGCTGCCGCGCTTCCTGTAATTGCGTTACACTGTGGAACGCAAGCAGGAAGCAGCTATCTGCTCCGGCTAACAGGCACCTTCAGGGTGCCGTTAGCCTGGAAAGCAGGGGCTGAGTGTATGAAGCTTGTGATCCAGACAGGGAACCACAGCAGAGTGTAGCTGTGTAAGCGGGGACAAAATCAAGGGGTGGTCATTTTGTGCACAAGACCACCCCTTAGCAGTGTGGGCAGTGGGCAACACTGAGTCACCAACGTCGATCAGGACTCAGGAGCGGATCGCAATTGCGGATGTAGCAGAGGGCGGGCACCTCCTCATCCTCCTTAACTCCCGTTCCCAGCGGACCAGCGCGGTCTGACCACAGTGATCCTGGACCCTACGACAGCTGCACTGTAACAGCATGATCTGGAACTCTACATGGAAAGGTAAGAAGTCCAAGTGTCCTAGAGTATGTGCAACTAGATCACTGAGTGTCCAGCTGTGATGAGACTACAAGTCCCAGCACACTTTGTCTACTGGATGTGCTGGGACTTTTAGTGCCATCACAGGTAGAAAGACCCTAAAAAGACAAGTGTTTATATATACTGTGTGTATATATATATATATATATATATATATATATATATTTTATGAAATTCGTCCTTTTCTATAATTTTTTTTATTTTATTATGTTGTCTGCTTTAGTAATGTTTTATATATTTATGTGTAGTGTCTCTGCCCTCAGCATCCCTGTAACTCCCCCTCAGTGTCCCTATAACTCCCCCTCAGTATCCCTGCCCATACCCTCCCTGTAACTCCCCCTCAGTGTCCCTGTGCTCACACTCCCTGTAACTCCCCCTCAGTGTCCCTATAACTCCCCCTCAGTGTCCCTGCCCGTACCCTCCCTGTAACTCCCCCTCAGTGTCCCTGTGCTCACACTCCCTGTAACTCCCCCTCAGTGTCATTGCAGTCACTTTCCCTGTAACTTCCCCTCGGTGTCCCTGTGCTCACACTCCCTGTAACTCCCCCTCAGTGTCCCTATAACTCCCCCTCAGTGTCCCTGCCCGTACCCTTCCTGTAACTCCCCCTCAGTGTCCCTGTGCTCACACTCCCTGTAACTCCCCCTCAGTGTCATTGCAGTCACTTTCCCTGTAACTTCCCCTCGGTGTCCCTGTGCTCACTCTCCCTGTAAGTCCCCCTCAGTGTTCCTGCATTCACTTTCACTGTAACTCCCCTTCAGTGTTCCTGTGCTCACACTCCCTGTAACTTTCCCTCAGTGTTCCTGTGCTCACCCTCCCTGTAACTTTCCCTCGCTGTCCCTGCGCTCACCCTCCCTGTAACTCCCTCTCAGTGTCTCTGCCCTCACCCTCACTGTCCCTGCGCTCACCCTCCCTGTAAGCCCTGCGCTCACTCTCCCTCCCTGTAACTCTACCTCGGTGTCCCTGCCTTCATCCTCCCTGTCACTCAGTCTTAATATTTCTGCCACTCATACTGCCTGTCACTTACTCTGACCCTCATAGTCCTGTCACTCAGTCACATTCACCTTTGTATCACTCACACTGACTCTCATTGTCCCTGCACTCATCAATTAGAGTATTCCTGCCAGTCACACTCAGGGCCGGCCCTAGCCCAAATTTTTTGGTAAGCGAGTAGGTTTTTTGGCGCCCCCCCTATGCAGTGCCCGCGGTAGTGGTCCCCCCTGTGCAGAGCCCCTTGTGCCCCCATTGCACTCCGTCCGGTCAGCGCTACACGCGCGGTGCAGACTGTGTCACAGAGACACAGTCTGCACCACTGTAAGCCACTGAAATCTGCATGGTCGCGGCCGCAGCACCCTTCACTACGTGGCGCCTTACGCGGCCGCGTACCATGCGTAACCATAGAACCGGCCCTGGTCACACTATCACTCAAGCTACATACCACACAAATACCCACAATGTTACCATCACACACTCACCCTGGCACTCACGCTAAATAACACACAATCACCATCAATGTTCCCCATCACAAAAAAATGAGCAAGAAAGAGAAATAGTGGAGGGAGGAAAAAGATATAGGGAAAAGATAAAGCGGGAAGTGAAAGGTGAAATAAGACGGGGGGAGAGTGGAGGAGAAACGGGGCAGGAGAGAGAGAGAGTAGAAAAAAAACAACATTGGGGACAGCAATAGTTTAAAAAAATAAAAAGAAAGCCAGTCAACGCTGGGCATTACATTTAGATTGTGTGTGTGACTGTATATATGAATATATATTTAAAATGTTAATTTTTTTTTATTTCAAATGTGTGGATTTTTTTTGCTATTATGTGTATTTTGGGAAGAGAGTAATAGCTGAATCCACACTAACTACACACACACACACACACACACACACACACACACACACACACACACACACACACACACACACACACACACACAATGCAAGATCCACACTGGGCTCTATGTGAAAAGCGAATTAAAAACATTGCTGCTTTTTCCAGATATTTTTTGCATCCGACTCAGAATCAGGCCCTATAAGGAGGGATCCCGTCCCCCTCGACAGACCCCACCCCCTCAAAAGACCCAGTCCCCATTAGACTGCTTCCATAAATTACCTGGGCTGTATTTCCATCCCAATTCACCCCTGGACATAAACACCTGTACAGATGTACTAGCAGACAACTGTGCCTATACTGTAGGTTACCTCCTCTAGCTTCAGTTTGGCTCTATACCCTAAGAGCCTTTGTATATTCTACATTTCCTTACAGCCTACATCTGAGGTAGAACAGTGTATAGTGATCTGGGTGCTGAGCCTACAGACTCAACTGGGAGATATAAGCAATAGCAGATTTATTCAATACAGAAATAAAATGACATACACGTATCATACAAGGTATCAGTAAACTAATAGGGCATACCAGTCTCTAGTTGTGAGTTTCACCTTAGGTAAAAAGCAGCAGGGGTTCCGGAATATACCATTGCTGGATACTCACAAATATGAAACAGGGTACTGGTGTGGTAGATAGCTGCACACAGGTGGCCAACGCATTTCGAGCAGATCTGCTCTTCCTCAAGGCTGTTTGTGTGCAGTCCTGTGTCTGCCCTTTAAATAGCAGATGGCTGATGTGTCATTGGGCGTAACCAGAAGTTGTTGTCCCGCAACTTCCTGTTTTTGGCGCTGTCAATTCCTCAGATAAGTTTTAATCCCCTTATGTTTGTAGGGACTCCTAATGTGTTAATCATCAGTGGGGGCCAACATAGAGAGTCATAGGGCACTCAAGTTGTTGAGCCGTGTGGTCTCCGAGAAACCGGAAGTGCGTATCCGGGCACAATTAATACAGTAATCCACAAACACATTCTATGAAGTAGATGATGTTCGGAGTGTGGCATGTGATAAAGTCTTTGATTACGTTTTCCTTTCCCTTTACTGTGAAATTGGTGAAGTTCATTTCTTTTTGGATTGCTGTTTTACACATATTGCAGGTACTGCAACGATGAAACCCTTTAGTCCTTATTCGGATCATGTGTTCAACTTCCAAAGCGCTTCTCGCTTATTCGCCATTCTGTATATAAAACTGGGCTTATCTGGTAAAACTTTGGATAAAACTGGGTCTTTCCATAAAAGGTGCCAGTGTCATTTAAAAATTATTTCTATATATGCGGATGGGATGATCCAAACTTTGTTATAAAAGCCCATTCTTCTCGTTTTTTTTCCTTGGGTCTAAGGAGAAAGTTTCTTTCAATTTCCAATATTTCTTTCTTTGTTTTTTTCCAGTTGAAGTTTTGTTCCATCTCCTCCATCTGTTTGACGCATGCTTCTTCTTTGTTGCAATTTCTCTTTACTCTTACAAATTGACTTTTAGGAACTCCAGGAAAGTGTTCAGGTGTTCACTTTCCCTGTGTAAGAAACTGTTGGGGGTAAATTTACTAAAGTAAGAGTTTTTAAAAGTGGAGATGCTGCCCATAGCCACCAATAAGATTCTACTTAACATTTAACTAGCACCTTCTGGAAGATAATAGCTAGAATCTGATTGGTTGCTATGGGCAACATATCCACTTCTAAAAACTCTCACTTTAGTAAATTCACCTCTTGGTATCAGTTGACTTGTGAAAACATTTTGTTTGAAGAGTTCCTTCCTTTGAATATATTGTTATATATTGACTAATAGTGAAAGTCAGTTGTATATTAAGTGAATTGTTATTGAGATAATTGCAGAAGGTATTTAGATCCTCCAATGAACCTTTAAAAAAAAAACCCCAGTATGTCATCTATATATCTGTTCCAGAATACCAGGTCTTGCTCTCAGGATGGATGGTGCCATATCATTTTATTTCTGTATTGAATAAATCTGCTATTGTTTATATCTCCCAGTGGAGTCTATATTGTGTTCGGCGCCCATGTCACTTATTTATACATTTTGGGGGAAAGGGTACTTCTAATAGTGACTACAGGCAACAGACCAATTTTTATTTGAGCTTTAGAGCCCACCATTTGTTCCATTTACAGCTGAAGTAGCCTCAAAGACCCTGCTTCAGTGATACCATCATAATCTAAATGGTGAAGAGCATTTCGCATTTACAACTAGTTCTCTATCCCCATATGCCAGATAGACCTGGTCATACAATCAAGGGATTTTCATTTCCTGTATCTGCTCTATATTTCTTTATGGGGCTATATTGCTTATCAGCTAGAGCATAATTATCCTTTTCACCATTATACTCTATCCCTTCTTGGCTCATTTCTCGGCTGATAGGCCTTCACTAAGATACATATGTGTTCATAGTTCTACTACAGCCATTATCTCTACTTTCTGGAGCAATACGCATTGTTTTTCGTACTGTGGGGGTCATTCAGACCCGCTCGCGAGCGCAGGACGCTTGCAAGCGGGTCGATGTTGCCCCACTGCGCATGCGCACGACAGAGGGAGCTCCGTCGTGCGCATGCGCGAGACTCGGCTAGCAACGGGCTCTCCGTCGCACCGGGTCTCGCACCAAAGGGGGCATGCTGTCGATGTTGGTGGGCATGCCGGGGGCGTGGCTGCCAGACGGAGGCGTTCCCATGGGAACGCCTACCGTCTGAAGCCGGCCCCACTGACATCACTAGTGCGAGCGTCCATGATGATGGAGAGCCCATCGCTAGCCGGGTCTCGCGCATGCACACGACGGCATTCACTCATCGACCCGCTTGCGAGCGTCCTAGTGATGTCAGTGGGAGTGATTTTGGCTCTGATAGAGCCAAAATCACTCCAGGGCTTGCGGCAGCGAGACCCTACCGCAGGGTCTCTGTCGCAAGCCCGATGGTCGCGATGGTCTTGACCATCGCGACCATCATCATGGAAGCTCGCATAAGCTGTGGGTGGTAACCCACAGCTATGCGAGCGTCCATAAGGCTCTGGTCAGAGCGTCCGACTCTGAATCAGGCCCTGTGTGTTTTGAATCATTCTGTCAGCATTACCAGTGAAAGGCTCAATGTCGTGCATAAAGACTGTGTTAGCCATGATGACAG
The DNA here is from genome assembly GCA_031769625.1 of Taudactylus pleione. Lineage (NCBI taxonomy): Eukaryota > Metazoa > Chordata > Amphibia > Anura > Myobatrachidae > Taudactylus > Taudactylus pleione. Next base: position 47,257,593 of record JAUIMM010000015.1, on the reverse strand, counting down.
TTTCCAGTCTCAAATAGCTGTATCCACGTCTTCTTGTAGAAGCATTATTCCTCCACCTTGGGGGACAGGCATTCTCTGTCAGGGCTCATTCTATAGTTTTATCTTCACAACTGTGCTCAAATGCCCTGATTCAGACCCGGACGCAAGTGGCCGTTCGTTCGGCATACGAGCGAAAAAATGTTAATTCAAGCACTCGCTCGTATGTTCACTCGCAGCTAATCTTCCGCCCCATAGTCTCCCAACCCCTCCTCTAGCTAGCGAACGTTCAAAATAGCGACCGTCCACCTCCTCTTTGGTTGCAGGGAACGCTCGCATAAGTCAAATCCGGAAGTGGGCCTGTCATTTTTCGATTGCCTGCTATTTCATTCTGCAAACATACTTGAATCGATTAATAGCAATCAGTATATTCATTAGCTTAATTGGTATTCACAACTTTGCAATCCGTTTATTTTTACAATGTCAATAAACGTTATTATTGTTCGTGTGTGTCATTCCTTCCGCAGAATACGTACGTTTGTACCAAGGGGATGGTTTTTCAAATTTTAAAGTTTGTTTGAATGCTACTATTGTTTAGCGTTTATTTATATGCAGATTTTTCATCTTTATTAATAATATTTAAAGTAGCTTACGCATGTCACTGCATCAAGCCTATCATAACTCACATTATATTTGTGAGGGTGTAGGTCACATGACTCATACAATAACCAATAGAATGCTTTCTGTTAATTTTCAAAGTACATTAGCCAATCAAATTTTTTCTGGGACCTTTATTAAAACTGTTTTGTGTTGAAAAATCATTGCCATCATGAGAGCCGCAGCATTTTGTCGTCGCGAACTCCTGGTCCTCACAGATGTGATGGACCGGAGAATAACAGATCATCCAGCCCCCATCACTAGCCGCCGCAAGCGGCAAGCCTATGCGGAGGTGCGGCGCCGGCTGCGTAGGTTGGGCTACCGCCGCAATATCGGACAGCTCGAAAGGCGATGGTCCGATCTACGCCGCAGATCCCCACGCCTTTTGGAGAATTTGCGTCAGCAAATTCAGGAAAGTAAGTGTATTTTTTTAACATTTTAAATGTAAGCATACCTGCGTGTGCCTGTTTTCCGTCTAGCCCTGTTTCTTTATTTAGTACATACCTGCGTGTGCCTGTTTTCCGTCTAGCCTTGTTTCTTTATTTAGGACATACCTGCGTGTGCATGTTTTTCATCTATCCCTGTTTCTTTATTTAGGACATACCTGCGTGTGCATGTTTTCCGTCTAGCCCTGTTTCTTTATTTAGGACATACCTGTGTGTGCATGTTTTCCGTATTGCATTATTTTTTATTTTATTTTTTTGGGGTGTGTTAATTTTTAAAATAAAATAAAAAATATTTAATAATATAAATTTTTATCCATCATTTAGGGGCTGAGCGCAGACTACGACATCAACGATGTCGTGCTCGTCCCCTATCCCTCACTCCCACCCAAACCTCCTCTCCCCAAACTTCCCCAAATTCCTCCTCCACCCCAGACCTGGCAGACCGTGATGCCCCTCCCTTTCATCACATTGCCATCCCTCAAAATTCACCCTCTCTCCACCCGCCCCCTCTCTTTTCATCACCCTCCCCTCCACCCACCCCTCTCTTTTCCTCACCCTCCACTTCCAGCCAAATCACCCCTTCTCCATCCGACCAGCACTGGCCTACCTCTGATGTCGGGGCTCCAGGCCCAGTCATCATTATGACAGGTATGTTTCCCTTTTAAACTATGGTTGCTTTTGCATTATTTTGTTTTTGGTTGATGTTGTCCTTTTGCCTGTGCATTTCCAATTTGTTAAGTACTTCTAATGTTTTGGATATATATCTTTGTCAAACAATGTCTAGGATGTTTTCCCCTTACACATATGACACATGTCCAAACACTCATACTTGTGTCTTTCTTGTTTACGGTAACAACAAATGTAGTATTTTGGCGTAGTTCTCCCTATTTTTTGTGGTATTTTTATGTTTGTTTGTTTTTTTTATCTTTTTTTAAAGTATAGTCTGATTTTTAAGTTGTTTGGAAACATAAATTAAGGTGTCATTTTAGTAATCCACACATTTTTTTAACCCACAGAGGACCAGAGGTGGAACCAAAACTGATTTCCGGCTTGCAGAGCTTGAGGGGCCATTTAGTAGGCATGCTCATGGTCCTGGATCATTTGTTGGCGCTCCAGCGCCACAAATTTTTGATATTTTCACCCTAAAAATGTTTAAACAAATAAAATATATTTTGATTTATTAAAGTCTCATTCCTTGTCTGTAAATATTAGATTGTTGAACCTTACATAAGTCGACTATTTTAGCATGTTTTTTTAAGTAATGTAAATTAGATTGTAGAAAGCTCAAGTAAGTATGTAAGCTGGCACATTAAACACCTAACAATACCAATAGGTTTGTAGAATTAACAGCAATTTTTTATAAAAAATTTTTGTGGGTAATGTAAAAATTAAATCAAACCTGTTTAGGCCTAGATTAGAAAACATACTGATTCACCATAATACCTTTGGTGTTTGTTTTTAGCCACAAAGCAGGGTAAAATACTTTACAATTTGACACATTACAGGATTAGCCATTAAGCAAGTTTGCCTTTTTTGGACCAGGTTACACTTGCTTGTAATTTACCATGGAAATGTTTATTTAACGGTAAACACAAATTTAATGCACACAAATAATAAACACAAAGTGAATTGTCACAATCAATTCACACAGTGAAAACACACTCAAAAATACAACCAACACCAAAAAGAACAAAATAACAACAACAATCAAGAACTGTTTGAAGAAGTAGCATGCCAACATGAATCCACAAATGAGGCGAAGAAATCATTGTTCCAGAAGTTATATCCAATGTGGCCACATGAAGTCAATTGTTTGGACCAGGTAGTAGGCATCGTTTTTTAGGTTAATTTTATGGAATAAAAGACAAAAAAAGATAAAACACAACTTAAAATTGGCCATTAAAATCTTACATGTTGTACATTCTGTCAATTAACTTAATTTTTTACCATAATTACCTAAAAAAATCTGGCCACCACATCCTCGCGGATGGCCCCCCCACATACTGACCTCCGACCAACCTCAGGGGGGCCATCCTCAGGCAAGGCATCCTCTGGCTGCATTGGGACACCACTCCTTATGGCGATGTTGTGAAATATCCCACACAGGACCACAATTTTCGAAACCATATCCGGCAAATACATGAGCTCGCCACCAGAGCGGTGGAGGCATCTGAATTGGCCTTTTAAAAGGCCGATACAGCGCTCCACCACCTGCCTGGTGGCTGTAAGTGCGGAATTATACTCACTTTGTGGCCCTGGTGTGGGAACCAAATAAGGAGTGAGCAGCCAGGGCGAGCAAGTGTAACCACTGTCTCCTGTGAAAATATAAAAACAAACATCAGAACCATTGTGTAACAAGCATTGGGTTCAACAGAAGGTTTCAACTTACCCAGAAGCCACGCATCACCAGCTTGTAGGTTGTTTAATTTGTGCCAAATCCCTGATTGCCGGATGACGAAGGAATCATGTGCACTGTCGGGGAATTTGGCATTCAGGGACAGGATCTGGAGGGAGGCATCACATACCACCATTACATTCAGTGAATGAAAGTGTTTGCGGTTCCTAAAAATAGCCTCCAGCCTTGCTGGAGGCTGAAGTGGTATGTGAGTGCCATCCACAACCCCTATGATGTGTGGGAAGCCAGCTATTTGGTAAAAATTGGCCACATTAAGGGTACACATATCCAATGGCATTTTAATAAAATGATGGAGGTGTTTAAAAAGGGCCTCCATCACTGCCCTCAGGATGCTTGAAAAGGAGGATTGGGATATTCCCGAAACTATTCCCACAGTGGTTTGAAAGGATCCTGAGGCACAAAAATGTAACACCGACATTAATTGAGTAAGTGGTGGTATTGCTGTAGGACTTTCAATTTGCCATTCAAGATCACTCTCTATTAATGAGAGAGTGTCTATGATGATTTGTGGGGCAGACGGCATCGCCTTAATACCTCATCATCTGGCATTCCAAAAAGGGTGACACGTGTTCTATATATCTGGGGCCTTGCATGCCTACGAGGCCTACGCCTGGGACGAAGTTGAGGTTGGTCGGGTTCTGGAACAATGGCCAATATAATACGACCAACATCAACCTGAAATGGTAAGCCAGGTAGTTATTGTTTTAGACAAATGTGTTAAGAAAAATATACTTATCTTTTCTCATAAATCCAAAGATGCTTACAGGCCTGGGACATGTCATGTGCAGAACAACCTACATTTCAAAAGTAGAAAATATATTTAAGATTCATTAAAGAAAATATGATTGTAAACAAATTGTTTTCATGAAAAAATAAAGAAGGGAGCACACATTAGTTCAGAAAATACTACGCTACATTTAGTGTTAAGACAAGATTTTACCCAGAAAATTTAGTAAAAAATTAGTACGCAAAATACTATGCTACTTTTACAGTTACATCAAGACACATTAGTTCGTAAAATAGTACGCTATTTTACAGTTAAATAAAGACACTTTAGTTCGCTAAATGGTACACTACTTTTACAGTTAAATCAAGACACATTAGTTCGTAAAATAGTACGCTACTTTTACAGTTAAATCAAGACACATTAGTTTGCAAAATAGTACGCTACTTTTACAGTTAAATCCAGACACATTAGTTCGTAAAATAGTACGCTACTTTTACAGTTAAATCCAGACACATTAGTTCGTAAAATAGTACGCTACTTTTACAGTTAAATCAAGACACATTAGTTCGCAAAATAGTACGCTACTTTTACAGTTAAATCAAGACACATTAGTTAGTAAAATAGTACGCTACTTTTACAGTTAAATCAAGACACATTAGTTCGTAAAATAGTACGCTACTTTTACAGTTAAATCAAGACACATTAGTTCGTAAAATAGTACGCTACTTTTACAGTTAAATCAAGACACATTAGTTCGCAAAATAGTACGCTACTTTTACAGTTAAATCAAGACACATTAGTTCGCAAAATAGTACGCTACTTTTACAGTTAAATCCAGACACATTAGTTCGTTAAATAGTACGCTACATTTAGTGGTAAGACATGATTTTTCCCAGAAAATAAACAACATTACTTTGCGAAACATATGCTAAGAACAACACATCTAATTTGTAAAATCATGAAAACAAAAACACTTACCAAAAACAGACAAATATCCCAAAGTTCAAAATCTTCACTGGGGCAATGCCAAACTAACTGTAAACCAAAAATAAAAAATATTAAAAACATTTGTAAACTATTTACTATTATTTTTTACGGTGGTTTTTTAAAATACTTACTAAAAAAATCACAAAAAAATAGCCAAACAATAAAAAATTAAACCAACGGAAAAGAAATAAGCTAGAAAAAAAGAAATAAAACGCTCCGAAAATGTCCTCCTTCTACTCACTAAACCACAGAACCTCAAAACCACTCCAACGCCAAACCTCCAACAAATAACATGCCACATCGACTCCAGTCACACTAAGCCATAAATAGTCTTTATTTTCCGCTCAAATTAAGGACAGACAATAGGAGCGCACAGTCAATGATGCGGCCGAATAATGCTGACGCATGTATAAAAACATCACTGAAAAGCCAAATCGGTCTGCTGTAGTGAGACCTGAAAGTCCAAAATGACTACAGAGCAGCAAAGCACTGCCTAAGAGGCGCCAGGTAAGTATTTCTCTTTTTTGGGCCAAAGGATTCTGTTTAACAATAATTTTGGGAACATTTTACATTATACTCTTTAATCCCATTTTAAAAAAAGTTGTTGAGGATGCCATGGAAGAGGCTGCTGGGCCTAGTAGGCCAACTAAACCCCCCCAAAAAAGGCAGCCACAATTCACAAGAAAGGAGATGGAGGTTTTGGTGCAAATGTGCAATGACAACCTGCCACAGGCAGCAAGGAATATGGGTGCAAGCCAGAAATGGAAAATGTGGGATGACATAGCCAGTGGTGTCAATAGGGTGGGTGATTTTGAACGTTCAACCCGGGAGGTCAAACGCCGGTACGTAAAAACTACATTTTAGTAAAAAGTGTTTACAGGTCCAAATACTACCGGAATAATGCCAACTTTTTACCCCACAGATGGAGCGACTTCAAATATCATCTTAAGCAAAAACTGGCTGATAGGGCTAGGCATGCAGGGGGGACAGGTGGGGGTCCCACCCCTGTGTCACTGGAGCTCACAGATTTGGAGGAGATGGCCCAGGGGTGTGTGCAGGATGAGGAGGTGTTTGGCGTGTCGAACATGGATACCGACATGCCAGACTTTGTGGCTCCTCATGTTGCCCCAGGTAAATGTTAGAATGTTAACAACTCAGAAATGTATATGGGCCAATATCTAGATTATAATGTTACTCTTTTCTCTTTTCTCAAAGAGACACAGGCGGATGAGTCTGCTCCAGAGGGGAGCTTTGGCTGCAGAATTTCTGCTGGCTCTGCAGGGGAGGAAGCAGTAGATCCGGCTGTGGACCCTGTGGCAGACAGTCCAGGGCATTCCCCCTCGCAGGCAGTGGGCCTTCTCACTGATCTCAATATTAAAACATCAGCAGACCGAGATTCTGCTGAGGATGGACGCCAATCTGCTATGGGTGGCGGACGCCCTGGAGCAAAGTGCTGCGGCCAACGTGACCATTGCTAAGGCCCTGGCGGAAAATACTGGGGCCAACGTGCGAATAGCAAATGCCCTGGAGCAGCTCGTTCGCCAGCACATGTTGGAGCCGGCCTCCCTTCCTGCCGGAACATCAGGACCCTCCACCTCTGGCACAACAACAGCCATCCCTCCAAATGTGCCTAGCTCTATGCCTAGTCCAGAGGCCACAACATCTGCCTCTGGCCAGGCCAGCAGAAGGACATCCCGGACCCGTTCAGGCTCCCTCCCTACCCCGACCAAACGGGCCAAAAGGCGATGACAGCACTGGCTAATTTTCCCACAAACCTTCTCAGTGTTTGCCCCATATTCCTTAATGCCCAATACCTCCCTCTCCTTTCTTGTGATGTTTTTATTAATTTTGTTTGTTTGTGGATTTCAAATGCCACTTATTTTGTTTGTGTGTTTCTAAAATCATTTGTTATTTGTTTTTACGTTATCAAGTTTTTTTTATTTAGCCAAAATTTTTGGAAAAAAACAAAAAAATTAAATAAAATAATGTTAAAAATCTGCACAATTCTCTTGTTAATTTATTCAAAAACTGGTTAAAAGGTAATCCCGCAAACATTACAAAGAATACAACGGACATCTAAACATTCTTTTTGTAAAAAAAAACCCAAGGGTTAAAAACAATTTATGAGTTTTAATTAACACTTAGCAAAAAACAAAAGGACGATTGTTTTCTTGGCCCCTAAAAAATGAAGAAAAACAACAAAACACGCAAATGTAAAATAAATTTGTAAGCTAATTGATTGTCTAACCCAGAAATTAGCAGCTGAGTAGTTCACCTGCGTACGGTTTTTTGCTACTAAAAAAAGGCTATTGGCTAAACACCTTACAAGCATTTTTGCAATTCAAAACTGATTGTTTTTGAGGCCTCAATTGATAAATCGAAAAACCATCGATGAGTCTCGGGAAGAACGAAGAGACCATCGTCATTGCGGTAGAGAATACCAGACCACAAGCTGAGCGAGCAGTTTGAATGGAAAGTGGATCAGACAGTGACGTAACCCTTGTTCCATTCACATTGACCGTTCGCATCAGATAATTTATGTACGCCCAAAAAACGCCTCGACACGCTTGCGTTTTCCCATCTCCACCCCCTTCACCGCCCCAAAACGGACAGTTCTGTCAATCACATTTGACATGTCACTTCCTGTTCGCTATCCGACGAACGACTGAAAAAATGATCGCAATCAGCCGTACGCACATGCGCACTGTTACACCGACGCATGCGTGGTTTGACAACATCGGATGACTACGAGCGTATGACCGCTTACGAGCGGCTCTGAATGAGGGCCAAAGTGTCAGACTAATCAACCATGTGCAGAGTAGTAGTACTCGCTTCTCAGTGAAGAGTGAGTTCGCAGTGCTGTTTCTAGGTAGCTGCTGTTGGGTTTAGAAACTTTAGATGTCTGTTTTTTCTCATCTATTCGGATGTAATAGGAGGAGGTTTGTTGTTTATATACTAGCTCACTTTTCTAAGTCACTACATTGTATTTATTACACTATATGTCATTCAGTTTCTTACCTAGTGAATTCCTGAATGCATCCTGTATTCTTCCCATGTTTTAGTTGCCCTTTGGTTTGGTGTCATGAACACAGAATTAAGGATCATTTTGGTTTCATGCTGCAGTCTGGCTTGCTCTGCATGCTCTAGATGTCACCCTTCTTTGACCTTGATGGGTTCCTTAGTCCACTTCTTGGTTCCCTCTGGGGACAGGGGTCATTAATCCTTTTAATTGGTGCATGTAATCCTAGTTGGTGTATTCCAGTTAGTCCACATCCTCTCCTAGAGATCTGGTGGCACAGACTCTCAAACCTATCTAGCACTACACCACAACAGTCCTCTTGGTGATTTTGGATTGGCCTCACCGAGTGTGGTACTTGGATGTTTCGATTGTTTCTTGCAAGCATCCCATGGCCATTACCATGTGGGCTGGATATTGTTCAGCAGGTTTCGTATATATTCCTACTGCATCTTTGTCACTGGCATGCCTGTTTCAGCCATGGTTCATAGGCACTAGGGTATCCCAGAATCTGTTATTCCTACTTGGCTCAGGCCAGGAAGCCAGTATTGAAAGCACCTTTCCATCACATTTGGAAGTCTTCTGTTGCTTGGTGTACACACCGTGGGTTTCAACATTTTGTTTCTGGCTGTTTCGGCCTTGCTTGGTGTACACACCGTGGGTTTAAACATTTTGTTTCTGGCTGTTTCGGCCATGTCATTTCCTTCAGGCAGGAGTGGATGCTAGTCTCCATCCGGGCTCACTGAGGGATCAGATTGCTGCCTTTTCTATATGTTTTTCAGCATCAGTTGCCCTGCTACCTGTTCTACAAGGGAGTTCTTAGGTCCAGTCACCTTTGGTGCACCTCCTGCCCTATGAAATATCAACCTGGAGGTGATTTGCTACATTAAACCCATCTGATTCCTACAATCAGATGGGTTTGAGCTCCTTGACAATGTGGACCTCAAGTATGGTACTGGATGACAGTTCTGCAGTTGGCTCTTGCCTTTGCTCGGTAGGGACACAGCTTAGTAGGGTCAGAGCTTGTGGCTCTTTCTAATCACTCTCCCTACTTTATTTTTCATTGTGATTGGGATGTGCTTAGCATGAAGTTGGCCTCTTTTGAAAATAGTGGTATAAGCCTTCCATGTTGAGTTTTGTTCCCACATTGCTTCCATGCTACCACAGATTCTTGTTGGTGCTCTCTGATACACTCTGTGTTTTCGGAGGGGGTCTCAGAGGCGGTCTAGCGAAGTGCCTTCTGTTTGTCAGCTTGCCATGTGGCTGTTCGGTCCACAGTTCATACATTGTTTATTGCTACCATTGTTCTCCGGTGACCCATATTTAATGTTGGTCGCAGGGTTCTGCACGTTTCTCAGTGACTTCCCACCCAGGAGGTCAGCTTTGGGACATCCCAATTGTATATACTCCAGTGTTCCCTAGTGGATGAAGGAGAAAATAGGATTTTGGTACTTACCGTTAAATCCCTTTCTCCAATTCCATAGGGGACACTGGATGCCCTCCGAGCGCTGTTCCTTGCTACAGTGTTTGGCGAGTTTTTAGCTGCATCTTGGTTCTCTGTAGCGTGTCGTTTTGTTATCATGTTTGTTAGCTGTTCTCGGTCTTGGACCTTCTTCATTGGTTCCTCCTTCTCCTTGTCTCTCTTTCCTCTGTTGTCTATGCTCTCCGTCTCCACTTGGGCTTGGTTAATCTTAACTGAGATCAGGGGAGGAACCAACTACACTTCAGTGCCAGGCTCCACTCATCACCCATCTATACCCCATTGTATATACTCCAGTGTCCCCTATGGTATCAGAGTAAGGGATTTATCGGTAAGTACCAAAATCCTATTTTTTAACACAGTGCCTGAACACACAGCACAGTGCTTCACAGTGCTCCTAGTAATAAAACCCTAATTACTTTTTTTTAAACCCAGTGCCTGAACACACAATACAGTGTTTTTTTTAACACAATGCCTTAAGCCCTAAACAGACAACACAGTGCCTCAGTGGTGTTTTTTTTTAAATAACACAGTGCCCCTTTAACACAGTGCTCCCAATAACACCTGAAAGTGAAGTTTTTTCAACAGAGTGCCTGGACCTGAACGCACAACACAGTGCTGCAGGCCACAGTCCACACACTATACCTCCGATCTCCTGTGTGAAATGGTGCCTACCCATAAGGGAGGGACTTTTATATGCAACCCAAAAAACGCGGGATCCGATGCTGGGAAGATGACACAATCCAAAACACGTGATATTCAGCAAGAAGTTCAGGAAGAAGTGTTGCCTTATTTTTGTATCTGTAGTTGGTGGGAAAACCCGAGCTGGGGCTCGATTTAACTCATAACTCCTAAGTTTGTTGTGTTCATATTCCAGGAATCCGAACCCACACATCTCTAATATAAATATGTACAGTATGTATGGTATACAACGCAGAATGATTGTATATCCACTTACCACAGAAAGCTGAATGTTCTTTCTGACAAATATTTGTGCGAATCTCCAAAACTCTGGCACGCTTTGTACTGATGATGACCAGAAATCTTGAATAATCGCTTGCAGGCTGGTTTGCCCTGGACCAACTCGTTGGAAAGCCTCCATGTTGATGTCAGCCAGCCAAAAGTCATAAAGGTCAGCGTTTGTGCCAGATGACCGTGTCAAGGGAGAAATGGATTTGTCCACCAACAAGAAGTTTGAAATGGAACCAGATTTTTACAGTTTTTAAGGAATGTTGTTCAAAATATGTGTTATTAAATCAAAAATAAGAAATTTAGAGTACTATCGTGCACTGCATGGTAATGATGGCCCAGGCACAGTTTAAATGTAGATATTTTTATTGGGGTGTGTAGGTATAATGACAATTTAACAGTCCAGGTCCATATGTTCTTTATTTTCAGTATTGATATAGAACTTGTAAAGACAGTGCTACGTAGCATCTTTGTCTATTCTCCATCTTTATATAATTCACTGGGTGCTTACTACTTTTAAAACAGTGCAACATATCACCTGGGCCTATTCTCTGTATTTATAGTGTTAATCTTTTCAAGAGGTTCTCAAAATGACAAAATTAAAGTTTTATAGCACATGGGCTTGTTTTATATCTTTATATTGTTATTTTTTTAGGTGGAGAGGAGTGCTATGCTAAAGATGCCAGATGAAGATAATAACAGCAATACTTATGCTCAGGTGTCTCTAGACACATAGGAGGTGGAGTATGCACACTGTCACAGGCCATCCTGAAGGGTAGAAGTAAAGTGAAGGGGGATGTTACAGGTGACTAAGGAATCTGAAGACAGCAATACTTGTGCTCAGGTGAAGAGAAGTGTGAGGCTAAAGGTGCCAGGTGAAGATAATGATAAATAAAAATTGTGCAAAGGTGTCTGCTGTCACATGTTGGGTGTCACACACTGTCACACTGTTGTCACAGACCATCCTGAAGGGGAGAAGCAGTGCCTTAACTAGGGGGGGAAGAGCAGGACACATGCCCTGGATGCTGTGGCAGGCCCAGCAGAGGGGGGTGCCACGGCAGCATATACTGAAGTTGCAGTTATACAAGAACCGTCCCTCTGTGAGTCCCGGGCCAGCATCTCCTCTCTAATTCTGTTCACATCTCCTCCCCTTCAGTAATATTCACTTTTTTTTTTAAAATCTCTTTATTAATGGCTGATTGGAATAGGCCAGATATGAACAATAAATTATCTTGTATAGAAATATAAACACATAGAGAAAATAATACATCTTGTAAAATCGCAGGAATTTTCATGCAATCCTAATAAAGAACATCGATGGAAGAAAAGTTTGATATATGGCATAAGATCAATCTTCACAATCAAACCATTATATAGTTATTGTCATTTTACATCAAAGGTATGGGAAAAAGAAAACACATATTATCATATATATCCATGTTAACGCCATGTCTATACGTATAGAGTTTATGACAGGAGAAGTAGAAGTATGTAGGACATCACCATTTCTAAAGTTGGAGACATTAAGTCATTTAGAAACCTGTCGCAGACGAAGGGTTTTGAGGCTGTGTTCCCGGGCTGGGTCTTGAACCTGACTTGTTAAACTCAGATGTTCTTTGGAGGAGACTGGGTTTAATGAACTTCCTATGCATGAAAGAACTAAACTCAGAATGGAGCTATGAATGAGTGTAGAAGAGCAGCTGATAGTAGATGAAAGTTCAGGAGCTGCTAATGTGGCTATGAAGCCGAAAGGAGACTGATAACAGCATGGGCTGCTTGGTGCGGCTGGGAAGCCGTATGGAGAATGGTGGTAGCACGGGAGCTTCTTGGTGCAGTTGGGAAGCCGTAAGGAGAATGGTGGTAGCATGGGAGCTACTTGGTGTGGCTAGGAAGCCATGAGAATGGTTGTAGCATGGGAGCTACTTGGTGCGGCTTGGAAGCCATATGGAGAATGGTGGTAGCACGGGAGCTACTTGGTGCAGCTAGGAAGCCATATGGAGATTATACACTGGAAGGTAGAAAATACTCTTGGAGCACAGTGAGGAGACTCTCTTTAAACAAACTAAGAGACTTGTAGCACTGGCAATCTGCTCTTGCAGTAGGAATCCTTTTAAAGAAGCCGCAGGATGCTGATTGGCCGAGAACTGTATAGGAGTTACCCTATTGGAGGAGACAGCGTCACATGGGTGAAACCAAGATGGCCGCGCCTATGGAACGGAGCACCACAGCAGGATACATGGAAGATGCTGGACCTGGGGCAGCAAACAGGATGCGAGAGCCGGCGGGGAGCAGGAGAGGTGAGCCCCTGCGACGAGGAAGGCAGGAGGAAAGCCACAGCAGCTGATCGCCGGGAACCCACTGCACTGCGATGTAGCATCCTAACAGGTAAGTGCCGGGGTCTGGTTCTGGGGTCTGGAGTGCAGCTTGTGACAAAACCTCAACATTATAACATATATTATTATGATATTTACTAAGTTGAGTTAATAAGCTGTCGTATCATATACCATTCGGTACCTTCAAACAATTTTAAAACCGATTGTTGTGTGCTATTGTCTAGTTGGTCTATAAAGAAGGACCATTTTTTATAGAATTTTTTAACTCCCCTTTCTATATCAGGCAGTGTGGATCTCCTATGAAAATATACCAATTTCAGTAACCATGTCTTAAGCTGAGTGAGAAGTGGGGAGCTTTTAGAAATCCAGTTTTTTTAAATTATCTTTTTTGCTATCGTTATTATCACTGTTAGAAGAGGGATAATATCACCCTTATTGGGGCCTAAGTCCCAATTTATGAATATAGCAAAGAGAAGTGCCAAAGGATCAAGATGAACAGTAATAGAAAAAAACAAATTTTGTTCCAGAACTGTTTAATTTGTGTACATTCCCAAAAATGATGGTAAAAGGAAGCTGAATATTAATGGCATTTAGGACAAATTCCAGATTCTCCCTGTACCATATGTTTGCATTGCTGTTGTGTTATATATGCCCTGTTTATAAATTTGAAGTGAACTTCTTGAGGAAGAGCCGATTGGGCATATTTCATAGTAGAGTCAAACCGTGACAGTATATCTAATGATTCCGGGCTGCATGCCATATCAGATGCCCATCTTGCAGTGGTGACTTTCCATATCATCTTCGAGTCTCTATATAATAGGTCCCCATAAAGTAGTCGGGTACGGTATGGATTGTGTCTAATAAATGTGAGTAAGTCTGTTAAAATGTCTGTAGAATCAGTAAGTGTCATTGGCGAAGGAAGGGAATTTACAAAATGGCGGGCTTGTAAATATATGAAAAATTGGGTGTGAGGTACACCAAAAACAGTCTGAAGATCACTAAAAGATCTCAAAATACCTCCAGGATCCAAAATATCTTTTATTTAAATTTTTCCTTTATCTCTTCATTGTAAAAATCTGAAGTTTTCCAAGGCAGGTGTAAAAGCAGGGTTTCCCCAGAAAGCAGTATAATGTGAACTATTGAATCTTCTATTAAGCTTGCGGTTTATAGATAACCAAGCATTATACGTATAAAAAAATATAGGATTCTGGAGTATATCATGGGGAATTAGTGAACGGGAAGTGTGTAGCAATGCTGCGGGTGAGAATGGGGCTAATATAGCCTTGTCTAAAGAAATGTTGGTGTAAATATCTCTATCTAGAAGCCAATCTGAGATGTATCTGAAGAAAATGGTCTGTGAAAAGATTTTAAATTTGGAACTCCCACTCCTCCGTCTGCTCGTGACAGGTATAATTTATTCACATTTATCGTGGCCTTTTTTTCCTGCCAAATAAATTTGGTAAATGCTTGTGTGCATAGTATAATGTCTGCTTTGGTGATATGGGCAGCATTTGCATGATATATGTTAATTTGGGGGAATTATATTCTTTATTAAGGCAATTCGACCCAATAAAGAGAGAGGTTGTGGCTTCCACAATTCTAAAAGATGAAAAACCTTTTTAAGTAGTGATGTGAAATTAATTGCATATAAATATTTAACATCTGCCGTTATAAAAGTACCTAGATATTTCAATTTTGAGATAGCGCACTTAAATGAAGAAAGGGGAGTGGGCAAGGGATTGTGAATTGAGAAGCCAGAGACAGTAAGAATCTCCGACTTATCAACATTAATCTTATAACTAGCGAAGGAATGAAACCTAGAGATCATATCTAATATAGTTGGGATGGATTGTGAGGGATTGGAAATAAGCAACATCATGTCATCCGCAAAAGGCTGACTTTTAATTCTAATTGTCCAATTCTAATGCCACTAAATAATTTAGATTGACGAAGGGCCGCAGCCAGGGACTCTAAAGCTAGTGCGAATAACAGCGTGATAATGGACACCCATAGTGTGTTCCACAGAGAATCGGGAAAGAGGAAGACAAAAATCCATTGCACAAAATTTGGGAGAGTGAAAATTAACATTTAGATTGAAGAATATTGACAAATTCAGTGAGAAAGCCAAATCGTGTAATCGTGTCAAATAGGTGGTCCCATGATACGAGATCGAATGCTTTCTCAGCATCTAATGAGAGACGAACATTAGGATCCTTAGAGTCCTGAGACTTTATATAATGAATTGCAGATAATACTTTACGAATGTTGATCACGGAGTGGCATTGCCATATAAAACCTGATTGATCTTTATGGATTAACTGTGGCAATAAAATTTTAAGATGCTCGGCTAATATTTTTGTGAACAATTTGTAATCAGTGTTTAACAATGATATCGGTCTATATGACCCAGGTAATGTGGCGTCCCTTCACGGTTTAGGGAGAAGTTTAATAATAACTGCGTTAAAGTATTCAGGTATAGTTTTATGTTTTAATATATAATTAAAAACATTGACAAGGGTATCCATAATCTTTGGTTCTAAGATTCTGTAATAATCACCTGTAAGCCCGTCAGGCCCGAGCGCT
The DNA here is from genome assembly GCA_031769625.1 of Taudactylus pleione. Lineage (NCBI taxonomy): Eukaryota > Metazoa > Chordata > Amphibia > Anura > Myobatrachidae > Taudactylus > Taudactylus pleione. The sequence goes on along the minus strand of JAUIMM010000015.1, from coordinate 47,242,003 downwards.
TTTCCTTGTTTTAAAGATTTTATGGCTTTTCGGATTTAATCAGCTGAGATCGGTACTAACAATTCCTCTGCCAAAGATTCCGGTAATTGAGGTATATTAATATTGGACCAAAAAGAAGCCTGGTTAGCAGAATAAAATGGTTTTTGGGTGTGTAAGGATTCTTAAAATGAGGAGAAAACTATTAGTATTTGGGGGCTATCTGAAGTAATAGAGCCATTAGGTTAACGTATGTGTTTGATAATGGTGGAAGGAAGGGAGCCTCGTATTAAATTGGATAGCAATCGTCCTGATTTGTTTCCCAGCTTGTGAAACTGGAAGTCCCGGTTAAATGAGGATCAATCTCCCAACTGATTAAGGACCTGGTCATATTTTCTATGGAGATATTCAGTTTTATGGTTAGGTGTGGGGATGTCTTTGTAGTTTTGTTAAGCTTCAGTTAAGTCCCTCTGAGCTGTCATATAAGATTTAGAGAATTATTTTTGTGTATAAGCAGTGTATGATAATATATTGCCTCGTAGTACAGATTTGGAGGACTGCCAAAATAGGAGAGGGTTGTCTGTCTCATGAGTTGAATTATTAATCTTGTATTCTTCCCAGAAGGTTTCTATTTTATTTCTAAATTTAAGAGATCGCGTTAAATATGACAGAAATCTCCATTGTCTATGTGACCCTAAGTCAACAGCTATAGACACTGAGATCCATACTAAAGCATGGTCTGAGATACTGTAGAAATAGGTTCATTCTCTGCCATGTTGATCCGCAGAAAACGATGATCCGAGATTAAAACATAATCTATTCTGGACAGAGATCCGTGTGCTGCCGATAGACACGTGAATTCCTTGTCAATTGGGTGTTTAGCACGCCATACACTGATGAGATTAAGTTGTTTATTTACGTACGGAACACCAAATTTTGGTACTTGTGGACAGCGCTTAGTCTGTGATTTTTTATCTAGTCTTGCGGAAGATACCATATTAAAATCTCCACTTAAAATTAGAGAAGAGGAATAAGGGTATAATTTCGTTAGTAAAGACATCATAAAAGTTTTATAGTATGTGTTAGGGGCATAGATATTACACAAGACGATGGGAGTGTCATGTACTCTAATATTGGCTATTACAAAGTGACCCGCTGGGTCACTAAATGAATTTTGCAGTTGGACATTCAGATGCTTTTGTGCCAATATCACCACTCCTCTTGATTTCGTCGAATAAGGAGCTGAAGCTATCACTGACCATCTTAACATATTGAGTTTACAGATCTGAATATCTAATAAATGGGTCTCTTGTAGGCATATAATGTCAATTTTAAGCTTATTTAGATATGTCAAGATTCTTTTCCTTTCAATAGGCGAATGTATGCCTCCTACATTTAGGGTTCCTATTTTTATTTGTGACAATTAAAATACCAAAACATAGTTAAGTAGTCCTCTCGATCACACTTTAACTCCTGTAAAAATATATGACTGTTATATAAAAATAGGTTTGCATCAAACAAAAATACCAAGGTGGTAAACATAAAAAACATGAAGTTTTGAAGGAAAAACAGCAATGGGAGTATGGTTTCCGACAGAGAAAACCAGATTATAATCCTTCTAGATTTGAATATGAACAAATATGTTATTGTGTTTAACAGTTGGATAATTTGTTTCCCTGATTAGCATAAGTATTGTCCCTTCATACATCTTGTGATCTTTATACTTCCAGAGTGAATAGACATAGAAGTACATTTTGTTTGTTGGTAGGTTGCCATATTGATGGAGATTATCTTCAGACTATAGTATTGGGATTTGTTTATAACAACTTTGCCAATCAATTTACATCCCAAAGGTACGGTCATAGTGCGCCCAGGACTTTGAAGGAGACCCACTTTAGTAATAGAAGGGATACAAAATAATCTGTGTCTGGCTTCTTCCTCTAAGTAGGAGCTGCAAAACAGAATAGGGTTTAGTAAGCCCACCAAGCATACAGGGTTTAGTTAACCCACCAAGCATACAGGGTTTAGTAAGCCCCCCGAACAAAATAGGGTTTAGTAAGCCCACCGTATAGGGTTTTGTAGAATCCACCAATATGGGTAATGCAGACAGTAAGATGTTTACTGTCCAACTGTCAAACCCCCATGGATATTATACGTACAGTGTTAGGTCCTGGGGTGACAGAAGGAATGGAAATGGTGCACATGACCCAATTAAATTACAACAGATATGTAAGTTACATGGCTCCTACATAAAGTGTAACAAACTTGAAAGCAAACTTTTAAATTGGATAAAAGTGATAAACCAGATCTTGTTAAAGAAAGAGTTACAAGAAAGGGAATAAGAAATTAATTGTATGTACTCTAAGGATTATTTTGAAGTAACATCTGTAAGGACAGTAGGTCTAAATTGTTCAGTAAAGAATTTTGCTAAAAACAAGTAGCTATGCCCTGATATAGACTGTAAAATGTGATGATTTGGACTTGTGGTGCTGTAAATTGTAGAGTTTGTAAACTGAAGGTATCATATACTGAACCCAGAAAAGATACCAAAAATTAGAATAAGAATAAGAAAAATACATAGAAATGTGAACATCCTCGATTAAATTGTGGAGAGTGCTAAATTGTTTATGATTTTCAATGTACAGATAAGTGCATGTAAAAATTGCAAAAGGTAGATTTCAGAAATGTGTTAAAATATTTCAGTTTAATTCTACGTGTTTGGGGACGCCCATACAATGTAATGGTTGAGTATTAAAATAAATTGATTTTGAATCAGATGCTGACATTTTGCTATTGCGTGTCTGAGATCTGACAATCTCCCTTTAAGACATTTTGAAGGGAGGGGGAGTGAGTGTTCAGAAGAAGTTGAAATTTCAGCAGCTTGTGCAGAAAATAGTAAGCTTGCAATGCAAAGGACTTTCAGAATGAAAATGTCTGATGATTTGCCAAAAAATAAACAAAATGTTAAAGTCCATAAATGAAGATTAATGAGCTTAAGTAGTTAATGTATTAATTTAAAAGATACATAAATTAAGGTGCATATTCAATGACATTTAAATATGATGTTAATAAGATATTCAAATATTTGAAAGTATGACATAATTGTTCACAAAAGGCTCAGTGAAAAATCTCTGTGTATGCTAAGTTTTTCATTCCACAGGCCAGCGTGCAAATCACAATTGTTTTTATTTTAATATGAGCCTTTGTTTTGTTACAAAACGTGTATTTATTTTTGCTATTGACCCTTGTTTTAGTGATACTACATAAATATGTATGAGTGTTGTATGGTTATGGTATTACAGGGTCAGTGTAAGTAATGCTGTCCACCTTTACCTTAATCCTGTACAGGGACTTATAAGATTATTGTTATTTACATATATGTCACCCATAATGAGTAAGTTGGATTGTAGCATTGAAGTGTTTATAACAAGTGTTGAAATGTAACAATTATTGAGAAGGTAACATTAATAACATAAGGATAATCTTCCTCTCAATAAACCTATGTGTAATAGAACACACATAGCCAAACAATCATAGGAAGATACCGTAGCCCTCAGAATCATCTACCTTTCAATATGATCAGTCATAGAGTCCCGCAATATATGGTACCCATCTGGGGCTGCTAAAAATGTTATTCAGTTCAAATTAATCTCACCAGAACGTTTGAACTCCTCTGTAGTCCCGGCCACTGGCCTGGATGGTCAAATACAGTATTTACAAAAAACAAAACCATTACAAGTTACTGTAAATCATGGTATAACATTAGAAACACAGTTTTTAGTCTCTGATGACTGCCCACTTAATCTGCTAGGGGCAGATCTATTGTCAGCATTAAATGCCACAATAGAATACAGAGATGGGGAAGTGACTTTAGCTCATTAATGTTGTTAACACTGAAAGTCTATACTGAAATGAGATGTTTGCTAAAGTCCCTGATATGTTATGGGCACAAGGTAAAATAGATATAAGGTTACTGCCCATTTACATTAATCTTAAAGCTAACATGTGTGGCCAGTTAAACAATACCCTTTCAGATCAGATCAAGTAACCAAATGGTAGAAGGTTACAGGTTTAATACACTAACCGTACCTAATCTGGACACCTTGTTGAATGGCATACCACCCACCTCATAATGTTTTACTGCCTTCTAGTCCCTAACAAAAGAAGCAGTATGTTTAGTCTAAACTGCCACAATGGTGTGCTGCAAGTTTTAATGTTAAGATTGGCTGTTTACCAGTGCAATCATAATCGTTATATGATATGTAGATGATTAAGTGTTGATTCAAAGCAAAATTGTTAGCATGAAACAATAGTATTATTGAATATTCTGCACAAGTAAAACAAAATGATATAGTATTTAAAGATAAATTACAATCCACACAAATAGTTTTTTTATTTTTTAGGACATCATAAATCACACTGTCTTTCTTTGTAAGTTTTAGCTTAGTGTGATGATTCAGAAAGCAGATGTCCAAACAGCCTAAAGCCTTTTTGGGCTTATTTACATATTGTAGGGAATTAATACTTTATGTAAATAAATTGTAACTTTTAATAAGTGAAATAAAGGAGCGCCTACTAGTGCACAAAAAGATAATGAAAACAAGTGAAAAAAAGTGAACCGTAACATATCCACTACTTATCTGAACGGATGTTGCTTCGGTCAAATGACCAATGAAAGAGATATGAAAAAGAAAAAACAAGAAAACCATATAGTGTGTACCATCCTATACTGTGTATAGCTTCATAGTCAATAATAATCGGCTAGACCCTTTTGGGGTTCATTCCCAATTACCTAGAAAACTGTTTTAAGGCGTATTGCAGGGTCAAAGACAGATTATATTTAAAAAATCATTTAATTGACATAGTATCCAAAAAATGGAAAAAAAATACACGTACAAGACATAAAAATATTCAATGCTTATCTGTCCATATATGGGGGGTTGGTGAACAGCAAATCCCAATGCGTTTCGTCCTTTTATGACTTCATCAAGGGGATGGAGACACAGTGACAAGACACTCTGTTTATACCCTATTCAATTACATATGGAACCTACACATGTAAAGCCAGTATGACCTCACTTCCTGTTGTTAGGAAGTGAGGAACCTTAATTGATTGAGAATTAATACACCATAAACAAAAAAACGTACAATAATAAACACCTTTACAAATGTAATAAATAAACATTAAAAAAGACAGGAAAGGAATAAATAAATAAATCGCCCCTGACCTGTATATAGGTCATATCCGGTGGTAAGAACCGTAACAAAACAAGTTTGGCACGCATCTGCGTGTCAAATGCCTAATAAGCATATTTAAAAGGGACTAGAGAACATCCGGCATCAGGAAGCATTAATGAGCCGGACCTAACCTTCGTGTCAGGCGCGTCATATCTAATGGCGCTGCCGCATCATACCTATCGTCGGGATACACATCCAAGCTGCAGCAACGTCATATCCGGCGCCGTGTCTCACCAGAAATGCGGCTGCACTGGGAGCACTTCCCCAGTGGAACGCACCGCCATTTTGGGAGTTGTGACAGTTCTTTATAACATCTAAAACGTACTTAAAATCAACCAAAGTAGTAAAAATCTCATATAGCAGCCATAGCAAAAATCCCAGGGATAGTGTGAAGACACTAGTGATAACAGTCATATTGATCACTATAAGAACCTCGCGGCGATATGAAGCGGCCATTTTTGTTTATGGAAAGCATCCCAAACATCTTCTCAATAACACAGTACCATCTTTCAAATCAAGAGATAACATCTCAATTTCTTACAAATCAAGTTCAAATCTTCTCTCTTTTTCATAACATGACCATAAAAATGGGTAAAAGAGACCTAGAAACGGAATAAGAGTATTAAAATGTATCTAAAAAGGAATGAAGAAATCATAAATACAGAAAAATTAAAACAATAATTCTAAAATTCCTTAAAATGATCTCACAGAAAAGGTGCTATTTCAAAATATTCAATAAATCCCAATGGAGAGAGTGTCTGTAACTCATGGATCCAGAACATCTCTTTTAGAAAGTTTATTTAAGACATCTCCCCCTCTTTCACGAGTTCGATAGCTTTGAAAGTCAAGTGTTGTGGATCAGCACCATGTTTATCCAAAAAATGTTGAGGGACTGCATGACTATCCACTTTATTTTTAATATTGCGCACATGTTCCTGGATGCGCAATTTCAAATTTCTTTTGGTTTTTCCCACATACTTAAAACCGCATGTGCACTCTAATAAATATATCACCATCGTCGAATTGCAATTCATAAAATTTTGAATTGTTATAGTTAGTAAATTTTTTCCTATTAGGATGGAGATATTTGCAGATATTACAATTTCCGCATTTAAAGCACCCTTTGCACTTGGTGAGAAAATTTTTATCCAATGGATGTTTCCTAAAAAGGCTGGGGGCCAGAATGTCTTTCAAGTTTTTATTCTTTCTAAACACAATTTGTGGCTTTGAAGGCAGGATCCCCTTCAAAATGAGATCCATCAACAGGACATTCCAGTGTTTATTAAGAGACTTTTTAATATACTTATCTTAACAATTATAGGTAGTGATAAATGGAACAAAAGATTCTTCTTTCTTATTTAATTGCTTATTTGAAAGTATTTCAGCTCTCTCTGTGTCTAAAGTTCTCTTTAATGCCTTGTTGATAACAGATTCCGGATACTGTCTCTCTTCAAATCTTTTTGCATATATGGCCAGTTGTGTATTGCAGTCTTCTTGTCTACTGCAGTTCTTCTTAATCTGGTGAAATTGTGAGTATGGGATGTTGCTTTTCCAGGATTTAGCATGACAACTTTTAAAATGTAGGTAGCTGTTGGTGTCAACATCTTTAATATAGTTGCATGTATGAATTTCTTCGCCTTTCCTATAAGAGTGAGGTCCAAAAATGTGATACTGTCTTTATGTATATGATAGGTGAACTTAAGGTTATAATCATTAGTAGAGATCCAATTGAAAAAATCTAAAAACATCTCTTCATCTCCTTCCCATATAATTAAAATGTCGTCGATGCATCTCTTATATAAAATGACATGACTTAAAAATGGGTTATTACAATAAATATGATCTTCCTCCCAGCTACCCATCAACAGATTCGCAAAACTAGGTGCAAAGATGGTCCCCATAGCCGTCCCGCATACCTGGAGATAAAAAATGTCTAAAAATTTAAAATAATTATGACAAAGAATAAAACCAATAAAATCACAGATCGCCTTCTTATGTACAGTTGACAAATCCGGATCTCTATCCAAAAATCTTCTACAAGCTTCGATCCCCTTCTCATGCTGAATACAGGTATAAAGACTCTGAACATCAATAGAAATCCAATAGTAAGACTCCTTCCATTTTAATTGAGACAGTGTGTTTATTACACTCTTAGTGTCTTTCAAAAAGGATGGTAAATGATTTACATATTTATGAAGGAAGATGTCGATATATTCAGACAAATGAGATGTTAACAAGTCAATACCCGCAACGATGGGTCTCCCTGGTGGATTTATTAAAGATTTATGAATCTTTGGTAAGAAATAAAAAATTGGTATAACTGGAGTTGATATCATTAAATATTGGAATTCCTCTTTATGTAATACATTATTATGTAAATGTTGTTTCAATAGATCTCTGAGTTCATCAACAAAAATGGCGGTGGGATCGTGTGATAATTTTTTGTATGATACTTCATCATTCAATAGTCTTAAGGCCTCTTTTTCATAGTATTCTTTATCCATAATTATTACACTCCCACCTTTATCCGCCTGTTTTATAACGATGTCGGGATTCTCATGTAGATGTTTCAATGCTTCTTTTTCTGAATTTTTAAGGTTTGAGTAAACAGTAGTTTTTATTTCCTCCTCACATAGATCTTTTTTAACCAGGTCATAGAAGACACCTATATGGTTGCCCTTAGATTCTAATGGGTAGAACTTTGATCTTCTTTTCAATCCAGATTTAGATGTTTCAGAGATGTCAATCCTTTGATCTTTTTTCAATTCTCTTTTGGCAAAATGTCTTTTTAATGTCAATGATCTTGTGAATTTGTTCAAATCAATGAACGTATCAAATTTATTCATTTGTCTGCTGGGGGCAAACTTTAATCCTTTCTTAAGCAAAGAAATTGTAACTTTTGTATAATGCAAACAAGGGATTGATACAACAGAATCCCCTTACATTAACATATGAATAAATTGAAGTTTATCATGTTGTAAAACAAGATATTGTTGGTGCTTTTACCTGATTATAGTATGCCGTTTAAGCTGTTTAGTCATGAGTCTAACTCACATGCTCAGGGGGTCCTTAAACAATCACATGGAAACTTTTGTCACCTAGACCCTGTAAAGTGCTGACATAATGTTGGAATACCCCTTAACCCTTATAATAATGGTTGGATCCTGCTTTCGCAGTTTTCAAAAGATGGGAGAGTATAGTGATAATATACAAGTAAATAGTGACAGTGTCAAGGGGAACACTGAAAATATACAAACTTTTTATTTTCCTGATCATGATTGTATTGAACTAATGAAGCAGGAATCATTGTCCTTATTTAACTTTTCAAATGTTTCTTTTGAAGATGGAGTTCCATACACAAGTATGTTGGCTACGTAAGAGTACTGTCTACTGCTTCCCAGTTATCCGAAAGGCTTGTAGTGATAAAAATGAGGGTACACTTGAGAGACTACATCTGAAGCTGAAGACAATAGACTGGTAGACTAGGCCGCACGTGCTGCTGCCAAAAGTCACTACTCCCAAGGGCAACCCACTTATGTGGTAGATCCCGCCCCCAAGATTGACTTACGTACCCTCACAAAGTTCCAGGTACAAGCTCCAGAGGCTGAGAAAAGCAAAGCTAGGAGCTAAAGCTAAATGGTGAGTGGGGGGAAGGTCAACGTTTAGGTCTACCAAAAACACTTTACCCAGTTGTGGCCCAGATAATACATGATGAGGTGCACTTGGGGAAGGATACAATGGTGGCTATCTCCAACCATAATTGGATAGCTCTGGGTTTTGCACAGACAGCACAGGCCTTTATAACAGGATGCCTAATATGTGCATTGGACAATCCGGGTAAGATTGTCCCAACCCCTTTGAAAAGTACTCCCCAGACTCTGTGTTCCGTACAAAGGATACAAATTGATTTTATACCACTGCCCAAATGTTCCGAATGTGATGTCTTCTTGTATGAGCCTCATCAGTCACTAGCCCGGAGGGTAGGCATGTTGGAGGGCAGATGCAAAGACAATGGCCAAAGTAATTAAGATAATTAAGAAAATAATTTTCTCCAGTGTGTTAAGAAAATCATGATTAAGGTCATCTGCAGATACAGTCAGGTGCATAAATATTGGGACATTGACATTTTCATATTTTGGCCTCTATTCACCACCACAATGGCTTTAAATGAAACAAAGAAGATGTGCTTTAACTGCAGACTTTCAGATTTTATTTGAGGGTAATTACATCCAAATCAGGTGAACGGTGTAGGAATTACAATGGTTTCTATATGTGCCTCCCACTTTTTAAGGGGTCAAAAGTAATGGGACTATCAACTCAAAAGCTATTTCATGGACAGGTGTGGGCTATTCCCTCGTTATTTCATTATCAATTAAGCAGGTAAAAGGTCTGGAGTTGATTCTAGTTGTGACATTTGCATTTGGAATTAGTTGCTGTCGACTCTCAATATGAGATCCAAAGAGCTGTCACTATCAGTGAAGCAAGCCATCATTAGACTGAAAAATCAAAACAAACCCATCAGAGAGATAGCAAAAACATTAGGTGTGGCCAAATCAACTGTTTGGAACATTCTTAAAAAGAAAGAATGCACCGGAGAGCTCAGCAACACCAAAAGACCCGGAAGACCACGGAAAACAACTGTGGTGGACGACAGAAGAATTATTTCCCTGGTGAAGAAAAACCCCTTCATAACAGTTGGCCAAATCAAGAACACTCTCCAGGAGGTAGGTGTATATGTGTCAAAGTCAACAATCAAGAGAAGACTTCACAAGAGTGAATATAGAGGGTTCACCACAAGATGTAAACCATTGGTGAGCCACAAAAACAGGAAGACCAGATTAGAGTTTGCCAAACATCTAAAAAAGCCATTGCAGTTCTGGAACAACATCCAATGGACAGATGAGACAAAGATCAACTTGTACCAGAGTGATGGGAAGAGAAGAGTATGGAGAAGGAAAGGAACTGCTCATGATCCAAAACATACCACCTCATCAGTGAAGCATGGTGGTGGTAGTATCATGGCGTGGGCATGTATGGCTACCAGTGAAACTGGGTCCCTTATATTTATTGATGATGTGACTGCTAACAAAAGCAGCAGAAGTGTTTCGGGCAATATTATATGCTCATATTCAGTCAAATGCTTCAGAACTCATTGGATGGCGCTTCACAGTGCAGATGGACAATGACCCGAAGCATACTGTAAAAGCAACCAAAGAGTTTTTTAAGGCTAAGAAGTGGAATGTTATGCAATGGCCAAGTCATTCCCCTGACCTGAATCCGATTGAGCATGCATTTCACTTGATGAAGACAAAACTAAAGGGAAAATGCCCCAAGAACAAGCAGGAACTGAAGACATTTGCAGTAGAGGCCTGGCAGAGCATCACCAGGGATGAAACCCAGTGTCTGGTGATGTCTATGCGTTCCAGAATTCAGGCTGTAATTGCCTGCAAAGGATTTGCAAAAAGTATTAAAAAGTGAGTTAGATTTAGGATTGTTTAGTTTGTCCCATTACTTTTGGCCCCTTAAAAAGTGGGAGGCACATATAGAAACCGTTGTAATTCCTGCACCGTTCTCCTGATTTGGCTGTAATTACCCTCAAATTAAATCTGAAAGTCTGCAGTTAAAGCACATCTTGTTTGTTTCATTTCAAAGCCATTGTGGTGGTGAATAGAGGCCAAAATATGAAAATTCTGTCAATGTCCCAATATTTATGCACCTGACTGTATGGTGTACTATGTATCAATCTTACAGAAACAATTAACTAAAATACATAGTTAGGTGTTTTCTTCTATTCCAGTCCTTTATCTTGATACAGGTATCAACTGTTTACACCCAGGAAATTGTATGATAATTTGGAAATATACAAGGAAGGCTATTGAGCCCAGATTTGAAAGTTATTTCCAAATCTTGATGAGTACATTTATTTCAGTGAAAATTCATGAGACGGACACCTGAATATATGCCTCCGATTGCAAAGTCTTCATCCGAGGGGAGTTGGAGTAATTTGATATTATGAATAGATACATGTTCCTAGGCCCCAAGTCTGACAAAGGCTTGTGGAAATGTATATTTTGCTTTGCTTTGTTATAAGTTTTATTTTAGCCTTAAAACTTTGAGTTGTTATCACAAGTATTAAGCTGAGTAACTGCATATATAGTAGTATATCAAGAGATGAAGCAGTAACAATATCTAGACTCAGTGTATAGTATGTTCACCACATAGAAGCTTTAGCCAAATTGATTGATATTGTTGCAAATGAAATATTTGATGTACTTAAGATGATCTTCAATGAACTGCAATTTCAAGTAAAGGTTATAGGACAGTATAAACAGATCCTTGAGTACCTTATATCTGCTTGATAAGGTATGTGTCTTATAGTGAGACTAGCCATCTGTAATGTATATAGCTGATAACTTTTCTGTCCTGATACATGGACACATGAAGAAAATCAAGGAACTGAAAGACCAGTTTAGGAAAACACATAGTAATCCAGAGTATGATCTTGATGATAATTAATGATTTTCCTAATTAAACCCACCTAAATGGTTTAATGAATTCAATAGATGGACATCAGGAATTCTTTCAATTATTCATAAAGGTTTAGCTTTGTTTGTAATCATTTAGATTGCTATAAAATTTGCTATTTTTCTGATTAATAAGTTACTTGCACTTGACTGTTGTTTTTCTAAGGAAAATACACTAAAGGCCTTGATGATGATTTAAGTCTATGACAACATCTATGCCTAAGACAACATTCCAAGTTGTACCATTTGTGGAACCAGCCTCATTGAGGATGACAAACATGTGGACAATGCAACACTATCATAATTTCCCTGAATATTCATGACAAGATGGACAAGATAAAAGACAATAGGGACTGAGGACTGTGGACTTGCTATATTGGGAATGGATCAATGCGTAATCCTATGTATGGGTTCCTGTAGATGGAACCCATACACCCTAAGTATATGTATCTATACTTAGTATAGATACATGTATCTATACTAAGTATAGATATATGTATCTTGCTATGCTATAAGTATAGATATATGTATCTTGCTATACTAAGTATATGTATCTATACTTAGTATAGCAAGAACCCTAAGTATATGTATCTATACTTAGTATAGCAAGATCGTGTTCCTCTTAGGTACATAGTATAGACTAAAGTTATGAATAAAAGATGGGAAAATTATAAATCTGTTATTAAGCTATCCACATAAGACTCCATCTTGTCACAAGATGGTGTGTTGCTTTAAGTATTCATAGCTTTAAATGTGTAATATTGCACAAAGACTGATTTCTGCTGAGCTATGAGCTAAAGAACCTTGAATGTATAAACATGCAGATAGTGTTATGAATAAGACTGTGTATCCTTACCCCCCTAACACTCCCACATGTACAAATAACAATGACTGCTATAGTGAGATATAGGGCCTCATTCAGAGGTGGTCGGAGGATGCAAGCGGTAGCTCAGAAACTGGGCGGCCGCTTGCATCCTGACCGCCCGCCTCTGTTTCGGTCGTTAGGCTGTGGGTTTACACTCACAGCTCTAACGACCGCTAGGGTGATGGTCGCGATGGTCAGAGACCATCGCGACCATCGGGGCTTACGACGAGACCCTAGGGTAGGGTCTCACTTGTCGTAAGCCCCGGAGAGCTTCTGGCTCTGTCAGAGCCGGAAGCTCTCCACTGACATCACTAGTGATGTCAGTGGGGCCTCCCCCAAATGGTAGGCGTTCCCATGGGAACGCCTCCGTTTGGGCTGCCACCCCCCAGGCCCACCTTCCAAACGATGTTGATTGACAGCTCGCCCCCTTTGGAAAGAGAGCCGCTACGACCGGCGTGCCGTCGTAGACCATATGGCCGCCTCTGAATGAAGGCCTTAATGTGTGAAAATTCTGATATGTTGCTAATGTGAGAACACTGCTTTATATTATTGTACATCACGCAAATATAGCCAGAGAAAATCTTGAAGCCAAGTCTGGTGGTGGTGATTCTGTCTCCTGAGATCTCAGTAATGCAAGGGTCTGACATACACTAATGAGCTTGGGCTGATGATTAATTACAATAGATTGGTTACGATCTATCAAGAGTATATAGGTAAAGAACTTCCAGAATAGGAGTAAATTATTATGCTAGATATTAGCTAAATCTGCGTCATCTACTCCTAAACCATACCCAACTCCACTTTTAAAGATAGTACATAAACATAGTAGGTGTTGCAAGAGATCTTTCCGCTTGTGAAAACAGGTAACATTAACAATATCAATATTATCATAAACATTACAAATTATTGCAGCAGATATAATGATATAGTAAAGAAAACATCTTATTGAATTGCATTATACAGTATAAATGCTTTAAAAGGAGAATAATACAACCCGGTATACGGTGCCATAAGTTGTTAAAAGTTCCAGGGAGGAAAACGTGATGGCATCTGTCGCTGGTGTTGCACAACAAAGCGAGATGAGGTAACAACTGATATGAGGGACTTCAGGAAAGTCACGAACAGACTAGTATAGAGTCACTATGATATTCATTTGTTTCCTTAGCCGTCTGCTCCTCATCCAAATATGCCTCTGCATCTATAGCTCTTGTGAAATCTGTAAACGAGGGACCATTGCAGATTCTTAGATGTGCGGGAACATCAACGCAAACTTGCGATTTATTTTGTCAAGTCTGGAACACACCGATGAAAAAGCTTTGCGTGCTTTAGTAACTTAATTTGAAAAATCTTGGAAGATAAGGAGCCTGCTGTCATTCCACAGCAAATGTCTGGTTTTCCTGGATGCTAGCCACAGTGCATCTTTATGGGCATAATTTAAGCAGCGAAAAATCACTACCCGCACCCTGGAATGTGAGTTATCTCGGAGTGGGCACACTCTATGTGCACGTTCCACAATGACATTGGGGTAGATGTCAGAGATTTTCAGCAGCCCAGGGAGGGTTGATTGGAGAAAGGAATACAGTTCAGTCCCTTTAAGGGATTCTGGCAATCCTAATATCCTCAGGTTATTTCTCCTAGACCTGTTCTCTAAATCATCCAATTTATTGAGAATCTGGTTTTGTGGTTTTGTGGAGTGAGAAACAATGTTTTTCAAGGTATAAACATCCTGGAAAACTTCCCCCAATCTACGTTCAGAGGTCTCCACTCTGGTAGAAAGATGCTGCACATGGTTTTTAATATCCTTAATGGCTTGTGTAAATTGTGCAGTTTGTTCCTGCAGCAGGGGTTTCATGGTGTCTTGTATGGCTTTCACTATAACTTCATAAGTAATAGAAGTACTCACTGTGGCTGCATTAAGAAAAGGTGTTGAGGAAGAAGCAGGCTGAGTGTTTTTAGGAGGAATGTTGATGATCTGTGAAGTGGCACAGCTTATCTCCGTCTGAGTCACTGGTGAGACAGACGCGGCCGCCATATTGAATTCCAGGAACCATTTATCAGACTTCTGTCGCTGGTGTTTTCCGGGCATCTGAGGAGTTAAATATCTCTTCATATACCGGGCGAGGATCTCCGCTAAACGTGATGAGCGGTTACTCATGTTTGGAGGCTGTTAGGCAGCTGTGCATGCCATGTGGAGTTGGGCGCTGGAGCGTCTCCCATATTCACATTTTAAAATACAGTCATAGCTGGGAATCAAACCTGTCCACTTCATGCTTTGCAGTCAGACAGCTTACCAATGAGCCATCTACTGTTACAAGGGAAGCCTGTGAACATTCTCCTTCATTTAAAATACAGTCATAGTTGGGAATCGAGCCTGTCACTTCATGCTTTGCCTTCAGACAGCTTACCAATTGAGCTACCTGCTACTATAGTGAAAGCCTGTGAATTCTAACTATATCAAGCTACTACACATTCTTATTAATTTAAAATACAGTCACAGTTGGGTATCAAACTTAGCACCTTCATGCTTTGCAGTCAGTCACCTTACCAATGGAGCCACCTACTACTATAGTGAAAGTCTGTGAATTCTAACTACTGTATATCAAGCTACTACACATTCTTATTAATCTAAAATATATACATACTGTAGTTGGGAATCAAACTTAGCACTTTATGCTTTGCAGTTTGTCACCTTACCAATTGAGCCACCTGCTACTGTAACTACCCTAGTTACGGCCTTGGTTATCTACTCTGAATAGCACCACCCCACCACAATTCCATTAAATAATTATTTTGTTTAAGATGGGAAATATGTGGAAATAGCATACTGTTATATTTATTTTCCAATACCACAGTGGTGTCTATACCTGTGCAGAGGTTCTTATCTCCTTTTCTTCCCCCTTTTTCCTTACATTTATGGATATTACAGGTACCAGGTAAAGCTAATGACAGCAATACTTGGGAACTGGTGACTGGACTCCCTTGGTTTGATGTAGATGGCACATTGTTATCACTCCTGCCACCTGCAAGGGCTACATCTGGGGTTGACCACATTGCCACACTTCCTCTGGCATGGAATTGCACATGCCAGCATGCCCTGCAACAGTACATATCTCTGTGAATGGCATGCTGAGTAATGTAGTACCACAGCAAATGGAGTGACTCACACTGCCTTCCCCTATGCTACTGACATAACATTTGTTCATCTGCTGACCAGCTGAGGGAATTTACGTCATAGCTGCAGGGCTGCCATCAGAAAATGTGGGGGACCAGCACTGACAAAATAGGCAGCCCTGCAGGTCATTTGCACAATTGAAAAAGGCTGGGCAGATCTTCAAGGCAGCACATTTAATATGCACAGTAAAGAAATGCTAGTAGGTAGCAGGTTTTCTGAATAGCACATATAATGATACTGTAGAGACATGTTGACCAGATCTTCCAAATAGCACAGCTGATTTACATAGTAAAGAGACACTGTGCAGAACTTCTGAATAACCCAGATTATTTGTAACCTAGAAACATGTTGACAGGGCCCCAGACTCCTCAATAGCACATATGATTTAACTGTAGAGACCCTCTGGGCAGATCTTCTGAATAGCATCCCCGGATATGCTGGGCTGGCCCCGGAGTCTAGTTGGACTGTCAGCTTCTTCTCTGTGACAGGAGCCGAGTGTTGTAGGAGAATGTCACACTGCAGCACCCAGCTCCTGTCACTGAGGAGGAGCCTGAAGTTTGGTGTCACCACCTCTCAGAGTGACACCCGGGGCCCGCAAACCCCACACCCCCATAGTGATGCCACTGATTAATCCTGGCTGGATCTGTCATACTGTATGTTCCTGCATTGTATTCCTGCTAAATTAACCCTGTGTTGACTAGCATCCTACATTCTAGCTGGTTAATAATCTAATCCCTGTTTAAGATATTCATCATGTGGACTGACCTCCATTACACAACGCTGACACTTAACAGCAATCATCTGATCCTACTGCTTCTGTGACTATAATTGGCCCTGGGTGCTGCGTACACACTCTGGGGTAAATGTAATAGCCTACAACTTGCAGGCATCAGTAAAATCCCTGGAAGTCTGATCGATGTTTTAAAGTGGCACTCATTTAGCAGGCAAAACCAAGTTGTCTTTTTTTTATTACAGTGAGGTATCAGGACATTGATTATTAAGGTTAGGATTATAATATCATAGCATATGTGTCTATTGTTAGTCACTTCCTTCACACTAGATGGCGCCACTGTATTTTTTCTACATCACTGAACATCACTTTTTTGTTTTACTGCTCTCCTGTTCTTAAAGCCCATTCATTTATAGTATTTATACTCTGCGAACAGTTGCCCATCTATACTCCTACAAATCTCACTTTTTTAATGGTTTATTGTTCCATGTTTGTGTACTGCACATTTTTGGTCATTTTCAAAATGGCATTTAAGGTAACGGTAAAATTATCTCATTAGTAGATGTTTATGTTAGCTGTCTACTCACAATCATAATCACAAATGTAAAATGTCTGATTCTTCATGTGAAGCTGTGTCCCTATTTCATTTCAATAAACTGCCTGAACCATTCGACCTTACTGACAAATTTTTTGCCCATAGATGAAAGTCTGTTTCTTTTTCTTTCCATAATACAAGGTAACTGTGTTTTTGCAACACATCAGCAGATGCTTATCTATAGCAAAAATGTGCATGGGCACAGCAAATTGATAAACAATATGGTAAATGTAAACTGTCATAATCCTAAAGATAGTCTACCACCAATTTCTCTTTGTTTGGTCCAAATACATGAGCAAAGAGTTAGAGATGGACCTAATTTGAGACTGTATTAGCCAGTGAAAAAGGTCCTAGTGACCGAAATGCGTTGACAACTATCAAAGGTGTGAGCAGCTCAATATTTGGACTTTATTTTCATTATTGGAATTGCTTCATCACTGGAACTATTCTATGTTTTTATATTTTTTATGTCATTTTTAAATTGTGTTGTTTATGCACCATTTGTAATTTTCGATGCTGCTGTTTGTCTTTTTTGGGACAATTTTTTCAATTATTAAAACTTTCTTGGATTGAACATATTGCCGCTTACTCATATACAGTGGGGCAAAAAAGTATTTGGACAGCCACCGATTGTGCAAGTTGTTGCACTTTAAAAGAGGAGAGAGGTCTGTAATTTCCATCATAGGTACACTTCAACTGTGAGAGACAGAATCAGAATAAAAAATTCCGGAAATCACATTCTATGATTTTTAAACAATTTATTTGTATATTCTTTCTGAAAAAAAATATTTGGACAATCAAAACGTTTAACTCAATACTTTGTAAAGTAACCTCGGTTGGCAATTACAAACGTCAAACGTTTCCTGTAGTTCTTGACCAGGTTTGCACACACTGCAGCAGGTATTTTTGCACACTCTTCAATGCAGATCTTCTCTAGATGTGTCATGTTTTGGGGCTGTCGCTGGGCAACATGGACTTTCAACTCCCTCCACAGATTTTCTATTGGGTTGAGGTCTGGAGACTGGCTAGGTCAATCCAGGACCTTGAAATGCTTCTTACGGAGCCACTCCTTAGTTGCCCGGGCGGTGTGTTTGGGGTCAATATCATGCTGGAAAACCCAGCCAC
The DNA here is from genome assembly GCA_031769625.1 of Taudactylus pleione. Taxonomy (NCBI): domain Eukaryota; kingdom Metazoa; phylum Chordata; class Amphibia; order Anura; family Myobatrachidae; genus Taudactylus; species Taudactylus pleione. The sequence continues at coordinate 47,223,778 of JAUIMM010000015.1, read as the reverse complement.
GTTGCATCTTCAATGCTCTTACTGAGGGAAGGAGGTTTTTCCCCAAAATGTCACGATACATGGCCCCATTCATCCTCTCCTTAATATGGATCAGTCATCCTGTCCCCTTTGCAGAAAAGCATCCCCAAAGCATGATGTTCCACCCCCAATTCTTCACAGTGGGTATGGTGTTTTGGGATGCCACTCATCATTCTTCTCCCTCCAAACACGGCGTGTGGAGTTTATACAAAAAAGTTCTATTTTGGTCTCATCTGACCAAATCCCAATCCTCCTCTGGATCATCCAGATGGTCACGGGCAAACATTAGATGGGCCTGGACATGTGCTGGCTTAAGCAGGGGAACCTTTCAGGCGCTGCACTATTTGAATCCATGACGACTTATTGTGTTACTAATGGTAACCTTTGTGGTCCCAGCTCTCTTGAGGTCACTGACCAGGTCCCCCCGTGTAGTTCTGGGCTGATCCCTCACCGTTCTCAAGATCATTGATACCCCACAAGGTGAGATCTTGCATGGAGCCCCTGGTCGAGGGAGATTGTCAGTGATCTTGTATTTCTTCAATTTTTTAATAATTGCGCCAACAGGTGATCTCTTCTCACCAAGCTGCTTGCCTATTGTTGAGTAGCTCATCCAAGTCTTGTGCAGGTCTACAATTTTGTCCCTGGTGTCCTTAGACAGCTCTCTGGTCTTGGCCATGGTGGAGAGGTTGCAGTCTGACTGTTTGAGGGTGTGGACAGGTGTCTTTTATACAGTTAACCAGTTCAAACAGGTGCCATTAATACAGGTAACGAGTGGAGGATAGATGAGCTTCCTAAAGAAGAAGTAACAGGTCTGTGAAAGCCAGAATTCTTGCTGGTTGGTAGGTGTCCAAATATTTATTTTCCGCAAGAATATACAAATAAATTGTTTATAAATCATACAATGTGATTTCCGGAATTTTTTGTTCTGATTCTGTCTCTCACATTTAAAGTGTACCTATGATGGAAATTACAGACCTCTCTCATCTTTTAAAGTGCAACAACTTGCACAATCGGTGGCTGTCCAAATACTTGTTTGCTCCACTGTATATTATGGAGGTATATTTTTGAGGATCCACATTGAAGGATTGAATATTGTTGGAAAAAGATACCTTGATAGGAATTCCATCGTCTTACTCCACGTGAGTTGGTGTATGAATCCACACTTTTCACATAAAGAAACCCATATATGATTTAATACCAACAACACAGTGTGAGTTGGGGTACGCCATCTAGTGTCGCATTATTATTAATTATCAAAACAGGAAGATTAATGCATGTTTAACTACGGCGTGTTGTGTTGGCCAGAAGGATAAAAAAAGATACCTTTATGCATTTTCACCTATAAGAGCGAGAAGTGAGTTGGGTATAGAGGAGATTCTGCACTAAAGATACCTCTAATTACATATAACCGCCACATATGATGTGAGTGGGGTACGCTATGATACATTACCTATATGAAATAACACCCCATTTTTGAATGATAAATTTCTCCTTGGTGGCTTCAAAGACTACTACACATTGATTTCTTTATCTCTTTAATGTTTCCCTTTATGTTATAACCAAGCGACTGTCAAATCTAGGACTCTATCCAGAAGAAAAAAAGATTCCAGTTGACTTCATCTATTATAAGACAACACTGTCTACATCAAAGGGATGTATTACTGTTGTATATTATTTATCTACCGCCGCAATTTTTGTCTATTCCAAACTTTTATTCTATGTATTAGCCAGTGATCCAGTCCAATGATGGCTCTGAAACCACATAGGCCCATTTGGTTTTGCAATGATTTAGTTGCTTGAGTAGTATCTCATGGGTTGATGAGATGCTATTCAAGTTACTGGCTCAAAGAGCTTGTTGAGGATCTGGCTAGAGTTCAGTATTTAACAATGCTACTGTAGCTGGCACACATCCCTTAGATAGTCAACTGAGTTAATGCAGCATTTGCCACTTCTCTGGGTTCATTACAGTATAAGGTACTTCCATTTGGTTTACAGAGGGCACATGCAATTTTCCTTATGTATGTCTTTTTCTATGGGGCTTCAGAAATTTTGGTCCTGTCAGCTAACACCTGTTAGCTGCCGTTAAAAAATTAAACATACCTTAGCATAAGCCTTAACATAGGAATATAATATAATGTAATCCTACCAGATGCATGGCTAAACGTCTGTTGACAAGTATTGGAGTAATTATTACTGCATTATGGCTTTTTTTTAATGATGACACATTAAATGGACATTTATTGCATTGGATTGGAGTGCTGGTCTGTCCCCTCAATTGGAACCCTTGATTGGATACTCTGAGCATGATGTGTATATTAGTGTTTTGACCTTGCACCCACTATTGACTCATTGTGTGTGTGTGATTTTTCATCATTGTTAATATTTATATATATATATATATATATATATATACATATATTTACAGTTATATAGATATGTAGATATATTTTACAGTCTTTATAAATATGTCTGTTTTTATTCAAGAGCGACTGAGTATGCTGGTGATATATAAATATTAACACATAAATTGTCATTGACATTCCATGTAGCAAAATATCCTATACCTATGGTGGTATATAACTTAAAAACAGCATCACATAAAATGATTACTGTCGCATCTTTGTCAGAGATCACATGATTCCCCAAGGGTAGCTTTCACGGTAGTGTAGTATTGCTGGCGTTAGCTAATAAACTAGATCAATCACCTAGCAGTGATAGTTATCTGGCAGCCTGAAGGCACTGTACTGTATTTCAAGTGGCTTTCAACCACTTGTTGGTTGACACCAAATATTTGGAAATGTAAGTAGTAAAGGAAGGATCACAAGTGCTTACTTGTACAAAAAAGAAGTCTGAATAATAAAAAGGACAATTACACATACAATGGGTAGTGACTTCTGGCTAAATGTATAATGCCATTGATATGTATAATCTCTAAGAATATGAATTTTGACTACAACTTTAGAAAAATCTCAACAATTATCACTTATTCACAAACCCACTTGATCTCTTGGGAGCTTCGAAAGCAAATGGTTTGTACAAATGCCAGAAGCTGGGATGGATTGGGATGGAAAACCAGCCTGGGACATTTCTGGCACTAGCCCTGAAGGGGGCGGGTCTGATGAGGGGATGGGGTCTGTGGGGGCGGAATACTCCAGGTTCATGATTCTGAGTCGGAGGGAGTCGCAGGCTTCTTTGCGGCTTTTGCTGCAGCTGTGTCTGCAACTTTATGCTAATGTGACTACAAAGCCCTTCCTTGTTAGTAGTACAGGGAAAGAAGTAGTTTATGAAACAGTGTTTTATAACTCTAGAATTCTCTGTTATGTCATGGGAGTTACAGGTTCATCATTGTCAACTGTGACTGTCTGTAGTTTACAATATATAGCACACTCTTAGCACATGCTTATGTTACAAGTTGCCGGCACAATTTGCTATTCTCCAGCACTTCGATGGTTACTCCTACTTCTGCCTTCCGTACGAGAACTGCACCATCTGTTGCCAGGCGATCTGGATGCCTGACGACATCGTGTTACTGGAACACAGAATGATCTTCCGTTACTTTGATTGCTTCTTTGTATGTTAATATCTGGTGGCAGCTTCACGGCCTTGCCGGCTATAGCATCTCAGTACGTGCCTTTCCGGTTCTTGTTTCTGGACTCTGTTCCTGCATCTTTCTTGCCGTACCCCAGTCATCAAGCCGCACCATATCCTCCGGCTCTAGTAGCCACACCACAGCTAACCAAGCCGCATCTCGGTCCTCAGGTTGCGTCGTATCCTCCGGCGGTAGCCACACCACAGCTAACCAAGCCGCATCTCGGTCCTCAGGTTGCGTCGTATCCTCCGGCGGTAGTAGCCACACCACGGCTAACCAAGTCGCACCTCGGTATCCAGCCACGTAAATTCTACCAGCTGCTCGCTGCATCAATTCACTGGCTATACCAGCCACATCAATTTAACCAGTTACTTGCTGCATCAATTCAATGGGCTTTACCAGCCACATCAATTCTTCCAGTTATTTGCTGCATCTCTGCAGACTGTACCAGCCGCATTATTTGATCAGCGGCAATTACCGCATCTATACCACCAGTGCTACATTAACCGCATCTATACCACCAGTGCTACATTAACCGCATCTATACCACCAGTGCTGCACTAGCCACATCTCAGCTATCGGCTCTAGTTGGTGTCATACATTATTCTGGTACTCCTGGGAGATCTGTGTAAACCCCTACAACTCCGAGTTTAAGTCAAGGCAGCGGCCTAAGTACCGGTGAACGTGCCTAGTTCTAAGGGAACAAAGGGTGGCTGTTAGTGGCAGAAGATCTCGTCTATTGAGTTCTGGGGGTTTACACAGGATATCATGGGAAAACCATAACAGCTTAGAACTGTAACAAATGAAAGCATTATATTTGGCTGTATCCGGGCCGCTGAGACAGCCACGGAACCCGACGGGAGGGGCGTGGTCAGTTCAGGAGGTGTGGCCACTATATCCCCTAGAAAAGAAAAGAAAGGAAAATACTATGCACCGTGAAGTGGCACTAAATGCTGCTCTGGGGGACATTTGTCCCATCAGCAGCTGTTTAGGTCCCCCGGGGAGAGGGCCCTCTAACAGGCTAAGGTAATTAGTACCTGCTCCCCCTGTATCTGATAACATAAACTTGGGTCAAACACTGGCAAACTGTGGATCATGTCCAGTTAGTGCAGTCAGAAAATGGTGGTTGCCTTCCCCCAAAAAATTATGGAAATATTTTAAAATGATCTGAGCGATTATGATCAGATAGCATTATCTTCCTTACTATTGGGCCACGCACACTGAGATATTGGTGCAATTGCCCAAAGTAGTGTGTAAACAGTAGGGGGGAGTATCTCTAAAGCCATGTTCCTGTTTGCTACAATGTTTCTTTATACAGTTTAACTTTATTCTTTAAATCAGGCCCGAATTTAGGTGTAGGCTGAATAGACTGCAGACTCATGATGGAAACTGTACATGGGCCCCCTCCTCTCTAGAAGCGCCCCTGCCCACCACTTAAAGGTCCCAACCACCAGAAAGTAGAACCATTTGTTATTTTGTTATAGCTTGCTAATATGACATTATTGCATAGGTGGCTACAGGCAGCATCTGATAGGACATCTCCTTGCCAATGTCTTCTTTTGGCATATGGCTATAAGCTGGTCAGACATGAATCTGGAGCTGCTACCTCAATGCAAGACACTGTGGGTCCCAGTTCTCTGCTTATCTCCTTTACATTTATTTATTAACAGTTTCTTATATAGCGCAACATATTCTGTTGTGCTTCAGAATTGGACACATTAATAGAACAAAACTAGGTAATAACAGACAGACAGTATTGCCGCAAACAGCGCAATTCTACAATTCATTAGATTTTGAAGATATCGTACAGTTATCTTTCCATTTTATGTGAGAATCACATAATAGGGGAATTCACTTTATGTGGAAGAATTGTGTGTAGAGTGTAACGCATATTTTCCTATTCTCCCGGAAGTTGCGCACCCTCGGAAAAGTGAACAGATCTCCTGCATCGCATCCAATTTCTAGTGAAGTGGGAAGAATGGGAGAAATAAAAACGGGAATTGCAGGTCCATATGGAAGAGTCGGGGCTAAAATTATATGAAAACACTGTCAGAGCATAAACCTATCCACACCCCCAAAGTATCAAGCTGCATTTGTCCTTCGGGATTCCCCAGGAGAGGAGATGAAAAAAGTAGGTAAGTATGGCATAATGTAATCCAATATAATCAGTAGTATAAAATCAGATTACACAGAAGTGTGATTGGATACATACTGGGGGATCAGTAACCTGTGGCAAAATATTTATTTAGTGCATCTTAGTCCCTTCATATTATCACTAATACAGTGGTTCTCAATCATTTCCCACCTGGGTGCCCCCTGGCAGCCCATCTGCGTTATTTGTACCCCTAACATTTGTAATGAATATAATTGCTACTAGTTCAATGTTTAAATGCCGCTATATACTGAATGAAAACAATAATTATGCTATAAACAAGATTTTACACATATATTTCCCACATATTAAATTTATAATATATGATTTTTTTTTATATACTGGCAATAAAACTATAGCCCACATCTGCTTTCTGTTACAGGGACACAGAGATAGGGTAACATGCAGTTATCAGGGTGTTACTGTGGATACATGGGGCTGAGGATCCCTAGGACACTGCTTTCCCTGTGTGTAATTATCTACTGCACATCCCACCCCCAGGGCCGTCTCTTCCATTTCGCTTTTTGGGCAGTTGCCCAAGGGCCCAAAGCTTCAAGGGGCCCGCCAGCTCCCCTGCAGCCACAACTGCGGCCAGTTGTTAAATGTTTATTTTTTTTAAATCACTGTTTTCCGATCCGCCAGATTGTTAGATAGAACTAATTTATTTTAATAAAGGTATATAATATATATAAATAAATATATATATATATATACATATATGCACAGATACAGGGGCACTCCCGTGGGTGAGAACGGCTCCCGCAGGCTGTTAGGGCAGGGCGCTTTTTGGGGTGCAGAAGGAGGGCAGGGCGCCGCGCCCCGCTAAAACAGCCTAGCAGGAACGCTATACTGTATACACACACACACAATACTGTCAGAACAAAAGCAATCAATGTTGTTTTGATATATATGAAGACTGGTAGAAAATTTACTTGTATGAGCATGTCAGACATAATGTGCACAGACTTTTTTGAAAAGAAAAAATACACACGGAGTACTACAATTTCAGGAGCGGGGGCTGAGTAGCACTGATAGCCATCAAGGGCACCACATGGGGATGGCAGGGACCGGCAGTCACTTCCCAGGATACTGCAGTGAGTGAGAGAGGGCACTCATCACAGCACACCTATTATACATGTCAGGGAGAATTTTGCAGTATGCAGCAGCAGTCCAAGCCCAATCTCCAGCCGGCCCACACAGCTTCCCAGCACCCACGGAAGTTCCACCAGCCATACCCCCTGAGGGGGACCCTGTCTATTTTGTCAGTACCGGGTCCCACAATTTCTGATGGCAGCCCTGTTGAGGAGTCAGTACTCAGGTCAGGAGACTCCTCTGTTAGGGGAGCCACTGCCTCCCGACCCGGCAGGTAAGAGCCTGTTTTCCACGACAGGGTCTGACTGGGCATTTATTACACTTTGCGTCCTTCATTAGGGCTTGGGAATGGATGTTACATGATCTCCCACAAAAAAAACCTGCAATAAATACCAGGCTAGAATAGATGGCACCAATACGGGCAGCAGACTCTCTTTTCTACTACATGGTGGCTGTGTCATATCATTGTCCTGGGCAGCATATACACAGTACTGTAGGTAGTAGTAATGCGCATAATTATTGTGTCATACTGAATATTATATATCTCCTATTACTATATACTGAGTGTATGAGAGCTGCTCTCACAGTGCAGTGAAGATGCTTTTACAGTGCATTGAGGAGAGACCCTCACACATTACTGTGCATTATTTTGACTGCAACTCCACTCCTCTGGTTATTTCATACTGTACGATTTGCCAATGATTTAACATTTTTCTTTTTTTTATATTTTTAAACTCATTTAGTTGAAAGTACTACTAAATCTAAAGGTTTCATTTTATTGACCATTTACATTTTGTTCCCGTGAATCAATGGGTGGGTAGGGGCCCCAGTACATTGCTTTGACCAGGGCCCACACTGCTGTTAAGGCAGCCCTGCCCACCCCACCATTACAGAGATGTCTTCTATCACAGCAGGTACCCCTGAGGCTACCAATACCCCACGCTGGGAACCACTGCACTAATATATAGCTGCTCCTAATCACTGGGAGCTCAGCCAAGGTAACATTACACAGTCACTGGCCCCAATGTGAAGAGTCCCAGATAAAGGAACAACTATATTATTTATACATAGTATATTATGTTTTCAATAGTACTTATACCTGTAGCTCATCTCTGACTGTGCTGTAAAAACATGTCTATGGGGAATAGTTCTCCTGGTTACAGCAACTTATTTTCTAGATGACTATATTATTTACATTTTTACATTATCCAATTCTACTTTTTATTCATAAGGATAAAATAAAAGGATACATTGTTGCAATATTGTATATCCATATAACAAGATATGAAAAGATCAAATATAAACCAAAACTTTAATTCTCTAACTTTTATTTTTTACTAAGATGAAACTTTATTAACAAAAACAAATAAAAAGAGGGACAAATTGTCAGTGAGGCACTGGGAGAGAGAGTGGGGGAAAACAGAACCCTGCACAATAGATTGTGATGTCATAATGGCGTCTATTCCAGGACTGTACTAAAGGGGTGCTCACTGTACAGACACCTGTCTTGCTGCAGACTCACAGTACAGATAAGCAGCTCTTAAGTATTGGCCTTGATTTATACCAAGCGAATACTGAAATGGACCCTGAAGAAAACATGGTATGGGAAACCATTACCCAATGTATGGGAGAACAAAGACTGGAATTACAGTATGGGAAAAGAAAGCCTAGAAGTCACCCAGCTCCAGAAGACGACCAACTGAGGGTGACCATAGGTAATGATTCCTTGGAGATAGCTAAGTTTGGTACCCCAGGTATATGGTATTATGATCCTTCCATAGGCTGGACGGAGATGGAAATGAAATACAGTGCAACATGGACTCTCACTGAGAGACAACAAAGTCCTTCCCCTGCTATAGAGGAGGCTGAAGGTGATCTGGGGAACGGAGAACAGAGCAGTCTGGCTGTGGAGAACCAAACACAGCAGGAGAACATAACACCAGCTGTCCCCAATGATGAGGATATGACAGACGCAATACAACAGTGTAAGAAAGAAGTAAAATATGGATCAAAGAAGAAAAAAGCGGAATTGAGAGAACTCTAGCAGGAGAAGAGGAGAATAAATGAGAGACTCCAAGGGAAGACTCTACGCTCTGGCTGGCGAGGCTTCATTAGCAGGATCAGGACATCCATATGCAACGTATTTCTAAGGCGAAACAGGGTCACGCCTGTTACATGAACTGCTGACTGAGCCAGACATTTATCCCGGGAGCTCCTGCTTACCAAGATATTAATTCTGCTTTTGGGGGAGTCCCCTACCCTCTACTCCAATCACCTCTACTCATTTTGCCTCCTATTCACTCCTGGAGTGTAATATTACCAACATCTAGTGTGCCTCTCGGCCTACCAAGTGTTCACCTGTCAGAGCCTACTTCTCACTGCAGGCTTGCCTGCAAACACCGACCACACTGCTTCCACTCCAGTGGTCTGAGACCCCTCTTCTTATATTTTGTAGACTACATTTTGTGTATGAATAATAAATATGCATGTGATTTCACATTATATAAGTAGACATCTGATTCATATGAAGATGGGCGGTAGAACTGCGCTCGCGTTGACCAGGGGGTGGTGTGTTGTGGTTTCGGGGTGCTGCACCTTTGTGTGGGAGTACCTTTCCCGCACTGAAAACATATGGGGGTAGGGGGGGTAAGGTGCGCTCTTCCTGCTAGTAGTGGTTATGGTGATGGTGATGACTTGTGTGTGTTTGTGAGTGGTGTTAATTAGAATGTTTCTTCTGGTGGTGGTGGTGTTTTGGGAGTGAGGAGGGTGTGATTGGGTATGGAGTGTAGTTTGGAGTAATGTGAAAAGGGGAATGGAATAGGATCAAATTGAGGCCAGCGAGACACAGTAATTTTGGGCAAAATCTTTTATTGAGTAGTCACAATGCTGCTTTGTTAAGATCCCGGGCAGGTGGGTGGGGTTCAGTGATGGGTGGTGATGAGACTGGGGAGGTAGGTGGACCCTTTTAGGGGGCTCCTTCCCGTGCGGTTCAGTGACCTTGCACGTCACCCCTGCTGGACCTATGGTCGACAGTCTAGGAAGTCTCGGGGGGTGGGGGATTTGCAGAGTGGGTTGGAACACCTGTGCGGCATCCCGCGTGTTGGTGTGAGTCTTGGCAGTACTTACCTACCGGTAGGTTTTTTGTTATGGTGATGTAGGTCGACGTTGCGGCCGTTGCAGATAGGTTGGAAGCTGCAGGTTTGTTGGTGAGCTGGATCAGCGTGTTGCTGGTGTGCTGCAGGTGCACGGCTGTTCTGATTGGTCTGCGGAGGTCAGCGACCGGAGTATGCAGCTGAAGTTGGCTCTTGGTCGTGCCGCTGGTGGTGCGGAGCCAGAGGTGTGGATGGGTGAGCCGCTGGGAGGCTGGGTTGCAGTGTGTGTGCTGGGACCACCCCTGGGGGGTGGTCTGCCCGGGATACTGATTCAAAAAAGCCAGGGAGAAGGGGGGATGTGGAAAGTGTGACCGGGATGGAGCTGGTCACTGGCGATGTTGGCTGGGCGGACTTGCGGCCGGATGTGCGGGATGCTCTTATCACTGACGGTCCCTCGTGGAAATGGGGATTGATGGTGGAGACACCCCTGGCCAGGAGTGAGTTGCTGAGCACGCCTGGGAGCAGGGGGGGAGAGAGGCTGGTCCGGGGTGGAGCCACTGCGAGCAGAAGCCTGCAGTTGAGTTTTTCAACCGCAAGGCCAGGAGTGATTTTGGCTCTATCAGAGCCAAAATCACTCCCACTGACATCACTAGTGATGTCAGTGGGGCCGGCTTCAGACAGTAGGCGTTCCCTTGGGAACGCCTCCGTCTGGCAGGCACGCCCCCGGCACGCCCACCAAAGGGGGCATGCTGTCAGTCAACATCGACAGCACGCCCCCTTTGATGAGACACTCGTCGCGTCTCGCGCATGCGCATGACGGAGCTCCCTCGACCCACTTGCGAGTGGACAGCCGCTCGCGAGTGGGTCTGAATGAGGGCCCTGGTTACAAAGAAGCACACTCAGGGCCTGATTCAGAGCCGAACGTTCTGACCAGAGCGCTCGCTCTGAATCAGTGCCCTCCTACCTGAAAACGGAGCGGCCTCCTGGCCGCTCGCATAGCTGTGGGTGACCACCCACAGCATATACGAGCGGCCAAAAAGATGGTCGCGATGGTCAAGACCATCGCGACCATCGGACTTGCGACGAGACCCTGCGGTAGGGTCTCGCTGCCGCAAGCCCAGGAGTGATTTTGGCTCTATCAGAGCCAAAATCACTCCCACTGACATCATTACTGATGTCAGTGGGGCCGGCTTCAGACGGTAGGCGTTCCCATGGGAACGCCTCCGTCTGGCAGCCATGCCCCCGGCATGCCCACCAAAGGGGGCGTGCTGTCACTCACCATCGACAGCATGCCCCCTTTGGTGCAAGGCATATTCCTCGTCGCCCGCCGGGTTTCGCGCATGTGCACAACATCGACCCGCTTGCGAGCGTCCTTTGCTCGCGAGCGGGTCTGAATGACCCCCTCAGTGCACAGGTACTCCCATTATTTACATTCCAATACCAGACAAAGCTGCAAGGCATCAGGCATACTCCTTTTAGAGCTACAATATTAGGGTGATTCAACATGCAATACACTAATGGCATCCTGCCGATCATTTCCTTCCATTACAGTGATATCTTAATTTGATATATAGTTCCTCACACTTGATCTGAAATGGATTATTTTAGTCCTTGCTAATACCAATGGATGTGGATGGGATTGTATGATACTGCAGAGACAGAGGGGATTGTATGAGGCTGGAGAGACACAGGTAGCATGATGTTGGAGAGAAGGTATGGTATAAGGCTGGAGAGACACAGGATATGAGTGGAGATATTGGATGGTATGAGGCTAGAGAGACAAAGGTAGCATGAGGCTTGAGAGATGGGATGGTTTGAGGCTTGAGAAACACAGGTAGCATTAGGCTGGAGAGACAAAGGGGACAGTATTAGGCTGGAAAGGCACAGAGCATGAGGCTAGAGCAGTGCGTTAATTGAGGTGTGAGCTACTTTAGAAAAATGAAACCTCCCAGAGAGCTACTAAAATTGTAGAAAAAAACAGCGTGGCTAATAACCGAAGGTAATTTAATGAAAATGAAAAAAAATATATGTTTCATAGAAAATAAAAATGCATTTAATTATTACAGTGATATTGTTGTTTGTAAATAAAATGTAAACACAGACACATTTCACTGTTAATTACCGGCTCCAAGGAGGTACGTGCAGTAGAGGAGCGAAAGATATAGGCAGGGATGCTGTGAGATTTTCCGGCAGGCCTGGGCGGGAGTCACCCGCTCTCCCGTATGGTGTAGACGCCGTGAGTGGAACCACGGGGAAGCACGTCAGGTGATTGCTGTACAGCAGGGGTGTCAAACTCGTGGCCATACAGCTGCTATGGGACTACATATTCCAGCATGCCCTGCAACTGTTTTAGCATGCCCTAACAGCAAAACTGTGGCAGTGCATGCTGGAATGTGTAGTTCCACTGCAGCTGCATGGCCTGAGTTTGACACCACTGCTGTAGAGGTTGTGGCAATCACCTAATGTGCTTCCCCGTGGCTTCATCAATGGCATCGATGCCACGGGGGGAGCACACGTCAGAGGTCACTTCCTCCTAGTTGACTCGGCAGTACTGCAGCTAGGTGAGCTACCAAAATTAAGACCGTGAGCTACCGGTAGCTTGTGAGCTACAGTTTGGAGACTTGGCTAGAGAGATGGGATGGTATGAGGCTGGAGAGACAGAGGGGATGGTTTGAGGCTGTGGGGACACGGTGGAGGGGGGATTAAGGTTGTGTAGAATATTGAGGGATGGGGATGGTAAGACCAGTGGCGTTAACTACAGCCCCGCAGAGGCTTGGTGGCGTGGAGGCTTGGGGGCTGCAGATTAGATGCGGACTAGCTGTCCGCATGAAATCTGCTGAAAACGGGCCCTCCAAAATGGCCGCCGCATAGGAGGTGTCGAAGCTGAATAATTGGCTGAGACAAGTTCAGTTTAAAATTTAATCGCGACGACGCCATTTTGCGACTGGCCTCAAGACGCCATCTTGTCAGTGGCAGCAAGACTCCATTTTAGAAAAGAAAGCTTACACAAGTGCCATTTTGTCAAAAATCCATAGTACACAATCCACAGTGCAAAATTGCTAAAAGTAGCAATTTTGCTACTCACAACGCAAAGTTGCTAAAAAGTAGCACGAACAGCTTTTTCACAATCTTCCCCAAACACCTACCGACGGTGTTTAGCAGACATAAAATAACTTTGCAACACATTAAAATCACCACAAACATATTTGAGCAGTAGCAAAGTAGTGGTGTTTTCCCCTGCATTCACATTAACACATACGCGATGTAGCAAAAAGTAGCAAACTAGTGGTGTTTTCCCTGCACTTCATGTTAAACATAGGACAACGCAAAATAGCTATTTAGACGCACAGCCAGCTTTTTAGTGATCTTTCCCAAACCCATACTGGCATGCTCACACACATACACAGAAGCCTTTCCAACTTAGTGCTGGTCGCTAAGTGCCCCACAGACCCTCAAACGCACAACACAATTTAATGTCATTTCTCCCCGCATACACATTTAAAAGCAATGGTCCCGCAGCACGAAAGGAATGATTATTATTTGGTTTAATCGCAATGTCAGCATATGAAGAAATGAATGTTTTCTGTAACTATGGTTTAGTAAATGGCAAATGGACCGTGATTGGTGCCGTACTGATCTACTCTTTTCCCACAGCGTTCCGGTGGCATCGGTGAGGAGATCAGAACATGCGGCTATGAAATATGAATGATAGAGAGAATAACTCCTTGAAATGTTGTATGCCATAGTTTAGACTAGATTTATTATGCAGCGGGAAAGTGGACACAATCAGGCTGCTAGAGGCTGGTTTGAGTCTTTGCACTGACCTATGAATTGTACCGTAACGGAAGAAGCAAGAAGAGGAACCAATGACAACCTGCCAACGTATTCTATTGTATTGCTTATCCCAGTACGGGTATATATGTGAGTGCTCTGAAACGAGATGCCAGTCTGCGGTGGTCCTGTTATGCTGTTTCGACGAAGGTTTCATTACTGATGCCGGTATCTGGTCCCAGAGCGCACGCGTATGTATTGACTGTACCTTATGACCTAATGTTTGTACAATTTAGTTTGCGCTCATTGTTAGATCATAGCGTGGTAACATCTGTACTTTTACCTGAATAATAATCTTTAGCGCGTTGGACCGCTATTCCACTGTCTTAGAGTCTTATTAATGGTATATTTAAAACACAGCGCTAATTAGCGACACCTTATGGTTTAAGGAGGTATAGGCAGGTTTTGTCTTAGAGGTTCTAGGCAGGTGAATCTTAGAGGTTTATAGGAAGGAATTTACTAAAGGTTCAGTTGCACGATTCAATAGTTGGGGGCTCGTAGGTTTATCACGTTATCTGATACACGGTAACACTCGGTCAGTTCCCTCTCAGCAAAAGGGTGGAGGCGCCTTTTGAGAGACGCATTAGTCTTTCATTACCACAGTGTTGCTGAGAGCGTACTGCCGGTTATCGTGTAGAGGAAGCGCTGATCAGAATCCAGGGACAAGGAGAGAAAAGTTATTTTCTCTCGTTGATAAAAGTTTAGAGGGAGTAGCATAATAGCGTTAAGGTAATAACACGTGGGTCTGGTCGCATCACTGTGTATGCGACTAGTCGCACAATTGTGTACACGTACTTCCGGTTGTGCTGCCACGTGTTTGAACAAAGCCATTGAGGTTTACATTTTTTTTCTATTACCAATATCTGGGTTAAACGTGTATTTTTCTGCGCAGGAAAAAGTGTGTAACAGAGTGTGTATTGTTGGTAGGGGTAAATTATTCCCTAAAGTTAAGGGTACCGTATGATCCTTAAGGGCTAGGTGCAAGGGTTAGCCTAGTCGCTCGGTAAGCAGCTTTACCATTCTATACATAGTAGCAGGTGTACATGTTGTCTTTTGTTGTATAGAGGTGCGTGAGAGTGGCCGACATATAAACTCTCATAGGCTTGGAAGTTGCCTTACTAAATTTTATCCGGGTGTGGAAGTTGCCTTTTTCAAATCTTATCCAGGTGTGGAAGTTGCCTTACTAAATCTTATCCAGGTGTGTGGGTGCCGCTGACTTAAATCGTCCACAGGTAAGTGAAAGTATCTTGATTGTCTTTCACCGGTTTAAATTTTTATTGGAAAGCGTAGGAGTTGTCCCAGAATGGGAGCCATGCAAACAGTAGAAATGTTAGGCAATGATGTGCTGCTAATGGAGGCGCCGACCGGATCGGCCCGTTGTATCATGCATACCAAATACGGTACTTATGCAATAAGGTATTGTGATTTATGGTTTAATATGACGAGGAAGAGTGTCAGACCGTTTCCCAGAATTGGTAGTTTTGATAAAAATGTGTTAGATAATGTCCGGGATCACATCAGTTTGATGCGATCCCGAGAGAAAAAGATTAAATATTTTGAATGTTTAAAACTGTGGCAGCACGAGGGGGAAATGTGGCTGAAGGAGGTACCCGCGACGCAAACAGGCATCGCGGGCACAGTCTCGGGCAATGCGCCGGTGACGCTAAATAGCGCCGTGGACGCATCGCTTAATAGCGCGCACGCACTGCAAGGTAGCGTCGCAAAAGGTAGTACAGATGGTTCACGCGCACCACCACCACCCTATGCGGATGGGGGTGTAGGTACAGTCAATGAAAAAAAAACCCATAAAAATTTAACAAACAAATTGTACCCTCTCTTAAGCAACCTTAAAGAAAATGTTTATAATGTGGATGATGAGCCTATTGTAATGTCTGCCATTTCCCATGCTGTGCAAATGATAGATGCTGCATCACCACAATCACGGGTGGTGCCGCCGTCTCCATCGGTAACAGCAAGGGAAGTGTTAACACACTCTGCACCCATAGAGGAAGTTGTTAATACCATACGTAGCAGCAGCAGATTAAACCCCCAGCCAGGTAACCAGGTCAAAGGTAGCAGCGCTACCAGTCTGCATCCCATTCGGACAATAACTGTTCCAAATGGAAATGCAGACGCAAACGGTATAGTGCCCACGAGGGAAGTAGTAATGCATTGTCCTTGGACAAGAGCAGAACTAAATTCCATCATAAATGATTTCCCCGATCCCAAAAAGGAATTAGCCAAATGTCAAAGATTTTTGAGAAATTTGGGTAGTTCACATGAGCCCACTAATAAAGATTGGCGTGTGGTGTTAAGGGCCTGTCTGCCACGCAATACCGACGTGACAAAATTTATCACGGATTGTGTATTGGATGGTGACGTCCCCTTAACAGATCAAGTAAACCAAGGTAACATTTCCCGCATAGTAACTCAATTGGGTATATATTTTCCAGTAGTAGTTAACTGGAACAAAATTTTCACAATTAAACAGAAAGAGAGTGAGACTGCAGAAGATTACTGCGATTGGGCTCTGCAGGCTATCACCCAGTACACTGGGATAGAGGATATTAAAGATAGCACTCACCACCGGGGAATGATAGTCACAGTACTTGTGGACGGTCTGAAAGAGAGTTTGAAAACTCGGGTACAGACCTCACAGCCTGGCTGGCGGGGACTTACAATAGATACCCTCATAGAAACCGCCATTGAACATGATAAGAACATCTCCAAAAAGAGAGAAGCCCAGAGCGAGAAACTGATGGCTGTCAGTATACAAGCTCTGGAGGGAATGACGGTAACATCACAGCCAACAGACACGCTTGCACTTGCACACACACCCACTCTCACTAACCCCACTCAACAACAAACGCAACTCTATCCCACTAACCCGATACAACCACAGGTCCCAGGCTATTCACCAACTTCTTATCCCCCACAATACCCTTACCCTCCCTATCCTTACCCATATCCACCACCTTTACCCTCTGCGCAAACCTCACAACACCACATGTCTTCACCCGAAACACGAACATGCTTTAACTGTAAACAAACAGGACACTTAAGTAGAAACTGCACAGTAAAAGGAGTAGGAATCCCACATCAGGGAAAATTTAGATATCCCCATAAAGGATATGCACAAAGGCCAGCATATGTTCAACAGGCACCAGCTCCAATTGTAGCCGTAAATGCTTTATTGGAGAACGGTAGCCAACGCTAGGGGTCAGGTCATACCTGTAGTCTACAGATAGTCAGGTTAACGGGAAGTACTAGGGAAGAACCGGTCATGATGGTTGATGTAGCTGGTACTGAATATCCTTTTCTTGTAGACACAGGGGCGACCAGGTCAGTGATGAAATCTCCCGTTAATTTACAGGTGACCAATGAGACAGTACCAACAATGGGTGTAACAGGTAAAGTGGAACGTTATCCTTTAACAAAGTCCACAGAGGTTACTATTGGGCCGTTGCATATCAGACATTCGTTCCTTCTGGCTGCTGCGGCTCCTACTAACCTACTGGGCAGAGACTTGTTATGTAAGATGGGATGTGTTATATATTGCACCCCTGATGGTGTATATTTAGATATCCCAGAGAGAATGGTATACGAGGTGCGGGATATGTTAGACACTCCTCAAAGGAAAATGTATCACTCTACAGTTTTAAATGAAACCCCATCTCAAGTAGACGAAATGTTGTCCCTAATTCCAGATTCCCTTTGGACTAAGGATGGACAGGACACTGGATTAATGGCAAATGTAAGCCCTGTAATGGTAAACTTAAAAAACGGTAGGCAAGCTCCAAAAATTCCCCAGTACCCACTAAAACAGGAGGTAGAATTAGGGGTGTTTCCAATAATTGAGCGATTGTTACAACAAGGAATTTTAGTCCGTACAGCTAGTGTAGCCAACAGTCCCATCTTTCCAGTGAAGAAGAGTGGTGGGAGGGGCTATAGGCTGGTACAAGACCTTAGAGGTGTTAATAAGGTAGTAGTGAGCCAATTCCCCGTAGTGCCAAATCCAGCTGTCATTTTGATGCAGATCCCACCAAATCCAACCCATTTCACTGTCATTGACCTCTGTTCTGCTTTCTTCTCTGTGCCTCTCCATCCTGACTGTCAGTATCTATTCGCATTTACATACAGATGTTTACAATACACATGGACACGATTACCCCAAGGTTTCATAGACAGCCCCAGTATCTTCTCCCAGGTATTGCACGACTGTTTACAATCTTTTCAACCTGCCAATGGATCTGTTCTAATTCAATATGTGGACGATTTATTGCTATGTTCTGACTCATTTATGTCATGTTTGAATGATACTAAACTTTTATTACTTCATCTCTCACAAACAGGACACAAGGTGGCTAAGGACAAACTACAGCCGTGCCAATCCAGAGTAAAATATTTGGGACACTGCCTAACCCAGGGGTTACGACACCTTACAACAGATAGAATACAAGCCATACAAAACATGACACTGCCGCAGAATCAACAGCAAATTCATACCTTCTTAGGAATGTGTGGATATTGCCGAATGTGGATCCCAGGTTTTTCTATTTTGGCCTTACCTTTACAGGAATTAGTCTCTTCCTCAAAGCCCGATCGTGTCATACACACAGAGGAATCAGAACAGGCTTTCCTTAATCTTAAGGATAGTCTGACAAGAGCTCCTGCATTGGGAATACCTGATTATGAAAAACCTTTTGATTTGTATTGTACGGAAGCCGATGGTTGTGCTGCAGGTGTCCTTACACAAAAACATGGTGATGCCAGTAGGCCCGTAGCATACTACAGTGCCCAATTGGACACGGTAGCAAGATCACTCCCCACTTGTTTGAGAAGTGTAGCAGCTACCGCTCTATTGGTGAGTAAAAGTGAGGACGTAGTATTGGGCCATGATATGATTGTCTACACTCCCCATGCTGTATCTGCTCTGTTGAACTCAGCTCAAACCAGACACGTCTCCTCAGCTAGGTTCACCAAATGGGAACTAGCCCTAATCGCTCCTGCAAATATTACTGTTAAACGTTGCAGTACGCTGAATCCAGCAACATACCTACCATATGTACAACATGATGTACAAAGGGTGGAAGGAGAAGAGTTGCTGGCGGGAGATGAGTTCGGCAGACATAATGATACACACGATTGTATGACATATCTGAATCAGACCTTTACTGCTAGACCTGACATACATGACACACCTTTAGAGAATGTGGATGTAACTTTTTATATGGATGGGAGTTGTCATAGACAAACAGACACAGGTGAGTTATGTACAGGTTATGCTGTGGTAAATGACACAGACATCATGGAAGCTAAACCTCTCGGTCCTCCTCACTCGGCCCAGGTGGCAGAGTTAGTAGCACTGACTAGAGCATGTGAACTGGCAGCAGGCAAATCTGCTACCATTTACACTGATTCGAGGTACGCGTTCGGGGTAGTGCATGATTTTGGGGCTCTATGGCGTCTGAGAAATTTTATGACAGCAGCAGGCACACCAGTTGCACACTCTCGACACATAAAACATCTCTTAGAAGCAATCCAACTGCCCAAGGCAGTGGCAGTAATTAAATGTAAAGCCCACACATGTGAGGATGACCCAGTGTCACTGGGCAACAACAGAGCCGATGAA
Organism: Taudactylus pleione; assembly: GCA_031769625.1. NCBI lineage: Eukaryota > Metazoa > Chordata > Amphibia > Anura > Myobatrachidae > Taudactylus > Taudactylus pleione. Next base: position 47,204,372 of record JAUIMM010000015.1, on the reverse strand, counting down.
GCTGCAAAATGGGCAGCAGGATTAAAAATGTTTTCTCCAACTGAAACAATTATGTCATTCCAAACCGTTGACATGCTAAAATTAATTGAGATGCAAAATTTGTGTTCAATTCAGGAAAAATCCATTTGGAAGTCCAAGGGGTGTGGACAAGAGTCCTCTGGGCTCTGGAGGGACGGACATGGTAAACCAGTAGCCCCCAAGGCATATTACCCCAGCATGGTTGAGGCAGCACACGGTCTGACTCACCTGGGTAAACAGGGTATGTGCAAGTTGGTGAGGGCATACTGGTGTGCACCAGGTTTTTTTTCACAAGCAGAGAAGATAGCAATGTCCTGTCTGACCTGCTTGAGAAAGAACATAGGGAAAGCGATCCCTACTGAACCGTCCCACATTCCACCGACTGATGGACCTTTCCAGGTGATACAAATTGATTTCATCCAATTACCACCCTGCAGGAACCTTAAGTATGTATTAGTGTGCACAGACGTATTTTCTAACTGGGTTGAGGCCTACCCAGCGGCCACTAATACTGCTGCATTTACTGCCAAGAAAATAGTTCAGGAATTTGTATGCAGGTATGGTATCCCTAGAATCATCGAGAGTGATAGGGGTACCCATTTCACAGGTGATGTTTTCCAAAATATGTGTAAGCTGATGGGTATTAATAGCCGACTTCAAACCACCTACCGACCGCAAGCCAGTGCCAAGGTAGAGAGGATGAACGGGACTATTAAAAATAAGCTAAGTAAAATCATGGCAGAGACTGGACTAGGATGGCCAGAAGCATTACCCTTGGTCCTACATAGCATAAGGACCACTCCTAGACCTCCTCTGAATCTGTCCCCATTTGAAATATTGTTCGGTAGACAACCTCATTTGATTATAAGTCCACAGGAAGATCTAAAGGGTAACAATGAGGTAACTGTTGTTTGACTGACCGGTGGGAAGGTCCATACCAGGTGCTGCTGACGAGTACTACATCTTTGAAGGTGGCCGAGAGAGATACCTGGGTCCATTCGACTCACTGCAAAAAGGTCAATCAACCGGTGGAGAAACAAGTCGGAGACAAGGCTGATAGTGTGGACCTGTCACTCGCGAGCTTGTTCCGGGAGGATTGAAAAGGTCATAGTGAGATACCTGAACCGAGAGAAATTTTGCAGGACTTGTTGTTAAAATGGACAGGCCTGCTGTGTTAATTTTCATATTCTCTTTTAGAGTGTTCACCATTCTGGTCAGTCCAGGGATATCCAGTGTCTGTGATGGGGGACCGATTGAGGAAACGGGAGCTGATGGCAGTGCCGATGGAGTGGAGACAGGAGGAGTGCAATGCCAATCAGGGGAGTGTCTTTCCAATCTTAGTACTGTTATTGTTAAAAGAGCTATCATTCCGGATACTCGGGGAAGGTGTGGAGGGTTATCGTCTGAGGATTCCTGTATTTGTGAGCTTTGTGGGTCCCTAGTTGATGAGAACTGTATCCAACGGTGCCAACCAAAATATAATCCGTACTGGGGAGGGTATCCTTTAGAGGATTATCACAGCATGGTAGGCAAAGTGTTAAATCAAACCGATTGCTGGGTGTGTTCACATGTGCCACAGGGACAGCATAATGTAGGGTTGGTGCCATTTCCGCTGAATATCACGGAAATTTTAGAATTGCAAAAAGGGAAAACATTGGATGGAAAATTCCTCTCATCCAAACCACCTCATTTCAAACTCTATCAATTCCAAGTAGATAGATCACTCTTGTGTTTGAACATAACCAACCCCAATAAACCCGGAGGTTGGGAAGTGACAGGGAATAATCAGACGATGACCTTCTCACAAAGAGCTGATAATGAGTCCATAAACTATGATCTGCTACGCTCAATTAAATCCAGTGGGAAACATTTTAGGTACCGGTATACATTGAGTTCCACCAAAGAAATGATTGGTAAAGTACCAGATGGTTATTGTGCTAAAATAATACAACCAGAAACTTGCATATACCAGATGGAAGAGCCTGAGATAGGATTGTTTGCAAGAGAAATGTGTTTAATGGTAATGATGCATACCATTCCTTATGTTCTCCCTGATAATGTATATTTTATATGTGGAAGAAAAGCGTATAAATGGCTCTCCCCGAGTTCCGATGGTTTGTGTTACCTGGGAAGAGTAGTCCCAGAAGTTATGACCCTCACACATGTTGAAATGCTGAGTATACATAAAAACACACAGTCACCATATCTTCACACTCAATATGAACACAGAGGCAAGAGAAATATGATACCTGGTGATATGCATAAAGCCGCTCAGTTAATCAGTGAGACAACTGGCTTCCAAGTTTTAGTCGCCCTGGATCCCACCAGAATTGCGAGGGGTACATTAAATTTTAGATATATCCAAGAACTTGCTAAATTAATAGATAATATCACCAAGATGTACGATGACACATTCAGGTACACAGGGAGAGAATTGCAAGCGTACAAGAAAGAACTGGTGCAACACAGGCTAGTGTTGAATTATTTAACAGCTGTTACTGGAGGGTATTGCATAACATTGGCCACTCAATTTGGAGTAAAATGTTGCACCTATGTCACCAATGATACCAGCGACCCTAAGGAGGTGATAGACCGGAAGATGGATGAAATTCTGCAGCTAAAGTGGGAATTTCGCAAGAACCATAACGCTTCAGTGGCTGAAGTAGGGGAAAAGATAGAAGGATGGGTGTCATGGCTGAACCCAGAGAAATGGTTCTCGGGTCTAGGGGAATGGGTCCAGGAAGTGATCGCCAGCATAGGCAAATTCTTGATCCTTATACTGATTGTCATCATAGTAATTGGCATATGCGTCCGGTGTGTTCCTATTGTGTTGAAGTGTGGAAAATGTAAAAACAGAGTGGAACGAAGGAATGAAACTATCATGGTGGTTAGAAATGATAATATGTATACCGAGGTAGATACAGAACTGCATTACAACCCTGAGCTAGGAAGTACCATCATTTAAATGTGTAATATTTTAGACATGCATAGAGGATATTATTGAAATGTTATTTATAGAACACCCAGAAAATGTAAAGTCTCAAATTCCCCTTCAAAACTGCTGTTATAAGACTGGTGCATTCCCACACCTGTCACATGATCTCCCAAGATCCGCGGTGTGCGTATAATAGTAGTTTTATGTCCCCACCCAGAGACACATTATTGATGGATTAAGAACCACCTTGTGCCATCCCATAATAACACTAAATAATATATAAATGTAAGCCTAAATTAAATCCTAATAGCAGATTGTGATAGCATGTTGTTTGCTATCAAAGGGTGGACTGTCGAAGCTGAATAATTGGCTGAGACAAGTTCAGTTTAAAATTTAATCGCGACGACGCCATTTTGCGACTGGCCTCAAGACGCCATCTTGTGAGTGGCAGCAAGACTCCATTTTAGAAAAGAAAGCTTACACAAGCGCCATTTTGTCAAAAATCCATAGTACACAATCCACAGTGCAAAATTGCTAAAAGTAGCAATTTTGCTACTCACAACGCAAAGTTGCTAAAAAGTAGCACGAACAGCTTTTTCACAATCTTCCCCAAACACCTACCGACGGTGTTTAGCAGACATAAAATAACTTTGCAACACATTAAAATCACCACAAACATATTTGAGCAGTAGCAAAGTAGTGGTGTTTTCCCCTCCATTCACATTAACACATACGCGATGTAGCAAAAAGTAGCAAATTAGTGGTGTTTTCCCTGCACTTCATGTTAAACATAGGACAACGCAAAATAGCTATTTAGACGCACAGCCAGCTTTTTAGTGATCTTTCCCAAACCCATACTGGCATGCTCACACACATACACAGAAGCCTTTCCAACTTAGTGCTGGTCGCTAAGTGCCCCACAGACCCTCAAACGCACAACACAATTTAATATCATTTCTCCCCGCATACACATTTAAAAGCAATGGTCCCGCAGCACGAAAGGTATGATTATTATTTGGTTTAATCGCAATGTCAGCATATGAAGAAATGAATGTTTTCTGTAACTATGGTTTAGTAAATGGCAAATGGACCGTGATTGGTGCCGTACTGATCTACTCTTTTCCCACAGCGTTCCGGTGGCATCGGTGAGGAGATCAGAACATGCGGCTATGAAATATGAATGATAGAGAGAATAACTCCTTGAAATGTTGTATGCCATAGTTTAGACTAGATTTATTATGCAGCGGGAAAGTGGACACAATCAGGCTGCTAGAGGCTGGTTTGAGTCTTTGCACTGACCTATGAATTGTACCGTAACGGAAGAAGCAAGAAGAGGAACCAATGAGAACCTGCCAACGTATTCTATTGTATTGCTTATCCCAGTACGGGTATATATGTGAGTGCTCTGAAACGAGATGCCAGTCTGCGGTGGTCCTGTTATGCTGTTTCGACGAAGGTTTCATTACTGATGCCGGTATCTGGTCCCAGAGCGCACGCGTATGTATTGACTGTACCTTATGACCTAATGTTTGTACAATTTAGTTTGCGCTCATTGTTAGATCATAGCGTGGTAACATCTGTACTTTTACCTGAATAATAATCTTTAGCGCGTTGGACCGCTATTCCACTGTCTTAGAGTCTTATTAATGGTATATTTAAAACACAGCGCTAATTAGCGACACCTTATGGTTTAAGGAGGTATAGGCAGGTTTTGTCTTAGAGGTTCTAGGCAGGTGAATCTTAGAGGTTTATAGGAAGGAATTTACTAAAGGTTCAGTTGCACGATTCAATAGAGGACACATACACTAGAGGTCCTACTGGACTAGAGGTCCTACTGGACCTCTAGCGTCTGTTACTCTTAAGGACCCACTGTACTGTGCCGGGAAGACGGTGGGGTACAGACAGGCAGGGCCAGATGGGTCAGTCTGGATTACGCAGCACAGCCTCCCTACTGGCAAACTGTACGCTGCTCCGTCTCCTTGCGACGCTGTCCTCAGCATCGCCTCCCTCCCGTCAGTTTCCTCAGCTCCGCCTCCCTGCTGTCACAGTGTGTGTGCACGGTCGGGGAGGGGAACGTCGAGGGTGGCAGCTCAAGTGTCTGCTTATGAGGACGCCGCGTGGGATCCATCCTCAGAAGCTGGCTCAAAGTTTAAGCTGCCTTTGTGCTGAGCCGCCACGGAGAGCCCACTACCTGCGTTGAGATGGGGAGGAGAAGCAGCCAGTCTCAGGCAGCACTGATCAGAGGAGTGCCCTGCTTGGTGCCTAGCCGCCCACGGAAAGCATTGGGGATGGGAAGGAGGAGATGCAACCGGTCTCTGTCAGCAAAGGGGGACTGAGAGGTACTGCAACTGGGGCAAAGTAGGGTGAGCACTGTGAGGTGCAGGGAGTAGGATAGGTAAGCAGGTAGTGTGAGGCGCAGTGGGTGGGGGGGAAGCAGGTAGTGTAAAGCGCAGGGGGTGGGGGGGAAGCAGGTAGTGTGAGGCGCAGGGGAAGGGGGGGAAGCAGGTAATGTGAGGTGCAGGGGGTGGGGGGACGCAGGTAGTGTAAAGTGCAGGGGGTGGGGGGGAAGAAGGTAGTGTGAGAAGCAGGGGGTGGGGGGGAAGAAGGCAGTGAGAGATGCAGGGGGTGGGGGGGAAGCAGGTAGTGTGTGGTGCGGGGGGGGAAGCAGGTAGTGTGAGGTGCAGGGGGTGGGGGGGAAGCAGGTAGTGTGAGGCACAGGGGGTGGGGGGAAGCAGGTAGTGTGAGGCACAGGGGGTGGGGGGAAGCAGGTAGTGTAAAGTGCAGGGGGTGGGGGGGAAGAAGGTAGTGTGAGATGCAGGGGGTGGGGGGGAAGAAAGTAGTGTGAGGTGCAGGGGGTGGGGGGTAAGGGTAGGGGGGAAGCAGGTAGTGTGAGGCGCAGGGGGTGGGAGGGAAGCAGGTAGTGTGAGGCGCAGAGGGTGGGGAGAAGCAGGTAGTGTGAGGCACGGGGGGTGGGGGGAAGCAGGTAGTGTAAAGTGCAGGGGGTGGGGGGGAGGAAGGTAGTGTGAGATGCAGGGGGTGGGGGGAAGAAGGTAGTGTGAGGCGCAGGGGGTGGGGGGGAGAAGGTAGTGTGAGGTGCAGGGGGTAGGGGGGAAGCAGGTAGTGTGAGGCGCAGGGGGTGGGGAGGAAGCAGGTAGTGTGAGGCGCAGGGGGTGGGGGGGAAGCAGGTAGTGTGAGGCACAGGGGTTAGGAGGAAGCAGGTAGTGTAAAGCGCAGAGAGTAGGGGGAAGCAGGTAGTGTGAGGTGCAGGGGTTAGGGGGGTAGCAGGTAGTGTAAAGCGCAGGGAGTAGGGAGGAAGCATGTAGTGTGAGGCGCAGGGGGTAGGGGGGAAGCAGGTAGTGTGAGGCGCAGGGGGCGAGGGAGAAGGTAGTGTGAGGTGCAGGGGGTGGGGGGGAAGCAGGTAGTGTAAAGCGCAGGGGGTGGGGGGAAAGCAGGTAGTGTAAAGCGCAGGGGGTGGGGGGGAAGCAGGTAGTGTGAGGTGCGGGGGGTGGGGGGGAAGCAGGTAGTGTAAAGCGCAGGGGGTGAGGGGGAAACAGGTAGTGTGAGGTGCAGGGGGTGGGGGGGAAGCAGGTAGTGTAAAGGGAGGGGGGTGGGGGGGAAGCAGGTAGAGTGAGGCACAGGGGGTGGGGGGAAGCAGGTAGTGTAAAGTGCAGGGGGTGGGGGGGAGGAAGGTAGTGTGAGATGAAGGGGGTGAAGGGTAAGAAGGTAGTGTGAGATGCAGGGGGTGGGGGGGAAGCAGGTAGTGTGTGGCGCAGGGGGTGAGGGGGAAGCAGGTAGTGTGAGGCACAGGGGTTGGGGAAGAAGCAGGTAATGTGAGGTGCAGGGGGTGGGAGGGAAGCAGGTAGTGTGAGGCACAGGGGGTGGGGGGAAGCAGGAAGTGTAAAGTGCAGGGGGTGGGGGGGAAGAAGGTAGTGTGAGGCGCAGGGGGTGGGGGGGTAACAGGTAGTGTGAGGCACAGGGGGTGGGGGGAAGCAGTAGTGTAAAGAGCAGGGGGTGGGGGGGAAGAAAGTAGTGTGAGATGCAGGGGGTGGGGGGGAAGAAGGTAGTGTGAGATGCAAGGGGTGGGGGGGAAGCAGGTAGTGTGTGGCACAGGGGGTGGGGGGGAAGCAGGTAGTGTGAGGCACAGGGGGTGGGGGGGATGCAGGTAATGTGAGGTGCAGGGGGTGCGGGGGGGAAGTTAGTAGTGTGAGCCGCAGGGTGTGGGGGTGAAGCAGGTAGTGTAAAGTGCAGGGGGTGGGGGGGAAGCAGGTAGTGTAAAGTGCAGGGTGTGGGGGGGAAGCAGGTAGTGTAAAGCGCAGGGGGTGGGGTGGAAGCAGGTAGTGTGAGGTGCAGGGGGTGGGGGGGAACAGGTACTGTAAAGGGCGGGGGGTGGGGGGAAGCAGGCAGTGTGAGGCACAGGGGGTGGGGGGGAAGCAGGTAGTGTAAAGCGCAGGGGGTGGGGGGGAAGAAGGTAGTGTAAAGCGCAGGGGGTGGGGGGAAGCAGGTAGTGTGAGGTGCGGGGGGTGGGGGGGAAGCAGGTAGTGTAAAGCACAGGGGGTGAGGGGGAAACAGGTAGTGTGAGGTGCAGGGGGTGGGGGGGAAGCAGGTAGTGTAAAGGGAGGGGGGTGGGGGGGCAGTAGGTAGTGTGAGGCACAGGGGGTGGGGTGAAGCAGGTAGTGTAAAGTGCAGGGGGTGGGGGGGAGGAAGGTAGTGTGAAATAAAGGGGGTGGAGGGTAAGAAGGTAGTGTGAGATACAGGGGGTGGGGGGGAAGCAGGTAGTGTGTGGCTTGGGGGGTGGGGGGGAAGCAGGTAGTGTGAGGCACAGGGGTTGGGGAAGAAGCAGGTAATGTGAGGTGCAGGGGGTGGGGGGGAAGCAGGTAGTGTGAGGCACAGGGGGAGGGGGGAAGCAGGAAGTGTAAAGTGCAGGGGGTGGGGGGGAAGAAGGTAGTGTGAGGCGCAGGGGGTGGGGGGGTAACAGGTAGTGTGAGGCACAGGGGGTGGGGGGAAGCAGTAGTGTAAAGAGCAGGGGGTGGGGGGGAAGAAAGTAGTGTGAGATGCAGGGGGTGGGGGGGAAGAAGGTAGTGTGAGATGCAAGGGGTGGGGGGGAAGCAGGTAGTGTGTGGCACAGGGGGTGGGGGGGAAGCAGGTAGTGTGAGGCACAGGGGGTGGGGGGGATGCAGGTAATGTGAGTTGCAGGGGGTGGGGGGGGGAAGTAGGTAGTGTGAGCCGCAGGGTGTGGGGGTGAAGCAGGTAGTGTAAAGTGCAGGGGGTGGGGGGGAAGCAGGTAGTGTAAAGTGCAGGGTGTGGGGGGGAAGCAGGTAGTGTAAAGCGCAGGGGGTGGGGTGGAAGCAGGTAGTGTGAGGTGCAGTGGGTGGGGGGGAAGCAGGTACTGTAAAGGGCGGGGGGTGGGGGGAAGCAGGCAGTGTGAGGCACAGGGGGTGGGGGGGAAGCAGGTAGTGTAAAGCGCAGGGGGTGGGGGGGAAGAAGGTAGTGTAAAGCGCAGGGGGTGGGGGGAAGCAGGTAGTGTGAGGTGCGGGGGGTGGGGGGGAAGCAGGTAGTGTAAAGCGCAGGGGGTGAGGGGGAAACAGGTAGTGTGAGGTGCAGGGGGTGGGGGGGAAGCAGGTAGTGTAAAGGGAGGGGGGTGGGGGGGCAGTAGGTAGTGTGAGGCACAGGGGGTTGGGTGAAGCAGGTAGTGTAAAGTGCAGGGGGTGGGGGGGAGGAAGGTAGTGTGAAATAAAGGGGGTGGAGGGTAAGAAGGTAGTGTGAGATACAGGGGGTGGGGGGGAAGCAGGTAGTGTGTGGCTTGGGGGGTGGGGGGGAAGCAGGTAGTGTGAGGCACAGGGGTTGGGGAAGAAGCAGGTAATGTGAGGTGCAGGGGGTGGGGGGGAAGCAGGTAGTGTGAGGCACAGGGGGAGGCAGGTAGTGTGAGGCACAGGGGGTGGGGGGAAGCAGTAGTGTAAAGAGCAGGGGGTGGGGGGGAAGAAAGTAGTGTGAGATGCAGGGGGTGGGGGGGAAGAAGGTAGTGTGAGATGCAAGGGGTGGGGGGGAAGCAGGTAGTGTGTGGCACAGGGGATGGGGGGGAAGCAGGTAGTGTGAGGCACAGGGGGTGGGGGGGATGCAGGTAATGTGAGGTGCAGTCGGTGGGGGGGAAGTAGGTAGTGTGAGGCGCAGGGTGTGGGGGGAAGCAGGTAGTGTAAAGTGCAGGGGGTGGAGGGGAAGCAGGTAGTGTAAAGTGCAGGGTGTGGGGGGGAAGAAGGTAGTGTAAAGCGCAGGGGGTGGGGGGGAAGCAGGTAGTGTGAGGTGCAGGGGGTGGGGGGGAAGCAGGTAGTGTAAAGCGCAGGGGGTGGGGGGGAAGCAGGTAGTGTGAGGCGCAGGGGAAGGGGGGGAAGCAGGTAATGTGAGGTGCAGGGGGTGGGGGGAAGCAGGTAGTGTAAAGTGCAGGGGGTGGGGGGGAAGAAGGTAGTGTGAGAAGCAGGAGGTGGGGGGGAAGAAGGCAGTGAGAGATGCAGGGGGTGGGGGGGAAGCAGGTAGTGTGTGGTGCGGGGGGGGAAGCAGGTAGTGTGAGGTGCAGGGGGTGGGGGGGAAGCAGGTAGTGTGAGGCACAGGGGGTGGGGGGAAGCAGGTAGTGTGAGGCACAGGGGGTGGGGGGAAGCAGGTAGTGTAAAGTACAGGGGGTGGGGGGGAAGAAGGTAGTGTGAGATGCAGGGGGTGGGGGGGAAGAAAGTAGTGTGAGGTGCAGGGGGTGGGGGGTAAGGGTAGGGGGGAAGCAGGTAGTGTGAGGCGCAGGGGGTGGGAGGGAAGCAGGTAGTGTGAGGCGCAGGGGGTGGGTAGAAGCAGGTAGTGTGAGGCACGGGGGGTGGGGGGAAGCAGGTAGTGTAAAGTGCAGGGGGTGGGGGGAGGAAGGAAGTGTGAGATGCAGGGGGTGGGGGGAAGAAGGTAGAGTGAGGCGCAGGGGGTGGGGGGGAGAAGGTAGTGTGAGGCGCAGGGGGTAGGGGGGAAGCAGGTAGTGTGAGGCGCAGGGGGTGGGGAGGAAGCAGGTAGTGTGAGGCACAGGGGGTGGGGGGGAAGCAGGTAGTGTGAGGCACAGGGTTTAGGGGGAAGCAGGTAGTGTAAAGCGCAGAGAGTAGGGGGGAAGCAGGTAGTGTGAGGTGCAGGGGTTAGGGGGGGTAGTAGGTAGTGTAAAGCGCAGGGAGTAGGGAGGAAGCATGTAGTGCGAGGCGCAGGGGGTAGGGGGGAAGCAGGTAGTGTGAGGCACAGGGGGCGAGGGAGAAGGTAGTGTGAGGTGCAGGGGGTGGGGGGGAAGCAGGTAGTGTAAAGCGCAGGGGGTGGGGGGAAAGCAGGTAGTGTAAAGCGCAGGGGGTGGGGGGGAAGCAGGTAGTGTGAGGTGCGGGGGGTGGGGGGGAAGCAGGTAGTGTAAAGCGCAGGGGGTGAGGGGGAAACAGGTAGTGTGAGGTGCAGGGGGTGGGGGGGAAGCAGGTAGTGTAAAGGGAGGGGGGTGGGGGGGAAGCAGGTAGAGTGAGGCACAGGCGGTGGGGGGAAGCAGGTAGTGTAAAGTGCAGGGGTTGGGGGGGAGGAAGGTAGTGTGAGATGAAGGGGGTGAAGGGTAAGAAGGTAGTGTGAGATGCAGGGGGTGGGGGGGAAGCAGGTAGTGTGTGGCGCAGGGGGTGAGGGGGAAGCAGGTAGTGTGAGGCACAGGGGTTGGGGAAGAAGCAGGTAATGTGAAGTGCAGGGGGTGGGAGGGAAGCAGGTAGTGTGAGGCACAGGGGGTGGGGGGAAGCAGGAAGTGTAAAGTGCAGGGGGTGGGGGGGAAGAAGGTAGTGTGAGGCGCAGGGGGTGGGGGGGTAACAGGTAGTGTGAGGCACAGGGGGTGGGGGGAAGCAGTAGTGTAAAGAGCAGGGGGTGGGGGGGAAGAAAGTAGTGTGAGATGCAGGGGGTGGGGGGGGAAGAAGGTAGTGTGAGATGCAAGGGGTGGGGGGGAAGCAGGTAGTGTGTGGCACAGGGGGTGGGGGGGAAGCAGGTAGTGTGAGGCACAGGGGGTGGGGGGGATGCAGGTAATGTGAGGTGCAGGGGGTGGGGGGGGGAAGTAGGTAGTGTGAGCCGCAGGGTGTGGGGGTGAAGCAGGTAGTGTAAAGTGCAGGGGGTGGGGGGGAAGCAGGTAGTGTAAAGTGCAGGGTGTGGGGGGGAAGCAGGTAGTGTAAAGCGCAGGGGGTGGGGTGGAAGCAGGTAGTGTGAGGTGCAGGGGGTGGGGGGGAAGCAGGTACTGTAAAGGGCGGGGGGTGGGGGGAAGCAGGCAGTGTGAGGCACAGGGGGTGGGGGGGAAGAAGGTAGTGTAAAGCGCAGGGGGTGGGGGGAAGCAGGTAGTGTGAGGTGCGGGGGAAGCAGGTAGTGTAAAGCGCAGGGGGTGAGGGGGAAACAGGTAGTGTGAGGTGCAGGGGGTGGGGGGGAAGCAGGTAGTGTAAAGGGAGGGGGGTGGGGGGGCAGTAGGTAGTGTGAGGCACAGGGGGTGGGGTGAAGCAGGTAGTGTAAAGTGCAGGGGGTGGGGGGGAGGAAGGTAGTGTGAAATAAAGGGGGTGGAGGGTAAGAAGGTAGTGTGAGATACAGGGGGTGGGGGGGAAGCAGGTAGTGTGTGGCTTGGGGGGTGGGGGGGAAGCAGGTAGTGTGAGGCACAGGGGTTGGAGAAGAAGCAGGTAATGTGAGGTGCAGGGGGTGGGGGGGAAGCAGGTAGTGTGAGGCACAGGGGGAGGGGGGAAGCAGGTAGTGTGAGGCACAGGGGGTGGGGGGAAGCAGTAGTGTAAAGAGCAGGGGGTGGGGGGGAAGAAAGTAGTGTGAGATGCAGGGGGTGGGGGGGAAGAAGGTAGTGTGAGATGCAAGGGGTGGGGGGGAAGCAGGTAGTGTGTGGCACAGGGGGTGGGGGGTAAGCAAGTAGTGTGAGGCACAGGGGGTGGGGGGGATGCAGGTAATGTGAGGTGCAGGGGGTGGGGGGGAAGTAGGTAGTGTGAGGCGCAGGGTGTGGGGGGGAAGCAGGTAGTGTAAAGTGCAGGGTGTGGGGGGGAAGAAGGTAGTGTAAAGCGCAGGGGGTGGGGGGGAAGCAGGTAGTGTGAGGTGCAGGGGGTGGGGGGAAGCAGGTACTGTAAAGGGCGGGGGTGGGGGGGAAGCAGCTAGTGTGAGGCACAGGGGGTGGGGGAAGCAGGTAGTGTAAAGTGCAGGGGGTGGAGGGCAAGAAGGTAGTGTGAGATGCAGGGGGTGGGGGGGAAGAAGGTAGTGTGAGGTGCAGGGGGTGGGGGGGAAGCAGGTAGTGTGAGGTGCAGGGGGTGGGGGGTAAGCAGGTAGTGTGAGGCGCAGGGGGAAGGGGGGAAGCAGGTAGTGTGAGGCGCAGGGGGTTGGGGGGAAGCAGTTAGTGTAAAGCGCAGGGAGAAGGTGCGGAAGCAGGTAGTGTGAGGCGCAGGGGGTGGGGGGAAGAAGGTAGTGTGAGGTGCAGGGGGTGTGGGGGAAGAAGGTAGTGTGAGGTGCAGGGGGTGGGGGGGAAGCAGGTAGTGTAAAGCGCAGGGTGTGGGGGGGAAGCAGGTAGTGTAAATTGCAGGGGGTGGGGGGGAAGCAGGTAGTGTGAAGTGCGGGGTTGGGGGGGAAGCAGGTAGTGTAAAGGGCAGGGGGTGGGGGGAAGCAGGTAGTGTGAGGCACAGGGGGTGGGGGGAAGCAGGTAGTGTAAATTGCAGGGGGTGGAGGGCAAGAAGGTAGTGTGAGATGCAGGGGGTGGGGGGGGAGAAGATAGTGTGAGATGCAGGGGGTGGGGGGAAGCAGGTAGTGTGTGGCGCAGGGGGTGGGGGGGAAGCAGGTAGTGTGAGGCACAGGGGGTGGGGGGAAAGCAGGTAATGTGTAGTGCAGGGGGGTGCCGGGGAAGCAGGTAGTGTGTGGCACAGGGGGTGGGGGAAAGCAGGTAGTGTAAAGTGCAGGGGGTGGGGGGGAAGAAGGTAGTGTGAGATGCAGGGGGTGGAAGAGAAGAAGGTAGTGTGAGGTACAGGGGGTGGGGGAAGCAGGTAGTGTAAAGTGCAGGGGGAGAGGGGGAAGAAGGAAGTGTGAGATGCAGGGGGTAGGGGGAAAGAAGGTAGTGTGAGATGCAGGGGGTGGGGGGAAGCAGGCAGTGTGTGGCGCAGGGGGTGGGGGGGCAGGAGGTAGTGTAAAGCGCAGGGGGTAGGGGGTAAGCAGGTAGTGTAAAGTGCAGGGGGTGGGGGGGAAGAAGGTAGTGTGAGGCGCAGGGGGTGGGGGTAAGCAGGTAGTGTGAGGCGCAGGGTGTGGGAGGGTAAGCAGGTAGTGTGAGGTGCAGGGGGTAGGGGGAAGCAGGCAGTGTGAGGCGCAGGGGGTGGGGGGAAGCAGGTAGTGTGAGGCACAGAGGTTAGAGGGGAAGCAGGTAGTGTGAGGCACAGGGGGTAGGGGGGATGCAGGTAGTGTGAGGCACAGGGGGTGGGGGGAAGCAGTAGTGTAAAGTGCAGGGGGTGGGGGGGAAGAAGGTAGTGTGAGATGCAGGGGGTGGGGGGGAAGAAGGTAGTGTGAGATGCAGGGGGTGGGGGGAAGCAGGTAGTGTGAGGTACAGGGGGTTGGAGGGAAGCAGGTAGTGTGAGGCGCAGGGGGTGGGGGGGAAGCAGGTAGTGTGAGGCACAGGGGGTAGGGGGGAAGCAGGTAGTGTAAAGCGCAGGGAGAAGGTGCGGAAGCAGGTATTGTGAGGCGCAGGGGTTGGGGGGAAGAAGGTAGTGTGAGGTGCAGGGGGTGAAGGGGAAGAAGGTAGTGTGAGGCGCAGGGGGTGGGGGGGAAGCAGGTAGTGTAAAGCGCAGGGTGTGGGGGGAAGCAGGTAGTGTAAAGCGCAGGGGGTGGGGGGAAGCTGGTAGTGTGAGGTGTGGGGGTGGGGGGGAAGCAGGTAGTGTAAAGCGCAGGGGGTGTGGGGGAAGCAGGTAGTGTGAGGTGCAGGGGGTGGGGGGGAAGCAGGTACTGTAAAGGGTGGGGGGTGGGGGGAAGCAGGTAGTGTGAGGTGCAGGGGGTGGGGGGGAAGCAGGTACTGTAAAGGGCGGGGGATATGGGGGAAGCAGGTAGTGTGAGGCACAGGGGGTAGGGGGGAAGCAGGTAGTGTAAAGCGCAGGGAGAAGGTGCGGAAGCAGGTATTGTGAGGCGCAGGGGGTGGGGGGAAGAAGGTAGTGTGAGGTGCAGGGGGTGAGGGGGAAGAAGGTAATGTGAGGTGCAGGGGGTGGGGGGGGAAGCAGGTAGTGTAAAGCGCAGGGTGTGGGAGGGAAGCAGGTAGTGTAAAGCGCAGGGGGTGGGGGGGGAAGCAGGTAGTGTGAGGTGCGGGGGTGGTGGGGCGAAGCAGGTAGTGTAAAGTGCGGGTGTGGGGGGGAATCAGGTAGTGTAAAGCGCAGGGGGTGGGGGGAAGCTGGTAGTGTGAGGTGTGGGGGTGGGGGGGAAGCAGGTAGTGTAAAGCGCAGGGGGTGTGGGGGAAGCAGGTAGTGTGAGGTGCAGGGGGTGGGGGGGAAGCAGGTACTGTAAAGGGTGGGGGGGTGGGGGGAAGCAGGTAGTGTGAGGTGCAGGGGGTGGGGGGGAAGCAGGTACTGTAAAGGGCGGGGGATATGGGGGAAGCAGGTAGTGTGAGGCACAGGGGGTAGGGGGGAAGCAGGTAGTGTAAAGCGCAGGGAGAAGGTGCGGAAGCAGGTATTGTGAGGCGCAGGGGGTGGGGGGAAGAAGGTAGTGTGAGGTGCAGGGGGTGAGGGGGAAGAAGGTAATGTGAGGTGCAGGGGGTGGGGGGGAAGCAGGTAGTGTAAAGCGCAGGGTGTGGGAGGGAAGCAGGTAGTGTAAAGCGCAGGGGGTGGGGGGGAAGCAGGTAGTGTGAGGTGCGGGGGTGGGGGCGAAGCAGGTAGTGTAAAGTGCGGGTGTGGGGGGGAATCAGGTAGTGTAAAGCGCAGGGGGTGTGGGGGAAGCAGGTAGTGTGAGGTGCAGGGGGTGGGGGGGAAGCAGGTACTGTAAAGGGCGGGGGGTGGGGGGAAGCAGGTAGTGTGAGGTGCAGGGGGTGGGGGGGAAGCAGGTACTGTAAAGGGCGGGGGGTGGGGGGAAGCAGGTAGTGTGAGGCACAGGGGGTGGGGGGAAGAAGGTAGTGTAAAGTGCAGGGGGTGGAGGGCAAGAAGGTAGTGTGAGATGCAGGGGGTGGGGGGGAAGAAGGTAGTGTGAGATGCAGGAGGTGGGGGGGAAGCAGGTAGTGTGAGGTGCAGGGGGTGGGGGGTAAGCAGGTAGTGTGAGGCGCAGGGGGAAGGGGGGAAGAAGGTAGTGTGAGGCGCAGGGGGTTGGGGGGAAGCAGGTAGTGTGAGGCGCAGGGGATGGGGGGGGAAGCAGGTAGTGTGAGGCGCAGGGGGTAGGGGGGAAGCAGGTAGTGTGAGGCACAGGAGGTAGGGGGGAAGCAGGTAGTGTAAAGCACAGGGAGAAGGTGCGGAAGCAGGTAGTGTGAGGCGCAGGGGGTGGGGGGAAGAAGGTAGTGTGAGGTGCAGGGGGTGGGGGGAAAGAAGGTAGTGTCAGATGCATGGGGTGGGGGGGAAGCAGGCAGTGTGTGGCACAGGGGTTGGGGGGCAGCAGGCAGTGTAAAGCGCAGGGGGTAGGGGGGAAGCAGGTAGTGTAAAGTGCAGGGGGTGGCCGAGAAGAAGGTAGTGTGAGGCGCAGGGGGTGCGGGGTAAGCAGGTAGTGTGAGGCGCAGGGGGTGGGAGGGTAAGCAGGTAGTGTGAGGTGCAGGGGGTAGGGGGAAGCAGGCAGTGTGAGGCGCAGGGGGTGGGGGGGGAAGCAGGTAGTGTGAGGCACAGAGGGTAGAGGAAAAGCAGGTAGTGTGAGGCACAGAGGGTAGGGGGGATGCAGGTAGTGTAAAGCGCAGGGAGTAGGGTGGGAAGCAAATAGTGTGAGGTGCAAGGGGTAGGTGGGAAGCAGATAGTGTGAGGCACAGGGGGTAGGGGGGAAGCAGGTAGTGTGAGGCGCAGGGGGTGGGGGGAAGAAGGTAGTGTAAGGTGCAGGGGGTGGGGGGGAAGCAGGTAGTGTGAGGCACAGGGGGTAGGGGGGAAGCAGGTAGTGTAAAGCGCAGGGAGAAGGGGCGGAAGCAGGTATTGTGAGGCGCAGGGGGTGGGGGGGAAGAAGGTAGTGTGAGGTGCAGAGGGTGGGGGGAAAGAAGGTAGTGTGAGGTGCAGGGGGTGGGGGGGAAGCAGGTAGTTTAAAGCAGAGGGTGTGGGGAGGAAGCAGGTAGTGTAAAGCGCAGGGGTGGGGAGGAAGCAGGTAGTGTAAAGCACAGGGGGTGGGGGGGAAGCATGTAGAATGAGGTGCGGGGGTGGGGGGGAAGCAGGTAGTGTAAAGGGCGGAGGGTGGGGTGAAGCAGGTAGTGTGAGGCACAGGGTGTTGGGGGAAGCAGGTAGTGTAAAGTGCAGGGGGGTGGAGGGCAAGAAGGTAGTGTGAGATGCAGGCGGTGGGGGTGAAGCAGGTAATGTGTAGTGCAGGGGGTGGCGGGGAAGCAGGTAGTGTGAGGCACAGGGGGTGGGGGGAAGCAGGTAGTGTAAAGGGCAGGGGGTGGGGGGGAAGAAGGTAGTGTGAGATGCCGGGGGTGGGGGGGAAGAAGGTAGTGTGAGGCACAGGGGGGTGGGGGGAAGCAGGTAGTGTAAAGTGCAGGGGGTGGGCGGGAAGAAGGTAGTGTGAGATGCAGGGGGTGGGGGAGAAGAAGGTAGTTTGAGATGCAGGGGGTGGGTGGGAAGCAGGCAATGTGTGGTGCAGGGGGTGGGGGGGCAGCAGGTAGTGTAAAGCGCAGGTGGTAGGGGGGGAAGCAGGTAGTGTAAAGTGCAAGGGGTGGGGGGGAAGAAGGTAGTGTGCGGCGCAGGGGGTGGGGGGTAAGCAGGTAGTGTGAGGCGCAGGTGGTGGGAGGGTAAGCAGGTAGTGTGAGGTGCAGGGGGTAGGGGGAAGCAGGCAGTGTGAGGCGCAGGGGGTGGGGGGAAGCAGGTAGAGTGAGGCACAGAGGGTAGAGGGGAAGCAGGTAGTGTGAGGCACGGGGTCGGGGGATGCAGGTAGTGTAAAGCGCAGGGAGTAGAGTGGGAAGCAGGTAGTGTGAGGCGCAGGAGGTAGGTGGGAAGCAGGTAGTGTGAAGCGCAGGCGGTAAGGGGGAAGCAAGTAGTGTGAGGCGCAGGGGGTGGGGGGGGAGAAGGTAGTGTGAGGTGCAGGGCGTGGGGGGAAGCAGGTAGTGTGAGGCGCAGGGGGTGGGAGGGAAGCAGGTAGTGTGAGGCGCAGGGGGTAGGGGGGAAGCAGGTAGTGTGAGGCACAGGGGTTAGGGGGAAGCAGGTAGTATAAAGCGCAATGAGTAGGGGGGAAACAGGTAGTGTGAGGCGCAGGGGTTAGGGGGGAAGCAGGTAGTGTAAAGCGCAGGGAGTAGGGAGGAAGCATGAAGTGTGAGGCGCAGGGGGTAGGGGGGAAGCAGGTAGTGTGAGGCACAGGGGTTGGGGGAGAAGAAGGTAGTGTGAGGTGCAGGGGGTGGGGGGGAAGCAGGTAGTGTAAAGCGCAGGGGGTGGGGGAAGCAGGTAGTTTTTGGCGCGGGGGGTGGGGGGGAAGCAGGTAGTGTGTGGCGCAGGGGGGTGGGGGGGGGAGCAGGTAATGTGAGGCACAGGGGGTGGGGGGGAAGCAGGTAATGTGTAGCGCAGGGGGTGGCGGGGAAGCAGGTAGTATGAGGCACAGGGGGTGGGGGGAAGCAGGTAGTGTAAAGTGCAGGGGGTGGGGGGCGAAGAAGGTAGTGTGAGATGCAGGGGGTGGGGTGGAAGCAGGCAGTGTGTGGCGCAGGGGGTGGGGGGGCAGCAGGTAGTGTAAAGCGCAGGGGGTAGGGGGGGAAGCAGGTAGTGTAAAGTGCAGGGGTTGGGGGGAAGAAGGTAGTGTGAGGTGCAGGGGGTGGGGGGTAAGCAGGTAGTGTGAGGCGCAGGGGGTGGGAGGGTAAGCAGGTAGTGTGAGGTGCAGGGGGTAGGGGGAAGCAGGCAGTGTGTGGCGCAGGGGGTGGGGGGGAAGCAGGTAGTGTGAGGCACAGAGGATAGGGGGGAAGCAGGTATTGTGAGGCACTGGGGGTAGGGGGGATGCAGGTAGTGTAAAGCGCAGGGAGAAGGGGTTAAAGCAGGTAGTGTGAGGTGCAGGGGGTGGGGGGGAAGCAGGTAGTGTAAAGCGCAGGGGGTGGGGGGGAAGCAGGTAGTGTAAAGCGCAGGGGGTGAGGGGGAAGCAGGTAGTGTGAGGTGCTGGGGGTGGGGGGGAAGTAGGTAATGTAAAGCGCAGGGGGTGGGGGGGAAGCAGGTAGTGTAAGGTGCGGGGGGTGGGGGGGAAGCAGGTAGTGTAAAGCACAGGGGGGTGGGGGGGAAGTAGGTAGTGTGAGGTGCTGGGGTGGGGGGGAAGCAGGTAGTGTAAAGGGCAGGGGGTGGGGGAAGCAGGTAGTGTGAGGTGCGGGGGGTGGGGGGGAAGCAGGTAGTGTAAAGTGCAGGGGTGGGGGGGAAGAAGGTAGTGTGAGGCGCAGGGGGTAGGGGGGGAAGCAGGTAGTGTAAAGTGCAGGGGGTGGGGGGGAAGAAGGTAGTGTGAGATGCAGGGTGTGGGGTGGAAGCAGGTAGTGTAAAGTGCAGGGGGTGGGGGGGAAGCAGGTAGTGTGAGGTGTGGGGGTGGGGGGGAAGCAGGTAATGTAAAGTGCAGGGGGCAAGAAGGTAGTGTGAGATGCAGGCGGTGGGGGGGAGAAGGTAGTGTGAAATGCAGGGGGTGGGGGGGAAGCAGGTAGTGTGTGATGCAGGGGGTGGGGGGGAAGCAGGTAGTGTGAGGCACAGGGGGTGGGAGGGAAGCAGGTAATGTGTGGTGCAGGGGGTGGGGGGAAGCATGTAGTGTGAGGCACAGGAGGTGGGGGGGAAGCAGGTAGTGTAAAGCGCAGGGTTTGGGGGGAAGCAGGTAGTGTGAGGTGCAGGGGGTGGGGGGGAAGCAGGTAGTGTAAAGCGCAGGGGTGGGGGGCAAGCAGGTAGTGTAAATCGCAGGGGGTGGGGTGGAAGCAGGTAGTGTGAGGTGTGGGGGGTGGGGGGAAGCAGGTAGTGTAAAGCCCAGGGGGATGGGGGGAAGCAGGTAGTGTGAGGTGCGTGGGGTGGGGGGGAAGCAGGTAGTGTAAAGGCGGGGTGGGGGGGAAGCAGGTAGTGTGAGGTGCGGGGGGTGGGGGGGAAGCAGGTAGTGTAAAGCGCTGGAGGTGGGGGGGAAGCAGGTAGTGTGAGGTGCGGGGTTGGGGGGGAAGCAGGTAGTGTAAAGCGCAGGGGGTGAGGGGGAAGCATGTAGTGTGAGGTGCAGGGGGTGGGTGGGAAGCAGGTAGTGTAAAGTGCAGGGGGTGGGGGGGAAGCAGGTACTGTAAAGCGCAGGGGGTGGGGGGGAAGTAGGTAATGTGAGGAGCAGGGAGTGGGGAGGAAGCAGGTAGTGTAAAGCGCAGGGGGTGGGGGGGAAGCTGGTAGTGTAAAGCGCCGGGGGTGGGGGGTAAGCAGGTAGTGTGAGGTGCGGGGGTGGGGGGGAAGCAGGTAGTGTGAGGTGCAGGGGGTGGGGGGGAAGCAAGTAGTGTAAAGCGCAGGGGGTTGGGGGGAAGCAGGTAGTGTAAAGCGCAGGGGGTGGGGGGAAGCAGGTAGTGTGAGGCGCAAGCAGGTAGTGTAAAGCGCAGGGGGTGGGGGGGAAGCAGGTAGTGTGAGGTGCAGGGGGTGGGGGGGAATCCGGTAGTGTAAAGCGCAGGGCATGGGGGGGAAGCAGGTAGTGTAAAGCGCAGGGGTGGGGGGAAGCAGGTAGTGTAAAGTGCAGGGGGTGGGGGGTAAGCAAGTAGTGTGAGGTGCGGGGGGTGGGGGAGAAGCAGGTAGTGTGAGGTGCGGGGGTTGGGGGGGAAGCAGGTAGTGTAAGGTGCAGGGGGGTGGGGGGGAAGCAGGTAGTGTAAAGCGCAGGGGGTGGGGGGGAAGCAGGTAGTGTGAGGAGCAGGGGGTGGGGGGGAAGCAGGTAGTGTAAAGCGCAGGGGGTGGGGGGAAGCAGGTAGTGTAAAGCGCAGGGGGTAGGGGGTTAAGCAGGTAGTGTGAGGTCCGGGGGGTGGAGGGGTAGCAGGTAGTGTAAAGGGCGGGGGGTGGGGGGGAATCAGTTAGTGTGAGGTGCGGGGGGTGGGGGGGAAGCAGGTAGTGTAAAGCGCAGGGGGTGAAGGGGGGAAGCAGGTAGTGTGAGGTGCTGGGGTGGGTGAGAGAAGCAGGTAGTATGAGGCACAGGGGGTGGGGGGGTGGAATAATGTGTAAGGGGCATTACTATAAGGAGGAAAAATACTGTAAACTGTCTAGGGCGGGTGGGTGCACATTTTTTACTTTTGCACTGGGAGCCAAATTTCGTATAAACGTCCCTGTAATTTTTTGACCAAAATCCCATGTGGGGGAGGAATGGGGGGGGGGCGCGTCTGAAACTTTTTTGGCAGGGGGGAGCAAAATGTATAGTTACGCCACTGGGTAAGACACACAGGGCAGGGATGAGGTTACATGGCACCCACAGTAGCCTTGGTCAGTGTTGGCTAACCTTGACACTCCAGCTGTTATGGAACTACATAACCCAGCATGCACTGCTACAGTTTTGCTATTAGGTCATGCTAAAACTGTGGCAGGGCGTGCTGGTATATATAGTTCCACAACAGCTGGAGTGTCAAGGTTAGCCAACACTGGCCTAGGTGGTGCTAGACATCACCTTAAAATAGTGCATGCCCTAATGAAATGTGCTTGCACGCGCCTATGTTCTGATCTATGGAAAAGACCATTATTGCCCTAAGCTCCTATTTCTCCCTTTTGTGCTTTTGTAATATTTAAAACACTTAATGTACACATAAATAAATGGTTCTACAAATGTCAGCTCTCTACAGCAGTGTTTCCCAAACGCATTCCTCAGGGAGCACAAACAGTGCATGTTTTCCAGGTCTCCTCACAGAACAACAAGTGAAATAATTAGCTCCACCTGTGGATCTTTTAAATTGTGTCAGCCAGTAATGACTACACCTGTGCACCAACTAGGAAAAATATTGAACTAAACTTATGCTGGGTACACATTAGCATATATTTTGGCCGATCAATTGATAGCAGATATCTGACCATCGTGCTGTGTAAACGGGCAGTATGCTGAGCGCCCATACACTTGCTGCAGAGGCCGCAGGGAGGTGGGTGCTACACGCATGTGTTCAGTGTGTATGAACTGCCATCATCTGTAGATCACTCAATCTGAAGATATATCTGTCAGATGTGTACCCAGCTTTATCACTAGCTGGAGAAGATGGAACCTGAGACTTTCCTTTTTCTGGACCATGTGGGATCACTTTACTGGATCTACTGCTCCTAGTCACTCGTACGAATCGCTCCATATTACATCATCTGGTGCTTAAACACTCTGCACTATCAGCAGGGTTGAAAAAAAAAAACTTTTATTTTGTTAATTTTTTTTTAAGACGTCACGGTGCTGTGCCAGTAGTCACAGCATAATAAAAAAAAGTGGGTATTTTTTAACCAGTCAACCCTGGTAATACACAAGTAATACTAATGTGATGCAGAGTTGAACGTCGGTGAGTTTTGCGGACATATCTTGTGTGTTTCCGCAATGTGCAAATAGATTGAAAAAAATAGACCATATAATACACTATAGTAAGGCCAAATGAAATAAAAGCATTGAAAAAAGAAGACTTATGTCTTACCCATTAAGTCTTTTTCTTTGACTCCATAGAGGGCAAAGGGACAACTCTAAGTACAGCCCGGAGAGGAGAGTCTGGGCACCAAACGGTTGATGAAATTACCCACAAGCCAAGGCTCCTCTCCTCTATACCCCACCCCTTGGACCCCAGTTTAGTTTGCAAGCCCGCGGCAGGCGCGAGGCAGAGGAAAAGGAGAAGGAAGGCCGGCATACATACCGGTCACCGAGGAAACACTTCCTAGCAGACAGGTGCGTCAGAGTGGGCACCCTGTGCCCCCCTGTGGAGTCAAAGAAAAAGACTTAACAATTAAGACGTAAGTCTCCTTTTCTTCTTCCTCCACTAGGGGGCACAGGGACAACTCTGGGACGTTGTCATCTCAAAAAGGTGACACTGTCATTGACACCTGTCAGTGGTTTTAATGTTATGATTATGAGTGGCCGACTTGTGTAAATAGCAGAGAGCACACATTTGTGAGTAGTTAAAAACATAAACACTTTACTAAAGTTCAAAAACACATACAGTATATCTAGGTTAAAATTGTAAACTTCACCAAGAGCAGGTCATGCTGATTCTTCAACAGATAAGTTGTGTTACTAGCATAAAGCAATGTGTGACCTTCTCTCAAACTCTCATGGATTGAAATAATTTTTTTATTTTCAATTCATTAAAGCTTGAGAAAAGGTCACACTGGATCTGAAACATTGCTTTATTCTTATAAAAACAACTTATCTGTTGAAGCATCTATAGATGTAAGTCTATTTTTAGAGTTTTTTTGATGAAACCCTTGGGAGAGTCTAGATAGAACAATAGAAGAGTGAGTGTTGGGGAGTGGGAGGTGTCTGGAGAGGAAACTTATAACAGCACGTAGAGGATTATTACGTAGCAAGGGCTATATTGTAAGACATATATGATGGCCATTTATTTTTTAAGAAGCAGCAAAGTTTTTTTCATGCCAGTTTTATAATTACTTTAGCAGGAAAATATTACGAATAAAAACATAGAAACCCAAACTCCTCCCCATACACCTTGTCAGTAATTTAGAGAAGCTGGGAATTAAAAGGTTATAAAGAAAGAAAGGTGATGGGGGGAGATTCTTTGTGTTATATACATACATGGCACATGATATGCTATAAAACATAACAAAATATACTAATATAACAGCAAAGGTACATTTCTTTTAAGAAGAACAAAATAATAATGTCTTTTCTCAGTTGTATCTGGGTGACAAGATACATTGTAATAAGTTGGCTTATATTATCCATGGCCGTCACTAGGGTGGTGCAACCTGTGCTACCGCAGGGCAGGGGGCGCTGTTTGGGCCTGTCAATTTTCCTGTTTATTGTCATTCTCACCTGTAGCTTCCTCTTCTTTTATCCCCAGCATCTCCTGGCCTCCCCTATATCTTCCCTGGCCCTTCCCCATGAGGCCATGGCCCTTTTTCGGGTGCACTATATTATGTCCCTATTTGAAAAACAGGGTAGGGGGCACCATGCTCTTTCTGGCACAGGGCACCGCAGGGCAGAGGGCGCTGTTTGGGCCTGTCAATTTTTCTGTTTATTATCATTCTCACCTGTAGCTTCCTCTTCTTTTATCCCCAGCATCTCCTGGCCTCCCCTATCTCTTCCCTGGGCCTTCCCCATGAGGTCATGGCCCTTCTTCAGGTGCACTATATTATGTCCCTATTTAGAAAATGGGGTGGGGGGCACCATGCTCTTTCTGGCACAGGGCACCAAAAAGTCTAGTTACGGCTCTGATATTATCCTTAGACTGGATAATGTTCCTATTTGAGACTGTTAAACTCATGTTGCCCCTGGTACAGAGGGGCCCACAGATTTTCAGCATAGGGGCCACCACAGTCCTTAATCCAGCCCTGCCTGTTTGTTGAGGTCATAGCAATTAGATGTATATGTGGCAGCTATATTATCTAAATATACATATATTTGTTTGCTCGATTTGTGTAAGATCAACTGAACCCCCACCCCCCTCCCCATATACACACACAGACCAACAATATATAGTATATGATCTGCAGGACAGGACATAGTTAGTTTCCACACATACCAGCAATGCTCCATGTCCAGGATTTAGTTTGGGAAAATCCAAAGCGTTTTTAGCTAAATTTGGGTCTGACAAAATCCTTAGGTTTCAGTCAGTGGGATATGAGATATTTATACCTATATAAAACACAGAGGACCTAAACAACAAACAAAACAAATAACATGTCTGTAGTGTTATTCATGCTCTTACTTGTAGTAAATGTTCATTTATAATTTAAATCACCCTCTTTAGCTGATGCAATAAAACAATGACAATTACTTATTTATGAAAATAACTTTACCATTAAAACATTTATCACAGGGAATAGACGGCAATTCAATGACAAAAGAGACAGCCATGATAACAAGGCCTGAGGCACACCACCTGTCTGAGTAATGTTTCCTTCTCACTTACTTCACGCACATTATTGGGCACCAGGGGTCATGAATGTTTGTACAACAAAGATATGGGTCATATTCAAGTAATGCACACATGCCTATCTACATAAGTGCACTCCAACACAACAGGTCACCATCGACAATGATATTTGTATATTAAAACTTCATCATTAACAAGTGGCAACTAGCAAATAAGAAGTGGAGGTAAGGTAGCTGCTGCGTACCCTTTACAGCAATGACTTATCTGAGCCCCAAGACATCACCTGTCATAAGATCTTCGATGGACACAACTACGATTGAACTTTGAAAGTTATGGATGTCTATATAATGTAATACCCTTTATCACACTAATAACATGAGTATGTATACCTGATAAAAATGGCCGTGAGAATTCATTTGGATGGGTTAAATCCAGATGATATAAAGCTGGAGTGGTCTGACATCAACAAATCCCAAAATAAGCATAATTAACGTGTTTCCATGATAATAAGACCTACCCCGAAAATAAGCCCTACCCTTACTTTTGGAATACGGTCCAAAATAAGCCCTACCCCGAAAATAAGACCTAACAAAATCCCCTTTTGTCCGGTCCCTGCCTGCACTACACTAAAATGCCCCCAGCTCCGCCCCCCGCATGAAATGGATGCCGCTGTTAAAGATTTAACAGTGGCATCCAATCACAGCTGCAGCGTCTCACTCTCTCACAGTGAGTGCGCGGCAGCTTGCTTGTGTGGCAGCGTCATTTACAGCAGCGCCGCGGAGGAGAGTCGAGGAAAAAAAATAAAGGGAAGTAAAGAATTGTATTGAATTATTGAAATTGCTGTCAATGTTAATTAAAATAAGCCCTACCCCGAAAATAAGCCCTATGGTGTTTTTTTGACCAAACGATAATAAAACAGGAAGATAATAATGTGTGCAATAAAACCAGCAGTGCAGCTATAAAGGGTGAAAAATAGTGCATCCAATACTCAAAAGGATCATGCAATGGGATAGAAATGAACACCACCTAACAGCGCTCTACCAGTAAACACAATGCAAGCATATAGTCACCATAAATAAAGTTCAATCAAAGTCTGTTTAGCAAGGAGTTTTCCTCAGTATTCTGTAATGGGGGATGATTCCTTTCCAAATCTTGTTAGTTATCTGAAACAAATGTCCTTCCCAACTCATGTATCATAACCACATAGGTATGGAGGGACACAGAAAAGGAGTGCAATAGTGTAGATCAGAGTTATATGATACTCTTTAATGAAATATTATACTTACAATCAGTAGCAGAAACTCAAGCAAATAACATCCACAGTGGCATCACAGCAAAACATCAGTGGTATTCCTATATGTCCTTTGGATGGTTCAATAAGGATAGGTGACAGCCAGGCTCCGGATGCCCCGATACACCATAAGAAGTTACCACTGAAGAAAAGAGTGCCCGCGCACTTGGAATAAAGAGCCCACGCTTAATGTGTTTCGGACCTTAATAGTCCTTCGTCAGAACTTTATTTATGGTGACTATATACTTGCATTGTGTTTACTGGTAGAGCGCTGTTAGGTGGTGTTCATTTCTATCCCATTACAAAAAAAATAAGACAGTGTCTTATAATCGGGGAAACACGGTAATAATGGAGGAGAATTTATGAGCAGAAAGCCTATTTTGGACTGCAGGAAATTAAACACCAAATAAATTAACTTCACACTGCAGAACAAGTAGCGGAGCTGCAGAAATAAAGAACTAGTCATGGAGATGACTGGAAGGACACCAATCTTCCCAGCAGAACATTTTTGGTAGAATGACTAACCAAAGAAAAGTACTTACAAAATTGCCTGCAGTCAAAACTAAAACAGCTAAACCTTATGTGCTACGGAATGGTAAGAAAGCCAAAAGGGACTGTCTGAGAGAGTATGACTGTACATCCCAAGTGAAAGGGTAACAGATGGTGGTTTTGTAGGATAAAGGGGTCTATTTACTAAGTCTTGGATGCAGGGGCGTATTAAGGCCCTGATTCAGAGCCGGACGCTCTGACCAGAGCGCTCGCTCTTAATCAGGGCCCACCTCCATAAATATGGAGCGTCCTCCTGGACGCTCGTATAGCTGTGGGTCACCACCCACAGCATATACGAGCGTGCAGGATGATGGTCGTGATGGTCTTGACCGTCGCGACCGTCGCCACTGCGAGCAGAAGCCTGCGGTTGAGTTTCTCAACCGCAAGGCCAGGAGTGATTTTGGCTCTATCAGAGCCAAAATCACTCCCACTGACATCACTAGTTGCCTTGGGAACGCCTCAGTCTGGCAGGCACGCCCCTGGCACGCCCACCAAAGGGGGCGTGCTGTCAATCAACATCGACAGCATGCCCCCTTTGATCAGACACTACGGGCGAAGGAAAGTCCTTCGCTCGTCGCGTCTCGCGCATGCGCACGACGGAACTCCCTCCGTCGTGCGCATGCGCAGTGCAGACCATCGACCCACTTGCGAGCGGACAGCCGTTCGCGAGTGGGTCTGAATCAGGGCCTAAGAGAGGAGAGGGCCGGTGTGCATTCCCTGTCTGGGGCCCCCTCCTCTCTCCCAGATGGCTGGCAGCAGACTGACGGCTGACCGCAGCAGCAGTAGACTCTGGACACTAGTCTGTGCCCAAAGTCTACTGCGCAGGTTGCCGGGAAAATGGCGCAGCTGCTATTTTCCCGGCAATTTCCTCACTGCGCTGCGCAAAATGTTGGGAAAATGGCAGCGGCCATTCTCCAGTGTTTTGTGCAGGGCTGAGACACCCGAAGCAGGATCTCGAAGAGGTAAGTACTAGAAAATATGGGTGCCGGGTGTACGGTGTGGGCCCCCCTGGACCCAGGAGCCCGTGTGAAACACACACCCTGCACCCATTATAAATACATCCCTGCCTGGATGGAGATAAAGTGAATTGAGATAAAGTCTCAACCAATCAACACAGCCCGTGTTTGAAAAATGACAGTTAGGAGCAGTAGCGGAACTTGTGAGTGGTGGGCCCAGGTGTAAAAATTTGCTTTGGGACCCCCTCCTCCGCCCTACTTCAAGTACAAAGTAAAAAAACTAAATGTAAAAAGCAGCGCTAAAGCTTAAACTCATTTATTGGATAATATCAAAAACACATAAATACATAAAAGATGAAATGACATTAGGTGTCAATCAATCTATGAACAATACTTGCAAGTATGAAAGAAATAATATAGTGAAATAAAAAATTTAAAAATTAAAAAATACTAAAAATTGAAAAAAAGGCACTGATGAATTAAAAAATCGACATGCATGTCAGAAATCGTAATGACTGGATGACCTCAATAAATACCCATTTCAGGCACTACACAATATACCGCACCATGGGTAAACAAGAAAATAGTTCTGTTGGTAGAACCCGAAGAATCATTCAGCCAAAGATGGAAATCCAATAAGGGACTGAGCACATATAGTCCTCAGCGCTAGGACCCTCCTATATGGACAAATATTACCTCTATGAATCTCTTAGGAGTGGTCCAATATGTAGTGGCGGTGGTCTGGGAAGGGGTGCTCAAAGTCACAATTCAATATCCACAGTTTCCTGGTGCTGAGCTGGTAGTCATATGGAGCGTACACACGGTCAGATTTGTCAGACTTGTCAGATTTGTCAGATGAACGACTGAACGATTAAACGATTTAAACGATTTGGACGATTTGACCAAAGTTTTGAACGATTTGAACGATTTGAACGATTGATCGATTTTTGACTGCATTAAAATGAATGGAATCGTCCAAGTCTGACTGCAAACCCATCAGATGTCAGATATCGTTATCTGACAAACGGGAACGCGCATCGTTGATCGTCCATCGTTCAGGCATGTCAGATATGAACGATTTTCCTTCAGATATGAACGACTGAACGATTTTTAAATCGTTATCGTTCATATCTGAAGGAAAAATCTGATCGTGTGTATGCACCAATAGGGGCTTCCAATGAAGAAAAATCCACATATTTTCCATTCTAGGAAAAAGTATCTGCTTATCACTCATTGGTGTATGCAGACCATGTGTTCTGTAGCAGGGAGAGATCAATATGGCTTTGTAGATCCTGTAAGATTTCTACAATGGGATCATCAAATGAATCTAAAAGGATAGGAACAGGTTCTACAGAATCTTGGGACATTGGCCCTCATTCCGAGCCGGACGCTCTGAGAAGAGCGCTCGCTCTGAATGAGGGCCGTCCTCCATAAAAATGGAGCGTCCTCCTGGACGCTCGTATAGCTGTGGGTCACCACCCACAGCTCATACGAGCGTGCAGGATGATGGTCGCGATGGTCTTGACCATCGCGACCATCGCCAGTGCGACCAGAAGCCTGTGGTCGGGGTTTTCGACCACAAGCCCTGGAGTGATTTTGGCTCTATCAGAGCCAAAATCACTCCCACTGACATCACTAGTGATGTCAGTGGGGCCGGCTTCTGACGGTAGGCGTTCCCTTGGGAACGCCTCCGTCTGGGAGGCACGCCCCTGGCACGCCCACCAAAGGGGGCGTGCTGTCAATCAACATCGACAGCACGCCCCCTTTGATCAGACACAACGAGCGAAGGAAAGTCCTTCGCTCGTCGCGTCTGGCGCATGCGCATGACGGAGCTCCCTCCGTCGTGCGCATGCGCAGTGCACACCATCGACCCACTTGCGAGCGGACAGCCGCTTGCGAGTGGGTCTGAATGAGGCCCATTGTCTTTTTAGCAAAAAATCTCTGCCTACAGAGATTACGAACAAATTTGTTCAGATCTACATAGAGATCGTAGATATTTGGTTCTGTAGAGGGAGTGAATTTTAGACCTTTGTTAAGCAAAGATAGTTCATCTTTAGACAATTTTTTAGAAGATAGGTTAAAGATACTATTGGTTAAATTATATTGTCCCCTTAATTTCATTCTCTTAAGTTTCTCCTTTTTCCCACTTCTTCTACCTCTATACTTGACGTTCGACCTCTTTTTGGTGTGGATGGATGGAAATCTTTTCTCCACGCTTGTTCCTGAGAGGGTGGATGCATTCTCTCTAAAAAAAACCTCTGGTACTCTCTCTCTATGTTCATAAATTCTGGAATGATTATTCTTTGGACGTACCCCTAGGCCCCTTTTAGTTGGTAGATTTTCCTGAAGGGGAAAAGTTTCTATCTTTCTACTATCAAAAAGGTTCGGCTGAGTATCGGACCGATACCTATCGGAGAGAACTCTCCGTCTAGTGTTCCGATATTTAATAGGTTGATGCTAAATGGTATTAGTATCTTCTCTGTTATTTTATTGTCATATTCTAAAAAATCAGATCTTTTACTGATGGGTTCTAGTTTCGTTTTAATAACATCAATTTCTTTTATCAGTTGTTCCACTTTCATATTTCTATATTTAATCACTACTTTCATAAGGGATAATGAGCATTGATCTAAAGTATTCTCCCATTCTCTCTGAAATTCTGATTCTTTTGGAAAAATGGAAGGTTTGAATATACGTAATCCTCTTGGAATCATTTCTTTGTCTAAATATTTCTGCAGGTTGGTGCTATCCAACCAATTTTTTGATTCCAACCTCAATTGATTATATGTAATATTTACCTATTTCCATGTAGCTAGGTTCCAAATATAAGCTGGGAACATTATGGGTCCATATATAAATTGGTTAATTATGCCACCCGGGATCTAGAATGGGTATAACTGATTTTTTCCACCTACATGATTCTATATCTCATTCGCATTGACAGAGGAGAATACTGTGGACCGCGACGTTAATCACGCTGCGCTCCACTGATTATGCCTTTTTTAGCGTGGAATATCTCATGATTGGATCTTACACCGCTGTATAGGAGGGGTCCTAGTGGAGCGCGACGTTGTTTTGCGTTGCGCTCCACAGGCCGCTCGAATTGATCCGCAGTATCTGTACCCTTAAGATCCGTCCTCTGTTAGCGGTTGGAGGATCAAGTTGAGGCTTGAGACACAACGTCATTTGGACTACGCCCCTTGCCATATTGATCTCTCCCTGCTACAGAACACGTGGTCTGCATACACCAATGAGTGATAAGCAGATACTTCTTCCTAGGACGGAAGAATTATTTGCACGATTGGAATATAAGTAAGTGATTTAAACATTCCTTTTTTCCTATTATATAAGTGATCGGTTTGCCTCCATCCATTTTTTATATATATGGCTTATTAAAGTTAGAATATGTTAATGCTTAATGTGTTGTTTCTGAGAACTTAAACGATGTGAGTAATGTAATTACACTCAGTGGAAATTAATTAATTTTAATGAAAGGCACTATTTAAGAGGCACTTGAGAGAGTCCAAAACACCTTGAAAAAGCTGCCAGAGGAGCAGTGAAACGCATTGGTGTATTACCAGGATTCAGGCACTACCAGCACCTGCACCTACACATCCCTGCACTTCATTTGGAAGTTCAACATATGTGGATTTTTCTTCATTGGAAGCCCCTATGACTACCAGCTCAGCACCAGGAAACTGTGGATATTGACTTGGGACTTTGAGCACCCCTTCCCAGACCACCGCCACTACATATTGGACCACTCCTAAGAGACTCATAGAAGTAATATTTGTCCATATAGGAGGGTCCTAGCGGTGAGGACTATATGTGCTCAGTCCCTTATTGGATTTCCATATTTGGCTGATTGATTCTTCGGGTTCTACCAACAGAACTATTTTCTTGTTTTCCCATGGTGCGGTATATTGTGTAGTGCCTGAAATGGGTATTTATTGAGGTCATCCAGTCATTACGATTTCTGAAATGCATGTCGATTTTTTAATTCATCAGTGCCTTTTTTTCAATTTTTAGTATTTTTTAATTTTTTAATTTTTTATTTCACTATATTATTTCTTTCATACTTGCAAGTATTGTTCATAGATTGATTGACACCTAATGTCATTTCATCTTTTATGTATTTATGTGTTTTTGGTATTATCCAATAAATGAGTTTAAGCTTTAGCGCTGCTTTTTACATTTAGTTTTTTGGCTCTTCAAAGGGACTAACTACCCCTTTTTTCTAGCAGCTGCTTAGAGAGACCAACCTTGTCAGCGCCGGTGTTATTTCCATTTGTTTACTTCCAAGAACAAAGTGCAGTGGGTGACAGGGAGAGGTAGAGGGTGACAGGGAGAGGCGAGAGGTAGACAAAGAGATGCAAGAAGGTGACAAAGAGAGGGTGACAGAGAGAAGCAATGGGTGACAGGGGGGTAGATGTATGAAGCTCTGGAAAGTGATAAAGTGGAGAGTGATAGACGACCAACCAATCAACTCCCAAATGTCATGTTACAGGCTGTGTTTGAAAAATAACAGTTGGGAGATGATTGGTTGGTCCTTTATCACTCTCCACTTTATCACTTCCAAGAGCTTCATACATCTGCCCCAGGGAGAGGGAGGGGCAGTGGGTGACAGGGAGAAGCAGTGGGTGACAGGCAGTGGGAGACAAGGAAGAGGGTGAGAGGTGACAGGGAGAGTAGTGGGTGACAGGGATAGTTGACAGGCAATGGGTGAAAGGGAGAGGGGATAGGCAGTGGGTGACAGTGAGAGAGTAATAGGGAGAGGTGACAGGCAGTAGTGACAAGGAAAAGCAGTGGGTGAGAGGGAGAGGCAGTGGGTGACAGGCAGAGGGTGACAGGGAGAGGGGAGAGGCAGTGGGTGACAGGGAGAGGGTGATAGGAAGAGGTGACAGGCAGTGAGTGACATGGAGATGCAGTGGGTGCCTGACACATTATAACACACTGTAGTGCCCACACATTATGCCACCTTTAGTGCCCACAAATTATGCTACACTGTAGTTCCCACACATTATGCTGCCTGTAGTGCCCACACATTATGCCACCTTTAGTGCCCACATTATGCCACCTCTAATGCCCACACATTATGCTACATTGTAGTCCCCACACATTATGCCACATGTAGTGCCCACACATTATGTCGCCTCTAGTGCCCACACATTATGCTACACTGTAGTCCCCACACATTATGCTACCTGTAGTGCCCACACATTATGCCACCTGTAGTGCCCACACAGTGTACTCACCAGCAGCATCCTCAAGCAGCCAGCAGAGCAGCAGTCACAGTAACAGTCACAGCCTCACAATCAGTCACACCCATGAGGCTGCGCTGCTGCCTCACTCCAGGCAAGAGGAGCATGTGATGGGCTACTCCAATCAGAGCTCAGCACATGCTCCTCTGACCCCACTGCAGAGACTACTGGGATTTATTACCCAGTAGTGTACTGCAGTGCTGAGCCTGACTGCACTGTGCCCTGGTCCTCTCTGTGTGTAGATGCCGGCCAGCTCAGTCACAGCCTTGATGACTGGCTGACAGGCCAAAACAAGTGTGAAAACTGTTCTTTACACACACACAAACACACACACTGTTGTGCATAGGAATCGTTAAAGTGAATGGCTGGGGGCCGCCTAGGTACTATGGCCCTGATTCAGAGCCGGACGCTCTGACCAGAGCGCTCGCTTTGAATCAGGGCCCACCTCCATTAATATGGAGCGTCCTCCTGGACGCTCGTATAGCTGTGGGTCACCACCCACAGCATATACGAGCGTGCAGGATGATGGTCGCGATGGTCTTGACCATCGTGACCATCGAAACTGCGAGCAAAAGCCTGCGGTTGGGTTTTTCAACCGCAAGGCCAGGAGTGATTTTGGCTCTATCAGAGCCAAAATCACTCCCACTGACATCACTAGTGATGTCAGTGGGGCCGGCTTCAGACGGTAGGCGTTCCCTTGGGAACGCCTACGTCTGGCAGGCACGCCCCCGGCACGCCCACCAAAGGGGCGTGCTGTCAGTCACCATCGACAGCACACCCCCTTTGATGAGACACTCCGAGCGAAGGAAAGTCCTTCGCTTGTCGGGTCTCGCGCATGCGCACAACGGAGCTCCCTCCGTCGTGCGCATGCGCAGTGGGGACCATTGACCCACTTGCGAGCGGACAGCCGCTCGAGAGTGTGTCTGAATGAGGGCCTATATCATCAGTGTTATTTTTCTGCCGTGCCACTGAGCTTTTTTTATGGGGTCCCCACAAACTAGTTTATGTCACTTGGATGCCTAATGTTTTTTTTTGCAACCCCTATTTATTGCCTTCGCTTGATTCTTTCCTTACCTATATGCTGGTTTCTCTGAAATTAGGGACCTCTGAAGAAATTGAGCTTCCCTAGACAGACAGTGAGTGTCTCTCTGTCTGTGGGACTTCTGTGCAGGGACTTGGTGGAGGTGAAACTAGTTCCACCTACCATAAGAGGTGACGGAACATAGTTCCACCCCATTCCTGCCCACTTTAACCCCTGGGCTGCACTGCTTTTGTTTTCCCAATCCCGGGATTGGCCACCTTACCTCTAATATAGCGGTGGTGATACAGTGTACTTCTGGGCTCCTAGTAAGCATTGCAGGGCTGCTGTCATAGGAGAGTCTCAGAGATGCGTTCATATACAGAGAGTGTCAGGGAGAAATGTTACGCAAACGGAGCAAATGTGTAGTAGTGCATATCGCCAGGGGCACCAAGA
Organism: Taudactylus pleione; assembly: GCA_031769625.1. Taxonomy (NCBI): domain Eukaryota; kingdom Metazoa; phylum Chordata; class Amphibia; order Anura; family Myobatrachidae; genus Taudactylus; species Taudactylus pleione. The sequence goes on along the minus strand of JAUIMM010000015.1, from coordinate 47,170,752 downwards.
GGGGGGGGGCGGGTACAGGTGGCCTGGATTTCCTTGAGGGGCCTGGCGGGGGCCCGGGTCCAGTGCCACCCCCACCCTCCCTCACAGCAGCCCAGCACACAGCGTGTGCTGAGCTGCAGTGGGAGACTGCTCGTGGCTGCTGAGCAGCCATAGCAGTCTCCTATGCCTGTGCAGGGGAGCGAACACACTGATCGCGCCCCCCCTGGCTTTGCGCCGGGCTGAGAGGGCTCAGAGCGCCCCCCAGCGAAAAGCGCCGCTTCACGGTGCTGCAAATCTTTTTTTTGGGGGGGGGAAGGGGGCATGGCCACACCTCCCGCAATTAGGCCACGCCCCCTATCACCCAGGCCTGCCGCGGCTCTTTGCGGGCCTGCATATCGTAGGTCAGGCCCCCTGCTGAACTCCAGCATGTCCTAGATGTTAAAAGTGGAGAACACTACTTGCCACACTCCTTTTTCTTACTCCAGTGAGGTTTCAAACCATATTCCAAGATGGCCACTGGAGTTAGCTACTGCGCATGCATGGAGCCATCTTGTCACTGTGTTAAATGCCACAGTGCGAGGTAGTAGTCTCCCACTTAGCTTTAGGGAAACCACGTTATTACCGCCACCCTTAACGCCTTCCATGATCCCTGTACTGCTATCTGGTCACCAGATACACTCACTTTAATCTGCTGAAACTCCACGCCATCAAACCAGTGTAGTACGGCTGTATCTCATATAACAGCAATAAAACCACTTCACTGGTTAAGCAATTGGGCTGTTCGTTGTCTCATGGCATTCGCCTTGTGTACTGGAACTCTGCTACACCTACAAACCCCTACACGCATAGTTCCAACACTAGGAACCACCAGCTCAGTTACCTGTTTGGAACTATGGATGGAGGTAGTGCAGGAGAGCTCCTCATCCAACAAAAAGTAGGCATGGACCATCACAAAAGGTCATGTGCACTTCAGAATTGCTCTTTTCATGGCATTTAATCAGCATTAAAGTGCGCAAACTTCAGAAAGGGATTCACGGTCATCAGCAAGTCATGAGATCCTGGAATGAGAAGATGATCCAAGTTGTCCTGCATCCAGGATTCATAAGGAACAAAGTCAGTCCCTATGTATACAGTAAGCGAGAACACAATAGATGGATAATTGTCTTAATTTATATGGATGATGTGCTAATGTGGGTGCATGAAGCATACTGTGACAAAACCCTAAGGGCTCACATGGGTGTCTTTTCATACATAAGTTCCTCTTCATTCAGCTTGCTACTGTTGAATATATCTGGGTGCTATTCACTAAAATAGTTAGGCTCTACTTTGTATTCCTGTAATCAACATTTATAAATAATATCCAATCCATCTAAGGATCCAAAGTACTGCAGAAGGACCTTCAGGCATAACAATCTATTATGATAAATTTACTACTCTTGAATATCTTATTTAATAGCTATTAAGTTGACGCTGCCATGTATTACACGAGTACAGGTGGTGGTTTTAGCAAAGATAAATGTACACTCGAGCAGATTGCAGGGACCAATCCAGTGTAGCTTAACCAGGCTGTGTGGTTTATTATGCAAGTGGTAGTACATCCGTACTCACTGTTACACTGATACAGGAAGAGCATGAATCGGAGCTTGTAGTGCAGGGCCGGCTCTAGGGGTGTTCAACCTGTGCGGTCGTACAGGGGCACCACCCATAGAGGGCGCACCCCTCCCCAACATCCTGATTTCAGCGGGACAGCACTGTCCCGCTGTTCACATAAGGGGCGTGACCAATGGTAAATAGGCCACACCCCAATTTTTGATCACACGCGAAGATAGGGTGCCCTGGAGAGGGCCGGCACAGGGTGCTCCAACCCCTGGAGCTGGCCCTGTTGTAGCGGAGCAGGGATTAGGCAGATCACCAGCTGGTGACTGGCTCAGGTATGCAGTAGCGGTGCAGGTGCTGGAACAGCAGTCAATGTGGGCGAAAAGTTGCAGGTCTGTGGAACTAAGGGGGAGTTGTCCGTTTCCCACTATGTCATTCATACAGAATAAGCAAGATGGAGCTGAGCCTTCACTTAATAGTACTGGTAGCCTTAGTGGTAAGGGAGCCATATTGGAGGTTGCGCAGTAGTGCTCTCCATTTCTAACACTCCCTTCGCTACAAGCTTCAACATGTTACACAAACTTGCAATTGAACCTTTCACGTAGCAATACTTTTTACTGCCAGTAGGGCATCATCCGGTTCACGGTGCTTTGGGGTCCCTCTAATCCCTTATAATTTCACAGTCCTGTATATCATGAAGTGGTGCATTACGTGTCAGAATATTATAAGATTGATTACTAAAGAACAGACTAATTGGTCTCTATTCCAAACAAAATAGAATAGTATAAAGAAAAATCATGTTGTTAGAAATGTTGCTGATGTATAAGATGTTAGTCTGTTATCAACAATTTTTTTATTATTTTTTTAAATTAAAAAGAAAACAAAAACGTTATAATAAGATGATGGTGACATAGTAATGTAACTCCATGGCCACCGCTCATCTGAAATCTAAATGGAATTGACTGGATATCTTTACTTTCAAAATACAAGCGCTGTGCAAATCCATTTGTGACCTGCTCTATTATTGTAAGTAATTACAGAGATTATTGTTCTTTATCATAACTGGCTTCACATCACTGCATAATAAGAATGAATGGCTTCCCCAGTGGAAAATCCAGTTCGTTGTGGTTGTTGTTTAAATACATCATTAGAGGCTTTTATTACAAGATTAGACAAATCCTTTGTCTGTTTTGTGATCTCTACAACACTATATATTTCCTATAGCAATATATCTTGTCTATACCTTCCTAGAGCCCCAAAGCAATTTGCTCTTATCTGATTGGGTGTTAGGGACGGGCTCATCATGCACCATAAAAAAAACATTCCTTGCAGATGAAAGCTAAATTCTATTGTCCCTTTCCTGTTTCCTATATTAAACTACTTATACCTGCAAATTACTGCTACATCTCTGGAACTGATGGCATTGGGAGGGGTAATTGCTTTACTGAAGGCTAGGAAAGAAAATAGTTTAGTATTTGGATTAAAGGCCGTATTTCAATAAGGGGATTTATGGATTAGCCTGTGGCAGAATTAATATTACAACACCAAGAAGATTTAATGGAATAGACACAATATACCTGGATGAAGCAATGCATTATAATTATCCGATTTAATCATGCCCATATTTTATAAGGACTTTCATTACATAAACTGTGTATTTGAGAAGTCATGGCACAGTTTGCATCGAGCCATCTGCAGATATATCTGTAGATGATGGTTGTTCATACACATTGAACGACCATCAATTTCCAGGCAGCTGCGGGTTCCTATGGCTGGGGGTCGGGTCCGCCTTCCTCCCTTGACGATGGACAGATATGTCTGCATATATATTTGTCAATTGGCTGTGCAGCACAACCAACGCAAAATGTCTGTGAACAACGTCGTTCACCAGACATATCGCTGGTACGCGCTGGCCGATGGGCACCAGTTATATTGGCCAATCAATTGATCGGCCAATATATCTGTCAGTGTGTACCCAGCTTTAGTATACAACCACACTCCATAAAAAGCACAGCCTTGGTGTTTCCATTACATTTTATGTTATTCAATAATGATGACAAAGCAGTTTTATTTGAGCTGTGTTTTTGCTGTGAATGAAAGGGGGGACAATAAAATAATAAAAGAAGTCTAACTTTCAGAAAAAAAACAAACCAGACCCTTTTATTTTTATAATGTGATTTTACAGCCGCTACCTTTGCCACTGTGGAGCAGTGACAGATTTTGTGAGTGATACAGCCCCAGCCTTAAACCACGTTACACCAGAGCTGAGAGTGTAAATTATGCTTAGTAAATAAACTTGACAAAAGCAGACAGCTGATTTCTGACACTGTCCCTCACAGATGGGATACTGAGGAGGGGGCAGGGATTACGGGAAGACAAATGAAGTAGTATTGATGTTCTGATTTATAGGTTTGTCCTCTTCCATTCATGCACTTCAATACATTTGCTATACATATATGGTAATACACAGTTTACAAAGAAAAGTGATGTCGGTGGGAAAGCCGGAAGCTCTCCCACTGACATCACTGGTGATGTCAGTGGGGCTGCCCACAAACGGCAGGCGTTCGCTTGGGATCGCCTCGGTTGTGAAGCCACCCCCCGCCACGCCTACAAAAAGGGGTGAGCTGTCGGTCAACATCGACAGCCGCTGCTTTTGTAGTGAGTCCCAGAGCGAAAAAAATTCTCTCTCGCTCCGGGGCTTGTGCGTGCGCAGAGCCCACCATCGACCCGCTTGCGAGCGCTCATTTCATGATACCATCTTCCAGTGACAGTGCTGCATCTAAAACCACAGTGTGTGTACTCTGTACCCTCAACTAGTACCATCTCATGATTTCATTCCCCTGTGACTGTGCTGCGTCTAAAGCCACAACGTGTGTACCATCGTCAAGTACCATTTCATGATACTATCTTCTAGTGCCAGTGCCGCATCTAAAGCCGCAACTAGTGTACTCAGTACCTTCATCACATACTGTCTCGTCTTATTCTTTTCCTGTACCAGCGTTACCTCAGGATCTGCACCAAGCGCGCTTTATTCGCAGCTTAGTTCTATTAGTGCTATTAGTGCTTACCTGTGATTGTGTTCTTCTATTCCCACTTGTACCAGATACCTGACCAAAGGGCTGCAACCTGCCTGCTGGGTGCAGCTAAAAGCCAAATCCCAATTGGAGGGGTCACTGGTGAACACCTCCCGGCAGGTTAGACTTCGAGCCTTTGATCTGGTCTGGTCTCGCCAACGTCAAGTACTTGTGAATGAGGAGGACGTATATCCAGGCCTCTCGCCTCCGGTTCATTTCCCAACCTGGGACCTTGACTTCCAGCTCCTCAGTAGGTGATCTCCCTAACACGAAGGTGACACATTGCTGAATGCAGCATGGCCCCCGCTGTCGTTTCGTTCGCTGACGGCATCGGCAAATGTGTACGCACTTAAGAATTTGTAGTGCTAATATACAGCTAAAAAACATGAGCCCCTGTATATTTTTCACTGAGGACAATGTTCAGCTATTAGACATTTAGGGGTACATTTACTAAAGTGAGAGTTTTTAGAGGTGGAGATGTTGCCCATAGCAACCAATTAGATTCTACTTAACATTTAACTAGCACCTTCTAGAATATAATAGCTAGAATCTGATTGGTTGCTATGGGCAACATCTCCACTTCTAAAAACTCTCACTTTAGTAAATTTACCCCTAAGGGAGTATAGGTGCCTTAGGAGAAAAGAATAAACATCTCATAATTTTGTAATAAATAAACTCAATGTGGCCATGCCCTAGTGCTAGCGCCAAGGCCTCTGGAATAGAAACATATACCAGTCTGGTACACCTGAGAACTGCTGGTCAGGGGTACAAAACATTTATATTTCTAACAGTTATCAAAATATGAACATCTGAACAAAGTGACTCCTGCAATTATTTGATCTAAGAAGAGTGAGTCATAGGAAGCAGTTATTGCACGTGCATGTATGAATGTATTCCCTAAGGCCATAGTTATCCCCCTGCATACATATGGCCAGACAACAACTGTGAGTAGTTTACTTACATTCAATACAAAAGTTACATGACTCAATAATGTCAAATTCTTGAAAAGAATATGATAACCTATTGGAAAGTCAACACAATGTCGACATCTGAACTGGTGCAATGTGAAATGTCAACAGTCTAAAAATGCAGACAGTTAGGGTTAGGCACCATCTGGAGGGTGAGGGTTAGGCTGCCGGGGGAGGTTAGGATTAGGCTTCGGTAAGGGGAGGGTAGGGTTAGGTGCCATCTGGAGGGTTAGGGTTAGACTGCGGTGGGTGGTTAGGGTAGGCACTAGGGTGAGAGTTAGGGTTAGGCTGCCGGGGGAGGTTAGGATTAGGCTGCGGTAAGGGGAGGTTAGTGTTAGGCACCATTGGGAGGGTTAGGCTGCGGTGGGAGGTTAGTGTAGGCACTAGTTAATGGTTAGGGTTTGGCTGCCGGGGGAGGTTAGGGCTAGGCGCTGTTGGAAGGATTAGAGATAGGCTGCGGTGGGAGGTTAGGGTAGGCACTAGGGGGAGGGTTAGGGTTAAGCTGCCAAGGGAGGTTAGGAGTAGGCTGCGTAAAAAGGGGAGGTAAGGGTTAGGTGCCGTTGGGAGGGTTGGGGTGCATTGGGAGGGTTAGGCTGCAGTGGGAGGTTAAGGTAGGACTAGGGGTAGGGTTAGGTTTAGGCTGCCGGGGGAGGTTAGGGTTAGGCTGCAGTGAGATGTTAGGGTAGGCACTAGGCAGAGGGTTAGAGTTATAGATTAGAATTAGGAATAGTGGGGAGAATTCTCACAGGAACACTGCTACTGAGACATCGCCGCCGAAACTGATCTTAACATGACTACACGGAACGGCACCGCTAGACCACCAGGAACCATTTGTCCGCAGCTCATCATGTCAACATATCATCCATGTAGACATGATGAATTTCTTCTACATCTTGAGCCTGATTCTGAGTGGACACAGCAGCGACCATATTCAGATGGATAATCTGCACCTACCACAGGGCAGGTGTAAGTTTCAATGGTGTGACCAATGGTGCGTCACAAGACACAGCAATCCGTATCTCAGCTGACAGTAGGCGGCTCAGTCCGTGCACATTAGGACACACGTATGTACACCAGAAAAAGGCTAAGCAACATTTGTATAAAGTCACAGATGTGTGACCGGCAATAGACATGGACACGGCTGCCTCTGACTCACAATCAGACCCCTTACATTATTATTCTTCATGTATAAATTGTTACTATTCTTTCCCACATTTAGAAAAATGAAAATGATCATTTACGAAGAGCACAAGGGAAGCTCAGAAGTACAAATACACTTTTGTACCATCCATGCACTTGAATTTGCTCAGGGGCACCTATTTTTCTCCCAGAGAACATGAGCTTACAGAGCAAGCTGGCCACAGGAGTGGAAGTTTGCAAAGATAGATGGCAACCTCCCATCTGGCCCTCCCAGAGAATGGATCTTCCGTAGCCCAGAATAGCATGTATGGAGTTTTCACATGAGTGCACCAAGTTGCATGGAAAATGGTAGAAACTAAGGGCCTGATTCAGAGCCGGACGCTCTGACCAGAGCGCTCGCTCTGATTCAGTGCCCTCCTACCTAAAAATGGAGCGGCCTCCTGGTCACTCGCATAGCTGTGGGTGACCACCCACAGCATATGCGATGGGCCAAAAAGATGGTCGCGATGGTCAAGACCATCGCGACCATCGGGCTTGCGGCGAGACGCTGCGGTAGGGTCTCGGTGACCGCAAGCCCTGGAGTGATTTTGGCTCTGTCAGTCACCATCGACAGCACGCCCCCTTTGGTGCGAGACCCGGAGCGACAGCTTGGCTGTCGCTGTCCGGGTCTCGCGCATGCGCACGATGGAGCTCCCTCCATCGTGCGCATGCGCATTGGGGTAACATCGATGCTCGCAAGCAGGTCTGAATGACCCCCTAAGGCCCTGATTCAGAGCCGGACGCTCTGACAGAGCGCTCGCTCTGAATCAGGGACGGGCTATTTTTTTTTAGAACGGTCTCCTGGCCGCTCGCATAGCTGAGGGTGACCACCCACAGCTATAGCGAGCGGCCAGGAAGATGGTCGCGATGGTCAAGACCATCGTGACCATCGGGCTTGCAACAAGACCCTTGTGGTAGGGTCTCATTGCTGCAAGCCTCAGAGAGATTTCAGCTCTAACAGAGCCGAAATCTCTCCCACTGACATCACTCGTGATGTCAGTGGGGCCGCCCCCAAACGGAGGCGTTCTCATGGGAACGCCTCCATTTGGGCAGCCACTCCCCCGGCCCGCCCACCAAAGGGGACGTGCTGTCACTCAACATCGACAACACGTCCTCTTTGGTACGAGACCCGGAGCGACGGATTGCCCGGTTCCGGCTCCGTCGTGCGCATGTGCTCTGGGCCACCATCGACCCAGTTGCGAATGTTCAGCGCTTGCGACCGGGTCTGAATCAGGCCCTAAGTGTGAGTGGGATTGTTATAGGAAAATAAAATTTGTGGTGTGCATGGTCATTGTCACTCTACGAAAGGATTAAAAGGATTTGATATAGTCACTCGACTAGAGCCGGCAGAGATTGGGTCTTGTCCTTTACTTTTAATGACACAAAACAGTACCCATGCACCGTACACTGCAGCAGCAGTATCTGCTCTCTCCCTGCCCGTTGGGGTGCTGCGCTGCTATATAACTGCCAGCGGTAGTGGGCAGGGGGGGTAGCATGTGAATAAAAGATTGTGATAATGGGCACTATGAATAAAATAAACACATGCAATAGATGTTGATTCTTACTCAAGATACATTTGTTTCAGAATTTCCCTGTAGAATTGAATAAGGGATATTATGTATCAGTTTGACTGCTGCTGGAATACACATCAACAATTGGTGGATGTGACGCAGACAGACAGGTAATAGATGTGACACACAGGTAAACAGGTGGGTGGATGAAATGCAGACAGGTAGATGGATGTTATGTAGAGAGGTAGCTGGATGTAACATAATCGGGTAGACAGCTAGGTGGATGTGATGCAGACAGGTAGGTGGATGTAATGCACAGCGCTGTCTCTTTGTATGGGGTTAATGGGTAATTGTTCAGGGGCCCAATGATTCCAGGGGCCTGGGCTGTATTCTCCTCCCTCATAGCTTGTAGCAGCTGGCACTGCTTCTTCACAACCAGAGAAACGGCTCTAGCTGCTGCATCTTGGGGAACTACAGCGTATATATCTCCCCCCATGCAGTTCGCATCGTGCTTGAGAGCTGGCCAGCCGGGTGATGTCAACCTTGTCAGTCGTTTAATGTATGTGAAACAACCGGGGGGGATCAACAGCCATGCACGGGGGAAGGGGAAGCAGCCATGCATACAATCAGTGGAGGGGGGGGGGAACAGCAGCCGTGCATACAGTCGAGGGGGGGGGGAGCACCAGCCATGCACACAGTCATGAGGGTGGGAGGAGCGAAGCAGCCATGCACACAGTCAGGTGGGGGGGAGTGGCCATGCACACTGTCATGTTGGTGGAGGAGCAGCTATGCATCTGTGATTTCCATCAATGGCACAAAATCCATCTATGGTGAACCATCGATGGTTTGCTCCCCTCGATGGCCACCGCTGATGGGGGTATGGCAGCCCAATCAAAAACGGGGTGGGGCTTAGCGGGCACTGGGGTGGGGCTAAGCTTCATCCCATCAAGAAAATAAAAAACTACCGGCTAGCACTTGTCCATCAATGGCAGAGAACCTTTGATTCTCTGCAATCGATGGCAAAACCATTGGCCATCAACAGTTACCATCGGTGATTGCTAACTATCGATGGTCGATGACCATCCCTAGCGGCCATGCACACAGTCATGGTGGGAAGGGGCGGGGCAGCCATGCACACAATAAGGGGGTGGGGGAGAGCAGCAGCCATGCACACAGTCGGGGAGGCAGCAGCTAAGATGTGCTCTCCATCTTTGATCCTCCCCTGTGTACTCCTAATCTCTATTCCTCTCCTGTGTGTTCCCAATACTCCCTCCTTCCCCACTGTGTGCTCCCCAGCCGCCCTCATGCGTGCTGCCCTATGTCTGCTCTTCCCCAAGTGGATGTGATACAGATAGGTAGATGGGTAAAATGCAAGCAGGCTGACAGGTAGGCGAATGTGACACAGGAGGCAGACAAGTAGCTGGATGTGACACAGTAAGAAGACTGGTAGGTGGATGTGATGCATACAGGTAGGTGCATGTGAAACAGATAGGCAGAGAGGCAGTTGAATGTGACACAGGTAGGCAGACAGGTAGGGGGATGGATGTGACACAGGCAACTAGTTTACACATTTACTATGTACTTACTACCACTATGATCCTTTCCCCATGCCCCTTCACCTTGCTAGGTGCGGCTGAGATCCACCTCCTTCTATATGTTGTTCTCTTCCAGGCCTGGTTCCTCTGTGTCCCATGATGTCTGTGTGCTTGCAGCAGTCTAGGCTCCAGCCAGGAGCATATCTACCCCTTGGCCAGGATGGCACTCGACAGGGGCACCGGCTGAGCCAGGGGTGTCATCCTCAGACGCGTAATAAGGGAAGGGCAAGTGGGGCATGTGCTCTGGGCGCCGGTGCAGTGAGGGACGCCAGTAGGGGGTTTGACTTCAGGGTTCTGTGCCACTATAATACATCTCCCCCACACAGCCTGTAAAATGACAGTAAGACAATGGGGCAAATTCATTTAATCGCGCTGTGAATATCTCCGGGAAGTTGGTGCCGGAGCTATTCAATCCAGCGCGCTGTTGAGTCCGACTATAACAACTTAAGTCGCAAAATGCCGGCTCCCACAACTTAACCTGGGTGTTTAATTGCGAGAACCGCCATTCTTCAACTAAAATGCCAGCTGCGAGGCTGTTAGCACTGCGCTAAGCCGGCAAACAGACTCGCGGCTGCCACTTTAGTCGAATTTCTGCTTGCACCCTCGGGAGGGTGCGAGAAGAAATCCTGTAGTCGGCTTAACTAGCACACTGAATTGAATAGCTCCAGGATCGACTTCCCGGAGATATTCACAGCGCACTGAAATGAATCGGCCCCAGTGATTGGTTATCTCTCTCCACTTTTTCTCTTTCCAAGGCTTAGTACATCTACCCTTAATGAACTCTAGTTGCTGTATTAGGAGCACTTTAGCCACAAACGTAAATTATTTTTTTTTGTCTTAAAGAAAAATAACTCGTTAATGGTAGTTTTTCTGTCTCTGTGAAGTCCTCTGTTATCCAAGGTGACATAAAACAAGATATTCAACCACAAACCACAGAAACAGTGTTATTATCAAATCTCTCACAAGTAATTCGTCACATATCAGCAGCAACACCATATTTATTTGTACTATATTTTAAATTGACTTGTGAATATGATGATGGATGTACAATTACCAGACATGGCAGGTCCAGGAATATAAAAAAAGTCACCTTAGTTATTGAGCTCATTATACATACCAAACTCCGCCCACATACAGCCCCGCCCCCAACTACAGCAGCACTCCACAGGTCGCGGTGTGACTGATTGATATTTGGAGGTTCCGCCCCCAGTAACCGGGACAGCAGCAGCAGCTACAGCCACAGTAACACTGAGTCAGTGTGTGATAGAGAGAGATAGTAGTGCTGATCTGTGGGTGGCAGTGTCCCATGTGAGTGCAGCATGTCCCGGGACAGGGTGCTCCAGCTGGCCCCTACCTCCCTAGCCCTGGTCCTGTGCAGACTGGATGGCCCCGGAGAGGAAGGGGAGAGGGGCAGCCACATCTTCCAGGACTTCCAGGCTGCCAATGCGAGGTGCTTCTGGAACAGGAGGCTAGTCCGGGCCGTGTCGGAGGTGTCCTTCCAGGGCTGGATGGAGAGCTGGGTGCTGCTGGTCCAGGGGCAGAGCGCCAGCCTGGAGGTGCTGAGAGATGCCTGGGTCAGGAGAGCACTGAGACCTCCTAGGGGCTTCCTCATCACAGCGCTGGGTGAGTAACCGTATATATCCCTGTATGTCTTCATTAAACCTCTGTGCCCCCTGTGCCTATGCCATGTACTGTACAGTGCCTAGCACCTCTTCTCTGTGTGCCTACCGTCTGGCCATGGGACACTTGTTGCACTTTAAAATGAGCACAATGTTCTTTTTTTATCCAATCCATTCTGCTACGTGGAATAATGCCCCCCTTGTCTTTTACCACTTATTTCTTACTTTTTGTTTGTTTATTATATACCAAATGCACTTTGCACCTTTATCTTATTTTGCTCGAAGTTGCACATTTTCTGCAAATTCATGACTTGCCCCTCAGTGTTTACAGCTGTTTGCACTGTATTTTGTTTATCTGTACAGATATTAACACCTTATACATACAAATAGTTCTCTTATAAATGGATTTATATGTATATTGCATCAATGGGTATGCAATGATAAGACTGCATAGAATAATATACAATACAATTAATTAAATACAGCTGCTGTTTCTTTATAATTACCTTCAGTATGTGATCAAGTATTTTACCAGTAGGAGATCACATTGTCTGGAAGATGCCTGATTACATAGAAATACAACCAATGTCATCATCATAACTGAGGATTAGCCAGATAATATATAGTAACAAAAAGATTTTGTGCAGGTCAAAATGTGAAAATATTTTAACAAATGTACAGTTTCTCTTCTGTATACTGTTCAGTGCTTCTGTAGTATATACAGAGTGTGATGTGACTGTGGGACTGGTGTAGAGATCCGTTATAGGGAAATGTATTGGTTTTCATGCGTATGCTTACTATACTATCCCTTTATACTGAGTATATATACTCAGTTACACAGTTTCTGTGTCTAGTTGACTTCAAGCCTTCAGTTCCCCTGGTTTTATCAGCCACAGACCCTGTGTAATTCATACATATCCAGGTTTAAACTTTAAAGTGATAGAATGGTAAGCCTAATCTTGCGGCCAAACTGGACATTGGTTGAGGTGCACGTCCCCAATACATTCTTTTGTGAAAGTAGCTGCCATCATTATCTGCCTGCATGTGTGCCAACCCTATCCTTGCTGCCAAAGATCTGTCTGAAATTAGCTGGATCTCTGCCCACGCTCACAAGCCCACAATTCTGTCTATACCTCCATTGGACACGTATCCAGGGCCGACTCTAGGGGTGTTTGACCAGTGCGGTCGAACAGGGGCGCCACTCTCCTCAACTTCCCGATTTCAGAATGGCGTTATATGAAGAAAATACTTAATTATCCTGAAAACTGCAGGGACAGAGGGAAATTTCCCCATAAGTCCCTGCAGTCTCCGTACCTGCTTTCCGGTGACCGCGGACAGGTAAGCCCAATTAGAGCATGTTAAACCTAACAAAAGTGATTGACATGTGTATACAGGCTTTATACTAGCCTGTATACAGGTATAGTTATGTACGATTAACTTTAACATTTATATATAAATGTTAAATATAAAATCACTTAAATATACATGTATACAGGCTAGTATAAAGCCTGTAAACACATGTCAATCAATTTGGACAGGCTGGAGGTGTACTTACCCCGTCAACGGGCACCGCAAGCAGGGACGGAGACTATTCTGGAGAGCATGACTGAGCATTGCGCAGACCAACAATGCCGATTGTTTTCGGAATCCCGATAACCATGCCATCTGTGACATCGCAGGGACAGCGTGTAATATGATTTATCAGTTTTGAAAATACCAAGGCTAGTGTATTCCCTTGTCTTTTCACAATCTTCCACTTGTTACATTGTGTATATTTTGCTTATCACTTGTGATTGAATTGTTTGAGAGAATAAGGTCCCGTCTAAAGTGGCCGGGATCTAATACAAGTGTTTTGGATGACTGGGGCTGGTCGTGAGTGCCAGGCGCGCCTTAACTACAGAGCGCCAGGCAGTTAGCATGGGTGAAGCTGCTTAACACAGCTAATCCCGTGCATTAGGGTACGAGAATATGGGCGTTGCAAACAGCGCAGTGGTGGTCGCGCATACAATTGATTTAGCTCCCGGCCACTTTAGAAGGGAGTTAATTCTCTCAAACAATTGAATCGTTTTGAATGATTAATCAGAGCTATTGAGGTCTCAATTAGCACATACATATTAACAGCACATTTATTACACAATCACTCTGCCCTATATTCTGTGGTAAGCTAAAACCCTCTCGCCCAAATGTAATCTCATACATTTGCAGATTCTGGTGAGGTTTTGGTGAACTGTCCTCGAAATTTAAATGAGCAAAAGTTTTTTTTTTTTATGGTAAATCCAGGTTGGTTTTGCCTTTTAAAAATAAATTGTTGATTTAAATCTGGAGAACATATTGTCAGAATCTCAACGCTGCCCACAACTCGCAGGATATTACATTTGGGCCACTGTCTGGTCATCACATTGGCCTGCAGCTCGCACTTCTGCTGACAGCTAGGCTGTCATTGGACATGTAGCCATGGGTTTCTAACAGAATTCTGAAAATAGGGGGGAGGGTAATCCTATCGTAAACTGTGCAGCTCTGTGTACCTACAGCCAGAGTCTGGCTAATTTCATTGTACTGGGACGCCTGTTGTCATTGTGTCCATCAATAAGGTTTGTATACAGTATAATTTTTTTTGATTATGTGTAATCTATTCTATTTTCAATCCTGTTGTATGTAAGAATTTCAACTTCATATATAGGTGTTCTCAGTACGTGATCAAGATTGTCACTAACTAGTGCAAGGCAGAGCATTCATTCCACCTTTATTGCCAAGCAATCAGGTGTGGCCAGTTTGGCCACACAAGTGAAGGGAAATGTTTTACAGATTTGATCTATCAGTGATTCGACTGCATATCTGGATCACAAAGGATATCACACTTCCCTAATAGCTGATGACTCTCCAGACATGGCAAAGGAATATGGCAAACCAGATCTTCTGCCCAGGCTGGTCAGACATTGATCAGACAGGTTGGACTTCTTGTGACCCATACACAAAATAAGGACTCCAGTCTGGGATAAGTAGTCTTATAGTCCTGTGTAATGGTCCACTTTAGGTCATGATTGCTTTCAGAGATCTGGATAACCACACTCTTCTATTACAACAGTAAATCCTCATGTTGGGCAGTAAAAGCAGGAACAGGACTGTCATCAGCTACCTATTTTTTATCCGAACAGTCGGTAGCATCAGGTCCCTGACTTTCATGTTTGGGTCTCTGAAATCCTCATATCTTAACACTGGAGAGGATATATATCAAGCCGTGGAGAGAGAGAAAATGGCGCAGTTGTCCAAAGCGACCAATCAGCTTCTAACTCATTTCAAAGACTGATCGATAAATGACAGAAGCTGATTGGTTGCTTTTGGCTCCTCTTTATCTCTCTCCAATGTTTGACACATCTCCCCCTATGTTGTGTAACCAGAACTTACACATGAATCTATATTAAGAAGAGTGTTTATAAAAAAAATAAAAAAATTAACCAACCTCCCCCCTCACCCTACAGAAAAAATAAAACAAACCACACATCTGTTATTTGTTTAGGTATCTACAAACGTGCCGCCTGCCCAGCCTTCCGCCACCACCACACAGAAACACATGCCAAACTGCTTGTTACTAGTATTATATATGTTTATATGAAATCCCATGCATTTTATTTACCCCAGTTTGGCTTAAATAATGAAATAATATATTCCAGCTAATTTCGGTTGTATTCATATTAAAAAAAAAACAACAACTAAAATTAACACCCAGAGCTCAGTGCTGGTCCTGACTTTGCCGCAAAAAAAGGTGTGACCCACTCCCACAGGCCTCCATCTCCACACTAACAAAATTGCTGGGGGTTTTCCCAAATCCACACGGCTGTAGGATCAGGATAATATTTTCCACCCTACTGATCAAACTATAATAGACAGGGGAGGGACCATGAGACTCCTGTCATTATACAGAACTTATCTCAAACTGTGAAAGTGCAACATGCCTAAAACTAAAGCATTCCCACAGGATAAGTAAGAAGTGTTTCCCATTAAGAAGAACTTGTCACCACAGGACCAGTGCACATGATCATTACTGTGCTTTTGTGGTTGGAGCAATGAGTCAAACGCTAATGAAGCACAGCTAAAGGTATATATCATGTCCCTTCCTTACCTATATCATGCCTTTATTTTGGTAAATTGATGTTAAACTTCCCTCCACAACCCTAACTACCTAATGCTTACCTAGAAACTATTTTCTTCCCTAAACTATTCTTCTTTTTTTTTTTTAAACAATTTGGCTAAGTAAAATGGAAGCTAAGTTACTTGTCCACATTTGACTTAAGTGAAATGAAACAACCGTAAGCAAGACATACTTATACCTGGTTTGTATCTGTGGTTACATAATATATCCCACATAGGATAGTTCCTTGTAATGACGTGTATTCTATTGCACACCTGTCTACCTTGCACTTGTAGCTGTTTATCGTGTGATGTTGGAGTCGTGGCAATTTCTATTTAATAGAAGGTTCTTACTCCTTCACTAAATGGACAAATGGCCATTTTACAATTGATCTTATTTAAAAAACATGGTACATTGTGCAAACATGTACTGTAACCTATGGCAATCGGACATTTGTTCTAATTTCCTAAATGACAGAATATAATTATTATGGGTTTTATGTAATTCTTTGGCATATATGCACCATTTTATTAAATAAGCCGCTGTGTGTTAATTGACTAAGGCACAGGTTCCCAAACGCGGTCCTCAAGGTACCACAACAGTTCAGGTTTTAGAGATATCCAGGGTTGAGCACATGTACTGAGGGACTAATTAAGTCACCTGTGCTCAACCCAGAGGTTGCCGTCTTTCTGGCTTCCCCTTCCAGGAGGGGGCAGCCAGATCGGCAAATCAAGGGGGCGTGGCTGGCATTTGTGAGCGGAGCGTGGGGCGTGACCACGCAATCACGCAATCACATAATTTTGGCCCCATCCCCGATACACAATGCCGAGATTACCAGCATTGTGAAGCAGGGGGCAGGGCCAAAATGTCGCGATTTGGAGAGAATCGCGTCACTGACCCCCCTGTTGCGGTGGAGTCTCTTATTGCCTCGAGGGAGTCTTATTACCGCGGCTGCCAGGAGGTTTGCCTGCCTTTCCGGGGGGCTGGGAGCGGCACGCGATTTTCGTGAGGCTCCCGGCCGAATCGGGAGGGTAGGCAAGTATGGCTCAACCATGGATATCGCTAAAACCTGAACTGTTGGGGTGCCTTGAGGAACGCATTTGGGAACCTCTGGACTAAGGGGTTTGTCTGTCATCAGCGATTCAGTGGCTATGCTAACAGTCAGGATTTATCACTGAACTTTGCAGCAATACAGAATGCAGTTGGTACGCATATTACCATCCTTCGGCTCCTCTAGGGGCCCTGGTGAAAACACCCCAGTTTAACACTGTCAGTGAAGGGTTACAGCATGTGTGGCTAATGTCTGTGCATGCACATAGAGATTTGGCGGCCTATTTATCAAGCTATTTTGTTTCATAAAATGATGTACAGTAGAAACTGCAGTTTCTGCATAATTTTATGAATTGTTGCTATGTACTAATAGTAGAATGCAGGATATGTCACAGAAATCTCTGGCAGAGTGCTAATTAGTGCTGCAAATCGCAGTCCCCATGATTATCTATGGGGACTACGATCTCAGTCCTATGTACTAAACTCCAAAGAAAAACAGCTTCTCTGAGTTTGGCCCCGGTAGTTTACATCCTCTTCAGATGGCGAATGTAAGGTGTCAGCTTCCCCTGGAGAAGTCTCTCACAAACCTGAAACACTTCTACATATTACCGAGGATATAACTCACAAGTACAGCAGTTACAGCAACCTCTGTCTCTGCGAGTTTCGTATTGTACATAGTGGGGATATTTTCATTAAAAATCAAAATAACCACCGTGATATGGATACGGCAGTTCCACGATTATTAATACACAGGCTCCTTGACCCGGTGGGGGTCTATTTTAAAAGGGAACCTGAAAACGGCATATAAATCATAAATATGTTATGCTTCTCTCAATTTTAGAAGAGGTTATTTGGCCTATCTCTGTAAATAACCTTGTTGCCTTTTTACAGATCCAACTCCTATCAATGGGGAGCATTCATCAATGACAAGATGCCTCCATAATTAATTTTTAGATTTTAGTTTATCAGAATAAAAACTTTTGTCTAATGCAGTTTCGCAAACTCCACCATTACTGTCCAGGTGTTAAGGATAGCCATGCTTGAGCACAGGTGACTTAATTAGTACCTCAATAGTCAACTTGATTTAACCGTCATGACTCAAGCATTGATATCCTTAGAACCTGGACTGTAATGGCGGAGTTTGGGAAACTGTGGTTTAATGTATACAATATGTTATGTTAAATCTCCTTTGTATTCCTGTGATTAGTGTGTCCGCTATGGGTGGTAAGTGCTAGCTATTCGCCGAGGCTGACATTCTCCTGTGTTAGTAACTGATGGTGGTGTTTGTTCTTGTGTGTTCAGCTGATGAGGTGCTGTAAAAACCCTGCTGTTCACAATGTTTACTTATAAATAAGGAAATTGGCTGACTCATTTCACTTATGCTGCCATGCAGACATATAGCCTAGCTGATGACTCTATACGGTTCTCGTAGGAGTAGATATTGTGAAATAGGAGAACTAGTAAAAGTTTGTGTTTTTAATCTAATAACCTCAGCACAGCATGATGTCATTGTGCAAGTAATGTTGCAGCCAACTGAAGACGTTATTAAACAGTTATTGTTCTTTTATGAAAGGTCACCTGAGCCGATTGTAAATAGTGATTTTGATAACGTAAGCTAGATATCAACATCTACCTGTATGGATGGTGCTTGTGATTAAATGGATGGGCCTCTCAGGCACAGGCTTATTCTGCAGTGATGGGCCACCTAATACACTTCAGGGACAGCATTGAGAGGCCCTCTAACCTTCAAAGGGCTGCACATTACTCTTCATCTCAGTAGTAAGTCAAATTAATACATTGAATCAATGAAAGAGTACGCTATATGGAATAACATACCAGCTATAACAAACAAATATGACAACAGAACAGGAAGTCAAGGCTGCAGGGCCGTATTAGGACTGCCTGCTGACCACCACTGGTATACCACTGACCGCCTGCTGACCACCACTGGTATAAACATAGGAAAGGTTGGGAGCTGTTGGTGTAGAAAATCCCAGCACTGCATGCTGCTGACCCCTCCTTGCATGGCAGTGTGATACTGCAGATGCACTTTATCGAGATGGGCCTGATTCAGAGTTCGGAATGGAGTTAAGCTGGGTAAAATTTACACGATGTGTGTACACGGCCGACCCACGATGCGATGAACAACATATTGTTTGACACCGCACAATCTGATTAATGACTGTCCAATATGTCGTTCACCAGCTGTATCCACAACCATGGGGTTGTTCAATAAATTTAACAGATTGAGCAGCATGTAGACTCGATCTACCGATGTGATGAACGACCTCGCAGGAGCATGCATGGTCGCTCATAGTGGGTACACACTTGCCAATGTGGACCATATGTTGGCCTGATCTGCCGGATCGGGAGACATATCGTCTAGTGTGTACTGTGTGCTACCATAAGAAAGAGCAAGTAACTGTACATCTTGGTAAAACCATGCTGCACTGCAGGTGGGGCAGATGAGAAATGTGCAGAGATTTAGGTTTGGGAGGGGCGTGTCCAAACCGAGATCTAAATCGCAGTGTAAAATAAAGCTGTGCAGCATTTGTGGGCTACATGCAAAAGCAGCCAGTATTTAGCCGGAATGGGATTGAAATTCCGGCGGCGGCAAATCCCGACAGCGGATGCCCGACAGGATGAAGATCCCAATGGGGGCAGGTAAGTACCCTAACCTCCCCTGTCCCCACCCCCTAACCATAACCCTTCCTTAGTGGTGCCTAACCTCCCCCCTTAACTAGGGTAGTGCGACCAGTGTCATGGCACAGGGCAGGCGGTGCTGTTTGGGCCTGTCAATTTTCCTTTTTATTATCATTCTCACTAGTAGTTTCCTCTTCTTTTATCCCCAGCTTCTCCTGGCCTATCTCTTCCCTGGCCCTTCCCCATGAGGCCATGGCCCTTTTTCAGATGCACTTTCCTTAATTAAAAATTGGGGGGAGGAAGGGTGCCAATGCTCGCTCTTGCACATGGCACCAAAAAGTCTAGTTACGGCTCTGCCTCCCCCTTAGTGACTAACCCTAACCTACCACCGGGGGCGCCTAACCCTAACCCTCCTAGGGGGGTGCCGAACTCTAACCTCTCCCTGGGGTTGCCTAACCCTCCCCCCTAGGGTTGCCTAATCCTAATCTCCCCCCCCCCCTTCAAACCTAACCCTAACCCCGCTAGACTCCCTAATCTTAACCCTCCCCCTCACGGCTAATGCTAAGGGCGCCTCGGACTTGCCTTCATTCGGGATGGCGTCCTCGGCGTTCCGCAGTTGGGATTATGATAGGCGGCAGTATTTCAACACCTATCATAAATCCCTAGCCGGCATTCCGTTGTCGGGATTGTGGTCATGACTACATCCCATTTACCCCACATGCAAAAATAATGTATGTATTTGCACCCCTTGCATTGCAACATGGATTGGAAAGGTACACAGTCACTTGCTCTGTCTTACTCTGGGCCAAAATTTGAATCAGGCCCTATGTGTATACAAATTGGTGTGTACCTCCTGTGGAGGTTATATAGTATATATAAGTAATATATATCTATCATGCAAGAAGGGAGAGGCACTCAGGGGTCTTGAAAATGAAGAATGAAACACCGACTAGGTTGTAATGTTCAACCTTTCAGTCACCTAAGACTTTTATCAAGAACAAGGTTGTTCTTGATAAAAGTCTTAGGTGACTGAAACGTTGAACATTACAACCTAGTCGGTGTTTCATTCTTCATTTTCAAGACCCGTGAGTGCCTCTCCCTTCTTGCATGATATTTACAGGGGTTTCACACCCTAGATGGCACCAGGGCAAATTGTTTAGTTCATTGAGGAGTGCCAGCCTATTGTGTATGTGTGTATGTGTGTGTGTGTGTTAAAAATTAAAGTGTTATTATGGGGTCGATGCAGAGTTGAATGTAAGTCGGATGCGCCTGTATTTCGTGCGTGGAGCTAAATAGGTTTTTTTCTCCCACATACAGAGCTGTACGCATCTGTGCAACTGGACTGTCCTCATCTGACCACTAAGCAGCATATTTACTAAAGGTTTCTCATGTGTTACTAAATGTGTGATTTAGCCCCAAAAACACATCGATTATGATTGACTTAAAATTGATCTATAGTAAATATTTATTTATTAAGTGTTTTATACAGCGCAGCATATTCCGTTGCGCTTTACAATTGTAAGCATTACTAGAACAAAACTGTGTAATAACAGACAGATATATAGGTAGGAATATACCCCTTTAGTGTCGTAGCTGTCATTATTATCACTGGCACTTGCAAAAGAGCTGACTGAAAACAGGTGTAATTACCCATACCCCATATTTTGCATAGCCTGCCCTTCCATAAACTGTGTGTGAGAATACCCCATTATCCGCAAGTGGAAATGCGATGGAATTGGATATGACTCTGACTTGCCACTAATTGCATACACTTTGCTCCTGAGCTTTCACATTGCAATAACACACAAGGTACATCTGCAAAACTGACGTGTTCAACACCTGTGTATATTGTGCTTGTGCATAACATACAATATCCATGTCAGGTACACTGCAGGTTTTAGGAAAGGTTTACTAAAGCAGACAGAAAAACAACAGATGCATACAGCACATAAATTGCACTGAAAGGAATAGACATTGAAGCACCTGTACAATAATGTAGGTGACGTGTAAATACTGTGTTTTATATTTTGGTGATAAAGATTGACACAAGGAGAGAGTAAAGTTACACAAAAAAGAGAGTAAACAAAACACACTTGGTTGAAGGGATATTTTTATGATGTACCTGATGGCAGCATAGTAATAGGTTGCTTGTGCTTTGTGCTTCTGAAACACAGCTAGTGTGAATGTTGGGTAACTCCTCTCGTTTAGCTGCTCAGGGAGTGTGGAGGAATGCAATCTTTATAATTTGGGTCTGAAAATTACACTGGATAAAGGAGTCTTAGAACGTCCATGTGTAATTGTAAAAATATGCAAACCAAAGTTGTGACCTTCTTTTTGGAAGAGATTGACCTTGCACCAACATTCATCTCTGAGGGACTGGTTAAAGTGTAAATATAATTATCATGATGTTAACATTTTATTTCCAAAAGCATTCCACTGAAGACCTACATGCCCCGAGATTATTTCAGAATGCCAGTTGCCGTTTGCTTATTAAATATGATATGTTTTCCTTACAACATGTGGTTCAGCTCTGTCACAGAATTTCAATGTACCACTTATTATGAAAAAGTGTATTTGCAATTGAAAATTCTGTATGTATATTTTGTCTCTGATTAAAGCTTAGGTGCCCGCTTACATCAAATACCAAGTGGCGGGTATGTGTCTACTCAGTTTTTTATAAGCAAAATATAAACTTGTAGACGTTTCTATGCTTGTTGCAAAGGTTTAAGACATTTTTAAAATGTATTTAATTTGAGAAATGGGATATCCTGCATAAAGGTTTCTGCAAACAAATGTATTCACATGGTGCTTGTAGTAATGTTACCATTTCTTATATAATTTTTACTAAAGATAATAAACAACATTGTTTACTTGCAATATTTAATGAATGAAATTCACATTTTATGTGCTGTTTTGTGTCTGTGAATGTCTTGTTCAGCGAATGTGATTTTAGTTATGTGTGGCTATGAAGAGTCTCTAGTGATTGGCAGGGGGCTTTCAGTACATGATGGTGTGATGCACTATAATATTGCAGGCACAAGATTTAATTATATACACATTACTACTTCTCTGCGTTTACTTGAAATATAAATTCATGGGGGTCTATTCAGCATTGATTTATTTATTTTTTTACATAAAAAATACGGGAACTATGAATTACGTATTTTTTATGTAAATCCCCTATGCAGCAATGGTATAATGGAGAAGATAATGCAATTATCTTCTCCATTGATTCCCATCTCGGTGAATACTGCACTGTAGGGATCAGCCATTGATCTCTACAGTACTTTAACACTTTTTGCTATTCAGCAAAGCAAAAAGTGTTAAATCACGCGATAAATATTTCCGTTCTATAACGCCATTTCTGAATGGCATTACAAGAAGAAAATACTTAAATATTGCGAAAACTGCAGGGACAGAGGGAAATTTTCCCATAAGTAACTGGAGCATCTTGTAAGCCCGCCCAGTCTCCGTCTCTGCTTCCCGGTGATCGGCGGCAGGTAAGTCACTTTAGAGGCTTTTAAACCCCCCGAAACTTTATAATAGCTTGTATACATGTATTTTTATGTGCGATTATATTTAACATTTATATATAAATGTTAAATCTAAAAGCACATAAATATACATGTATACAGGCTAGTATGAAGCCTCTATACACATATCAATCAGTTTTGGGAGGCTGGAGCTGGACCCCTCCGCGGTCACCGGGAAGCCATCTTGATGTGGTGCCTTAAATATATGGGTTGCTACTGAATAATCCTTCCCCTTTATGAAATTAATTTTAATATATATATATATATATTATTTTTTTTTCATTTTTGGCATCACAAATTACTCCAAAAAAACCCTCAAACCCCAAAACAAAAATGAAAAACCTGTGACTTGTCTTAATGACCACTAGAATTTTTTTTTTTTGTTTTTTTTGTAAAAAGCCCGTAATTTTTACCTCAACATTAATCCGCTTTGCGAAGATACCTAAACCCTACTGCAATCAGTTATCTTCAAATGCCACATAAATCAGTGATTGGAATCCACTTCTGTGCAATTTAAAACTTTTTTTTTTTCTTAAACTAAGGTCTCTGTGAGGTTCCAGACTTGATAAGTGCCTATCCAATTACAAGCTTAATCATGATGATCATAAAATCATTCACAGCATATCCAAGATGAGGTAATTGAAAGAACATCAATCAAGAGAATGATATAAGATTTTAAAGACCTTTAGGGGCAGATCCAACTAGCAGCGAGGATCATTCCGAACATTGTGCGGTGCTTGCTTGCGCACATTTCTAGGTAGTACACTAGGAAACGACTGCTTGCTTTTCAATGCCTAATTTTCCCATGGTGTATCATACCCCTTACGTCTTTCAGACTGGCAGCCGGACCCGGCACTAATGCCGGCTCGATGACGTCATCACCATCACATGCTAACCCGACGCTTGTGCTATGAACGGGATCTTGGTCGCATCGTCCTGGGTTACCTGTTCACACTGCACAACGAGCTGGGTTGAACATGTCTCGGAGTTAAAATGCCGGGTCGTTTCAACCTGGCCCTTTCACACTGCACAGTAACCCGGGTTGCTGCATGTTCACTTGCAATAACCCGAGTTATTGCTTGTAGTGTGAAACGTGTATCAGTGTACCAGAACAGGCCATCTTCCTAAAGTGAGCATCCATGCAAGAAGGGCACTTTTAAGGAAAAGCCCTATGGTAACGTCGACAGAGTTAATCTTCCATGGCAAAATGAGAACCTGGGCACTTTACAAACCTACCTTTTATGAGGGGGTGTTGAAAAAACATTGTAAATAAAAAGGATTTTTGCCAGAAAGCACTTAAGAGACACTAACAGGTGGAGAAAGACTCGGTGGTCTGATGAGCCCATGAATCAGTTTTTCAGTCTCCACACTGTGCACATCATTTGGAGAAAACTCCATGAAGCATGGTGGTGAGAGCATAATGTTATGCAAATGCATCTCTGCCACAGGGGCTGGAAAATTTCTGAAAAACAGTGAAACAAGATTTCTTACACCGAAATGTTCCCACCACTTCGCCACGGCTAACATATATTTTCCTTGCACCCTATAGATGTTGGGTTACATCGCTTTCAAGGGCGTAACTACCATAGGTACACAGCTGCTCTGGGACCCACAGCTGAGGGAGGGAGGGGTTTGGGGGGCTGTCCCAGGTTTCTATAGATCTTCTGTCATTGGGTGATCCATGGAACCCTTACAAATGTTGCTGTGGGGCCCAAAATTGACTTGTTACGCCCCTAGTTGCCCTAATTGATTTTCCCATAGGATATTATATGTTGAGTATATAAGCCAATTTACCATTATGTTAAATTAGTACACACAACAGAAATACCCATTATAATATTAACAGGAATTATTCTCCTCCACAGAAAAAAATGTAGTACGACAACTTGTGTTGCCTTGCAGTTATGTAATAATCAGAATAATAATAATGATGATGATTTAAAAAAATTGTCCAGGAGAGGCTCAGGCAAAACCCTAACCTCAGTCTTATCACTAATGCAAAATGGTTTACAAATTGCTGTTCACAAGCATTCGCTATCCAGATGTAGATAAAGGGGACGAAGATAAAGTACCAACCAGTCAGCTCCTAACTGTCACTTTACAGGCTGTGTTTGAAAAATGACAGGAGCTGTTTGGCTGGTACTTTATCTCTCTCCAAGGCTTAGTACATCTCTTCCAAAGTCACTTGTGACATTTTGCAAAGAAGTATGGCGAGAATGCCAAAGCTATAAGAGAATAGCAGAAATATCCCCTGATTTTTTATTTTTTTATTTGATATTAAAGTACAGTGAATTGTGTTTATCTATAGTGGGCATTCCCCATAGTCACATTTTATATTACATTAGCGAAACAAAATAGAAGAATATCTATACAATACTATACTGTCTTCCTTTACCTGTGTATTCAAGTCACATGACCTCAAGTTTTCGATCTACTTTGGAACTGCTTGTTTGGGATCTCTCAATTAGGTGCTCCCTGAAGACTGGTTTAACATAGGAGCTTGCCAGGAGCTAGGTAACCAGATAGTGTATTTTTATTTCCATTCTGTTTCACATGCTTTTGGAACAAACAGTCTAGTCTTGGGTGGATTGCATAAGTACACTGTATCTGTGTAAAGAAAGAATAGCACTTTAGAATAGGGCAGGCTGTATGTTGTAGTCCAGAAAAACACTTAGGTTTCTAGAAGACAATCTTCTGGTGGTTTTAAGATATTGCATGTGTTCCCACAGTGCTATCCAGCTTCTTCGCAGCGCGGACTGTATATCTTGTTACATTACATTCCGCCTATTTTTATGATGAAGTGTTAAAACGGTTTAAAATATATTTTGTCTGCTTGCTGTGTGTAATGGTGGTGTTATGCTAGAGTTCAGTCCCCCACTTCCCAGTACAAAGTTATATCGCTCTGCATTCACCTGATCAGCTTACTGGAAGTGCAGAACATCCTGCTGCCCTAAATCACAAATGCAGGACCTTCCAGTTCCCATGTGGTAAATCAACTACATAGTCGTACAGGTCGGCCCAGTAAAAACTTTCTTTTCTTTATGTATAACCTTGTCACATACATATGAGGCATTTACATGCTCACAACAATACTTATATGATTAAAAAAGAAATTAAAGCTCAAAAAATGTTGTCCATTTGGGATAGTTATCACATATCCTGGCTATCCATGACTGTTCATTCGGAGAAGTATGTATTTGCTTAACTGGTAATACAAGAGAGACCACATATCTCTGCACTGATGTTCTCAAATAGTGCGCTGCCATACTTTATCCTCTAGGATGACATCATGGGTGCAAACTGATGAAAAATTATCCTTTGCATTGACACTGGAGTTGGATTAAAATTTCTTGGACATGTTTGTCCCCACGTACACTAGGACATTGCTCACACTCTTTCACCCACAAATAATTTGCGGTCTCACTATGTTTGATCATTATGTCAATAACTCCAAAATTCTACCCTTTCAACACTCGATCCTTATACTTACCAGCGATTTATTATGTCTAAAGCACGAGATTGTGGGGAAAAACAAAAGCTTGTTCTATAATGCCAACAAAACCTTAATTCCCCAAGACTCCTTCCCAAGGTTTAGTCATTGCTTTGTTGGGTCCAAACGGCGCAAAAGTGTACATAACGGAGAGCATTGGTGGGGGACATTAATACCCCTTTTACACTGCTGCGATAACCCGGGTTATTGATGGGTCTGCCCGGGTCGCAGCTCAATGTAAAGGGTACCTGAAAAATAACCCTGCAATCCAACCTAGGTAGCTACCAGCAGGGCATTATGCATTCCCATAACACACCCATCAGGTGGAATAGCTTTGAAAGTCTGTAACCTCACAGTAATCGCCAGGAACACCCAACACATTCCAGCATCAGTGCGGCTCAGACGGTCCTCGGAGTTTGTACGCCGACCCCGTGGGACACATGCGCTGTGCAACTTTTTAGGGATTTAGACACATGTGCAGTCAGGAAAAATCACCCATATATAGAGTAAGTGAACATTGGCAATGTGTGCAACATTGGTTTGTTTGTATCGTTCTATCACGTTTGGTGGCTTTGCCCAGTAGCAGCCCACTTTTCACAACTGACAGCTTGAATGTTACCACTCATATTTAATTATATACTGTAATTAGGCACCAAGTTGTTTCTATCAGGGCTCATCCAATAACAATTAAGGGGAATCCAATTTCAGATGGGCTTCTTAAAAATTGCAGTGGTGCAGGGTTTTTCCTACAACTGTTGGGTTTTTCTATTCAATTACATGACTGAAAATGGGACACGGTGATTTCTATCTAGAAATCGCTGCATCTTTTTTCTCGCACCTCCAGAGCAAATCTGATTTTTCCTAAAATCGTTAGTTTTAGGAAAAATCAGCGGGACTTCCTCTGGGACCCCGGTGACACCCCCCTGAGGACTGATTAAGCAATTGGAAGTTTCCAGTTAGATTAATTAGTCCTTAATTACTCACCTTCTGAAGTAGTGTCTTTTTCCTCCAGCGTCGGAAGTCGGGTCTTCTGCAGCAGGGTGAATATGTAAGTATTTGTAAAAATGTGTGTGTGATCCCCCCTGTAGCCGACGCTGGGAGAACTACATCTCCCAGCAGCCCTTGCACTTCCTAGCAGCTCCCAGTGCCTCCCAGCAGCCCCCTCCCCAGTGACAAGATGGAGGGGAGCCGTGGAGACCACCGTACAGGTAAGGATAATTTTTTTTTTTAATTCTATTTTTACGCGCTATGGGGTTTTCAGAGCTGAAAATCCCGCAACCGCTTTTTTTAATTGGATACCGCGGGTATCGGAGTGCGTATGCCCGTGTTAATCCAAAATGGTATGCGAGGGGCGAGCGTTTTTTTACCTCGCTAAACCTCGCCCCCAATTGAATTTACCCCTAAAACTTGAATTGCTGGCTCGATTTACAATTCCATTTTTTTTCCCTAGCAGATGATTTATTACTCACAACTTAGGACCTGATTCAAAGATAGATGCTACTACGCTATTCCCCCAATTTAGCAATTATCGTAATCTGCGCCTGAGCCGCACTGCACATGTGCCTACTTTCATTACTGTTGGCGGTCACAGCCAGGCTTTATTCGCAAGTGATTGACAGTCATGTAGCGTTTAGGGGAGGTAACGAGGGGAGTGGCGGCTCAAATGCAGGAGTGTTGCAACGGGGGCATGTGGCAGCCTGCAGCTGCCATCCAGTAACGATGATTCCGGCTTCTAAGTTTCCCCGTCCATTCTGTATGACCATAGGGTTACTCAGACAGCCGATTATCGAATGATCTGCGACCAATGTATGTATGATAGAATAATGCTTATGTAAATACCTGTATTTTAGTTGTAGTACCATTTATGTCGTTATTAATCTTTGCACACGTGATATTTGTATTTACATTTAAATTTTTTCATTTATTTTTTTATTATTTTTTTACATAAATTTGGGTACTGAAAGCCAGAGTAGTGTTGGCCTGTACTGAGATTTATGGTTCAATCTGATTTAAATGTTGGTACTTAGGATAAGGTCAGAATCTGTCTTGTCCTTATCGCATTTTCAATAAACTGTTTTATACATATTCACTTAAGGTTTCCTATAGCAACAACATTTCCTTGCATTGTAAACTTTAAACTATCCCGAGACTGTTTGATAAATGGCCCTGGAGCCAGTGCTTCTAGAGGCAAATAAACATGAATTTTTCATAAGACCTCTATTTATTTTCCTTTTACATGGGCAGATGTGTGTTCACCCATGGGGAACATCTGTCTTCACGTGTAACTTGATTTTTGTGACAATGATACATTTCTGATTTAGTTTCAAGCTCTACCTGATTTGCACTTCCTTGTTCTAAAGTGATTTAGAATAATTCTGCCCTGTAGACGCGTGTGTATTTCTGGCACGCATCTCAATTTCCCTGGAGAAATGTTGGTGTATTCAGTTTCTGAGAGCCAGTTCCTACTACACTTTATACAGCGTTTACCTATGAAGTGCATTTTCTATGGTTCTTAAAGGAAAGTGTCAAAATGTGTTTACTGTAGACAAGGGCTGTGTTTCTTGAATGGCTGCCATGGAGAGCTGCTAATTGTTTGGCCTACTGCTGTGAATATGCTAATAATGTATAGCAGCCCTGACATTTGCGGCAGAGTGGCTGCAGACATATAGCTTGCCCACAGGCTGCTTTTATACTCCTTATGGAAACAATCTGTTTTACACCAGCAGATCACAGTCTGCTGCATACTAAAGCTAAAAGCGTTCTGTAAAAATGCAGCTTGTTAAAAATAGCCCGAGTGCTAACACGTGCATTTAATCTACTTGGACCAAGAATTTCCCATTAATTAACAATAAAGAAAGAAAGAGAAATAAATAGACCCATTTGCAAATTGTTAACTGTTACTGTTATTTCTTTATCCTATAAGTCAAACTTGACTAAGTAACAATGTAACATAAATAATATTAATTTGTATCTCATCAGAATGTTTATAGCAATACTTGATTAAGCTCTATTTATTTATTTTTATTAATTGTATATTTTTCCCTTTCTGTCTATGCTTTAAAGCTCAACTTTATATATCAATGGCATCGGGAATTCATTAAAGTAATATACAAAAAATTGGAATAGAGTTGCAGGCTAGTAGGTAATGCTCAGGCCCTAATGATCGCCCATTTCAGCAGGGGGCAGACACACAGGAGGATTCTGAAGAATCACCCTTGTCCTCATCATAGTAGTAGTATAACCAAAGCATCTCCGAATCTGCAACCTTCTAGATCCAGACAAAAAAATAATGTATGAAGCTTTCCCAGGCTGTGAAAAAGACTGGCCCTGTGATTCAATCCTGGCCGTACTAAAAAGGTGGAAAAGCTTTTCTTTAAATACTAAAAAGGGGGCGGAGGGTGGGGCGAGGTCTGAGACCAAACCTACAGTTGCGGGCAGTGGACAAAACAGCCAAGAGCAAATTGCCCACTAGGAAATAGCATAGCCCACTCAGGAGATAGCGAGAAAAAGTCTATCATGTGAGCAATAACGATCCTCCAGACCTGGGCCCAGTACACTTGATTTGATGACATTCCCACAGACAATGGTCTAGGTCATCCACACTTAGTACAAGATTAGTTGCTAGTCATAGTAAATTGGTACGACACGAGGATAAATACTTTCAGAAACAATTAGACATAAGTAGTTGTGGGGAGGAGATGAGAGTGGAGTAAAATATCGGTAGTCAGCGTCGGAAAGCCGCCGTTTCTTTGCGGGTTGGATCTGGAAACTTAAAGCAGCACTCATATTCTGTGGCGTGCTTTACACTAAATGTGAGTGCCACTTTAAATTTTTTGCTGTAAACCACCAATAAGTGTCGGCTTACAAAGGTCACCGCTTTGTAAATATAGCCCCAAGTCCCTAATTATCGGACACTCATCTCTGCCCATAATGTGAAGTTGTAGATAGCCATGCTGTATTGGAAGCAGGGATTGCCCTTCATTAAGCTTTTAAGCATTTTTTTTTTTTTACTACTGCTACGACTACTTTACATTTATATTTATTAATTTATATATTGTCAACATAAACCTGCAGCACTTTAGATATGAATAAACCCAGTAATAAGTCTAAGCATTAACCATCAGACAAAGAGTAGAGGTAGCCCTGCTAACGCACTTGAAGTCTATAGCAATTTGGGAGTTTGATACACGAGGTTAGTACATATTTGTCCCGTCAGATCGCAATAGGAAAATAAATGTAGTGAGTGCACGCTGTGCTAGGTGATGGTGGGATCTGGGTGCCTTTTACCTTATGCTCAGTCACACTATGGTCAGTGCTTGTTGATTTTTGCTCCTTTAGCTGTAAATACAGTTGCTCACTATACCCGGCCGTTTCCATGTTCTAAGTTTTTTTTTTCAGCAAGTTCAGTTATTCTATTGGCCAGAATCCAAGAGAGAAACCACCAAGAGGAAAATCCTGATACTGATTATAGTGTTACAACCAAACCTATGTTTATACGTGTTTACAGCTTCATATCCGAAAATAGGTAATGTTCCATTTGAAAGCCCAGTAGCTGCCCTTTTAGGAAAATTCATGCAATCCTATTTCATCTCGGTATGCATTCCACTAACAAGATAGCACTAGACATGAGAATATCACATAGGCAGAAGTGCGGTCTGTTTGTTATTACCGAATATAATATTCCATGTTTCTTTTACATGATGGTCTTAAATAACTATGTAACATAAGAACTGAAATTCTTTAGCTGTACATACAAACCCCTGGTACAATGCTTTATTCAGCTGTCCTGACTTGACAAATGCACAAATGCTGTCATTCTGTGGATAAAGTAATGATCTGCAAAGGTATGGAATCGCTGTAGTATGGATTCCTGAATCTAAACACAGAATGAAACTAACCAGACATTTAAAAAAAAAAGAACCAAAAAACAAATACAAAGAGAAAGTGTCTAATTATCAACCATAGATAGAAATATAGTTCTACCAGCTAAGAGGCCAGTTGATTTTATTTTTTTAAATGCTATACATATTTAATCCACTATGTTATGGCATACCGTCTTCCAGAGCCGTAACTAGACTTTTTGGTGCCCTGTGCCAGAAAGAGCATTGGCGCCCCCCTCATTTTTCAAAGGGACCTAATGCGCCCAAAAAAGGGCCATGGCTTCATGGGAAAGGGCCAGGGAAGAGATAGGAGAGGCCAGGAGATGCTGGGGATGAAATAAGAGGAAGCTACAAGCAAGAATGATAATAAACAGAAATTTGACAGGCCCAAACAGTACCCCCGGACCTGTGGTGCCTGTGTGATGGCACCAGCCACACTACCCTAGCTACGGCCCTGCCGTCTTCCTTCCTGTTTGTTCTTTTAATCTCTGATCAAGCGCCCTCCCAAATGTCTATATAGTGAATGTCGCTGGTCCCCACTCCACCTTGCTCTCACCGACTCTTTCGCTCCCCTGCAGGCGTCCTTCTCAACTCTTTGGGAGCAGGCGTGCAGCATTTTCTACTTGGGGTAATGTGAGTGTGACGTCAGAACTGACGCCAAATATAGACAGGCCAATTTAGTTAAGCCTCTCTCTGGGACCAAGAAGCTGACAAAGTATTAGAACAGGCCTGGCCAACCTGTGGCTCTCCAGCTGTTGTGAAACAAAAGTCCCAGCATACCCTGCCACAGTTTTGCAATTAGGGAATGCTAAAACAATGGCAGAGCATGCTGGGACTTGTAGTTTCACAGCAGCTGGAGAGCCACAGCTTGGCCGGGCGTGTATTAGGACTTTACTCTAGTGTCCAGCCCTATTCGCTCTCCTGTTATCTTGTGTCTGACCAGCCTTGTTCTGACTTCTCTGGTTCCCTGCTGATTCTGCACTTATGCTGTGACTCTTTTTAGTTCTGACATTGGCTATTCCTGCGCACATTTTTACCTATTATTATGGTAGTCTCAACATTGCAAGGTTTCCTGCCAATATCACAATGTTGATGATTGTATTTCTGCAATGATCCATTTTTAAACAGCATTGTGCAGAATTGAATTGCCCCTAGGATTCTGGGCAGGGCACAGCGAAGGCCAACCTTCCTTGTCGGGGCCCTTGGTGAAAGCCACCGGTGCATTTCACTCTGCGTCTCTGTCTCAGGCAGCACCAATCTTAGCTGATAGAAAAGAATCTAGCTTCTTTAGTCTTTATTCAGGGCAAAACTCTTCTATATTTTTCGTATGGAATGAGTGGGAGCTTCACAAAAATGTGTGAAACAATTGTTTGATACTTGGGAAAGTTTTGTTGAAATCTGTCTCCTAATATTAGGGTCCAAGGGCCTGATTCAGACCAGCTCGTGAGCGCATAGCACTCGCATGTGGTTCGATGGCCGGGCAGTGCGCACTGCGCATGCGCGAGCCCCGTATCGAGTGAATTTTCACTCACTGCGGGACTCACTACAAGACGGGCGGCTGTCGATTGTGATTGACAGTTCGCCCCATTTTGTAGGTTTGCAGGGGGGGTGGCTGGACAAATGGAGGCGTTCCTGAAGGAACGTCTGCCGTTTGTGGGCGGCCCTACTGACATCACCAGTGATGCCAGTAGTGAACTTCCTGCTCTATTAGAGCAGGAAGTTCACTGGGGCTTGCGGTGGATGAGGCCCTACCACAAGGGTCTCTTCGCAAGCCCGATGGTCGCGATAATTGCAACCAACGCCAGGCCGCCGGCTGAAGCTGTGGGTGGTCATCCACAGCTTAGCGAGCGGCCTGGAGGCTGGTGGGAAAAAAAAACGGCCCGCCCTGATTCAGAGCGAGCGCTCGCAAATAGCGAGTGCCTCTGAATCAGGGCCCAAATCCGCAACACTATGGTGTAAAACACGGATACTTCTACAGGATAACCCAATATTACTCCCTTGACTGAGCCACTGTACATGGGGGCTTTCCCGCACGCACCTGCCTGATTTTACAATTTATGTATCTGACTTTCTCTTCTGCTGTATGGACAGAACAAAACATTGTTTATTATTTGATTAGCAGAATTGTCTTAGTAGGTTTTGTCCATAAGATTCTTGTATTTGATCTTTATTATTATTAATAGTGTTCATTCTAGCACCCTGAACCTGTAACAACCAGTGCAGTTCCTTATTCCTGCCTGGGGTGTCGCTCTCTGTTCTGGTGCTTCTAACACACTCTGGCCTGTATCTCAAAAGTTTGTTGCATCATCTGAGTGGGCTAGAAGCACCAGAGCAGAGCGCGACACCCCAGGCAGGAAAGAGGAACTGCACAGGTGGGAATGGATATATAATGCCGGCTGTCGGGATGCCTCCTGATGGTTGGTCAGTGTGTATGAACAACCATCATCTGCAGATACTGTATATCTGTTAGGTGTGGACCCAGCTTTAGTTAGGTGACAGACCCTTTACAGAGTGGTTCTGTTTTCTATTTGTATTGTTTCATTAAAATACAGGGGGTCAGTCAGATGGGTTTTACACAGTGCAGGGCCTATATGTGTGCTCCCCAATCCTGCAAGTTCATGGTCCATCTGCATATGTCATGTCTACGCCTGCCATGGTCTGTCTGTCTGTCCTATCGTTTGTAACTTGTCATTTACTGTATGAGCAAATGTATGACATTGAAGTAGCATTCTTTTTTTTTTGTATTTTATTATCTTCTTAAATATGTCCTGAAGTGTATGTGTGTGTGTGTGTGTATATATATATATATATATATATATATAATATAAATGTCTTACTACCCTGTTGAAACTCGTGTAATGCTTTCCGTAAGCCCACACCACCCCCACACACACAGTGCCCCAACCATAGTCCTCTGGCCCATTTGGTGTGGTTTGTGTCCTAGGTTAGGCAGGAACATATAAACCTCTCTGGGGTGGTAAAGCCACAGGAGGCCTGTTTTCTGCTCTTTCCATTCTCATTTGGCGTCCTTCATCTGCGTGTGGCTCAGGGATAACCCAGGAGCTGCCGTTGCTGGAATTCCTGGGATACACTAGCTGTGAGCATGTGTTTCAGATGAAATTACTATATATTGGAGACTTTCCACTTCCATGTGGATCCTGTTTTGCTTTGGTTTTTTTTCTAAACCCTTATAATAGGCTTTCTGAATGGTTCAGGAGGAGAAGTTTAAACAAACTGCAATAAAAGTAGAATTTGCCACATGTCATAAACTTGAGGTTTCTGTGATGTTGCTTTTTTCCTTAATTGCTCTTTCGTACAATGATTTCATGGGACTAACTAGTAATGCCACTGGCCTTTTGAAGTGCATAAACCTTGTGTCTCTGTTTAACACTTCCCGACCCTTGATTTTATTTTAAGTACTCGGAAACCAACATTACTGACTCTGGTTCTTTGTTCAGGCATCTGAGGGTATAGTGTAATAAAACACAGGGTTTAGGAGAGACCCATTGCACTTAGCTCTGTGTATCACCATGTTACTCACGGCTTTGTGAGCCCCCACTTCTATTTGTTTTGTTTATTGTTTTTTATAAATAATGTTAGCAAAGTGCTACTATTAACTCTGATATACTAAAGTGGAGGAGATGGGACACTACAGGATTTCTGCATCCACCAGCTTCAGAAGTCGTCTTATCACTTACTATGTGACTACAAAATAATATCTTAAAGAAAAAAGATTTGAAATCATGACAGTTCTTAAAGGTGAGAAATCTAGTAGCAATTAAGATTTTCAAGGCTTGGTAAATGGTAGCACTAGCAGGTCAGTGACTCTTTAGTGTTACGTGGCATGCAGCACTATTGGAAGGTGGTCAGAATGCCGATGCTAGAATTTCGACACCTGTCAGAATCCCGACCGCCAGAATCCCGAAGGTAAGTAGTGGGGTTATGGGAAGGGTTAGCATTAGACACTAAGGGGGAGGGTTAGATTTAGGGTGCGGGTAGAGGGAGGTTAAGTTTAGGCACTGGGGAGGGAGGGTTAGGGTAGGGACAGGGAGAGGTTTAGGATACTGACTGAAAAAGTGACTGCCTGGATCCAGAACACCGGCGAGGCTTTGTGCATTGTATTTTAGTCACCAGAATGGGGTCTGTGCATATAATAATCAGATGGATTGCATTGGATTTGTTTGAATATCTTGTGGCAGGGGATTTTAATCAGTTGCGCTAGATCCCCTTCAGTTAATGGACCCTGATGTCATCATTTACTATCCTTGTAGATATCTCTCGAGAATAGTAAACTGTGGCGAGCGAAGTGAGGTGAGTAAAGCGAGCCAGTGAAGGTACACGTTTCTACTGAGTTAACAGCACTGTCTGATGTGTGGGAGCATCATGTGTCCCTGTAATCTCCAATTGTTCCCATGATGAAAGCACTACTGTGCAAGTACACTTTATGGTAGGGGAGAATGGATTTTTTTTCACACTACTATATTGCTTGGCAAGAACAGTTTACTGCAAGGTTTACGGAGGAGTCATATACCATAAACAGCACCGCAGAGAGCTTCATTCAGACAATACAACAGTCAGAAACCTATCAATTTGTGCAAAATATAAGGTTTGTCTTGGGACTGTATGCATCACATATATATATATATATATATATATATATATATATATATATCTTCACTTGTTTTATTGATTCATGTAATTGTACCCTATAATAGGAAAAAGCAGGGTGCACTAAAAGCACAGTCTACAAAATGGACATCCTGCTATTATACCTCTCCTGTCATACTCCTGAGATTTGATGAAAAATGATTAGAATATTACAAAGACGATATCTAGAACTTATAAACTTCTTCTTTGGTTATTGTAATCATTTTTATAGTTAACACTCATCAACTTTGTGGAGCTCCATGGAACTGCAGAGATGAGGCAGGAAGAGCTCAGCTTCGCTTCTGTATAGTCAGACATAGCTTGTAGAGCAGGGGGTGGGGCCACACCATGGGCAGTAAGCTGCACAGAAAGAGAGCTAATAGAGGCATACCTCTGAGCATGGGGAGGCATGCCTTGAGCACTGATGGACACCTTGGATGTGTCATGTGACCAGAAAGTGCACTGCAGTGTTTAGAGGTCGGAGCTCAAGTCCGCAGCAGTAAGAGATGTAGGTTGGAGAATCAATGGACACTGAAGCTTAGTGTAGTAATTGGAGAGTTACAGTGAGTAGGGGGTGAGACAGGCTCTCTGCCCTCAGACCCATCTCCATGTGTGCCTCCCCAGCCATTGGCCTCTCCGCACGTCACTGCTAGCAATGCATTCTGCTCACACAGGTAAGTGGCTCTGGGTGGTAGTGCAGCTAACAGTAAATATAATGCAGCGTACACACGGTCAGATAACCTGTCAGATTTAACGATAATGATCCTATCGTTATCGTTAAAATCTGACAATTTCTGCCCCATGCAAACGATGGTCGATGTGCGGGCACGAATGGTCGTTATCGACCATCGTCCGTAGTCCGTGCATGCAGGCCAACCTGGTCGATATCGACCAGGTTAGCCTGTTTACTATAGAGACCTGCGATCGTTAATTGCGGGTCGTTATAGTCGTTAGGGAGTTAATGCATGTGTTGGATGCTCGATAACGATCATCCAACACATGCAAGACGATCAGATAACGATAGTTATCGTTATCTGACCATCGTTGTGTCTGACCGTGTGTACGCACCTTAACATGTATACCACATGTATACCACAGTTGAAGTATGTTACTCTCTGCCCCCCCCTCAATCGATTGAAATAAAATACAAATAATTGTACTTTTCCCCCATTACATATAATTGAAAAAATACCTTATGCACTCCTCTGTCTCCCACTAGCTTTAAAATTATACATATAACTTGTTTTTATTGAAAGTTAAGCAACTTTAAACTATATATATAGTTTTATATATAATGATATACGTGTGTGTGTGTATATAAATAAGTAAAAAAAATATATATATATAATATACAGACACACAGACACATACACTTTAAAAAGCAAAGTTAAAATGTATGCCACAGTGTCAAACTGAAAGTGATACACAGCTGTAACTTAATATCCATTAGCTGCGAGGCAGTATTGTCCTTTTAAATGTGTGTTTCAAAACAGCATCTTCATGATTGATTACCATTTAAACTTGTGGTTTAAAGGTCAGTGGTATCCTAAATATAATGTAACCTACATGCACTGGAGTGAAGGGTCACTGCAAGGCACATCACCTAGGGTATCACATTTGACACGGCTGCCAAACTGTAACTTCTTTGATTTAAATTGTTTTCATGTTGCAATTTGTGAAAAACAGTAAATAAATACTGTGATTTTGCAGAAGTTACGAATTTCCGGGCAGTCCCAAAAACCAATGGCGCCTGTTGAATGGTTGACGGCAGTATTTCGTGGTCCGTAATCCTGTCTTGATGAGTAAAATCTGTTCTTTATTCTTAATAAAGCAGTCATTGTTTCCATACTTCAAAATCTATTATGTACATTTTTTCCTTCTCAAAGCAAAAGAAAATGAGCAAGGTTACTTGGAGAAACAGAGGCACCAGATGCTGAAGTCAGGAAGGAAAAGGCATAATTTGGGCTACAGCTGTTTTCTCATTTGTAAAAATGTGAAGCATGTGGCAGCTAGGTCCGGGGACATGCAAGTAACGTTGTTATGATTACTGGTAGGAGGCATCAAGGAGAACGTGAATGAATAGTACCATTGCTGGTTATTTTCTTTTGAAGGACAGGAAGATCTCCAGATGACTAGGTTCTACATGCCACTTAGCCTGAGTTGGGAAACACCAGATACTTTGAATACAACTAGTTTGTGTGCGGTTAGAAGAGAATTGACAGACTGCAGTATTGTTTTGCCACTAAAGCCACGTTTCCAGGCGCTTATTCACTACTTCAAAATAGGCCCTCTGACTTCCTAAGACACACGCAGGACTGGCTCACCACAATATTACATATGATTGCTGCTAGCGGTTTGTTTGATAAACAGAAACAAATTGGCAGCCACCAGGTCATGTATATGACCTGTACAATAAACCGCTTGTAGCCTTGAGTTGTTGCCATCATACATGATCTATTGTTAATTAGTGAGAAGTTCTGCTTTGCATTGAAGGAGTATTGTTAAATGTTAGTGCATGTTCTCTGTAGTGTAAAAGGAAATCCATAAGTTACTACAGTTGTGGTATGACTTGTCAGGTTCTGAATGTCGTCCGTCATAATGACGACATGGTCCTTAGGCCAACAATTGACATGTAGACATGCATTTAGGTCGACATGGATAAAATGTTGACATTTAACATGCCAACCCCAAAATGTTTAATTTTTTTTTTGTTATTTTAGCCTAAACCTTAACTCAACCCTATAAATACACGAAAAAACAAATGTCGACATTTGGTGTTGACATTCAGAATGTTAAATGTCAATATTTTGAATGTTTTGACATTTTAGCCATGTCAACCTAAGGGCATGTCCACCTAATGACCACGTCAACATTCAGACCTGTTGACAGTCTGGTGTCGACATAATGTCGACCATTGTAATGTTGACAAGTCAACCGGATACCTGTTACTACAGAGTTAAGTGGTATCAAAAACATAACTTGTAAAAACATTTTAAAAAACCCTGCTCGATAAATCCCAAATATGATCCTTAAGTGATTCTCTCCTGTTAATATGAAGTCATTCTTTCTTTTTACTATACAATAATCTATTACTTTTACCGTAAAAGATGATTAAACACATAAGGGTCAATTCAATTAGCCACAAATTGCTCGCGGCCGTGTGTAAGTGAGGCTATATGCTGCACTTATGGTACCTTCGGACTCGCTGATTTTTGTTTCTAGTCTCATAGAGCTGCGTACAAAGATCCAAAAATTTGGGGCGAGATCAGGCTGTGAGGGGGGGGGGGGGGGGTTTGAGGTGCAGTAGGCGGCGTTTCTACATTGTTACAAAGGCAACTAGCCCCCCTCACATCTATTGGAATCGGCCCCCAAATGTTCATATATGTACAATGAAAGTACATTATTGCTTAGTGTGAAGATGCCTTCGTTCTTACTGCAGCTTTGTTTAAAAGTAAAGTATCACTTTACTGTGGTTCCTCCTACATGTGTAGGACAGTGTCCTGGTGGTATCTCATGCAGGTCAGTAAGTTGTAAATGTAACAAAAATGACCCAGTTCCCATCTATTAATGAATCAATCCACACAGCACAAGCGTGCAAAACTCATTGCAGTGAGTTGGTGCTTGTTTACCAGTGGGCATCCCTCCAAGTAGCAGGGGCAATAATTGTCATAGGAAAAGGGAGTTTGAAGTTGTATTGGACTCCAGTAATACTGGCTATGTCCCAGTGATAGATGGAAACACCCACAGTGTTGTGCAACCAATTTCCGTGTAAGCAGCGGTATGCATGGACTGCCCCAAGGAACACAGTTTAAATATTGTAAACCTATTTAGTTCAGTATAAGCTGTCCAGATGTTACAATGAAGCCAGTGGGTTGAACACCCAGGTCTCATCCAAATTGACATTCCTGTCAGCAGTCACGGTGAATGGCGGAACCTGTGTGTAGCCACTTCTGTTTGTTTTACAGTATTAACCTTTGCTGGCTAGGAGCCGCCATGACAATGTATATGAAGAGTGTTGTGCTATATTTACTTATTATGGAAATGCTCTGTCTCAGTTATGGCATTATTTTATACATTTTACTGTCAACACTGCTATGGAGGTTTTTTTTATTTTTAGGGCTTTTACTTTTCTTTATATATAATGATGTTAGACAGATACTCGCAGGAATATGACAGTGCATATGGAGATATATCTGATCGTTTGAGTAAATAGCTATTTTCACAACCGGGGAAGTAATAAATCACTCCTGTCTGTCCCCACATTGCCCATGGCATTGCATACTGTGGGGCATATTCAATTGGGGGCAAGAATAGCAAAAATCCTGCACCTGCGAGGTCTGCCCTGCACCTGCGAGGTCTGCCCTGCACCTGCGAGGTCTGTCCTGCACCTGCAGGATTTTTGCTATTCAATCAGGTGCTTGTTTTTTTAGATTTTTGAGCGCCGAGAGGTTTTTTGCTCGCACCTTCAGAGCAAGTCTGATATGTCCTAATATCGTTAATTGTAGGAAAAATCAACGGGACTTGCTCTAGGACATCGGCGGAAACCCCCTGAGGACTAATTAAGCATTGAAAGTTTCCAATGAGCTCAATTAGTCCTTAATTACTTACCTTCTGCAGCGCT
The DNA here is from genome assembly GCA_031769625.1 of Taudactylus pleione. NCBI lineage: Eukaryota > Metazoa > Chordata > Amphibia > Anura > Myobatrachidae > Taudactylus > Taudactylus pleione. Next base: position 47,130,238 of record JAUIMM010000015.1, on the reverse strand, counting down.
TTCTTCTTCGTCTAGCGTTGGGATCCAGTCTCCTGCAGCAGCGGTGAGTATGTCAGTGTGTGTGTTTGTATGTGTGTGTGCATGAGTGTGTGTGAGTGACCCCCGTGTGTGTGTCCCTCCCTGTAACGGGCGCTGGGGGAACTACAACTCCCAGCAGCCTTTGCTCCTCCCACCAGCCCCCGGAGCCTCCCACCAGCCTCCAGGACTCCCAACAGCCCCCCCCTCCTCCCCAGAGACAAGATGGAGGGGAGGCCACTGGGAGCCATGGAGACCTCCGGGCAGGTGAGTGTAATTTTTTTCTTTACACGGCGCAGGTTTTCAGAGCTGAAAACCTCGCAACCACTTTTTATTTATTTGAATATCGTGGGTATCTGGAGCATGCATACCGCTTTAATCCAAAATAAGGTGCAAGTTTTTTTACCTCGCTAAACCTTGCGCCCAATTGGATATGCCCCTTTATGTAATTGATCAGCAGTGCTAATCACAGTGACTGTACAAGGAGCCAGTTTGTTATCACTTTTCTTTGTATACAGTATACTGTAACTACGCCCCTTTGTAAATTCTTTTCCACCGTGTCACACACACTCTTTACCATGCTTTTTTCGCCACACTATCTCACAAGGCTTTGACAGTGGTATGTTATAGGTTATTTGGTGTAATATAACATTTGAATAGAGTATTATTGTACAGTCACATTGTTTGCCACATTTCACCCTGTTGACACATTTTAAATATTTTTTTCTTTCAATTCTGCCTCTTATCCTCCTAGGAGTTCTCCATGTTTACAATAAAGCCTATACTAAGGGCTGAATTCAATTAGTCACAAACTGGGTGGTACGACTTTCTAACGTGGGCCTGATTCAGAGATGGACCCACTGGCTGTGCAAAAATATGCAAAAATCGCAGTAGGCGTCTAGTGTAAAAAGACGGCCCCACTGCAGGCTTCTGTGATCCGCTGCTGCATTAGAAGACATGGCATCGGTTCACCATCGCGACCATCGGGAAGGCATCACCCATCTGAGTACCCCTAAGGTTATTTAGAATGGCCGCCACATCTCCACTGCCGAGAATTCGGAAGACGCAGTCACTGACCTCGGCACTCCCACAAGACGGAGGCGACGCTTCCTTTTTGTGCGAAGGTCCCCGTCTCCTAAACTGCCTGTGCTCATCAATCAAGCTGCAGCTTCCCCCACATTGCGTTTGTAGGCGCAGCAGTATCGCAGTGCAGTAAATAAATAACTTTGGAGACCTGCAACCGAATCAGTCCAGCGTCCATCTCTGAATTAGCCCCTATGTTCTCTATATAAAGTCACTTTGCTCTCCTGCCATAATGATTTTCTGAATAATGTAACGTTGGCCATATACAATACAAAGCAGAGCTAGTAGAGACATGTCATCTGATATTGTTGCTAACATTTCAAGCGATGGGGAGGGTGGGGACATATTAAAAATGTATGACACTTCTGTGGTGGTTCATTCTGTAAGTGGGTATCGTATATAATGCTCTCCAGCAGCGATACTCTAAAATAGCATGTAATTAGTTGTTTGCCAAATAGATGCCCAAATCCTTACAGTTTCTGCCAACAGCAGACATTACATCTTACTGTAATGCTGAGAGTATTTTGTAATTTTAAAACTAAATTCTCTTTTAATTGTGTGTGTATATGTATATACACACACACACACACACACACACACACATATATATAATGTGTGTGTGTGTGTATATATTATACTGTGCAAAAGTTTTAAGCAGATGTGGAAAAAATGCTGCAAAGTAAGAATGCAAAAATGGAAGTGTTTTTATCAATCAACAATATGCAAAGTAAATTAATAGAAGAGAAGTCTGTATCAAATCAATATTTGGTGTGACCACCCTTTGCCTTCAAAACAGCATTGATCCTTCTAGGTACACTTGCACAAAGTCAGGGATTTTGTAGGATTATAGTCAGGTGTATGATTAACCAATCAGACCAAACAGGTGATAATAATCATCATTTTCATATGTAGGTTGAAACACAGTTATTAACTGAAACAGAAACTGTGTAGGAGGCTTAAAACTGGGTGAGGAACAGCCAAACTCTGCTACAAAGATGAGGTTGTTTCATGTCACAGGTCATACACCATGGCAAGACTGAGCACAGCAACAAGACACAAGGTAATTATACTGCATCAGCAAGGTCTCTCCCAGGCAAAGATTTCAAAGCAGCCTGGGGTTTCAAGATGTGCTGTTCAAGCTCTTTTGAAAAAGCACAAAGAAACTGGTAACGTTGAGGACCATAGACGCAGTGGTCGGCCAAGGAAACTTCAGATGAAAGATATCATGCTTACTTCCCTTCAAAATTGGAAGATGTCCAGTAGTGCTATCAGCTCAGAACTGGCAGAAACCAAAGGGACAAAGGTAGACCCATCTATTGTTCGTAGAAGTATGGCCAGAAGTGATCTTCATGGAACAATTGCGGCCAAAAAGCCATACCTTCGACATGGAAACAAGGCCAAGCGACTCAACTATGCATGAAAACATATGAACTGGGGTGCACAAAAATGGCAGCAGGTGCTCTGGACTGATAGGTCAAAATTTTAAATATTTGGCTGTAGCAGAAGGGCTGGAGAGCGGTACAATAATGAGTGTCTGCAGGCAACAGTGAAGCATGGTGGAGGTTCTTTGCAAGTTTGGGGCTGCATTTCAGCAAATGGAGTTGGGGATTTGGTCAGGATTAATGATGTCCTCAATGCTGAGAAATACAGGCAGGTACTTGTCCATCATGCATTACCATCAGGGAGGCATCTCATTGTCTCCAAATCTATTCTGCAGCAGGACAATGACCCCAAACATACAGCAAATGTCATTAAGAACTATCTTAAAGAACAAGTAGTCCTGGAAGTGATTATATGGCCCCCACAGAGCCCTGATCTTAACATCATCATCGAGTCTGTCTAGGATTATATGAAGAGACAGAAGGATTTCAGCAAGCCTACATCCACAGAAGATCTGTGGTTAGTTCTCCAAGTTGTTTGGAACAACCTCCCTGCCGAATTCCTTCAAAAACTGTGTGCAAGGGCCAAATGTAATAGGGTGAGAGTTTAGCAGTAAACTCTCACATTTTTTAAACCAATGTATTAGAGTCCAAGAACATGCAAACTAGACTCAAAAAAACCCTTCACGATTTAAACTCTTATCCAGATGTTTTTCCATTTTGAAGATAAAACTCGACCAATGTGAGAGTTTACTGCTAAACTCTCACATTTTCTAAACTCTCACCCTATTACATTTGGCCCCAAGTGTACCTACAAGAATTTATGCTGTATAAAAAGTCACACCAAATATTGATTTGATTTAGATTTCTCTTCTGCTCATTCACTTTGCATTTTGTTAATTGATAAAAATAAACTATGAACACTTCTATTTTTGAAAGCATTCTTACTTTGCAGCATTACTTCCACACCTGCACAGTACTGTGTGTATGTGTATACACACACACACACACACTATGTATGTGTGTGTAAAAAATAAATAAATAAATAAATTATATATATACTATGTGTGTGTGCGTGTGTGTAATAAAAAAAAAATATATATATTATATTATATTTATTTATTGTAGGTAGATATTGAGTTATCTTCAGATGCTGCCAAAGTCAAATTCAAGAAAAATTAATCTTAAAGTGAATCATGGCTGAAAATTTAGCAAAATAATTGGGATGCAGTCACTGTCGACATCACATGAAAGAGGGATATATTACGGGATTGGAGGGTTAGGACCCAGGAAGGGAGGGTTAGGCACTAGGTGGAGTGTATAAGGTAAGGCTATGGTAAGAGAGGATTAGGCACTGGGTGGAGAGTTAAGGCTAGGCTATGGGAAGGGAGGGTTAGGCACTAAGTTGAGGGTTAAGGTTGGGATACGGGAAGGGAGGGTTAGGCAGTAGATGGAGGGTTAAGGTGAGGCTATGGAAAGGAAGAATTGGGTACTAAGTGGAGGGTTAAGGTCAGGATACAGGAAGTGAGGATTGGGCACTAGGTGGAGTGTTAAGGTAAGGTTTTGGGAAGGAAGAATGAGGCACTAGGTGGAGTGTTGGGGTTAGGCACTAAGTGGAGTGTCAAGGTAAGGCTATGGTAAGGGAGAATTAGGTACCAAGTGGAGGGTTAAGGTTAGGCTATGGGAAGAGAGGGTTAGGCACTAGGTGGAGAGTTGGGGTTAGGTACTAAGGGGAGGGTCAGGCTGTGGGAGAGGAGAGTTAGAAGTTACTTCCTGCTGGAACTGCTTCATGACACCCAGAAGTCATGATCAGTTGACCACTGTTCCCAGAAGCCATTGCTGGAGTTGTCGGAGATCCGCTACCAGGCAAATGAAGCCACTGCACCAGGACACACTGTTTTGTTGACATTCTAATCATGTCATCATTTAGTCAGTGTCGACATTCTGAATGTCTACATTACAGCCATGTCTACATTTTCATGCTGACATTATGAATGTTGACATGATGAAGGTTGACAAAATATACCGTACCCAAATAATTGTGTAAATGCCGTAATCAGTGTAATAATTTTATCCTCGAATATTTAACATGTTTTATATTAAATTAGCCATAACTACCCCCCAAAAAAAAACTTTTTTTTTAATTGTCATAAATGTTGATAAATTGTGAACCTTGTGTTTACCCCAGTGTGGTACAGGATTAGGAGCGCAGGGCATGTCCTGACACGGGGCCATGTATTGATGTATTGCTCAGTCAGTCACATGACAGTACGCTGGTGGTATGTCAGGGCAGAACAGTGGGCCTAATTCAGAGGTGGATGCCATGCCTGTTGCTGCTGCGTCTTCAAATGCAGCAGATCTGAGAAGATATGCAAATGTCGCAGCCGCAGTGTTTACTACGGCCCATCGCCAGCTTCTCAGATCTGCTGCCTACAAAGAAGCAGCATCGGTCGCACCATCCAACCTCTTTGCAACCCTATGGTTGCTCGGAATGTACGTCGCACGTAAGACGCTGGGACTAGAATGACTGCATAAGAAGACACAGTCACTGGCTGCGACACACCTGCGTTTGAGTTGCTACATCCCCGTTACCTCCCCCAAATGGTCGCTATCTAGCAATCACTCTACGTCCTAATCCACAGTATGACCGCTGTCGCAAGACCATCGTGGCACATGCGCAGTGTGGCTCAAATGCTTGTGCAGCATAACTACAGAAAAATCCAGACTGCTCCCATCTCTGAATCAGGGCCATTGTTTCTGATAAATTGTTTGCTCCACCTATAAAATCACTTTGCACTTTTTCACTGAATGCACCAAATGCAGAAAAGCTATTGTTTGTTTCCAGTATATGTAGTAGTAATTTTTCCTGGTGGTGTATTTACCAGTGTGTCTGATTTCCTGGGATAGTCCAGTTCCTGGAAACGTTTCTCTTAGAATTCCGATGCTTGGTGCAGCCAGTTTAACGGACTATACAATTGGGAGCGAGGTTTTTTTTCTGCAAAAAATCACACGGACCTCTCGCCCAATTGTGGAGTAGCGCGGGTATGCCTGCTCCCGATACCCGCGGTATTCAATTAACAAAAAAAAGCTAAAAACCATGCTGTGTGAGGAAAAAAAAAAACCCCTACTTACCGGTCCATTGATCTCCACAGCTACCAGTCATCTTCCCTCCATGTTTGGAACTAGGGAGGGGGCTGCTGGTAGATGTAGTTTTGCCTGCAGCTTTCTCCCAGGGGGCTGACACACACTCACACATACTTACACAGGAATCGGTATGAAATACAGATGGACGCGATGCCGGCTGTCAGTACACTGTGAAATCCCGACAGGGGAATGGTAAGTAATGTTCCCCTGTCCTATTTACCCCCTAACCCTCCATTCCTGCACCCTTATTCTAACCCTCCCAATCCCGCTCCCCTCATTTTTCAAAGGGACATGATGCACCCAAAAAAAGGGGCAGGCCTCATGGGGAAGGGCCAGGGAAGAGATAGGAGAGGCCAGGAAATGCTGGGGATGAAATAAGAGGAAGCTACAAGTGAGAATGATAATAAACAGAAATGTGACAGGCCCAAACAGCGCTCCCTGCCCAGTGGTGCCGTGCCGCACTACCCTAGCTACGGCCCTGCTATGTCCCTCCGGGCTGCCTAAACCTAACTCTGCCTGTACCCCAGCGCCCATTACTCTCCCCTTTCTGCCGGGATCGGAGTAGGCATCCCGAGTCATGTCAGGATTTTGGCGCCGGTGTTGTCTCTGCAATTAGGATTCCAGTGCCGGGGTTCCGGCAGACGGCATCCCGGTTGTCCGGATCTTAACCACATCCCCTTACACATACTTACACACACTCACACATTACTACACACACTCACAAAACATACTTGTGCACACCGCTTCTGCAGGAGACAGGGTCTTGACGCTGGAGGGAGAAGACACCGTTTTGGAAGGTATTTACTGATAAGCAAAGTGGAAACTTCCAATTGCTTAATTAGTCATTAGGAGGGGTGCCGCCGGGGTCCCAGAGCATTTCTTGACAATTTTTCCTAAAAATATGGATTTTAGGAAAAATTGGATGTGCTCTGGATGTGCGCATAAAATAAAAAACCCTGCACCTAATTGAATAGCAAAAATCTTGCACCTGCAGGAAAAACCCCACAGGTACTGGATTTTTGCTATTCTTTTACCTAATTTAAATTGCCCCTAAGTCTGTGTTCATTGCATTTGGCACTTGGCACAACAAGAAGTATGGTGCAGCTTTTATGGACTAAGCAAAGGCCAGGTGGCATGCATGTAGTGGTTTTCTGTTTCAAGAATAGGAGAACCCAATGTATTACTGTGCTGTAAAGCTATACCTTTGTTAATGTCAGTGTAGCTAGCCGATTATGTGACAGAATCCTTTGTCTACTCGTATAATTTCCTGAATAGGATACAGGGTTGTTCCAGGTTAAGCTCTCATAATTATTGAGAAACAATGCTCATTTAGGCAGAAAGTGCGAGCATGACCAGAAAAGCGGCTGCACTCCTGAGGGGGCCCGTGTGCAGCCCCACATCTTACCTTGTGCCGGCAAGCAGGTGCCCATTCCACCGCGGCACCAACTTCCCAGGAAAATTGTGCATACACACAAGAGAGCACAGGCTCTGGCACATCACAAGAGTCTTAGCTTTCACTACACCGAGATCTCACTGGGAAGATGGCGCCGCGAACGAGGAGGAACCCACTTGTTGGCACAAGGCAAGTATACTCTGGGTACAGGGTGCACCACACACCCTGCACTTACTATAAATACGCGTATGCAGATTTGGGTGATGCTGCCATTTATGCCTTCTTGCATCTGGATAGGTGGGATAGGAGGCTGCTAACATAGGCAGAGTACAGTAATAGAGTCTTGGCACAAATGCAAATCGGGGGCATGTGAAGCGCTGCAGCATTTATTGGCTACATGCAAAAGCAGCCGCTATTTATCTGGAATGGGATTAAAATGCCGGCGGTGGCAAATCCCAACAGCGGATGCCCGACAGGATGAAGATCCCAACAGGGGGCAGGTAAGTACCCTAACCTCCCCTGTCCCTCCCCCCTAACCCTCCCTTAGTGGTGCCTAACCCTAACCTCCCCACAGGGCTGTAACTAGGGTAGTGCGACCAGTGCCACGGCACAGGGCACCAAAGGGCACGGGGCGCTGTCAATTTTCCTGTATATTATTATTCTCATCTTTTATCCCCAGCATCTCCTGGCTGCCCAGGAGTACCCCTATCTCTTCCCTGGCCCTTCCCCATGAAGCCATGGCCCTTTTTCAGGTGCATTATCTTATGTCCCTATTTAAAAAAATGATGGGGCCAATGCTCTCTCTGGCACAGGGCACCAAACAGTCTAGTTCCGGCTCTGGCAGGTACAAATAGCGAATCATGCTGATGACTATTCTCAGCACTAATAAACCACTTGTGATTGGCTGATTTGAGAATGTCCAAAAAATGTATATCCAAACCTTTCATTGTTTGGACATACATTATGCTTCTTATCAAAACCCTTTTTTAGTACAGAAGACTAAAGTGGAGTTTTCTGTTATACTAGAGATGTTTTAGCAATTTTACTAATGTCTAATATTTAATATGTTTGTAGCAAATAAAGAAATAAAGGGTGCGGATAAACCAGGTGCACGTGCTACACATCAGAGTAGTTGCCGTTCTGCATATGGTCACAATTGCCGCTTTAGTAATTTGTTATATTCATGCTGTTTGTGTCAATACATAAAATATTTACTCATGGTCTCACTTGGTTATTCAGTTAGCCATCATTTTTTTCTGGTACTTAAACACAAATACATTTTGGCTATCATTCCCTTTGGACATGTCTTCAAATTATTTTTCTTCTTATGGTCTTTATAACCCTCTTTATACCGACTAGTACCTTTCTAGTGTCTGTCTCCTCCATACTAAAATGATGTTGTAAATGTGTTCATAATCATTATTACTATCAGGTTTGTTTCTCTATCACCTATTTTAAGTGCTGTTTTCAGGACATTCCTGTCTCGGGACTGTGGGTATTATATTTCAGAGCTGACATGAGCTTACAGAGGAGGGAAGGTATCTGAAGTCTCTACAAAGACTTTTCCCTGATTTATACACCTGAATGTGGTAGCCTAGCAACTACCTGGGATAAAAGGCTCTTGGAAAGTTCTGTATAAACAGGCTTTGTTGAAGTTCACAATGGTAGGCTGTAACACAAAGGTCAGCAGTAATTTAACAATCTCCCTGTGATGGGGATCTGTCAGTCCTGCTTGGCTCTCACATAAACATTGTAAACACCTTTTATCCAACTTTTTTTTTGCTGTTGTTTAAAGATTAGGCTGCACCTTCATTTGGAGACATGCACTTAATTTTGTAGCGGTTTCTCATTGTTGTTTGTTAGAAACTTTAATGTGACTTTAGTCATTTAGTAGCCTTTTCTGGCTTTGTCTCCAGATGCAGTCTGTTTCTTCTTTTTTTTTTTTTAATATGTAAACTGACTGGTGTCTAAAACTGAACATACAAAGTCAGCACACCATGTCACATCACATATTGGTGGTGCTGTGGTACATCTGGTACGTACACGTTTTTATTCTCTTGCACACCCAGCAGAATACACACTCGGTAGCTTTTTTTTATTGTGTATACCTTTATAGTAGTGGGTAGAGCCCCTTTGGTCCCAGAACAAGCTGAAGTCTTTGTGGCATGGATTTCCTAATAAATTCAGGCCCATGGTAACATCATGATAGCATTACGTAGTACCTGCAGATTTTCCAGCTGCACATTCATGCTGTGATTCTCCCATCCCTCTATGTGCTCTATTACACAGGTTCTCAAACTCGGTCCTCAGTGCATGTTTTCCAGGTTTCCTCACTGAATCACAAGTGAGATATTAGCTCCACCTGTGGATCTTTTACAATGTGGCAGTGAGTAATGACTACACCTGTTCTCCTGTTGGATGACCTGCAAAACATGAACTGTGTGGGGTCCTGAGGACTGAGTTTGAGAATCACTGCTCTATTTGATTGAGATTTGCTGAATGGACGCCATTGATTTACACTGGACTCCATGTTATTGAACCAGCTTGAGACAACATGTTATCCTGCTAGCAGTAGCCATGTTGTGGCCATAAGGGGATGCACATGGTCAGCAGAGATACTCATTGGTTGGCTGTGGTATTTAAATGATGATCAATTAAGAGGCCTCAGGAGTGCCAAAAAAACATTTCCCCACCTCATTTAACCAATAGCCTTAACCATTGACAACGGGCAAGATGGAAACCATGGATTGATGTTGTTTATACCAAATTCTCACCCTACCCATCTGTAAGTCGCCTCAAATACAGAGAGTGATCAGATCCAGCGACACTTTTCCAATCTTCAAATGTCAGGTGTTGGTGAGCTAGTGTCCACTGTGGAACCAGTTGTGGTCTTCTGCTGCTATGGCGACAGGAGCAGCAGCCCCGGGGCCCCCACACTGGGTTGGTGGGACCCTGCCGAGAACAGGTGCCCAGTTCCCGGATGGGGGGCTCAGCTGCGGCTGTGTTCTACTGCAGTGACGCTAATGAGGGGACTAGGAAGCAGCTCTGCTGGAATCGGGAGGATGACAGGTGAGGCAGGGATGGAGGCAGTAGGGCTTCATGTGGTTTGGGGGTGGAGTGGGGGAGTTGGTGGGCTTTGTGTGGCTAGGGAGGGGGTTGGCTCTGTGTGGCTTGCAGGGGGCCCCCACAAGCTTTAATTCGGCCCTGACTGTGCATTCAGAGATGCTTTTCTGCATACCCCTGTTGTAATGCATGGATATTTAAGATACTATTACTTTCATGTCAGCTTGAACTAGCCTGGCCAGTCTCCTCTCACCTCTCTTATTAACAGTTATTTTTGCCACAGAACTGCTGCTCACGGAACGCTTTTTGTTTTGTGCACCATACTCTGTAAACGCTAAAAATCCGAGGACATCAGCCATATTCTGAGATGCTCAAACTACACTGTCTGGAATCTGCAATCATTCCAGGGAATGTGACTAAAGGTGCGTACACACTATGCGATATTTAGTACGATTTGCTCGATTTCGAGGCATCGGAATGACAAATCGTGTCAAATATGTCCAAATTATGAGTGTCTACTTACCATAACTATGCTGATGCACGTCCCCGAGGGTTGTACATCGCATCTTCAGATATTGACTGCAGCAAGCAAGATCTGCCAATCTCGTTGATGAGATTAAGGTCCGTGGTCAGATTTTGTCAGTTTGGACAGTTTATGCAAGATATCACTTGTCTGGGAGTGCAGGGAGGTTGCCGGGGGAGTTCAAGGGAAATCGTTGACAACATCACATCTTTTGAGCCGTCTAGTGTGTAGGCACCTTTAGATCACATAACTTCCGAAAATCTGGGGTTTATTCTGAACAACAACTGAATCTCTTGACCATGTCTACATGATTTTATGCATTGAGTTGCTGCCACATGATTGGCTAATTAAATATTTGCATTAATGAGCATGTGCACCTAGTAAAGTGGCCACAAAGTGTATATACTGTAGCAAAATAAGTGCATCTGCTATTGGGTCTGGAATCCTAACGTTTACAATTTGACAATGGCATTCTTAAGTAGAATCAGTGCTTGAAGTGTGCCGCTATACAACGGTATGGCATACCGGCACTTCCAGCACCACTAAACAATTTTTCTTTTCAACTTCAAAGGACAGCAGGAGAGCAGAGCTGAGGGCTTCAGCACAGAGCTGGAAAGCTACACGCCTCCGCCCGCCTGCTACACTGACACTGCTCACAGGCAGCCAGAGTGTCAGTGTAGGACAGCCCCTAGTACAGCCCCAGCCCCTAAAGCCAGCTGCTCATGCCACAGCTACCTGCCAGCGGAGGCGGACTGTGTTAATGTTTGCCCCTATCATGGAGAGGGGGGTGTCAGGAGTCCTGTCGCACGCGCGGGGGAGTCGGGAGTACACCCCTGGATGGGGGGGGGTATTGGGGGTCGGGAGTACGGCCATGAGCAAGAGATGGCAGGGCTGCGGGCACAACTTGCCTACTAGTACGCATGAAGCAGTGAGCTGCAAGCAAGTTCTGTCAAAGCTCTGACACACTAATGCACTAATGAAAAAGAGGGGAGCTGAGGAACATGGAAAAGAGGGGAGAGAGTAAGAGAAAGAGGGAAGTCTGGTTGCCACCTATTTATTATAATTGTTATTACTGCTCGGAGGACCTGATTTCCGGACTGTCCGAAATGTTAATAATTACAGACAGGTAGCATCTGGAAATTTTAAATTTTTTCTTTACTTTTCACTTTACAAGCTGAACTCCCCTCATATCCACCCGCCTCCTTCCTGCCTCCAATCCTCACCCACCTCCAGTCCTCTACTGCCTACTAGAAAGCCTCCTCACTTGTCTCCCTGCCCCCCATGCAGTCCTCTCCCACCCACCTTCTCACTGCCAAATACCTGCCTCCAGTCCTGTCCTGCCTAACCACCAGTCTCCTTACCTGCCTCCAGTCCTGTCCTGCCTACCCACCCGCCTCCTTACCTGCCTCCAGTCCTGTCCTGCCTACCCACCCGCCTCCTTACCTGCCTCCAGTCCTGTCCTGCCTACCCACCCACCTCCTTACCTGCCTCCAGTCCTCTCCTGCCTACCCACACGCCTCCAGTCCTCTTTCCTGCCCACCCGCCTCCTTACCTGCCTCCAGTCCTCTCCTGCCTACCCAGCCGACACCTCCAATCCTCACCCACCTCCAGTCCTCTCCTGCTTACCAGCATGCCTCTGCACCTGTCTCCCTCTCCCCATCCCATCCTCTCCCACCTACCATCCCATCTCCTCACCTGCCTTTAGTTCTCTCCTGCCTACTCGGCCGCCTTTTCACCTGCCTCCAGTCCACTCCCATCTACCCACTCATGTTCTCACCTGCATCTAGTCCTTGCCCACCTCCATTCCTCTCCCAGCAAGTCTCCTTGCCTGTCTCTTCACACACCTTCTGTCCTCGCCTACCTATGCACCCGTCTTCCAGTCTACCACCACACCTCTTTGCCTGTGACTGTAATTCCTTCTGGACAAGTGCCCTCTGCAGCAGCTGCTGGTGCTGGACTGAATAAAAATACATCCCCTCCATGCGGAATCTGTATGTAATGCAGCCGGATCTATGCCCGGCGGATGAAATACTGACACCGGAAGGCCGAAGCCCTCTCCCCCCCCCCCCAACCCTCTCTTAGTGGTGCCTAACCCTAAAACTCCCAGGGTGGTGCCTAACCCCAAGACCCCCCGGGGGTTCCTAAATCTAACCCCCCCTCCCTGCACCCTAACCCTCCCCCCCCCCCCCCCCCAACGGCTACTTGGTATGATTTCCTGCTAACCCTCGTTCGGGATGCGGGCCGTTAGGATTTCAGCGCCTGGCTAAAGATAGGTGTCAGGATTTAGATGCCTATCCTTACTACCAGGTCGGGCTTCCAGCGTCGGGATTCCACCAGCTGGTATTATGGACGCTGGTAATTGATCTGCATCCCCTCCCTGCCACTATTTTATTTTATCCATGGCATCTCCAGAGAGAAATTGGTAGGTTTGAACTCCTGTGTTGGCAGAAGGCATTTTTAATAAACCAATATAGATGCTGATGATTTTAGCCTTATAAAAGTTAGGGGTATCTGGGCTGATTTTCAGAAAATAATTTATTTATTAATCTTCTTTTGTTTTTAATTTTAGTCCTATCTGATGCTTTTCTATTTCTATATTTGCCAGCTGTGAGGTGAGCTGACCATCCCCTCTGGGCAGAAACTAGGAGTGTAAACTGGCTGTGGGTGACATAGCAGTGGAGAGGGTTGGGGTTAACAAAGCCATGGTGAGGACAAGGGCAGGTTGAGGGTGGCAAAGGGTGCATTTATTATCCAGCAAAAGATTGGTATCTGTAGACAATTCATTTTTTTGTTTTTCATTTAAATAGCCTCACATGCTGTCCACACCCACTTCACCAAAATTGTGTGTGGGGGGTGGCATAACATAGGCATGCTCCAGGTGCCATGGCTCCACGCTACACCTCTGCAGAGCAGCAGCTACAGTTGTGAGGGTCGCTGACTGGTGGGTTCGGGCTGATTACTTTTGAAATGAGAGTTTCTTATTTGCCACCTCCTGTGGTTGAACATTCTATGGAGGCTGCTCCTGGCATTACTTACAGTTACTGTAGTCACAGTGTCAGATCTACAACAGAGCAACTATACAGAGACTAGCTGGGCGCAGTGCCTTGTGCACCCAGTATGGTATAATCCAGCCTGATACCAGTGCACCCAGCATGGTATATCCCAGCCTGATACCAGTGCACCCAGCGTGGTATATCCCAGTTTGATACCAGTGCAGCCAGCGATCTGTTGCCCATCACCTAGCAGCACCCATCTCCTCCCTGGGACACCGCTGCTGAGCTGAGTGACCGCTGCAGTGCACACACAGGTAAGTCGTGGCTGTTATGACGGTGTTGGGTGTTCCTTGCTGGACAGAATAGTATAATGACATGAGGGTACCCACCACCCTCAGCCCTTCTACCCGGTTACAAAGTTACTGCACTGTGTGCGTGTGCTAATGTGAAAGTGCCCACAGTAGTAGTGCCCCTTATACAATGCAGTCTGTGGGCATTGTATAATGGACACTACTAATGTGGGCATTCTATAAGGGGTACTACTTAGTGGCGTATCTACAATGGGTGCAGTGTGTGCGGGGCACACAGGCCCCCGGGTCCAGGGGGGCCCCGCACTGCACACCCTGCACCAATATTATTTTAAACGTCCCTGTCCGTGGTCCCGCGGCAGGTCTCAGCTTTGCTTAGAACACCGGAAAATGGCAGCCGCGGCCATTTTTCCGGTGTTCTGCGCATGCGCAGTAGACTGGGCACACTACTATTGTGCGCATTGTATAGGGGGAACTACTGTGGGCATTGTATAAGGGGCACTACTATTGTGTAGCATAATGTGTATAACGGGTACTATGGTGTGGTACACTACACTGATGAAAAAAGGGGCGCGTCTTAAGGATACGCCCCTTGTGAGTGGCCGTCCCCCATTTTTCAACATGCTCAAAAGTACAACCTTAGATTTTCCATACCCCCACTTTGACCACTGAGTAGAATCCAAATAAAATCAATATTGTAGAATAGAATGTATTATACTTCTTTGCCGGGCTTTTAATAGTGATCAGCTCTGGTTTTTGTCTGACATGAGTCAGATGTGTATTGTACACTGTCTGTTGATGGTGGCAATAAAGATAAGCGGCTACTACTGTATGAGTATGGTGTTACTACAGTGGCAGTGATGAGAGGGAAATCTCCAACTGAATAGGATCTTGGACTAGTAGTGTTAGCCGTTTACATTTACAGGCTGCTCAATTCTTTCGGCAGAGTACTTATGACTTATGTTTGAAAAGGCAGAATCTTAATACAAATCCAAATTTTGAAGTGTTTCCACAGCAATTTGAAAGACTTGTGTTTATACTTCATTGATTTCCAGTATTCCATGAAGAGTGGACACATTCTATCATTACATGTTCAAGACTAGATATAAATGGTAATCTAGGGGCATCATGTTTATAAGAGCCTACACCAGGAGTCTTCAACCTTGGCCCTCCAGCTGCTGTGGAACTACACATCCCAGCATGCACTGCCATAGTTTTAGCATGCTGTTATATCAAAAAGGTGGCAGTGCATGCTGGGATGTGTAGTTCCACAGCAGCTGAAGGGCCAAGGT
The DNA here is from genome assembly GCA_031769625.1 of Taudactylus pleione. Classification (NCBI taxonomy): domain Eukaryota; kingdom Metazoa; phylum Chordata; class Amphibia; order Anura; family Myobatrachidae; genus Taudactylus; species Taudactylus pleione. The sequence goes on along the minus strand of JAUIMM010000015.1, from coordinate 47,115,045 downwards.
TGAAGACCCCTGGCCTACACATAGTAGAGGTCGCCATTTACTCCTATGGCACTAAACCAATATTGCAACACATCCATGCAGCAGGAACTTGTGACACCACTGTTTAATGGCATTGTTGCTATAAGATCCTCCATGCTTAACTAGTTCTTAGTGAATCGATGGTCAGCCTACGGAGATGACTCCGGGGCAACATATGACCAACCACATGAACAGGCATCATGTCATGTATTATATTTATATTACACATACTAATGGTAGTAGTATTAATTAACCACAAGTGGTTGAATATTGGGTTTCCAGTAATATTTGTTGGTGGTCTGTAATGTAGCTGTATTTCTATATTGTAATCTGATGCATTGTGTTCTTCACTTTGTCACCCTAATGTGACATTATTATGACTGCTGTCTCTCATTGCAGGTGATGTGTCTCCAGTGCAGATGAACCAGGTGTCCCAGTCTCAGTTTATTCCCCTGGCGGAAGTACTGTGCTGCGCTATATCGGATATGAACACCGAGCAGATCTTAGTGACACAGGAGTCTCTAATGGAGCAGCTGATAAAACACTATCCAGGTGCAGAAGACTGGTTGCTTACATGTATTTAGGATATGATATCTATAACCATAGCAATTGTTGGTGTCACTCTAATGATGCAGATTAATCTTTATATTGGTGTAGTGTGTTGTAAGACTATTGTTATCTTGCCAAACATTAACAGAAAAGTAGCCACCATTAATAACAATTTACAATGAGAAAATTATCTTAAATTCTATGTTTCCTACACATTGTGCCCCAGTTTAAATATGCTTTTCCAAGTCAAGGGATCCGAAAGGGATATACTAAATCCTGTATATAACTACAGATGTGTCCTCATACATCTAGCCTACTTGCGTGTGACTCTGTAGCGCTGAAGGTCTTTTCGTGCGACTTTTTACTTTCAAATGCATCTTATTTGCACAGCGATGTGAATAGTTAGCACAAGAAGCTTCTGTGAGCGACTGCAGTTGTATCTGTATGCGAAACACTGTTACCGTGTCAGCGGCTGTAACACTGTAACGTAGCATTTCGCATGCAGATACACCCGCAGATGCACAGAAAACATAGGCATGCTGCATATCATTTTAATCAACAGGAGCTGCTTGTGCTAAATATTTGCATCCATGTGTGAATAAGACACATTTGAAGGTAAAAAGTTGCACGAAAAGATGCTCGGCGCTAGCGAGTCACACAGAGCTCCTGCGTTGTGTAGCGTGACTTGTAGCACATGGAGGATAGATGTATGTGGACACATCTGTAGTAAACATAGATAATCCACACTGTTCTCCTTATCTACACCCACTTCTACCTCCGATCCACTACTTCTCATTCATGTCAAGAGCACCCCAAGGTTGTGCTTGGCCCCCTTCACTTCTCCCTGTACTCTTCTTCTCTGTGAGTTTATCAGTTCCTTTGGCCTCCAATATGACCTCTATGCTAACAATACATATATTTATTTACTTTCCCTGATATCTGTCCTGTGTCACCTCCTGTCTGTCAGCTATCTCCTCCTGGATCATATAATGATTTCTGGAACTTCATATTTCAAAAACTGAACTCCTCTTTCCTCCACCCAAAGACCCATCCTCTCCTCTGTTCTCTAAATCCGATGTCACTTCCTTTCTTTCTCTCCCACATTCATTCCCTATCCCAATCTTGCTATATCCACCTCTAGAATAATTGCAGAATCGGGCCCTTCCTCACCCTGGAAGATAGTTAAACTCTTATCCATGCTCTCATAATTTCTCACCTAGATTACTGTAATCCTGCTAATGCTCATCCTGGCTGGCAACTCCAAAATGTATCCTTAACTGTGCTACCCACCTCATATTCTGCACTCATTGCTCTGGCAGTCACTCCACTGACTTTTTGTCCCCTTCAGAATCACCTTCTCTTACTGACCTACAAAACTGTCAATCACACCTCTCCTCCCTGTATCTTCAGCATCAGTAGCCCACTATATATATATATATATATATATATATACTCTCTTCCCTCTGCCAATGATAGCAGCCTCACCTCCTCCTTGATCACTTTGCATTCTCACATTCAGGAATTTTCCCTGGCTGCTCCCATTCTCTGGAAACCCCCCCCCCCCCCCCCCCCCCCCCACACACACACACACACATTCCATTAGACATTCATCCAGCCTCCCAGCAATCAAATGTGCTCTTGAAGCTAATTTTTAATTCTAGCTTACTGCCCCTCCTAACTCTGCACCCATGTCCACTATGGATTGTAAGCTTGTCTAAGCAGGACCCTCCCCCCTTTGTATTCTCTACATAATTATGGCAATTGCCCACTGTAATTATGTACTTATGTGCAAATAGTAACCTATGTTGTGTTAGTTTGTGTATTTATGTAACTTTGGGGTAAATTTACTAAGAATAGTGTCTGATTAAGTTTTTCAGTTTTTAAACTCTATTTGCATTGCTGAAACTCGGGTGATTTAGGCTTCTGAAACACTCAAATTTACTAAGAAGCATGTTTAGCTGAGATCGTGTTTTCCAATGGTGTATCATATTGCGATTACTCACCCGAGTTTGCAGTGTCTGACCGCAGCCAAACTCTCCGAAACAAGCAGCCTGCACATATCAGTGAGATATGTGAAGGCTGCTTGTGTGTTATACCTGTGAAAAAAGGATCAATTTAAAAAAAAAATTAAAAATGACAGAGTGGTGCTCAGCCAGTCCTGGTTTCTAAAAATACGGGAAAATGTGTAGAGTTCCCCCTTATTTTAGGAACCAGCACTGGGCTGCTGAGCCAGTTCTGGTTTTAAAAATAGGGGGGAATAAATAGCATAGGGATCCCCCTATTTTTATAACCAGTACTAGGCTCAAATCCGGCCGTGGTGTGATCCGGCCGGGCCACAGCATCACCCCAGCTGGGGATAAATAAAACTATAACTGGGTCACCCCTCTCCCGAGCACCCCAGGCTTAAGCCCGGGGCTCTTCCCTGCACCCCTGGAGTGGTGGGTGCAGGGGTAATAGTGGTGAAAATAGAGTAAAACTATTGTTTTTTTTACAGTTGAACTACAGGTGCCAGCCCTTTTCCACTTGAAGAACTACAAGTGCCAGCAGGCGGCCAACACTCATACTCCCACTGTAAACAAAAATAGAGACACACACACCGTAGATTGTAAACGTTATTACACACCTGCCTACCACACTCACACATAATTTCCTGTTGCCAGTTGTTCTGTCCCCTTGTCCATGTAAAATTGCAATGGGTTAGCTGTAAAAAAAAAAAAACAAAACAAAAAAAACAACCTATACTCACCTACCTCCTGGCTTAAATTTGGTCCTCTTCTCCATGTAGCATCCAATGGGTCTTGGCAAAACAAAAAAACGACTGTCCCATTCCACCTCGGACAAGTATAGGTATATGTGATATCACATATACCTATACTACGCGGAATGACAGAAGACGCTACTCTTCTGAAATTCTCAGAAGGTGGTCTATTTGAAACTTCTATTTAGCTGCACGCTTGCTGCAATTACACCTGTGATTGTAATCACGTTTCTTAGTAAATTTCCAACTTGTATCTTTTTCATTGAAAGTACTTTTCGAGTTTGGTAAGTTTAATGGGGTTTGCAATCTCACCCGAGTATTTCAGTGTAAGGAGAGAAATCTCTCTCGAGTTTATTTTAGTAAATTTGCGAGTTGAAAAAAATACTTAGGTGAGTTTAAGATTGCAATCTCGACTAAACTCGAATCTTAGTAAATTTACCACTCATTGTCAATTGTATTCCCCTTGTTTAGTGCTACAGAAGTGATGCTGGTGGGTTTTTATATTGGTTCCCAAATAATGAATAAGTACCAAATGTTTAATTACAGGTGTGTTAGTTCTTGTAAAAGTATATCATTTGTGAACACTGGATTATACTTAGACTTTGGCTAAAACTGGCAGCACACACCCACATTTTGATGTTTTGAAGAGTCGTCATGTCAGTAAAATAATCAGGTCCATCACTGAGTGATCAGAATATGAAAGATTTTATTATCTTGGGAAAAAGAACATTTTGGATGCCTATGAAAACCTATTGACATGGGTTGTTCATGATAGAAAATCCTCATGGTGGCCGTACTGGAAAATGAAGATGTGCAAATATGACCAAAAAATGTAGTGAGGAAACTTGTTCCTGTTGCTCATAAACTACAAATGGTAAATAGGTCACAAACTCATCTTTAGGCCATTGGGGACAAAATCGATTTGATTGCCCCTTCAAAATAAAGCTTAATAATAAAAATAAAATGTAAGCAAGAATACTTGGGTGATAGAAGCATCACACAAAGCAGATGTTTGTAGGCTATAGTAGTGGTATCTTGTGAATTTAGATCTAGTCAGTATTTTTCTCAGTACTAGACATGACATGAGCATTGTAAAGATGCTTGCTTGGATGATCAGATACTCTAGGCCCATTGGTCTCTCTAAACTGTGCAGCTACTGTATCAGCACTTTATTCAGGAATGACATCTCCACACACCACCTTTAGTCTTGGCCACCAAATGATCTTCCTTGACCTCCGCTGTGGCTTTCATGTCATATCAGCTGCAGCTGAAATACCGTTCGCTATAAGGTAGACATTTGGCCTCCGTCTAGTGAAATGCTTCATAGATAGCAATAGCGCCACCTCCAAAATAAAATAAAAAAATGAAACAAAAACATAAACTAATGTTGATCTGTTTGGTATATTTAAGTTGCCAATTAAAACTATAAATTAGTTTTACAGTGAAAAAATAGAACAGCCAATAACAGATTGTTTTGTGTTTGTTTGATAGGTATAGCAACACCATCCCAAGAAATTCTGTATTCTACTCTCGGAACACTCATCAAAGAAAGAAAAATCTACCATACCGGAGAAGGCTACTTCATTGTCACTCCACAGACTTACTTTATCACTAGAAAGCCAGTTCTGCACAGCAAATGTGGGGCAGGGGATATTTCCACCTCTCCACCAGCCATCACGTATATTGTCAGCATGGAGAGCTGCGCTGATCTAACCAAAGTGAATGCCCCCTCCGTATCACATTGCCGGTCTTGCAGCTGCTTCTCTGAAACATCCTCCCAGAATATACTAGGGCAACAGTCCATTAATGAGAGCAATGATAAAGAGCACAGGAGCGGCAAGGAATCCAAACCGTCTGTTCAAAACCAGGCAACATCCACTTCCCGGGACCATCATACGTGTGTTAAAACAAAGACACAACTTTCATCAAAAGAAAAAGAAAAGTGTAATAATAAGAAATTTGGCCTCAGTCTGTTCTGGCGAAATGTTGCTAAGAAGGAGAAGACAAAAAAAGAGCTGGTGAGCTTCTCTGCACAATTCCCGCCCGAGGAGTGGCCGGTGAGGGACGAGGACAATTTGGATAATATCCCACGTGACATAGAGCATGAAATAATAAAGCGCATCAATCCAGTTCTTACTGTGGACAACTTAATGAAACACACCATGTTGATGCAGAAAGCAGAGGAACAGAAAAAGTACTTTAGTAAAGGTACGTCAACAGATATAATAAGAAACAAGAATGGACATAATCTTAGGGGCAGCAGCAGGAAGAAAAACAGCAGGATTTCAAAGTACCACAAAAAAGTGCAGTCTGGCAAAGACAAAAATAGGAAGAGCATTTGTCCTGCGAGGTTATCGGCTCAAGCAGAGACAGATGCGGGAAATAAATCTTTGCTCCAGACAAGTGCGATGGACAATAGACAAGTTCCGGACCACGTAACTCCTGCTATTGAAGGTGTTGATCAACAGGATATTCTCTACAAAAAGCAGATCAATAACCCTTTTGAGGGCATTTCCTACAGAGATCATAACATCAATGGATGCAAAGCTATAAAAGAGATTAAGAAATCAAATTGTGGGAAGGACAGAAAAAACATTCCAAGGTCAAAGTCACTAGACTGTTCGGGGTCAAATGCTGCAGTCGAAACAAGACATTTACAAGCTGAAGGGCCTGTGCAGGAATATAATAATGAGGATTTGTTTCATGATCAGATAGTGCCTATTAATGATAAAGATGGGTTGATAGAGTACCCTCACAATTACCCACAATGCAGCACTCTGAGGATAGATGATAAATTTAAACAGATTAAAGAACACAACGCTGTAGAAGGTTTATCTGCTGAAGACAGAAGTCCTCATTTTGGTAATGCTCAAACAAAGATGTTGGTAAAATCAGAAGTGACTTGGGAACATGAAGGAGGCAAACCTTATTCTGTTGGGTCATATTGCAACAAGAGAACTTCAAATAATGGTCCATTACAGCATACACAACACAATCTAGGTGTAATACCCTCACAAAGTTTTGGTAGATCCCACTTTGGTGCGCTAGTGGAAACAGAATGTGATCAGCATGATTGTTATTCCACAAGTGGAATAAAAGTTAAAGATTTTCCACAATATACAGCATTGAACAGTTCTCAGAGTACTGTACTTGCTGAAGATAATCAGACTTTTTATAATAAAGTAGATGATGATGCTTCAAGTTCCTTCTACTTTGAAGGAGACGCGGATGAACACCGTGGCATGTGTCAAAACCTTGAAGTACGTATGCAAAACATAAATATGGACGTAATCAGTTGGAATGATATACGTGACAAAAGCCATAGTGCATCAGCTACTTCTCCAAGCCACTGGGACCCTCTGAGGTCCTCCGTACATCAGTTTACCTCTTCTACGAGCCATGATCAAGAGGACTATACTCCTTCTATTTTTTCTTCAGACAGTTCTCAAAGTTATACTAGTCCTGCCTTACGTGTTACAGCCAATCCGGGACAGCCATTGTCACAGTATGTGCTCAGCCATCCAGAAGTGAAGGGTGATATTGCTGAATGTAATCAATCTCCAGAACTTGTTGACAGTAGTATATTTAACTACTGCAATTCCAGTGACTGTAACTCCATGGCGGAGACTGTTCAGATGTCCGTTAAAGGGAGTGATGAGAAACATGTGAAGAACTCGGGGCAACAATCAGTGGAAATGAGGACGTGTTATGAACACACACTGAAGTTATTTAATGCAAACAGTAAACCATTGGAAGCAAATCAGAATGAGAACCATAGCACTACTGGAGACAGTGGGATTGAATCTCCACGGTAAGATTTTTAACCTGCCATTAAATACTAGATCGATGCCACTGGCTGTAAAACAGTACTACTATAGTCTTATTTACATAATAATAAAAAAATATATCTGATGGACCAGCACTCTAAAACTTGATGTTGTTGCTAATTTCTGAAGAAAACAAAATTTATATACAAGTTTTATATGTATATAATTTTTATTTTTTTTAAACAACTTATAATGGTTGTAGTAGACTGGTCACCACTTAACATTGGGGTGTTGGCCAGATGATGTTATTATGTCCCAGCACAGGCAAGCTTGTTTTCATGTGTTGAGGACACCTTACACTTAAATAATGATCTTCTTAACACATCAAAGCCATATTAAAAATGCGCATGCAGTTGGACTCTCAGCTGAATGGGCCCTCCTAAACAAATAACGCATCAGCACTATTGCTGTTTAAGCATGAATCCATTTATTGAAATGCCCACTTTCACCTCTCTTCCAAAGGCACAAGAGAGCTTTTTAGCTCAGCTAACACCTTTATGTCCATATGTAAGCAAGTTTAAAGTGGCAGGTGCTTAAACAATATGTATGACAACCAAACATCTAAAGTTAAACAGCACAAACTAATAAGGCTACAATGCCTTAAGTCGCAGTATTCACACGTCCTACCTGTTCGTTCATGTATATACAAACCATTGTTTTGTTTTCTCCCCCTCTTTTAGAACCCGTATAAGTCTTGCATCTAATAACTCGGTGATTTTTGAGAAGCTGAAGAAAAGGACATTTCTGCAGAACCTAGAAGTCAGTGTCGGTAACAAGAAAGAAGGACTGCTTACTGCTAATTCCCTAATGCAGCTAACCACTGCTATGAATGTATAGGACATGAACACAACAGTCTTCAATGTGGCAATATTTTTTACATTGTTTTTTTTTATTTTTTATTACAGTTACCAAGCTAATTATATTTATACAGCTCACTTTTCTGAGTTAAACATTCTTAAGTAAATGTGACCTTGCACCTGCAGATGGTTGATACATGTACAATGTAGAGGACTGGAATGCCTTAAAGCTGTTTTTGGAAATGCCTCAATCAAAAATGCTATATTTTCCAGCTCTAAAGTGTTACCCTAATGAGAATTTATACATTGATATAATATCAGATTGTTTTGTGATGGCTGCCCATGTATGTTTAATGAAAGGCAGATTTACAGTAATAATAAAACACAATTTAAAAGTAGTATTTCCGATGGCTGGTGATCAGATAGCTCAGAGATGGGGAACCTCAGGCCAGCAGAATTATTTGGTCTGGCCCTCTGAGCTTTTATTCTGCTAGCCTCATCTGGCTAGCATGGTGCCTAGAATGTCACCCTGCAGTCAGTCTATACAGCAGTACTGTATGGAGCGTCTTTATGACGCTTCAAACGGTCACACCGCTACCCTTACAGCTCCCCGGAGCATCCTCAGGATGTTCCGGGCATTACTGTGATCACCGGCGATTGTGGCCCGCCCCTGTGTGATGTCACACGGAGGGGGCATGGCCTACACCGGGCCCGCAAATAATGTTTTATATATATCAAAATGGCCCTCGGCAGAAAAAAAAAAAAAAAAAAAAGGTTCCGCACCCTGGTTAATTTGCTAGCTTTGACAAAGTTGGTCACTTATATCACAGTGCTTCAAAGATTCCTTATGGTGCGTACACACTGGGCGATTAAAGTGGACGACTGAACGATAACGATATCGTTATCGTTCAGTCGTCCACTTTATCGTCAATTTTTAACACAAAAAAGATGAACGACGACGCGCGTTCCCGCGGGTCGTTCGTCATCCTCGTTCATCGGGCTGACATGCAGGCCAACCTGACGACCTCGTCAGGTTGCTGCATGTCAGGGAATGGGTGAGAGAGCCCGGCGCTGAACGATATCGCTAATGATATCGTTCAGCGGCTGTGCTCAATGTCATGAACGACATTGAGCACAGCCTGCCGGGGACACACTAGACGATATCGCTCAGGGAGCATATCGTCTAGTGTGTATGCACCTTTAGACTGATTCAAGAATTACTGTAGCAGGTGAAAATACATTCAATCGGTTTCTGTATTAGGGTTACGTATAATAGGCGCATTTTAATCACTAGTGCTCTTATATGCTAGCAGGTTAAGATGAAGGGCAATATGAAATCATTATTTGCAGCATCTGGGGAGCATCCTATCTGCTGTGTGGCAGGAACAAGTGTTCTTTACTTTAACCAGTCACCATTGTAAATCCGTGGCGTACTGATGAACACTGCACTTTTTCCATCTGGAAAATTGGTAGAATTTAAGGGCGCTATGTGAAACTAGCCTAAGGGTGAGACTCCATTCACAGACTGGGTGAAGATGTATGGAATACAATGAGAAGCCATGTTTTAATGGTTACTTTTCCAAGTGCCTGAACCCTTTTATATTGGTTTAATATGCATTTTATATGCAACATTATTAACTTCTTTTCTGTTAGTGTAACTTGATGACCAGGAAGAGAATGGTCTAAAAAATGCTAAAACTAAAAAAAAAAAAATCACTTGAAATGTAATACCCTGCCATTCGGAAGATTTTACTTTTGTGTAGTGCTGCCCCTACCCCCCAAACATTTAGGGGCATATTCAATTAGCCGCGGGGTTGTCCCTGCAACTAATTGCCGTGCCGGTCTTATTCAATCGCCGGGGATTACCCGCGCACGAGTCCCCGCAGTCGGACTTTACCTCGCAGCTCCTGGAAGTGAGCGGTAAAATCCTCGTTAATACAATCAAATCGGCCTCACGCGCGGGTAAAACACATTGATACTGCGGAATCAATGTGTTTACGCGCGCGTCCTGATTTTACGGCACGGGGAATAGGCTAGTTAATTTAATAGCTTTTCCCAACGCCACAAGGATTTAGGATGGCAAATAGTCGCGCCGCCAACCCCGCGGCTAAATGAATATGCCCCTTAGAGAAAAGACCACAAGCAATTTAGGGGCCTATATGTCAAAGCTGGGAGAGAGAGAGAAAATTGTAACAAATAAATCGCCAACCAATCCGCTCCTAACTATCATTTTTAAAACACAGCCTGCAAATAGTAAATTGGAAGCTGATTGGATAGTACTTCCTCTCCCAGCTTTGATACATAGGCCCCATATATATGTTCTATGTATTAAGAAATTTCTCCTAAATAATACGATTTATATTTTTGATAAGTGTGATGTAAATCAGGACAAGGTTGTTCAGTGTCAATTACACTTTTTCGCACTGTCATACAAATGTTAATGTATATCGTCTAATATTTGTATGTCTGTGTTTTAGCTATTGACATAAACATTGTAGTAACAGTCTAGTGAAACCACACATGGGACACACAATAAAATTGATACAAGGACTCCTTGTACCATTTGTGGTGTGATTCATAGTCCTTATTCTTAAAGAATAACTGTGCTGAGAATTTTAGATGTAGATTGATAAACATAACATTACCTGCCTCCTGTGGCGTAACTAGGGTATTTGGAGCCCAGGGCAAATTTGAAAAGGGAGCCGCGCCCCCCCCCCCCCCATGTGCGCGCGCCTTCAGCGCTCGTGGCAAAAAAATGGGCGTGGTCACTTAAAAATGGGGCGTGTCAACATGACACACCCCTTTATTTTCAAACTGAACATTCCTATCCATATGCACCTTAACCCCAGTAGTACCCCCAGTATGCAGTTGTGGTCCCTCTCATGCAGGCCCATAGTAGTGCCCCTTATACAGTATCCCCAGTAGTGGCCCCTCTTATACAGCCCCCAATTAGTTCCCCTTACTCAGTACCCCCAGTAGTGGCCCCTCCAAATGCAGTGCCCCACGTAGTGTTCCCCCTTATGCAGTGCCCCCAGTAGCAGTCCCCACAATGCAGTGCGCCCAGTAGCGGTATCCCCTTATGCAGTGCCCTTTATATAGTGCCCCCAGCAGTAGTCCCCCCCCATGCAGTTTTCCCAGTAGTGGTCCCCTTATGCAGGCACCCTGTAGTGATCCCCCCTATCTAGTGCCCCCTGTAGTGGTCCCCGCAGTGCCCCTAGCAGTAAGCCCCTTATATAGTGCCCCCAGCAGTAGTGTCCCCCCCTCCCATGCAGTGCCCCCAGTAGTGGTCCACCTGCTGCAGGCTCCCAGTAGTGACCCCCCCCCCCCCAATCCAGTGGTCCCTGTAGTGGCCCTTCCTATTATTGCTCCCAGTAGTGGTCCCCCGAGTGCAGTGCCTCTAGTAATACTAGGCCCCTTTTAGAATGCCCCCAGTGGTAGTCCCCCCCCTCCCCCCCAAGTAGTAGTCCCCAGTAGAGTAGCGCCCCCCCACCCCAGTAGAGGTCCCCCCCAGTAGTAGCCAACCCCTCCCCCGTTGTGCAGATAGGTTTAAAAATAAATAAATATATATAAAAATATACTTACCTGATTCCACGCTGCTCCTGTCCGCGATGCCGCTCCCGCCCTCCAGTCCGCCCGGGCTGGCGCGCTCAGCATTATGGGACTGACGTCATGACGTCAGTCCCATTACCCACTGCAGGAGCCGGACGGAAATCCGGCTCTTGCAGTGGGTTCTGCTGCAGTCCATGAGAGTCTATCTGACTCTCATTGGCTGCTGTTTAACACACGCATCGCCGCCAGCGCTGGCGGCGATGCGTGTGTTATGCACAGCCTGAGCCCGCCTCCTGGCGCTATTGGGCAAGCGCTCAGGGGGAGGGAACGGGCTCAGGCGTGCAGCACAGGACCGACGCTGGAAGCCTAGCGCCGGTCCTGTGCAAATGTGTAGCGCTGACCGCACTCATTGCGGTCGGCGCTACACTGGCTATCTAGGGCGGGCCGGTCCAACGGCGCCCAGGGCACGAACCCCGCTCACGCTGCCCTAGTTACACCACTGCCTGCCTCGACAATGCAAAGACAGACGGGCTGCTGGCTTACCAGAACAATGTATATAACACATTGCCCCAATGTAGAGGAGTTTCCTTGGTTGAAGTAAGGAGAATCCCTGATATCACTTCTACTGGGTTATACCTCCATGACTTCCAAGGCATTATCTATATCCGTAGCATAGCTGGATTATCAATAAAGACAAGGATACTGAAACCTGTGGAACTACATATTCCAGCATTTCTTGCTACAGTTTTAGCAGGATCTAACAGCAAAACTGTAGCAGGGCATGCTGGGATATGTAGTTCCACAACAGCTGCAGTGCCACAAGTTGCCTACCCCTGCATTAAGCAACTTAATGGATAATGAGGGGACAGGATTAATCTAAGCTGTATTTATAACAAACTGAATTGGAAAGGACACAAACCAGTATGTTGACTAGAGGGTCATAATATTGCTCTGATACACAGTATTTAGGGACCATGGCCAATGTCTAACCAGAACACCATCAGAGGGACTGCCCGAACACAGGGAAGTATACGTTGTATATTATGTTCAATTTGTACAATTCCACCAAAAACAGAATTATGGGTAGTATTGGTTTCATGCAGTGGCTGTATTGATGTTATTCCTATGAGCAGACTGGTAAGAAGCAGAACTGTACAGGGAATATCATGTGAATAATGCAAATAAGAAATGTGGCACAATATAAGTGTAGTATACAGGTGTAAAAGTTACTTTTCTGCCTTCAAGGAAATCCAGATATGTCTTAGCAAAGCAGTTTTGGAGCTGGTTTGCTAAAAAAAAAAAAAAAAAAAAAACCTGATTGACCATATTGCTCAGGTTTAGATATTGGAGCATCTAATTTTCAAGGTTGTTGGTGTTAATGTGTGATTGATAACTAAAGAGAGATCCATTTTATAAATTGATTTCTGATAAGTATAGTAGAACCATCTAATGTTTTGAGAAATCCACAGAATAACTCCCCAGTTCATGTACTATGGGCCAATTGGAGAAAATCAATGTAATGTTGATACAGTTTTTGGGAGTAAAGGGAAAGACATAAACAGGCACACCAAACTGCCTCAGAACTGTGAAATCCCCAGCTAGGGGGATAAGGGCAGCGCCAATGTCCCCCATGGAGTCAGAAAACTAGTGTTATGGTAGACTTACCTAGATAACGCCTTTTCTTTGAGGTTCACAGGGATACCATGGGGATATTATGGTTGGAGAGATCCAGGCACCAAACAGTTAAAGCTTCAGCTCCCAGGATGCCTCGGATCCTCCTCCATAAATATACCCCACCCCTAGCCATAGGCCTTCAATTTAATTCATAAGCCTCAAGGCAGGAGCAGGAAAGAGTTAGAAGGAAGAGCAATCTTACACCAGAAACTCTTACATAAAATGAGGGAATCTGTGACCGAAAGAAAAAACTACCCATGCAGCCAGGTGCGTCAGGGTGGGTGCCCTGTGGACCTCTAAGAAAAGGTGCAATCTAGGCAAGTCTACCATTCTCTTCTTCAGGGTCCATAGGGATCCACAGGGATACCATGGGGATGTTCTAAAGCAGTTCCCCTAGGGTGGGGGATGCTCCTGAGCAGAAAGGAGAACTCATTGCCCAAAGGAAGCATCCTGAGAGGCAAAAGTATCAAAGGCATACAACCTAAGAAAAGACAAAAGACCACGTGGCTGCCTTGCACAAATGTTCAGCAGAAGAACCACAACTAAATGCCCAGATGGCCCTACAGACTGAGTACAATGTGCTGTCACCGTGCTTGTGACAGATAGATCAGCCTGTATGTACACCTGAGAGATAGTCATGCGTAGCCATCTCACCAGAATCTGCTTATTAGCTGGCCATCCTCGTTTGTGAAAACCATATAATACAAACAGAGCATCTGATTTTCTAACAGTTTGTTCGCTCCACATAGATACGGAGAGCATGAATTACATCCAGGGAGCCTTCACCTACAGAAAGGTCTGGAGCCTGAAAAGCTGGTATTACAATTTCTTAATTTACATGAAAATGCAACACTACCTTAGGAAGGTAACCCTCCTTTGTACGAAGAACGCTTTATCCTGGTGAAATATCAAAAATGGAGAGTGACAAGAAAGCGCTGCCAAATCAGAGACACTGCGAGCAGAAGAGATAGAGACACTTTTTCATCTTGCTGTCAACCACTTCAAATCTAGAGTCTAAAGGTTCAAATGGGGAAGCTTGTAGCCCCTTAAGAACCAAAGAAAAGTGCTACCGGTGGAACAAAGGGAGGCTGAATTCGCAGAACTCCTTGGAAAAAAAATTCTAACCTCTGGTAACGAGGCAATCTTCCTCTGGAACCAGACTGATGGTGCAGAAACCTACACTCTAAAAGTGGCCAGGCAGAGACCGCTGTCTAACCCCGCCTGAAAAAGAGCCAGTACCCTGGAAATCCTGAACACCTTAGGATCATACTTCCGATGATCCTGCCATAGAGGAAGAGGATATGGACAGATTCTGAATGTCGATGAACCAATGACGTCTGGGTCAAGCCAGAGCCACCAGTATTACTGTTCCGCCTTCCTGCTTGAATTTTCTGAGAACTCTTGGGGGCATATTCAATTCATATAGGTGCGAGGTAAAATATGCATGTAGCCGTCCTAATCGGGCTCACGCTAGATGCTATAACACACTGTTTCCGCGTTGCTCGCGGAAACAGTGTGTTCCCGCGTTGCTCACGGAAACAGTGTGTTCCCGCATGCGACATAGGAATTAACGGCGCGGGGAAAAAGCTATTTTATTGAATAGCTTAACCCCGCGCCGCGGGACTATCAAGCCCCAATTACTCGCGGGAGAGGTCCCGCGGGTAATTGGATATGCCCCTTGGAAGGAGAGAAATCGGAGGAAAGAGATACGCCAGTTTGAAGTCCCATCTTACTACCAGTGTGTCTACGAAGGCTGCTGATGGGTGTCTGGACCAGGACCTGTACCTGGGGACCTTGTGGTTGTGACATTACACCATGAGATCTATCTCTGGTAGACCCCATTTGTTTACCAGAAGCTGAAACACACTTGGAGGGAGAGACAATTCTTCTGGCGTGTATGTCCGGATGCCCATTGAGTGCTGCCAGTATGTATATTGCAGAGATGGCCGGAAGATGACGTTCTGCCCAAATCAGAACCTTTGTCACTTCTTTTATGGCTGTGTGCCTCCCTGATGATGGAGGTAGGCCACTGTAGTCGCATTGTCGGACTGAAATTGTACCGGCCTGCCCTGGAGCAGGTCCTGTGCCATGATATGTGCCTTGTACACTGCTCGTAGTTCCAGAAGGTTTATTGGCATATGACTTATCCGATTTGTCCATTTTCCCTGAATGGTGTGATGACCTGTCCCTAACCCAAAGACTGGCATCTGTTTAGAATCCAGAATGGGCGCCCTTTGTTCAAATGATCCTTTCTCAGCCACCACAGGAGAAAGTGATGAACCTCTGGAGGGAGAATGATCTCCTGAGACCTTATTAGATGATACTGTCTGTTCCACTTGGAGAGAATAAAGTTTTTCCAGAGACCTGGAATGGAACGGAGCATACCCCATGTCAAAGGTGGATACCATTGATCCCAGGACCTGCATTGCTAACAGAATGGATGCCCTTCGCTTACCGTAAAAATTGCTGGTGGGATGGTATAATAGGAACATACAGATAAGAGTCCTGAATGTCCAGGGAAAACATGTAATCCCCTGGCTCCATTACCAAAATAATTGACCAGAGAGTTTCCATCTGAAACTTGGGTACATGGATAAACTTGTTTTTAGATTTAGTATAGGGTGATAAGCTCCATTCGGTTTCTGAACCAGAAATAGATTAGAATAATAACCCCGCCGCTGTTGCGACACAGGAACCAGGATTATTACCCCCGTCTCTAGCAGAGAGTGAATGGCTTCCTGAAAGGCCAAGGCATTGACCACATCTGATAGAGGATCTGTGGAGGATTCCTCCTGAGAGTGAGGATATACCCCTGAGAGACTACTTCTCAGACCCAGGCATCTGTTGTTGTTTGATGCCAATAATCCGCAAACTGAAGAAGTCTGCCTCCCACCCTGGGATCCCCCAGGAGGCCTGCCCCATCAGGATGAAGGTTTGTAGTCTGGTTTAGAAGCTGGACGTCTTGGCGGGCCAGACCTCTTAGCTTGTCGCCTTGTTAAAACTAGACGAAGACTGTTCCCTTGCTCGTTCCTGAGGACGGAAGGACCGAAAAGAAACCTGCTTAGACTTTATAGTCACTGTAGATGGCAGACCTGCTGATTTTGAAGCCGCCAGAGTAGCTGTAATTTAATCCAACTCTGCTCCAAAAAGTACCTTTCCATAGAAAGGTAAGGCTTCTAGCGCCCTCTTTGATCCTGTATCAGCTTTCCAGGATCTTAACCAAAGAGCCCTGCGTGCCACTATTGATGCTGCTGATGCCCTAGAAGCTAAAATTCCAGCAGCCACTCCCAAATAGGAAGCCGCTTCCAGTTTGTGGGAGATATACATCCTCTGTTCTCTGGTAGCATCTGGTAGAGAATTCTTCAACAGCTTTGGCTACCCAGGCTCCAGCCATAGCTGGATGAGTAACAGCTCCAGATGATGAAAATATTGCCTTAAGATATTCTTCAATTTTTTTATCTGTGGAATCTTTCAGAGAAGAAGCTGACGGAATAGACAATGTAGCATTTCTGATTAAATGTGTTAAATGAGCATCCACAGTAGGAGGTACCTACCCCTTAGTACATACAGAAGCTGGGAAAGGGTACAATGATTTTATTATTATATTCACATATAATCATTTATTCCGGTTGCCCCACACCTCATCCATAAGCTCAGTGAGCAGGTCAGATATAGGAAACTCCGTCTTGACCACCTTCCTGTGGTGATTAAACATTGGAGCCTTCTTACTATGAGCTGGTTCATCATCCTGAATATCTAGGATTGATTTAACTGCCCTCACCAAAGGCGTTGAATGTGAAGGACCCCCTGTAGGAAGGTTTGAATAGCAGGAAGATGAGCCACCTTGCTTTGAAGACAGATAGGGTTGACATCTGCACCTTGAGGGAAGCAAGGAGAAATCCCAGATCCAAGCCTATCTGTAAGAAGGACAAAACACTGGAAAGGCAAAAGACTAGAGGATCCCAACTGCAGGCAATACACTATTCAAAATATACTCACCATACCCAATAACAGATCTTTGCCAAGGAAGGTTTCTGGGTGTAGACCATGGTCCGAATAACAATCTGAAAACCCCCTGTCCTTTAGGATTGAGGTTTCAATATCCACCCCATTAAAGCCAGATGACTGAGGTTGGAGTGAAGACATGGGCCCTAAGAGAGATCTGGCTGGAGAGGAAGGTTCCACGGGGGCATGATGGATAGTCTGGTTTTTAAACAAGGAACAGATTTGCATAAAAATTTGTCCCCCCTCTATGTAAAAGGAACTGGGACTATCACATAGGAGGCTAAGTGTCTTGATGGCAGTTTGGGGGGCGGCTGCCTTGCCGACTGGTAACGAAATGGAAAAGAACTAAACTGGAGGGCGTTCCCAAAAAGTCAAGGGATACCCTCAGTGTCACGTGTGTTTGGTTGTGGATCTGGACTAGGTGTTGTAGCTGGAATGTGGTCTGTGAGGCTTGGATGGAAACTGGGAGATCAATTATAACTCTGCTACATGCAGTCAAGAGATTAGAGACAGCTGGATAATGAAGAACTGTGTGAATAGCAATCTGGGTATACACAGATGAGACAGTTCTAGGTTTGCAGATGTTGGAGACTCAGGACCTGTGATGCATCGAATCAGATCAGGATTACGGAGCTGGTGAGTCTTCGAGATAGCATCCTCATCGATTCTGTCACTGGGATGGAACCTGCTATACAAGATCCAGCAATTGTGCCGACACTGGGATGAAACCAGCTAATACAGTAACTGGCATATGTGCAAACACTGGGATTGCGCCAGTAATACAGGATATGATGCTGCAATTTTCACTGGTATGGCACCAGCGATACAGGAGCAAGGAAGCACTAGAGATGGAAACTGCGCTGGAAATCACTATTCTGAAGGATCTGGAGAAAATACTCTAGTAGCTTGCAGCAGAATATAACAACAAAGCACTAGCAAATTTGGAGTGTCCTAGAAGCTCCCTATATACACCTAACTGGCCAAGGATTGGCCGAGAGTATCGTGATTGCAGCCTGATTTCTGGTTGGTGTTTAGCTAATCACATGATCCAGACTGTCATGACTGTGACCATCTCTGATTTTGGAGGGAAATCAAGCCTGGAGCACTCTGTGGACATGCAGAGAGAAAGGCAAGCACTAAAGGACTGGAAACAATACATCCACGTGATCTCTGCAGTTTAAGTCCAGTATGCCAGCTGGACTGCAACCTTTGCTGTAATCAAGAATCTGCAGATCTCCCAGGCAGAAAGGCTTTCAGGTGCATACTCAGTCCAGAAGAGAATCCAGTAATTAGTAACAGACACATGCTGCAGTTTGTATGCTGAACAGATCTGCAGGTTAGGTTATCCATATGCATGAGAGAACAGGTGGCAGAGGTAAGCAACAGGACAAACTAGTAGAATATGAGGCTCGGGACACTATGCCCTTTACCCAGGCGCCTGATGTAGTTTCCAGTCACGTGTTAGTAAGTGCAGGAGATGGCCTCCCACACTGGGAAGTCCCAGGTGGGGACCCGCCCAGTCAGGCCACAGGCTTATCGGCTGGTTTAGGAGTTTGGTGGTGACTTGACCAGGCTTGTCGGCCTCTGGACTTTTGGAGTTAGAGCCCTTAGCTCTGGAAGAGGGCTGGCCCCTCGCCTTTCCTTGTGAGCGAAAGGAGAATCCTTTGTAGCCGCCGATGGAAGGAAAGCAGTTTTAGATGCCGCTACTGTGGCAATAATCTTATCCAGCTCAGGACCAAAGAGAAACACACCAGAGAAAGTGAGAGCCTCCTTCGACTGGCTATCCGCTCACCAGGGGCGAAGCCATAATGCCTGCCTAGCTACCACCAAGGAAGCAGAGACCTTGAAGGAAAGGATGCCCAAATCAATAGTGGCCTTGCCCAAATAAGCACCAGTCTCTCTGATGATATCAAATATGGAGCAGAATTCGTCCTCCAGTGAATCTGCCCAGCATCCCAGGCCAAGGAGAGAGCTGGGCGTAAGGCAGTCCCGGAATTAGCAAAAATGGATTTAAAGAAAATTCTCCACTTCCTGTCCGTGGGTCCCCGAGAGAGGCCATACTGGGAATGGGTAGTGTGGTTAACTTTACTAACCGAGCAATGTGTGCATCCTGTGCTGCTCCCAAAGAAGTTAACTCTTTGGTTCCCAGGACTCCTGCAGCTCCACTATACCTAGTGTCCCTGAATCCCCTTAAATGAAAGAAAAAAAAAAACAAAATACTGCATTGAATGAAATTTTTCATTCAGACAGGTGTTGACTGTTATATAAAACAGGAGTTTGAGCATGTTGGAAATTTAGATGAGATTCGTTAAATTGTGGGACAATGCACTTTGTTAGAAATGAGCTTTGGACATGGGAAATGCTTTTGTTTGTAAAACAAAAAGTGGGGCATAGAACTAGACTGCACGAATGTGAAGAGGTAATGAGCTTTATAGCAAATAGAAACAAATACTGCTCATTGGTATGTGCATAAAATATGGACTCTCTTGTTAAATACTAAATAAGGTAAATACATAACTGCAGATAAATATACCCTAAAAAACACAAGAAAAAAATAAAAACATACTATAAAGCTATGGGTAAAATACAATGTTGCAAAGTGCATAAAAGGTAGTATACATGTTTGCTGCAGCTGCCTAATAAATGTCTAAAAGTACTAATAAAGTATCATATAGAATAGTGGAAACAACGCAGAGTTTACTTACCCGGTATATACAATGTCCAGAAATTAGGTGGACTCTGATCTTTAGGGGAATCGCCTCCAAAATGCAGAATCCTGGTCCCACAGTCTCTTAAGACTGTGAGCGCCTTTCATTCAGCACAGTCTTATCAGTACGCAGGTCACCCAGGTGCCAGTAAGGTGATGTCGCTTACTTTAATACTCCGGTGGGGAGGAGCCAGCACGCCACGTAGCTTCAATAGTCTGCTTAGTACAGTGAGCAGACTGGAAGCCCCACTCCATTGTTGGGGGGCAAGTACGGGTTAGTTAGTGGAAAACAGATTATATTGTCTATTGCTGGGTTCACACTTGGCTATAGATATTGCAAGTGTTTCAGCGGGTGTGTGAACTACGTCATTCACTGACATAACTGGTGTAGACATATCAGGTCGGCCCCGCAGCACAGCCAATGCCTTTATGTACTGGTGACCTGCTGACATCTCAACTGGTTAGGCAAATTTATAAGCCCGCCCAGTTGTGATATCAGCCTAGAAACATTAAGCAGACGATTGGTAAGCTATACGGCCTTACCAATCAGTCTCTGTGTGTAGCCAGCATAAGATATCCACAGAATAAGGAAATGGAACATTCTGAGATATTGATGATCATGTTATTTTAAGATCAATACTGTTCTCTGCTAGTATAACATCAGTGCCATATGTTGCAGGTATGTGAATGTCACTGTACAAGTAGGAATTCTTTGCATCCAGAAAAGTATTGTGTATGTTAATGTACTAATTGATGTCTGACAATGTAATGTGAAATCCATATATTGTATAAGAAATACATTACACAAGTACAGTATTTAGCTCTCCATCCCAAGTGCTGAATATACAGTATTAACTCATTTAATAACCTTCAGGATTATAGCATCCATTCCATTTAATGTAAAAGTTCAGTTGCAATTATTCAACTGTAGAAAACTAAGACAATTTTCCATCTCATAGTATATGCAAAATATATTCCCTCCATATTACCTCAAACACAATTGAGGAGGGATATAAAAAGATTAATGGCTATAATAAATGTCAGCATGATCCTATTTATTCCAACTGTCCCGATTTAGATGGGAAGTATTTCCCGTTTATTGCTGCACAGCATAGTGTGAATGGCTGCTGCACACACAGCAATGACTGGCTGTTAGGAGGAGAGGACTACTGCTTGAATGCCCCTGGGAGGAAGAATTGGACTTTGTCCATGTCAAGGTATGACCACATCCCTGTCCCGATGTATTGTTGGGAGAATATACACAGGTGGTCACAACCTGAAAATGGAATTTAGAGATGTACATTGTATAATGCTGGTTTTCTCAAACAGTTAAAACTTGATCTGCTGGCAGTAGCAACAGCACATGGTAAACACAGTTTGTCTATTGCACGCTAGACCCAAAGACTGTAGAGGCAGGTGAGCATTACTGCTGTAACATACAGTGCTATGCAGGGAATGAGGTCCATTTCAGCAACAATGGTGGAGAAACAGAGCTTAAATGCATCAAAGAAAACAAAAGCTGCTATTTACATGTGTATGTTGAGTCAAACACATCTAGATTCATCCTACCATGCATGGATATGCATCCTGTGCTATAACACAAACAAACCTTATAGGATAAGATTGAGATGTCCAATCTGGTTGGTTGGAATGAAAACCTGGTAATATATGGGAGCAAATGACAATCGACCATTTGCTCACAAACACTGGATAATAGCCAGAAATGGTTGTTCAGACAAATTGTTCAATTGGTTAAATTTGTGTGTTTTAGCCAATTTTTCTTTGTCCTTTTTTCATTGTCTAAAACCATATGATTGACTGTCAGTTGCTCCTATACATTACCAGGTTTTCATTACAACCAGCCAGATTGGATAGATATCTGACAGAAAATTATATAGGGGATGCCCATCTTAAGTAATAAAATCTCAGTAAGATTATTTAGAACCAGTCCTTGCACTCTCACTGAACCATGTAAATGGGATGGTTGTTCCCATCTTCTAAGCCTTACAAAGACATGTCATATAGCCATAATACAAATGAAAGCACACTCCCAATGAGAATGTAATCTGTAATGAGTCAGTCAGTAGGATTTAGCCGATACGGACGACTGTCACCCTCATTAGTGTGCATTTGGTTTCCTGGGGTGTGCCTGTGTCCAGGTCCGTTACCCAATATGTAAGTGTAAGATGCAACTGAATCTGCATATGGATGCAAGCAGAAATCTTCCTTTATGTGCATGCACAGTATGGAAAGTGTGTATTACACCTTTACCTCTCCTACCTGTTAGAGGACTCCAGACAAAAACAGGTGGGGAAGGAGTCCAAATAAACAACCATGCACCTTATACCAGATACTGCAGAGGAAAGAATTGGATATATCCTCATCTGTCTCCTGGGCCTACCTGCTGCACCTTATGGCCTGTGAGTTCAACAGTAAAGACTCATGGCTGAGAGATCAGATCAGCCCTGATAACTGTGGAATACATTCACCCAACAGAAAAGACCAACTATACTGGGGACAATCTCCAGTCCTAACCTGCTCACATCAGAGAGGGGAGGCCCTTCAAATTCTATGTCTGTGTGGGGAGCAGTGACACCTACAGGCAAACACCAGACAATGCACTGACAGGTAGGGCTGAAAGAGAAGATCCAAATCTGTATCATACAGAGCAAAGTCTTTGCAGTTGTTTATTACAGTGAACAATATTAAACAGAGATTGTGGGATTCCTGACAGGTCATAGTCCTATTGTAATTCCAAATAGAGCTTCAATAGTGAAGGGGAAGACGACTTAATGGAAACCAGACATGCATCAAACCACATTATCTATCTGCCATTTTATTATTTTATGCTGGCCTTTTATTTAAACAATAAATATTGAATACTTATTTTTATTTGTACACAAAAGTCTAAATGGATAAACAAGGTAACTTTCTATCATCAGTAATCTGAATGTTACATTTATATAAATTTGTGATTTGGCCACAATTGTATTGCTTGGTACATACAATCTAGGTTCTATAGGGAATATACACAGCTAACTGATAGAAATTATGCGCATTAAAAGCCAGGCTAAAAATAATGTGACATTGTTTTAATCTTAAGATTTATTTTTTTTAATATATACATAAAAAAGGAAGGGATTAACAAAAGAAAAATATATAGGAGGATGAATTTATTTCACAATCTATTATTTTTCCTTAAATTGCCATCATTTAATTTATTCAAAAATGTGTACTCTGCTTTGCTCTGTCAGTTACAGGCAGTCAAATGTGAGGGCAGTGCACTCATTCATAAAACTATATACAGCTCTTCACCATTAAATATCAATTAAAACTACATACCGCTGCTTTGTACTCCAATAACATCATGATTTGCATTACATTATTTAACATTCTTCTTCTCTTTCCAGAACAGCATCAAAAGCTGGATCCATTCTCTTTTGCCTTGTGATCCTCAGATGTTGATGGGTTCTGTTAACATATTAGAAACATTTAGCATCTGGACATCTGGCTGACATTTAACGGCACAGTACCTTTTCAGGAGTACGACGACAGTTCATATTGTTACATAAAATACACCTCTATATGGCCTTTAGTTGTTTTATACACCTTTTTAGGCGATGAAAGGGACTAAAAATGAGCTCATTAGGTCTTTGGGGAGGGGTAATCTGCAAAAATTTACATTTATTTATCAAACACACTGCAGTAAATGAAACATTACAATAATGTTTGACACAGGTACATTGCTGTTACAACTGTATCACATTTCCCGTACATTGTATGGGGAATCATAGGGCGGGATGTACTAAAGTGAAAAATGCTGTAAAACCTCCAAAAATGCAGTTTTCGGGGGTTTTACTACATTTTCTGTATGTACTAAGCACCGGAATGCATCGCGGTGGGTAACACCATCTTTAAGTGGTGATACCCAATGGAAGCCTATTGTCTTCTATTCCGGACACTCCCCGAGAGGGATCCAATGGGATCCCTCCCATCTCCCCCTGCGTCCTTCTGCGCATGTGCAGAAGCACGCCAGATGGACTTCTGGGTGTTAAACCTGGAAGTCCCTCTATCCTCGGGCATTACAAAGGACAACTCTTAACGGAAGAGCCATCCTTTGTGATTTTCATCGCATTTCTAAGTACATACTGCGGCAATCAACCACTGTATATACCGCACCACAGATGCCATGCTTAGTACATCCGGCCCATACACACAAAGCACCAGGATGAGAAACACACTGATCATAGTACAGCAGGCATTCTTTTGGGACTCATACACAGGTCTGCATGCTGTCCAGGATGGGTTTCCATTATTGTTTCTGCTTATAAAACTATTATGTGCTGCCATGCGTCATTTAGTATTCATCTAATATTTTGTAGAAGTTCCTACTAGTTATTTTCAAGTAATAGGATATTTGTACTAACGGTGTATCTTTGTTTCTCAGTCCGTTGTGGACACTGCTTTCTATACCCTAATGTAGTCAGATGCAGGAGCTTGGACACTTTAAAAGTCTAGGCTCCTCCCCCCTTTATACACCTATAAGCTGCGTACACACTGGACGATTAAAATGCTCGATATGAAAGATATCGATCATATAGTTATTGTTCATACAGTGCATTTTTTGCTCCCTTCCAACCCACCAACGACCTTCGATGCATGGGCACATATGGATGATAATGATATCATCCATCGCACGTGCATGCAGGCCAACCTGGTTGATATCGATCAGGTTACTCGCAATCGCTGATTGCGGGTCTTTGGTGGGTTGATGGTGTGCTGGATGAACGATAACGATCATCCAGCACTTGGGGAAGGTGCAGGACGATCAGTCAGCGATATCGTTATCGCCAACTGATCGTTCCGTGTGTATGCACCAATAGGCTGTGAGTATTTTCCTAACAAAGCCCCGAGGACAGAACCAGGAGTACAGTATGAGAGGAAGGAGAGAATCCTAACAAGGATAACAGCGAAACAAAGAGCGTAAAAGGAGGACATTCATGTCTCCTAACGGACTATGAGAAAAGTCACATGTGTAAAAATAAAATCTGGGACATTTTAAAGCTGTACCTATGGTAGTACAGCATCAGAAATTTGCAAGAAATAGAGTTTTAGACTATTCTGCACAAACAGCAGTAACCTGTTCGCTGGCAATGATCGATATTTCTTGGCCAAAACAGTCTGAATCTTGAGTGAAAAAACCTTTGCTCTAAGGATCATGGCTTCAACAGTCATGACGTTAAAATCAGCCGAGGTAAATTGGTGATGAGATTGGGTCTTGGTGGCAGGAGCCACACTTAGAATGTCTGTGTACAAGACCTGAGCAAGTTCAGCGCCACTACAATCACCTGGATGGACAGCTTGCTCCTCATGAAAATTGATGGTCAGAGGGCTGTGAAGCTGAATGCCTAGCTGCCCAAGCCTGTTTAACATCCAGCAGCCCTCCACATAGAGCGCAGAATGGAGGTCTGACTTCTTCCTCTCCATTAAGGGGGGGGGGGGGGAGGGAGGGGAATCAGCTTCCTGCTACTGTGTAATCTGTCAAAAGTGTGGCCTCGTGTGGAAGGTCTGGAGTGGGTATCTTTTATGTTTTGTTTTTTTCCAACATTGTCCAGAACAATAGCCCCATCCATATTCCCCCGCTACTGAAGGAGAAGAACTGCTAGCAGATATACACCTACAGGCTGCAAAGCCAAAGTAACCACAATTTAAAAAGGCAGGAAATCATTGGTTCATTCCATATTTTATAAGAAAAGTACATGCATGTCATTTAATAACAAACACAACCGTTCTTCCCTATAGCAGGATCGTAGCATGTGCAGTATATGGAAGGGGTACTTTGAAGCATTCAACTTACTCTATTTAAGACACCTTGGATACCCTCCATGGTTGAAGACAGTTCTTTGATGGTTTTAGTCAGCTGGTCCTCATACTGGCAGTTTGTGTCTTCCATGGCTTTCAAGCTCTCCCGTAGGTGGCTGAGATCACTTTTTGCTACTTTCAACTCTCCAGACACACTTTTATGAGAGTTTTCTAACTGGGAAATTGCCTTTTCGTCTTCCTCTGATGGAAATTAAATAAAACAAGAAAGACTGGGATCAAAGTGTAGGATACACAGTCTTTGCTTCACAGACTGACGTACGAGTCATCCACACAAAGTATGTCAGAAACCCATCAATCTTTTAAGTTAGTACATTCCAAAATTAGACATTGTATAAGTAGCTGTGTGACAGCCAATTCAAATGGATGCATTCCCATGGTAACCATAAAAGCCATTCACATCACTGCTTGGTATGACCGTATGGCACACACTTGTTGGATGTTCATATTCTACAGAAGCAAAAATGGAAATCTGGAGCAACCCATAGCACACAATTAGGTGTAATGGATCATAATTAATATTAGTCCTGAATCATTTTTGTCTCTCTCTACAGGAAAATTTAATTCTGTACAATCTACACTACAATTCATACTTTTCTTAAAATGAAGTTTAAAATAAAAAATCCAGAGACTGTCAGAAACAAAGCTAACATGTGGGAAAACAAACTCATGAAAGTTAAAATCAAATACACGTGTAATGCTGGATACACACTAGGTGATATGTCGTCCGATCCCGCAGATTGGAGTGACATATTGGGTACATAGTCTAGTGTGTACCCATGATAAGTGTGCTCCTGTGAGTCGTTAGCAGCATTGTCTGTCAGCCCTGCAGTCGCTAACGATGTCATGTTGCAGAATGTAGCATGAAACGTCATTTACCCCCCATCGGACCCGGCATCAGCAAGTGTGTATGCACTTGACACATGCCGGGTCCCATCGCCGGTGATGTGGTGCTGTTATACACACTGTCTAATGTGTACCCCCAGCTTTAGAGTAAACTGATTGCACACGCTGAGGCACATTTTAAATACACACCTTGCAGAAAAAACAAAACAAAAAAAAAACACACAGATTCCCATTTTGGTCAGAGCGACAAACTAGAAGGTGGGGGGACTTGTGTAACTCCATCCCCTCCTCCATTTGAACCCAACAGCACCGTAGGGTTTAGTGAGACCATCAAGACAGAGAAGATCTGTTGGTACTGCTACATAACCATTCCTCTGTCATAAATGGACTTACAGGATCTAGTGTAATCTTAGTTTAACTCTCCTGTTATTGTACAGGTGTCCTCATACACTATTGCCGCAGTTGCTCCAAACTGCCCCCGTCTCAATGCTGTAGGTTCCGTGGGACTAGGCTTGAGGCAAGCATCTTTTTCGCTCGAATGTGTGTCTTAGTCACAATTCCATGTGACAAAGACTGCACTGATTCATTTGTATACACAGATATACAAGTGTCGCTACAATGCATTGGCCGCAGCTTTTTATTTCCACACTGTTCGAAGCGTTTTTGTTGCAACGAGTTGTGACTAAACGCACATTCAAGCAAAAAAGACACTACACACACGCCTCATGACATATTGAGGCTAGGTGCATGAGAGCGTATCTGTATATAAATTCCTCATTTACCTGTTTTGGATTGAAGAGCCTGTAATCTTTGTTCTAACTCTGTCCTCGCCTTTTCACTTTTTTCTAGTTTCTGAAGAAGACTTCCAATATCCACCATTGCACCATTATACACGATAAGACCACCTTTTTCTTCCAAAGAGGACACTCCAGATCTTGTAGCTTTAGGTGGCAAAAGCAAGCAGTTTCCTGGGAAGGGAGGGATGTTTTAAAGTAGACCAAATAAAACAATACATTCTTATTAATATAAATGGTAGGTGGTTAATTTACATAGGCTGCTAAGCAAAAACAAGAAAACCGAGGGTTCCCACTACATGAATAAGATGACAGGTACCTAGAATGTCTTCATTGAAAGACTCGGACTCTTCGTGACTTCCATCGTCTGTGCAAGTGTCCGTCAATTTACGGTAAAAACAAGATTCCTTTAGCAGAACTTTAGTGAACAGTTTCTTCACCTACAACGAAAATTGTTAGCTTGATGGAATTGGCCAATTATGTAAGAACAGCAGACCCTACACTGCAGTGCTGTTGGTGCTCCTCTTGGCCAGAACTAGATATTTTAGGGATTGAGTGCTAGATTTCCTATAGTCCGTATCCTTCCACATAACATTATTTTGGAATACCAATGTGATACACCCCTGCAAACAATCTATGAGGGGGGGGGGGGGAGGGTAGGGGGGGTTGGCTGTGGATTTTGACACAATATGCCGCTGCAAAATGGTGCATCGCAAGTTTTCCCTCACACCCCATAAAGGTGTGAGGGAAAACTTGCTATGTCTGCACTAGCGCTGATGCCAGTAATGAGCACAGCCGGGCAACACATTGTGCCGAATTCAACTCCCCCCACACCAAGTGTCACTAAAAATAATGTCTAAGTACTGTTCAATGACTCAGTAGGCAGAACAATTATTGTCCCTTATTAGGAAGGAAGGAGAAGATGTCAGTAATCCACCAGTGAGTCTAATTATGCCCATTTAGGAAAAGTCAAGTTGATTCACTATTTTTGAAACTTGCTTGCGAAACCTCATGGAGTTGTCAGAAATAAATGAAAAGGTCACAATTACACTCCTCCAGCACTAAGCTAGGATCTAAGGATATATTACATATAATTTCCCCACCCTGGGCAGTATATGGTACTTGGTGCTGTGGGAACCTGGGAGTTACTACCTACCCACCACCTCCATTGGGTGTAACAATGTACATTTCCCAGATTACTGTCTAGTTGTACATTCCTGGACTACAGTGGATAAGAAATGTATTATTGAGAGCTTCAAATCAAGACATTTTATCTCTAATTGGAGGACTACTGTTGAATATCAGGGCACGGGCTAAATAAGGGTTGGAAAGTAAAAAGAAGTTGTTTAGGTTCTCTTTTCACACATTAGAGTAATCACTGCCACATCAGGGCACTCAAGACAGTTACTGAGGATTTTTAAAGGGCCAAAACTATCAAAGTACAAAGAGAGCCAGCCCGTAAAACAACATTTTACTGTGTACTCAAACAGTCCAGTAACACAAATTAAAATGACTGCAGACAAAAAAAAAAAAAGTACATACCTGAGCTCTTGAAAGATGTAGACCAAGGGTGTAAACAATTTCTTCTAAATCCTTCTCCAATAAGTAGCCACAATGGCTTTGATCAAAATATACAAATGCCATCAATAGATCCTTATTTACTGTAACCATCTGCTTCTTTTCTTTATCCTAGTAAAACAGAATAGACCGTTATTTTGAGAGCTATATAAGAAAGTGGACAAGCATAAATAAGCACATCATAGTCAAATATAGAAATTAAAAAAATATAAATCAAACAAAACCCAGAACACACAAGTATTTTCACTTACAAATTGTGAAGCACAGAACTCGGAATTATATTATTTTCTGTCCTAATAAATAGCTACTGCTTTTAGTGGCAGCTGTGGTCTAACCCCCTAGGGATCTTACAGCCAGGTATCAGTGAGCTCCAATACTTGTATATTATTGTTCTCTCATTTATTTGGTGTCGAAGTGCTGTACATAGGGGTGAAAGATATGGAGTTCAGAGAAAAAGGATTTATAAAGGTAAGACCCAAAATCCCATTGAGGGACACTGGAAACACCGGGTATGTGTGGTGCTGGAGGAGTCTGGGACACTAATATTCAAAGTTCAGCAGCACAGGCTCCTGCTCACAGATGCACCCCTTCCACTCACCCTGAAATGCCAGTTAATACTAACAATGCCCTAAGGACAGAGCGTAGGAGCAAAAGAGGCGAAGACCAAGCACACCAACAGACACACCAAAGGAATTCCTGGAACTTGGTATGTCAACAATCTAGACAACATCCCCAAGCAAAAGCCAGGAGCGAAAGGGCGGTCGTCCAGAGTGCCCCATGGAATTCAGAGGAAAGGGCTGATCAGGTAAGAACCACAAATCACATTCTCTTTCATCCATGAGGGACACTGGACACAATGACGTCCCAAAGCGGTCCACTTAAAGGAGGGAACGCTTCTGTGCGTAAGGTGTCAAATCTGTAAAACTGTAAGAAAGAGTGCACTGAAGGAGCACTTAGCAGCCCTGCAAAGTTTATCTACCGAGGCACTGCGCTGAACTGCCCATAAAGTCCCCACCGACCGAGTTGAATGGGCTGTCACCAACTGATGCAGGGAGACACGCCAAAGAGTAGACTTAACAGATGACCGCCTCAATCCACCAGGCTATTGTCTGTTTGGGAGCGCCAGAAATCCTTGGTCCGGTCAACGTAGATACGAAAATCCTGGACTACATCCAAAGAAGCAAATGATGGAGAATCCTGTGTAGTGTCCATGGGAAGATACGGAACCACAATTTCCTGGTTAATGTGGAACCAAGGGACAACCTTCTGAAGAAAACACAGCTTGGTCACCAGGACCACCCTGTCATGGAGAAAAATCAGAAAGGTGACCTGTGAGATAGGGCACTTAAGTCAAACACCTGCCTAGCTGAAGAGATGGCTAGCAGGAAAACTGTTTTCCAGGTAAGCCACCAGAGATCCACCAAGTCCAGGGATGGGGCTGAAGAGCCCGAAGGACAAGAATCAGATCCCAAGGTGCGACAGGGGGAACAAAGGAAGCTGAATGTGAAGTACCCCTGGAAAAAATTCTGTACCACAGGGATCAATTTTCCTCTGAAAATAAACAGAGGGCCGGGACTTGTACCTTAAGGGAGGACCACAGCATCAGAGAAATCCCTGGTCTTCAGGAGGGCTGTTTCAACAGCCATCCCCTCAAAGCCAGGTGGGGGAAATCCAGATGCAGAAACAGTCCTTGAGACCCTAGATCTGGCCTTAGTGGAAGACGGCGAAGAGCCACTGGCATCTGCCAGAGGTCCGCATACCACGCCCTATAGCATGGATATTGGAGCAAAGAGATACGGTAGTGAAAATCATCACGTGACAGATAATGTGTCCACCTGAAATGCCCCCAGATCTTTCATCTGAGAGGAATACCTGGGCAGCTTGTGATTAAGGCAAGAGGACATCATGTTTATCCTCGGACGGCCTCTTCGAGACACCAACTGCTGGAAGATATCCGGTCGGAGAGTCCACTCTCCCGCGTAAACATCCTTCTGAGTCGACAACTGGGAGGTGAACCATCAACGAAGCTGGGCTAAACTTTTCTTCTGCCCACAGCAGAATAATTTTTCGCATGGCTCACGGACGTTTGGTGCTGCCTTGATGGTTTATGTAGGCGAACACCGTGGCATTGTTAAACTGGAATTTGACCAGGTAACCCTGGAGCAGAGGTCAAGTCTTTAGATTGCACATAGCTTGAGAACATTGATGGACAACTGAGATTCCTGTTCCGTCCATCAACCCTGAAAGGTTTTGGTAAGAAATGCTCCCCAACGCCTCAGACTCGCATCTGTGGTAAGCATCACCCAATACTGAATCTGGAAGGGGCAAAAGAAGTCTGAAGCCACCACAGCAGTGAATGTTGTTTCCTGAGATAATAACATCTGGAAGTGTATATGAGCATGCAAACGGTCTCACTTGGAGATGAGCTCTACCTGAAAGGTCCTGAAGAGGAACTATGAAAACTCCACGTTGAAAGTGGAGACTAACTTGCCTAGAACCATCATGCACAGGTGGATAGAAACCTTGTGCAGATAGAGGAGCGACAGGACCAAAGCCTACAGGGAGACAATGTTGTAAAAAAAAAAAAAAAAAAGACATAATGGGACCGGGTGTCCAACCGGGCCCCCAAGTGAAGCATCTGTAGTGAAAACACTAAACTGGATTTTCATCAATTCAGGATCCAACTATGTGACTGAAGGACCTGCACCACCAGTTGAAGGTGTGTTAACGGAGTCACTTCACTGAGCCGCAATGAGCAGACCATCTAGGTAAGGGAGTATTCTGACTCTCTACAGCCACAGCATGTCTGCTGTCACCGTGTAGATTCTAGGGGCTGTCGACAGGCAGAAGGGCAGGGCCAAAAAATTGGTAATGATCCCACATGATGGCAAAGGACATGAAGTGCTGATAATCTTCTCATATTTGGATATGTAAGTGTGCATCACTGACATCAGGAAATCCCCCGATTCCAAAGAATGCATAAATAACCTGAGGGTTTACATCTTAATTTGGGTGGGGCGGAAGAAGCAGTCTGGTTTCTGAACGAAGAAGAGGCTGGAGTTATTACCAGTTCCTTTCTGGTGAGACAAGCAATGAGCCTGGAGGCCAGGAGGGACATGACAGAGTCTTGAAGGGCTCCGGGCTTTACTGGGTCGAGAGGGAGGCATGTTGTGAAGAACTGGATTGGAGGAAGCACCTGAAAGTCAAAAACATACCCACTAGTTACAATGCCTCACAGGAGTCTGCAGTTGTCCACATACAGATTGTTTATATGATTGCTTGGGAGCCAGCCTACGTGCTGACCAGGTTGGCCTGCCTTTGGCTTTACCTCCTTTGGACTCGGACCCATAGCTCTGAAAGTCTAGGTCTACCTTGTGGAGTGAAAGGACCGAAAAGGAAGCCACCTTGATCTTAAGCACTGACAAATGGAGGAAGGCTGACTAGGAGGCAGCCACTGTGGCAATCATTTTGTCCAGTTTGGGAACAAAAACTACCTTAAAATTAAATTGAAAGGATTCAGTGGCCTTCCTCGAAGCCCTATCATCTGCGTACCCAGATAGCTCACCGAGCTGCAATAGCAGAGGTCGAAACATATGCAGCTAGGATGCAAGAGTCAATACCGGCTTCGCTCAAGTAGCAGCAAGCCCAATGTTATCCACAACCGATAACAAATCAGAGCGGTTAACACCAGATCTAAGGCCAACCTCAAAAGGAATCTGCCCACCTCTCTAAGGCTTTAGTCACACTAAGACAAAAGCTGGACGGAGAGCCATACCCTACTGAAGAGAAAATGGGTAAAGCTTTTTCTCAAATCTGTCTGTAGCGTCCTTAAGAGAAGGCACATTAGGAAGAGGGAGAGTTGGCAATGGGAGCGTCCAAGGGGACTCCAATATGGCGCTGTCAGAAGGATGAGGTGGATAAAAAGCTAACATGTGCTTAGAAACCTTGAATCATTGTCCAGATGTCACCGGGTATCTGCAAAAAGATCCTCCAACTGCAAGTTCTAAAACCTCTCACTTTAGTAAATATCCCCCTAACACTTTCCAGCCAAGGACACTAAAAGTGGCCAGTGTAGAAAATACTAAATTAGTATATATGAAAAACCCACAAGATATATACAAGAGGTTTATAAAGGCTGAAAGCCTACATATAGTCTGATCACCAAAGAATTACACAGAAGGATTTTTTTTTTTCTTAACCAGAAAAAGTTGGCAGACTATATACACTGAATAATATATATATATATATATATATATATATATATATATATATATATATATACGATTAAAAAGACATGCGTCTGATAGTGTAGTAGTTTAAATTGTGATATATAAAAGGTGCTCAAGTCAATTGTGCGTTCCAAAAGTAAATTCTTTAACGCTTATCTGAATTCCCATTGAAGAGTTCCTCGCTGGATGAAGCAGCAACTGGAGCTCGTCAGCTGAAAAACCTTTAGAAGGGCTCACAGAGGCCCATAAGAAAAGACAGTAATATAGTGTAGTACTTCTTCCACACAAGTATTATGAAAGTGGACAATATGGCTGCGTATCAGATATTGCTGAAATTACAGCATGTAGTGATCTATTCCTGGATGTTCCTGCAGTGTCCCTCTAGTAATACATATCCATGTACATCATAGGCAGACAGCGGGCTTCAAACTAAATAGAGATGATCCCCCATCAGTATATTCAAAGCTTTTTATTGGATACAATAACAGGGTATAGGGAAACATAGAAAATAAAATAAAAATGAAAATGCTTATCTTATTAAGACTTGATGAAGATCTTGTAGGTAGCAGCAGTCCGCACAGTGGTCAGCGGGACCACTAGAATTTACTTTTGGTACGCACAATTAACTTCAGCACCTTTATATCACAATTTAAACTACTACACTAGTAGGCGCATGTCTTTTTAATCTTTATCAACAGAATCACCCTATCCGCAAGCCAAAAACGGGACTTTCTAAAAAAACTGCTGCCGCGGGCATTTTTCCGGTGACCTGCGCAGATGCTATAGACTCGATAGAGTATCAGTGCAGCGCTGCGCTCAGTGCAATGCTGGCCTGAGAGGAGGGGGCCCGTGACGGACACTGCACACGGGCCCCCTCCTCTCTAGTAACGCCCCTGCAGGGGACATTCAATAGAACATTGGGGGCTGTAGATTCCAGTATCTGCTTTAACGACTGAGAAAACTGAACCAGGTCCTGAACGGAATGAGACCCGGGAAGGCTCAATGACAAGCTGAGGTGGAGTACTGGAAGGCCCCGCTGCATTGGAATCTGAAGGAGGCGGTCTGGACAGAGTTAATTGCTCTGCCAGGTACAACATTGACTGGGACAGGGTGCTATCTGCAGAGATAGAGCTCTACCTGCCAGAGATGGGGACTGCAACAGGCGGTGGGCATGAGCGCCAGATTACCAAATAGGCAGAGTAGGAACCGGCCTATAGGTCCTGCACCTTTTAGGGGCCCCATGACAACAGATAGAAAAAAATATTGATTTGATCTTGAAAGAAAAGTAAAATCAAGCTTTCTTAAATGGTTTCCAAATGAAAGATAAAATGAATCAACTCAAAGAAGCAAAAACTTTAGATTAAAACTCTATAGAGAAAATACTGTATTAATGTAATGTACCCATTAACAACTTAAAGTACATACACATCAGATTCACATTACTGTGTGTCTCTTAACTGCTCATCTTCTGTTAGCTTGTAAAAAATTTTGGTGCAACCTACAGTGTAATGTAATGGTCATCAGTATATACAGTCAGGTGCATAAATATTGGGACATTGACAGAATTTTAATATTTTGGCCTCTATTCACCACCACAATGGCTTTGAAATGAAACAAACAAGATGTGCTTTAACTGCAGACTTTCAGATTTAATTTGAGGGTAATTACATCCAAATCAGGTGAACGGTGTAGGAATTACAACGGTTTCTATATGTGCCTCCCACTTATGAAAATTCTGTCAATGTCCCAATATTTATGCACCTGACTGTAATTTGCGAGGAAGCAGTATGATATAACGCTGGACGGAATGTCGGTGGTCAGAAGACCGGCAGCAGCATCCCATTCTTCAATATCCCAACAGGGACTGTTAAGTACCCTAACCCTGCCCCGGTGGTACCAAACCCTAACCTCCAACGCAAGTGGTGCCTAACCCTAAAATTCCCGAGTGGTGCCTAACCCCATCCCCCCCTCCCCATAGCCTAAGTCTAACCCTCTCCAGGAGGGTTAGGTTCCTAATACTAACCTCCCCCCATCCCGGGCTAACGCTAGTATACCTACTTTCAGGACCACGGCTTCGGCTTCCTGACTGGTGAGCGCTGGTAAGCTGCTATAAGGGAGGAGAAGCCTAAGCTGTCTCAAAGTTAACTTTTTAGTGCCCAGACTCCTCCAGCACCAAGCTATACCCATGAGATCTCCAGTGTCCCTCATGGTTGAAAAAGAGTAACAAATGCAGTCAGTAAGGAGTTACTGTAGAACTGACCCTACATGTACTATATCTCATGGTTCCGTGTTCCCCACTGCCATGGGAGAGGAAGATTTCACAAGATACTGGACACAAGATGAACACAGCACACAAGAACAAGACGATAACAGCAGGCACCTTATCTTTGGTTAGCCACTCCTTGCTGTACTTGGTATCTCTTTTGTCTTCACGTTTATCCTTGGTACTCAAATCATCATCATCATCTTCTCGGTCTGAAATAAACATCATTGATATGTATGAAGAGATCGTGATTGTTTGTAATATTTTGTATTAATGTTTCACAAGGGGAAGAAAGAAAACTAAGATGCAATCAGAAAAATTGCATTGAAATATAATAATCTACAACAACTGTTTTAAATGGAGTTAGGCCAAGTGTGAAAGGATTATCATGCCATAACAACAGGAATCACTGATTTACAAGAGAGCAGAGGCCTAGCTCTGGTGAAGCCATCTGAAGACATTTTAACACGGAAATCTTAAATATATTAAAAGGACAAAAAACTTATTTAAGGTGTCACCTGCACTCTAAGTGGCGATATGATATATGTTTTCCTTAAAGGGACATGATCATGAAAAAACACGTTGTGATGATTTAAGGGGATGTGGTTTATGTCTCGGCAGTAGGGATACCATCGCTTAGAATGCCGATGCCGGTATCCCGACACCAGCATCCAGACGGTAAGTATTGGGGTTAGGGGGAGGGTTAGGTATCGGCTGCGGGGAAGGAGGGTTACTTACCTGCAGGTGTGGGTATCCTAACCCTGGCGGGGTGCCGGCATCTGGATCCTGAGTGCCATAATCCCATACCCAACCAGATTAAAATTTTCAACTGTAATGTTTTGATTTATACATTTCCAATGACTTTGTCTCAACACAATTTCTGACTACACCCTGCATGTAATTTGGAGTTGTGCACCTGAGATTTGTCTGTTTCTGTGCCTACAATTAGTCTCATCAGGTAGCACCTCCCATTATATATAAGTCCTACAAGTTTGTATACTGTAGTGCAATTTTGGGTTGATTTTTGGGGAGTGGACCCCCTGGATTGCTTTGGTTGGTCTGCTCCAGGGCATTGCATCATAACACATTCTTTCTTTTCTGAACAATTTTAATACTTTGTTTGTTTCATTATATTTGTATTCTCACCTTTCTATGCAGCCATAGCTGCTCTTACTTTTTGTACTTCACTTTTCTCACTATTGCAATGCCCTGGGGGTGGCTAGGCTGTGCTGATTTAGGGGTGTCCTGCGCTCTGGATTTGAACCCTAGTATGTTAGGGACCTACCCTACAGAGGTTACCTGGATATGGTGGGTAGGCCCATAACCTTGGCCATGATTATGCTAAAAACCTTTATTGATTGCAAAATTTTATTGCATTTATATATAAACAGTAATTTGGAATTTTAGTAGAAGCAGATTTCAGAAACTGTATTTGGAGTGCACTTAAGATCAGCTCGACATCTGGTGAATGGAGATCAGGGCAATGCACAACCACCTTGACGTCTGTACCCTTTTTTCATGGTAGGGTCTACAGAGACCTTTTTTTTTTTTTAAATGATACTGCACATAAGCGCTGCTACTCCATTTTTGTACGGTTTCTCTTTAGATAAAAAAAAAGTAAAATTTGAGCATTAAAGTAGGGTGTAAGTACGATAATACAAAGGCAGTAATAGGCTTGTTCAGGCTGACCTTCATAGTCACCATCATCTTCTTCTGCTCCAATAGGTTCATAATCCTCTTGGTTATCATCATCCATTTCTTCATCATCTCGGTAATCGTCCCTTTTTTTGTCCTCCCTCTATAATAAGACCATGTAAGGATAGAGTGAGGACACAATCGGCGAGCATACAAAAATCACTCTGCCAGGGCTAAAGTTTACTCAACATGAAAAAGTACTATTCACATTTAAAAGCAGCAACCCAGAAAATGTGTGACATTTTTATGATATAGTAAAATGTATATGTACGAGACGATGTATGCCTTACTGTTATCAGAAGAACATTATAAGTCACTGACTTTTTAGATGTTGAGGCCCACTGTGATTGAAACACCCAGGCATAGTGTATTAAAGGTTATTTGTTACAATATGTAACTTCATAATTTACTTGCCATTATTAACTGTAAATATTGTATACAATGGCTACACAGGAGAAAGTCCTCCAGTCCCCAAGTAATTATTGAATCCATCAATTCTACCACTCCCAGCTTCCCTGCTAAATGCCAGTCTCTAGATTAGGATACGGGGCCAAGTTAAGTTTGCATGAATGTAACGCTGTAACCCTAGTATCCCAGAGAAGGGAATAGCTACATGTGTTATAGGTATATTCATGGCGCTCCCATTAGGTGACTTACAGTGATCCATATGGTAACATACAAACCTTTCTTTCATCTCTTTCCTCCAACCTAAGTTTGTCATCTGAGGATTTTCTTCGTTTGGGTTTTGGTTCATCGTCTTCCTCATCTTTCTTTTCTTTTTTCTCTTCCTTCTTAATCATCTTTTTCTCTTTTTTCTCATCCTTTTCAGGCAGAGCTAAGAGCTCCCTGTATATGCGAACACCAAAGTCTCTCTGCAGCATTTCATTGAACAGCTCAGCAAAAAGCGACACCTGACAAAATATACACGTGACCATCACACAGGGAAGAACAGTTAGCTAGCAACTGACAATATAGCGGATTAGAAGTCTGGGCAGGTCATGTAATCAGAATGCCATTGTACACTTTGCCCTCCGCTTTGCTGAGGTCATGCTGACAGCAGAATATCTGGTTAGGCTTTGGCGCTGCCTAGAAATTTTCTGTTGTGATCAGCTTAGGTCTTTGAAATTTTATTTTGGAAAGTAATTAAATAAGATGGATGAAGCAAATGCAGAGCCCGTAAATAGTGCAGCCTTGGGTGCAGTTAGGAATAGCCTGATTTAAGGCACATGTGTGTCAGAACTCCCAAGTGCTGGGATTGAGTAGGGTTAAGCTGGCCACACATCATATACAATGTCTGGATTTTAATGTGTGTCAAGCCAGAGTCTGGTTCAAAATTAGACACACATATGTACAGCCAATCATCAAGTGAAATGTCTGGATATTAATTTTACTGCTTTAGTGCACAAAGCCAAAGGGCTCCATTAACAGCAATGACCAGTCAATTTAATTTTTCACTAAATGTATGGCCAGGAATAATTGAAGTCTGGACATAATTAATTCATATCAATATCATGTATGCACCGGTTTCTGCCTAATTTGGCTGATGCAATAACCATATTGTCACCAGATACAGGTACTTGGGAATCACTGACTGACTTATAAAGCACCTTCAGCCTCTGCAGTGCTGTACAGAGTACAGGAAAACACAACACATTTATCTTACACACTTTCACAATATATTGTAAAGTGAAACCAGGGAAGGTTTAAGAGAGGAGATAGAATTATGTTCATTGTGCAATAAATGCAATAATATTCACCCAATTTGAGTTCAGTTGTTTGGTATGGAACCAAATGTAAAATTCTCTGTACAGAAAAATAAGTTATGGTAAAACTTACCTTTGTTAACTCTTTCTTCGAAGTCCATAGGTGACCAGAAATATAGCCCATGTGAAGCCAGGTGCGTCAGGGCGGGTGCCCTGTGGACCCTATGGACTTCGAAGAAAAAGAGCTAACAAAAGGTATGTTTTACCATAACTCTAATTTTCTTCTTCAGGGTCCATAGGGCTCCACAGTGAGACCTTGGGGATGTCCCAAAGCAGTTATTCAATGGTGGGGACGCTCCTGTGCTGATAGGAGAATCCGGGGTCCAAATGAAGCATCCCGAGAGACAAATGTATCAAAGGCATAGAACCTACGAAAGGTATGGATGGACAGAGGACCATGTGGCCGCCTTACAAAGCTGTTCAGGTGCCACAGAGAGCTTCCCACGAGGGACCCACAGAGCAAGTAGAATGAGCAGTAACAGTAGCAGGTACAGGAAGGCCTGCCTGTATGTAAGCCTGTGCGATAGTCATGCAAAGCCATCTAGCCAACGTATGTTTGTTGGCTGGCCATCCCTTCTTGTGAAACCCACAGGCAACAAATAAGGAGTCTGATTTCTGACGTAGATCCTGAGGGCATGGACCACATCCAAGGAGGCCTCACCCGATAATAGGTCTCGTGATTGAAAGGGCGGGACTACAATTTCCTCATTAATGTGGAAACAAGTAACAATTTTTGGAAGGAAACCATGGCGAGTCCGAAGCACAGCCCTGTCCTGATGCAATATCAAAAATGGGGAGCGACAGGAGAGCGCCCCTAAATTTGACATCCTTCTGGCGGGCGCCATAGCCAGTCTTCAATGTGAGCCACTTGAGTTCCACATATTCCAGGGGTTCAAACGGAGGAAACTGGATGGCACGGAGAACTACTGACAAATCCCATGGAACCACTGGAGGGACAAAGGAAGGTTGTATACCGAGGATATCCTGGAGGAAGGTGTGGACATCCGATAGTGGAGCAAGTCTACGCTGGAACCAAATGGATAGAGCAGAGACATGCACTTTCAGCGAGACAAGGCTGAGTCCAAGGTCCAATCCAGCTTGAAGGAAGGCCAGGACTCTGGAAATCCTAAACACTTGAGGGTCGTAGCTACTGATATGACACCACTGGAAATATGTATGCCACGCTCTGTGGTGGATCAGAGCAGAAGCTGGCTTATGAGCTCTGAGCATAGTCTGGACTACAGAGCTAGAGAATCCTTTGGACTTCAGAAGTGATGTCGCAAGAGACACGCTGTCAAAGACAGACGACCAAGGTCCGGGTAAAGGCAAGGACCCGGAGACAACAGGTCCGGACGTTGAGGCAGTAGAAACGGAGTGTCGATGGAGAGACTCCGAAGATCTGAGTACCAATGACGTGTGGGACAAGCTTGAGCCATGAGCAGGACAGTGCCTCCGTTGAAAAAGAAGGGAGACTGGAGGGAATAGGTACGCTAACTGGAAGGTGCACTTCACTGACAATGAGTCTACGAAGATTGCCTCGGCATTCCTTGTTCTGGACCCATACACCGGCAATTTACGATCGTGTCGGGAGGCCATGAGGTCCACCTCTGGTAGGCCCCATCTGTTCACTAGGAGTTGAAAAACCTCTAGGTCAAGAGACCATTCCCGGGAATGCACGTCGTGATGGCTGAGGAAGTCTGCTTCCCAGTTGAGAACTCCCAGAATGAACACAGCAGAGATGGCCGGGAGGTGACCCTCGGCCCATGTCAGAATGCGTGACACTTTTGTCATTGCTGCCCGATTTAGACTGCCTCCTTGATGGTTGATGTAAGCCACTGTTGTGGCATTGACTGACTGTACCTGTACAGGTTTTCACTGTACCTGTACAGGTTTTCCTAGAAGTATGTCCTGGGCCAGTATGAGGGCCCTGTAGACAGCTCGAAGTTCCAATATGTTTATTGGCAGAGTTGATTCGACTGATGTCCAACAGCCCTGGAAGGAGTGTTGACCGGTCACTGCGTCCCAGCCCCGGAGACTGGCAATCATTGTTAGGAGTATCCAGTCCGGGAAAAGGGACGACCCTTGGTTAGATGAGATGTCTGTAGCCTCCAAGATAGGGGACAGACAAACCTCTGGAGAGAGCA
Organism: Taudactylus pleione; assembly: GCA_031769625.1. Taxonomy (NCBI): domain Eukaryota; kingdom Metazoa; phylum Chordata; class Amphibia; order Anura; family Myobatrachidae; genus Taudactylus; species Taudactylus pleione. Next base: position 47,073,969 of record JAUIMM010000015.1, on the reverse strand, counting down.
CCATCGTCTGAGCTCTGATCCGATGGGGTAACCCGTTCCACCTGGAGAGGATTAGCCTTTGCAGAGGCCTGGATTGGAACTGAGCATACTCCACCATGTCGAAGGTGGATACCATGGATCCCAGAACCTGCACTGCTGAGTGGACTGACACTCGGCAACTGTGGAGGAATTTGCGCACTCGTAGTTGAAGTGTGGAGATCTTGTCTGATATCAGAAAGATTCTCTGGTCCTGAGAATCTAGCAGGGCTCCCAGATGAACCATTCTTTATGAAAGACTCAGGCAGGACTTTTTCCAGTTGATTAACCATCCGTGCTTTTGAAGGAAAGCGAAGGTTAGCTGCAGATGGCATTGAAGCACCTCTGGGGATCCTGCTAAGAGCAGGAGGTCGTCCAGATATGGTAGCAGTCGGACACCCTGACCATGCAGGTGGGCCGCCATGATAGCCAAAATTTTGGTAAATACCCATGGAGCTGTGGATAGTCCAAAGGGCAGAGCCTTAAATTGGAAGTGTTGCTGTAGTATAGCAAGCCGGAGCTATCACTGTTGAGAGGGCGCTATAGGTACATGTAGGTAAGCTTCGTGAATATCCAGAGATACCATAAAGTCTCCAGGCTCCATAGCTAGGATGATAGAGTATAGGGTTTCCATCCTGAACCTGGGAACCTGAGGAATCTGTTCAGGGATTTGAGGTGGAGGCTCAGCCGATTAGACCATTCGGCTTCTAACCAGAAAGAGTAGAATAATAACCTGTCCCTCGCTGAGATAGCAGGACTGGCACAGTTACCCCTGATTGCAGCAAGGAATGTATGGCTTTCTGGATTTGCAGGGCCTTGTTTTGGTCTGAAAGAGGGCCTGTGTAGAAAAATTGATGGGGTGGCCTGGACCCGTGAGAGACCACTTCTCTTACTCAAGCGTCCGTGGTGGTTTGACACCAGCACTGGGCAAACTGTAGAAGTCGGTCTCCTACTCTGGGGTCCCCCATGTGGAGGCCCGTCCCATCAGGCTGAGGACTTGTCCTCGGATTTTGAAGCAGGAGTCTGGTGGTCCAAGCCTGCTTGGTCCTGGGCTTGATGGCCCTAGTGAAAGTCGACTGCCTAGGAAAGGACTGACCTTTAGGCTTTCCTTTAGGTCGAAAGGACTTAAAAGATGTAGTCTGAGGCTTTGTAGTAGTAGTAGTAGCTGCTGAAGGCAGAAATCCAGTTTTTGATGCCGCCAATGTGGTTACAATCTTGTCAAGGTCTGGGCCAAACAAGATCTCCCCGTTGTAGGGCAAGCCCTTAGAATCCGCATCGGCATTCCATGAGCGTAGCCACAGGGTACGGCGGGCAGACACTGTGACAGAATATAGAAGTTAGGAGACTGGCATCCAATGTCGCTTCTCCAATATAGGAAACTGCTTCTCGTATGTGAGCTATGAAAGACACCTGATCCCTAGATGCGTCTGAGGGAAAAGTGTCTTCAAGTGCGTCAGCCCAACTCTCTATCGCTTTAGCCCTGGTTGGATGAGCAACTGCCCCTGAAAAAGAGTACACCGATTTAAGGCAAGTTTCTACCTTTCTAGCCGTAGGGTCTTTCAGAGAGGATACTGTAGGGATAGGAAATGTAGCACTCTTAATCGCGTAACACGGGAATTCACCGCAGGGGGAGTCTCCCATTTTGAATAATGAGCCGCAGAAAATAGATAAGAGGTGGTCAGACGTTTTTGGGGTTGAAACCTCTTACCTGGCTGCTGCCATGTGGTTCGACTAGTTGATCCAATAGAGGGAATTCTGCTGAAGCCAATTTCAGTCATTTAAACAGTGGGTGCTTTAATTTAGGGGCTGGTTCATCATCTTCTATTAGTAAGATGGATCTAACAGCTCGCACCAAAGCAGGAATATTAGGAACGGCGCCCTGAGTTGAAGGGCAACTTTAATGAGGAAAGCTGACCTCCCCATGCTGATTAACCACCGGGACGCTGGATTCCTGCTCCATATGCACCGTGGTGGTCTTGAGGATCACTGTGGACAAAGCCTGTGTTCACTCTCAGCACCTCCGGTCTGCCCCCTGAGACTGGAGGTAAGACTGCCAATGACCGGCCTCGCCTGTCTCCATGTGTCCGGGATGCAGTCTGGGTCCGTCCGCGGGGCCGGCTAGCAAGGTCCCCCAATTTTCCCTTTGATTCCCCCCTCCCCTTTTCTGTTGTGTATTTTCAGTATTATGACGGATAAGTTTAAAGACTTGAAGGTTTCTATCTTATTATATTACTTGTTGTGAATTTATGTATTGAATACGATTTTTTCCATGAGCGATATATGTTCTTGTATTGGGTTCTATATGACTATGTGGTCAAAATATTTTTGCTATAACAGCTCGAGTTGTCTTGATATGGAAAAATTTAAATAATTTATAAAAAAATATAAAGCTATTTGGGCTGCCTAAGCAGCTCAATGCAGAATGGTGGCCGGGCACCGACAAAACTAAGGTGCCTCCGGCTCAGAGGCGGGGTATAGTGGGATGGACCGATGCATCCTGGGAGCTGAAAGCTTTTACTGCGTGGTGCCCAGTCCTCAAACCCCACCTACACCCCCAAGGCCTCCCTGTGGAGCCCTATGGACCCTGAAGAAATAGACAGTAGACTCTGGCTTTTTGATAGAGTCTACTGAACATGTGCAGGTCTCTGGGAACATGGCATCTACCCTATGTTCCCAGAGACTTCTCTATTACGTATGTGCAAACCTCCGGAAAAATGTTTGCTGCGCCATTTTCCCTGGTGATTTCTGTTTGCCGAGCTGGCCTGGACTCTGGAGAGGTTAAGTATAATATAATATGGGTGCAGGATGTGCAGTGTGGGCCCATCTGGACCGAGGGGCTTGTGTGCACCACGCATCCTGCAACCATTATAGATGCACCCATGGGTGAAACCCTGTTGGAAGGAAAGCATCCTGAGACCATTCATGTGTGGGGTTGCTTCTCAGCCAAGGGAGTGGGCTCACTCACAATTTTGCCTAAGAACACAGCCATGAATAAAGAATGTTATCAAAACATCCTCAAAGAGCAACTTCTCCCAACCATCCAAGAACAGTTTGGTGACGAACAATGCCTTTTCCAGCATGATGGAACACCTTGTCATAAGGCAAAAATTATAACTAAGTGGCTCGGGGAACAAAACATCAAAATTTTGGGTCCATGGCCAGGAAACTGCCCAGACCTTAATCCCATTGAGAATGGGTGGACAAACAAAAACCTACAAATTCTGACAAACGCCAAGCATTGATTAGGCAAGAATGGGCGGCCATCAGTCAGTATGTGGCCCATAAGTTGAGTGACAGCATGCCAGGGCGAATTGCAGAGGTCTTGAAAAAGAATGGTCAACATTGCAAATATTGACTCTTAGCATAAACCTAATGTAATTGTCAATAAAAGCCTTTGACACTTATGAAATGCTTGTAATTTTACTTCAGTATACCATCGTAACATCTGACAAAAAGGTCTAAAAACACTGAAGAAGCAAACTTTGTGAAAACCAATTGCTGTGCCATTACTTACTTGTGCCATTCTCAAAACTTTTGGCCATGGCTGTACAATATAAAGAAAATGGGATAGAAATGTAAGAGAAGAAAAACAAACATTTTCCTGGTAGTGCCTCCTGTGCCATAGCTTAGTGTCCCATTTCAGCAGAGTAATCCAGCTTTTGTACAGAGCAACGACATTTTATTCTAAGTAGACACATAGCAAATGTACCTCAAATGAGTGTTCTTTATTGTCCTCTATTCGGTAATCTAACAGTACGCTCAGAGACATGATACTGCAGTCAAACTTTCCGTTTTTGGCTAACCAGTTTGGATGAACAATAATAGCTGGCTCATCGGGCAATATGTATCTTTTCTCTCTCCGTTGGCGCTCTACTTCCTCCTGCCGTTTCCTTTCCTCTTCCTATTAATGTGGAGATAGGAAATACAATTTAAGCTTATAGCACACTATGACTTTGGAATGAGAAATTACATGCATCTTTAAAATGGTATAAAAACCTCTTTATCATCCTCTGATTTCCGCTCTTCCTCCTCATCCTCCTCTTTTTCACCCTTTTCTTGCTCTTTCTGCTCCTCTTTTTGTTCTTCTATGCGGAGTTGCTTTGTTAATCGAGCAATAAGTTGAGATTTTAATCCCTTGGAGCTAAGGTTTCGACTTTCTAGCTCCTTGCGCAGATCGTTTACCTAAAGAACAGTCATTTTCATCCACTAATAAAACATGCAATAGCACTGTACCTGTGGGACGTTATGGAAAAAATTTACTGCATTCTACTAACACATTTATGAAGCAATGGTGCTTGACAGCACACTACATAAATAGAACACCGATGGATCCAAATGAAAACGTTCCTTTTTGTGCAGGTTCTACAAAGCGGGAGAGTCAATGGACCGTATTCAGAGTTCACGTAATGCAGAGGTTTTCGCAGCTTAGCTATTATCAGCCGTCTGTGCATGCGTCCGAGTTGCACTGTGCATATGTCAAGGTACATTAGGGTTCATTTTTTGTTGACAGCCAAGTAACCTACCAGTAAATTTGTGAATTGTGGGAGGAAACCGGAGCCCCCGGAGGAAACTCACGCAAACACAGGGAGAATATATAAACTCCCCACAGTTAGGGCCATGGTGGAAATCAAACACAAGACCTCAGTGTTGTGAGGTAGTAATTCTAACCATTACACCATCAGTGTACAATGCCAATGCCTAATGTAAATCAGTGTTTCTCAAACTGTCATCGGGACCCCTAACTTGGTCCTGAACACTTCATGTTTTCCAGACCACCTGTGGATCTTTAGATCATAATGAATACACTTGCTCACCAACTAGGTGGACTGGAAAACATGGGCTGTTAACTGGGACCAAATTTGAGAAACACAGTCACATGAGATTACTTGTAGCTATAGTTACATCTTCAATAGAAAAGGAGAGTTATGGTAGACTTACCTTTGTTAACTCTCTTTCTTTGAAGTCCATAGGGTCCACAGGGAGACAATGGGAGTGTATGTATTGTATAGGAGGACCAGACACCAAACAGTTAAGCTTTTGCTATCCCAGGATGCGCCGGTCCTTCCTCCTATACCCCGCCCACAGCCTGAGGCAATCAGTTTTGTCAACAAGCTCATGGCAAGAGCAGGATAGGAAAGAAGGAAGACTGGTACATGGAAGAATCAAACTGTCACACAACAGAGAAGGAAACTAGTGACCGAAAGAAGAAACCCATAGAAGCCAGGTGCGTCAGGGCGGGTGCCCTATGGACTTCGAAGAAAGAGTTAACAAAAGGTAAATCTACCATAACTCTCCTTTTCTTCTTCAGGCTCCATAGGGCTCCACAGGGAGACAATGGGTATGTCCCAAAGCAGTTGTTCAAGGGCGAAGACACTCCTGAGAGGAGAAGAGAATCAGGAATCCAAATGAAGCATCCTGAGAGGCAAATGTATCAAAGGCATAGAACCTAAGAAAGGTGTGGACAGAAGACCACGTGTTCAGCAGATGTGCCACCCACGAGGGTCCCACAGAGAGAGTAGAATGAGCAGAGACAGTAGACGTCACAGGAAGACCAGCCTGCGAGTAAGTCTTTGAGATAGTCATGCAAAGCCATCTGTCCAGTCTCTGTTTATTAGCTGGCAAGCCCTCCTTGTGAAATCCATATAGGACAAAGATGGAATCCGTTTTTCTGATGGAACTCGTATGGTTCACTTAGGTCCTCAGAGCACGGACCACATCCAACAAGGCCTCACCTGCCGAGAGGTCTGGTGATAGGAAGACTGGACCTACAATTTCCTCATTAAGGTGGAAACGAGATACCACCTTGGGAAGGAAGCCAGGGCGAGTCCTAAGAACAGCCCTGTCCTGATGAAAGATCAGAAAGGGGGAGCGACAAGAAAGTGCTTCTAAACCCAACACCCTATGGGCAGACGCAATAGCCATAAGAAAAAGTCTTTGCAGTGAACCTTTTGAAGTCTACTGATGCCAGGGGTTCAAAATGGAGGGTCCTGAAGTGCTTGGAGAACCACCGACAAATCCCACGGAGTCACTGGAGTAACAAAGGGGGGTTGAATATGGAGGACATCCTGAAGGAAGGTGTGAACATCTGGTAGTGAAACAATTCTGCGCTTGAACCAGATGGAGAAAGCAGAGACATGCACTTTCAGAGAGGCCAGGTGTAGTCACAGATCCAATCCAGCTTGAAGAAAGGCAAGGATTCTAGAAACCCTAAAAATCTGAGGGTCAAAGTTTCTGGCAGCACACCACTGGGAAGTATGTATGCCACACCTGGTGATATATCCGGGCGGAGGCCGGCTTACACGCTCTGAGCATGGTGTAGACCACAGAGCAAGAAAACCCTTTGGACCTTAGCAGGGATGTCTCAAGAGCCATGACGTCAAAGACAGACAGGCCAAATCCAGATGTAGACAGGGACCCTGAGACAACAGGTCCGGTCGTTGAGGAAGTTGGAGAGGAGCGTCTATGAAGAGACTTTGAAGATCGTAGTACCAATGGAGTCTGGGCCAAGCCAGAGCTACCAACAGGACTGTGTCCTCTTTCTTGCTTGAACTTCTTAAGGACCAGAGTAAGAAGGGAGACTGGAGGGAAGAGGTACGCCAAATGGAAGGTCCCCTTCACTGACAAGGCATCCACGAAGACTGCTTTGGGGTCCCTTGTCCTGGACCCATAACACTGGAAGCTTGTGGTTGCATTGTGAGGCCAAGAGGTCTACGTTCGGTAGACCCCATTTGTCCACCAGGAGCTGAAAGACGTCTGGGTGTAGAGACCACTCCCCGGCATGCACGTCGTGACGGCTGAGGAAATTCTCTTCCCAACTGAGAATCCCCGCTATGAACACTGCAGAGATGGCTGGGATATGGCATTTGGCCCATGTGAGAATGTCTGACACTTCTACCATTGCTGACAGACTTCGAGTGCCTCCCTGGTGATTGAGGTAGGCCACAGCCATGTCGTTGTCGGACTGTACTTGTACTGGCCTGCCCTTAAGATATTCCTGAGCCAGAGTGAGGGCTCTGTAGATGGCTTGGAGTTCTAGCATGTTGATTGGTTAGATCGCCTCGGCTGGTGTCCAGCGTCCTTGGAAGGAGTGCTGGCCGGTCACTGCGCCCCACCCATGGAGGCTTGCATCCGTGGTGAGGAGTACCGATTCCGGGATCCAAAAGGAGCAACCTTTATTTAAGTGGGACGTCTGCCTCCACCAGGAAAGGGACAGGCGAACTGCCGGAGAGAGAACCATCATCTGGGATCTGATCAGATGGGGCAGCCCATTCCACCTGGAGAGGATTAGGTGTTGTAGGGACCTGGAGTGGAACTGAGCGAACTCTGCCATGTCGAAGGTGGATACCATGGACCCCAAGGTCTGCATTGCTGAGTGAATTGACACTCGGCGACTGTGGATTAACCTGCACTCTTGTTGCTGCTGTGCGGAGATCTTGTCTGCTGCCAGGAAAATTCTCAGATTCAGAGAATCCAGAAGAGCTCCTAGATGTACCATCCTTTGTAAAGGAGTCAGGGAAGAATTTTTCCAGTTGATCAACCAGCCATGCCTCTGAAGAAAGGTAATGGTTACCTGAGGATGGCGGTGAAGGGTATCTGGAGAGCGTGCTAAGAGCAAGAGGTCGTCCAAGTAAAGGAGTAGCCTGATTCTCCGACGACACAGGTTGGCTGCCATAACTGTCATGATTTTGGTAAAGACCCGCAGAGCTGTAGAAAGCCCAAAGGGCCGTGCCTGAAATTGGTAATGTTGTTGTAGGACAGCAAACCAGAGATACCGCTGATGGGAGGGATTTATAGGTACATGTAGATAAGCGTCCTGAATGTCCGGATACCATAAAGTCCCCAGGTTCCAAAGCTAGGACAACAGAGCGGTGGGTTTCCATATGAAACCTGGGCACCCTGATAAACTTGTTCAGAGTCTTGAGGTTGAGGATAGGCCAATGATACCCATTGGGCTTCTGAACCAAGAAAAGGGTGGAATAACCACCGTTGCCACGATGTGACTGGAATCTTTACTCCTGCGTGCAGCAAGAACTGAATGGCCTTCTGGAGGAGCAGGGCTTTGCTCGGGTCTGATGGAGGGCCTGTGTAAAAGAACTGCTGAGGGGCGGGGGGGGGGGGACGTCTTAGGAATGAGTGGGCGTACCCGTAAGAGACCACTTCTTGTACCCAGGTGTCTGTGGTCTGACGCCAGAATTGGGCTAACTGAAGAAGTCCGCCTCCCACTCTTGGGTCCCCCAGAGGGGGCACGCCCCATCAGGCTGAAGGTTTGTCCTTGGATTTAGCAGCTGGATGTCTGGTGGCCCAAGCCTGCGTGGTCCTATGCTTGGAGGCCTTTGTGGAAGCCGACTGCCGAGGAATGAACTGACCTTTAGTCTTTCTCTGGAGACGAGCCTTGTTGTAGATGCTGAGGGCAGAAAAGCAGTCTTAGAAGCCGCTAAGGTAGCTACAATTTTGTCCAACTCCAGGCCAAACAGGATCTCCCCAGTGTAAGGCAGTGATTCCGAGGTCTGCTTGGAGTCTGTGTAGGCCTTTCATCAACGAAGCCAGATGATACGGCGGGCTACCACCGAAGTAGCAGATGCCTTGGAAGCCAGGACACCAGTAGCCAAAGCTACTTCTCCCAATAGGAGGCTGCATCCCTGATGTGGGAGATATAGGACAGCTGTCACTGGGAGGCATCAGAGGAAAATATGTGTCCTCTGGAGCATCTGCCCAGCTCTCAATGGCAGTATCCATTGCTGGACGAGTAATATCTGTAGGGATAAAGTAGAACTTTTAACTAGACGCGTCACATTCGAACCTACCGCTGGGTTAGCTTCCCATTTAGCGTAATCAGCTGCTGGAATAAGGTAAAAAGAAACCAGGCGTTTTGGGGGCTGAAACTTTTTACTTGGCGTATTCCATTCTTCGCTCATGAGCTCAGAAAGCTGATCAGAGTGAAGAAATTCCGGTAAAACCAGTTTGTCTCTTAAAAAGTGTCTGTTTTGTTTTAGGAGCGGGCTCAGCATCTTCTATCTGAATAATTGATTTGACAGCCCGCACAAGTGCAGGTACATTCACTTTAGACTTAGGCTCCTCCTCCCCTGAGGGGGGACTCCGTGAGAGAGAGATCAAAGTCTTCTGCCTTCCCAGATGACACCTCAGAATCTGAGAGTTGTGTAGATTGTTGTGGTAACCCCATAGGAGGAACTACTGTTGGGACTGCTAGGTGATCCGCAATTGTAGATAACACCTGTGAGAAGGAAGCCCAGGGGGGTTCCTGAGCAGGGGCTGGTTGGCCTGGTGTATTATAACAAGTTGCACATAGCCAATCCTGTATTAAATCCTCCTGGGTTAAGCCTGTTGAACAGGACCTGCAAGAGAGCAGCATAGGTGCAGTAGTCTGCTTGTTATCCTTGCCTTTGCTAGGCATAGCTGCAGGATAGTACAGCACACAATATGGTACTGAGCAGCATGTAATCACACAGTATGTGACAGCCTTCACAAATACAAGTAGATGTGAAGTACAGGGAACCCCCTATACACCAGTAGTCCAGGGTTACTGTGAAAGAAAAGGGAAAGGCATAAGCCGACAGAGTGAAAAAACACAGACAGCAGCGCTAGCATAAGTCACATACAATGCAGAAAATAAATATAACTGCAATAGGCACTAAAATAAACTACTCAGACCCCAGTGGCTGGTAGGCTATAGCACTACATAACCTGACTCCTAGGAGAGGTAAGTGAGGAGACTGGCCGCCAGATGTCTCTGAAGGGGGCGGGGGGAGGAGGAGCAGCTCAGAGGAGGCAAGACCGCAGTGGAATGGCATTCAGAGCGGGGGGGAGGGACCGCAGAAAAAGAGCAGGCATTAAACCACTGGTTCACTGGCCAGTAACGTTTGCCCTGGTGGTCTAGTGGAGTCGCGGATGGACCGGTGTCCACATCAGCACCTCCGGTTTGTCTCCAGAGCCCGAAGGTATTAATGCACTGGACGCAGATTCCCGCGAGCGGGAACCCGCCTTACCTGTCCCCCTGTGTCCCGGCTGCAGTCTGGGGTCCGCCCGAGGAGCCCGCTAGCAAGGGCCCTGGTGCCCCGCCGAAAGTACCAAGCCAGGGGCTGGAGTTGCGGCACTGCGGGGGGTGATGGAGCAGCAGCACAGACGTCCGAAGGACTGTCTAATGCTGCTTGTTCTGTCTTGAAGTTAAAAGACATAAAATAAAGCCCCACTGTTCTAATGGTGATCCAGCTTCTGCCGGACACACAGACAAACTGATTGCCTCTGACTGTGGGTGGGGTATAAGGGGGGGGCTGGACCGGAGCATCCTGGGATAGCAAAAGCTTAACCGTTTGGTGTCCTATCCACCACCTACACACCATTGTCTCCCTGTGGAGCCCCATGGACCCTGAAGAAGAAATAGAGAAAGGTCTATACCTTTCCCATAAAGAAAACATGCTTACCTTCATTATCTTTGGATCAAGCTTTGACCAGTGAGTAGGAGTACAGATTTCTTTTGCATCACCATCATCTTTGTCCTCTTCCTCCTAGTGTAAACATACAATAATGTGGTTAGTACCACACCTTTGGAGGACTAATCTCTGTCGCAGGTCCGTGCAAGTAGCAAGGTCATAATTTCTCATTGTCTTCTCGTAAAGCTTTGTTGAGGCACGTACACACATTCTAGCACTTTCACTGACCACTAAGCCAATCAAAGCCAGATCTGTGAAACAAAGGGATGATGAATAGAATAAATAATAACAGTAAGTACAGACACTGTCTGTAATTAAAGCCACCCCATATCAAATTCCAGATATTTACAATTACAGCCCAAAAATTAAATAGTTCATGATTTATTTCCAGTTTTAGGGATGAATGTGATAAATGTGAACCTTTATAAAGATGATTAGATGGTGAGTGGGGTCAGAGGCCACTAAATACAGCAAATGACCCAGCAACCTAGTCCTAACTATAGACAGAAATTAAACCAATAATAATATTTATTTATAATCATTTTAGATCCAAATCATTCTCCGTGTTATGTAATATTCACTACACTGCCGTTGACGCGAGGAGTGTTCTTTTCTGGGGGTGGGGTGTGTTTAGTGTGTGCAGTGGATTGTGCCTGTGTTCCTGTGCCTGCGAAAAGCGGAAATAGAAAAAGAGATTAGCGTTCAGTGCCTGTTCTCCATCAGCTTCCTTGCGTTCACCCTGAAGCTTGTCGGTCAGCTGCTGCTTGTATCCTCGGCACAGGTTTTCCCACTCTGAGCGGGTGGGAAGGCAATGCCAAACATCCGGGAAAAATAAAACCACTGTCTCCACATGTGCAGGAAACGAACGCCCCTTGTGGGTCTCCTCAGGGCGATGGTAGCGAATCTCTGCAAAACGGTACCTGTCGCAAGGGAAGAAGCATGTTGGAAAAACAAAATCTAGAACGCATCAAATATAAGAGCCTAGTTTTCTTGTAGCACATCATGAACAGCTAGCTCAGGGCTGTCTATAAAAAGAAAATAAAAAAACACAATTATATAAGCCATTGATTTTCTTCAGGTAAGTCGAAGCACTGTTTTGAGTATAGTGGAGAACAATTATCTGGTGTGAAAATTGAGCGTTCGGAAATTTTGCAACTAACTATGTAGACAATAACATATTCTAATGCATGGGAACTATAGACACTAATTTTAGAAGAATAATTTCATTATAGATGTCAACAAAGCTCGAAATACCATTAGAAAATATGGCCAAACAACTTGGTTTATGACAGTGTAAGATGTGATCTTCTGGACGATCTGTAGCGGAGCACGAAAAGAAAAAAGGTCTTCATAATGCACAGAAACATTTGTGGTCAATCAACAGAAACCAATTCAAATAGCCTGCTCTTTATTGGTAACAGGAAAAGCAAACATTCACATTTTAGAGTAACTAGAGCACCAGCATACGGTAGCTCTACAGAAGGAAAGCAGAGGATGAAAAAGGGAGACATGTCCCGTTTTAAGACCTTTACTTACCACTGTGTACACAAGCTCAAGTCAATGCCAGTCAGGGCCTTACAACAGCGGACAGCAGTCTTGATAAGCACAGAAGGATCTTTATCTGGGTCAGGTCCATCAAGTGAAGGAGACCAGTGTCCTCCTATAGCCATTGCCTCATCCTTACCCTTCATTCCCACTAAAAACTAAAAGCAAGACAAATGGATTTACTTTATTCTAGGAAACACGACATTTAAAATGATAAACAGAGATTACTGTAACTTTTAAGCAACATCATAAAGCAATTTCAGACATAGACGGTCTAATAATCAAAAAGAGTGAGGTGCTCAGTTACTGTCTCTTTACAGCACATATACATTACCTAAAAGGGTCTGTGAATCCATCAGACTAACAAAGCTTAAGACTTAATTTAATCTTCTAACTCATTTCAGACTATAACTAAAAGCTCAATGAAACTAATGAGAACACTCCTTCATTGGGTTTAATTATTTGTAGTGCCGTTTTTTGAATGAAGCTCCTAATAAAACTTACCAAGAGTGCAGGGAAATCGTCTGTGTGTATAAGACCTAAAGGAATGGTTTATCAGCTTACATTACACAGAAAGGTCCATAAATTCACATTTGAAGCACAGATTTGTTCTAGTTTCCATGAACAATACAGGTAATACATTTATTTTGTTTTATTTCTCATTACATTGTCAAAACCTAAATCAGAGCCACAGACCTTTTTCTGCTAGTTCAAACAAGAACAGTTGAAGGAGAAATGGTCACGGAAATCATGAAAAGATCCAGAAAAAATAGAAGGCAAAGAAAGAGCTATAAAGAAGTTATTCAAGGACCAGCACATCCCTCCCCTGCCACTCACAAGATGGCCGTCACACTGCCATTCCGCTCATGTAGTAATCGTGTATAGCATGCAGCTTGGAGACTTATGAATCTCAGCGGGGCTTCTGGTACACTGACAAAGAAAGCTGGTTGGATAAGCACACTGCTGCTCTGTCTCTGGTGGAAGGAATGTTTTTGTTTGCTATGGTCAAATGAAGGGCAACCAATTTTTTATTTGGTGCTGTATCAAAGATTTATTAAGTAAAATATGGAGAATTTGTGAATAGATCAGATTCATTAGTGAAAGATAAATCAACATCTCCCTGTACTAAGAGTGTAATTCGTGGGAACTCCTTGTGACTGTAATAGCCAGTCTGTGTCTTTGCTTTTATGAAAATGTTACCTTTATTAGTCTTGCTGGATGCTGAAACCCCTCTTTAACTTCCAGTGAGTCCTCAGCAAGGGCACACGACTTGTGGTATAAATCCTCCAAAGCGGGACTTGCTAGCAGCATGACCTAGTTTAAATAAAAAAAAAAAAAAAAAAAAATCAACATTCATAGAATAATGAACACAAAAGATCTAGGGCCTGATTCAGAGTTGGGAATAGAGTGAGATATCTCTCTCAGCTGTGAACCTGAACACCCCCTCTCACACTGTGGTGCGCCGGTCTTTATAGAGGCTATTGCCGCCGGCAGTGTAGTGTTCTTGCCCCCACACCACTTAATTTATGTACTGTGTGCTTTTCCGTTTGCAGCGGTAACTATTTCCTCCAAGGGTACCTCTGCAAAGGCTTCCGAGGAGAGGGGGATGCTACTGTGCTGAGCACTTATAGCTGCAAAGTCTGTGAGGAAAAATTTTCGTGTTCAGCTCAGGATCACACTGGCCTTTATGACAGGTGTTCTGCGTAAGCACAGGAGTCCCTCACGGAGGTGGTGCCCCCCCTTGGCCAGCCTCCCTGTTGCTTTCCATGCGGGAGTTGAGTGCTCAGCTAGCAGCTTCCCGCGCCCTCATAACCTCTTCGGCAGCTACCGGGGCACCTCAGTCGGCCTCTTCTCGGCCTGCTGTAGGGAACCAAAAGTTGACACTCTGAGCCAGTTTGGGTGCAAGGTTTGTCCCAATCGGTCCAGGGTTTGGTCGAGTTCTCCAACTGCGTACATCACATGCTGGAGCCCTCGGCTAAATGCAATACACACCTATGAGATGCTTCTTCTATGCCTCTCCACTCAGGCTATTACTCCCAGTCTGACAACTCCTCGGAGGAAGGCAAGTTGTCCCCGACATCGGATGTCAAATCCTCCACGGCTAGGATGAGCACCTAGCACAAGTTGATGTGGATGTCTTAGTAAAAGCAGTTAGGTCCGCTTTACTTATCAAGGATTCAGATGCCTCTATCTTTGGAGGCACCCCTCTTCAAACGAAGAGGGAAGAAAGATGGCAGTTTTTCCTCAATTTGCTCAGCTGGAGGATATTCTGGCAAAAGCCTGGTCGCATCAGAATGCGAAATTTGTGGTATCCAAATGGATCTCGTCCTTTCATCCTCTTCCTCCAGGGGATCGGATAAAAGTGGGAATCTCCTCCCCCTGTAGATACAATCATTGCACGGTCGGTGAAGTCAACACCATGCTTCCCATTCCCAATGTGGCCTCTCTCAAGGACTCCACGGAAAGGAAGTTAGAATATTTTCTTAAATAAGTATTGGCAATTCTTGGGCTGCCTTGTGCCCAGCGCTCACTTTGGCCTGGGTTACCAAAGCCCAGGGTCATTAGGCGGATTCCATGAAGGACAGACTCCACTTGGGAGCTAGCTGGTTGGACCTCATTTCCATAGTGGTTACTAACAGATAGGCTAGTACTTATTTGGACAAGGCCGCTAATGATTCGGGCATTCTCTCCTCCAAGGTTTTGGTTACCTCAGGGATAGCTAGGCAGGCATTATGGCTTTGCACTTGGCAAGCGGACAGAGAGTCCAAGATGAAGTCCTGAGCTGGATAAGATTATCACCACAGTAGAGGCATTTGTCTTCCCCTCGGTGGCTCCGAAGATCAAAAAGGTTTTCCTTTCGCCCTCAGGGAGAGTTCAGGGCTCTACCTCTAAAAGTAAAAAATCCATAACTTGGCAAACTTCCTAAACCAGACCAAGCTCCTAAACCAGCCAATAAACCTGCGGCATGACAGGATGGGTCCCTACTAGGGACCTCCCAGGGCGGGCGTCTCCTGCACTTTGCCAATGTATGGCTGGAAACTTCAGATGCCTGGGTAAGGGGTATTGTAATCCAAGGGTACTCCTGGAACTTTCAGGAATGCCCTCCAGTTCCATTTTTTTTCCACCGGGTTGAAAGTTAATATTGGCAAAGCAACAGTTTATCTGCATGCAAAATGCTACGATACAGTGTCAGAGTCGCTCACACTAACATAGCATTTTGCATACAGGTATAACAGAAGTCAAACATTATATAGGCATGCTGCTTATCATATTAATCAGCAGAAGCTGACTCGGCGTCTTAATCACATCACTTTTCTAATAAGACACATTCGGAGGTAAAAATATGCACAAAAAGACGCTTGGCGCTATAGAGTCACGCGGCACTCACGAGTAATATTTAACGCGACTTGTAGCGCACGGAGGACAGATGTATGTAGTCACATCTGTACATGGCCTCCTAGGATAGGCACACTTACAAGTGCCTATCTAGGAAGATCATCAGCGGTTCCTTCGTTTTGCGGAACTGAGGGACCACTTCTAATTTCGGGCCTCAGGCATTCACGAAGGTCATGTCCGTAATGGCGGCTGACCTTCGTCGCCAAGGAAGCACAATGCTGCCGTAACTGGACAACCTTCTTCTGTTATCCCAGTCCCTGGACACTCTTCAGGAGCACCTGCGTCTCACCCTGGACTTTATACAGTCTATGGCAGGCTGAGCAATGTCTCAGGAAATGGTCCATTTGGGAGCTCTCCTGAATTCTAGTGTTCAGAGAGCTTTCCTCCCCAAGGACAAGCTAGCATCCCTTCAGTCCCTTATCAAACTGTTCCTCCATCAGTGCAGAGCCTTCATACAATTTTGTATGTGAGTTCTAGGAAAGCTGGTCTCCATCTTCAACATGGTGAAATATGCACAGTTCCATTCCCACCCGATGCAACTGGAACTTCTGCAGTGGTAGAACCGCTCTCCCCTCCATCTCAAATCCCAGACGATCACTCTGTCCAGAGAGGTCTGCCACTCACTCTTGTGGTGCTCCAGTCATCTTACCTCAACAAAAGGTCAATTAAAAAGGAAACAGAAAAAGAAACTCTGTTGTGCGAGCACTCTTATGTTTGATTATTGAAAACAGGACATACAAGTAAGTCCCTAAAATTTAACTTTTATTACATCTGTCTAAAAAAGAAAAATCATTAGAATATCTGATAGATATCCAAAACATGTACATATACAATATACAAAGTACATAGGACAATATATATAATTTTAATCACAATTAAAATAGATAACACCCTGAGGCTGGCGAAGTATTCGAACGAAGTGTATAATATAATAAGAATAAATCCAGTAGTATATATATATATATATATATATATATATATATATATATATATAATCTTATAGCAGTAGTACCCGTTAATACTTAATTTCAATATGGATCGTGGGTATAAGAAAATTCTAGTAAAGTCCAGGCATAGAGTTGTCACTCCTCATTCTGCTGCTCCTTACCTATGCAATGAGCTATTTATAAGGAGTGAGAGATTACCGGAGGACAAATTGCCTGTGGAAACAACAGACTAACAGGGACGTTGCTCATATTTCGTTTCTGCTTTTGAGTGTCATACATGAAGCATCGGACACACAATGAGAGAATTACTTTAATGAGATAGCCCGCAGTTAATAGAAAATTCAGAAGAACAGATGAAGTGAATAGAATGTCACAGTAAATCACCACATGGTTGATAATTGATAAGATGATACTAATCACAACCACCTGTTTGCACAGTTGACTAATTATTCATATAATTTGGGAGGGCCTTCCTCATTTGCTGTATGTTTTGATCCACAGGTCTATTGAATGCAAATTTATCATAGATACACAGATGTGGTAAATAGTCAGTTGCCACTGTTAATTTCAAGGGCACATGCTCACATCTAGAACGTATAACATATAAGGAGAATGTCTCTTTAGGCGTCTCATATAATTGACATATAACAATCACAGGTACTGTATATAATCATTTGTCACTGTAACTTTCAAGGACAAATACTTATAACTAGAATGTAAATATATAGCATATAATGAGAGTATCTCTATAGGCGTCTACAGTTTACACTCTTCTAAAAGACAACAATTATAGTGTATATATTGAAAAACACTGTGAGTCACTTGTAGCAACAGGATACAGTCCTGATACAGATGATTAGATACAAATATCCTATCTAAACATATAATATCTTCATATGTCTGTTTATCAGCAGACACAATAATATAGAAAATAAGTATGTATACATATACTTTCCACTCTGTGTGGTCTGTATTGCTAGATGATAGTGCTCTAATATCACATGCTAAATAGGGGTATCACATATGCTACATGAGTATGAGAAACATAATAGATAGATCTGCCGCATATCATTTTCAATATATATTAAACATGTTATGAAGAGTAAGACACGGCTCATAGGGATGAAAGATGCCTATGGTAATGTCATACTCTATAGACAGGTAAACATGCCTGGGTATAACCCACTAATCCTATGTAATAACGGTGCCCTTTGCAGCGCTGGCTCATACCATCACTCCATATAGATTGGAGATGGGTGAGTGAGGCCACATAAACAAGTACAGTGCGGCACACTGATGTCTCTGGGAACAGAGAAACAAACAGTAACCACCTATAAGAGCATACGTCGCTAAGCAATACAGACTGCTATGCGCTAAGTGCGCGGGCTCCGGAGTAGTGGAGTGATAGAATAAGTAGATAAATACATCCCACTGGGTACAATACTTGCTTGGAGGGTGCTGCGTAGCTACGAGCACCCGTCTCTCCCAACGCGCGTTTCGCCGGTAGCTTGGTCACGGGGGTAACCACAGGAAGAAACTTCCTGTGTCATATAGTGCTGGGGAGAGGAACTGACCAATCATAGAGGAATAGAGTCTAGATTGACATTCCATTCAGCCAATCAGTGTGATCACACATTATTGAGGGCTGTAAAGACTGAGATCTGTTTGGAAATTAACCACACGTGTGCCTGCTGTTTGCTTATATTATCCACTTATGACATAGGGAAAATACTACAAATGATGTACCTATTTATTATTTACAGCTAGAAATAAGTTCAGAAGTACTAAAAATGTTAGAAAAAAGAAGGGAGGTTCCTATTCATAGGGGATTAAGTGTCCAATAGTAATAGAGACTGAATAAGAAGATTGCAGTGTTCTCAAAGGAAGTGTTGCTAGAAATAGGAACTGAGATATAGTCTGGTATAATTAATATAGAATGATGAGTAAATATTATATTATTAATCAGTCAAAACTGAATAGCACAAAGATTTATACAAATAAATATATAAGATGAAAAATGGACAAGATAAAGAATAATAAATAATAAAAAATAAAATAAAAAGAACATAAATATTGGAAAATAATAAAAATTATTAAAAATAAATATAAAAGAAATTATATATATATTTGAAAATAAGAATAAATATATTAGGATAAATATAAGTATAACCATAGATAAATATCAAATAAGTAAATGACTGTGATGCTTGCATGATGTGTGTAGTGATATAGTGCTGAGTGAAGTAGTGAAGGTGAAACGGGGAGGGGAAGGGAAAATAAAATTGTGTAAATCACAAAGTAAATATGATATGATAGTAATAGTAAAAGAGTGATTACTCTATTTGGAAAAAATGTAATTTTTTCACTAAAGTGATAGTCATAGCTAAAGTGAGGAAATAAGTCTGTAATGAGTGTCCCACTATGAATATCATAGTGGGTAATATGAACAAATGTAAGTGAACTACCATGCATGTGAGACTGGTGAGAACGTGAAAATAGGGGAAGGGAATAAGGTAAAAATAATATATATAAATATAATCTGAATCAAAATAGTGAGAGTTATGATGCCTGGGAGTACTCACAGGCTAAAGTGGGAGAAGTTTAAAGTGTTTGCAAGGTCTGCGCTGTTGGCCATTGCATCCTATCAAATTCTAATAATTATAAGAAGGGGGCATAACTATTGTACTCATTGAGACCTCCAGGTGTGAGGGTACCCAGTCTAAATATCCATTCGGTTTCTTTTCTCAATAAGAGCGTGTTGACATCACCTCCTCTTATGCCCATCCTCACTTTCTCCAGACAAAAAGCTCTCAGTTTCCTGGGATCACTGTTGTGTTGATGTAAAAAATGTTTGGCCACTGAGGTGATCTTCTTCATTCTATCCACATCCATCCGGGCATTACGTATGTTGCCTGCGTGTTCAAGTATGCGTGATTTAAATGCTCGTGTTGTCATCCCCACGTATCTTTGATTACATTCGCATTGCAGGCAATAGACGACAGCCGTGGTGTTGCAGTAGAAATAGTCCCGTATGTGAATGTTCTTCCCGAATTTGTCTTGAATCTGGACAATTTTAGTCATATGTGTGCAGGCTTTACAGCCTCGACAGGGAAAAGTACCTACAGCTTTTGACTTCATTCTGGGGGACTGTTCAAAGTGACTGAGTAAGGAGATCTCCCAAATTCCTGGCTCTTCTCCAACTCATTGAGACATCTTCGCCAAGATGTGACCTTAGATCTGCATCTAATAAGAGGACTGGCCAATGTTTTTGCATGATGCCTTTGAGTATCTTCCACTCTTGACAGAAGTCTCCGACAAACCTTAGTTCTTTAAGTTCAGTTCTGTGATGTTTTTTAGGTTCTGGAAAGACTAATGTATCTCTGTTAATCTGGGACACTAAATATCTGGCTTTCTTTATGGCTCGATTACTATATCCTCTAGCTTTCAATCTCAAGGAGAGAGCCTCGCATTGGGCAATGTATTCCAATTCATTTGAGCAGTTGCGTCTCAAGCGAAGGAACTCTCCTTTGGGGAGATTAGTAATGGTTGGTGGGAAATGGCAGCTCCTTTCATGCAATAGGCTATTGGTTGCGGTTGGTTTTCGAAACAGATTTGTTGTTATCTCACCAACTGTATCCTTGCCTATTTTTAAATCCAAAAATGAAATGGTTTGTTTACTGATCTCCCAGGTAAATTTCAGGTTTAAATCATTCGTGTTGAGGGTTTTCATAAATTCCAAGAATTCATGTTCCCCTCCTCCCCATATAACAAAGATGTCATCAATATATCTAAGCCATTCTATGACATTCTGGGTGTATTTGTCGTTGGTCTCAGAGAACACCACCTCCCACTCCCACCAACCTAGAAATAGATTGGCGTACGTGGGGGCACATGTGGAACCCATGGCCGTTCCCCTGATTTGTAGGTAATACTTATTCTCAAATGTAAAGTAGCTTCTATGTAGGATGAAGGATAACAGTTTGATCAGGAATTCATTAAAATCACTTTTGTTGTCCATCTCTAGAAAATACCTAACTGCATGTAGGCCATCTTGATGCCTTATGGACGTGTAGAGTGATTCCACATCTATAGAGGCAAGTAAATGGTCCTCCTCTAATTTGACATCTTGTAACTTCTGAAGGACATCTCTAGTATCTTGGAGGTAGGAGGGTAAGGCGAGTACATGATCCCTCAAATGCATGTCCACAAATTTGCTACCTTGTTCAGTCAGACTACCTATACCTGACACTATGGGTCTGCCAGGTGGTTTGTTGATGTTTTTGTGGACTTTCGGTAATGCATAAAATGTTGGTATTTTGGGAGATTTAACTTGTAAGAAATCAAAGTCATTCTTAGTAATAGTCCCCTTTTGGAAAGCTTCTTGTATCAGTCTGATAAAGAGATTGAAAATTTTCGGTCGGGTTGAGCAATAATCTTGTATAGCCGGAGGGATCATTCAACTGTTTGGAAATCTCCTCCACATACATGTCCACAGGCCATAGTACAACATTGCCTCCCTTATCAGAGGGTTTGATGATAATGTGTTTCCAATTTTGCATGGTCTTTAGTGCTAATCTTTCAGATTCCGTTAGATTATGCCTGTAAGTGTTGGAGGGTTGTTGTCTTTCTTGTAAAGCGTCAAGATCCTTGGATACTAATTCCATGAAGATCTGAATTTGTGCACACGTATTTTCGGGGGGAAAAAAGGTTGATTTACCTCTGCAGAAAGGTCTCAGCTTCCGTGTTCCTGGGGTGACCCCGGATTCCTCCGCCAGTTCTTCTAATATGGCTAGGGCTTCCAAATCCATTATGCTATTTAAGTTGGTTACACCCAAGTTTACAGGTGAAGGAGTAAGGTTACCTTCAATTTGAGGGGTAAAAAGATTTTTTGTTTCCTTGGTCTTCTGTTGATTCGTGAAAAATTTCTTCAGCAATAATTTCCTCCCGAACAAATGCAGATTCTTCTCCCATGAGAAGCGATGGAAGGTAGATAGTGGAGAAAAGGAAAGTCCTTTTTTAAGTAAGGAAATTTGTGCTGATGATAAAATTTCATCTGATAAATTAATGATCTTCAGTTCATCTTCTTGAGATGTGTCCATTACCTCCGTCTGTTGGTTCTGGACGACTGTCTGGGTGGAAGCGGGGGGTCCCATTTTTGGGCACCTCTGCCTTTTCTTCCGCCCCCTCCTCGTTGGCCTCCTATATGATACCTGCCTCTTGGATCTGTCAGATCCTCTAAAAAAGGAACCGCAGAGTTGAGTGAGTGGGATCTGGCATCCATTCTCACATCCGAGTATTCATCAGTGCCCGAGGACACCGCTTCAGAGGAAGAGTAGTTGAAACTGTCATTCCTATTATGCCTTTGTTCAGTTCTCAGATTCCATTTAAAGATTTTACCAGTCGAGAAATCTTTTTTATCTCTGAAAAACTTCTTTCGTTTTCTTTCAATGATCACCTTTTCATAGCTATCTAAATCTTTTTTATGTTGGTCAAAACATTTTTGGAAGTGCTGGTCTAGTTCCCATTTTTGGAGTTTTTTCCCATAATCCTCTATTCCTTTCTCTACTTTTTCTAATACTAAAAGGTCGTGTTTAATGAGGACTGTCATAAGATCTTGAGCACACTTAAGGAGACATGATTCCCATTCTTTTTGAAGATTGGTAGTAATGAGGTTAAAGGAGGGAAAAATCTTAGGTCTTAGACCCCGTGGTGATAACTTCTGTTTTTGATAATTTTCAAGGGTGGTGAGATCCCAATTCACCCTTAGTTGTTTATGTAATAAGAGCTTAAGCTGTGAAAAATCTTCATCCCAGTTATCGGCACTGCTGTTATCTCCAGATAATGACAAGATACTATTAAGATCATCATGAGTCCTTCTTTTGGTCATCAGTTCCTCTTTCAAATTGAAATTAGACATTCTATGTACAATGTAAGAGTTAAATGTAAATAAAAGAGTCCGTATAAGTATCAGTACTAATCCTAATAGGAAGATCAAATACCAAATGCCGTGCTGACAATATCAAGAAACCGAGTAACCTCGGTAGAGCAGTGATTTGTAACAAAGGGAAAAAGGGACGGGAGGATTTGTCGCACAGGCAAGGATGAACAATTGTTAGTATAATTAACGGTTTAACAGTACCTATATGCACAAGTGTTTGCACACACTTGTACATATAGATACTGTTAAACCGTTAATTATACTAACAATTGTTCATCCTTGCCTGTGCGACAAATCCTCCCATCCCTTTTTCCCTTTGTTACAACTCAACAAAAGGTTGCCAATTCCTGATCCAGGATAGGGTTCTTTTAACCACAGATGCCAGCCTCCATTGCTAGGGAACAGTGACACCTTTCAGAGCAAGTGGATGGTTCGGGAGATGAGCCTACCAATCAATATCCTGTAACTTCAAGCTGTCTACCGAGCACTTCTGTCAAGGCCCTTTCTTCAACACAGGGCAGTGAAGGTACAGCCAGACAACGCGACATCGGTCACCTAAATAAACCATCAAGGAGGTACCAGAAGTCGCGGAGACATGAAGGAAGTCAGTGGCATTCTCTGCTGGGTAGAGCACTCTCTTCCAGCTTTATTGGCAGTCTGCAATTCTGGCAGTCCAGATTTGGAAGGTGGACTTCATCAGCAGGCAGGGAATTCACTCAGGCGAGTGGTCTTTGCATACCGAACATCGACTTGATGGGCTCCAGGCAGAACCACAAGCTTCTTTGCTACGGCTCCCACACCAGAGACCCTGGCGTCTTTGGTAGACACACTCGCAGTGCCGTGAACCTTCCCACTTGTGTACCGCTTTCCTCCAATTGCTCTCCTCCCCCAGGTTCTTCAAAAGTTAAAGCAGGAAGGCATCTCCGCCATCCACTGCCCTGGACTGGACTGGCTACAGAGGGCCTGGTATGCAGAATTTCACAGTCTGTCCATCGCCGCCATGGTGCCTCCCTCATCGCTCAGTTCTACTCTCCCAGGGCTCGTGTCTTCTTCCAGACCTCGCTCGACTGGCTTTTACGCAGGGCTCAACAAATCCCAGGGGCCAGGTCGCCATGTCTACCAGATTTAGCTGCCTGGCTACTAGAGCGTATAGCTCCAGAGAATGTGCAAAAGTCACCCCTCGTAAAACCACATTTGGGACAGTCAGCGGTACCCTGTAAGCCCATATTAAAGAGAGCCAGTAGTGAATAATAAACCCTATGCATAACATAAAAGTGTATCTGCTGGTAACTAGTAACCCATCATCAGTAAGGGTCCCGACATCCACTTCAACTTTAGAGGAAGAAAATCCTCTGGGAGAGATCAGAAATTAAGCATGGAGTTTAGAGAGTAGATCAGACTCCTTGAACTCAAACCCCATAGGAGAGTCTAATGCAGGGTAACCAGTAAATGGAATTGGGCAGGCAAAGCACAGCAGAGTTGTGGGTATAATAAGAAAATAGTACATGGGAGATTAAACGCTACCCGGAGCTGCTCAATTTAAGGCAGGGCTCGACAAATCCCAGGGGCCAGGTCGCCATGGCTACCAGATTTTGCTGCCTGGCTACTGGATTTTGCAGTGAGGGAGGAAGCAGATCCTCATCAGCTCTGGCGGAGATTCATGCCTATAGTATTGCGGTGTTCATATCATGCACAGGAGTGCATGTGCTGAGTGTCACCTGCTGTGCCTCTGTCCGATCTGGCCTGCTGTCTGTCCCAGTCTACGCTGATCCTCCTGTACGTTCCGGCTGTCTACTGTCTCCGGCTGCATAGAGCTTTCCGGTAGTAGGGTCTATGCGTGGCCAGGGAAAGCGGAGCAGCTTCAGAGGGATAGTGGTGTGACCACGACGGGAGGGGTTCTGTTGTACTTTCTGGCACCTTTTTAATGTAAAATGTGGTCAGTTATTACTGCAGGGTGGGGCGTGGAGCAGCGGAGCTGTGCAGAGCAGTGAGGGGGCCTCAATTTTACTGTATCCATTAAACTGTGACCATTTTGTGGACTAGTATAGCATGTATAACAGTTGCATAACACACAGAGCTGTGCTCCTCACTCACTACTGTAATTTTTTGGGGGGATGCTGGTCTGGCTTCTACACTTTCATCCTGGCTACTAGATTTTAGAAATATTTGTTAAGCCCTGATTTTGCAAAAACTGTCCAGTCCTACCATAAGACATCCAATCCAAACATGAACAGAATTACGCTCGTCCAATTCGGAGAAAGCCCCATTACAGAGATCATCTCTTAGAGAATGTAAAACTGACAGACATTGAAGCCGCCAAGGAGACAATGGGGCCGATTCAGACCTGCACGCTAAGCTGTGCTCTCTCGCAGCCGTCAGGGAGCGGATATGCAAATGCCGCAATCACACAGCCAGACTAAAGGACGCCCTCTAGGTCTTAGAAAGCGACGGCAGAGTGAAAGCTTGCCGGTGTAATGACGCCCACTTTTCTTTCTTAGCACACGTCAACTCCAATAAGTGTATGATTATTCAGTAACATCAAGAGCCATCGGAGCAGCCCTTAAGGTAGACCCTACCCCACCGCAAGCACTGCTCACATTGGGGCCAATTCAGATGAAAAGCAAAACAAAACAAGGAGCAACTTTACACCTTAGAAAAACATGTTGCACTGCAAGTGGGGCAAATTTAAAATAGGCAGATAGAGATTTAGAGGTGGGAGGGGTGTGCCCAAACTCAAATTGCAATGTAAAAATGAAGCCGTCCAGTATTTATGGGCTACATGTAAAAGCAGTGCATTGCAGCATAGTTTGCCCAGGTGCAAAGTTACTGCTTTTTTCCTTCGCTCCCAATTCTGAATCATCCCTATTATCACTACATTTGTATCATCTCCCCTCCAGCATTTTCCTCTGGCCATGATAAGCTGCGGATGGGATAACACTCTCCCATCACCTCCAGGAATTTAGCTGTAGCCTCTCTCTCTTGTGTAATGGTTTCCAGTCACCTTACACCAGCTGTCAGCTGATCCAAAAAGAGCAGATACACAGTCCGCCTCCCCCCAACTCCATGTTTCTGACTTTGACAATATTACTTTTAATGCTATAACATAATAGAGTTCATTCTAGCACCCTGCGCCTCTCACAACCCTTGCAGTTCCACTTTTCTGCATGGGGTGTAACTCTCTGCTCTGGTGCTTCTAGCACACTCAGCTGATGCAACAAACTTCTGATATACAGACCAGTGTGTTAGAAGAACCAGAGCAGAGAGTGACACTCCAGGCAGGAAAGAGGAACTGCACAGAGTGAGACAGGTTCAGGGTGCTAGAATGAACACTAATATAATTGTTTTCCTCTATGCAGAAAAGGTCAAGTACAGAGGTAAAATGGCTGCTCCCACCAATATCCTGTACAAATCCTGTATTCTGCAGGAATGGATGGAGTCCACACAACTGAAAGGATTATTATGACTGGACACAGGTGCTGTAATCACCAGCACTACACTTCCAATGAGTTGAATCTACTTAGAAATCCAAGCCCATAGCAGTACAGTCCGAGGACCGACTCCCAGGATACTGAAAATGATGGGAGATCCAGGGGGAGAGCCTCGCTGTTCTGCAGAGCAGAGAGAGGTCTATTGTACAAACCCTTTCAACTCCAGAAAT
This sequence comes from Taudactylus pleione, assembly GCA_031769625.1. Lineage (NCBI taxonomy): Eukaryota > Metazoa > Chordata > Amphibia > Anura > Myobatrachidae > Taudactylus > Taudactylus pleione. Next base: position 47,048,022 of record JAUIMM010000015.1, on the reverse strand, counting down.
ATACTGAGTATGCTACTTATAAAGGAATAACATGGGCTTATTATTAGTTTTTCTCACTCTGCATGGCCTCTGCATATTCTGATCTATACATACGTAATACACAAGTCATACTAATGTGATGCAGTGTTGAACACAAGTTAGTTTTTCGGACGTATCTTGCATATTTTCACACTGTGCAAATAGACTGATAAAAAATAATAATACGCCATAGTAAGGCAAAATAAAAAAAGAAATTAAAATGTAGTTTTTGGATAACAAATTCCAGACCGTGGGATGCCGACTACATCCCAAAATGAACACACATATATAGATCACACATGTCTTATATTACCAACTAAATAAAAGTACTGAAAAAAATGTATTAAATCCTATTCCACATTTCTTCTATCTACAAGACTGCAGTTGAAATATGGAAAACACTTTTGGCTAATAAATGCCTATAGGCTACAGATTGCCATCACATTAGTAATCGCTTCACTTCTTAAACATTGCAGGCACAGGCTCCTTTCAGAACCTCTATTCCTGCATGTGTGTGTTTTTAATATATAGTATTATTTCTTAATGCAGCAAACTGCGCCAATAAGAAATGATAATTATTGGGTCTTAAACCCAATATGTGATATGCCTATGAAATAGAAAATGGTGAGACTGGGACACAGTAGGTTATATTTCACACAAGTTACAATATATGCATTTTTATTATATATTGGCAATAAATCTATAGTCCACATCTGCTTTCTGTTACAGGGACAGAGAGATAGATTTTTAAAATGTTGTTATCATCAGTGCCTTACAGTGATGCATGGAGCTGAGGATACCTGTGACATTGCTTTACCTGTGTGACATTATCTACTGCATGTCCCACCCCAACATTACAGCGATGTCTTCTGTCACACCGAGTACCCCTGGGGTACAGCTGCTCTCTATCACTCAGGCTCAGTGAGAAGCCCAGCCAGGGTAACAACCACAGTCACTGGCCCCAATGTGAGGAGCCCAAAAAGAAAGAACTATTATATTATTTATATATAGTATATTGTGTTCTCAGTAATACTTACACCTGTACAAATGTGTACACATACATCTAGCCTCCTTGCATGTTCAACAGCCCTTCTAGTCGTGCAATACTGCGGCGTGACTCGGTAGCGCCAAGTGTTTTTTTCGTGCGACTTCTTCCCTTCAAATGAGTCTTATTAGCACAGTTATGGGAATAGGATGCACAAGCAGCTTCTGCTGATTAAAATGATATGCGGCATATTTATATTCTGTGTGCGGCTGCATCTGCATGCGAAACGCTACGTTACCGTGTCACAGTGGCTGACACTGTGGCGTAGCACAGTGCAGGTGCATTTCACATGCAGGTACAACTACAAATGCACACAGAATATAGGCAGGTTGGGTATGACATTTCAGCTGTTGGGATAACACTGTTCAGAATACCGACAGTGGCATCCCGACAGTCAGAATCCCGGCACCCATATGAACTAAAGGCAAGTACTTTCCCTACCCCTACCCTAAGCCCTCCCCGGTGCCTAAATCAAACCTCCCCCACTAGTGCCTAAACCTAACCTCCCCCTCCAAGCACCCTAATCCTAACCCTCCCTGTAATGCCTAACCCTAATGGCTAACGCTAACCTCCCCCTAACACCCCGATACTTACCTTCGGGATGCCGACGGTCAGGATACTGGTGCCGGGATCCCAACCTGATAGTATTTCGGCGCAGGTATTTGGACCGTCGGCATCCCGCACACTGGCATAATAGGCATATAATTTCAATCAGTAGAAGCTGCTTGTGCGGCCAATTCACATCGCTTTGCGAATAAGACGCATTTGAACATACAAAAAAAGTGGGGCAAATATATTGAATCGTTTGATTCCTCCACACAAACCAAGATCCTTAACGTATTTGAAACAACATCTTGGTACTTGTATCGGCAATTGGCATGAGGATTCTGTACATTTTTGCATGGCCTGATATGTTATTTGAATTGTTTTCCACCTATTTAGTATAGCCTTCTTGTGCTTCAGACCCAGACAACTCCTGAAAATTTGCATGTTTTTTTTTTTTCATACGCATACTCTGTGATGTTATATGCTCGCTTTTACTTTTCTATGGAAATGGCATACTGTGCAAGGCCGATCGTCATTGACACCCCACAAATTCCTACCACTGATATAGAGGATCCTGAAGTTATTGTGAGGAACAGAGAACAGAGCAGCCCAGCTGAAAAGGTCCCAAGAAAAGCAGGAGGAAATAACACAAGCAGTCCCAAACATTGATGATAATACAAAGGCATTAGTACAACGGAAAGAAGACGTAAAAGCTGAAATTAAAAAGAAAAAAGGTGAATTGAAAGAAATCCAGCTGGAAAAGAGAAAATTAAATGAGAGACTCCAGGGAAAGACACCATGTTCTAGCTTTCGAGGCTTCATAAGTAGAATCGGAACATCATTGTGCAATGTATTCCTAAGGCGCAGAGTCACGTCTGTTAGATGTGCTGCTGACTGAGCAATACATCCCTGGAGCTCCTGTTTACCAAGCTATTAAACCTGCTTATTGGGGACTCCCATACTCTCTAATCCACTCCATTTCTACTCATTTTGCCTCCTATTCACCCTGGAGTGCAATATTGTCAACATCTTGTGTGCCTCTGGCCTACCAAGTGTTGACCTGTCAGGGCCTACTCCTTACTGCAGGCTTGCCTGCAAACACCGCTCACACTGCTTCTGCCCCAGTGGTCTCAGACCCCTCTTCTATCAGTGGTCACTCCAATGGTTGGTCCCACTCCACAAGCTCCACACTCTGCCTAGACCTGAAGAACATCTGAGCTAACATTAGCGCGACAACATCGACTTCATTCAGGCTCCAGCATTGGATCCAATACATCAAGCTCCTAATGAAAGCCCTTGAAGCTCACCTGCATTGGAGGGACACTAAACTAAGGATATATTTTGTAGTATAAATTTTGTAAAAATTTAATAAATAAGCACATGGTTTCACATCTGTATACATCTGATTCACGTTTATTCCTTTATAGCAGTATTTTCAGGGTTGGCTGGTTTAAACCAAAAAAGGTTGTTTTTTTTTTTTTTTTAAAACACTTTTTTTTTAAAATTATGCAGTGACTACAGGTCACAGCACCATGACTTCTTAAAAAAAAAGTCAATTATAAGGGAATCCCCTGGTATTATTCCACATTGTTGTTGCTTGTGGTCTTCATTTGAGTGAGCTGAACAAATACAGTAAATTCACACACAACAGAGAAATAGGGAGCGATTGAGAGTGAACCAGATCAAAGAGGTACTAAATCTGTCTAGCATCAGCTAAGACTCCACAAACTCCTCCCCTAACAATCCTATAGGACAGGCAAAGACCACAATTAACATCAATATTAAAGGGTAAACAACTCCAACACATTAAAGCAGCATTACACAGAGAAACACCTCATGGTTTAATCTCCGTCAAGTTTATTTCAATTCAAAATCTTCAATCCTACTGAAATGAGTGGAAGGAAGAAAGACATGGCTCTCTAGATGAGATAAACAATTCTAATACTGTAACTTTGGATTGTTAAATCTTAGAAAGCATTAAAACATGGTTGACCAAGGTTTCTAATACATAGTAATGTTTCTTAGTATTAATATAATAAGCAAGATTTAATTTTGTTTCATTAAAACATTAATACAAAAAAACTAGTTTGTAAAGATAATTCATGCCACATGTAATCTGTTCAGTAAAGTAGGACGTGAGCTGGGACCTTTATACCAGCCAGGGCCAGGTGTAATGGTTCCCCTCGGATATACTCCATGACCAGACAAGGCTGCAGTGCATCAGGCATACTCCATTTAGAGAGTAATAGTAGGGTGAGTCAACATGCAATACACTTAGGCATCCTGTCTGGCATTTCCTTCCATTACATTAATATCTTCAATTGGGTCATGCTGCATTGCCTTCACTACCACCTCTTTCTGTCTCTATTTTTCTTTGGGGACCTTCACAAAACTGCCCCCCCCAAACATTTATTCCAACAATCTAAATCTAGCTCCTCAAACATTATCTGCAATGGATGAGGAGAATGCTTTCAGATCGTTTACCAAATAGTTGCTAGGAAAGATGCCTACTTTGCCTCTCTCTTTTTTTCAATCCCCCAAAGTTCATTACCAGGTATGGTTTCATAATGAAAAACGGCACACCGCAAAGGTTTGTAGGCCGCATCGCCCTGCATCTCATGCCACATTCCATTTCTTTTACTGTTACGTTTTGCCACAGGATGGGCTCAGGCTTTGGCAAAGCATCCATACCTACACCCCAAGGTCATAGTCTAATCATTTTAGTCCTTGTTAAATGCACTTTTTTTTCATTATTAAAGGGATTTAAAAACGATCCAAGCCCAGTTATAAATGAAGTAGCCCCTGACTAAGCCAAACAACATCCCCATTACTCATCTTCCTGTTCATCATCCGATAAGAACATTCTCTTAAACAAACTGGTTTAATGAATGGGTTATACCAGGCCACTTGCTTGTCCAAACCTCTCAGGTACATCAGGAGGGAGAGTATATACTTGTAAGATGGTCAGTATGTCTCCAGTTTATAAATCTTGATATTTAAAGCCTCAGTGAGCTTCAAACAGAAACTATGCGGGTCTATGCTGGGGTCACACGACACTAGATATTCATTACACATACATGTGCAGGTCTAAAGTACACGATCAGGAAGGAGGTACAGAAGATATGAAGTCCCATCCTTCAATCATTTTAGGGTGGTCAAGGGCTATGATCATAAATTGTGCAGCAGAAGGCATCCTGAAGAGCCAAAGACATAGCAATCAAGGGTCAGCATCACTCTGGTAATGACCTTTGCGAACGTGGAGAGACATATTTGTAAATAACAGTCTCCTTTAGTGAAATCCCAAACATGCTAATTCTTGGACACAAGGGGGAAAAAAAAAACCATAGGAGACATCATAACTATATTACAGTTCTAAACGGACACCCAAAACACATACACAAACGTATAGCTCCAGAGCATGTGCAGAAGTCACCCCTCGTAAAACTACATTTGGGACAGTCAGGGGTACCCTGTAAGCCCATATTAAAAGAGACCCAGTGGTGAATAATAAAGCCTATGCATAACATAAAAGTGTATCTGCTGGTAACTAAGGTAACACAAGGTAGCCTGTTAAAAACTAGAAATAAGCTGCGTCCACCCATCACCAGTAAGGGTCCCAACATCCACTTCAACTTTAGAGGAAGGAAATCCTCTGGGAGATATAAGAAATTAAGCATGGAGGTTAGAGAGTAGATCAGACTCCTCGAACTCAAACCCCATAGCAGAGTCTAATGCAGGGAAACCTGTAAATGGAATTGGGCATGCAAAGCACAGCAAAGTTGTGGGTATAATAAGAAAATAGTACATGGGGGAATCAAACTCTACCCGAAGCTGCTCAATTTATGGTAGGGCTCGACAAATCCCAGGGGCCAGGTCACCATGGCTACCAGATTTTGCAGTGAGGGAGGAAGCAGATCCTCATCAGCTCCAGCAGAGATTCGTGCTTACAGTATTGCGGTGTTCGCACAGGAGTGCTTGTGCTGAGTGTCGCCTGCGGTGACTGCTGTATCTCTGTCCGTCCCGGCCTGCGCTGACTCATCCTCTGCATCCCAGCCTGCACTGACTACTCCTCTCCATCCTGGCCAGCTCTGATCCCTGCTGTCTGTCCCAGTCTACGCTGACCCTCTCTGTACGTCCCAGCTGTCTACTGTCTCCTATCTCCGGCTGCATAGAGTTCTCCGGTAGTAGGGTCTATGCGTGGCCAGGGATTGCGGAACAACTTCATAGGGATAGTGGTGTGACCAACAGGGGAGGGGAGGTTTTGTTGTACTTTTTGGCATTATTATTTTATGTGAAATATGGTCCGTTATTACTGCAGGGTGGAGGGTGGAGCAGGGGAGCTGTGCAGAGCAGTGCGGGGGCCTCCATTTTACAGCATCCATTCAACTGTGACCATTTTGTTGACTAGTACAGTGTGTATAACAGTTGCATAACACACAGAGCTATGCTCCTCACTCATTCCTGTAATTTTTTTATTTTTTTTTCCGGGGAGGATAGTGGTCTGGCTCCTACACTTTCATCCTGGCCCCTAGATTTTAGAAAAATTTGTCAAGCCCTGCTTTAACAGCTATTGAAACCTCGATCATAAGGCTAAGGGTTTTTCTGATTAGTTATCTGGACCATGATCTGCGCCTGGAAACCTTCCTCAGTAAAGATCTATTATTGTGTATGGTGGACATATTTTGAGTGGTGTTCTGCCCGCGGATGGAATCCTCTTGTTTTTGCCTTTCCAAGATTTCATCTTTCTTAAAGGCACGCTTGTAGCGGTTTCTTCGCCTTCCTTCTCTGAAGGTCCCTTTGTTACCCCCGGTGACACCGTGGGACCTGATCTTAGTGGAGTACAATAATAAACCTTTGAATAGTAGGATTCCATTGATCTGTAACAGTATTCTAACTGGCTATTACTTATGCCCACAGAGTCTTGGACTTGGGTGCGTTGTCCCACTGTGTGCCTTACCTTGTCTTCCACCCTGACCGTGCTGTTCTCCGTACCCATCTGGACTATCTCCCATAAGTGGTATAACGATTTCAATCAGGAGATTGTGGTCCCTTCTACTACGGACTTGAGTCACACTCTGCTCACATTGGACGTGGTGTGGGTTCTTCACACTTATGTTGATTGGACTAAGGACATTCGGAAGTCGGACCCCCTGTTTGTCCTTTATGACTTCCACAAGCGTGAATGGCCAGCATCCAAACAGACCTTGGCCCGCTGGTTGCGCTTTACTGTTAGCCTATCTTTTGGAAAAGAAGCTGGTCTCGACCTCAGTGAGGGTTCATTCCACTAGGTCTGTGAATGCCTCTTGGGCGGTTTGCCGTGGTGCCTCTGTGGAGCAGCTCTGTAAGGCGGCCACGTGGTCCAATACTTTCATTATATTTTACACCTTTGCCTCTGCCGATGCGGCTTTTGGGAGTTGGGTCATTAGTGCAGCATAGCAGCTTTCACCCCCTTAAAAGGAACAGCTTTGGGACGTCCCACAGTTCTACATTGGATAAAGGAAACAACCCCTTTTCTTCCTGTTAACACCTCTAGATAGTACCATAGCCTGGACGGTCCTAGGTTTAACTCATTTTATCTATGTAGGAAAGGCAAGGAGTCAGACTGTAAAGGTTCAGGTCTCTGCTAATTGAGGAGGGCCGCAGCGAGGTAAACATGCTAGACGTTAATTCCCAAGTCCTCTAACAATCATTATGATGGCCAAACTATTCGGAGATTAGAACAAAACCTCAAAACAATGTTCATTGCAATAACACCAACAATAAAAAAGGGCAATAGCTGTGGTTGGTTCCATTTAATATATTCTATGAAACAACAATAGGAGAGCCTTATTAAAATAAACTTTAAATGATATTAGCAAGGATTTTAAACTTTATACAATCTAAAACTCTTAAAAAAAAAAAAAAAAAAAAAAATGTAAAAGAATATTTATATTAGGAAATTTGCAAAAGCCTTCTGTGCCATCCCAAAAAAAAAAAAAAAAAAGATTGTAGCATAAATTATCCACTATCCCCTGCCCTTTTACTTGTGTAAACTTGTTTTGGAAACTTGTAAAGTAAAAAACAAATATAAAAACACCAAAGAAGGCAAGTAACCCAACATACCTTTGCACTGTATGTGTGATCTATGTCCGGAGGATCTAAAATGGCAGTATTCTTTTCAAGTGGATCGACTTCTTTGTGCATTACATAGAAGTTACTGTAGCTACCAAGCTGAAATGGCCGTGATATAGGAAAAGCATCCACCCAGGTGAACTGAGCATCAAAGAAATCACTTGGGATGTAGAGGTTCTGATAACGTCGCCTTAGTTCCATCATGTCACATCCAGGGCTAAATTATAAATAGAAGTATAGAAATACTTAGAGAATGTATAAACATAAACGGACACACTATTTGATATGTCTATAAGAGATACCCGATTAAGCTTTAACAATAACTCACCAAGCTTTTAAATCAACTTGATTTCAAGAGCTACTCAAGAGACCTCATTAATAATTAAGAAAAAAAAATGTGGCTTCAAGTCATAGCTAACATAGAAATACAGCAGATACACAAAATGGTATATTACAGATCGGTTTTCAAAGCCACCAATTCTTGGCAGCTTTGAGATCTGGATGTAAAACCGACAGTAGTAATCCACACAAATTCAGGTTTAAGTTGCGTGTATTACTATTGCACTTTTAAGTCCAGTTCTGCTTTAAAAAATAGAATTGTAGTAATTATACCCTCAAATAAAATGAATAAATGTCTTCAGATAAATTCATAATCTGCAATGGACGTGCCTCTTACTTTGTGTGTCCCCCCAGCTTCCCTGAAAACTCCTTAATCTGTTTGATCATATTTTTTTAATAGCATTTTGTCTACAGATCTAGAAAAGCATCTCTTGATGGAAATATCTGGACAGCACTAGTTTAGAATATAAATAAGGTACTCTCCCAGGTACACGTTAATAAATTTCCCTTCATTGAAACCACCAGTGTCCATCCACTAAAATAATAGTCAAGGAAAGACTGTTAACATGCTGTATGAAAAAGTAGCATCTTATTTTCTTGCTTAATTCATTGGGATACACAGGAATTAGATATCAAGATTAGATAGATATTACAGAAGGTTGGAAACAAGGAGGGGCAATTTGGAGATAAGCCATGTTGTGCTAGAGGAATGGTAATTTTGAAATGTGTAGAGAGATTTAACGTAACAAACTAAATCACAGCTCAAACATCTAAAAGTTACCTAGTATGTCTATGCTACAGTACATGCAAAATCAGGCAGTATTTTTCCTGCTTGAAAAAAAATAAAATAAATAAAACTAGAACCCCAGGAGCAAATATGCATCCTTCAGCTAGAGGAGTTTTCTACCCGTGACAGAAAACCCTGTTGGTACTATGAAGAGGACTTAAGAGCTCAAAACAGACAACCCTATAACAGGAATCAGTATGATTTACCAAATCCCGACAGCGGTGAAGATTCCAAAGCTAGAAAGGTTAGTATAAACTAACCTATTTTTACCCCCTAACCCTAACTCTCCTTTATTTTTACCCCCTAACCCTAACCTCCCCCCCAAGTGCCTAACCCCACTCTGAGTGCCTAAACCTAACCCCATCATTCCCGCAGCCTAACCCTAAGTCTCCCGGGGGGGGGGTGCCTAACCCTAACCTTCCCCCGGGAGTGCCTAACCCTAACCCCTCCTTCCCCTAGCCTACCGCTAACCTCCTGGGGGGGTGCCTAACCCTTCACTGTGCGAATACTTTGCGATCATCGCAAGATCATAGAAGCAAATGTGCAGTGCGACCAACCCATTGGCCATTTGCAAAAACATCGGCATGTGTCCATCTCTGCACCGGGCCCTTTTCTCAGCATTTCTTCCAAAAAAAGGTGTTGCTACTTCTCCAAAATGGTTTACAACGCAGCCCGTGGGATTTCTCTAGTGGCGCATTTGGTTTCTCTTAATAACGCCACCTAAGCTGGTGAAGTGTGATGGCTGGAGGATGGCGCTATGGTTACAAGTCACTCTCGCCTTCTGATTAGCGCGCATGCGCCGTCTGTTCTAAATGATATGCATTTTTTCCCTAATCTCTCGCATGTGCATCAGGCCTGTACATTATACTGATACAATACACCGTGGTGAGTTACCGCAACACCGCCCCAGTAAGTCCCTTTAATACATAAATGTCTATTACCCAGTCTAGTTGTATTACGGTTTTATTCCCAATATTAAAACGCAACAGATTATGCTGGCGCTGTTTAAGTAGTATATGTTAATAAATACATTGCTGTGCTAAGATATCCTGCATCACCACGATAAACAACAATGCAGACTCTTCTGTAAATGCCATATTCATACATCTCCCCCAGAGCACAGGCGGGAATGAATCACAGTGCTAGCTCTAATCTATTGTTCAAAATAACAAAAGTAGGATCCTAGAAGTGCAGATGTTTAGTGCTCAGTTAGATATGGTAAGAGTTGCTGCACACCACTGGAATCTAGTGGCGATTTTCTTTAGGTTTCAAGTTCTTTTTGTAAACCGTTTTACACAAAATTCTGGTAGGAGGATAAACCAATCCTCTGTCCCTTAAAGCTGCCCTTCCCTCAGATACAGGAGTGGTGACAGGTGCATGCAATCATGGCCTGATTTCCTCTTTACACCAGTCTCACAGATGAACTTACCAATCCAAAGAGAACTTGGAAAACTGAACAGTGTAGCGGGGTACAACCCGTCTAGGTCTACGCGGTGACCTCTCTCTCTCACGCCGTGGAGATCGCTCTCTCGAGCGTTTTCTCTGAGGTGATCGTTCACGTGATCTACGCCTTTCACGTTCTCTCTCTCGGCTAGGAAAAGATTTGAAAATTACATTTCTTAATGTGAAAAGATTCACAAACTCCTCAGCTCATACAAATGCGGTTAATAGTTTATAGAAAGTTTAAACAAAACCACTTTATTTATTTTTTTAAACTATACTACAGATTGCCATGGGCACACACATAGTATGTATGTATGTGTGTGTGTGTGTGTGTGTGTGTGTCATTCGCATCATGGATTGCCAGGGGCACACACATAGTATGCACACAGTATATGTGCGCCATTCGCACCATGGATTGCTGTGGGTGATCACATAGTATATGTGTGCCATTCGCACCATGGATTGCTGTGGGTGCACACATAGTATATGTGTGCCATTCGCACCATGGATTGCTGTGGGTACTCACAAAGTATGTGTGTGCTGTTTGCACCATGGAACGTTGTGGTGCACACATAGGAGTATATTTACTAACGGTCAAGTTTGATGGATTTACTAACAAGTATTAGTACTGTATATGTGTGATTTAGCCCCAGACACGCATCAATTTTCATTGATTTTAATTTGCTCTAAATCAACCTTTATTAAATATATTCCATAGTATGTGTGCGCCATTTGCACCATGGGTTGCTATGTGTACACACAATATATATGTGCCGTTTGCACACTGCTATCAAATAATAATGAAACCATACAACACACTCATTGATTTAATACAGCCATTATAAAGAGAATAAAATCAATAGACACCCAGGATACATGTATAAAACATTGCTTTGGCAGGGTAATAAAGTAGTGAAATGACATGCCATTAAATTATATTATTAGGCACCAAGGAGATCACTGTATATGCAAGAACACTTTCAAGAGTTATAAAAAAAAAAACCTCTAGTGGTTACAGTCTTCATTACTGTATTTTTTAAAAACTATATTGGATTTTGTTTTTACAAGTCTCAGTTATACACTAAATAATAGGATTAAAAACTAACTTTCGGTCATCTTTTCTACTGGATATGGAAGAATCTCCTCTATCACTTCTAGCAGAGAATCTTGATGGTGGTTCAATCCTTCGAACAGGCTGTGGCTGAGATACAATGCGAACGGGAGTCTGTAACAAGCCAGCTAACAGAAGACAAAAAACAAACATGATAACCCATACATAAAACAGCCACTGAAATACGCCAATGGGTTTAGTTTCTATAGTAAATCATTAATATGCTACAAATTGTTGACACAAAGCAGCGTTATTATAGTCGAAGATGGAGAAAACTAAAGCTAATCCGAGACCAAGATGAACATGCAGAGGTAGAGACTTATTTGAATATCATGACCAATATGTGATACATTATTTTAGATTTTCCCGACTCGCAAGGTCAAACATGTGCATACTTGCAGGAAACGAACATCCAAACTTAAAAAAAAACATGAACAAATACACCATCAGCCAAAGTACTTTCCATGGGAAACAATACAACATGCAAACTCGCACGGGAAATCACCAAACTCGCACCAAAATAGACTTTTCACATAGACTACAGGCCCCCATACATCTGCAATTGATTGTGGCAATTCTGCAATCGATTGAAAAAGAGAGAGATTTTTATACCCAATCGATTGCAGAATTGCCGTAATCAATTGCTGATGTATGGGGGCCTTGACGAGTGTTTGCATGTGTTCACAGGTGTTTCAAGTAGCAATTAGTGGGACCACAATGATGAAGCCTATTAAAAGGGACTAAATCAACTGCATTGATTTGTGTGAAGCAAAAATAGCAGAATATACTACCAGTGCTATTCACTGCATGTGGCTGGGATTTCAGAGGCTCCATTTATTACCAGTTATTTATATAGCGCACACATATTCCACAGCGCTTTACAGAGAATATCTGGCCATTTACATCAGGTCCTGCCCCAGTGGAGTTAAAATATGTTCCCTATCACATGCACAGACAGACACACACATACACACTAGGGTTAATTTTTGTTGGGAGCAAATTAACCTACCTGTATATTTTTGGAGTTTGGGAGGATACCGGAGTACGCAGAGGAAACCTACTCAAGCACAGGGAAAATATACAAACTCCACACAGGTAGGGTCGCGGTGGGAATCGCACCTATTACTGCTGTGAGGTAGTAACGCTAACCATTACACCGTCTGTGCTGCTCTACCACCAGGCTGGGAGGACCCATGAACAAGAAACTGAGCAGGCTCATGAGGTAATGCAGATATCACAAAGGCTGTGCAGGACACATTTTTTTTTAGGAGGTGTTTTAACCTGAACGCATAGGCCAATGGCAAGGTCATACAGATGTTCCGGCTGAACCATAACAACATATTCCATCTGTATGACCAAGTCAAACTGGACCTAGACCCTGACGCAGCACGTTCTCACTCTGTCTCAGGCCTGCATAAGCTTTTGGCTGTGTTGCACTTTCAGGCTATTGGTAATGTTCAGTCTGTGACCATTACAGTTTTTGGGAGATCCCAGTCAGCATGCTCATGGTACCTAACTCTGTTAATGGAGGCATTTCAGCCACTAATGGATACCTGCATCTGCTTCCCTAACCAGGAGTCATAGTGGCATGCAGTCAGGGTAACTTTTTATAGCACTGCGGGCATACCTAATGTCCTGGGTGCTATTGACTGCACTCACAACCGCTGCCCAGATGGCATTCTTGCGGCAGGTCGATGTGCTGGCTGCCTTTTGTCCAAACAGCATGTTGTGGGATTTCAGGAATTCTTGCACAAGGGACATGTTCTCCTCCACAGATAATTTTACATTGCACCCAGTCTTGGTCTTGCCCCTCTGCCTTGGCGCCTCATCACTGCTGCCTGTACTGCTCAATAGGGCCTCTTTAACAGCAACCTCCTCCACCGCACTCTCTCCCTACCTCTCCTCTACCCTGGATATATTCCTGTACCCCTCCCTATACAACCACACAAAACAAAGAGGTCAATCCAAGTAGGTGCAAAATTGCGTGGTGCTGTTTTCTCTTCGAATTTGCAGTGAATTTATTTTGCAATCTAATTAGCAACTCGCACTTGTAGTATCTATATAGATAGTTTATGTGCATCATGTAATAGTAAGAGGAGGATAATGCAGTATAGAAGGACATGTGATCAGGAAGTGGGGAGATAGAAGGAGTTAGAGAAAGGAGAACAGCCATGAGGAGATGATGTCTTTATCTACCTGTACTAATGCAAGTATTACTTACAATAAACAAACTACATAAACAGCATACTTGAGGAGTCATTGCTATGAAGAAAGGTACATCAGGATATAACAGCACTGAACCAGTCAGAGTGAATTTGCACCTCCCTGAGGGTGAGAGAGATGAAAAGGAAAATCTTTATTTTAAATAAAATGTCAGGATATCAGGCTGAACCCCTTAAACACCCCCTAATGACTAATTAGGCAATTGAAAGTTTCCAATTAGCTTAATTAGTCCAATTGCATGTCATTTTTGGGGGGTAAAAAAAGTTTTGTTAGCTTAGGCACCCCAAATGTAATTACAATATTTTTTTTATTGAAAAATTGTAGAAAAAATAAAAAAATAAAAAAAATATTATATATATATATATATATATATAGTGCCCTTAAAGTACCCCAAAATCTCCTTTTTTCCTACTTTGTTTTTGCATTTTTCGTTTAATTTGTTTGCGATTCGGTCCTGCTTACGAAACGATCATTTTTGGGGGATCCAGGATGGTCTCCCCACTTTTTCATGCACTTCTCCCATTGCATTTGGCAGTCAATTCGCAAACCTCTGCTGTATCGCATCGCGAATAGGCATTTTTAATTGGATAGGAGGATTCTCGGGAACGCGCATTCATGCGAAGTCTGCGAGTTTCATGAAACAAACACGCTGCTCGCACCGAATTGGATTGACCCCAAAAAGACAAACAAAGACTGAACTCCTAATACCCACAAACACAAAAAACAGACAGGATAAAAGAAAAAAAAAAAAAAACAATCAAGACAGATAAATGATACAAACAGATAAATAACAGGACAATAAATAAGCACAAAACAACTTCCACACACCAAGCAGCAATCGATTGCACTAGCCAAAAACTCTCCTACACCACTAAACACAGTCCTCACTGTCGCTTGGCAAATGCCAGCCAACAAAATCCTCATAACATGACTGCTTCAACCAATCAGAACATGTTTCTAGGATGATGCATCCATTTTCGTGCGTGTTTTGCCAAAAACTCACACGACAAAACACATTTGCATTCACAATCGAAAAAACGCGATTTTGCAAAATTCGCTTCTTGGTAACTTTGCGAGTTTGGTCTGGAAAAACTTGTGCGTGTTTGTGTGAATCTCTTCGAGTTTAAGATGAGAAATTAAAAGGATAGTGAGGCGCTAGTCAATAACATTGAATTTTTACTTGTAATTGACACGATAGTATTAAATTCTAGAAACTACTAATGCATCAATAAAAACAATATCATACACTCATATATATATATATATATATATATATATATATATATATATATGTATATATATATATATACACACACACACATACATTATATATATATATATATATATATATATATATATATATATATATAATGAAATAACAAAAAAAATCTCTAATTAGCCAGCATATAATACATTTGAATAGCATAAAAAAAAATTTTTTTTTTTTTTCAATGAAAAAAATGTTTAATAAATGTATATTAAAAAATATATACGGGAAAAAAGAAATTAAAAACAAAAAAAATTATATATAAAAAATTGCAAATAAATAATCCATCTTAGTTTGGAGACTTCTTGGGATTAGATGCATATGTTATCTACCTAGTCTTCGTGCGATCTGAGGAAGCCTCCGACGGGCCAGAGAGGCGGAGAAATGCATTACACTGCCCATTTGTGGAGAGGTGGAAAGACAAACAGGTTGCTATCTGTGGAGACTTCCCTTTACCTATCCTTGGTCCCAACGAGACCTACCTACCATGGTCGGCTATTGTCAATGCCAGACTGAATGCACGAAGAATGGGTAAACAACATATGCTTCTAATCCCAAGAGGTCTCCTTATACTAACACAAGGGATCTTATCGGGGATCGAGTATTGGGATACAAATATGTTTTGCATGCATGCCGTTCACACTCTCCCTGCAAGCCATGCCTAATTAAAATCCACAGTGTCTAACATCTCCAAATTGGAATAAATTGACACATTCTTTTGCTGGAACTGACTTTTGAGTTGCCTCCAAAGCCATATATCTATTATACAGGTGCTGAATTTGTAACTTATTGCTACAAAAAGATTGGAACATTGCTATATGCATTTGCACATTTCAAAAGGTTAAAAGTTTTAAATACTCCTTTCAAACTAAGCATTTCTGGATTACTTATTTGCTATTCTTCATATATATTTTTTTGTTTTTTAATATTACTTTATTTTTTTTCCCATATATATTTTTTAATATACATTTATTAAAAAAAATTTCATAAAAAAAAAAAAAAAAATGCTATTCAAATGTATTATATGCTGGCTAATTAGAGATTTCAGGTATATTCAGTGTATGCTATTGTTTTTATTGATACATTAGTAGTTTCTATAATTTAATACTATCGTGTCCATTCCAAGTAAAAATTCAATTTTATTGACTAGCTCCTCACTATCCTTTTCTTTCTGATCTTTCTGTTTATAAGGGCTATCCAGTATTGCCCCACTGTGGTGGCTGAGCAGTCAATAAGTTAATTGATTACTACTAGATCCATTTGTTAAATAGGTTTAGCACCTGGTTGTGTGTGTCTCTTCGAGTTTAATCTAGCCCAAACAAGATTCTTAGTAAGTCATTCTCCTCACTGAAAGCAGTTTACTAGCTTTCCTAATATTATACAATGTCATCGATAACACAGGCACATGCACGCATCATGGTATACGGAAATGCTCTCTAAAAAAATAAACTAAAAATCAAAGTGCACCCAGTTTTGTGAGGCTGCAAGACAGAGGATTTGTGAATGGTGTAATGGGGAACCTTTTTTCTGCCGAGGGCCATTTTGATATATATAACATTATTTGCGGGCCTGGTGCAGACCACGCTCCCTCCGCTTGACGTCACAATGGGCCAGAGCAACAATTGGCATTGATTACAGAAATGCTCGGAGCATCCTGAGGATGCTAGGGGGAACTGTAAGGGCAGCTGTGTGACCATCTGAAGAGTGCTAAGCAGGGCGAGTTCTAGACATTGTGGAGCTCAGAGTGAAAGTTCACAGTTGCGCGCCCCCCCCCCCCCCCCCCCAAAAAAAAACCAACCAAAAAACAGCTTTTTCCTTAGATGGCGCGCTTCTGGAAAGGGGGCGTGTCCTTGCGGAATACCCCCAATTCATCACACTGTGGGGCGTGCCCAGCACTTATAAAGGTGCTGAACTTCCCACAAGCTCTCCCCTCGTGGTGAATAATTGCCATGTACAGTAATGCGCCTTACACAGTAATGCCTTTTATAACACATTATGCCATACGCAGTAATGCCCTGTATAACACATTATGCCACATTCAGTAATGGCTTTTATAAACATTATGCCACATGCAGTAATGCCCTGTACAACACATTATGCCATACGCAGTAAGAACCTGTAGAACACATTATGCCACACGCAGTAATACCCTGTATAATACATTGTGCCACACACAGTAATTCCCTTTATAATAAAGTATCCCCAATTCAAATTACGCCACACATTAGTCCCTTATTCATGTTATGACACAGTGGTACCCCTTTTACACAATGCCCAAATTAGAGACCCTTATACACAAGGCCGACAGTACTGAGTATTAGCGCCCCTAATACAATGCCCACAGTAGTAGTGCCCCTAATACAATGCCTCCAGTAGTAGTGCCCCCTTATAGTCTTGCCCTATAGCCATGCCCTCTATAGTAATCCCCCTACAGCCATGCCCCAGTAGTAATGCCCCCTATAGCCATGCCCCCAATAGTAATGCCCCCTATAGCCATGCCCCAATACTAATGCCCCCCTATAGCCATGCTCCAGTAGTAATGCCCCCTTGTAGACATGCCCCCTTGTAGACATGCCCCCTTGTAGACATGCCCCCAGTAGTAATGCCCCCAGTAGTAATGCCCCCAGTAGTAATGCCCCCAGTAGTAATGCCCCCAGTAGTAATGCCCCCAGTAGTAATGCCCCCAGTAGTAATGCCCCCTTATAGACATGACCCCAGTAGTAATGCCCCCTTATAGACATGCCCCCATGCTTCCCTTCTGAAAAATAAAAAATACAAAACACAATACTTACCTTAGGCCCCGCTCATGCGTCCGCTGCCGTCCGGTCCAACTGCGGCTCCACCGTGGATTTATGGGAGAGACGTCAAAACGCCCCTCCCATAGTGCTCTCTGCTGGAGCCGGAGCTCAGGAGCGAGCTCCGGCTCCATGGATCTATGGGAGAGACGTCATGACGTCCCTCCCATAGTGCTCTCTGCGACAGCATGAGCTCAGGAGTGAGCTTCGGCTGCCGCTGCAGGGAGGGAGCCAGGTGCCCGCTGATATTTGGCAACGCGGTGGGGACCAGCGCTGTTTTTTTTTTTTTTCCTTATGGGGATTTTTTTTTTAAAACTTCTGGGGACTCAGCGGCGCCCTCTAGGGGCCAGCGCTCCGGGCGACGGCCCTGTTAGCCCGCCCCTAGAACCGCCACTGGTCCTAAGGACGCTCCAGACGGCACTGCTGCATAGATTCTGGCTGCAGTGTGCCATTCTAGGCACCCTGCAAGCCAGATGAGGCTACCATAAAAAAGCTCAGAGGGCCGGACCAAATGATTCCGCGGACCTTATACGGCCCCCGGGCCTGAGGTTCCCCATCCCTGGTGTAATGAGTAAGAACATCCATTCAAAGTCCACTATATTACCCAATGCTTCATTTCAACTTTTCGTCCTAGAATTAGGCTTGCCATAATATCCCATTAATCTGGGACACCTGAATTACACAGATTCTGCGGCTGGCTAAGCTCAAGCCTGGACTTCACCTGGTGTATTAATCAGCCACAGAACCTGTGTAAATCATAGGGGTCCCGGATTAAGGGGATATTATGGCAAACCCACTACTCCGATTAACCGCAATTACAGCATAAAATAAGTGAGCTTGAGGTGACCAAGACAGTCTTCAATATGTATGAGTGTTTTATTACTTAGATAGGACTGTGCCTAGATGTGAACTATCCTGTATAATTGATGATGTATCCTGTATCTCAGCCAATCTACCAGGTACAGACTGAAGCCTGGTCTCCACCATCTCTGATGAAACTTTTTGTGGCCCAGATAAAACAGGGAATTCCACACGCTCCATATATTAAACCTCATTTATATAATCAATAACTCCCTCCCTTTCCAACCATATTTCTATTCACACGCCCTCCCTCTACCCTTCTCCAGTTTCCACCACCTCAACTCATATCCTCTCACTCCCACAACCATGCTTTTTCCCATGCTGCCCCACTGCTCTGGGACACACTACCTTTAGTACTACCCTATCAGATGCTTTTCCAGAGTCCACAGCTTCATAAAAGAATGTCAGCCTCTCATAACTCATTACTTTAACCATCTAAACTACTGCCGACTCTATTTTCCAAGGTCACCCTCCTGGTTACAGCCCTCCCTTTAACTGTAAGCACTCACAGGCAGGGCCTTTATTCTCCCCTCCTGTCACCAGTGCACCCTCTGCTCCCTTATCGCTCATCCCCCACCAGCGACTCAACCTGGTTGTCTGCCCACTTGTTGTGTACAGGATCACCGAATGCTGTTGTAATTCCTACTACTCTTCACCCATTGCAAATCTTCATTACATGCTTTTCTAGCCATAACGAGCAACTCTATCATCCCCCTCACTTCCCCCATACTCTCCACTCTACGTGTGGTCCTTTTTCCAAATAGTTTTCTTATGTATTGATGTACAATTATACTGTTAATTACTGCTGGGCACATTGTGGATCCATATAAATAAAAGATACAAATATATAATCTAGTCTCAAAATAATACCAGAGTTTTGTAAATCAGTACATAATAAGGCATGTGCACGCCCACCCTGGGATTTTATGTTCACAGCAAAAAAATTGGGACTTTTACACAAAAACAGACACATCCGGCATTGGCATCACAGACAGTGCAGTTATGCACTTTATGACACAAGTAATCTAGGAGTCATTTACAAACACAAATCCAAAAACATGCAGGATGCTTTCATCCATCCAGCTTATATTTCAGAACTATGCTTAATGACCAAGAAATCACAGACTTCCCCAGATGTGCTCTCTATAAAGTGAAGCTAAATGCATTAATCTAGACCACAAAAATAGGTCCGGATTTGGAGTCGCATGCAGCAGCGTTAATTGGCGGCCATTCTTTTGTGACTTTATGCAAATGCCTTTACAAAGACCTGTCCTCATATACATCCGTGTGACGGAATGTGCAAGGGCTGAGACACTACGTTTAGTGTTTGTGCACTCTGTTACACTGATTGGTGAATCCATTGATCACATCATCGAAACTTGTACCAAAGCCTTTGGCAGGTGCAGGTTATCGGTCTGACCATGTCCTCCTATGCCAGCGGATGTGTGTCAGAATGAATCAGCTTGCATTGACAATCCCGCGACACTCCCATAACGCTCACTTAACGGACCATTTTTACGTGTATTTCTAGCCATCTCCCCATTCCTATTCCAAAACATTTCTAATACAGGCTGTCTCGATCACAACAGCACCTTTGTGCGTACACTCTGTAACACATGCACAATGTGAGTCTTCAGGCATTTTCATGCATGCACTGATACAAAAAATTGCAACACCGGCATTACGCGTGGCTCAGAATGTGTCCCATAATGATAGCCAGCTTGAGTATACCTGTACAAGGCGAGTATGTGGTTTAAGCAGGAGAGTAAAACTCACCTTTTGGCTGCTGTTGCTGTAATAGAGGGGAAGGTTGTGCCTGAAGTAAAGGATTTAGTGATGCAGCTGATATTTGTGCCTGCAACAGAGTTTGTGCTTGTGGAGGGGGTTGTGTTTGAACCCCAAACGCAGCTTGTTGTGCCACGGGCGGCATTACCGCTGTAGGGGTCTTTATCAAAGGCTGTGCAGGAGCGGAGTTCTGCAGAAAAAGTATAATCTGTGTAAGCAGGAGAAATAAACTACACAATAAGGGAAGACTAGCAGAAGACAGAACAGCTGGTACAAATCAGTCACCTGGTTAGGAAGGGTCTGAATCCTCTGTGCATTCCATTTAAATGGCATATTAGGATTGTAGGTGGCTTCTACTAAAACTCGATCTCCAACCAGTGGTGACTTTCCCTTAACAGCTCTGCAGAAACAAACAAAATAACTGATATTTATAGATAAACTAAAAAATAGATAAATTAAGTATAAAGATCTAGTAACAGAACCTCAAAAGCCTAACTATTATACATTGCATTGTTCTGACCTAGGAAGTAGCAATCATGATTTGGTGTATATTCAACTTCTTAGCCCCCTGCAAAGACCTTGCAGCCACCACCCTGTATGCCAGGTAAAAATGTGCGGACATGTAACCAGTGCACTTATTTAAGATGTAAGTCATACTTCTTATATATCATAGGTAGAATCACGACACTCAACAGAGCTCTGCAGGATATTCAACACTAACTTAAATACATACGTTAGTTGGAAAAACACATCTTCATCCACAAAGCCGAATGTCTCATGGAGCTTTGTAACAACCCCAGTGAAAACACGCTGCTTCTGGGGCTGAGTTTGTTGCTGACCAGAACGGGGAGTTGGGTAAGAAACGGTTATCTGTGCTGTCTGCTGTGGAGTGGACAGGGCAAGACTTGTAGGTAAGGCAACAGCTGGCTACAAAAAAAGAATAACAGGGAAAATAATGGCACCACTCAATATCGCTACCAAAACATCCAGTGAACACAGCACAGTGCAGCTGGGAAACAGAACTCAGAGTACTCACCTGAGTTATCAATGTTTGCTGCGGCTGTTGCAACTGGAATAATAAAGAATGGTCATCAGGATAGTGCTATAAAATGAATTCAGATTGACGTCACTGTGATAGTGAAATGTTAGATGTACATACGGTACAATGGGTGTATTTTCCTCCCAAGGCGGATAGTTCTGGGGGGAAATCTGCAGCAGAATCAGTACAAAGTTCTCACATGTGCAGTTTTACTGCCTTCTACTGAATGCAAAACAGTATGGGCAGTATTCAATTGTTATAGTACGCCCGATCTCACGTCTAAAGTGACGGGAGATCGAGGGGCGCTATTCAATTGTTGCTGTTTTTCGTGCTGATCGTGCCCAAAGTGGTCGGGTTTAGCCGCGTAAAATGGCTACCCCCGAGCAAAGTGCTGGACGCGATCGCGAAAAGTGCTGTTTGGGTGCCCATACAGGTCACTTTTCGCCCATTTCAGTTTGCACCCCCCTGGGGCTGTGAGCTGAAGTGATGCGCTGGCAGCTGATCGCGTCCGACAGGAGCAACAATTGAATAGCTCCTGTTGGGCACATAAAGGGGGTGAAACAATTGAATACTGCCCTATGTGCTCTTCTAACATGCTTTAACTAAGTTTACACAACCACTATGACTTAGGTTATTTAATGGAAAACCAATATTACTGTATATGGTGTTTCAAAAAATACCCTTTTTACACAACATGTGTAGCATATAAAAAAGCCAATTTAAATACATTTTTCATACAACATAAATAACCCATGAAAAACACGTTTTTGTTGTTGCCAGCAAATAACCTATGTATGAAAATAGAATGTAACCCATACAGACCACGTCAGTACAGGTACTAGTAGTTTACAGAAAACCAGAACCAAACTATCAAATAAAGTAGCACCCCCTAAAGCGCAAACCCTAGCACTGGTGCCTGCCGAGGCCTTCAAATCTATTTCAGAAAATAAAACAACCTGAACTGTAGGAACATTTAATCGTGCTTTCCTTACAGTAGCATAAGCCCATTAATGCAAGCGACAGCCACATCATTTACATTGCATCACAAAAAGGAGATGATTTCCATATAACTAAAGTATTCATTATAAAAATGTAAATTATCCAGGGATAATTTGCAGTTGAGCATGTATTAAATTACATTGTATTCAGGGTACATGACAGGAGAAATTTTGCAACTATTCAAAGTTAAAAATCTGATACATTTTTCCAATGCTGCCCATGGCTTCAGTATGCCTATTAGAGAGGGGGGAGACTAAGGAGTGTTAGGAGAAAAAAACATCAAGTTATGAATATTGAAATGCTGGAAAGTCTACATTTTGATGAAAACCACATTAAACCTACCATTAAAATAAACGACACTTGAATCTCCCAGCGTTTAGCAATGGTGTACTACCAACTTTCCTATAGGATAAAAAGTTAAAAATGCAAAGCACAACATGCCTGCTATGCTTGCTGTGATGTCAATGGCTCACCCAGCTCCTCATTAAGCAGATACAGAGCAATTCGGTTAGCCTGGAAACCTGTTAGCCAACGAAACAAGCTCGCTCTTTGCACTGTTACAAGACAGAGCAGTATCAACCTCATAATACACATACAATATGGTGAATAGATTTACACATAAAAACAGTTATCAGGCTCTATTAATTAGTCCCCTGATACAGAGGGGTAAACACACGTCAAAAGTCACATCTCAAATAATTTAAAATATACCCTATATGTAGATCTATTGTTTAAACCAGGCACGTCAAACTTAAAATACCAACCTGGCCGAATATTCAAGGTCTACCAGAGTGTGAGCCGCAACAAAACAAAAACAAAACAAAAAAAAAGTCTTATATGCAAGTTTGAAAGGTTTATTATTAATAAAAACCAATGCAGTGCCCCCCTGTAGTAGTGCCCCTTATGCAATTCTACCCTGTATTACAGCCCCTTTTGCAATGCCCCCTGAATTTGTGCCCATTATGCAGTGCCCCAGTAATGCCCCTAGCACTGCCCCTTATGCAGAGCCCCCAGTAATGCCCCAAATGCAGAGCCCCCAGTAATGTCCCTTATGTTGTGCCCCCAGTAATGCCCCTTATGCAGAGCCCCCAGTAATGTCCCTTATATTGTGGCCCCAATAATGCACCTTCTGCAGAGCCCCCAGTAATGCCCCTTTATGCAGAGCTCCCAGTAATGCCCCTTATGTAGAGCCCCCAGTAATGCCCCTTATGCAGAGCTCCCAGTAATGCCCCTTATGCAGAGCTTCCAGTATATCCCCTTTATGCAGAGCCCCCAGTAGTAATGCCCCTTATGGAGAGCCTCCAGTAATCCCCTTATGTTGTGCCCCCAGTAATGCCCCCTCCCAGTATAGAACAGGCCCCACTCACTTGTCTGTGCAGTACTTACCTTTCTTCACAACGGCCGCTGAGCACCGCTCCAGTCCACGCCGTCCCGTGTAGACGCTGCCTGGCTCTAATTAGATCCAGAGCGGCAGACGCAGGCTCCGCTCTTCGCAGGCGACGCGGGTGACGCCATGAAGTCACCAGTGTGCTACAACACTGGCCTCTGAAGCGATCAGAGGCGTCTGATCGCTTCATAGACCACTGATGCCAGCTTGTAATAGTAAACACTGCCCAATCGGAGCTGTGCTCCGATCGTGGCAGGGGTGTGGGCCGCATATTATATATATGTGAGCTCACACTCTGGGGCCGCCTGCATGTTTGACATGCCTGGTTTTTAAGCAATTGGGCCGGATTCAATTAGACGCGAAAAGCCATAATCCGCGAAAAAGTTTCACCTTTTGCCGCTTTTCGCATGTTTGCGTTTTATCTCCAAATTCAATTCCAGGTCGTTTTCACGTACGCAGAAACTCAATGCACTGTAACAGGCGGAAAAGTATCTCCAACGAATGGCAGGCGGAAAAAAGTGCAAAATCTCTATTTTGGGGTGCAAATGTTGGGAATTTGGACACCCCTCCCCCAAAGGAGGAATCAGCCCCCCCAAAAAATTACCTGAGAACACCCCAAAAGAGATGTCATTTTTGGGTCGAAAATTAAAAAGTGGGGGGACAAAGATAAAAACTAGCGAAATAGGTTTCTTGGGGGGCTGTTTGGATGGGGCAGGTGTTTTTAGGATCGCAGGTGCTTGCAGCAGGTGGATTTTTCTAATTTTTTAAAAGTGCACTTTAGAGACACAAAAATATGCTAGCACCCATTTTCAAGTACCCCAAATGTGACTGGACTATTCACTTTCACCAAAAAATATTGTTTTCTATCAGTCTTCACCACTTTCATTAGAAAAAAAAAAAGAAAGCTTCTAGAAAGCTTTTAACACAACCTAAGGACACAGAGTACGTTTATTAGGGCTAATAGTACACATCTGTAATGATATCCAGTGTCAGTGCATCTTATTTTGGGGTACAGACTGATTCCCCATTCTATTCAGTACTTTCCATCTGTTATGCATTCGCTGATCTCCGTTTTTTGCCTGTTCTGCAATTGAATAGGGTGAAACACGGGGACACGCAAGCCGCCAATTCGCATCCCAAACAGGTGAAGGCTGTTTGCATTAGCAGTCAGTACCAGCGCTGGAAATAAGTAACTATCAGGATAAGGAAGAGAGTACATTTTAAACGTAATAGATTTATGTAAATTTATGCAAGAGTCTACTGGTTCACATTAAAAATACGGTCTGGAACACATCTATGTAAGAGGTTGGGTACGTGATGCCGGCAGTCAGAATCTTGAAAGGGTTAGGATAACGACACCAGTCAGTAAGTATCCTAACCCTTATCCTGCCCCTAAGCCTAACCCTCCCTCCGTGCTACCTAAACCTAACCCCCCCCCCTCCCCCAGCTACCCCCTGCAGCCTAAACCCAACCTCCCCTCTTAGTGCATTACCCTACTATCTACCGTCGGGATGCAGACGCAGGGATTCTGACTGGTGTCAGGATTCCAGTGTCAGTTTCTCGACAGCCGGGATTTAAACTACATCCCCTATTTAGGGGGTTAAAAACCTTTTCAGAATATAATATATATACACACACACACACACACACACATACATACATGTAATACACACACACACACACACACACACACACACACCCACCCACCCACCCCTTGAAGATCCCTGAAGAGCTGGGACAAACGAAAAGCAAAGCGCGGGACACACACACACACACACACACTATATTATATTATATATACACACACATATATATATTTTTTTTTTCACTTCACAAATTCAAGATTTCAAGGCTATGAACAAAAGGCAAAAACAAAATAATGTCCACAAACCTGTTGTTGTACACTGTAAATTTGCTGGGGCTGAGAATATTGCTGAAATAAAAACAAAATAACTTTAATTAATCACATATGTCGGAATCAGCGATAATTTTTTATCGCTGATGACGTCATTTTCGCCTATTTGAAATATCCTCGTATTCAGTTACAATGTTAAAAAATGGGGTTAATTTTCGCCTGCCTTTAGCAGGCGAAAAAAAAATAATAATTCAGAATTGTGGCATAGGGGTGCTAGGTTAAAAAAAAAAAAAAAACCTGCACCCTTGGGAATGCCTCCTTAAAACGAAATCTGCACACAAAAAAAAAAAAGTAAAAAAATAAAATTTGGGACACCTCAAAAAAATCATTTACAATTTTGGGGACAAAAAAAAAAAAAGGGAACAGTGTTCAAAAATAGCGAAATAGGTTCAGGCGTAGTATGCGGCATGTGTTTTCTAGAATAGGCTATTAGCGGCAGGTGCATTTTTGCAGAATTCTTTAAAAATTAGTTTAGGGACTTAAAAATATGATAGTACCGATTTTCATGTACCCCAAATTTGATCGAACCACTTTTAAAAACAAAAAAATAAATAAAATTCTGCAAAAATGCACCTGCCGCTGATAGCCTATTCTAGAAAACACCTGCCGCATACTTACAGAATACCCCTGAACCTATTGGGCTATTTTTAAACACTGTTCCCCAATTTTATTTTTTTTGTACCCCAAAATTTAAAAACATTTTTTGGGGTGTCCCAAGTTTTTTTCTAAACTTATTTTGACACAGTTCGTTTTTAAGGGCTATTCCCAGGGGTGCACGCTATTTTTTTTTTTTTTTTAAGCATGCACCCCTAAACCCCAATTCTGCACTTTTTTTGCGCCATGTAAAACATGGTGAAAAGTTATCCCCATTTTTTTTTAAAGACTTTTCGAACCTACGAAAAGTTTTTGAAATCGAATACGGGGATAATTGAAATTGGCGAAAATGATGACTTTTTCGCAGCCTAATTGAATATGGCCCTAAATGTGAGACCACCTGCAGTCTAGAAAGGAGTTTTACTAGCCAAGCTTACCAGTATATTGCAAGAAAAGCTTACAAAAAGAGAGTGAGATTTACCTGCTGGAGAGCGGCTGCGGCGGCAGCGGCTGCCGCCTGTTGCTGCAATGCTGCAGTCTGAGTGAGTTGGTAGCTTGCTGGAGAAGGGGAGCTTAGGCCAGCTGCTGCAAGTGCCGATTGCTGAGTATAAATCGTGGGGGAAGCCCCAAGTATGGAGGACTGCTGGACACCTAATGGTGCTAAAAACAAAACATCACAGTATATTATTCAGGGGGTGAAAAACATGAAAAATACAAATTCATGAAAGCCTGACTGAGTGACCAATGCTACCTATGCGACATTCCTAGTGCCATATAATTGTCATCAGGAAACTTTATTAGAACTACAACAAGTCAATCAAATAACCAACATAAGCAGAGATTAACCCACAGTGTTTCCTCTCTGACATTCTGAATTGAAGAGACACTAAGGGGCCAATTCAATTTTGTGTGATGTGCTCGTAATGGCAACTGATCATGACTGCAACATTGTGCATTTGATCTGGCACCCCAAGGGGTGTGCAGTAAAATAATATCTGTTGCTCTCCAGAAATTTTCTGTAAAGTGCGCAGCCAAACATGGCAAATAATTGAATATGCCCCCAAGCATCCCAAAAATAGAAGTTAAGAATTATGTACTAGCTGAAGCCTGTCTTGCTACTGATTAACCCAAGTAAACAAGAGACCTCTGCAATAGCTCACCATGCAACTGGTCACAACACATGCTCAATCAGGTTAGTAAAACCAGAGGCCCAAAAACTACTATAGGACCCCCAGATAGAGACATATGATTTGCTGGCTGAGGTGCTTTGCCATAAGCTCCTGATCTTTAGGAAGAAGGAACTCAACTCTAAAGAGTCTCCCAACCAAACACTAAGCTCCTCTCAGTACATGTTGCTTACAGAATTGGATTGTTTAGCCGCCGGTTCAAATCCCGACACTGTGAGCCTGACATATGGAAATCCCGACAGCGTGAGGTAAGTACCCTAACCCTCCCCTCCTAACCCTCCTTTAGGGGTGCCTAACCTCCCCTCCTAGTGCCCAGCCTCCCCCCCCACCGGGTGCCTAAAACCTCTCCCCCCTCCCCGAACCCTCCTGGGTTGTGCCTAGCCCTAACCTCCCCCCAGGGGTGCCTAACCGCTCCTTCCCCTAACCTAACCCTAAGTCCCCTCAGGGGTTCCCTAAACCTAACCCCCCCTCCCGCGGCTATAAGGACGGGCGCCCCATACTCACCTCGTTCTGGCCTGCATCGTCCTTAATTCCAGCATCGGGATTATGACAGGTGTCAGTACCTCGACGCCTGTCATAAATCCCTAGACGGCATTCTGCCGTTGGGATTGTGACTGGCGGCTGCATAACTGCATACCGTTGCTTACAATGTTCTCCTGGCAAACTTTTGTAGAACTTCTCTAGAGCTGCATTACTGACATCAGACTTACAATGAGTTAATCGGTCCTTGATTGACCCTAAAGGACAGATGTAGTCCCCATTAACCTCCAAACAACCTGCACTCCGCTGACAGTCAGGGTCTAAACCCCCCCCCCCCCATAATAGCCAAAACATCCCCTTGCAGGTCCCTCAGTGCGGAAATACTTGCTGCTGCCTTTTCTGAGTTAGTAAGGGAAATATGGCACCGAAGCGTCTGGTGAAACCAGCCGAGTAGGCCTGGGGGGAGGATTCACCATGCTACTGGGAATGGGCTGAGTACAGGCTGTAAAGTGCTTAAAAGCTTCTAATGTCCCCATAACCCACAGCTAAGTGAGCCCAACAGAGGGAACAGGATCAACCTGAAAGATGATGTGTACCGGATGAATAGCGTGGCTAGTTTGCAGCCCAGAATTACCACGGAGGTAAGCTGTGGCTGCCCTACCTGTCTCCAGAGCCCAGATACATGTCCTTGTGATGGTAGAGCCCCGGACACCGCTTATTCAGTGTAGCCGTGACTTACCACGGGGTCCGATCACAGAGCGGGAGGACGCTTCAGCTGCTATGTCCTGCTCTAACAAGCGCACTGAGCTCTGTAAACAGGCGCAGTGTAAAAAAAAAAGAAATAAATTAAAAACCTAAGAGCAATCTAAAACATGACTTACTCCAAGGTACTAAATAAAAACTGAGGTCTGGTGGAGGTTCACAATTATTTTAGTACTTATACTCCTGTGTCGGCCCCTATAGCCATTGCCTAGATATGCAGCGTCCGCCAGAGAGGATGATAGACAAATAGCTATTATTTTACACTTATTTACACCATCTTATCTTTAAGCTTTCTAACACAACAGTGTTTAAAAACTTTCTCAAAGACACACTCCTACTCCATCATGGTCTTTTAGATTGTAAGCTCTCACACACAAGACCAGTTAAACGGTTTTAGGGCCTGATTCAGCACGGATCACACCTGCGTAATTGCACACAATACAGCTGCGAAAATATGCTAATGTCTGCCACTGCTCAGCCAGCATAGAGGCGCCCACCGCTGCTTTATCACATCTGTAATAACTCGCAGTCCTACGTATACATCGGCCCCTCCCGCACAATTACAGCAGGTCTGACCCGTTGCAGAAATCGCAAGTCTCGTCGCACGCAGTGAGTTCTCAAGCTGCGTAAGCAAAGTCAGTGGCTAATTTATGCAACGGCGTTCAAATGGACAGGCACGTCTGCGTTTCTCCATCCACTCCCCCCCCCCCCCCCCCCAAATGCTCACAGCCTGTCACTCACTCTGCGATGAATTCCTGTCTGCGTGAATAATCGCAGTGCGGTGCATACGCAGTACGCAACAATTGGCCAATCTGTGTATGCGGCTGCAATTGCAATCCGTGTCGAATCATTCCCTTAGTCCACATTTGTATGCTGAGAAAGTCTAAATTATTAAATATCCCTTTGTGAGTGCTACATCATATTTTCTACTTTATAGGCAAATGAACACTTTTGCTGGCTTGTACTTCTATGTAGGACTAATACCTGTTCAATTTATAGTACTTGCATAGCACTGTAGGAAATGTTGGTGGCATATAAATAGGACACCATAATAATCTCCTTTAAAATTGTGTGAATATTGTTGTGAATATTGGTCATGCTTCATGAGTAAGTCAGAAAAACCCCTGGCGAGGTCACGGATTCCTTGCGAATTAATCTGCTGCAGTTTTGATTATAAATTTAGACCACAAGCCTGTACATGACTAGATTAGGCACATATCACATCTCTAATAAAAGGTCATGATTTTAAGTACTTAAGGCTCAATTAACCAGGTTTACAGACTATACAGAATAGTTACAGCACAAAACAAAATAATAAAATCCATTAAAATGGGGGAGCGGTTTACCTGGTTGAGATACAGCGGTCGCTGTAAATTGGGTGGCCCATGGCGGAGGGGTCTTCTGTCCTCCAAACTGAGCCATTGTGACAAAAAGTTATCAGACTATTCCTAAGCCTGTAACCTGCAGAAAACAAAGTGACTTATTTACAACTATATCGATGTGAGACAAAATCAGATGCAAACCTATCAAATTATTTACACTGGCAAACACCTTCTCACGGCGAGTGCACAAAATCAATACAGTATTAACAAGAGTACAGGTATACATCCAACTGACAGGATAAAAAAAAAAATATGCAAATTGAATCGGGTAAGAGTAAAGCTGGGTACACACTAGACAATATGTCGTCCGATCCCGTGGATTGGAGAGATATCGGGTACATAGTCTAGTGCAGGGGTCTTCAAACTTGGCCCTCCAGCTGCTGTGGAACTACACATCCCAGCATGCACTGCCACCTTTTTGATATAACAGCATGCTAAAACTATGTGCAGTGCATGCTGGGATGTGTAGTTCCACAGCATCTGGAGGGCCAAGTTTGAAGACCCCTGGTAGTGTGTACCCATAATATGCACACACCCACAGGTCACTAGCGAGATCCCAGGTCAGCCCTACTTCAGGACCAATGGCGGACGTCGCTAACAATGCCATGCTGCAAAATGCAGCATGGCGCGTCCCTCCCCGTCAGACACAGCATCGGCAAAGGTGTATCTGCCGGGTCCTGTCACCTGTGGCGTTCGGCTGGGTACACATCATCTGATGTGTACCCAGCTTATGCAGGATAAGCATAACAAGAGGTAGTAAAAACGAAGATTTACACCTAATCCAACAACATGCATGCATGCTAGTATTCCTGTAATGGCAACATCGCACAATGAGATCAGAGGAAGTATGTGCTACAGAGTGACGTACACATACAGTACAACAACAAGCGTATCACGGGATCATGATGTTATAAATCACATTACACACTATTCTAGCACAGATCTGAGCTATAGAACATGAAATATGTCAACTTGGTAAATATACTGACTTACTTTTACAAAGGGCTTATGTTATCTCTAGAAAGCTCATATTAGCAATACTATAAGGACAGCAATAACACTACCCTTGTAAAGAACAAGCAACTAGATTATTTTTTATCAGGATCTGAAGCAATACATTTCTCTAAATATATCAGAGGACAGTAAAAGTATATCAGCAAGATATAAAGGAATATCTGCAAAGCTACATGTTGTAAATAAGCAGTTGAACAGGAGAGTGAAATCACGACTCTCAAATTCACATGACAGTCACTGAAATACACACAGTAGCCTGGTTTACATATGGGTCAGGAAGAGCGACATTGTGGAAAGATTGATCTTCATGTCTGATACATTCTATACCTCCACTGCAGATGAGTGACTGTTAGGTTTATCTTTTTTTTTTTAATGGGGGCAGCACAGACGGTGTAATGGTTAGCATTACTGCCTCACAGCACTGAGGACATGGGTTCAATTCCCATCACGGCCCTAACTGTGTGGAGTCTTTATACTCTCCCTGTGGGTTTCCTCCGGGTACTCTGGTTTCCTCCCACACTCCAAATATATACTGGTAGGTTAATTGTCTCCCAGCAAAAATGATCCCTAGTGTGTATGTGTGCGCGCATGTGGCAGGGAATATAGATTGTAAGCTCCACTGGGGCAGGGACTGGTGTGAATGGCCAAATATTCTCTGTAAAGTGCTGCGGAATATGTGTGCGCTATATAAATAACTTATAATAAATAAAAATAAAATAAATTGTTCATACCTAGCCTGGTACAGACTGGAGAGCCAGCAGCACAGCATGGGGCCGGCTATGCAAATGGCCACAGGCTGCTTAGAAAGGCAGCACACGACCCTATCAGTTTATATGCTGTTAAACCACCCACCTACAGCACCCCTGCATAAGCTCACACTTTGGGAACCGCTGGTATAAGCAGCACGGCACATCGCAGAAGTCAGCTTGTTTTCTTCCTTTACAAATGACTTATGGTGCTCAGAGGCCACTGGAGAGCCATGAAAAATTTTCCAAGACTACAAGAGTGGTCTGCAACAGGAGGAGAGTTATGACTGACTGAGAGCTGCTTTTGGGGAGGAAGCACTGCTCCTACAAAGCCACTGGGGTCTCATCTTGTAGTCATAATCACGATTGGATAATCAGAAAGGTGGGAGGAATCCCAATTAGCTCAGGAGATCCCAGAAGAACCGACGGTGGTCCCAGCATCCCTGGTCTCTGTCATTTACCGGGGTAGAGATGTATGTGGAAACACCTACATCTCTAGTGTCCGAGGGGTCCGGGCTATACGGTTTGTTATTTGGCCAAGCTGGGACTTTACTGGAGAAGAGGACCGACCCTGGGATTTGTACTAGACAAGGGGATCAATCACAGGGGTAAGTATGTGTGAGTGCGTTTAGTATGTAATAAAATTTTACTATCTACAGTTTGAGAGTACGGTCATTATTTTACTGTTTTTTTTTGTTTTGTTTTTTTACAGTGGGGGAACAGGTGCCAGCCGCCTGCTGGCAGTTGTAGTTCCACAAAGAAAAAGGGCAGGCCTGCTGGCACCTGTAGTCCCACTGTAAAAACCAATAGTACATATTTATCACTCCCACTATTACCCCTGCACCCCTGGGCTTCAGCCTATGCCTAGGGTGCTCAGGAAAGGGGGGACCCCTTTATTAGGGGTGTTCCCACCTCCCCTGAGATCCCTAGCCTGGGCTGATTAGCTTGGGGTTTTTCCCATAAATTGGTTTCTTTAACTCTTATATCTTGAAGATATAATATAATTAGTGCTCACTCTAGGTGCAGGGTGCTGATCAGTGAGGAGGACATATTTAAATTTTAAAAGGGCAAAATTTTATATGTAATGTATCGATACAGCTGCTATAGCGATACATAAACTTCTAAAATGTTGTCCTTCAAAATGTAAATCTACACTCCTCACTGATCAGCGCAGTGCTCCTAAGTGAACACGACTAATGCACCCTTCAGTGTTGCCAAGTTAAGAATTTTTTCTGAAACTGAAGAAAATTAATTCCTGAAAAATGATTTGGGCAATATTATAAGTCACCATAGCAAATACAGACTTGTCCACATACATCTTACTTCCTTGATCGTTAAACAATCCTTCTAGTCGCGCCATGCCATGGTGCGACTTGGTAGCACCAAGCGTCTTTTCGTGCAACTTTTTACCTTCAAATGCATCTTCACAGCGATGGGAATAGGATGCACAAGCAGCTTCTGCTGATTAAGTGATATGCGGCATGCCTATATTCTGCGTATAACTGCGCATTGCTGTGCGAATAAGACGCATTTGAAGGTAAAAAGTTGCATGAAAAGATGCTTGGCGCTATCAAAGTCGTACAGCGCTCACGTGTTGTTTATCACGACTTGTAGCACACAGAGGTAAGATGCACGTGGACACATCTATATTTTTGACAGGTTTAGAATCAGGAAAATCCAGAGCTCTAGCGTTGGTAGGGCCTCGACCTTGCATGCACTGACAATCCAGTGAACTGGAAAAGTGGCAGTGTGGAAGATAGCAACACTAGCTATCATGTATCGTGTATAGTCTAGGAAATGAAAATAGATGGTTACTATGGGATGGTTGGAGAAGTTGTTCCAGCTGATCAGAGCAGTAGAAGAGCTTTTGCAATGTTGGCATCGCATCGCTCTTGAGGAATGAAATCAATTGTCCTTGATACAAGTGTACAGCTACTGTATTATGTAATAAGTACTCATAAATGGGTGCGCTATAAAAAGGTCAACATTCTGCAGGTCGACACCAGAAGGTTGACTGGTTCTGAATGTAGACAGTAAAAAAGTTTCCATGGTCATTAGATCGACCATTGTTCTGTACACATGTATTTAGGGCAATACGGTTAAATAGTCGACCGTCAAAAAAGTCGACATTTTACATGTTGATACTAAAATGCTGACTTTTTTTTTGTTATTTTAGCCTAACCATAAAAAGCATTAAAAAAAAAAAATGGGTCGACATTTTGACTGTGTCAACCATTCAACCCCTTTGACCTAAATACATGTCTACAGATTGATGGTCGACATTCTGAATGTATTGAACATCTGGTGTGGACCTTTTTATTGTCCACCAATCAAGCGGCAGCCCTCACAATTGAACAAAAAACTTCTGTGTGTCAATCTGGATCCATGTAACAGACAGCAATGTGATGCACTGTTGTTTGACCATTGTTCCAAGGAAAGAACTGAGGGGGTCATTCAGACCCGTTCGCGAGCAAAGGACGCTCGCAAACGGGTCGATGTTGCCCCACTGCGCATGCGCACGACGGAGGGAGCTCCGTCGTGTGCATGCGCGAGACCTGGACTGCGACAGCCAAGCTGTCGCTCCGGGTCTCGCACCAAAGGGGGCGTGCTGTCAATGTTGATTGACAGCATGCCCCCTTTGGTGGGCGTGCCGGGGGCGTGGCGGCCAGACGGAGGCGTTCCCATGGGAACGCCCACCGTCTGAAGACGGCCCCACTGACATCACTAGTGATGTCAGTGGGAGTGATTTTGGCTCTGATAGAGCCAAAATCACTCCAGGGCTTGCAGCAGCGAGACCCTACCGCAGGGTCTCCGTCGCAAGCCCGATGGTCGCGATGGTCTTTGACCATCGCGACCATCATCATGGACGCTCGCTATAGCTGTGGGTGGTCACCCACAGCTATACGAGCATCCAGGAGGACGCTCCATTTTCATAGAGGAGGGCCCTGATTCACAGCGAGCGCTCTGGTCAGAGCGTCCAGATCTGAATCAGGCCCTGAGCTTCATCATGAGCCACAAATAAGTGGTTATCTGGGAAATGTAAACTAATGACAGTTTTAATATTGTTTAAGACAGGTGTAGTATGCAGTTTGCTGTTGAGCTATAAAAGGAGTGTACAGTATTTACAATGATAGGAGTAATGTTGGGCACACACTGGCAGATATATTGGCTGATCAATTGATCGGCCAATATATCCTGTGGGCGTCAGCCATACACATTACTTTTGCTCGGCATACTTTATATTCCCTCAAAGATGACCCGTCATCCATTACTATCTCCTTTAATAAACTTATTATTTTAACATGGTGATGAATGGTACACACACACAGAATGTGGATCACTTCCACTTGCTAAAGCACAGCTTTTAGGACACGGTTCAGTAAATTTTGAAAACACAATTTTCTCGGTTGGGTACTTACCTTTGAACAGTTCATGCTTTTTTCAGTTTTCCCAGCATTAGTCGCTTCTGAACATATCTGACAGGTCCAGCAGCGGCACCTTACCTGTCTGGCCAGGGGGTCTGTACATCAAAGGCTGCAGCCTATGCAGCCCTCTCCTACCTCCCACCCCGGTGATTGACAGCTGATGTCACCAGGAGGTGAGGCTCAAGTCTGGTGGCCACGAGAGGCGGAGCCTAAATAAGGGAGCATGGCTTAAGTCAGGCGCTGCTAGCAAGTAGCCTGGCTTCTAGGGAATGCTCCAGGGATAGCCGTGTCCTGTGAAGCATTGGTATTTGTCAGCCCTCAGTCGCGCGCGTCCGAAAATGGGGGTGTGGCCCTCGAATGACGTTATTTGGGGGCGTGCCCGCATGGCAAGCCACCCGTGTAACGTCAGGCTGGGGGAAAGTCCAGCAATACGTCACTAGCTGGGCATCCCCCAGCACAGAGTGGATGCCACGCGCATAGCATCCATTCAACTTCTCCCGACCAGACCACCTGCGGGACACTTCGGCCCATGACTGGAACAGCGGGGCTTGCGATGTTGGTAGGTGTGCATCCTCTTTGGGGTGGCGCCCCTGTTCGACCACACTGGTCGAACATGCCTCGAACGGCCCTGCCTAGAAGCCAGATAGGGCTGCCGTAATAGCAGGGGAGTGGCATCCCATGGGAAGCACTCTCTCTACTGTTGCAGTCCAGACTGGCATTACTAGGGGGGGGAGAAACATCACTCCCCTGGGGACTGCTTGTCTGGCTGCGAGGATGACCAGCAGGGAGTGCTTCCAATGAGAAGTCACTACTACTGCGAGTGGCAGATTTACTGGGGGGCTGCAGTCCGTAAGTACAATACGCCACTGGATAGGTCTGAGATACAGCACTCCAACACTTATCAAAATTAGTGAAAAGGAAAAAAGTAGTGACGCTGCTCATAGCAATCAGTGAGAGTATTTAATTCATCTTCTAATCTAGACTATAGTAGATAAATGATAGATAGAATCTGATAGTTTACTATGGTCAACACCTCCACTTTCCAAAACACAGATTTTCAATGCATGCAAAAAAAACATTAAAAAAAAACAATTACCCAAATAATTTCAGGTTTGATTTTTTTCAGTTTCAGAGAAACAAAATTCTCAATTAACATAATGCACCTTAAATGTTGATGTTACATTAATACAGCTAATGCAGTTGTTCCCAAACGGTGCGCTGCGGCACCCTAGGGAGCCGCAGCACTGTCACCAGGGTGCCGCGGACCCGAAATAAGCTGCTACCAGTTTTTTTCTATCATCTGTATCAAGTTTGGATCCGGAGCAGAGGCGGTGGTTAGGTGCTGTCACAGGAGGAGGACGCAGCCGGGGGGGAAGCTGCTCTTATCACTATTGGAGCCGGAGGCATGACGTGCAGTGGTCAGATGTGATTGCACAGGAGCAGGCAGTGGGCTGGGCTGCCTGTTTTGACGCTGGGGCTGGAGGATCAGAGGGAATGGCTGCGGCGCTGGAGCTCTGTAGTAAAAGGTAGGAAACGTTACCTCCCGTGGAACCTATAGGGTGGGGGGACTGGGGGGGGGGGGAATAGCTACGAGTGGCACTGTCTGTATACTATCTATGGGGTGTGGGAGGGAGGGGGGGACAGCTATGAGCGGCACTGGCACTCTATACTGACTATGGGGGGGGGACCAGCTATGAGCGGCACTGGCACTGTATACTAACTATAGGGTAGGGGGTGGGAACAGCTATGAGTGGCACTGGCACTGTATACTAACTATGGGGTGGGGGGGACCAGCTATAAGCGGCACTGGCACTGTATACTAACTATAGGGTGGGGGGGTGGGAACAGCTATGAGTGGCACTGTATACTAACTATGGGATGGGGGGGACCAGCTATGAGCGGCACTGGCACTGTATACTAACTATGAGATGGGGGGGACCAGTTATGAGCGGCACTGGCACTGTACACTAACTATAGGGTGGGGGTGGGAACAGCTATGAATGGCACTGGCACTGTATACTAACTATGGGGTGGGGGGGTGAACAGCTATGAGTGGCACTGTATACTAACTATGGGATGGGGGGGACCAGCTATGAGTGGCACTGGCACTGTATACTAACTATAGGGAGGAGGGAGGGGGGACAGCTATGAGCGGCACTGGCACTGTATACTAACTATGGGATGGGGGGGGACCAGCTATGAGCGGCACTGGCACTGTATACTAACTATAGGGTGGGGGGGTGGGAACAGCTATGAGTGGCACTGGCACTGTATACTAACTATGGGGTGGGGGGGACCAGCTATGAGTGGCACTGTATACTAACTATGGGGTGGGGGGGGACCAGTTATGAGCGGCACTGGCACTGTATACTAACTATAGGGTGGGGTGTGGGAACAGCTATGAGTGGCACTGGCACTGTATACTAACTATAGGGTGGGGGTGAACAGCTATGAGTGGCACTGGCACTGTATACTAACTATGGGATGGGGGGGACCAGCTATGAGCGGCACTGGCACTGTATACTAACTATAGGGTGGGGGGTGGGAACAGCTATGAGTGGCACTGGCACTGTATACTAACTATGGGGTGGGGGGGACCAGCTATGAGTGGCACTGTATACTAACTATGGGGTGGGGTGTGGGAACAGCTATGAGTGGCACTGGCACTGTATACTAACTATAGGGTGGGGGTGAACAGCTATGAGTGGCACTGGCACTGTATACTAACTATGGGATGGGGGGGACCAGCTATGAGTGGCACTGGCACTGTATACTTACTATAGGGAGGAGGGAGGGGGGACAGCTATGAGCGGCACTGGCACTGTATACTAACTATAGGGTGGGGGGTGGGAACAGCTATGAGTGGCACTGTATACCAACTATGGGGTGGGGGGGACCAGTTATGAGTGGCACTGGCACTGTACACTAACTATAAGGTGGGGGGTGGGAACAGCTATGAGTGGCACTGGCACTGTATACTAACTATGGGATGGGGGGACCAGCTATGAGCGGCACTGGCACTGTATACTACCTATAGGGTGGGGGGTGGGAACAGCTATGAGCGGCACTGGCACTGTATACTAACTATGGGGTGGGGGGGGACCAGTTATGAGCGGCACTGGCACTGTACACTAACTATAGGGTGGGAACAGCTATGAGTGGCACTGGCACTGTATACTAACTATGGGGTGGGGGGTGAACAGCTATGAGTGGCACTGGCACTGTATACTAACTATGGGACGGGGGGGACCAGCTATGAGTGGCACTGGCACTGTATACTAACTATAGGGAGGAGGGAGGGGGGACAGCTATGAGCGGCACTGGCACTGTATATTAACTATAGGGTGGGAACAGCTATGAGTGGCACTGGCACTGTATACTAACTATGGGGTGGGGGGGACCAGCTATGAGCGGCACTGGCACTGTATACTAACTATAGGGTGGGGGGGTGGGAACAGCTATGAGCGGCACTGGCACTGTATACTAACTATGGGGTGGGGGGGACCAGTTATGAGCGGCACTGGCACTGTACACTAACTATAGGGTGGGGGGTGGGAACAGCTATGAGTGGCACTGGCACTGTATACTAACTATGGGATGGGGGGGACCAGCTATGAGCGGCACTGGCACTGTATACTAACTATAGGGAGGAGGGTGGGGGGGGAAACAGCTATGAGTGGCACTGGCACTGTATACTAACTATAGGAAGGGGGTGTGGGGAAACAGCTATGAGTGGCACTGGCACTGTATACTAACTATAGGAAGGGGGTGTGGGGAAACAGCTATGAGTGGCACTATTATTGCCAGCTATTGTTCTTGGAAAGGAAAATATTATAGGAAAAAAAAATTCAAATAATATTTTTCCTTGGATTTATGTGTAAGTTTTTTAAAAAACAAGTTAATAAGTATTTATGTCCTAACCTATATACTACTTACGTAATTCTGCCCCAACTACTTGGGTCAAAAAGTTACGCTCGGTATGTAATTTGGCTTAGGGGTGCCTTGCAAAAATGAAGGAGACCCTAAGGGTGCCTTGAACTGAAAAAGTTTGGGAACCACTGAGCTAATGGAACAAATTTAAGAAAATAAATCTAAAAACAATGCAACTTTTTTAAAGTTTGTGATAGTTGACTACAATACAGTACAAAATCAGAAATTTTCACATTAACACTAATTACTAAAATTATAAGATCCCATTTTGAAATATGGTATGGACAAAATTGATGCATAATGTAATAAACAACATTTTCGAAAATTTTAAACCATTTTAATATGTTTTTACATGTTTGAGTCTGTGACCTTGAAATGTTTACTTCCTTAAACTTAGTCATGTGGCATAAAAAATAAAGCCTGTTATTTATTTATTTTAATCTTTAGTTCAATACATATCTTAATCCTAGCTTGAAAAAAAATATTTTATTTTTTTTATGCTCAAAATTTGTCGAGTTTTGACATTTTTAAACCCTTATAACGCAAAAACTACATGAGAAAAACTTAAAATTCAAGATTTGTAGTTATCTCTAATGTCTCATTTAGTATATAAAGTGCAATTAAAATTGGGAAATCTAATAATAAAAAAAAAGTAATTAGAATTTGGATCAATTGATGTGCAATGACCCAATCTGTTTCAGGTCCAACAGCTATAGTTCAGTATGCAGATTAAATAAATAAAAGACATGCATGCAATTTTTATCTTTGGTGGATTCTTCAGTGGTACGGTTATAAACTCATCTAACCAAGGCAACTACTTTACTTTAACTAGATGACATTGTAATTGCACAGTGCAAACCTCTAACTAGAATAGAGACAAATGACTTTGAACAATGCCCTTCATGGAATCATTAGTTTAGGTGTGGACATTATGATTACTGGTATAAACCTGCTTAGTGACTTTTCTACTATGCAACTCTCCATTTTATACAGAAGAAGTTAATTACTTCATTTTTTTGTTAAGTATGAATGTGTAGTGAATATCTACAATTAAAATAAACAAAACCCAGGGGTGGTCATACCTTTGGTGTTGATTACAGTTACCATGGCACCTAATGGGGAATTCTATTTTCAAAAGCTTTGCTTGCATAGCAAATTAGCAGATGCATGTGCCTGTACATGCAATACAATTCCTCTAAAAAAGATTTAAGTAACAATGCATGCACTAATGTGTTTTGTGTGCAAGTTAATGTAGGACAAACTTTTAAGAATTGTAACACTTTGAACAACAGATTAATTTAGCTGCAATATGATGTGCTGTAAGTAACAATTCTGTAAAATGAAATTAACAATGCAGACAAAACATACATGCAGTGAAACGGGTCCTGCAAAGCAAGTGTCTAAAGGCGTTGTCACCAGAACAAAGACACACAAAACACAATAATATTCACAATAGTGGTCTACAGCAAATCATAGGTTTTACACAAACACAATTCTTACAGATGTGACCTCATACACTGTGGCTTCTGTTGTACCAAACAGCCCCTCTCAGTGCATCTGGTCCCAGGTGACTCAGCCAAGCGGAGCGTCTTTCACTCAAAATTTGCATAGATAAAACTGGAAGCAACAAAACTACTTTGCTAGATTGCACTGATCACTTTAGGTGCAACATTTGTACATCTGCGTAGGAGTCTGAGTTGTATACAAAGTGCTACAATGCAGAGATTGCGGCTTTTTCTCACGCAAAGCTCCATTGTGCTTCATCTGCGACTCGTGTTTACAACTAATTCCTGTGCGGCAAAAGTCACAGCCCAGTGTACGTAGTACGCTCTGAGCGGCGTACCGCTGCGTCTGCGAATAAGACATTAAAGAAAAAGACGGCGCGCTACACCTCTCGGAGCAGGTCAGTCAGGTGTATGAGGACACATCTATAATATGCACTTTAGCAAATCAAAGCAATATTTGGTGGTAAGCAGAGATGACAGCTGGGTAGTACACTACATTACCTGTCACAGTGCTGTATAAGGCAGAATATTATTTTATACTTATTTTCCATGTGTTATTGGAACTGCTGGGCAGACTGGCTTGTATGTTCCGTATACATGCATGCAGCGTTACCATCTATCACCGAATATGAACATATCTGTACACCATATGCAGAGAAATATATACACGGGATAATCCAGGAGCTCCTGCAATGTCACATTCATGTGTCTGCCCCCGGGGATGGAAACATCGACCTATCAGCGATCCTCCTGAATGCAGATCATGCCACCGACACCGCTCACTGCACTTAGGAGCATACTCACTCTGAGCCGCTGCTCTGTGTCACCGAATCCATATTATGCCCGGTACACCGCGGCCACAACACTGCGCATGCGCCGAGATTCCAGCGTCTCCACCACTCACAGGACGTCGCGCAGCGTTTTCCGTATACAGGAGCGCGTGTGCTGCGTGCTGTGCAGGACGTTCCTCCGTCGGCAGCACGCATGCAACGTCTCCCCCCCACTCATCTCATCAACGTGAGTCACACGATCACGTGATTCAGATTATGTGACTATCACCTGACCGCTCATTGTGCTTATGATACAAAGTTTTTTGGGTTCTGCTGCCTCCTGTGTCGGGCAGCTGCAGCGTAGGTTTTTTCAGACTGCATGACAGTTGCATCAGAATGGAATAGAGTAGGGTAAGAAGCTGATAGGCATGTCGGTAAGCAGGCTGGTGGTGGTGGGGCATGCCAGGCAGACGCTGGGGGCATTTGCTGCACACGGGGCTATGTGGGGAGCAAACCGCTGGAAGAGGCATGAAAGGGAGACTCTTGGGACACACAGGGCCATGTGGGGAAACTGGCTGTTGTACTGGGAAGTATGTCTGGTAGTCGGTTCGGGGCACATAGGGCATGGCATGGAGATGCTGGGGCATGTGGGGAAACTGGCTGTTGTAGGGGGAAGTATGTCTGGTAGACTGTGGGGGGCACATAGGGCATGTCATGGAGATGCTGTGGCATCTGGGGGCTACCGGTTGCTGAGGGGACATGACACGGAGATGCTAGATGGGCATAGAAGAGAAGGTTCTCATTTTGCCGTATGTTAGTAGTTTAGTAAGTTGATGATATGTATCATCAGATGCCATTATCCTTATTACTGGAAACTAGGTAAATGTGTCAGCCAGGCTATATGTTATCGCACCATGAAATAGTAAACTGCAATTCCTAGAATAAGTGCAGAATTTAACTTTCACCGAATTT
Organism: Taudactylus pleione; assembly: GCA_031769625.1. Lineage (NCBI taxonomy): Eukaryota > Metazoa > Chordata > Amphibia > Anura > Myobatrachidae > Taudactylus > Taudactylus pleione. The sequence goes on along the minus strand of JAUIMM010000015.1, from coordinate 47,005,584 downwards.
GATTTAACAAATGTGTTTTATTTGTCTACTAAAACATTTTGGTACATTTATTTCATTACCAGTTATATAGCGCAAACATATTCTGCAGTGCTTTAAGGTGCCCACACACATACCGACTTTTCATCCAATTTGCCCGATTTCGACGAATCGTGACGACAGATCACGTAAAAAATGGCCAAATTGTGAGTTTCTACTCTTGATCACGATGCCGATGCACGATAGATCTTAAGTCTGATTGGACATTTTTTACTCCAAATCGTGACCACGACTGCCTGGGGAGAGTTCAGGGGAAATCGTGTACATCGGCTGATTGGGAGCAAGTCGGTATGTGTGTGGGCACCATTACAGAGAATATTTGGCCATTCACATCAGTAGAAAATGGGCCTCAGACTGCACACCCTTAAAAAAATTAAAAATAAAATATACATATATATATATATATATATATATATAATATTTTTTTTTTTTTTTTTTATTGATTGGAGGTGCTACCTGTGGAGACCATTGATATATACACAAAAAGAAATGTGCACGACTCCAAAGACTCCAGACTAGTATCCCTACCACATTGGTTTTGACTTTTAGAGCATGGAGTCTGGCATTGTAATATGCACACCAGTCAGAGGCACAATATAGGTAAGTCCGGCAAATATTTAGACTGTAGTGCAGCTTTGGCTCATTTTTGGGGCCTGGGTCCCCCTGGATTGCTTTGGTTGATCTGCTTCAGGGCACTGCATTATAACACATTTTTCCTTTATAACACATTTTAACGCTTCACTGTCTATTTTTGGATTGGGTATGAAATACCGCCGACCACATGGCCGGCGGTTCGATTCCCGTCAGCGGCAGCCCGAGTTCCGAGCAGCGGAAGGCCGTCAGCGCTGGAAATCCCGATCGTGGATAGGTGAGTATCTACTAACCTAACCCCCCTAAGCCTAACCCTCCTTAGGAGTGCCTAACCCTCCTTAGGAGTGCCTAACCCTAACTTCCCACCCAAGTGCCTAACCACCCCCTTTCCCGCTGCCTAAACCTAAGTCCCCCGGGGGGGTGCCTAACCCTCCCTCCCCCTAGCCTAACCCTCCCGGGGGGTGCTTAACCCTAAGCCCCCCCTGGGAACCCTAAACCTAACCCTCCCCCCCCGCGGCTGTCCGCTTGCGGCGCCCGGCATCACTACGATCAGGATGCCGGGCGCCGGTCTCCCGGCGTTGGGGAAATGCGGGCGTCTACATCTAGACGCCCGGCATTTCACCCTGGCCGGGATATGACAGTCGGGAAGCCGGCTGCCGGTATTTAGGCAGTCGGCTTCCCGATTGCTTCCCCTATTTTTTATATATGTATTTCACTTTTTTATTCTTTATGTGCAGCTGCTGCTGCTCTTAACTACTTCCTTTACACTTCACTTTTCTTATTAGAGCGGTGCCTTAGCTGGGCTAGTTTGGGGATGTCCTGCGCTCTGGATTTGAACCCTAGTATGTTATGGACCTACCCTACAGAGGTTACCCGGATGTGGTGGGTAGGCCCATAACCTTGGCCAAGATTTTGCCAAAAACCTCTATTTACTGCAAAATGTTTTTATTTATATATAATCAGTTAATTTGGAGTTGTGCACTTGTATTTCTTCTTTTTGTGTACAATCAGTCCCTGACGCAGTGGAGCTTTCAATCTATGTTCTCTACCACATGCATACACACTAGGGTTAATTTTTGCTGGGAGACAATTAATCTGCCAGTATATTTTTGGAGTGTGGGAGGAAACCAATGGAAGCACAGGGAGAATATACAAACTCAACACAGAGCCGTGGAGGGAATCAAACCGACGACCTCAGTGCTGTGAGGCAGTAATGCTAACCAGTACACCGTCTGTGCTGCTACATGTCATAAATAATGCTACAGCCTCTATTGCTGCAGTTCAATCTTTGCCACTCCCCCCCACTTCTGTCTCCCTCTGCCCCCATCACCCTGCTATTTTATCCCCACCGCTCTCTCATTCTATGTAACAGTATATATTAAGCACATTATTAGGCCAGATAACTACTCCAGTGACCAGAAGAACCTGAACTCAAAACAGTATAGTACTGACAGTTTGGACCTGGGAACCAAGCCAGGAATTGGAGTCATAGGTAACCAGAGAAGAACTAATGAAGATCTATCCCTGGTACAGCTCTGACGAAAGACCTGGACCATAATCCTGAAGGGCAACTAAGGATAGAGAGACACTTCAGGCACACACAGTACTGAACACCTTGATGTTAAAAGTCTGTGACCCGATCATGCCCTCCAGACCTGGAACTGACTATCAGCCTAAAGGGCCCTATCTACTAGACGATTGCCTACCTGTACAATATCTTTCAGCGATTCTCCCTTGAAATTGTGGTCGTTTAGCCTGTACAATTTGCAAACGATAAACGATATTGTTGAATTCAAATTCATTTCTTGAGGGGTGGATACTGGGCTGGGCTTTCATGAGGGAATAAATTGGTGGCCATTTTAATCATTGCATTTATTCTCTTTATGTCCTTATGATGGACGCTGCTGCACCCCACTGTACTCCCCTTAAGCATATCCGCTAAGCTGTCCTTATGATGGACCCCACTGTATGTCCTGTAAGAAGAATATTCGCTAAGCTGTCCTTATGATGGACACTGCTGCACCCCACTATAGTCTGTGACTGCACTGGCTTCACTGTGACTGGAGGTGGCTTCCCATTGGAAGCACCACCTGCCACTCATGCTGAAGACAGCCAGCCCCAGGGCCTTTTCGGGGCTGCAACCAATGCTTGTGTTACGCATGTACAACAACACCATGTGCTGGTCCCATTGCCTGCCACATTCAGTGATCAGGTGCCGGGACCCAGGCCAGCACCAGCCCCCCCCCCCCCCTCAAGTAAAGTGAGGGCAGGAGGTGCTGCTGACGCAAAATTAACCTCAGGTCTTATGATAGTCTACTAATTAATAACCACATTTAACATTTTTAATATATAGAAATACTAACCATCTAAACCTTGGATCATGTAAAACTGTCCCACAAGCACTTTCCCCCCTTATCTGACTTTATATTATCTTTAAATATAACACACATGTGAAGAAAGACACAAGACAAGAGTTGAAAACTTTGTAAAAAATTTTATATTCGTAAAATGTCAGAAAACTTGACAAGATACATTGATTATTACCAGACCAATGAGTGCCTCCTGAGTAGGGATTACCCAAATCCAAAGAATCAGGCACTGAAATAAATAGTAATATACAGTGGAGGGCAGAACAGTGATGTTAACATAACCAGGGTAAAGGCAAAGAAACAGTTTTGAGAAATAGTGTTCATGTTAAGAGCACAAGAAGTATGCATAATTCCAAACGTTCAGTAAACCGGTGCAAATGAAGTACAATTACCAAAGTCATGGCACTATGGGCCCGATTCAGAGCCTGATTCTTGAGATCTCTGGGCCTGATGCAGACCCGGTTGCGAGCGCGTCGCAACCGGGTCGATGGTGGCCCAGAGCGCATGCGCACAACAGAGCCGGCTCCGTCATGCGCGAGACACGGATAGCGACGTGCAATCCGTCGCTCTGGGTCTCGTACCAAAGGGGGCGTGCTGTCGATGTTGAGTGACAGCACGCCCCCTTTGGTGGGTGGGCCGGGGGGGTGGCTGCCCAGATGGAGGCGTTCCCATGAGAACGCCTACTGTCTGGGGGCGGCCCCACAGACATCACAAGTGATGTCAGTGGGAGAGCTTTCGGCTCTGTTTGCGCGAGCGCTCTGTCAGAGCGTCCGGCTCTGAATCAGGGCCTCTGAGTAATCCCTACTCGAGATCTTCCAGAGGCACTCATTGGCCTGGTACATCTCAATGAATACTGTCAAGAAAGCGCGGGACTGTGATCCAGACATGTCTGCAAGGAAAAAAAAAATCATAATTTGTAAACAAACTGTCGAAGCTGGATTAATGGCTGAGACGGAATCAGCGTAAAAATTAGCGTGTGCGACGCCATCTTGCGAATGGCAGCTAGACTCCATCTTAAAAATAAGAATCTGCAAGACGCCATTTTGCGACCAGCGCCATTTTAAGTTACAACTCACGAGCTAAGCACAGATGGCAATGTTTTTGATTAGAAGCCATGACAGGCCCATTCTGGGGACAACCTTGCATAGAGAAATACCAAAACAACTAGAAAAACAGCCTCCTGAGAAAAGTAAATCGAATAGATAATACACCAGAATACTGGTGAGTGTTTTACATGCAAATTGGAAATCCCTGTATATAGACAAGTATAGTTGTGGCAATTGTAATATAACCCAGACATTGATCTACACAATTGAATTTGTCTGAATCCTAAACAGGTTTTAGTCTCACTCCCAGACAGAATGGCCCCAGCTTCACAGCTGGGGGTCTCCACCTTGTTTGAGAAGTGAAACTCACTGCACATAACACATTTGCATTGCAGGTTGAAACTGTAGTAAGGAATGAAATATGTGTGTATATATAAATATACATATATATAATGTTAAATCCATCATAAATAGAAGCTCATGCATAAATACCGCACAGTAGCGAATGCACAATATCCTGCATGCGAACGCTGTTTATTAGCTGCATGCGTGCACATCTACCCCAAATCAGATAAACCTAACTAGCGTTTTTTCCCATATCCCTAATACTTACATAATGCACACTTTATTCAAAAGGTTCCATAGCTATAAAGTAAAAGATCCAAGTTTTATTCATTTATTACAAATGCTGTGAAATAAAGACTATTTTGGTATCTAAGGTTTAATATGTGATAAGTAAGCCATGTTTGATATTATACTGATCCGCACTTTATCCACAGCTTTCCGATATCATCGGTGTGAAGATCGGAACATGCGTTCACAACTTATGGACCGTAAAGACACAAAGAACTTTGTAAAACCAACAGTCTAGATTTGCATGAGGTGGGAAACTGAAGGCCACCAGCTGTTGGAGGCTGGACTGTGGCCATTTGAATCAACCTGTTAAATGCCCTGTAACAAATGCACCCGCACTGGGAACCAATGGGATCAGCAACAAACTCCTCTATTGTGTTGTCTATTTCTGGGGGGGTATAAATATGTGTGCTCTGACCCTGGGTTTCTAGTCTTCTTGTTGATTGACGGAGGTTTTTTGCTGATGCCGGTATCTGGTCCAGAGCGCCTGCGTATGTATGACTGTATCTTGGGTCTGTATAATTCTTTGCGCTAAATTGTGACTTGGATCACAGCGTGTAACTGACTGTACTTTACTTGAATAATACTTTGTGCTTTGGAACACATGTTCAAGGTCTAAAGTCTTTATTTTACTGTATGACTGCGTTTGCAAATAGCGTCAATTTTAGAGGTTTATAGGCAGGGTTTTGAAGGTATAGGTAGGTGCGTATAGAGGTTGAAATCCAGAATCCTTAGATGGGGGCTCATAGTGTGAGGTCACTTACCTGTTCACACGATAAAATACGGTTATCGATATCTCACCAAAGGGGGTATAGTGGGCACACACAGTTTTCCCTGCAACCACTCTATGCTGAGAGATCGCTATCCGTTATCGTGTGAGTCAAGGTACGCTGACTAGAATCCAGGGACAAGAAAGGAAAAAAGTTTGTTTTCCTTTGTTGATAGTATTTTACGCTAAAAGGGGTGTCGCAGTATTGTGCACGCGGCTAAGTCCCTTTTTTGCGCGCAATAGGGATGCATTTTTGCGTACGCAGCTAAGGGTACATCATACGGTTGTGTGGTAGTCGCATCATTATGTATGTGACTAGTCGCACAATAGCGTATACGCATTTTCCGGTTGTGCTGCCATTGCATTTACATTATTAATTGTTGCAAATATATGGTTTAACGTGTATTTTTCTGCGCAGGAAAAAGTGTGTATCAGTGAGTATTTGTTTAACACGGGACCTAAATGTTAAGGGTATCGTAGGACCCTTAAGTGCTAGGTGCAGGAGTTGGCCTAGTGACTCGGTAGCAGCTTACCGTTTACTTTACACACAGCAGGTGTATGGGTTGTTATTTTTGTTAGGGTTCGGCCCCCAGCGTGATTATAGCGTTCAGTAATCAATGTGTGTGATCTGTTAGGCTTATTTGAACACTATGGGCCAAATGTAATAGGGTGAGAGTTTAGAAAAGTGAGAGTTTCTGACACTTTTTAAACTTTACCAATGTAATAGAGTCCAAAAACAAAGTAACAGAGCGAACTTGCATGTTTTTTTAGACTTAAAAAACTCACGATTTAAAATCTCATTCAGATGTTTTCCCATTTTGAAGATAAAACTCAACCAATGTGAGAGTTTACTGCTAAACTCTCACATTTTCTAAACTCTCACCCTATTACATTTGGCCCTATAATTGAACCTCATAATTTTGGTTAAATTATGATTGTGAGCTGGTGGGAGGGTGGACGAAATCAATTGGAACACAAAGGATACTTTGCTGCCCCCTAGCAGTTGAAAGGTCGTCAAAAAGGGATTGCTCAGCGGAAGCGGCCTTTGCTTCCACTCACCTACGGAAGTGTCTAGAAGTCCTCCATAGGGTTTGCGGATACACCCTTTTTCAAAGGCGTCCGCAGGTAAGTGAAAGTATCTTAATTGTCTTTCACCAGTTTAAATTTTTATTGAAAAACGTAGGAGTTGTCCCAAGATGGGAGCCACGCAAACAGTAGAAATGTTAGACAATGATGTGCTGCTAATGGAAGCGCCGCTTGGCTCGCCCCGTCGTATTATGCATACTAAATACGGTACTTATGCAATATGGTATTGTGACGTATGGTTTAAAATAACGAAGAGTGTTAGACCGTTTCCCAGGATTGGTAGTTTTGATAAAGATGTATTGGATAATGTCAGGGATCACATCAGTCTGATGCGTTCTCGAGAGAAAAAAGTAAAATATGAATGTTTAAAATTGTGGCAGCATGAAGGGGATGCATGGCTTAAAAATGTGCAAGCAACACAAACTAGTTTTGCGAACGCATTGCTAGCAAATACACCTGCGGCGCTGGATTGCAATGCATGCGAGCCGCAAAATGGCGCGCACGTGCGGCAAGGTAGCATTGAGTAAGGTATTGCCAATAGTTCACGCGCACCACCGCCACCTTATGTGGATGGAGGTGCAGATACAGTCATGAAAAAAACTCATAAAAATGTAACAAGCAACTTGTACTCTTTCTTAAGTAACCATAAAGAAAATGTTTGATGTGGATGATGAGCCTATTGTTATGTCTGCCGTTTCCCATGCTGTGCACGTTAGATGCGACACCATGACAAGCTCAAGTGGTGCCACCATCTCCATCTGTAACAGCACGAGAAGTGTTAAACTCCTCTGCGCCCGTGGAGGAAGTAGTTAATACTATACGTTGCAGCAACAGACTAAACCCCCAGCCAGGTAATAAGGTCAAAGGTAGCACTGCGGCCGGTCTGCATCCCATTCGGACAATCACTGTTCCGAATGGGAATGCGGACGCGAACGGAGTTGTACCTACAAGGGATGTGGTAATGCATTTTCCTTGGACAAGAGCAGAGCTAAATTCCATCATAAATGATTTCCCCAATCCCAAAAAGGAATTAGCCAAATATCAAAGATTTTTGAGAAATTTGGGTAGTTCTCATGAGCCCACCAATAAAGATTGGCGGGTGGTGTTAAGGGCCTGTCTACCACGCAATATCGACGTGACAAAATTTACCACGGATTGTGTATTGGATGGTGACGTTCCCTTAATAGACCAAGTAAACCAAGGTAACATTACCCGTATTATAACTAAATTGGGTATATATTTTCCAGTAGTAGTTAACTGGGCCAAAATTTTCACCATAAAGCAAAAGGAGAGTGAATCTGCAGAAGATTATTGCGATCGGGCTCTGCAGGCTATCACCCAGTACACTGGGTTAGAGACTGTTAAAGATAGCATTCACCACAGGGGAATGATTGTCACCATACTCATGGATGGCCTTAAAGAGAACCTAAAAACCCGGGTTCAGATCTCACAGCTTGGCTGGAGGGGAGTCACAATAGATACCCTCATAGAATCCGCCATAGAACATGATAAAAACATCTCAAAGAAGAGAGACACACAGAGCGAGAAACTAATGGCTGTCAGTATTCAAGCACTGGAAGGAATGATGGTAACATCACAGCCAGCAGACACCTGCACCTGAACAGTTATATGCCCTCACTAGTCCTACACCACAGCAAACAGCCTTATCCCACTTATCCTACACAACCACAAGTCCCATACTACCCACAAGCTCCATACCTCCCACAATATCCTTTTCCTCAATATCCTTACCCATACCCACCACCTTTCTCTCCTGCCCAACCCACACAACAATCCTTCCCACGGAAGTGTTTTAATTGCAACCAGCCAGGACACATAAGTAAGAGCTGCACGGCAAAGAGGGTAGGACCCCCAAACCAGGGAGTACTTGGATATCCTCATAAGGGATATGCACAGAGACCAGCAAATGTCCAACAGGCACCAGCTCCAATTGTGGCCGTTAATGCTTTATTGGAGAGTGGGAGCCAACGCTAGGAGTCGGGTCATACTTGTGGTCTGCAGATAGACAGGTTGACGGGAAGTACTAGAGAAAAACTGGTAATGGTAATTGATGTAACTGATACCCAATCTCTGTTCTGCTTTCTTCCCTGTGCCCTGACTGTCAGTATTTTTCTTTTCCCACCTAGGGGGAGGTGTAAACTAGACAAGGACATGAGTGTCCCATGGGTTCATAGACAACCCCAGTATCTTCTCCCAAGCCTCATATGACTGTTTACAATCATTTCAACCTGCCAATGGATCTGTTCTAATGCAAAATGTGGACTATTTATTGTTGTATTTAGGTCATGTTTAAATGATATTAAACTGTTGTGCTTTATCTCTCACACACAGGACACAAGGTCGCTAAGGACAAACGGCAGCCAGGCTAAGGTCAAATACTCGGAATACTGTCCAACCCAGGGGCCCAGGCAATATTTAAAGCACTAGATATTGATAACAGAATTTAAATTGCAGGAATTTGTGTACAAATACAGTATCCCTAGAATAATTGAATATAGGAGGGATACTCATTTCACAAGTAATGTCTTTTATAACCTGTGTAAGGTGATGGGTATTAATATCAAGATCATCCCAGACCATCTGTCTACCTGTCCCCCTTTTGAGATATTGTTTAACAGGCAGCCTCATGTGAAAATATGATAATGAGGTTACTGTGCAGTGTCTCACGAAGAACAACTGATATTGAAAATGTTATTTTCCAACATATCTGATGCAAACTGTCAAGATGTCAAACCTGGGGAATTTGTTTTGATCCAAATTTTTTTTTGCTCAGGTTGTTTGATCATTGGGAAGGTCCGAATCAGGTGTTGCTGAAGGTGGCCAAGAGAGATACCTGGGTCCATGCCACTCAATGTAGAAAGGTCAACCAACCGGTGGAGATATGGGGCAGATAACGTGAACCTGTCGATTGCGAGCCTGTTCCGGGAGGGTTAAAAGGTGCGGTGAGATACCTGAGCTAAAGAAATGTGTAGATCAGTGCTTCCAGCAATGGAGTGGTCTGCTGTGGTCATCCTAGTTCTTCCAGAGTTTCTGTCGTGATTATCTGTTTGGGGATACCCAGTTTCTGTGATGGAGGACCGAAAGAGGAGATGGGAGCTGATGGCAGTGCTGATGGAGTGGAGTCAGGAGGAGGAGTGCTATGCCAAATCAGGGGAGTGTCTGCCCAATCAGTACCATAATTGTTGTTATTTGGGAAGACTACTTCCAGAAATTATGACTCTTACACATGGTGAAATGCTTGGTATTCATAAAAACACACCATCACCATATCTTCACACACAGTATGAACACAGAGACCAAAGAAATATGATACCTGGTGACGTGCATAAAGCCACTCAATTAGTGAGACAACTGGCTTTCAAGTCTTAGTCACATTGGATCCCACCAGGATCGCTCGGGGTACACTAAATTTTAGACATATCCAAGATATTGCTAAATTGATAGATAATATCACCAAGATGTATGATGACACCTTCAGGTATACAGGTAGAGAAATTGCAAGCGTATAAGAAAGAAATGGTGCAACACAGGCTAGTGTTAAATTATTTAACCGCTGTCACTGGAGGATACTGCGTAACTTTGGCCACCCAATTTGGAGTAAAGTGTTGCACCTATGTCACCAATGATACCAGCGACCCCAAGGAGGTGATAGACCGAAAGATGGATGAGATTCTGCAGCTAAAATAGGAATTTTGGAAGAACCATAATGCTTCAGCGGCTGAAGTAGAGGAGAAGGTAGAGGAATGGGTTTCATGGTTGAACCCAGTGAAGTGGTTCTCAGGTCTAGGGGAGTGGGTCCAGGAAATGATCCCAAGCATAGGTAAACTCCTGATCCTTATATTGGTTGTCATCATAGTAATTGGCATATGTGTCAAGTGTGTTCCTAATGTGTTGAAGTGTGGAAAATTTAAAAATAAGGTAAATCAGAAGAGTGAAATTATGATGGTGGTTAGTAGTACCCATATGAATACTGAGGTAAATGTAGAACTGCATTCCAACCCTCAACTAGAAATACCATCATATAATGTATTATATTTAGATGTGCATAAAAAGTATTATCAAAATGTTATTTTAAAAACACTTCAAATAATGTAAGTCCCTAATTCCCCATCAAAACTTCCTTTATAGGACTGGTGCTTCCCCACATCTTTCACATGATCTCCCAAGGTCCGCGGTATGCATATATTGGTAGTTTTATGTCCCTTCCTAGAGACACATTATTGATGGATTAAGAACCACCTTGTGCCATCCCCTAATAACATTAAGTAATATATAAATGTATGCCTAAATTAATTTTAAATCAGAGTGTGATAGCATGTTGTTCGCTATCAAAGGGTGGACTGTCGAAGCTGGATTAGTGGCTGAGGCGGAATCAGCATAAAAATTAGCGTGCGCGACGCCATCTTGCGAATGGCAGCTAGACTCCATCTTAAAAATAAGAATCTGCAAGACGCCATTTTGCGACCAGCGCCATTTTAAGTTGCAACTCACGAGCTAAGTACAGATGGCAATGTTTTTGATTAGAAGCCATGACAGGCCCATTCTGCGGACAACCTTGCATAGAGAAATACCAAAACAACTAGAAAAACAGCCTCCTGAGAAAAGTAAATAGAATAGATAATACACCAGAATACTGGTGAGTGTTTTACATACAAATTGGGACTCCCTGTATATAGACAAGTATAGTTGTGGCAATTGTAATATAACCCAGACATTGATCTACAAAATTGAATTTGTCTGAATCCTAAACAGGTTTTAGTCTCACTCCCAGACAGAATGGCCCCAGCTTCACAGCTGGGGGTCTCCACCTTGTTTGAGAAGTGAAACTCACTGCACATAACACATTTGCATTGCAGTTTGAAACTGTAGTAAGGAATGAAATGTGTGTGTGTGTGTGTGTGTATATATATATATATATATATGTGTGTGTGTGTGTGTGTGTGTGTGTGTGTTAAATCCATCATAAATAGAATCTCATTCATAAACACAGCACATTACGCACAGTAGCAAATGCACAATATCCACAAAATGCACATCTACCCCAAATCAGATAAACCTAACTAGCGTCTTTTCCCATATCCCTAATACTTACATAATGCACACTTACACAAAAGGTTCCATAGCTATAAAGTAAAAGATCCAAGTTTTATTCATTTGTTACAAATGCTGTGAAATAGACTATTTTGGTATCTAAGGTTTAATATGTGATAAGTAAGCCGTGTTTGATATTATACTGATCCGCACTTTGTCCACAGCTTTCCGGTATCATCGGTGTGAAGATCAGAACATGCGTTCGCAACTTATGGACCGTAAAGACATAAAGAACCAAAATGTACTTTGTAAAACCAACAGTCTAGATTTGCATGAGGTGGGAAAATGAAGGCCACCAGCTGTTGGAGGCTGGACTGTGGCCATTTGAATCAACCTGTTAAATGCCCTGTAGCAAATGCACCCGCACTGGGAACCAATGGGATCAGCAACAAACTCCTCTATTGTGTTGTCTATTTCTGGGGGGGTATAAATATGTGTGCTCTGACCCTGGGTTTCTAGTCTTCTTGCTGATTGACGGAGGTTTCTTGCTGAAGCCGGTCTCTGGTCCAGAGCGCATGCGTATGTATGACTGTATCTTGGGTCTGTATAATTCTTTGTGCTAAATTGTACTTGGATCACAGCGTGTAACTGACTGTACTTTACTTGAATAATACTTTGCGCTTTGGAACACATGTTCAAGGTCTAAAGTCTTTATTTTACTGTATGACTGCGTATGCAAATAGCGTCAATTTTAGAGGTTTATAGGCAGGGTTTAGAAGGTATAGGTAGGTGCGTATAGAGGTTGAAATCCAGAATCCTTAAAACCTAGCCAAAAAAACATCTGCAATGCCCCCCAGTGTCCCTTATACAGCACCCCCAGTAGTCCCCCTTATGCATGTCCCCTTATGCAGTGCCTGTGCCCCCTTATGCACCACTCCCAGTTGCCCCCTTATGCTATGCATGTCACGTTATGCATTTCCTGTGCTCCCTTATGCTATGCATGTCCCCTTATGCAGTGCCCCCTTATGCAGTGCCTGTACCCCTTATGCAGTACCCCTGGTTGTCCCCCATGCAGTGCTTGTGCCCCTTAAGCAGTACCCTCAGTTGATCCCCATGCAGTGCTTGTGCCCCCTTTTGTCCCCGTTATGCAGTGCCTGTGCCCCTTATGCATGCACCCAGTTGTCTGTGTTGACAGATTTCCACAGCGATGGTAATGCAGCGTACACACACACTACTGTATTAGCGCTTGTTATTTCTGCCTGTTAAGTTGTCCCCCTTAATGTAGTGCCTGTGCCCCCCGTTGTCCCCCAAGTCCCCAGGGAGCGCAACATTGGTGGACAGTCGTTTTGCACTGACCTGTTTTTTTTTTTTAAGTGCTACGTGTAGTCCCTCCATTGTTCTGCGTCGAGCTTCTGCAAGGAATGAACACAAAATGGAGGTTTGGGAGTGTCAGCAGTGTCAGGGCGTGGCTGATCGTTTGGTCACTGAACGATTTGCAAACGATCCAATCATGATACGACCAAATTGACCAGCATGCTAGGCCGACCATAGACACAATCAAACAGCCAGCGTGCATCGGTGGTCGTTTACGATCAAAAAGTGCATGATTGCTGAACGATTACTGAGCAATTGCACGATTACGATGTCGTAATTCTGCAATCGCTCAGTAATATCTTCTAGTGGATATGGCCCTTAAGACAAGAGCACACGGTACAGGATAACCAAAATAGTCAGCTGCAAGCCCCAGAGAGCATCCGGCTCTAATAGAGCCGGAAGCTCTCCCACTGACATCACTGGAGATGTCAATGGGGCCGCCCACAAACGGCAGGCGTTCGCTTGGGAACGCCTCAGTTTGTGAAACCTCCCCCCCGCCACGCCTACAAGACGGGCGAGCTGTCGATCAACGTTGACAGCCGCCCCTTTTGTAGTGAGCCACGGAGTGAGAGAATTTCTCTCGCTCCGGGGCTTGCGCATGCGCAGTGCGGCCGCTGCACGTGTGCAGAGCCCACCATCGACCCACAATCCAGATAATGCCCGCACAACGCAGAGTGGAATCCACGCAGGTGATAAGATGTGTGGCAACAGCAGATGGTATGCACTGCAGGTACACTGGCAGAGCGGTCTGCATGCAGCGTGAGAGCCGCATCACTGATAGATGATGCACAGCTGTAGATGGAATGCAGACGACAGAAGCCGGTCTGTGTGCAGCGTGGAAGCCGCGGTGATGGTAAACAGTCCTGGTGGTTATCTGTATGCAGCGTGGAAGCCACAGCGCTAAGAGGCATACAGCAATGGTACAAGTGGGTAATGGTTGAGTTTCAACAAGGAAAGTATCCACAGGAAAAAGCTCTGGAAACACAAGAGACACTGAGCCTGGAACGATCCTCAGGAAGATACACAGGGCCTGATTCTGCAAGGATCGTAATTGCAAAGCTGCACGCAGGCAACTTTGCATTTGCGATCCTTGCAGATATGGAAATGCAGCAGGAGGCATCACTTATCCGAGCTGCGTTGTCCAACTCTGCATCGGATAGTCTGCGTAATATTGGCCAACTGCAGTGACCCATGGGGTCCTGCAGCCGGCCACTGCAGTTTCGAGGAAGAGGCCAGGAAATCTCAGTCAGCCAACAGAGATCCTGGCTTCTTCCCTCCCCTGCAATGGCAGCGACACGCCTCCGGTTCAGGAAACTGAGGGCATCGCCGCCCCCTCCCCGTCCACAAATGGCAGCAGACTGTTAATCACTGCCAGTCTGCGAGCGTGTTAGCAGGACTCATTTTGCACATTTGGAGAACGGGAATCTGCGCATACGCAGGACCCAAACATCGGGCATCTGCATTCAGCAGTGCACTGCTGAATCAGGCACTCAGTTGTTTAGGCAATGAGTCTTTCCTAGGCCTGGCAATATATAGGGAGTGATAACGGAATCGGTATGAAATAGCTCCTGGCCGACAAAAGCAGAGTTCCTGGCAGCGGAGTCCGACAACGCTGGAAATCCAGATCGCCGCTAAGGTAAGTATAAACTAACCTAGCCCTCCTTAGGGGAGCCTACCCCTAACCTCCCCCCAAGTGCCTAACCCTAATCCCCCCTCTAAGTGCCTAAGCCTAAATCCTCTGGGGGGGTGCCTGACCATAAGTCCCCCCCGGGGGTGCCTAATCCTAACCCTCCATCCCCCTAGCCTAACCCTAAGCCTCCCAGTGGGGTGCCTAACCCTAAGTCCCCCCGGGTGCCCTAAACCTAACCCTCCCCCCCCCCCCCGCGGCTGACCGCTTGCGGCACCTGGCGTCGGGGAAATGACAGGCATCTAGATATAGACGCCGGTCATTTATCCCACGCCGGGATAAAGCAGTCGGCTTCCCGATTGTGTACCGTGGTAACAGGTAATTGGTCAGGCTGACCAGGTGAGTGAGCAGTGAATGAATGTTTAACCCTCTATGGGCGGCTAAGATCCCGATTCGAACACAGGGCCTGATTCAGAGCCGCACGCAAAAAGCGAGCGCTCGCTTTGAATCAGGGCGTGTGTTTGTTTTTTTATTGCGGCCTCTTGGCCGCTCGCATAGCTGTGGGTTACCACCCACAGCTTATGCGAGCAGTCATGATGATGGTCGCGATGGTCAAGACCATAGCGACCATCGGGCTTGCGATGAGACCCTTGCGGTAGGGTCTTGTTGCTGCAAGCCCCAGTGGACTTCCTGCTCTATTAGAGCAGGAAGTCCACCTACTGACATCACTAGTGATGTCAGTAGGGCCGCCCACAAACGGAGGCGTTCCTGCAGGAACGCCTCCGTTTGCTCAGCCACCCCCCCCCCCCGTCCCGCCTTCCAAATTGGGCAGCTGTCAATCAACATCGACAGCTGCCCCTTTTGGATGCGAGTGCCGGAGCGAGTGCTTTTTGCGCTCGCTCCGGGGCTCACGCACGTGCAAGGCGTGCGCACTGGGCCACCATCGACCCGCTTGTGAGCGCATTATATAAATACACGTATGACTTTCGGTAGATCTTCTGAGGGAATGAAGTGCTTGATTCTGGCTATGTTCCTCAGATAAAAGAATGAGGACTTGATTGTGGCTGATACTTGATGTTTAAGTGTCAAGCCACCAGGGGTGTATCTAGGGGTCGGAGCGCCCCTGGCAAAGTAATGGACTGGCACCCCCCTTCCTCCATATTTTCAGCAGCAGCCTCTCCGCTTCCATACACACCGGCCCCGCTCCCATCTCCCCAGCCAGGGGGCTGAATGGGATCTCTGTGAGCCAGCAGCCAGCCAATCAGGCTCCCTATTATTAGACATGCAGAATAAAAAAGACGGGACACCGATGAGAGAGGTGGATGATGAGTAATAGGGCATGCCATGCTAGCCTCCAGCGCTTATAATGCCACACTGGCAGGGCTGCCATCATAAATTGTGGAGCCCAGGATTGACAACATAGGCTAGGCCCCCTCCCTGGGTGAATGAATGGCATGCTTTCCAGCTTTCAGTTCCTCCTCTCCAGAAGAAACCCGGAGAGGAGATGCAGCTAACCATTTTGAGGACGGGGACAGGCTCTGTATGTCATTAGGCTGACGCTGACTACCTGCAATCAAGCAGGTAGTTAGCGCGGCATGCAGGCTGGAGCGGGCCTCCTCTTCACCCGAGGAGGGCATAGTGCAGGCGGCAGGAGCGGGCCCCCTCTTCACTCATGGAGGCAGTAGCAGCGGGCTCCCTCTTCACTAATGTTGTAGCGCAGACAGTAGGAGTGGGCTCCCACTTTACTCATGGAGGGAGTAGCACCGGCAGTAGGAGCGGGCTCCCTCTTCACTTAAGCGGGCAGTACCTGTGGTAGCATGTATACTGCAAAAAGCATGGGTGTTAGTATAGAACCTAGTGGGACACCATATGGGAGTGGCACTGGAGACAAAGGGCTTTACTAAGTGGCGGTTTCTATTCTAAATCCCGGCGGTTTGGTGACAGGTTCTATTCTGTTCTAAACCCCGGGGGTTTGGTGGGGGTTTTGCAGCGGTTTCTAAATGACAGCCCTGTTCTATTCTATTCTAAAATGTGTTTTGACTGTGGTCTGGCAGCGGTTTTGCTATCTGCAGATTTACTAAGGCCAAAACCGCTGCAAAACTGCCATCAAACCCCTGGGGTTTAGAATAGAATAGAACCCGCCGTCAAACCACCGCTTCGTAAATTTTGCCCAAAGAGTTTACTCCAGATGAAACTCTGTGACCTGCCGGTAGGAAATTATTTGAAGCAGCTAAGGACTGTGCCATCCAGTCCACAGAAATTTTTCAGGCGCTCAATTAGAATTCCGTGGCCCATGGTATCAAATGCAGCAGAGAGATCCAGAAGGATTAAGGCTGAGCAGTCACCTCTGTCTCTTGCCATTATAAGATTATTAAGCACACATACTAGTGCTGTTTCAGTGCAATGTCTTTAATCCTTACTGGCATGGATTATAAATATTATGGATTGATAGGCGAGTTTCTAGTTGAGTTGCCACCACTTTCTCAGGTTTGATACTGGTCTGTAGTTGGTCATGCAGTCGGGGTCTAAATTAGGTTTGCTTCCTTTAGTGGTTCAGGAAAAATGCCTGTCTGCAAAGAGCATTGAACTATTTTGCAAATACAGGGCCAATAATGTACATAATGTTCATACAGGAGCTTAGTTGAGGCCGGGTCCAGATCACAGGTGGTGGGTTGCAACATTCGGGTAATTTTAGCAATGTCTTTTAAATCCATTCTGTCAAAGCTTGTCTATGAAGACAGGTGGCTTACCTTGGCAGGCTTGGGAGTTTAACACTCCTTTGATGGAGATAGAGTACACATATATACCTCTCTCTGATTTCAACTCTTTTCCCTTTTTCAAACATGGACTCAATCCAGTCCACCCAAAATAAATAATGCAATTTTTCTTTATATAATGCAAACACTGGTTAGGTTGAATCCAGTTTCGTAGAATAGTCGTCTTAGCTGCATAACTAATTGCCAGAAGTAGTTTTTTTAGTTGCTCCCTGATTCGGAGGTTGGACCCCAAAAATTCCCCATTCTGGAGTGAAGGGAACATAATTGATTAATGATCTCTCAACATCTAATTTTATGCTTAACCAGAATCCTTACAGTATAAGACTTTCCCACAGAGAATTATACAGATCTGCCTTCGGGTATCCACCTGCCGATAAATATGAACGATAACGACATCGTTATCGTTGAGTCATCCATTAATTGTGCAGTGGATATGCCAGCAACGACCAGCGATACATGCTTCCACTGGTTGTTGTCGTCATCGGCTGAACATGAGCATGTTCGGGGATGAGGGAGGGTGCCTGCACTGAACATATATTGTGGGCACTGCACAGTATAATTAACGATATTGTTCAGTGCTTCATTGTCGGCAAGTGGGTACCGGCCTTTACATTTTGGACACTTGTGAGATGTGCTTGGGCCCTTCATAAAATATCTATGAGAAGCGGTATGTACGATGAAGTAATTTTATAGAAAATTTTTTATACTTGAGGGCAATAGTTTGCAAAATGTTTTAAAAATTCATAGCAGCTTTTGTGTAGTAAAGAAAGGAAAAGTGAGCCAGTGTTTCAATCCTGTTCTCACTGGTTAACAGGTGCACTAAGAAATTTCTAATGAAAGAAAAGAAATGGCTCTTTTAGTAAAAAAAAAAGGTTGGGTAAGCATGGTATCTGGGATTATCCCAGTCCTTAGAGTAAAGGGCCTATAAAACAAAAAGGCTATTGGGAAAGCTCCAATAGATCCACATTTCTCAAATTTCAGAAAAAGTAATAGGGCGTTTTGTAGATTTGGAAACCAAATGGGACAAAAACCAAACCCCACCAATTCAACCAATGGTAAAAGGATAGGTGCCATGCTGTCTTGAAATTCTATGTTATGAATAAAGGGGAAATGAAGGAACCTATGAGAATTGAGACCAGTGTGATGTCAGGGAATGTGCCATGTTCTTCTCGTCCAAAGAATAAGATTGTCTAACAAATCTTGTGAGAGCTCCTGGCCATGGTCGCACGTATTCGCTGTCATTACCAGAGACCAAGGCCATGTCAGAGTATATTCAAGAAAACCTACAAAAGGGTTTTATCCGCCTTTCTACCTCCCCAGCGGATGTGGGCTTCTTTTTTGTTTCCAAGAAGGACAGGGGTCTTCGACCCTGCATTGAGTACTGAGGTCTAAACGACATTACAGTAAAAAATCGATACCCACTACCTCTCATTACTGAACTCTTCGAGTTAAGGGGGCCACCGTGTTCACCAAATTAGATCTAAGAGGGGTGTACAATCTCATCAGAATACGTTCAGGCGATGAATGGAAGACCGCCTTCAACACTCGGGACAGACATTTCGAGTATTTGGTGATGCCCTTCGGTCTCTGTAATGCACCTGCTGTCTTTAAAAATTTTGTCAATGGAAATTTTCAGAGATCTACTTTGTGTCGATAGTTGTATACTTGGACAACATCTTGATATTTTCCTCTACACTTGTAAATAATCGGTCACACGTGAAGGAGGTCTTGGCCTGCCTGAGGAGAAACCACCTATACTGCAAGGTTGAAAAGTGTTTTTTGAGGTACCGTCCATTCCGTTTTTAGGATACATTATCTCGGGTTCTGGGGTGGAGATGGATACTAAGAAGGTACAAGTCATTCTGGACTGGTCCCATCCTAATTCTTTAAAAGCTGTGCAAAGATTTTTAGGCTACACCAATTACTATAGGAAATTCATAAAAGGCTTTTCTACTCTAGTGGCACCTATTTCGGCTTTGACCTGCAAAGTAGCTAACCCTTCTCAATGGCCTCCTGAAGCTGAGTCGGCTTTCCAAATGCTGAAACAATCCTTTATCTCTGCACCCATCCTTAGACAACCTGATGTCAATAGTCCTTTTTTCCTGGAGGTAGATGCCTTGTCCGAAGCCGTTGGGGCGGTATTATCACAGAAATTTGAACATAATAAAGTTCATCCTTGTGGGTTTTTCTCCAAAAAGTTTTTACCAGCTGAGAGAAACTACCCTATAGGGGAGCAAGAATTATTGGCGGTTAAATTGGCCTTCACAGAATGGCGTTATCCATTTGAGGGAGCTAAATATTCCATCACTGTATATACGGACCATCGGAATCTATTATTTTTAAAGAACATCCAGTGTCTCAGTTCACGTTTGACTCGATGGACTATTATATTCTCTCGTTTCAATTTTACCTTGACTTTCCGTCCAGGATCCCTAAACCAAAAGGCAGATACTCTTTCTTGTTTGTTATCTTCCGAAAATAATCTTAAAGAATCGACAGTCCTGAGTCCAAGGTTTTTGCTACACTTCCTCCTGGGAAAACGTTTGTGACACCACATTTATGTAAACAACTCCTAACTTGGGCACATATTTCTAATTTTTCTGGGCACATGGGCATCCGTAAAAACCCAAGAATTTTTACAACGATCCTACTGGTGGCCAGCCATGAAGTCTGAGGTTACAGAATGAATCTCTTCTTGCATGTTATGTGCACAACATGAAACTTCCAGACAAGCTCCTGCAGGAGACCTGATGCCTCTGCCATTCCGACTCATCCCTGGTCTCATTTGTCTATGGACTTTGTAACATTTACCCATTTCCAATGGCTATACCACCATTTGGGTAGTTATTGACCGATTCTTGAAAATGGTACATTACATTCCTCTCAAAAAATTACCATCTGCTCCTCATGTAGCCCAACTCTTCGTTCATCATATATTTAGCTTACACGGACTTCCTACTGAAATTGTTTTGGCGCAAGGAGTCCTGTTTGTGGCCAGATTCTGGAGAGCCTTGTGTTTCGTTCTACAAGTTAAATTTAAATTTTCTACGGCCTATCATCCCTAAACCAATGGATCTACCGAAAAGGTGAATCAAGATCTTGAAACCTTTCTAAGAATTTATGTCATCTCAAGATAACTGGTCTTATTCTCTACCATGGGCTGAATTCGCACACAACCGCTCCTATCACTTTTCTACTTGGCAAATTCCATTTTTTATAGTCTATGGTCAGCATCCTAAAGTTCCAGAGTTTAAGGATTTGCCAGTTTTTGATGTTCCAGCCATGACTTCAACATTACAAGATTTCTCACAAATTTGGGCCCAGGTCCATTTTTCCCTTCGTAAGACTTCTCACCGATACAAATTGGGGGCAGATAGAAAGAAAAGTGCAATTCCCAGTATGAAGGTGGGAGACCAAGTGTGGTTATCCACCCGCAATCTACGGCTCAGAGTTCCTTCAATGAAGTTCACACCCCGCTTTATTGGCCCCTTCTCCATCATGGAAGTCATCAATCCTGTGGCCTACAAATTAAAGCTTACTTTTTATCTTAGAGTGCCAAATTCTTTCTATATCTCTCTATTAAAATCTCTAGTTCTCAATCGGTTCCTCAAAGTGTTGCCACAGTCTCCTAAAGTTCAAACAGAAAGAGGAGTGGAGTTCAAGGTTAAACAAATCTTAAACTCTCAGTTTCGCTACGGCCAACTCCAGTACCTTCTAGATTGGAGAGGGTACGGTCCTGAGGAGCGATGGTGGGTGAAGGCAGAAGATGTCCATGCACCTCATTTGATTTGCAAATTCCATTCCGAAAGACCAAAGAAACCTAAAAAGTGCCTGGAGGTCATCCATAAAGGAGGGGGTACTGTCACGACCAGGGCTGAGCTGCACCGGAGATCGCGGACCTTACCTGTCCGGGCACTCTGGCAGGGTCCCTTCTGCGGGGGTACTGGCTTCCGGAGGTAGCGCTAGTGCAGAGGAGTCTTTGAGGCAAGGTGGCTAGTCTGCTGACTGGTGTGGTGACAGGCAGTGCTGCAGACTACTGGGCGCCAGCATCTTGGATTCTGGCATGTGACCTCATAAGCCAATTCGATCTCAGCATCATCCTAGGAGTCCTAGTAACCAATACTGCACATTCTCAGGGTACTTTAGGGCTGCTTGGAAGTCCTTACGTTGCCAGTGCAACATTATACACAGTGCAAGCTGTGTCCTAGTTCTCTGTGCTCCCTTGTGTTATTGCTGTATCCTGCAGTTCCAGATGTATTTAGTCACTGCTCAGCCTGCTTTAGTTTCAGCTGCAATCAGTTACCACTCAGCTTTGCTCAAGTTCCAGCTCTAAACCTCCTCGGACTCCTGATAGCTGTGTGCACCATCCTGCTTGCCTCTCTGGCTGGAGAATCTATCATTCCTGTGGTTCTAGTGTCCCTTCCAGTGTTACAGCGTCGAAGTCTGACATAGAACACTGTAGAATTTGTGGTGTATCAAGCTTCCTTCATTTCATCTTTTATGCATGAATAACACTCCTCTAAGGCCAGCCTCATTTCAATACCAAACACCAGTTCTACGGTCACCACCTGTCTCCACCCCAGGTCCAATTTCAAATTAAGTCCTGAAAAAAGATGTGTCCTCAGCACCGTGTCAAAAGCTGTGTATGTCCAGGCTTAATAACATTGAGAATTGGGAGACTGAGTTGACACTATCACTGCTGCTATCGCAGTCAGTATGCCTTTCACCGTGTGACAACTGGGTACAAAGCCCAATTGGTGCTCCGTAGGCAGGCTTGGCAGAATACTCTGGAGTCAATTGGTCATGATCTTGGATAGTATTTTATAATCAATATGTAATGTTATGGGTCGATAAGATTCAATTAGTTGAGGGTCCTTCGGAATTAACACTGTATTGGATTCAATAAAAGAAGGGTATTCAGGGAAGGAGCTAGAAATTGTACAAAATAGCTCCTTTAAGATCGGAAGGAGGCCAGCTTGCAAAAGCTTATAATAGTCTCCAGACAGGCCATCAGGACCTGGGGCTTTGTGCGTTTGCAAACTCTTAATTACTGAATAAATCTCTTGATCAGTGATCTCACCTATTAACAAATCCCATTGAGGTGGAGTTAATGGGGGTAGGTGGACCTCACTATGGACCTGTTGCTGATCCTCAGGATCCACTAGTTGGTCTTGATACAAAGGATGAGAGAATAATTTAAATAATTTTACAATATGATTAGAAGTAGTAGTGAGAGTATGAGTAACTGGGTGAGAAAGAGCTGTAATATAATTGAGATTTCCAGCCTTATTGCACCAATAATTAGTCATGTTTATTGATTTCAAGGGCATATTTTGCTTGAGTCATTAAGTAATTTTCCAGAAGCTGACTAGACTGTCTGTAAGACACCAAAGTGTCGTCACTCGTTGTGCCCATGTAAACTGCAAACGCAGATGACACCCCATCTCTAAGAGAACAATAAAGTGCATCAGATTTGAGCCACCGTTGAATACGTAGCTTATAATATGAGCCCTCATGACCACCTTCGAGGACTTCCAAAACAACAGGGTTATACCAATGAGCGATGTTATCATCCACAAAGTCTGGCCAGCGGGCTAAAAGGAATGCACAAAAATCTTTAAAGGCTGATAAATATGATGGGATCGGGCGAGGGGGCAAAGATGCAAAGAAATGGAAAGATGCATGAATTAAGCATGATCCAAGTATGTAATGCAGACAAGTTTTACAGATTGATTACTTTGTTAATCAAAGGGATTGCAAGAATCTGGGAAAAGGAAGGGTTTACTGCTGTATGAAATGTGTAGGATTTGTCTATAGGATTAACCAGGCGCTAGGGGTTGGTAAATTTAAGAGTGTCCGCCAGTGGCAGAAAGTGTCTCCAATGTGCAGAAAGATGGAATGTGCTGGAGGGGATTTGTCAGTATAAGGATCTAAAAACTGTGGTAAAATCACCACTAACAATAAATGGGAAATGATCTCTTTGAGTTAAGTTTGGAGTAGATGTGCAAAGAAAGGATGGGCATTGACATTGGGAGTACCAGTGTCTAATTTACCCCTTAGTAACATTTAGTATGAACGTATAACGGCCTTCTGGGTCAATCACATGATTGATTATACATGATTGATTTTATTGTTAAAGGCAAAGCCCTTCGGAACAATATGGCAACACTGCTGGATTGATTGTGATGGCTTACTCTGCCACATTCACCCACCCATGGGGCCCTAAGAGAAGAGGAGTCTGTCTCCAATGAGTGTATTAAGCCCACCCTAATTCTGTGAAACAAATATCAAATTAATTGGAGACGGGGTTAGAATAAGTAGACAACATAACTTATCCCCCAAGGGGCCTGAGGGGCACAGCTAAGGTAGAAACGCATAGTGACAAGGGACCAAACTGCTGGCATATGAGCAAGCATGTAACATTAAAAATTCTAGAACATGAAAACAAAACAATGTGAATACAATAGCAAAATAAATATAGTCTAATGCTTCATACATCCAATTTTCTTATATTTTCCCCCATCCAAAGATACAAATTAAACAAGCATTATTGCATCATAACAATGCATGCCTAAGAGAAGTCTAAAGAACTAAACCCAATAAACATATTAGAGAGAGGGTAAGGGGAGCAGATAAAATTATAAGTTTGCTGCTGGGCCCCCTACAACAGC
This sequence comes from Taudactylus pleione, assembly GCA_031769625.1. Classification (NCBI taxonomy): domain Eukaryota; kingdom Metazoa; phylum Chordata; class Amphibia; order Anura; family Myobatrachidae; genus Taudactylus; species Taudactylus pleione. The sequence continues at coordinate 46,981,553 of JAUIMM010000015.1, read as the reverse complement.
TACAATAACAATGTAATAAAATAACCAAGGCAGCAAACTGCCCAAATACAATGGAGTTGAAGAAACCTATGAAAGACCAAATTTCACCAAATCATACCTGTGGGGCTGAACGAGATGGTTAGTGTCCAACCCTTAGTTGTCGTTTGACCAAGTCAGAATCGTCAAAATATAAGGCCTGACCATTATGAAAACCCTTTAACTTGGCTGGGTAGGGAATGGCAAAACAATACAATTCTCAGAGAATGTCTTGTGCTTCTGAGATACCGCTGCACAAAAATCCTGGAATACTAATATTTTATGATCCCTCACTGATGGGGAAAGTGATCAATGGTAGTGAAATAGGATCAGAATTTTTGGGCTAAACAGTAAATCCTAACTGGTGTGTCCTTTCTATTTGAGGTGTAGAAAATTTCCCATAATCCCAATAGCGGCAGGAAGCTCCACACTAAGAAAATCTATTGCGAAGGACTCCTGAATCACAATAAACTAGTGGAAGTTATTCCATCTATGAGGGTTCTCCGAGTCATCAATTTTATCTTGCATGACCTGGGAAGCACCCTGTTATAGTGCCTGCAACTGATCCTCTACATCACTCATTTTCTGCTCTAAGGTAGGTATACGTGTGGAATGAGAATCCATTTTCATCAGAGTTGCATCCATTTTAGCATTCATATCTTCCAAACACTTATCTATTTGAGGTATAATGACTTTAGAAATGTCCCTGCCAATTCTGCAAGAGGGAGGATTCAACTGGAATAACCACTAAAGTGGAAGGATACAGTGTGTCTGACAGTTCCGTAGGACAATTAGGGGGAGAAGAAGAAGAAATTTTACCAGCACAGCAACCATTTTAGCTGTAGAAGATTGAGCAGGGTAGATTTGTCCAAAATTGTATCCATGCCCTGAAGAGCAAACCAGTAAAAGCAATCAGTAAAGAGTAATAACCAGGAAAGATCACCCCAAAATAGTATAGGTATTACACAATGAAATCCTTCCTGGTAACAACATAAATAGCAAAAAGAAAAAATCTTATAAAGTTACATATATATAAGAGAGAAAATGCTGCCAGTGGCCACTAGGTGGCAGAACAAACGTATGCCACAGCACTAAAGGAGGTTATGGGGAACAAAACTAGAAGGGCTAATGCAACTATTAAAAAACTATATAAATATATATATTCAAATGGCAAAGAAAGACACAAAACAATAGAAAAATAATTTGAACAAATAAAATATACAGGCCAGGTCAGAGCCCAAGTTGATAGTGTTCCTCTGGAAATGAAAATATGCAGTCCATATGATTAAAGGGTCCCAGTGATACAATATGCAGATATTGCAGAGGAACAGGAGGCAACAGGTTCCACCAGGCTAAGACGAAGCAGTCTCCAAACGTTAAGGCAGGCTACAGGCGATGTCACCAACTGGGTTGAACAAGCAAAGAAGTAGGCAGGAAAAGGGAGAACAGAGTGTAGGAGATGGCAGGACCAACATTGGGGGAAGGGGATGAAGGAGGGAAAAAGGACAAACAAGGGAGAGCGACTCCACCAGCCACCAGATTTCCTCCACTGAGCGCTGAATAGGAGGATCCTGAGAAAAGCGCACAGTGGTTCACAAGGACCACAGCAGCAAGAAGGAAACTGGTCCATGTACAGTAAGTTCACAGTACCGAGGGAATGGGTGTCAAGCTCCATTATTCAGAATCTCCTCTGCACTGCACCCCCACTCATCCCAGTGGGGGTGCACTTGTCCCAGTGTTTCGTTTAGTATTAATATAGTAAGTTGTTACATTTATAACAAAGCAAATGAAAAGTAATTTATGCATCAGTGTGTTACAATGCATGGTAGATAACCACAGATAGACGCACACTATATTTTTTCAAGTTTAGTTCATTATTTGATAATTATCAGGAGGAAAATTATTTTACTTAGTGTAACAGCTATTGTGGAGAAACCATTTCTTCTGAATCATGGCCCCATGCGGATATCCAGGAAATGAGTTATGATTCCCCTCATTTATGATATGTGTAGCAACTAGTTGTCCTTTGTTTTATTGTTATATTACAGTGATGTTCCACCTATCTGTTTATTCTTACATCCACAGTTATGGACAGTTATATAATTAATGGCTTGGAGTTGATTTTAATAGCTGATTTATAATCAATGGCATGTAGTTATGTTTTCTTAGTGTATACCTACGTGTTCAAGATGTTCGTGGACCCCCCATGTTTTGGTTCTAATTCATCATCGTGTTTTCCTCTAACCACCTTCACATGTTTTTGTTTTTGATCTGGATTATTATTATTATTATTTTTTAAAACATTGATAAAAACAGCTAAAATCATGAATTTGGGTCTGTTATGTTCCTACAGCATTATTAACCTCAATAACATTCATATCCAGTAAATTTCTTCCACCTCACAGCTCACAATATTGGCCAAAGGCTGGCTGGCTAAACTAAGCAACAGAGCAGCAGCACAAACACATGGCAGTTTAAAAGAATATAACACATCTATGATACATTATGGCACAGCTTTGACAAGGTATGGCAGTTTAATAAACTATACAACCCCATAGAAAGAAAGTTTTCATTAATCAAGAACTAGATCAGAGGCCCGAAGACAGTACATGGAAATAGAGGTAGAGTGTGTGACTATGTAGTGGAAGAGAGGTAAATGGTTTGCTTAAGAAAATTTAATTTCAGATGTGGCCTTGTTTTGCAGCACCTGAAAAGGGCCATAAAAATGCAATTTATCTTGTCCATGTTCATAGTACTGAATAATTCTAAATATGTTCCATAATTCTTTTTAAAAATTGTAATTTTTTTGTGAGGCACCATATCATTTCTGGTTAAAATTGTGTTACAAATCAGTAATGTATTTGAGCAATAACCAATAAAAATGTTTGTCTATGCAAAAAAGACAGTCACAAATGCTCACCAAAAATACAGCCCATAATGAACAGTAGTGCAAGACGGAATTGTCCTTGGAGCCCTCCAACCTACCCTCCCTTCCATTGTATATTATAAAGGACATGCACAGTTTAACAAACCAAGCAATTCAGCGACAGGGACTGCCACTTTTGTGGCTGAAGTGCTTGGTTTGTGTGGGCCTCCAAAAAACAAGCTACCACTGGTCTTAAGGCAGCTACCAGCATTGTCGATCATCTCTACACTGGGAAGATATCATTCTCCTCACCCTCATCAGTGTTAACATCATCATCACACAATATTAGCTCATCCCGACTGGATTCCACAGTTAAAAAGTCTTCCTCATAGAATTTGTACTTTATTCATGAACATTAATTTTACCACATTTTTAGGAAGTAGCCTCCTACGCTGATCACTCTCAAGGTTCCTAGCTGTGCTAAACACTTTCCAAGCACACACTGGAGGGCGGACAGCTTAGGTACACAAAAGCTAGTTTGTACAAGGGGCTTCAAATTGCCTATTTTTTTCCCAGTAATCAAAAGGACTGTCATTAAAATAAACCTCCACCATTCTATTGATGCTTAGAGTATCAGATTTAATCATATTGGGGTTGTCAATAATTATGGGCAATTCTTTTAAGCCTAGCCATATGTCAAAATGGTGTTTCATTTTGGTGCACTGAGTTGACTCCTCATTCACACCCCCAGTGGGTTTCTTAGAAAAGTTTTTTTCCTGGCATTATTTGCAGAAGAAACTGAAGTAGATGTTGTCATGTCATATGCCATTTGAGCTGGCAACTTGCTTGCACGGAGCTCTTTGCTTCTCAAGATCTGTGTCCATTGGAAAGAAAGACATTACATATGACTCAGCAAAGATTTTGTAAGGAGCTGAAGATTTCTTTAAAGTGGCATGAACTTCCTTCCAGATATTCGAGAAATATTGGAGAGATGCTTTGGCTGCTGGTACATGAAATGCTGGAAGAGACTGAAACTCAGGAATTCAGGGGTGTTGTCCATAGACTGTCAAGAAAGGAGTAGTTCCAGATGAAGTGTGGTGTGAATTGTTTTGGGAGAATTTTGCCCATGGCAAGAAATCAGTCCAATCATCCTGGGAGGATGTAATATACATGCTGAGAAAAGTATCTAGGTCTTGGTTAACACTCTCAGTCTGCCCATTAGATTGCAGATGGTAGGCTGTGGAAAACTTTAGCTGTATCTGTAAAGAAGAGCAGAGAGCTTGCCAGAAACGAGCAACAAATTGTGACCCTCTGTCTGAGATTATTTCTTTGGGTAAATCGTGGAGACTAAATATTTCGGAAATGAAGAGCTGAGAGAGACGTGGCGCAGATGATAGACTGGTTAGGGGTACAAAGTGTGCCATTTTATGAAAACCAGTCAACTACAACTTCGGAAAGGTGATAAAGCCCTTGTGGGCTGGGAGGTCTGTAATAAAATCCATGGATATATGGGTCAAGGGTTGTAGTAGAATGGATAGAGGCTGTAATGGTCCAACAGGCAGCTGGTGAGAAATTTTATGCTGGGCACACTGGGAGCATGAGGATACAAACTCTTGTACATCTGAACGCATGTAAGGCCACCAATAAGATCTTTTGATAAGTTCCAAAGTCTTTTTAACGTCTGTATGGTCGGAGAACTTGGAGGCATGAGCCCATAACAATAGTTGTTTGCGAAGTTCAGGAGAGACAATCGTTTCCCTGGAGAAGGCGTGACTACATTAGTAGCAGTGAAAACAGTAGGGTTTAACAGTGGATACTTGGTTCATGGACCGAGATAAGGCATCTGCCTTGCAATTACGGGACCATGGACAAAAGGAAATTTTGAAGTCTCACACCTGACTTGTCTGGGTGTGAGACATAAGGCAGTCTTTAGAAACAGGTTTTTGTGGTCGGTAAATATAGAGATTGGAAAGTGGGCTCCCTCCAGCAGATAACGCCATTCTTCAAGGCTAATTTGATGACTAAAAGTTCTCTCTCACCAATGGTGTAGTTCTTTTCGGCAGGCAGGAATTTTTTAGAGAAGAATCCATATGGGTGTAATTTTATCTTCAGATCTTTGTGAAAGAACTGCCCTCACTCCTTCTGAGGATGCGTCCACCTCAAGGATGAAGGATTGAGTGATATCTGGTTTGGCTGAGTTTTAGCAGCTGGAATGCAGACTTTGCTTCAGGAGACCACTGCGGTGGGTTGGCACCCTTGCAGGTTAATGCAGAGATGGAACTGCCAATGTGGAAAATCCTTAAATAAATTTTATGGAATAGTTGGCAAAGCCCAGGAATCTTTGAATGGCTTTCAGAGAATTGGGTTCAGACCAGGAGAGTACCGCTTGCACTTTTTCAGGGTCCATCTTGAGGCCTACTTCTGAAATGATATTCCCTAAAAAAGTAATGTCTGGTACTTCGAAAACACATTTTTCAAGTTTACAATATAACTGGTTAGCATGAAGTCTTCGGAGAACTTCTTTCACTTGGTCACGATGAGAGACTAGGTCACTGGAAAATATAAAAATATCATCTAAATTTACAACCACGGAATGATACAGGAGGTCACGGAACATTTAGTTCACAAAATGTTGAAATACAGCAGCGGCATTGCTCAGACTCAAGGGCATGACAAGATATTCATAGTGCCCATCTCTCATATTAAACGCTGTCTACCATTCATCACCCAAGTGAATACGGATCAGATTATATGCACCCCTTAAATCCAGTTTGTGAAGACAGTAGACCCTTTTACTCTGTTGAAGAGCTCTGTGGTTAACTGTAATGGGTAACGTTTTTGACAGTGATTTCTTTGAGACCGCTGTAGTCAATACAGGGGCGAAGTCCGACATCTTTTTTTTTTTTAACAAAGAAACCCTGCACTGACAGGAGAGGTTGATGGATGAATAAATCCTTTGTCAAGGTTTTCTGGATGTACACAGATATAGAATTAGTTTCAGGCACAGATAATTAATATGTACAACCTCAGGGAGGTGTTTTACCAGCTATCAAGTGTATGGGGCAATCCCATTCCCTGTGAGGAGGCAGAGTGTCAGTCCTGTTTGCTGAAAACATCTAGAAAGAGATGGTTTTGAGACAGTAGTTTCTCATCCAGGGCAGCATCAGAAGACCGGATAGGTACCACTTTTATTAAACAGACATTAGAACAACTCTTACCCCAGGACAGAATGTAAAGTAAAGAACAGTAAAAGTAAAGCATCCTGAGACCATTCATGTGTGGGGTTGCTTCTCAGCCAAGAGAGTGGGATCACAGCCATGAATAAAGAATGGTACCGAAACATCCTCCAAGAGCAACTTCTCCCAACAATCCAAAAATAGTTTGGGGACTAACAATGCTTTTTCCAGAATGATAGTTATCACTTTTGCTTTATGGCAAGGTGCTCCAAGTGGCTCGGGGAACAAAACATCAAAATTATGAATCCATGGCCAGGAAACTCCCCAGACCTTAATCCCATTGAGAATTTGTGATCAATCCACAAGAGGCGGGTGGACAAACAAAAAACCCACAAATTCTGACAAACTCCAAGCATTAATTTGGCAAGAATGGGCGGCCATCAGTCAGTATGTGGCCCAGAAGTAGATTGACAGCATGCCAGGGTGATTTGCAGAGGTCTTGAAAAAGGCTCAACACTGCAAATTTTGTCTCTTTGCATACACTTAATGTAATTGTCATTAAAAGCCTTTGACACTTCTGAAATGCTTGTAATTCCACTTCAGTATACCATAGTAACATCTCACAAAAAGATCTAAAAACACTGAAACAGCAAACTTTGTGAAAACCAATACTTGTCATTCTCAAAACTTTTGGCCATGGCTGTAGACTTAGAGTAAGAAGGTGTTGCATGTGAGGTTTAAGAAGATACTGGACTGTGTTTGGCCCCGACTCTGCAAAAGGCATTCTAGTGCATGAAACAGCAGTAGCAGGACCACCACTCACAAAAGAAGGCCATGGCCTGAGCCTGTCTTTGCCACTGCATGTAGCGTAGGTGGTTTTCTTTGATGTGAAATATTGTATAGATTTTAGGTGTCCTTACTTAAACTTTATTTCCCCTATACCACCTTTAGTAGATCTTGAAGTACTACCATGACTGCTGGCAGCAGCTGCAACACTAGTACTAAGTTGCTGCTCCTGCTCTTCTATTGACTTATCCATATCGACTCACAGCGATCCTAGTATAAGGGTGGCACCTTAATGATGTTATTTTTTTTTAACACATGTTTTAAAATTGTATTATTTTGATAACAGTGCCTGAACACACAATATGGTGCCTCACAACGCCACCAGCAATGGTGGTACCCTAGACATAATAGCTGATGAACTAAAAACTACATTCAGGAAAAACCGTAATCCCAAAAACATCCTAGCACACAGTTTTAAAAAAAAAATACCATTACTACAATGAATTCAGATGCATGTTCCTGGCTCCCAAAGATCCCAGTCTGGTTTTACAAATGTGGGGGTCCCAGATGTGGTATGTGTCCACATACCAAAACAAAACGGAAGTACCTTTGCAATTTTTAAAGAAACCATATAAAATTAAGGAATTTGTTAACTGTAAAAACCAGTATGTAATCTATCAACTTTAATGTGGGTGCTATTTATCTTATATTGGTAGAACCATTAGGAACTTAAGAACGAGATTTGGTGAAAACAGAAATATCCTGAATAAAATCATGACACATAGGGGTGAATTTATTAAGAATCGTGTTTGGGCGAGATTAAACTCGAACAGGTTCCCACAAACACGCGTGAGTTCTCCCAGACCAAACTCGCAAATTTACCAAGAAATTAGTTTTGCTAAATCGTGTTTTTCGATGGTGAATGTAAACGTGTTTTGTAGTGTGAGTTTTAGACAAAACACGTGTGAGAATGGATGTGTTTATAAAACACACGAGAATAGATGTGTTTATAAATCACGTGTGAGAATGGATGTGTTTAAAAAAAATACACAGGAGAATGCATGCATTATCCTAGAAACATGTTCTGATTGAAGCAGTCATGTCATGAACATACTGCCCAAGCATATAAACACACCACAAAAAGCAAAACCTTTAAGGGTTTTATTGGTTGGATGTTGCAGAGGGACAGTGAGGAGTCTTTTTAGTGGTGTAGGAGAGTGTTTGGCTACGGGAATTGATTGCTGCTTGGTATGTGGAAATTGTTTTGTGCTTATTTATTGTCTTGTCATATATCTTTGTCTCATTTTTCTGTCTTTCTTGATTGTGCTTTTTTCTTTTGTCCTGTCAGTGTTTTTTGTGTGTGTATGTAGTAAAAGAGAAGCTTTGCGTTATTTTGTATTTTTTCACTGTGTTTTGTGTTTGTATAGGGAGGGGGACAGGAATTTGTCCAGGGCAGAGAGGCAGGGAGAGCGTGCGGTGGAGGAGGTTGCTTCTCAAGAGGCCCTATTGAGCAGTATAGGCAGCAGTGATGAGGCGCCCAGGCAGAGGGGCAAGACCAAGATGGGGCGCAATGTGAAGTTTTCTTTGGAGGAGAACATGGTCCTTGTGCAGGAGGTCATGAAATCCCACCATGTGCTATTTGGACATTGATCCGCGACAAGAATGCCATATCACCCAAGATATTAGGAATGCCCAAAATGCTGAAAAAAAAAAAAATCTACCCTGACTGCATGCCACTGTGACTCTTGGTTAGGGAAGCAGATGCAGGTATTCATTAGTGGTTGAAATGCCGCCATTACCAGGGTTACTGTAGGTACTGTGAGAATGTTGACTGGGATATCATAAGAACTCTACTGGTCACAGACTGAAAATTACCAGTAGCCAAAAAGTGAAACACAGCCAGAAGCTTATATAGGCGAGATAGAGTGGGAACGTGCTGGGTCAGGGGCCAGGTCCAATTTGACTTGGACCTAGACCCTGACCTAGATCATTTTCAAGATTGGATTACTGACTTTCAAAGCCCTACATGACCAGGAATCAAGGTACATGAAGCAGCTTCTGATCCCTTACTGTCCCACCCGATTACTGCGATCCATTGATGAAAAACTATTAACATTACCTAGAGTCTCCCGGAATTTCTTTGGGGGATGAGCTTTCAGCTTTGTAGCTCTGACTATATGGTTATAATGAAAATCTGGTAAGGTATGGGAGTAACTGACAATCAGCAATTTGCTACCAAACACCGGAAAATAGACAAAAACTGTTGTCTGAACAAATTGTTTAGATCAAACATTTAAAGGGGGGCATCCACTACACGATTTTAGCAGGCGATTGAACGATAACGACGTCGTTATCGTTCAATCGTTTAAAAATCGTTTATAAATCGTGCAGTGTTTGGTCGTTAACGATCAACGATGCGCGCTCCCGCTGGTCATTTGATCGTCTCGTCAGTCGACTGAACATGCAGGTCAATTTCACTTGATCTATTAAAGATAGTTTGCAAATCGTTCAGACTGAAAGATAAAATTTCAAGGGAAAAAATCAAGGGAAAATCGTTTAGAGATTGGACAGGGAGTAGATCGTCTAGTGGATGTGCCCCTTAACAAACTTGTCTGACGACCATTTTCATCTGATTTCTGGGATTTAGGAGCAAATTGCTGATCATCAGTTACTCCCATACGTTACCAGATTTTCAATCCAACCAATCAACTAGTTGGATGGTTGGACAGAAAATCTTTACGTGTGTACCCAGCCTTTGTCTGCCGCATCAGCCAGTGTATGCGCTTCCCCTCAATCAATATATACCTTATATATACTTTAGGAAGTATATAATTACTTCCTTTTTCTAATATTTTCACCTTAAATATGTGTACTATTGTTTGTCTATGGTATTAACTGTGATTTATTTTATTTTATGTGGTATGTATTGAATAAACGTTATATTTTAATCATTATACCCATATCAAAGGTTTCAGCTATACAAAGAGTGCCCCACAAAGGGAATTTTTTCTTTTTTGCCTGTGCAAAACCAAACATAACCTGGCTGACCGCCCGACATATCCCGTTCTTTACAGGGGAGGAACATGAAAGTATTTTCTCCCTAGGGGAGGAAAGCAGATATCGTGGTCAAATACACTGGTAGCGGGATGTAGTTATGAGACCAATACCGACACCCAAATCCCGACAAGGGATTTAAGATAGGTGTCGAAATACAGAAGCCTTTCTTAATCCCGATGCCGGACCGAACGAGGTAAATCTGGGGCGTTGTTAGCTTTAGGGAGCGTAGCGGGGTTAGATTTTCTTTTTGGGGGGGAGGTTAGGATTAGGCACCCCTAGAAAGGGGGGAATAGGCACCCCCCCGGGAGGGTTAGGTTTAGGGTGCGGTAAGGAGGAAGTTAGGGTTAGGCACCACTAAGGAATGGTGAGGGGTAGGGATAGAGTACTTACCTGCCCTGTCGGGATCATCTCCCTTCTGGTTGCCGGCGCTGTGATTTCTTACCCATTCCCTTGTAGCATACCTCCCAACATGAACCATTCCAGGAGGGACAAAATGCACTGCTCCTGGCCTTCCCTCTTAATTTATGATTGTCATCACGTGTGTCGAACACCTTTATAAATGACCTAGTTCAACACAGGTGACGGCAATCATAAATTAAGACAGAAGTCCATGAATAGAGCATTTTGTCCCTGCTGGTATGAGTCATGTTGGGAGGTATGTTGAGAAATATCTCGTAGTGTATGACCTCAATATCTGATGGGTGTCCGGCTGCCAGATAAAATGTCTGTCGTTCTAATACATTTTGTCTGACAGTGGATGCCCAGCATTAGCTATAACGTCTTAATTATACTTGCACTGAAATACTAGTCAAATAACTTTGTCAAACAAAAATTGCATTTATAGCCACACAGTTGGCATTAACTGAGAGTTAAGCAGGGTACACACTGGGCCGATTTCGTTACGATTTGCCACATTGTAACTACATATCGTGCAGTGTGTGTGCACGATATGCACGCTCCGCAGTCACATGTGACGTCAGGTTTGATGTGCTGCATCAACGTGACTATATCGCATACTGCCCCATTCATGTTAATGAAGGCCGAAACAAGTGATCATTCAGTCATTAATAACATCACTCTCATGTGTACCAGCGGTACGATATGTCAGCCCGACGGGCTGACATATCATCCCGGTACACATCGTCCAGTATGGGGAGTGTGCATCCATATGTCCCCATATTTATTGATAAGCTAATTAAAATAATTGAAATTATTGATATTGGAAACTGATCAGTACAAAAATTCTCTGTAAACCAGGTAAAATTCTCATTGATAATAAAAACCCCACTTTTTCTGTATTGTTTGTAGTAGCTCTTGCTCAAAGCCTCTATATGGCGTTTATTTCCCGGAGCTCCGCTCCTTCCTATAGGAAGGAGATCTGGGGTAGTAAAGAATGATCCAAGCAGATCCCTTTGCCATTGACCGCACTACCATTGATGGTTCCATCGGTTGTTTACATCAATGGCAGGAACCCATAGACTGGAAATCACATATGGTTTACACCAGAGGTTCCCATACTTGGTCCTCAAGGCACCCTAATGGTTCTGGTTTTAAGGATAACCATGCTTGGGCACAGGCGACTTAATTAGTACCTCAGTCTTTTGATTTAATCATCTGTGCTCAACCATCGATATACTTAAAATCTGGACCGTTAGGGTGCCTTTAGGGCTGAGTTTGGGAACCTCTGGTTTACACTATCGATGGCTATCAGTGCAGTGGCCTTAACTGACTCAGAGGAAGGACTCTGCAGGAAAATCAGGGAGAGGGCTGGTGCTATGTAGGTCAAGTTGGGGGAAAGAGGAATGCACATGCCCCCTGCAGCAGGGTTGAGGGAGGGCATCACTGCACTCTCTGCCATTAATGGTTGATGGCCATCCCTAAATGAGCCACACTTGAACAGTCGTCTACATGAGAACATCCATTCCCACCTCCAATCTGCATATCCAGCCTTAGAGATTTATTTTTTCCAGATACGCTGCAGTCTGCAATTGCATATTACTTTCGTTTTGCTTCTGGACATACGTCGAATTCACGTAAAATACTCTACACTAATTGATGTAGAAACCACTTTGAATCAGGCCCTTAAACTCTAGATAACTGAATCAACCTATTTTTCTTCCACTAGATGGCAATACAATTTCACATAGATCTAATTAGCCAGTTAGTAAAGCATTGACCCAGCTGCCAACATCATGTCATTTTGTCTGTAGTGGGCCTCTAGTAAGAACAAAGATGAAAAGAAAAAATAGTGGGTGCTAGTGTGCTAATTAAGGATCCTTGTCTGCTAAGGAAGAGTCAGAGGGGTATGTATAGACAGAGCCGTGGGAGAAAACGAAAGAGGAGAATAGAAAAAGGGGGACATGCATCTGAGGGAGGAAGACGGACAGATGGGGACAGACAGATTATTATTTATTTATTAACAGTTTCTTATATAGGGCAGCATATTCCGTTGTGCTTTACAATTGTAAGCATTAATAGAACAAAACTGGATAATAACAGACAGATATATAGGTAGGAAGGCCCTGCTCGCAAGCTTACAATCTATAGGGAAATAGGCATTGATACACAAGGATATGTGCTATATATTGCATTTTGGTCCAGCCAGAATGCACAGTTTCTTGGATGGCTGCATGATCCAGTCACACAGGAATGTCGCCCAAATGTCATGAGGATGTGTGAGATTGTGTGTGGACTGTAAAAGGGGATGTAATTAGATATGGAAGCTATGAAGGTTATGTGGGAGGTTCTGGAATCTGATAAGCTTGCCTGAGTTTTCAGGGAACACTTGAAGGATTGGAGACTAGAGGAAAGTCTTATTGTGCAAGGTAGGTTATTCCATAGAGTGGGTGCAGCGCGAAGAAAGTCCTGTAACCGTGAATGGGAGCAAGTAATGCATGGGGATGAGAGACGCAGATCTTGTGCTGAGCGGAGAGGTCGGGTTGGGAGATATTTTGAGATGAGTGAAGCGATGTATGTTGGTGTGGTTTGGTTAATAGCCTTATGTGTAAGTGAAAGTATTTTGTATTGAATACGGTAGAAAACCGGCAACCAATGGAGGGACTGACAGAGCGGGGCAGCAGAAGAAGAACGTTTCGCAAGGAAGATAAGCCTTGCAGATGCATTCATAATGGATTGTAATGGTGATAGCCTGTTTTTGGGAAGACCAGTAAGGAGGCTATTGCAATAGTCAATGCGGAAAATAATAAGTGCATGGATTAGAGTTTTTGCAGTGTCTTGTGTGAGATATGGTCGAATTTTGGATATGTTTTTTAAATGTATATAACATGATTTTGAGACAGATTGAATATGGGGAACAAAGGACAGTTCAGAGTCAAGGATGACACCAAGGCAGCGAGCTTGTGGGGCGGGGTGGATGGTCGAGGTATCAACAGTGATAGAGAGATCAGGTTGGTAACTGTATTGGCCGGTGGAAATATAATTAATTCTGTTTTAGAAATATTAAGTTTCAGGTGGCGAGATGACATCCAAGATGAAATGGCAGAAAGACATTCAGTGATACGGACCAATACAGATGGAGATAAATCTGGAGAGGATAGGTAGATTTGAGTATCATCCGCATATAGATGGTAATGAAATCCAAAAGAGCGGATTAGTTTGCCAAGAGAGGTGGTATAGATTGAGAATAGTAAAGGACCTAAGACAGAGCCTTGCGGTACTCCAACTGATAGAGGTAGCAAAGAGGAGGCAGAATCAGAAAAACGAACAGTAAAAGAGCGATCAGAAAGAGAGGAAGAAAACCAAGACAGAGCTGTGTCCTTAAGATCTAGTGATTGCAGTGTTTGTATGAGAAGAGAGTTGTAAACAGTGTCAAAAGCAGCAGAGAGATCTAGAAGAATTAGGAGTGAGTAATGGCCTTTAGCCTTGGCAGTGACAAGATCATTTACTACCTTAGTCAGTGCTGTCTCTGTGGAGTGTTGGGAACGAAAGCCGGACTGAAGTGGGTCCAATAAGTTGTGTGAGTTAAGAAAGTGTGTGAGGCGGGTGTAGACAAGTCTCTCAAGAAGACAGATGGAGTAGAGATGGCTGAAAACAGAGACACAGGAGAAAATAGAAAAAAAGCCAGGCATTCCACCTAGTTCTTAATAAAGATAGTCCCAACTGATATCCAATGAAATTGTATAACATATTCCAATAGACCTAGGAAGTATTTAAATGACTATACAACTAATAAACAGTGTATGTGGAGGGGAAGCAATCGGGAAGCCGGCGGTAGCAATGCCGACCGCTGGCTTCCCGACTGCTTAATCCCGGCAAGGAACAAATGACAGGCACGAAATCCCGACGCCTGTCATTAGACCTACGCCGGGAGCCCAACACCCAGCTTACCGATCGAAGGTAAGCCAGTCGCGGACAGCCGTGTGGGGGGGGTTAGGTTAGTGGCTCCAGGGGGTACTTAGGGTTAGGAGCCCACCTGCGAGGGTAGGTTTAGGCCAGGGGAAGGGGTGGTTAGTGTTAGGCACCCCCAGGAGGAGGTTAGGGTTAGGCATCCCCCCGGGAGACTTAGGGTTAGGCTGCAGGGAAGGGTATAGGCACTGGGGGGGAGGTTAGGGAGTAGAATTAGGGTTAGTTTATACTTACCTTAAGGACGATCAGGATTTCCTCCTCTGTCGGGCTGCCGCTGTCGGGATTAGAACCATACGGCTGGCAGTAAATCATACTGCTTCCATGTGGCGGGTCAGATGACTCCTCACGCAATAGGCTACTTTATCATCATTGTAACCAAGAGATCGTATCCTACATAAATAATAATCTGAGTTTAAAATTGTATCACAGAGCTGATAGTTACTTAAACCATTTTAAAGGGGAAGTGCGCAGGTTGATTTATGCCCTGATAGTCAAGCAAAAGCATTGTATAACAGTAGGCATAAGTGTTAATCTGACTGGATCAAGAGGAAACGGTACACAGAGAATGTGGGATAATGTACTAGTGTTAACCTAAATACTCAGGATCAATTAGAGCAGGCAGACCATCTAACCAATCTGTATCGCTTCTTATATAGATAACAACAGAAATCAGCAATATGAATAAGTAACTAATTATAAAAAGGGGGGAGACAAATCATAGAATAGTATACAAGAGATGTACAATCAGTTAATTAAACCGACAGCTAAGATAAATGTTCTCATCGGTACCTCAATAGCTGAGAATCAATGAGACAATATAAATAGATGCCTAGTTAAGCCTCTCTGCTTCTTCTAGTGATTCTCTGCTATTGAGGTACCTATGAGAACATTTATCTTAGCTGTCAGTTAACCCTATAACACCCAATATATACCTTTGGGATTCCGGTATTTCGACAGTCGGCAACCCGCACGCCGGGATGCTGACTACATCCCAAAAGGATGTTAATTAGCCCAGCTACCATCTCCTTGCAGTCACTGCCCTCTTGGGTGCTCAAACCTCTGGCTCAGTGGCAAACGGGAGCGAAGACTCTTGGTTCGGTCAGCCCCTTCTGGTATTGTGCGCTGTGGAGTAATGAGTCCTCTCTTGAAGACTACTGCACTCTTGTACACTTTGTAGGGCTGACTCTGAGGCAGACACACAGGGCGAAATTCAATTGTTTCTAGCCCCCTTCACACCCGACGGAGCTATTCAATTGTTGCTTCTGTCGGGCGCGATCAGCTGCCAGAGCTCCATTTCAGCACGCAACCCCAGGGGGGTGCGAGCTGAAATTGGCGAAAAGTAACCTGTTTTGGTGCCCAAACTGCACTTTTTCGTGATCGCGCTCAGCACTTTGGTCGGGGGAAGCCGATTTATGTGGCTAAACCGACCAATTTGGGCGCGATCAGCGAGAAAAGCAGGAACAATTAGAATGTAAGCTCTCACGAGCAGGGACCTCTTCCCTCATGTGCTTCTCCTTACACTTCTTCTACTGCTTACTCCACATAAAGGCACCTAACACGTCTCTGCCAACTCCCTGCTGCTTATTGTGAGTGTTTTAATCACTATTGCAGCAATGTATATAATGTCCTTCACTGTACTGTAAGTTACTTGTTTGTTTTTTGTTCACTTATTAGTTTTATGTACTATGTAAGGCGCTGCGGAACACTTGTGGCGCCATATAAATAAAGGATAATAATAATAGTTGCCCGTGATCTACCGTCACTTTAGACGGGAGATCCGGACAGCGAAAACAATTGAATACAGCGCAAAGTAGTTGTGTTTGCGGGAAGCCGCGGAAGACAGATTTACTACAATATGCTAATGTGAGTTTCCATAGGGCTACTGCAAGGATCTGTGCAGCTTCAAGAGAGAAGTCCCTCCGCCCACTGCTTCCCATCCACAGCCACAACCATCACCATTAGTATCGGCACTTGCACCAGCCCCATTTTAGATGCATGAGATCTGTCTTAAACTGGCTTCCATTCCCCGTATGTATAACTCAGGATAGTATGGAATTCTAGCTACACGTCCACGACACTCCCACCAAACAAAACAGTTTTGTGTAACTGCATTGTCGACGCCCAGTTCCCAACACAAAACGCCCATTTTATACAAAGCTAGGTGCGGCAAAAATCCATCCGACTCAGAATATGTGCAGGTGCGGTGAAAGGAGATGTGTCTGACTAATGGTGGGTACACACTATACAGATATATCTGAAGATCGAGTGATCTGCAGATGATGGTTGTTCTTGCAGACTGAACAAAAATCATCTGTGCCTGCCCGCAGATCCCGGCGACCAGGGGGCGTGTTGGGGCATGTCCCAGCGGGTGGGGGGTGTGTCCCGCCCCCTCCGCGCGACTGCTGCTGTGTGTGTACGGGTTGTCTGCCGACCGCCCGTACACACCTACCGATGGACAGATATGTCTGCAGACATATCTGTCCATCGGCTGTGCAGCACAGCCAATGCGATATGTAGGTGAACGCCGACACTCACCGTCATATTGCGGGTACACACTGCCCGACGGGCAGCAGATACATTGGTCGATCAATTGATTGGCCAATGTATCTGTCAGTGTGTACCAAGCTTTAGAATGAGCCTCTTTGTGTACTAAGCACTATTTTGATCATGGGTGAAAAAATAAAAAGAAAGGTCCCAAACCTATGTGATGGTATGACACACCCAATGAGCAGGGTAGGGTCGAAACTGGGATTTTTGTCACCCGGGGAAGGTAGTAATTTGGCGCCCCCCTTCCATAACTTTAGACTCTGTCCTTTCAGAACCACCCCCTCACGATTTCTCTACTGCAGTCTGTGTGTCCCCCTTCCCATATCACTGCAGTAGCCTATCTCTCGCCCCAACACCTGGATCTTCTCCTTGCTCCTGCTTAAGTCAGTGACGGCGGCAGGGTCCTCGCACACTATCATGATGTCACGGCCATGTTAAAGTGTAAAGATTGTCCCGGGAGACAGCCAAGAGCTTCCCGAAGTAGATGGCTTTCTCCACCATGCTTTGCGATCCCACTCACTCAGAGGCCATACATCCAGCTGTTTGGTAAGTTAGTGGTGGCATGGGCATCTGGGTTACTTTGAAGTGCTGAGAGAAGTTTAATAGATACAATTGATCTTTTCAATATATTTTGCACCTATTATTGTCTGAGCAATAGCAAAGATTTTACACTCCGCTTCTTGCCTGTGCTAAGTCTTCTATTATTGTTCATACTGATGTAGAATATTTGTTGCAAGATTATTTCCTTTCTATGATTATATTCAGTTTATTATTTTTCCATCTTTGATTGGTGAAATAGTTCACTCCCACTATGCTGCTCTTGTAAAATAGAGCCGCTGTTCTTATTAATTAAAGGAGCCACTCCACTGGAATGCCAATTGGAAGAAACAGTAAAACCTACAATATTTAAATTGTCCATCTCATGTTCCATGCCATCCTCCTGGAGTAGTTCACTATAACAATTCATAGGGAAGTAGTTTGGTGCAAGTTATTTGAAGATCGAGAGTGGAGCTGTGTTCGAGCCTTTGGCTCTTCTGTCTATTCCTCACTTTAAAGTAGGGACATGTAAATGCTTTCTGTTTAAAAAAAAGGTTATTTCTGTAATTTATTCATGGTATACTTGGCGGATCTTTTTTGTGCAACTGATATTGAACATACTTTTATATTCTGAATAACTGGCTGTGTCTATGCTATTAAAACCATCTGTTTCGATGTAGTTGGCTGAATTATACATGAGACATATTTTAAGTCTCTAACCCACAATCCCTAATGTAAGGACTTTAATTTGTATTTTCTTTTGTTGGGTGATACTATTATTGTAGCAGGAAGCATTTGAGTACCTCCTATTTATGAAGGTTTTTACTGTATTTTACTACAGCAAAGGAGCTTTTAACTCCCTTTTGCACACCTCACTAAACCATTGCATGCTTTGTTGTGTGTATAACACAACTTGTGAGGCGTAAACTTTGAAGCACATTTTGTTATTCTGTAACTTTTGAACTGTCTTTAGAGTAAATAAAACTTGTCGTTTCACGACATAATGAGTTTGTTAGAATTCCAGGATGTCCATGAAGTCAATGGTGTGAGGAAGGGCGTACTTGGGGTCTAGATAAGAAATTAATCTGCTAAGTAGCAGACTGGAACAAAAAGGGACATGCAGTTTGAGTTATCATTGCAGATTTGTTTATATAAACCCCCATGGTGAAGACAGAGGTCTGCAAACTTTTCTGATTATTTTAATGTAGCACATTAGCCTGACCTTTACATTGCACACTGGAATGAAGCTAATTGATGTCAAATTCATATGCAAGGGGCTGACCCATAATTATTTTGTTTAAAATAAAGAACATTTTATTTTCAAAGCATTGGTTAATAGTAAATATAAATGAACACTGGTGGGCAAATTCATTTGGATAAAGTAATATTTTGTAGTTTTAAATATGTGGCTAGATTTGAAAGTACACATCAATAACATTTCATTATACAGTATTGTATAATTGTTGGAGTCAGTACATTTAGCGTTTCAAGGCTGCTTACAACTCACAGAGACACCGGATATGTGTCTCCAAAATGGAAGGTGAAATGCGGTTAGCAAAATTAAAACAACATTCCAAAATGACAAACTGTTTCGAAAAAGTGTTTGTTCCAATAAATAAAGACAATGACTTGCAATGATACAGCAGAGGGTGATTTTAAACAGTGCAGTGTAGACTTCTAGAAATGGGAAGAACTACAAGAAGATTGACAAATATCCTTACAACTAAAATGCAGAAAACTCATGTAAAGCAAGTGATTGGAGGGTAAGGGTCATATCAATTATTATTCTGTAAATCTATGTATTCTTTCAATGAACAAAAAAAATAAAAAACTTTATTTCAATTCATTTGCACAACACTGTAAGAAGATTAAATGGGAGTCATGTATACAATGCAGAGATGGAGTGCAATGCCTCACCTTTGTGCTTTGTGACATCATGCACCTAATCTTGTACAGTTGATCTGTTTTTCCAGACATGCATATGCAACTGAACTGCAAGATAGTGTCAATTATGATAGGTGAATGCTCTTATTGGGGCTGTCATATTGTGGTGTTCTAATCAGAATGCAACGTAATGACGTCATGCACGCAATGTCATGACATTGCGCGCATAGTGACCGGCACAGGACGCAATTGTGCCCTGTTACATCTCGGAGTCATAGTAATGTTTCTGAATATTATATTTAATGTGAAGCCATTTGCCCCCCGACCCTCCTGCTTTTGCAGCTGAAGCATACTGTATTAATGAATGTGAATATAAATGAAGAATGTTTAATTGTTATGGTTGGGGCAGTCCCAATCTTCCCTTACTTTGTTATTTAAGACATATATTAGGTAAAAAAGAGATAAAGCTGTTTAATTAAGGAGGTTGGTCGACATGTGTTAAGCTAGGTACACACTATACAATTACTGTGCCAATTTGGCAATAATCGGGTGATCGGCCTAATTACTGTACAGTGTGTAGGCATGAGCTTTTTGGCATTCTGTCAATAAACTGGTTTAACGCCCCCAGAAACGAATTCCTTTCATTATCCGATTAGTCAGCCAAGGCAGAAAATCTCAGCCGAAATCTCCTGATCTCAGGCAGTGTGTGTGCATACACGATAATCTGCCCATTTTTCCTACGTTCTTCCATAACTACGTCATCCTCCTTTTGGGCAAACATATGCAAAATCAGTGTGGTGTGGCCGAAAATCAGTAGCTTCTAATAAAAAATAGCATAATGTGTAACACAGATATTGGGGCTTTTGATTGGGCAAAAAATCGCCCAAGTTGTTGGCCCGATCAGAAATATTGGCCAGTGTGTACCTAACTTTACTTTGAGGTGGCATTTTTACTTTTACCTTAGAACAGAAATGTGCAAAATGTTACACAAAGTATCACACAGGCTAATCCCAGAAAGTGTAATGTATTGAGCATCTAACAATCTAGTTGTAAACGAGCCCAGTATGTGATGATGTAATGATTCAATACAACACTGCTCAGTTGCAGACATCAGTCATATTCTTGTAAAACATAAACATTATTGTGCATGTAAGATAACTGTTTATACGAAGGTGGTTCAATAAGTAAGGTAACAAGACCTCTCACTTGTAATGTTCTCTGTTTCATTCTATTTTTCTCCCAGGCCAGAGCAGGTAGACCACTGCTTCCCCTCACATCCATTAGACTGAGTCTCATATCAGTCATACTGTCCCCAGCATCAGTTGTAAGATGACAGGGAGGTGGAAACATGGTCAAACATTGAGGTGTGTAGTGTGATCAAGTTTCTGTGTCTAAAGGGCACATCAGCAGCTGAAATTCATCACCAACTTGATGAGGTGTACGTTAATAACATCATGTAACGGAAACAGGTTTGGGTTTGGTGCGCTGCCTTTGATAACGGCAGGACAGATGTTCAAGATGAGCAATTATACGGCCGGCCAAGCACGTCCACAACAGATGACAATTTGTGCCACATTGAAGGTCTGATTCAGGAGGACAGACGCATTTTAGTGATACTGATGATGAACTGAACGGGAAGCAATCGGGAAGCCGACTGCCTATATACCGGCAGCCGGCTTCCCGACTGTCTTATCCCAGCAAGGGTGAAATGCCGGGCATCTAGATGTAGACGCCCGCATTTCCCCGACACCGGGAGACCGGCGCCCGGCATCACGATCGTAGTGATGCCGGGCGCCGCAAGCGGACAGTCGCGGGGGGGGTTAGGATTAGGGCTCCTGGGGGGGACTTAGGGTTAGGCACCCCCCGGGAGGGTTTTGATAGCCACTAAAACTATGGGAAGAGAACACACTGGGCCAAAGTTAAGGCTGCCTTCTTTGCCGATGTGTGAAGTGGCTTCTGATTGTTCGGAGGAAATTTGTACTGTAGAATCTTTTGTGGGAACCTCAGTTAAAAGCATCTGGAACATGTGCATCGGTCCTGGTAGATCTTTTATCATCACACCAGAACACAATTCCATTCATAAAGGTTGATCACTATATTCACAAAAAGCAAGGTGTAGTTTGTTGAATACATCCAGTCATACTGTCTCCTCATAGAAATCTCAAAATGTTATAATTGGGTTTGGTGCAGTCCATAAGATGCTGTCAGCATACAATGTTGTGCTCCAAACGGCCAACTCAGATACCAGAAACATCTAGGTTAGTTCTGGGTTTAGAGAAGAAGTGTTCCATTATAATCACAAAGATCAATGGAGAAAAAGGGTACCTTTGTTTTGTATCATCAGACAACTCCGCTGCTTAGAATGGAGGCAGTGGGATTGTGGTAAAGTGTGCCTACTCCCTGAGGAACTTAACTCAAAAAACCTAAATGAAGATGAGTTATTTGGGCCAAGAGCCCTGATAAAATGCCTTTTCTGTATCCAAGGCCATTGCCAGGGAGGAGAGGGACATGGAGTAAACAACTTGGATCAAATTTATAGTTCTCCTGATTCAAAGACTATAGATTGTAAGTATGCGAGCAGGGCCTTCCTACCTCTGTCTCTGTCTGTTATTACCCAGTTTTGTTCTATTAATGTTTCCAATTGTGATGGAACGGAATATGTTGCGCTATATAAGAAACTTAATAAAAAGACTGTTGACCTGGGTGAAGCCCAACTGATCTGGGTGGACCAGTGAGGTTATAACTCCTCCCAGTCTGTTGGCTAGAAATTTGAGATCAATATTAAGCAATTAAATTGGATAGCAGCTGCTGCAAATGTAGGAATTCTGTCTAAGCTTAGAAATCATCACAACCTCCACTCTTGTGGAGGCGCCATCTAATGTAGTGCCTCATAAAATGGCGTTAAGTAAATCTACTAAAATGAGAGTAAGTCATTTGTTTTTTCATCTCTAATACAATAATGAAAATTCATTAGGACCAGGTGAAGATGGGTTTCGAGAGTTTTTGTAGTTTGTGCGACCTCAGTGGTGATATTTTTGTTAAGTTTGGCTTATTGTGAAACAGTAGGTTCAGGAAGAGGACGAGAGATCATATATTACTCTATCTTAGCTCCTTGTTCAGCTTGATTTTGGAAGCAGAATATTACGTTACAGAGGTTTACATAAACACCTTGGAAACATGCTGCAATTTGTTCAGGTTCATATGTTAATTGCCCCTTTGGAGTAAATGATGTTACAAGTGCGTTTTCTTCAGAGTTTGGCTGCCAGCAGTGCATCCATTTTATCCTCCTGACGTGTAAACAAATGAATTCCAGCGCTCACCCAATTGTGACAAAAAGGTAATAAATAGTAATGGAGTTATGTAATATAAGAATATTCAACAAACAGCATTAGTGTAAAATATGAAGTATTTATTGGGTTAATATAAAAATTCAGTCATATAAGGTGTCAGCATTTAACTGAAATAAGTTAAACAGAGAATATGATAAAAACTATTTGGGAAAAAAAAGGCTAAAAGTTGCTGGATACAAGAAGTCGTTTGAAGGTATTAATATAATCCTTCTAGTATAAAATAGGGTGATTATAATATGAACAAATCGCCTAATACTGGTATACAACATCAATTAAACAGTACAGGACAAACATTCAATGAAGGTATAATGATGATTTCCTAGACTTAGGTACAAGGAAACAGGTTTCCACGATCTCCTTGTTTATATAGCAGCTTGTCCCCAGCAGTATTTAAGCACCGTTTGTAAATATTAGTCAATGTAACAAGAGAAAGGCAATATGTAGTCTTTAGTATATGACACTCACCAGAATTCGTAGAGAACAGGGAACTGTTTCCGTGTTTTCCGGTAATTGGAGAAAGGATCTGTCTATAGTAATATCACGGTCCGACTGAACTCGCAGCAGGCAGCTCCTGGTTACCTCCTATGATAACAGCGGAGGTCCGTCTGTGCTCTTGCTGAGGTCCGGGATGGATAGGCTGTTCGTTCTTAGGGCCTGATTCAGAGATGGACGCTAATGTGCAATTTTGTCGCAGATTGAGCAATTGCCATTGCGTATGTACCGCACTGCGCGTGCGCTGCAGACGCATTGCAGTCACGCACGCACATCCCAATCCCAAGTGAGTGACAAACTGTTGGCGTTTGGGGGTGGTAATGGGGAGTGGTCACAAAAATGCAGGCGTGCCTGTCCGTTTAAACGCTGTTACATGGACATGCATAAATTAGCCACTGCGATTGCATATGCAGCTCTGCGTGTCAGAAAGGCTCACATGGCTGCGGCAGGTCAGACCTGCCGCAGATGTACTTCAATGTTACCGATGTTTACTTAGTTGCATGTAGGTGAGAAAGCAGCAGTGGGCATCTTAATGCTTAGGTGATCTTTGCTGACATTTGCGTATTTTCGCAACTGCGTAGCATACAAATACGCAGTTGTGATTGTATTAGTGTCCATCTCTGAATCAGGCCCTTAATCTCAAGTGCAGCCAGTTCAGAAGAAGTGTTTAGTCTGCCGGCAGACTAAAGGTGGCTACACACTTGGCGATGTGCTCACGATCCAACATCGTGTACGATTTCCCTTGAACTCTCCCTGGGAGCTTCCCGGCAGTCGTGGGCACGATTAGTTCTAAAAAGCTGCCAATTTGATTCACGATCTTACGATCTATCGTGCAATGTGTTGGAAGTCCAAATCGTGAGATCGTGGCCGATAGATCGTGAGATTACCAAACAAACGAGCATCCTCACGGTTGGATGGAAATGTAAATAATGGGCGGGGCTAGCTAGAGGGTATAAAAAGCAGGTGGCATTTTAACCCTGTGCACATTCTGCTCTGCTACTAGTGAGGCTAGGTGTATACGTGCTGAGGGGGTCATTCAGACCCGCTCGCGAGGGCAGGACGCTCGCAAGCGGGTCGATGTTGCCCACTGCACATGCGCACGACGGAGGGAGCTCCGTCGTGCGCATGCGCGAGACCCGTATAGCGACGGGCTCTCCGTCGCTCCGGGTCTCACACCAAAGGGGGCGTGCTGTCGATGTTGATTGACAGCACGCCCCCTTTGGTGGGCGTGCTGGGTGCATGGCTGCCAGACGGAGGCGTTCCCATGGGAACGCCTACCGTCTGAAGCCGGCCCCACTGACATCACTAGTGATGTCAGTGGGACTGATTTTGGCTCTGATAGAGCCAAAATCACTCCAGGGCTTGCGGCAGCGAGAACCTACCGCAGGGTCTCCGTCGCAAGCCCGATGGTCACGATGGTCTTGACCATCGCGACCATCATCATGGACGCTCGCATAAGCTATGGGTTGTCACCAACAGCTATGCGAGCGTCCAGGAGGACGCTCCATTTTCATGGAGGAGGGCCCTGATTCAGAGCGAGCGCTTTTGTCAGAGCGTTCGTCTGATTCAGGCCCTGAACCCTGTACATTGCTACTGTGCTCTGCTTTGTATTTGGCTTGCCTTTTACAAAGTGTTTTCTACCTGCAAGTGTGTGCTACCTACCTGCATTCTATCCTGTTCCTGAATTCTGTGCTGATGGGGCCCTATCGGTATAGAGTGATGGTCGCCTATGCTGGCTCAGGGTGATGAAGGAGAGGGCCCAGCGAAGGAGGAGAGAATGCTGAACCAAGGAGTGGCTGCTGCAAAGGGATACTCGCTCTCATATGTCCTTGCTGATGGAGAATCAAGGAGAACAACCCAGACCAATACCGCAACTACTGTACCTGCGCATGGATGACGCCACCTTCCAGAAGTTGCTGAGTATCGTGACCCCCCATATCCAGAGGCAGAACACAAGGCTGCGGAGGGCAATCCCTGCTGAAGAGAGGCTGTTGGCTACCATGAGGTACCTGGCTACAGAAAGGTCACTGGAAGACCTGAAGTTTGGGACCCTCATCTCCCCTCAGTCCTTGGGAGTCATCATCCCGGAGACCTGCAAGACTATAGTTAAAGTGCTGCAGCACCAGTATTGCAAGGTAAGAAAAAAAAAAACACACTACACATTTGTTTCTTGTCAAATAATTTTTTTTTCATTTTTTTATTATTTTTTTTAAAACTCTTTATATAACTGTATTGTCAGTCAATAAGGCTGCATTAACAATACTGTGCCAACAACACTGCACAGTAGTAAATTAAATGTTTTTGTGTTTTTTTAATATATAAATTTTAGAGTATGCATACAAAATGTAGAAAACAGCATTATCACCAAATTGTATCAGTCCCAATAGGTGCTGCTGTATGCTATATGGTGGGTCAGATGCCAGATTGAAAAGACCAATACACACATGGCACAAGTACAGATTGTGGCCCCGGCTTCCATCAATCTGTACTTTTCGCCATGTGTGTAGTGACCTTGTCCAATCAGCGTCATCACCACCGTATACCATACAGTACCTATTGGGAGTGATAACATTTGGTGATAGTACAGGCAACAATAATACAAAAAAATACTTTACGTTTTCTAATAACGGGGGAAAACCTCTGCCTCCAGCAGAGCAGTATAAATAGTCTGGCGTGTGGATGGGGTACTGGGTGGGGGAGCAGCCTCCAACTGGGCTGGGGGGGCCTCACAGAGGCGGTTGGGGCAGGTGAGCAGGGCCGCCAAGAGCCAAGGCGGGCCCGGTAATAGGGGGCGTGGCCTAATCTTGGGAGGCGTGGCCATGCCCCCTTGGCGAAAAAAAATAAATAAAAAAGTTTTGCAGCGCTGCGAAGCGTCGCTGCGCCCCGGGGAGGGGGGCTTTCTGAGCCCCCTCAGCCCGGCGCAAAGCCAGGGGAGGCGCAATCAGTGTGATCGCTCCCCCGCACAGGCATAGGAGACTGCTGTGGCTGGGGGGGGTGGCGTCGGACCCGGGCCCCTGCCAGGCCCCTCAGGAAGCCTGGGCCCGGGTAATCTGTACCCGCTCCCCCCCCCCCTCTCGGCGCCCCTGCAGGTGAGTACAGAAGTGGATCTGCTATGTATGTTGACTCATGCAAATTTTAATTTAGAGACCTTATTAAGAGCTCATACATCCAGCCTCTGAAACTCCTTCTTTGTTTGGTCATTCATTTTACGCATAGTGCTATTTATATGTGCCGTGAAGTCATCTATGTCATCTGGCTGTTTTTGCAGGATTCGTTCCGCTTGTTGCAGGAATATGTCCTCCTGCTCTGTGTATTGCTGCTGCTGCTTTTTACCCTGCCATTTCTTTTT
This sequence comes from Taudactylus pleione, assembly GCA_031769625.1. Lineage (NCBI taxonomy): Eukaryota > Metazoa > Chordata > Amphibia > Anura > Myobatrachidae > Taudactylus > Taudactylus pleione. The sequence continues at coordinate 46,955,129 of JAUIMM010000015.1, read as the reverse complement.
CCTTTTGAGGAGGTATGGAAGATGATGGGGAGGTTGAATGGTCTGTGGGTGTGGGGATGAAGTATCCACCTCGCTGTCCCCGATCAGACTGATGTCCGTAGTTGGGGACATATCAGGATCTTTGGTGGGAGTCTATATAGGATAAAAATGGAGAAAAAAATATTATAGTCATGTTTTAACCCATTTTTTACTATTTTTCTAGTTTCCAAACACCGTGGATGAGTGGAATAGCATCGCTGAAGGGTTTGAACAACGTTGGAATTTCCCTAACTGCGGAGGAGCCATTGATGGAAAACATATATGCATCAACCCACCTGCCAACACCGGATCATATTACTACAACTATAAAGGCTTCTTCAGCATCATTCTCATGGCAGTGGTGAATGCCAACTACGAATTTTTGTTTGTGGATGTTGACAAGAATGGCCGTGCTTCGGATGGTGGGTCCTTCAAACAGATGGCATTCTACCAGAGATTCACCAACAAAACCCTCAACTTGCCATCACTGGACAAGACAAAGCATGGCATAAATTATGTTTTCATCGCAGACGAGGTTTTTGCTTTACATGACTATGTGATGAAGCCATTTGCACAGAGGGGCCTCACCAGAGAGAAGAGGATCTACAACTATCGTCTATCCCGTGTACGGAGCGTTGTGGAAAATGCGTTTGGAATACTGAGTAACCGGTTCCGCATTTTCCACACCACCATTAACCTACGTGTGGACAAGATAGACTGGGTCATGATGGCGTGCTGTGTGCTGCATAACTTTTAGTGAAGGAAAACTACACAACGAGGACCAGTCACAGCTAGACCTCCGGAGGAGATTGCCCAGTTTACATCAGTGTCTGCACCTCCAATTCCTACATCGACCGCACGTGCCAAAGAAATGAGGGAGGAGTCTATGGCCTATTTCAACGGACCAGGTTCGGTGCCATGGCAGGAGGACTGTCTGTGAGATAACTGACTAAAGTGGACATTTGGGATTGATCTAAAATGTTTTGTTTTAAAAAAAAAAAGGTTTTGGTTTATGAACTGTTTCTGTACTTACCAAAACTTCCTCAGACGGTCCACTCACTTCTGCCACCTCTTCTCCCTTTTGCTCGGCCATCAGGACGACAGACTGGCTTTGTGGCTCCTGATCGCTAATGAAGGTCATCAGGTTGTAGTACCACAGCATTGGATGATAGAGGTCATCGGTGACCGCTCCGAACCACTTGGAATCGTCCAATTTCTTCTTTTCCTTGATGTACACCGTACGCAAGTTCTGGATTTTCTGATGGACTGTTTTCAGGGTAGCATCCGAAACAAACTTTTTGGTGTACTCCAACAACACCTCCAACGCTGCCAATTTTTGGGACTTATTATGGTATTGTCTACAGCTTATCCGCCATAGACATTCTTTGGACTGCAGGGTCTCAAGGAATTCTGTGATAAATTCTCACTTGCTATCCATAGACATTCCCAGGAAGGAAAAAATATGGACATTACGGCCTGTATTCAATTTGAGGCGAAAAGTCCGGATCCGCGATACTTTTTTGCCGATGATGTCATTTTCGCCTGTTTTGCTTTTACCCCGTATTCAATTTGAAAGACTTTCCGCCTAGGCGGAAAGTTAATGCAATGTACTAGGCGACAAAGTTTCGCTTATGAATAGCAGGCGGAAAAAAGTGCAGAATGGGGTTTTGGAGTGCAATGTTGCGGGAACCCCCCTGCAGCCTTCAGACAGTCCCCCAAAGGTAAACTGTGTAAAAAAAATGAAAAAACACTTAAGAACAGCCCCAAAAAATGTCTTTGAAAAAGGGGCGAAAAAAAAAAAGTTGGGGTACAAAGTTAAAAACTAATGAACTTGACTCTGGGGGGGGTCCCCAAGTATGCCCCAAGTGTTGTTTGGATTGCAGGTGCTTGCGGAATGTGGATTTTTCACGTTTTTTTTAACTTCACTTTAGCAACTTTTAAATATGCTGACCCCCATTTTCAAGTACCCCAAATTTGCTGGAATAACTTATTTTCAGGAAAAAATACTCCTGAACACTATTCTGCACTACGTATAGAAAAACGCTATTTAGCAGCTATTGAACCTGGTTAGTGAACCCCCATGTCAGAGCATCTTTTAGCATCTTTTAGGGGGTGTCAGGCTGATTTCCCCAATTCTGACAGTACTTTCCGCCTGTTCAAGTTTCGCCGGGTCCCGTTTTCATGTACTTTCAAATTGATATGCGGGGACGCGCGCAATACTTTTCCGCTAGCAAAACAGGCGAAGTAGGCAAAGTCCGGGCTGCAAAAAAGTATCGCGGCTTGGCTCAAATTGAATATGGGCCATAAAGTTTTACCAATAATTGTGAATAGTTTTGTGACTTTTAATGTTGATTTTGTAAATTTTAGGTACAATTTTTAAGTGTTTATTCATGTTATGTTGTTTTTTTTTACAGGATTTTTATATGTTTGTTATGGTATTTTAATATTATTATTATTATTATTATCCTTTATTTATATGGCCCCACAAAGGTTCCGCAGCGCCTTACACAGTACATAAATGAGCACACAAGAAAAACAGTTAATAGTAATACAAAACAATGTAGGACAAGGACATGGTTTATAAACATAGCTGCATAACAAGCAGCAGGACATGAGCAACCAGGTGTTAGGTGTCATTGTGTGGAGTTACGAGTAAATTATACTATAACTACTGGAGGAGAAGCACGTGAGGGATGAGGGCCCTGCTCGTTAGAGCTTACATTCTAAAGGGGAAGGGCAGACAGACAGGGACGACACAGATGGGGTAGATAGTGAGGAAGGAGCATGGAGCAGTGGGTTAGGATATGTGCTGCGGTATGTGTGTGTTTAAGATAACCTGATGTTATGTCAAGATTAAGTCCTTCATACCTATCTCTATGACAGAAAATAGATTTTGTTTATGTGTTATTTACATGAGAGATGTACAAAATAAAGTTGTAGCACTTTAATTATTGTGTGTTACATTTTAGCATCTACATACATTCTGATAAAAAATGGATATATTATGGGACTGTCCCACCATCCTAATACAGTAGTGACTACTTTAATCCCAGCTGCTGGATACTATGCCATGCTCCAGTGAGTGGGTGCGTCTCACATGCTAGACCCACCCACAAATGGGTGCAGCCATGCCCAACATGCTGTGGTCCCACAGGATGTTGCAGTACCTGGGCCCATAATTTCTTTTGGTAGCCCTGGAGGCAGAACCAGGTGGGCAAAGTGGTGGGCTAGCAAGGCCATGGAGGGAGGTGGTTGAGAATGGAGGAACAGTAATGGCAGGGGAAAGAAGCAGAGGGTTGGAAAGCAGACTGATGAGAGAAAAAAGGGGGAACAAGAAGCATAGGAGACAAGAGAGGGAGGATGGGGATGGATAAAGTAGAGGATTATGTGGGCACTGATTAAGGGGGGGGTGTGAAGTAAGAGTTTTCATGCTATGGACGAGGTAATAAGTGAGATGAAAACTGGAGTGGAGGCTGTGTGATGTAGAGACAGTGTGGATTAAAGTTGTTAAATATTCAAAAATAGAGATAAAAGAACAGTGCTGCTAATGTATGAGCGCAGCTGCGAAAGTGATATATAAAGAGAGGTGTGTGAGTAGTGGCTGCAGGAATTAGTTATTAAATAATTGATTAAAGTGGATAGATGTGACACATTGGGAAAAGGCAATACATACAAGAATTTATGTAGTATGAGGGCAAAATTACAATGTACCAAGCCGCTCCAGTCCGAAGTGTTATGTCCAAGCAGAGAGTGTAGTATGGAGTTTCCTGGATAATCATGAAGCAGAAGATGTTGATTTTGGTAATTCACATAAATAAGTTGTTTGTTGTCGTCCAGAAAGTGTTCCGGTTTTCAGTTTGTTTTCCTCCAGTTTAACTCCGGTGTAACTCCGACTTAGTTATCATATTGTAATTACACTTATAATCTCACACTTTTCATCTAACACAGCCTACGTCTATGCAGCCTTAGTGAGCACTAATAACTAAAGTTACAAACATGTCTCTGTGTGCTCACTGATTGGGACCCCTCCCCCAGAGCTCAACACACACTAAATTAGGATGCAATCAAGTCTAAAATAAACAATTTGTGAGAGGGGAGTGGACCATTGCAGATTCACAATACATTCCGAACTTTCTTTATAGAAATTGCTATTAGTATAGCAGTAGTGATAATTACCGAATATACATTTTCAAAACTGTGCTATGTTTAATTTCAGGATTTTAATACATTTGTTTATGTTGTTGTTGTAATATATATGTTTATGGTGTTTTAATATAATTGTGGTGTTTTCATATTTTCTAGGTATTTATTAGGTGGGCCATGACATTGGTGGGCAGTGGGTGGGTAGGAGGGTGGCTCCCATTGGTGGGTAGGTGGGTGGCACATATTGGTGGACATGGGAGTATAATGCATGACCCAGCCACCACCCGCCTCAAAGGTGGGCGGTGGCTGGTCATGCATTTATAGGTGGGTGGCTCCCATTGGTGGGTAGTGGGGTTGCATCAATACAGTAGCAAGCAATATACAAAGCAAGAGTCCAGACTTCAAGTGTGCAGGCTGAATTGCATCCTTCTACTTCAAATCACGATGCTGCACAAGATGGCGATTGGGTGTGTACAGGATCCTGTCAGTCAAAATACGCCTCGGGGACTTAAGACAAGGAGCCCACTCCTTCAGCCCACCCTCTATGGTAAACAGATACTTGATCTGGTGGTGGCAGGGAGGATGGGCGGAGCAGAGAGGAAGATGCTTCGGGGATGGAAAGGATGCACGTTGGGGTGCTGCGTATGCACAGAAGGTGCATGTCTGATGTTGCGCCTCTGTTGAGAGCCACTGGGTCCTAGTAGCCATTGGCTGTTGGAGCAGTGTGCTCCGGCCAGTGGTGCCCTGAGAGAGGGAGTCCCAAGACACCATGTCTCCATACCCCCCTTCCTCCCTTACCTGGGCTCGAGCTCCATCAAGACTGCACTGACTAAAGTGGTCAATCATCTGCTGAATCTAAAGAAACTTACTTTGAAATCTCCTGGACATCGCTGCTGCATTTGACATTGTTGACCATTTCCCATACATATGCCACATCATCCCTAGGTCTTTAGGACAATGGTTTTATCCTACTTATGGAACTGTTCCTTTAGTGCTTGTTTTTCTGGATCCTTCTCCCCTTTGTTTGTTTTGTGTTTCAGTTAGTGTACTACAAAGCTCTGTCCTAGGCTCACTGCTCTTCTTTATCTACAGCATGCAACTTCTTTTGGAAAACTTGAAGGCCTCTTTGAGTTCAGTATAACCTCTAGGGGTAAGGATCATATCAAGGGGTACACAAAAAAAAAGTAGTATTGGGAGATGAGTCCTCCCCTTCCACCTCCTCTTGATCCTATCCCCTCCCGCCTTCTCCACTACCTCTCTCCTTGTACCTGTTCCCATCTTGCCAACCTCCTCAATCCCTACCTCTCATCTGCCATTGTCTCCCCATTCTTAAAAACCCACCCTTAATCCCAACACTCTCTCCAACTACCAACCTATCTCTCTTCCTTTTGCCTCAAAACTCCTTGAGCAGGTTGTCTACAACCACCTTTTTTCCTCCCACTCCCTGCTTGACCTATTTCAGTCTGGCTTCTATCCTCCCCACTCCACTGAAACTGCCCTCAAGAAAGTCAGTAATGACCTCCTTGCTGTGAAGGCCACTTCTCTGCTCATTCTCCTTGACCTCTCAGAAACTTTTGACACTGTGGACCACCCTCTCCCCCTGCAAATCCTTCACTCCCTCAGTCCCTCTCTCTCTTTCAAACCACCACATTCAGTATCTCACGCCGTCCTGCCATTTCCATCTCAAAAATATTTCCAGGATAAGACTTTTTCTCACCTTGAATACTACTAAGGCACTCATCCACTCATTGGTCACTCCTATCTGGCCTCTCTGACTCCCATCTCTCTCCATTCCAATTCTCAATGCTGCTGCCAGACTATCTTCCTCTCCAAACGTACTACATCCGTCTACCCTTTCCTGCAAGCCTCACACTGGCTCCCTTTCAGAAGCCAAGTCAAGTTTCCCACACTCACTTACAAAGCATTCACCAAATACTATCCCATTTACATCTCCTGATCTCCAGGCGCGTAATTAGGGTATTTGGAGCCCAGGGCAAGTTAAAAAATGGAGCCCGCCCAAGTAGGTGTGCGCTGCGAAAAAACGGACATAGTCACATGCCACAAGGGGCGTGGCCACTAGAAATGGGGCCGTGGCAACTTGACACACCACCGTTCTCATTTGCTCTGGGAACATTCCTTTCCATTCAATATGCACCTTAATGTCCCAAGTAGTAGTGCCCCTCTTGCAATGCCCACTGTAGAAGTGCCCCTTATGCAATGTCCCCAGTAACAGTGCCCCTTGTAGTAGTGCCCCTTATACAGTGCCCCCAGTAGTGCACCCTCATACAGTGCCCCTAGCAATGCACCCTTATACAGTGCCCCCAGTAGTACCACTTATAGAGTGTCCCCAGTAATGCCCCTTGTACAGTGCCGCTAGTAGTGGCCCCTCTATGCAGTGCTCCTAGTAGTGCCCCTTATACAGTGCCCCCAGTAGTAGTCCCCCCCTATGCAGTGCCCCCAGTAGTGGTCCCCCCCTATGCAGTGCCCCCAGTAGTGGTCCCCCCTATGCAGCTCCCCTTATATAGTTCCCCCAGTAGTAGTCCGCCGTATGCAGTGCCAGACATAGACACACAAAAAAAACGACTTACCTGAAGCCCCGCTCCTGCACCTGCCGCCATCCGCTCCTCCGTCCTCCTGGGCTGGCCCGCTCAGCATTATAGGAGATGTCTCTCCCATCACCCACTGTGGGAGCCGGAAGATGGAGCTCCAGCCTGGCTCCGGCAGTTTGCGCTGCAGCCAATGAGACTCTGTCTGACTCTCATTGGCTGCCAAAACAAACACACTGCCATGGAGTAGTACGAGTTTACTAGCCGACGGCGGTGTTTATTACTGTGTAGTGTGGACCCGTATCCTGGACCGTGGTCCATGGAACACCCACTCCACCCCCCTGCGTGCACCACCAGTCCGATGGCGCACAGGGCCCGAGCTCTGCTCGACCCCCCCCAGACACGCCACTGCTCATCTCCCTTCACACTCCAGCCCACCTTCGCTCCTTAAATTAATGCCGCCTCTCCTGCCAACTGATTACTTTCTCCCACTCCCACCTCCAACATTTTGCCCGTGTGGTACCCTACCCCTGGAATTCTTTCCCTCTCCCTATCCAACGCTCCTCCACTCTAAAAAACTTTAAACGGGATCTCACTTATTCACCAAAGACATCTTGCTTTCATCCTAACCCACAACTCCATGCTCAATGTCTATCCCATCTATGTCACCCCTTGTCTGCTCCTCCCCTTTAATGTAACTCTCACGAGCAGGGCCCTCTTCCTTCATGTGATTTTCCTTCCCTTACTTATCCACTATATAAAAGCAAAAATTTGTCCTTCTGTCATTCTATACAAATCCACAGTTTACAAGCCAAGATCATGACATTTTACATACGAGCATACTAAAACATGGCGGAGGCAACTACAAAAATTTGAAATCGAAATTTATTACTGTTAATTTTTTATTAATTAAAAAATACAATTTTTGCATAGCATTCGCCCTCTACAGGTCAGGTCTGGAATTAGAAAAGGATCTAGCTTATCTACTATTTTTTCTTTCCTATCTTCTCTACTATATAAAAGTGAAAATTTGTCCCTCTGTCTTTCTATACAAATCCACAGTTTGCAAGCGAAGATCGTGAAAATTATTAAAACACAGTGGAGGCAACTGAAAAAATTTGAAATCGAAATTAATTACTGTTAATTTTTAATTAATTAAAAAACACAATTTTTGCTGGACGCTCATTGTGGGGCCTCACGGCATATGGGTAGGACCTCGGAGTAAGCATTTTGTTTTGTCATGTTTTGTCATGATCTTAATGTTTATTATCAATGAGAGCTTTAGCAGGCTTTGCCAGCATTCTCAGCTCTCTGACTATACCAAATTATGCAACAACATTGACTTCTGTCTTCGAACTGTGTCAAAATGATGACTTTGCAAGGACCCTGCTGTACTGTGAGCTGCAAAAATATTACACATGGAATGTTTCTCAAAGTTTTTATGCGCAGAAAACAGGGAGTCACTGTAGCTGGTCATCCTGGTATCAGAACAACAGAAGCTCTTGGCCATGTTTACACTGTACATCCGACAAATTTTGAATGCTTCTATCTCCGAAGTTTGCTTTACACCGTTACTTCCTTTGAAGACCTTAGGACTGTTGATGGGGGAGTTTGTCACACTTTTCGTGAGGCATGCCTAAGGAGAGGTTGGTTGGAGGATGATGTGTAAACACACATTATTAAAATCCCGGGCAACATCGGGTACTCCAGCTTGTACTATCATATACTCCATACCAGGGGTGTATCTAGGTGTCCCCCCCTCCATTGTCAGTTAGTAAACAGATACAGTATAGATATACTGTACCTAGCACTGCACTTACATATACATAGCACACATACTGTATATGGCACACCACACACACATTGTACACACATACAGTGCACACACATACCTAGTACTGCACGTACATTTACATAGCACACACACTGTACATAGCACACCGCGGCAACACATACTGTGAGGAGGAAGAGGGAGCACCTGTGGCTGAGCATGCGCAGCAGCTCCCCAGCTCCCTCTGACATTCTGAGCTCTCTGTAGCTGTGATCACAGCAGCATTTGCCGTTTGTGTTGAAATAGAGACACAGCTGTCACCATCTAAAAAATTAATAATTGGACTCATCGGGATGGGGTTTTAGCTATGGGTGGCACTTGCCAGGGGCACCAGCTGGTGGGGGGCCCCACCGGCACCCACCACTGGCCGGCACCCCTGGCAAGTGCCATCCTGGCCAATAGGAAGATACGCCCCTGCTCCATACTCCCTACAACGGCACCTAAGCCTTGGTTTCTGCCACCCTGCTGTTATGACCACTATTGCATGTTTACATTGTCTTGTACTGTAAGCACTGTTTTCTTGTTTTTGCTTATTTGTTTATGTAGTTTGTTAGGAGCTGTGAAACCTGGTTGGTGCCATAAAAGATAATCAGAATAATAATTATAATGAAAACAGCTTCCTGAAAGTCTTATGAGCTGCTATTATAAGCACACAGATTTAAAACAAAATGAATGATATAAAAATATATACACGTCTGTATTACTGTGAATGTTTTTGTAAATTATTTTTGAAGCATTACAGTCCGCTTTGCAGTAACCCTTTGACTTGTGAGACTTTTGCGCTCTACTGGAATATTATTTGGCAGTAGCCCAGTGTCAATTCTAATTTGGCAAGGAACAATCTGGATTTCAGTCAATATTGTTTTAGGCTTCTGGGATATGTGACAAAAATAATATTTTGCTGAATTCAATACTATAGAGCACAATATTATTTGCATTATACTTAAAACTATAAGCTTTCATTTTCTTTGTTTCATTTGTAATTACTTTAGAGCTGTGCATCTGGGAATATAATAATTTGATAAAACGTACATACAGAGGTGGTGGCATGCTAACTTAACACTTCTGAATATTAGGTGGTCTGGAAATTAATATTATTGATGCTAATAATATAGGAACGAAAACAGGTCCAAGTTACATCATTTTAGCTGTTTTTATCAATTTTTAAAGAAATCCAAAAGGGAATCCGAACCAAAACACTTGAGGGTGGTACTGGCAAAACCAAAACCTTTATGTGTGTTTTTTGGAAAACCAAAACATGGGGGTCAGCGCACATCTGTAATTAAAAGGCTTCAAAGTACAGAAAGCATACGTGGACACCAGGGGTCCAGCTGCTTTATAACTACATATCCCAGCATGAACTGCCACAGGTTTAGCATGCCCTACCAGCAAAACTGTGGCAGGTCTTGATGGGATGTGCAGTTGTAGTTCCACAGCAGGAGTGCTACAGGTTGCTTACCTCTGACGTGTGTGTGTGTGTGTGTGTGTGTGTGTGTGTGTGTGTGTGTGTGTGTGTGTGTATATATATATATATATATATATATATTAGGGGTGTGCACCGGCCACTTTTCGTGTTTTGTGTTTTGGTTTTGGATCTGGATCTTTCTTCGTGTTTTGGATCTGGATTGGTTTTGCCAAAACCACCCTTCCGTGTTTTGGGTTCTGGGTTTTGTGTTTTGGATCTGTATTTTTTTGAAAAAAAGCATAAAAACAGCTAAAATCACAGAATTTGTAGGTTTTTCTGCTCCTATGCTATTATTAACCTCAATAACCTTAATTTCCACTCATTTCCAGTCTATTCTGAACACCTCACAATAGTGTTTTTATGTCCAAAAGGTTGCACCGAGGTAGCTGGATGACTATGCTAAGCGACACGAGTGGGCGGCACAAACACGTGACCCATCTAGGCGTGATACTGCAGTGGCAGACAGGATGGCAGTTTGAAAAACTAGGCCCCAAACTGTACATAATGCAAAGAAAAAAAAGAGGTGCAAGATGGAATTGTCCTTGGGCCCTCCCACCCACCCTTATGTTGTATAAACAGGACATGCACACTTTAACAAACCAATCATTTCAGCGCCAGGGTCTGCCACACGACTGTGGCTGAAATGATTGGTTCGTTTGGGCCCCCACAAAACAAGCTGGCAATTAATCTGTCCCTGCACAAACTGGCTCTACGGAGGCAAGATGTCATCCTCATCCTCCTCATCCACCGATTCCTCACCCTCTTCAGTGTGTACATCCTCATCCTCACAAAGTATTAACTCATCCCCACTTGAATCCACCACCACAGGTCCCTCTGTACGTTCTGGAGGCTGGTCTCCCTGGAAGAGCTGATAATTCATTTTGATGAACATCATCTTCTCCACATTCTGTGGAAGCAACCTCCTACGCCTTTCGCTGACAAGGTTCCCGGCTGCACTAAACACTCTTTCGGAGTACACACTGGAGGGGGGGCAACTCAGGTAAAATAGAGCCAGTTTGTACAGGGGCCTCCAAATTGCCTCTTTTTCCTGCCAGTACAGGTATGGACTGTCTGACATGCCTACTTGGATTCTGTCACCGATGTAATCCTCCACCATTCTGTCAATGGTGACAGTATCATATGCAGTGACAGTAGACATGTCAGAAATTGTTGCCAGGTCCTTCAGTCCGGACCAGATGTCCAAACTTGGTCCTGCCTGCCCTGCATCACCGCCAGCAGGTTGCTTAGGATACCTAAGTTTTTTCCTGACAGCCCCAGTTGCGGGAGAAAATGAAAAGGAGCTGTTGACGTGTCACGTTCTGCTTCAGCTGACAGTGTGTTCACCAGCAGGTCTTTGCACCTCTGCAGGCTTGTGTCGGCCGGAAAGAGAGACACCACATAGGCTTTAAACCTAGGATCGAGCACGGTGGCCAAAATGTAGTGGTCTGATTTCAACAGATTGACCACCCTGGAATCCTGGCAAAGCAAATGAAGGGCTTCATCCACAAGTCCCACATGCCAAGCGGAATCGCTCCGTCTTAGCTCCTCCTTCACTTTCTCCAGCTGCTTCTGCAAAAGCCTGATGACGGGAATGACCTGACTCAAGCTGGCAGTGTCTGAACTGACTTCACGTGTGGCAAGTTCGAAGGGCTGGAGAACCTTGCACAACACGGAAATCATTCTCCACTGCGCTTGAGTCAGGTGCATACCCCCTCCTTTGCCTATGTCATAGGTGGATGTATAGGCTTGAATGGCCTTTTGCTGCTCCTCCATCCTCTGAAGCATATAGAGGGTTGAGTTCCACCGCGTCACAACCTTTTGCTTCAGGTGATGGCGGGGCAGGTTCAAGAGTGTTTGCTGGCGCTCCAGTCTTCGGCACGCAGTCGCTGAATGGCGAAAGTGGCCAGAAATTTTTCGGGCCACCCAAAGCGTCTCCTGCACGCCCCTGTCGCTTTTCAGAAAATTCTGCACCACCAAGTTTATTGTGTGAGCAAAACATGGGACATGCTGGAATTTGCCCAGATGTAATGCCCGCACAATATTGGTGGCGTTGTCAGATATCACAAATCCCCAGGAGAGTCTAAGTGGGGTAAGCCACTGGGCGATGATTTCCCTCAGTTTCTCTAAGAGGTTGTCGGCGGTGTGCCTCTTACTGAAACCGGTGATACACAGCGTAGCCTGCCTTGGAACGAGCTGGCGTTTCTGAGATGCTGCGACTGGTGACGCTGCTGCTGTTGCTGCGTAAGGTGATACATCTACCCAGTGGGCTGTCACAGTCATATAGTCCTTAGTCTGCCCTGTTCCACTTGTCCACATGTCCGTGGTTAAGTGGACATTGGGTACAACGGCATTTTTCAGGACACTGAGGACACTTTTTCTGACGTTTCTGTACAGTCTCGGTATCGCCTGCCTAGTGAAGTGGAATCTAGACGGGATTTGGAACCGGGGACACACTACCTCCATCAATTGTCTAAATCCCACTGCACTAATGGCGGATACCGGACGCACGTCTAACACCAACATAGCAGTCAAGGCCTCAGTTATACGTTTTGCTTCAGGATGACTGCTGTCGTACTTCATCCTCCTCGCTAAGGACTGTTGGAGGGTCAATTGTTTAGTAAAAGTAGTGGTGTTCCTACTTCCTCTCTGGGATGATGAACGACTCCCAGCAACAGCAGCAGCGGCAGCAGGAGGCGTAGCAATGCAGGATCCTCCGGAGGAATCCCGGATAGGAGAGTCAGTCATGCCAGTGACATGGCCTGCAGGACTACTTCCGATCCTGACTAAGGAGGAAAATGACGAGGAGGGAGTTGACGGTGTGGTTTGCAGGCGCTTGGATACAACAGGACAATGGGATTTAGGTGTCCCTGGACTGCTTACGGTCTTAGCCAAAGTTTCTGAACTTGACAGTAACTTATTATGAACGCGCTGCAGGTGCCGTATAAGGGAGGATGTTCCTAGGTGGTTAACGTCCCTACCCCTACTTATTCCACCTTTACATAAGGTACATATGGCAAGACAGTTGTTGTCCGGATTTGGATAGAAATATTGCCAGACCAAAGAGGTGGAATGTTTGGTCTTCTGCCCAGGCATGACTGTGATGGGCTTTTTCATCCCACGGACAACAACTGTCTCCCCCGGAGCCTGATTTAAACAAACCACATCACCATCAGAATCCTCCTCGCCAACTTCCTCCTCAGCGCCAGCTACACCAGTATCCTCATTCTGTGACAGTGACATCTTCAATTTGCATATCAGCAAGTGGACTGTGGGTGCTCCTTTCAGCACTTGCAGGGGGCGTGCAAATGGTGGAAAGAGCCAACTCTTCCCGTCCAGTGCTGGGCATGTCAGGCATCGCAACCACCACCACACTTGGACTCTCCTTGGGGATTTGTGATATCTTCTTAGAAAGCACAGTTCTTCGCTGTGCTTTTGCCAGCTTAACTCTTTTGATTTTTTTAGTGGGATGAGGGCTTCCATCGTCATGTGAAGCTGAACCACTAGTCATGAACATACTAGGGATCGACCTTAGCCGTTCCTTGCCACTCCGTGTCGTAAATGGCATATTGGCAAGTTTACGTTTCTCTTCAGCTGATTTCAATGTTTTTTTCAAGGTCATTTTCCTGAACTTTGTCATTTGGGATTGTATGTGCCCTCTATTATGACATTGGGCATCGGCCTTGGCAGATGACGTTGATGGCATGTTATCGTCTATGTCATGACTAGTGGCAGCAGCTTCAGCACTAGGAGGAAGTGGTTCTAGATCTTTCTCTATTTTATTTTTATCGGAGAAAGTTTGGTCCTCCATTTATGTTATATCGATTTGATATATACGTGCGGCTAAACACAGAAAATATTTTTTTATTTTTGCTGGAGAGTAGTGCACTTTGTGGGTTACACCAGCCTTTAAGAAATGAGACAGCCCGCTCTTTACTTATGGGACACAGGCGCACGCTTGGCGCTGCTCCTTTGTTGATGCACGTGCGGCTACTGCGCACACAATTCACAAACACAGAAAATATATATTTTTTTGGTTTGGAGTGTACTTTGGGGGTTACAGCACCCTTTAACGGTCAAGCCAGCTGGCCCTTTACTTATGACACAGGCACACGCTTGGCACTACTTTGTTGATGCACGTGCGGCTACTGCGCACACAATTCACAAACACAGAAAATATTTTTTTTGGGGTTTGGAGTGTACTTTGGGGGTTACAGCACCCTTTAACAGTCAAGCCAGCCGGCCCTTTACTTATGACACTGGCGCACGCTTGGCACTACTTTGTTGATGCACGTGCGGCTACTGCGCACACAATTCACAAACACACAAAATATATATTTTTTGGTTTGGACTGGGGTGTACTTTGGGGGTTACAGCACCCTTTAACGGTCAAGCCAGCCGGCCCTTTACTTATGACACAGGCGCACGCTTGGCACTACTTTGTTGATGCACGTGCGGCTACTGCGCACACAATTCACAAACACAGAAAATATTTTTTTTTTGCTTTGGAGTGGACTTTGGGGGTTACAGCACCCTTTAACGGTCAAGCCAGCTGGCCCTTTACTTATGACAAAGGCGCACGCTTGGCACTACTTTGTTGATGCACGTGCGGCTACTGCGCACACAATTCACAAACACAGAAAATATATATTTTTTTGGTTTGGACTGGAGTGTACTTTGGGGGTTACAGCACCCTTTAATGGTCAAGCCAGCCGGCCCTTTACTTATGACACAGGCGCACGCTTGGCACTACTTTGTTGATGCACGTGCGGTTACTGCGCACACAATTCACAAACACAGAAAATTATTTTTTTTTTGGTTTGGACTGGAGTGTACTTTGGGGGTTACAGCACCCTTTAACGGTCAAGCCAGCTGGCCCTTTACTTATGACACAGGCGCACGCTTGGCACTACTTTGTTGATGCACGTGCGGCTAATGCGCACACAATTCACAAACACAGAAAATAATTTTTTTTTTGGTTTGGACTGGAGTGTACTTTGGGGTTACAGCACCCTTTAACGGTCAAGCCAGCCGGCCCTTTACTTATGACACAGGCGCACGCTTGGCACTACTTTGTTGATGCACGTGCGGCTACTGCGCACACAATTCACAAACACAGAAAATAATTTTTTTTTTGGTTTGGACTGGAGTGTACTTTGGGGGTTACAGCACCCTTTTACGGTCAAGCCAGCCGGCCCTTTACTTATGACACAGGCGCATGCTTGGCACTACTTTGTTGATGCACGTGCGGCTACTGCGCACACAATTCACAAACACAGAAAATAGTTTTTTTTTTGGTTTGGACTGGAGTGTACTTTGGAGGTTACAGCACCCTTTAACGGTCAAGCCAGCCGGCCCTTTACTTATGACACAGGCGCACGCTTGGCACTACTTTGTTGATGCACGTGCGGCTACTGCGCACACAATTCACAAACACAGAAAATATATATTTTTTTGGTTTGGAGTGTACTTTGGGGGTTACAGCACCCTTTAACGGTCAAGCCAGCTGGCCCTTTACTTATGACACAGGCGCACGCTTGGCACTACTTTGTTGATGCACGTGCGGCTACTGCGCACACAATTCACAAACACAGAAAATATTTTTTTTTTTGGTTTGGACTGGAGTGTACTTTGGGGGTTACAGCACCCTTTAACGGTCAAGCCAGCCGGCCCTTTACTTATGACACAGGCGCACGCTTGGCACTACTTTGTTGATGCACGTGCGGCTACTGTGCACACAATTCACAAACACAGAAAATATTTTTTTTTTTGGTTTGGACTGGAGTGTACTTTGGGGGTTACAGCACCCTTTAATGGTCAAGCCAGCTGGCCCTTTACTTATGACACAGGCGCACGCTTGGCACTACTTTGTTGATGCACGTGCGGCTACTGTGCACACAATTCACAAACACAGATAATAATTTTTTTTTTGGTTTGGACTGGAGTGTACTTTGGGGGTTACAGCACCCTTTAACGGTCAAGCCAGCCGGCCCTTTACTTATGACACAGGCGCACACTTGGCACTACTTTGTTGATGCACGTGCGGCTACTGCGCACACAATTCACAAACACAGAAAATATTTTTTTTTTTGGTTTGGACTGGAGTATACTTTGGGGGTTACAGCACCCTTTAACGGTCAAGCCAGCCGGCCCTTTACTTATGGCACAGGCGCACGCTTGGCACTACTTTGTTGATGCACGTGCGGCTACTGCGCACACAATTCACAAACACAGAAAATAATTTTTTTTTTGGTTTGGACTGGAGTGTACTTTGGGGGTTACAGCACCCTTTAACGGTCAAGCCAGCCGGCCCTTTACTTATGACACAGGCGCACGCTTGGCACTACTTTGTTGATGCACGTGCGGCTACTGCGCACACAATTCACAAACACAGAAAATAATTTTTTTTTTGGTTTGGACTGGAGTGTACTTTGGGGGTTACAGCACCCTTTAACGGTCAAGCCAGCCGGCCCTTTACTTATGACACAGGCGCACGCTTGGCACTACTTTGTTGATGCACGTGCGGCTACTGCGCACACAATTCACAAACACAGAAAATAATTTATTTTTTGGTTTGGACTGGAGAGTACTTTGGGGGTTACAGCACCCTTTAACGGTCAAGCCAGCCGGTCCTTTACTTATGACACAGGCGTACGCTTGGCACTACTTTGTTGATGCATGTGCGGCTACTGCGCACACAATTCACAAACACAGAAAATATATATATTTTTTTTGGAGTGTACTTTGGGGGTTACAGCACCCTTTAACGGTCAAGCCAGCCGGCCCTTTACTTATGACACAGGCACACGCTTGGCACTACTTTGTTGATGCACTTGCGGCTACAGCGCACACAATTCACAAACACAGAAAATATATATTTTTTTGGTTTTGACTGGAGTGTAGTTTGGGGGTTACAGCACCCTTTAACGGTCAAGCCAGCCGGCCCTTCACTTATGATACAGGCGCACGCTTGGCACTACTTTGTTGATGCACGTGCGGCTACTGCGCACACAATTCACAAACACAGAAAATAATTTATTTTTTGGTTTGGACTGGAGTGTACTTTGGGGGTTACAGCACCCTTTAACAGTCAAGCCAGCTGGCCCTTTACTTATGACACAGGCGCACGCTTGGCACTACTTTGTTGATGCACGTGCGGCTACTGTGCACACAATTCACAAACACAGAAAATAATTATTTTTTTGGTTTGGACTGGAGTGTACTTTGGGGGTTACAGCACCCTTTAACGGTCAAGCCAGCCGGCCCTTTACTTATGACACAGGCGCACGCTTGGCACTACTTTGTTGATGCACGTGCGGCTACTGCGCACACAATTCACAAACACAGAAAATATATATTTTTTTTGTTTGGACTGGAGTGTACTTTGGGGGTTACAGCACCCTTTAACGGTCAAGCCAGCCGGCCCTTTACTTATGACACAGGCGCACGCTTGGCACTACTTTGTTGATGCACGTGCGGCTACTGCGCACACAATTCACAAACACAGAAAATATTTTTTTTTGGTTTGGAGTGTACTTTGGGGGTTACAGCACCCTTTAACGGTCAAGCCAGCCGGCCCTTTACTTATGACACAGGCGCACGCTTGGCACTACTTTGTTGATGCACGTGCGGCTACTGCGCACACAATTCACAAACACACAAAATATATTTTTTTTGGGTTTGGACTGGAGTGTACTTTGGGGGTTACAGCACCCTTTAACGGTCAAGCCAGCCGGCCCTTTACTTATGACACAGGCGCACGCTTGGCACTACTTTGTTGATGCACGTGCGGCTACTGCGCACACAATTCACAAATACAGAAAATATTTTTTTTTTGCTTTGGAGTGTACTTTGGGGGTTACAGCACCCTTTAACGGTCAAGCCAGCCGGCCCTTTACTTATGACACAGGTGCACGCTTGGCACTACTTTGTTGATGCACGTGCGGCTACTGCGCACACAATTCACAAACACAGAAAATATTTTTTTTTTTGGTTTGGACTGGAGTGTACTTTGGGGGTTACAGCACCCTTTAACGGTCAAGCCAGCCGGCCCTTTACTTATGACACAGGCGCACGCTTGGCACTACTTTGTTGATGCACGTGCGGCTACTGCGCACACAATTCACAAACACACAAAATAATTTTTTTTTTGGTTTGGACTAGAGTGTACTTTGGGGGTTACAGCACCCTTTAACGGTCAAGCCAGCCGGCCCTTTACTTATGACACAGGCGCACGCTTGGCACTACTTTGTTGATGCACGTGCAGCTACTGCGCACACAATTCACAAACACACAAAATATTTTTTTTTTTGTTTGGACTGGAGTGTACTTTGGGGGTTACAGCACCCTTTAACGGTCAAGCCAGCCGGCCCTTTACTTATGACACAGGCGCACGCTTGGCACTACTTTGTTGATGCACGTGCGGCTACTGCGCACACAATTCACAAACACAGAAAATATTTTTTTTTGGGTTTGGAGTGTACTTTGGGGGTTACAGCACCCTTTAACGGTCAAGCCAGCCGGCCCTTTACTTATGACACAGGCGCACGCTTGGCACTACTTTGTTGATGCACGTGCGGCTACTGCGCACACAATTCACAAACACACAAAATATATATTTTTTTGGTTTGGACTGGAGTGTACTTTGGGGGTTACAGCACCCTTTAACGGTCAAGCCAGCCGGCCCTTTACTTATGACACAGGCACACGCTTGGCACTACTTTGTTGATGCACGTGCGGCTACTGCGCACACAATTCACAAATACAGAAAATATTTTTTTTTGCTTTGGAGTGTACTTTGGGGGTTACAGCACCCTTTAACGGTCAAGCCAGCCAGCCCTTTACTTATGACACAGGCGCACGCTTGGCACTACTTTGTTGATGCACGTGCGGCTACTGCGCACACAATTCACAAACACACAAAATAATTTTTTTTTTGGTTTGGACTGGAGTGTACTTTGGGGGTTACAGCACCCTTTAACGGTCAAGCCAGCCGGCCCTTTACTTATGACACAGGCGCACGCTTGGCACTACTTTGTTGATGCACGTGCGGCTACTGCGCACACAATTCACAAACACAGAAAATAATTTTTTTTTTGGTTTGGACTGGAGTGTACTTTGGGGGTTACAGCACCCTTTAACGGTCAAGCCAGCCGGCCCTTTACTTATGACACAGGCGCACGCTTGGCACTACTTTGTTGATGCACGTGCGGCTACTGCGCACACAATTCACAAACACAGAAAATATTTTTTTTTTTGGTTTGGACTGGAGTGTACTTTGGGGTTACAGCACCCTTTAACGGTCAAGCCAGCCGGCCCTTTACTTATGACACAGGCGCATGCTTGGCACTACTTTGTTGATGCACGTGCGGCTACTGCGCACACAATTCACAAACACAGAAAATATATATTTTTTTGGTTTGGAGTGTACTTTGGGGGTTACAGCACCCTTTAACGGTCAAGCCAGCTGGCCCTTTACTTATGACACAGGCGCACGCTTGGCACTACTTTGTTGATGCACGTGCGGCTACTGCGCACACAATTCACAAACACAGAAAATATTTTTTTTTTTGGTTTGGACTGGAGTGTACTTTGGGGGTTACAGCACCCTTTAACGGTCAAGCCAGCCGGCCCTTTACTTATGACACAGGCGCACGCTTGGCACTACTTTGTTGATGCACGTGCGGCTACTGTGCACACAATTCACAAACACAGAAAATATTTTTTTTTTTGGTTTGGACTGGAGTGTACTTTGGGGGTTACAGCACCCTTTAATGGTCAAGCCAGCTGGCCCTTTACTTATGACACAGGCGCACGCTTGGCACTACTTTGTTGATGCACGTGCGGCTACTGTGCACACAATTCACAAACACAGATAATAATTTTTTTTTTGGTTTGGACTGGAGTGTACTTTGGGGGTTACAGCACCCTTTAACGGTCAAGCCAGCCGGCCCTTTACTTATGACACAGGCGCACGCTTGGCACTACTTTGTTGATGCACGTGCGGCTACTGCGCACACAATTCACAAACACAGAAAATATTTTTTTTTTTGGTTTGGACTGGAGTATACTTTGGGGGTTACAGCACCCTTTAACGGTCAAGCCAGCCGGCCCTTTACTTATGGCACAGGCGCACGCTTGGCACTACTTTGTTGATGCACGTGCGGCTACTGCGCACACAATTCACAAACACAGAAAATAATTTTTTTTTTGGTTTGGACTGGAGTGTACTTTGGGGGTTACAGCACCCTTTAACGGTCAAGCCAGCCGGCCCTTTACTTATGACACAGGCGCACGCTTGGCACTACTTTGTTGATGCACGTGCGGCTACTGCGCACACAATTCACAAACACAGAAAATAATTTATTTTTTGGTTTGGACTGGAGAGTACTTTGGGGGTTACAGCACCCTTTAACGGTCAAGCCAGCCGGTCCTTTACTTATGACACAGGCGTACGCTTGGCACTACTTTGTTGATGCACGTGCGGCTACTGTGCACACAATTCACAAACACAGAAAATAATTATTTTTTTGGTTTGGACTGGAGTGTACTTTGGGGGTTACAGCACCCTTTAACGGTCAAGCCAGCCGGCCCTTTACTTATGACACAGGCGCACGCTTGGCACTACTTTGTTGATGCACGTGCGGCTACTGCGCACACAATTCACAAACACAGAAAATATTTTTTTTTTTGGTTTGGACTGGAGTGTACTTTGGGGGTTACAGCACCCTTTAACGGTCAAGCCAGCTGGCCCTTTACTTATGACACAGGCGCACGCTTGGCACTACTTTGTTGATGCACGTGCGGCTACTGCGCACACTATTCACAAACACAGAAAATAATTTTTTTTTTGGTTTGGACTGGAGTGTACTTTGGGGTTACAGCACACTTTAACGGTCAAGCCAGCCGGCCCATTACTTATGACACAGGCGCACGCTTGGCACTACTTTGTTGATGCACGTGCGGCTACTGCGCACACAATTCACAAACACAGAAAATATTTTTTTTTTTGGTTTGGACTGGAGTGTACTTTGGGGGTTACAGCACCCTTTAACGGTCAAGCCAGCCGGCCCTTTACTTATGACACAGGCGCACGCTTGGCACTACTTTGTTGATGCATGTGCGGCTACTGCGCACACAATTCACAAACACAGAAAATATATATATTTTTTTTGGAGTGTACTTTGGGGGTTACAGCACCCTTTAACGGTCAAGCCAGCCGGCCCTTTACTTATGACACAGGCACACGCTTGGCACTACTTTGTTGATGCACTTGCGGCTACAGCGCACACAATTCACAAACACAGAAAATATATATTTTTTTGGTTTTGACTGGAGTGTAGTTTGGGGGTTACAGCACCCTTTAACGGTCAAGCCAGCCGGCCCTTCACTTATGATACAGGCGCACGCTTGGCACTACTTTGTTGATGCACGTGCGGCTACTGCGCACACAATTCACAAACACAGAAAATAATTTATTTTTTGGTTTGGACTGGAGTGTACTTTGGGGGTTACAGCACCCTTTAACAGTCAAGCCAGCTGGCCCTTTACTTATGACACAGGCGCACGCTTGGCACTACTTTGTTGATGCACGTGCGGCTACTGTGCACACAATTCACAAACACAGAAAATAATTATTTTTTTGGTTTGGACTGGAGTGTACTTTGGGGGTTACAGCACCCTTTAACGGTCAAGCCAGCCGGCCCTTTACTTATGACACAGGCGCACGCTTGGCACTACTTTGTTGATGCACGTGCGGCTACTGCGCACACAATTCACAAACACAGAAAATATATATTTTTTTTGTTTGGACTGGAGTGTACTTTGGGGGTTACAGCACCCTTTAACGGTCAAGCCAGCCGGCCCTTTACTTATGACACAGGCGCACGCTTGGCACTACTTTGTTGATGCACGTGCGGCTACTGCGCACACAATTCACAAACACAGAAAATATTTTTTTTTGGTTTGGAGTGTACTTTGGGGGTTACAGCACCCTTTAACGGTCAAGCCAGCCGGCCCTTTACTTATGACACAGGCGCACGCTTGGCACTACTTTGTTGATGCACGTGCGGCTACTGCGCACACAATTCACAAACACACAAAATATATTTTTTTTGGGTTTGGACTGGAGTGTACTTTGGGGGTTACAGCACCCTTTAACGGTCAAGCCAGCCGGCCCTTTACTTATGACACAGGCGCACGCTTGGCACTACTTTGTTGATGCACGTGCGGCTACTGCGCACACAATTCACAAATACAGAAAATATTTTTTTTTTGCTTTGGAGTGTACTTTGGGGGTTGCAGCACCCTTTAACGGTCAAGCCAGCCGGCCCTTTACTTATGACACAGGTGCACGCTTGGCACTACTTTGTTGATGCACGTGCGGCTACTGCGCACACAATTCACAAACACAGAAAATATTTTTTTTTTTGGTTTGGACTGGAGTGTACTTTGGGGGTTACAGCACCCTTTAACGGTCAAGCCAGCCGGCCCTTTACTTATGACACAGGCGCACGCTTGGCACTACTTTGTTGATGCACGTGCGGCTACTGCGCACACAATTCACAAACACACAAAATAATTTTTTTTTTGGTTTGGACTAGAGTGTACTTTGGGGGTTACAGCACCCTTTAACGGTCAAGCCAGCCGGCCCTTTACTTATGACACAGGCGCACGCTTGGCACTACTTTGTTGATGCACGTGCAGCTACTGCGCACACAATTCACAAACACACAAAATATTTTTTTTTTTGTTTGGACTGGAGTGTACTTTGGGGGTTACAGCACCCTTTAACGGTCAAGCCAGCCGGCCCTTTACTTATGACACAGGCGCACGCTTGGCACTACTTTGTTGATGCACGTGCGGCTACTGCGCACACAATTCACAAACACAGAAAATATTTTTTTTTGGGTTTGGAGTGTACTTTGGGGGTTACAGCACCCTTTAACGGTCAAGCCAGCCGGCCCTTTACTTATGACACAGGCGCACGCTTGGCACTACTTTGTTGATGCACGTGCGGCTACTGCGCACACAATTCACAAACACACAAAATATATATTTTTTTGGTTTGGACTGGAGTGTACTTTGGGGGTTACAGCACCCTTTAACGGTCAAGCCAGCCGGCCCTTTACTTATGACACAGGCGCACGCTTGGCACTACTTTGTTGATGCACGTGCGGCTACTGCGCACACAATTCACAAATACAGAAAATATTTTTTTTTGCTTTGGAGTGTACTTTGGGGGTTACAGCACCCTTTAACGGTCAAGCCAGCCAGCCCTTTACTTATGACACAGGCGCACGCTTGGCACTACTTTGTTGATGCACGTGCGGCTACTGCGCACACAATTCACAAACACACAAAATAATTTTTTTTTTGGTTTGGACTGGAGTGTACTTTGGGGGTTACAGCACCCTTTAACGGTCAAGCCAGCCGGCCCTTTACTTATGACACAGGCGCACGCTTGGCACTACTTTGTTGATGCACGTGCGGCTACTGCGCACACAATTCACAAACACAGAAAATAATTTTTTTTTTGGTTTGGACTGGAGTGTACTTTGGGGGTTACAGCACCCTTTAACGGTCAAGCCAGCCGGCCCTTTACTTATGACACAGGCGCACGCTTGGCACTACTTTGTTGATGCACGTGCGGCTACTGCGCACACAATTCACAAACACAGAAAATATTTTTTTTTTTGGTTTGGACTGGAGTGTACTTTGGGGTTACAGCACCCTTTAACGGTCAAGCCAGCCGGCCCTTTACTTATGACACAGGTGCACGCTTGGCACTACTTTGTTGATGCACGTGCAGCTACTGCGCACACAATTCACAAACACAGAAAATAATTTTTTTTTTGGTTTGGACTGGAGTGTACTTTGGGGGTTACAGCACCCTTTTACGGTCAAGCCAGCCGGCCCTTTACTTATGACACAGGTGCACGCTTGGCACTACTTTGTTGATGCACGTGCGGCTACTGCGCACACAATTCACAAACACAGAAAATATTTTTTTTTTTGGTTTGGACTGGAGTGTACTTTGGGGGTTACAGCACCCTTTAACGGTCAAGCCAGCCGGCCCTTTACTTATGACACAGGCGCACGCTTGGCACTACTTTGTTGATGCACGTGCGGCTACTGCGCACACAATTCACAAACACAGAAAATATATTTTTTTTTGGTTTGGACTGGAGTGTACTTTGGGGGTTACAGCACCCTTTAACGGTCAAGCCAGCCGGCCCTTTACTTATGACACAGGCGCACGCTTGGCACTACTTTGTTGATGCACGTGCGGCTACTGCGCACACAATTCACAAACACAGAAAATATATATTTTTTTGGTTTGGACTGGAGTGTACTTTGGGGTTACAGCACCCTTTAACGGTCAAGCCAGCCGGCCCTTTACTTATAACACAGGCGCACGCTTGGCACTACTTTGTTGATGCACGTGCGGCTACAGCGCACACAATTCACAAACACAGAAAATATATTTTTTTTTGGTTTGGACTGGAGTGTACTTTGGGGGTTACAGCACCCTTTAACAGTCAAGCCAGCCGGCCCTTCACTTATGATACAGGCGTACGCTTGGCACTACTTTGTTGATGCACGTGCGGCTACTGCGCACACAATTCACAAACACAGAAAATAATTATTTTTTTGGTTTGGACTGGAGTGTACTTTGGGGGTTACAGCACCCTTTAATGGTCAAGCCAGCCGGCCCTTTACTTATGACACAGGCGCATGCTTGGCACTACTTTGTTGATGCACGTGCGGCTACTGTGCACACAATTCACAAACACAGAAAATAATTTTTTTTTTGGTTTGGACTGGAGTGTACTTTGGGGGTTACAGCACCATTTAACGGTCAAGCCAGCCGGCCCTTTACTTATGACACAGGCGCACGCTTGGCACTACTTTGTTGATGCACGTTCGGCTACTGCGCACACAATTCACAAACACAGAAAATAATTTTTTTTTTGGTTTGGAGTGTACTTTGGGGGTTACAGCACCCTTTAACGGTCAAGCCAGCCTGCCCTTTACTTATGACACATGCGCACGCTTGGCACTACTTTGTTGATGCACGTGCGGCTACTGCGCACACAACTCACAAACACAGAAAATAATTTTTTTTTTGGTGTGGACTGGAGTGTACTTTGGGGGTTACAGCACCCTTTAACGGTCAAGCCAGCCGGCCCTTTACTTATGACACAGGTGCACGCTTGGCACTATTTTGTTGATGCACGTGCGGCTACTGCGCACACAATTCACAAACACAGAAAATAATTTATTTTTTGGTTTGGACTGGAGTGTACTTTGGGGGTTACAGCACCCTTTAACGGTCAAGCCAGCTGGCCCTTTACTTATGACACAGGCGCACGCTTGGCACTACTTTGTTGATGCACGTGCGGCTACTGCGCACACAATTCACAAACACACAAAATAATTTTTTTTTTGGTTTGGACTGGAGTGTACTTTGGGGGTTACAGCACCCTTTAACGGTCAAGCCAGCCGGCCCTTTACTTATGACACAGGCGCACGCTTGGCACTACTTTGTTGATGCACGTGCGGCTACTGTGCACACAATTCACAAACACAGAAAATAATTTTTTTTTTGGTTTGGACTGGAGTGTACTTTGGGGGTTACAGCACCCTTTAATGGTCAAGCCAGCTGGCCCTTTACTTATGACACAGGCGCACGCTTGGCACTACTTTGTTGATGCACGTGCGGCTACTGCGCACACAATTCACAAACACACAAAATAATTTTTTTTTGGTTTGGACTGGAGTGTACTTTGGGGGTTACAGCACCCTTTAACAGTCAAGCCAGCCGGCCCTTCACTTATGATACAGGCGTACGCTTGGCACTACTTTGTTGATGCACGTGCGGCTACTGCGCACACAATTCACAAACACAAAAAACAATTTTTTTTTTGGTTTGGACTGGAGTGTACTTTGGGGGTTACAGCACCCTTTAATGGTCAAGCCAGCCGGCCCTTTACTTATGACACAGGCGCATGCTTGGCACTACTTTGTTGATGCACGTGCGGCTACTGTGCACACAATTCACAAACACAGAAAATAATTTTTTTTTTGGTTTGGACTGGAGTGTACTTTGGGGGTTACAGCACCCTTTAACGGTCAAGCCAGCCGGCCCTTTACTTATGACACAGGCGCACGCTTGGCACTACTTTGTTGATGCACGTTCGGCTACTGCGCAAACAATTCACAAACACAGAAAATAATTTTTTTTTTGGTTTGGAGTGTACTTTGGGGGTTACAGCACCCTTTAACGGTCAAGCCAGCCTGCCCTTTACTTATGACACATGCGCACGCTTGGCACTACTTTGTTGATGCACGTGCGGCTACTGCGCACACAATTCACAAACACAGAAAATAATTTTTTTTTTGGTGTGGACTGGAGTGTACTTTGGGGGTTACAGCACCCTTTAACGGTCAAGCCAGCCGGCCCTTTACTTATGACACAGGCGCACGCTTGGCACTATTTTGTTGATGCACGTGCGGCTACTGCGCACACAATTCACAAACACAGAAAATAATTTATTTTTTGGTTTGGACTGGAGTGTACTTTGGGGGTTACAGCACCCTTTAACGGTCAAGCCAGCTGGCCCTTTACTTATGACACAGGCGCACGCTTGGCACTACTTTGTTGATGCACGTGCGGCTACTGCGCACACAATTCACAAACACACAAAATAATTTTTTTTTTGGTTTGGACTGGAGTGTACTTTGGGGGTTACAGCACCCTTTAACGGTCAAGCCAGCCGGCCCTTTACTTATGACACAGGCGCACGCTTGGCACTACTTTGTTGATGCACATGCGGCTACTGTGCACACAATTCACAAACACAGAAAATAATTTTTTTTTTGGTTTGGACTGGAGTGTACTTTGGGGTTTACAGCACCCTTTAATGGTCAAGCCAGCTGGCCCTTTACTTATGACACAGGCGCACGCTTGGCACTACTTTGTTGATGCACGTGCGGCTACTGCGCACACAATTCACAAACACACAAAATAATTTTTTTTTTGGTTTGGACTGGAGTGTACTTTGGGGGTTACAGCACCCTTTAACGGTCAAGCGAGCCGGCCCTTTACTTATGACACAGGCGCACGCTTGGCACTACTTTGTTGATGCACGTGCGGCTACTGTGCACACAATTCAGAAACACAGAAAATAATTTTTTTTTGGGTTTGGACTGGAGTGTACTTTGGGGGTTACAGCACCCTTTAACGGTCAAGCCAGCCGGCCCTTTACTTATGACACAGGCGCACGCTTGGCACTACTTTGTTGATGCACGTGCGGCTACTGCGCACACAATTCACAAACACAGAAAATATTTTTTTTTTGGTTTGGACTGGAGAGTACTTTGGGGGTTACAGCACCCTTTAACGGTCAAGCCAGCCGGCCCTTTACTTATGACACAGGCGCACGCTTGGCACTACTTTGTTGATGCACATGCGGCTACTGCGCACACAATTCACAAACACAGAAAATAATTTTTTTTTGGGTTTGGACTGGAGTGTACTTTGGGGGATACAGCACCCTTTAACGGTCAAGCCAGCTGGCCCTTTACTTATGACACAGGCGCACGCTTGGCACTACTTTGTTGATGCACGTGCAGCTACTGCGCACACAATTCACAAACACAGAAAATAATTTATTTTTTGGTTTGGACTGGAGTGTACTTTGGGGGTTACAGCACCCTTTAACGGTCAAGCCAGCCGGTCCTTTACTTATGACACAGGCGCACGCTTGGCACTACTTTGTTGATGCACGTGCGGCTACTGTGCACACAATTCACAAACACAGAAAATAATTTTTTTTTTGGTTTGGACTGGAGTGTACTTTGGGGGTTACAGCACCCTTTAACGGTCAAGCCAGCTGGCCCTTTACTTATGACACAGGCGCACGCTTGGCACTACTTTGTTGATGCACGTGCGGCTACTGCGCACACAATTCACAAACACAGAAAATATTATTTTTTTTGGTTTTGACTGGAGTGTACTTTGGGGGTTACAGCACCCTTTAACGGTCAAGCCAGCTGGCCCTTTACTTATGACACAGGCGCACGCTTGGCACTACTTTGTTGATGCACGTGCGGCTACTGCGCACTCAATTCACAAACACACAAAATAATTTTTTTTTTGGTTTGGACTGGAGTGTACTTTGGGGGTTACAGCACCCTTTAACGGTCAAGCCAGCCGGCCCTTTACTTATGACACAGGCGCACGCTTGGCACTACTTTGTTGATGCACGTGCGGCTACTGCGCACACAATTCACAAACACAGAAAATATATATTTTTTTTTTTGGAGTGTACTTTGGGGGTTACAGCACCCTTTAACGGTCAAGCCAGCCGGCCCTTTACTTATGACACAGGCACACGCTTGGCACTACTTTGTTGATGCACTTGCGGCTACAGCGCACACAATTCACAAACACAGAAAATATATATTTTTTTGGTTTGGACTGGAGTGTAGTTTGGGGGTTACAGCACCCTTTAACGGTCAAGCCAGCCGGCCCTTCACTTATGATACAGGCGCACGCTTGGCACTACTTTGTTGATGCACGTGCGGCTACTGCGCACACAATTCACAAACACAGAAAATAATTTTTTTTTTGGTTTGGACTGGAGTGTACTTTGGGGGTTACAGCACCCTTTAACGGTCAAGCCAGCTGGCCCTTTACTTATGACACAGGCGCACGCTTGGCACTACTTTGTTGATGCACGTGCGGCTACTGTGCACACAATTCACAAACACAGAAAATAATTTTTTTTTTGGTTTGGACTGGAGTGTACTTTGGGGGTTACAGCACCCTTTAACGGTCAAGCCAGCCGGCCCTTTTACTTATGACACAGGCGCACGCTTGGCACTACTTTGTTGATGCACGTGCGGCTACTGCGCACACAATTCACAAACACAGAAAATATATTTTTTTTTTGTTTGGACTGGAGTGTACTTTGGGGGTTACAGCACCCTTTAACGGTCAAGCCAGCCGGCCCTTTACTTATGACACAGGCGCACGCTTGGCACTACTTTGTTGATGCACGTGCGGCTACTGCGCACACAATTCACAAACACAGAAAATATTTTTTTGGGGGTTTGGAGTGTACTTTGGGGGTTACAGCACCCTTTAACGGTCAAGCCAGCCGGCCCTTTACTTATGACACAGGCGCACGCTTGGCACTACTTTGTTGATGCACGTGCGGCTACTGCGCACACAATTCACAAACACACAAAATATATATATTTTTGGTTTGGACTGGAGTGTACTTTGGGGGTTACAGCACCCTTTAACGGTCAAGCCAGCCGGCCCTTTACTTATGACACAGGCGCACGCTTGGCACTACTTTGTTGATGCACGTGCGGCTACTGCGCACACAATTCACAAATACAGAAAATATTTTTTTTTTGCTTTGGAGTGTACTTTGGGGGTTACAGCACCCTTTAATGGTCAAGCCAGCCGGCCCTTTACTTATGACACAGGCGCACGCTTGGCACTACTTTGTTGATGCACGTGCGGCTACTGCGCACACAATTCACAAACACAGAAAATATTTTTTTTTTTGGTTTGGACTGGAGTGTACTTTGGGGGTTACAGCACCCTTTAACGGTCAAGCTAGCCGGCCCTTTACTTATGACACAGGCGCACGCTTGGCACTACTTTGTTGATGCACGTGCGGCTACTGCGCACACAATTCACAAACACACAAAATAATTTTTTTTTTGGTTTGGACTGGAGTGTACTTTGGGGGTTACAGCACCCTTTAACGGTCAAGCCAGCCGGCCCTTTACTTATGACACAGGCGCACGCTTGGCACTACTTTGTTGATGCACGTGCGGCTACTGCGCACACAATTCACAAACACACAAAATAATTTTTTTTTTGGTTTGGACTGGAGTGTACTTTGGGGGTTACAGCACCCTTTAACGGTCAAGCCAGCCGGCCCTTTACTTATGACACAGGCGCACGCTTGGCACTACTTTGTTGATGCACGTGCGGCTACTGCGCACACAATTCACAAACACAGAAAATAATTTTTTTTTTGGTTTGGACTGGAGTGTACTTTGGGGGTTACAGCACCCTTTGATGGTCAAGCCAGCCGGCCCTTTACTTATGACACAGGCGCACGCTTGGCACTACTTTGTTGATGCACGTTTGGCTACTGCGCACACAATTCACAAACACACAAAATATTTTTTTTTGGGTTTGGAGTGTACTTTGGAGATTACAGCACCCTTTAACGGTCAAGCCAGCCGGCCCTTTACTTATGACACAGGCGCACGCTTGGCACTACTTTGTTGATGCACGTGCGGCTACTGCGCACACAATTCACAAACACAGAAAATAATTTTTTTTTTGGTTTGGACTGGAGTGTACTTTGGGGGTTACAGCACCCTTTAACGGTCAAGCCAGCCGGCCCTTTACTTATGACACAGGCGCACGCTTGGCACTACTTTGTTGATGCACGTGCGGCTACTGCGCACACAATTCACAAACACAGAAAATAATTTTTTTGGGGGTTTGGACTGGAGTGTACTTTGGGGGTTACAGCACCCTTTAACGGTCAAGCCAGCCGGCCCTTTACTTATGACACAGGCGCACGCTTGGCACTACTTTGTTGATGCACGTGCGGCTACTGCGCACACAATTCACAAACACAGAAAATAATTTTTTTTTTGGTTTGGACTGGAGTGTACTTTGGGGTTACAGCACCCTTTAACGGTCAAGCCAGCTGGCCCTTTACTTATGACACAGGCGCACGCTTGGCACTACTTTGTTGATGCACGTGCGGCTACTGCGCACACAATTCACAAACACAGAAAATAATTTTTTTTTTGGTTTGGACTGGAGTGTACTTTGGGGGTTACAGCACCCTTTTACGGTCAAGCCAGCCGGCCCTTTACTTATGACACAGGTGCACGCTTGGCACTACTTTGTTGATGCACGTGCGGCTACTGCGCACACAATTCACAAACACAGAAAATATTTTTTTTTTTGGTTTGGACTGGAGTGTACTTTGGGGGTTACAGCACCCTTTAATGGTCAAGCCAGGCGGCCCTTTACTTATGACACAGGCGCACGCTTGGCACTACTTTGTTGATGCACGTGCGGCTACTGCGCACACAATTCACAAACACAGAAAATATTTTTTTTTTTGGTTTGGACTGGAGTGTACTTTGGGGGTTACATCACCCTTTAACGGTCAAGCCAGCCGGCCCTTTACTTATGACACAGGCGCACGCTTGGCACTACTTTGTTGATGCACGTGCGGCTACTGCGCACACAATTCACAAACACAGAAAATACATATTTTTTTGGTTTGGACTGGAGTGTACTTTGGGGTTACAGCACCCTTTAACGGTCAAGCCAGCCGGCCCTTTACTTATAACACAGGCGCACGCTTGGCACTACTTTGTTAATGCACGTGCGGCTACAGCGCACACAATTCACAAACACAGAAAATATTTTTTTTTTTGGTTTGGACTGGAGTGTACTTTGGGGGTTACAGCACCCTTTAACAGTCAAGCCAGCCGGCCCTTCACTTATGATACAGGCGTACGCTTGGCACTACTTTGTTGATGCACGTGCGGCTACTGCGCACACAATTCACAAACACAGAAAATAATTTTTTTTTTGGTTTGGACTGGAGTGTACTTTGGGGGTTACAGCACCCTTTAATGGTCAAGCCAGCCGGCCCTTTACTTATGACACAGGCGCATGCTTGGCACTACTTTGTTGATGCACGTGCGGCTACTGTGCACACAATTCACAAACACAGAAAATAATTTTTTTTTTGGTTTGGACTGGAGTGTACTTTGGGGGTTACAGCACCCTTTAACGGTCAAGCCAGCCAGCCCTTTACTTATGACACAGGCGCACGCTTGGCACTACTTTGTTGATGCACGTTCGGCTACTGCGCACACAATTCACAAACACAGAAAATAATTTTTTTTTTGGTTTGGAGTGTACTTTGGGGGTTACAGCACCCTTTAACGGTCAAGCCAGCCTGCCCTTTACTTATGACACATGCGCACGCTTGGCACTACTTTGTTGATGCACATGCGGCTACTGCGCACACAATTCACAAACACAGAAAATAATATTTTTTTGGTGTGGACTGGAGTGTACTTTGGGGGTTACAGCACCCTTTAACGGTCAAGCCAGCCGGCCCTTTGCTTATGACACAGGCGCACGCTTGGCACTACTTTGTTGATGCACGTGCGGCTACTGCGCACACAATTCAGAAACACAGAAAATAATTTATTTTTTGGTTTGGACTGGAGTGTACTTTGGGGGTTACAGCACCCTTTAACGGTCAAGCCAGCTGGCCCTTTACTTATGACACAGGCGCACGCTTGGCACTACTTTGTTGATGCACGTGCGGCTACTGCGCACACAATTCACAAACACGCAAAATAATTTTTTTTTTGGTTTGGACTGGAGTGTACTTTGGGGGTTACAGCACCCTTTAACGGTCAAGCCAGCCGGCCCTTTACTTATGACACAGGCGCACGCTTGGCACTACTTTGTTGATGCACGTGCGGCTATTGTGCACACAATTCACAAACACAGAAAATAATTTTTTTTTTGGTTTGGACTGGAGTGTACTTTGGGGGTTACAGCACCCTTTAATGGTCAAGCCAGCTGGCCCTTTACTTATGACACAGGCGCACGCTTGGCACTACTTTGTTGATGCACGTGCGGCTACTGCGCACACAATTCACAAACACACAAAATAATTTTTTTTTTGGTTTGGACTGGAGTGTACTTTGGGGGTTACAGCACCCTTTAATGGTCAAGCCAGCTGGCCCTTTACTTATGACACAGGCGCACGCTTGGCACTACTTTGTTGATGCACGTGCGGCTACTGTGCACACAATTCACAAACACAGAAAATAATTTTTTGGGGGGTTTGGACTGGAGTGTACTTTGGGGGTTACAGCACCCTTTAACGGTCAAGCCAGCCGGCCCTTTACTTATGACACAGGCGCACGCTTGGCACTACTTTGTTGATGCACGTGCGGCTACTGCGCACACAATTCACAAACACAGAAAATATTTTTTTTTTTGGTTTGGACTGGAGTGTACTTTGGGGGTTACAGCACCCTTTAACGGTCAAGCCAGCCGGCCCTTTACTTATGACACAGGCGCACGCTTGGCACTACTTTGTTGATGCACATGCGGCTACTGCGCACACAATTCACAAACACAGAAAATAATTTTTTTTGGGGTTTGGACTGGAGTGTACTTTGGGGGATACAGCACCCTTTAACGGTCAAGCCAGCTGGCCCTTTACTTATGACACAGGCGCACGCTTGGCACTACTTTGTTGATGCACGTGCAGCTACTGCGCACACAATTCACAAACACAGAAAATAATTTATTTTTTGGTTTGGACTGGAGTGTACTTTCGGGGTTACAGCACCCTTTAACGGTCAAGCCAGCCGGTCCTTTACTTATGACACAGGCGCACGCTTGGCACTACTTTGTTGATGCATGTGCGGCTACTGTGCACACAATTCACAAACACAGAAAATAATTTTTTTTTTGGTTTGGACTGGAGTGTACTTTGGGGGTTACAGCACCCTTTAACGGTCAAGCCAGCCGGCCCTTTACTTATGACACAGGCGCACGCTTGGCACTACTTTGTTGATGCACGTGCGGCTACTGCGCACACAATTCACAAACACAGAAAATATTATTTTTTTTGGTTTTGACTGGAGTGTACTTTGGGGGTTACAGCACCCTTTAACGGTCAAGCCAGCTGGCCCTTTACTTATGACACAGGCGCACGCTTGGCACTACTTTGTTGATGCACGTGCGGCTACTGCGCACACAATTCACAAACACACAAAATAATTTTTTTTTTGGTTTGGACTGGAGTGTACTTTGGGGGTTACAGCACCCTTTAATGGTCAAGCCAGCCAGCCCTTTACTTATGACACAGGCGCACGCTTGGCACTACTTTGTTGATGCACGTGCGGCTACTGCGCACACAATTCACAAACACAGAAAATAATTTTTTTTTTGGTTTGGACTGGAGTGTACTTTGGGGGTTTAAGCACCCTTTAACGGTCAAGCCACCCGGCCCTTTACTTATGACACAGGCGCACGCTTGGCACTACTTTGTTGATGCACGTGCGGCTACTGCGCACACAATTCACAAACACAGAAAATAATTTATTTTTTGGTTTCGACTGGAGTGTACTTTGGGGGTTACAGCACCCTTTAATGGTCAAGCCAGCTGGCCCTTCACTTATGATACAGGCGCACGCTTGGCACTACTTTGTTGTTGCACGTGCGGCTACTGCGCACACAATTCACAAACACAGAAAATAATTTTTTTTTTGGTTTGGACTGGAGTGTACTTTGGGGGTTACAGCACCCTTTAACGGTCAAGCCAGCCGGCCCTTTACTTATGACACAGGCGCATGCTTGGCACTACTTTGTTGATGCACGTGCGGCTACTGTGCACACAATTCACAAACACAGAAAATAATTTTTTTTTTGGTTTGGACTGGAGTGTACTTTGGGGGTTACAGCACCCTTTAACGGTCAAGCCAGCCGGCCCTTTACTTATGACACAGGCGCACGCTTGGCACTACTTTGTTGATGCACGTTCGGCTACTGCGCACACAATTCACAAACACAGAAAATAATTTGTTTTTTGGTTTGGAGTGTACTTTGGGGGTTACAGCACCCTTTAACGGTCAAGCCAGCCTGCCCTTTACTTATGACACATGCGCATGCTTGGCACTACTTTGTTGATGCACGTGCGGCTACTGCGCACACAATTCACAAACACAGAAAATAATTTTTTTTTTGGTGTGGACTGGAGTGTACTTTGGGGGTTACAGCACCCTTTAACGGTCAAGCCAGCCGGCCCTTTACTTATGACACAGGCGCACGCTTGGCACTACTTTGTTGATGCACGTGCGGCTACTGCGCACACAATTCACAAACACAGAAAATATATATTTTTTTGGTTTGGACTGGAGTGTACTTTGGGGGTTACAGCACCCTTTAACGGTCAAGCCAGCTGGCCCTTTACTTATGACACAGGCGCACGCTTGGCACTACTTTGTTGATGCACGTGCGGCTACTGCGCACACAATTCACAAACACACAAAATAATTTTTTTTTTGGTTTGGACTGGAGTGTACTTTGGGGGTTACAGCACCCTTTAACGGTCAAGCCAGCCGGCCCTTTACTTATGACACAGGCGCACGCTTGGCACTACTTTGTTGATGCACGTGCGGCTACTGTGCACACAATTCACAAACACAGAAAATAATTTTTTTTTTGGTTTGGACTGGAGTGTACTTTGGGGGTTACAGCACCCTTTAACGGTCAAGCCAGCTGGCCCTTTACTTATGACACAGGCGCACGCTTGGCACTACTTTGTTGATGCACGTGCGGCTACTGCGCACACAATTCACAAACACACAAAATAATTTTTTTTTGGGTTTGGACTGGAGTGTACTTTGGGGGTTACAGCACCCTTTAACGGTCAAGCCAGCCGGCCCTTTACTTATGACACAGGCGCACGCTTGGCACTACTTTGTTGATGCACGTGCGGCTACTGCGCACACAATTCACAAACACAGAAAATATTATTTTTTTTTGGTTTGGACTGGAGTATACTTTGGGGGTTACAGCACCCTTTAACGGTCAAGCCAGCCGGCCCTTTACTTATGACACAGGCGCACGCTTGGCACTAATTTGTTGATGCACATGCGGCTACTGCGCACACAATTCACAAACACAGAAAATAATTTTTTTTTTGGTTTGGACTGGAGTGTACTTTGGGGGTTACAGCACCCTTTAACGGTCAAGCCAGCCGGCCCTTTACTTATGACACAGGCGCACGCTTGGCACTACTTTGTTGATGCACGTGCGGCTTCTGCGCACACAATTCACAAACACAGAAAATAATTTATTTTTTGGTTTGTACTGGAGTGTACTTTGGGGGTTACAGCACCCTTTAACGGTCAAGCCAGCCGGCCCTTTACTTATGACACAGGCGCACGCTTGGCACTACTTTGTTGATGCACGTGCGGCTACTGCGCACACAATTCACAAACACAGAAAATATTTTTTTTTTTGGTTTGGACTGGAGTGTACTTTGGGGGTTACAGCACCCTTTAACGGTCAAGCCAGCTGGCCCTTTACTTATGACACAGGCGCACGCTTGGCACTACTTTGTTGATGCACGTGCGGCTACTGCGCACACAATTCACAAACACAGAAAATAATTTTTTTTTTGGTTTGGACTGGAGTGTACTTTGGGGGTTACAGCACCCTTTAACGGTCAAGCCAGTCGGCCCTTTACTTATGACACAGGCGCACGCTTGGCACTACTTTGTTGATGCACGTGCGGCTACTGCGCACACAATTCACAAACACAGAAAATAATTTATTTTTTGGTTTGGACTGGAGTGTACTTTGGGGGTTACAGCACCCTTTAACGGTCAAGCCAGCCGTCCCTTTACTTATGACACAGGCGCACGCTTGGCACTACTTTGTTGATGCACGTGCGGCTACTGTGCACACAATTCACAAACACAGAAAATAATTTTTTTTTTGGTTTGGACTGGAGTGTACTTTGGGGGTTACAGCACCCTTTAATGGTCAAGCCAGCTGGCCCTTTACTTATGACACAGGCGCACGCTTGGCACTACTTTGTTGATGCACGTGCGGCTACTGCGCACACAATTCACAAACACACAAAATAATTTTTTTTTTGGTTTGGACTGGAGTGTACTTTGGGGGTTACAGCACCCTTTAATGGTCAAGCCAGCTGGCCCTTTACTTATGACACAGGCGCACGCTTGGCACTACTTTGTTGATGCACGTGCGGCTACTGTGCACACAATTCACAAACACAGAAAATAATTTTTTTGGGGGTTTGGACTGGAGTGTACTTTGGGGGTTACAGCACCCTTTAACGGTCAAGCCAGCCGGCCCTTTACTTATGACACAGGCGCACGCTTGGCACTACTTTGTTGATGCACGTGCGGCTACTGCGCACACAATTCACAAACACAGAAAATATTTTTTTTTTTGGTTTGGACTGGAGTGTACTTTGGGGGTTACAGCACCCTTTAACGGTCAAGCCAGCCGGCCCTTTACTTATGACACAGGCGCACGCTTGGCACTACTTTGTTGATGCACATGCGGCTACTGCGCACACAATTCACAAACACAGAAAATAATTTTTTTTGGGGTTTGGACTGGAGTGTACTTTGGGGGATACAGCACCCTTTAACGGTCAAGCCAGCTGGCCCTTTACTTATGACACAGGCGCACGCTTGGCACTACTTTGTTGATGCACGTGCAGCTACTGCGCACACAATTCACAAACACAGAAAATAATTTATTTTTTGGTTTGGACTGGAGTGTACTTTCG
Source organism: Taudactylus pleione (assembly GCA_031769625.1). NCBI lineage: Eukaryota > Metazoa > Chordata > Amphibia > Anura > Myobatrachidae > Taudactylus > Taudactylus pleione. The sequence continues at coordinate 46,917,698 of JAUIMM010000015.1, read as the reverse complement.
GGGTTACAGCACCCTTTAACGGTCAAGCCAGCCGGTCCTTTACTTATGACACAGGCGCACGCTTGGCACTACTTTGTTGATGCACGTGCGGCTACTGTGCACACAATTCACAAACACAGAAAATAATTTTTTTTTTGGTTTGGACTGGAGTGTACTTTGGGGGTTACAGCACCCTTTAACGGTCAAGCCAGCCGGCCCTTTACTTATGACACAGGCGCACGCTTGGCACTACTTTGTTGATGCACGTGCGGCTACTGCGCACACAATTCACAAACACAGAAAATATTATTTTTTTTGGTTTTGACTGGAGTGTACTTTGGGGGTTACAGCACCCTTTAACGGTCAAGCCAGCTGGCCCTTTACTTATGACACAGGCGCACGCTTGGCACTACTTTGTTGATGCACGTGCGGCTACTGCGCACACAATTCACAAACACACAAAATAATTTTTTTTTTGGTTTGGACTGGAGTGTACTTTGGGGGTTACAGCACCCTTTAATGGTCAAGCCAGCCAGCCCTTTACTTATGACACAGGCGCACGCTTGGCACTACTTTGTTGATGCACGTGCGGCTACTGCGCACACAATTCACAAACACAGAAAATAATTTTTTTTTTGGTTTGGACTGGAGTGTACTTTGGGGGTTTAAGCACCCTTTAACGGTCAAGCCACCCGGCCCTTTACTTATGACACAGGCGCACGCTTGGCACTACTTTGTTGATGCACGTGCGGCTACTGCGCACACAATTCACAAACACAGAAAATAATTTTTTTTTTGGTTTCGACTGGAGTGTACTTTGGGGGTTACAGCACCCTTTAATGGTCAAGCCAGCTGGCCCTTCACTTATGATACAGGCGCACGCTTGGCACTACTTTGTTGTTGCACGTGCGGCTACTGCGCACACAATTCACAAACACAGAAAATAATTTTTTTTTTGGTTTGGACTGGAGTGTACTTTGGGGGTTACAGCACCCTTTAACGGTCAAGCCAGCCGGCCCTTTACTTATGACACAGGCGCATGCTTGGCACTACTTTGTTGATGCACGTGTGGCTACTGTGCACACAATTCACAAACACAGAAAATAATTTTTTTTTTGGTTTGGACTGGAGTGTACTTTGGGGGTTACAGCACCCTTTAACGGTCAAGCCAGCCGGCCCTTTACTTATGACACCGGCGCACGCTTGGCACTACTTTGTTGATGCACGTTCGGCTACTGCGCACACAATTCACAAACACAGAAAATAATTTGTTTTTTGGTTTGGAGTGTACTTTGGGGGTTACAGCACCCTTTAACGGTCAAGCCAGCCTGCCCTTTACTTATGACACATGCGCATGCTTGGCACTACTTTGTTGATGCACGTGCGGCTACTGCGCACACAATTCACAAACACAGAAAATAATTTTTTTTTTGGTGTGGACTGGAGTGTACTTTGGGGGTTACAGCACCCTTTAACGGTCAAGCCAGCCGGCCCTTTACTTATGACACAGGCGCACGCTTGGCACTACTTTGTTGATGCACGTGCGGCTACTGCGCACACAATTCACAAACACAGAAAATATATTTTTTTTTGGTTTGGACTGGAGTGTACTTTGGGGGTTACAGCACCCTTTAACGGTCAAGCCAGCTGGCCCTTTACTTATGACACAGGCGCACGCTTGGCACTACTTTGTTGATGCACGTGCGGCTACTGCGCACACAATTCACAAACACACAAAATAATTTTTTTTTTGGTTTGGACTGGAGTGTACTTTGGGGGTTACAGCACCCTTTAACGGTCAAGCCAGCCGGCCCTTTACTTATGACACAGGCGCACGCTTGGCACTACTTTGTTGATGCACGTGCGGCTACTGTGCACACAATTCACAAACACAGAAAATAATTTTTTTTTTGGTTTGGACTGGAGTGTACTTTGGGGGTTACAGCACCCTTTAACGGTCAAGCCAGCTGGCCCTTTACTTATGACACAGGCGCACGCTTGGCACTACTTTGTTGATGCACGTGCGGCTACTGCGCACACAATTCACAAACACACAAAATAATTTTTTTTTGGGTTTGGACTGGAGTGTACTTTGGGGGTTACAGCACCCTTTAACGGTCAAGCCAGCCGGCCCTTTACTTATGACACAGGCGCACGCTTGGCACTACTTTGTTGATGCACGTGCGGCTACTGCGCACACAATTCACAAACACAGAAAATATTATTTTTTTTTGGTTTGGACTGGAGTATACTTTGGGGGTTACAGCACCCTTTAACGGTCAAGCCAGCCGGCCCTTTACTTATGACACAGGCGCACGCTTGGCACTACTTTGTTGATGCACATGCGGCTACTGCGCACACAATTCACAAACACAGAAAATAATTTTTTTTTTGGTTTGGACTGGAGTGTACTTTGGGGGTTACAGCACCCTTTAACGGTCAAGCCAGCCGGCCCTTTACTTATGACACAGGCGCACGCTTGGCACTACTTTGTTGATGCACGTGCGGCTTCTGCGCACACAATTCACAAACACAGAAAATAATTTATTTTTTGGTTTGTACTGGAGTGTACTTTGGGGGTTACAGCACCCTTTAACGGTCAAGCCAGCCGGCCCTTTACTTATGACACAGGCGCACGCTTGGCACTACTTTGTTGATGCACGTGCGGCTACTGCGCACACAATTCACAAACACAGAAAATATTTTTTTTTTTGGTTTGGACTGGAGTGTACTTTGGGGGTTACAGCACCCTTTAACGGTCAAGCCAGCTGGCCCTTTACTTATGACACAGGCGCACGCTTGGCACTACTTTGTTGATGCACGTGCGGCTACTGCGCACACAATTCACAAACACAGAAAATAATTTTTTTTTTGGTTTGGACTGGAGTGTACTTTGGGGGTTACAGCACCCTTTAACGGTCAAGCCAGTCGGCCCTTTACTTATGACACAGGCGCACGCTTGGCACTACTTTGTTGATGCACGTGCGGCTACTGCGCACACAATTCACAAACACAGAAAATAATTTATTTTTTGGTTTGGACTGGAGTGTACTTTGGGGGTTACAGCACCCTTTAACGGTCAAGCCAGCCATCCCTTTACTTATGACACAGGCGCACGCTTGGCACTACTTTGTTGATGCACGTGCGGCTACTGTGCACACAATTCACAAACACAGAAAATATTTTTTTTTTTGGTTTGGACTGGAGTGTACTTTGGGGGTTACACCACCCTTTAATGGTCAAGCCAGCCGGCCCTTTACTTATGACACAGGCGCACGCTTGGCACTACTTTGTTGATGCACGTGCGGCTACTGCGCACACAATTCACAAACACAGAAATTTTTTTTTTTTTTGGTTTGGACTGGAGTGTACTTTGGGGGTTACAGCACCCTTTAACGGTCAAGCCAGCTGGCCCTTTACTTATGACACAGGCGCACGCTTGGCACTACTTTGTTGATGCACGGGCGGCTACTGCGCACACAATTCACAAACACACAAAATAATTTTTTTTTGGTTTTGACTGGAGTGTACTTTGGGGGTTACAGCACCCTTTAACGGTCAAGCCAGCCGGCCCTTTACTTATGACACAGGCGCACGCTTGGCTCTACTTTGTTGATGCACGTGCGGCTACTGTGCACACAATTCACAAACACAGAAAATAATTTTTTTTGGGTTTGGACTGGAGTGTACTTTGGGGGTTACAGCACCCTTTAACGGTCAAGCCAGCCGGCCCTTTACTTATGACACAGGCGCACGCTTGGCACTACTTTGTTGATGCACGTGCGGCTACTGCGCACACAATTCACAAACACAGAAAATATATATTTTTTTGGTTTGGACTGGAGTATACTTTGGGGGTTACAGCACCCTTTAACGGTCAAGCCAGCCGGCCCTTTACTTATGACACAGGCGCACGCTTGGCACTACTTTGTTGATGCACGTGCGGCTACTGCGCACACAATTCACAAACACAAAAAAAATATAATTTTTTTAGCACTTGGGGGGAGCACCCCTGATGGACAGAGCACCCCCTGGACAACACTACAGCACCCTTTAGGACTGGGTCACTGCACAGGACTTTGGAGTGGACACAGCCCCTATGGAGAACTGACTGCACAACACAGTCCAGCCAGCCCCTATGGACTTTGAAGTAGTGGACACAGCCCCTATTAACAACAGCAGCACAGCACAACACAGCCAGCCCCTATGGACTTTGAAGTAGTGGACAACAGCAGCTCAGCGCAGCACAGCACAGCACAACACTACTCTGCACTACACTACACTACACTACACAGCCCAGCCAGCCCTAACTCCCACCCTCCCTCTTCACTGTCCACAGCCGAGTGAGAAATTGGCGCCGACGCGGGTACCTTATATAGGTTCCAAAACCCGCGAGACTCGGAAGGCGGGATGATGACGTTTTGCCTCGATTTCAGATCCGAGTCAGGCGGGAAAAGTCGAGCCTGACTCGGATCTGCCTCGGATCGGGGGGGCTCGGGGGGGTTTGGATTTCAGAAATCCGAACCCGCTCACTCCTAATATATATATATATATATATATATATATATATATACTGTGTATATATATATATATATATATATAGGGGGTGATTCAATTGGGCGAGAGGTTTAGCAAAAAAACCTTGCGCCCCTCGCGCACAAATTTTGTATTACCGCGGTTAGGCGCACTCCTGATAGCCACGGTATTCAATTAAGAAAAAGTGGTCGCAGGTTTTTCGGAGCTGAAAACCCCACAGCGCGTAAATAAAATAATGATACTTACCTGTCCGGGGGTCTTGTGGTCTCCGCGGCTCCTGGTGGCCTCCCTTCCATCTTGTCACTGTGGAGGGGGCTGCTGGGAGGTGCAAGGGCTGCTGGGAGATGTAGTTTTCCCAGCACCGGCTACAGGTAGGAATATACTCACACCGGGGTCACTCAGACAGGGGGCCACTCACACACACATTCACATACCCTGCTACAGAAGACCCAGCTCCCGACGTTGGATGCAGAAGACACCGCTTCGGAAGGTGGATAATTAAGGACTAATTAAGCTAATTGGAAACGGCCAATTGCTTAAGTAGTCCTCGGGATGGGGGGTGCAGCTTAAGTCCCAGAGCAAGTCCCACTGATTAACGATTTTAGTAAAAAACAGACTTGCTCTGGAGGGGCGAGATCTGCTAATGTCTGTTCCGGAACAGAGTGGAGTACTGGACAGGGGGGGTTGGGCAGGACAGAACAGTGGGCTGGACAGTGAGAAGGAAGCAGGTAGACTTTGGTGACCGTGGTCCCTTTACTAAGATATATATATATAAATATACACACACACATATATATTTATGTGTGTATATACATATATATATGACCTATTATATACATAGAAACATATAATTTGATGGCAGATAAGAGCCACTTGGCCCATCTAGTCTGCCCTTTTTTACCTTTTGGTAACCTCAACCCTTTGTGATCCTCAGTTCTTTGTAAGGATATTCCTGTGTCTATCCCATGCATGTTTAAATTGTTCTACTGTCTTAGCCTCTACCACCTTTTATGTGAGGCTATTTCACTTGTCTACTACCCCTTCTGCAAAGTAATCTTTCCTCAGATTTCCTTTGAAACTACCACCCTCCAGTTGCAGTGCATGTCCTCATGTTTTAGTACTTCTCTTCTTTTGAAGAATGTCTCCATCCTGCACCTTGTTAAAACCCATGATATATTTGAAAGTTTCTATCATGTCCCCCCTATCCCTTCTCTGTTCAGACTATACATATTGAGATCTCTTAGGGCTCTATTTATTAACATTATTTTTACTAAAATAAAGTGAAAAAGGGTGTTTTCACACCCTTTTCACATTATTTTAGTTTCACCTGTAGTTATTACAGGGCAATTGGAGTAGAATTAGTAAAATTCTACTCCAACCCAGAGTATCACTTATTTTTAGTAAAGCAGATCGCATTTCCCATAATTGTAATGGGAAATGTGATCTGTGTGCAAGTTACTAAAAATAAATTGTAAAAAAATACCGGGGGAAGCCCTGTGATAATAACGCCACCTGGAGGTGGCGTTATCCAGGGTCTCCCCTGCTTAGCGCCGGGGGCGGGGCTTAGCGTCGGTGGGGGGGTAGTAGCGACGGTGGGTCGGCGCATGCGCGGGCTCTTAGTCGCGGTATCCGCAGGGACAGAGCTTTATCGCAAGCTCTGTCCCTGCAAGGGATTTATAGTAAATCCCTGTGATATTGCCTGAATTCGCAATGCGAATTCACTCGGTAATATCACACTACAATCCGCATTCAATATGCGGATTGTAGTAAATAGAGCCCTTAGTCTTTCCTGGTACGTTTTGTGGTGTAGACCTTGCACCATTTTAGTTGCCTTCTTTGTACAGTCTCTTATGTATTTATATCCTATTTGATGCTCAGCTCCCTCAGTGATGCTTGTAAGCAGCAGTAAGCATACTTATTGCATTGCCTATGTATAACAGTGAGGAGCACTGTGTCTAGAAGCCCACATTTTTAATAAGTAGCTTTTCCATGCATCCTACATACTTGATAAATAGGGAGAATCCCTGAATCCTGCAAACATTTAAGTTTTTGCCAGATTTAGTGATTTTATACGTTTCATAAATAGACACCTTAATCCTTGAAACCTAGCTAATCGTGGATCTAGACATGAAAATCACTTTGACTGGCCTGCACATGCTGGATTTCCAGGAGTCTTGGTAAGTTATAATACTGGATATTGGAGAGACAGGAGCTCAGGAATGTTACCAAGAAGCATTTTTCAACCCACAGTTTGGTACTATCCACCACACCTGCCACAGCCCCACATACTTTTCCTGCCAATTCCCTGATCTGTATATGGCTTTGGTTTGTAAGTTGCCTCCTTCAACTATAACTCAAGTTACAGGTTCTTCCCCGTGCAGTTTCCAGGACACAGTGTCATCTCCAGTGTGCTGAGGGACACCAAGAGACCACAAAAGGAGTAAGGTGCAATCCCTTTAGATATGAATTGTGTCTAACAGATACATGGGATCTGCATGTGTTGACAGTCAAGAGTTGCAGGGTCTGAATTGTAAAGCCGTCAGTGATTTTGTGATCTGTATTGGGGTCAGCATTGTGAAGTAGTCAGAATCTGAGTCTTGTTTGGACTCAGGACTGGAACCTCTTGGCAGGACTAACTTGAGCTGGATTTAACGAATTTAGGTGGTCTAATGACGCTTCTGCTCATTCAGTAGCCACACATGGAACAAGACTAGAGGGACTGAACTGAATGGAGTGGAAGTCAGAGTCACTAAAGTTGAGTGTAACTGGTAAGCTGTTCTGCAATGTATGCAGCACTTGCTGGAGTATAGCAATCTGAAGAATGATAATACACACTCAGGTACTATATGCACACTCTGCAAGTGGTGATTGATTGTGCGCACAGGTGCTAGACGTGCTCTCTCCAGGCTGTGAATGGAGATGCACGCAGGTAATGGATGTGCACTCTGCAGGCTATGAATGGCTGTGCACACAGGTGGATGTGCACTCTGCAGGCTGTGAATTATAATGCATGCAGGTGATGAAAGTTCACTCTGCAGGTAATAGTGCTGAGCACTTGCAGTATGACACCACGCTAACAGGCTGGAAGCGATAAGCTCAGGAATTCAGATGTACACAATGGAGCATGCACCTGGTGGCGAATGCAGCAAGAATCAGGAAGTGGAGCTGCTGACAATGGAGCCAGGAACAGGTAGGACACTAGTTGTACACGCAATGAGGGGTTTAAATAGGGCACTTTGAAATGTCATTGGTGATTCAAGTCATGTAGCACCTAACCCCTCTGCAATTGTAAGGAACCGCAGTCAACTGATCAATCGAACATCGCGGCACCTATGCAGTGCTGAATCCAGGAAAAGGCGCCAAACCACCAGGGGCTAATCAGATTCAGCATATTTATGTTTACTACAGTCGCCAGTGGGGGTACCCCAGCAGATGAAGTGACAGGGTCGGGTCTGTTAAGAGGGACTCAGAGCAGTGGCCCTGATTCAGAGCCGCTCGCAAAAAGCAAGCGCTCACTCTGAATCAGGGCGGCCGTTTTTTTTTTTTAAAACCACCCCCCTGGCCGCTTGCTAAGCTGTGGGTGACCACCCACAGCTTTTGCGAGCGGCCAGGTGATGGTCGCAACCATCGGGCTTGCGACGAGACCCTTATGGTAGGGTCTTGTCTGCCGCAAGCCCCAGTGAGCTTCCGGCTCTAATAGAGCCGGAAGCTCACTACTGACTAATGATGTCAGTAGGGCCACCCTCAAACGGCAGGCGTTCCTTTGGGAACGCCTTTGTTTGGCCAGCCACCCCCCCTCCCCGCCTACAAAACGGGGCGAGCTGTCGATCAGCATCGACAGCCACCCTGTTTTGCTGCGAGCCCCGGAGCGAGTGATTTCTCACTTGCTCCAAGGCTCGCGCACGCGTAGTGCGCATGCCGCGCGATCGACCCGCTTGCGAGTGCATATCGCTAGTGAGCGGGTCTGAATCAAGCCCAGTGCTCGAACTGTGTCGGTATACAACGGTATGGTATACCAGCACTTTACGCAGTGAGCCACCGGCCGGAAGACCTGGAGAGGCATATGGAGAAGGCCGCCACTGCCTTCTCCATATGCCAGGCACCTACTGAGATTTTGTTACGAGTAGCCACCCACGGCTCCCTGCAGCCGGAGGCTGGAGCTTACTCCTGAGCTCCGGCTCCCGCAGTGGGTGTTGGGAGAGACTGCAGAAGCTGCAGTGGTGCATGAGTACCGCTGCTTTTGGCTAGCGGCATCCTCTCTCTCCCGGTTCCCGGCCACTCTCCACCACGGTCCGGACTCAGCCACAGGTACAGTGTCGGAGGGTCGTCAGACAGAAGGGGCAGGCACGGGATGAGGTTGCGGGCGGTCACGTGATGTGTGACGTCCGCGGCCCGCCGAGACCACAGAGTGCACTGGAGCCGGAGGAGGAGCGCTGCTGATGCTGATTGGCGCTCAGCTCAGCGGCTCCTCTGGCTTTCCTTTTACCATAGTTAGTTAGAACGAAGTCGGCGGTAAGTGTAGGTGGAAATGGCCGGGACCCTGGAGACTATGGAGCCAGATGCCCCCTTCAGGGCTGGCGCCCGGCGGCAACTGACTCCATTGTCTACAAAAATATAATAAAATTAGGTAACAGACCAGAAATAATTAGAAATCTAACACCAAAATGGAATGTAGTGATAAAATAGAAATAAGCAAAAAAACAACAACACTATAACACGGTGTCATGGTTCTGACCCATAACAAAACAGCAGCCAGTGGGTATACATAACAATCTGTAGGAAAGATTACCAAAAAGAAACCCTCTATCGTATGGAGTTTAAAAACGCCTGAATTGATATTGGGGAATGGCCTAAATACAGCAACCAGGAAAGGGAGCCACAACAGTGACCTAACAAGGAGGGGAGCCAGTGGATAACACTTCTACATTGTACCTAGAAGCTAGGGAAACAGGTTTTCTAGTGAATTCTTTCACATAGGGAGGCAATGTATGGACATACGGAAGCCAGATCGAGAACAATTTGTCAGCTCAGGACTCCACATCTAGGGAATATTCCATCCAGACCATTTGATAAAGATAAATTAACCTAGGTAGTCCTTTCCTCTCTTGAACTGCCTCTGGGCCTGATTCAGAGCCGGACGCTCTGACCAGAGCGCTCGCTCTGAATCAGGGCCCTCCTACATGAAAATGGAGCGTCCTCCTGGACGCTCGCATAGCTGTGGGTGACCACCCACAGGTTATGTGAGCGTCCATGATGATGGTCGCAATGGTCAAGACCATCACGACCATCAGGCTTGCGACGGAGACCCTGCGGTAGGGTCTCGCTGCCGCAAGCCCTGGAGTGATTTTGGCTCTATCAGAGCCAAAATCACTCCCACTGACATCACTACTGATGTCAGTGGGGCCGGCTTCAGACGGTAGGCGTTCCCATGGGAACGCCTCCGTCTGGCAGCCACGCCCCCAACACGCCCAGCAAAGGGGGCGTGCTGTCAATCAACATCGACAGCACGCCCCCTTTGGTGCGAGACCCGGAGCGACGGCTACCCCGTCGCTAGCCGGGTCTCGCGCATGCACACGACGGAGCTCCCTCCGTCGTGCGCATGCGCAGTGGGGTAACATCGACCCGCTTGTGAGCGTCCTGCGCTCGCGAGCGGGTCTGAATGACCCCCACTGTCCCAAGTTTCCACCAAACTCATATCAATAGTCAGCATTAGCTAACAGCTTCTTATTGTTTGATTATGAATTTACCTCTGAAGCTTCATTGAACAATCATATATTATATATTATATGATTTGTGGCTGTATTTTAAACATATATATTTTGATTTGTATACAAGAAGGAATATTAACACCTCTTCCTATGGACTAATTTCCTCACACACTCCCTCCCACTAACTTTACTGTTGCAAATGACTGCTGCCTCACTGCTCCACTCTCTCATTCAATATTTACCCAATAGTGCTCCCAACCTCTGGAATCCCTACCACGCTCCATTAGACTTTCGTCACTCCTTCAAGCATGCCTTTAAAACTCATTTTTCATTCTAGCTTACGTCCCATCCTACTAACTCTCCAGTCTCTGCCCTCTTCTCCCCTCTAGATGCAAGCATGGCCCTGCCCCTTTGTCTACTCTGCATAACTATGCTAAATGTGATTTGTGACCTTACTAGTCTGTACTTAGGTAACTTGTTTGTTTTCTGAGTATGGTGCTACAAAACCCTTGTGGAAAACAAACAAATGAATAATTAAACTATCTGCTTTATTATAGAGGTCTTAATAGTAAATATGTTTTTGCGCTGCCAAAACAAATGTTAACCATGGCTCCCAACATCATAGGCCTGTTAAGTTGTATGTGGTGTTGCCATGCCCTGGGTAGGCGTAGCCTCACCCCTGATAGACATATTTATGCTGAATAAATGCAATTTGTTATGTCACACATCTAGGAGGCACCTGCCAATTTTTTTTTGTTATATAAAAATAAATTGGGTATGAATTAGCGCCATCAGTGTACCAAGTCACAAAATATTATATACAAACTGTTAGTGTGGATTCCGTGCTTGTCAGAACTTTCCTCTTTAGTCTGTAATCCTCAACCCAAATGTAATAGATTTTGATACATGGATTTGTGGAGGAAGGAAAAAAAATATACACTAGTGTAATGAAGAATTAAAATTGAAAATAAAAAAGTATAAAATGTGAAAATACTAATAAGCAGCAATATTGATAAAAGCACTCCATTGTGCTAATAGAAGTGCACCAGCAACTCGCAATGTACTATTTACTCCTTACCAAAAAGTTGTTTGCTGAGGTTCGCTCATCATGTTCTGGAAATACTACAGAGGCTTACATGAAAAAGAGAGAAAAATAACAGCTTCCAATGGTGTCATATAAAAACACAAATTAATAAAATAAGTGCATTCGTACAATATAAAAGTCAAAATATGCTTATCTGCCTTTGGAGAAGTCCCCAGACAATATAGTAGGGACAAAAAGCATTGGGATGATCCAATGGTGCCTCAATTATTGAGGCAGATCTATCTACAGTATCTGTCTCTATCATAGCTATCTATCTATGGGTGGAATTCAATTCAGTGCGATGTTGAATAGCGACGAGAGGGAGCTCCCGCAGCTATTCAATTCAACGCGCTGTTTGGGTGGGCAAAGGATTTCTTCTCGCACCACCCTGGGGATGCGAGGAGAAATCCGACCAAAGTGCCGGGTGCGCAGCTGTTTTTCTGCTTAGCGCGGCGCTAACAGTCGCGCACCCGACACTTTGGTTAGAGAATGTCGGTTACCACAACTTAACAACCTTGTTAAGGTGCGATAACTGGCATTCTCCGACCACACAGCGCACTGAATTGAATAGCTCCGGGAACTCGCTCCCAGCGCTATTCAATTCGCGTTGAATTGAATTCCCCCCTATCTGTCTGTCTATATATCTATCGGGAGCAGAAGCAGGAAATGGAGGAGGACCTGCAGGTGTGTCATGTCACCTCCTCTGAACACTGGGCCTGATTCAGAAATGTACACTAAAGCAATTGCAGCTGTGATCCCGTACACAGCTACTATGCAGAAATCTGCTAATGCATGAAGCCACCTGGAAACGTATTGAGACAACCACCAGCTGCTTTGCAAATCCAAGATAACGACGATCTGAGTAACCCTATGGTCGCGCAGAATGGCTGTGGGAACTGAGGCGTTGGTGCCATATTTTCTGCATATGAGATTGCAGATACACGGCCTGAAATCGGTCACGACACGCCCATGTTTTTGCCGGCACTTCCTTAGTTCCCACAAAACGGCTTCTGTCTGTGAATCTCTTGCAAATAAATCCCCACTACAACCATAGTCACGTTTGATCGCCATTCAAACGTGTGCGCATTGCAGCCAAGACACATGCGCAGTTGGTTAATAATCGCTTACCTGCGTAAATATCAGCATTGCGTAAATATCTGAATCAGGCCCAGTGTGCGGATGTCACAGACTAGCCTGTGTGCTCCAGTAAGGATTAGCCTAGCTGGAGGAGGAAAGTGTGCACTGGCTTCGATGGCAATTGTGCGGGTTTGATCTGTGAATGGCTATGATGGCACATAAGAGTCATGTGGAGGGTTGTGATAACACATAATGGGCATCTGCAGGTGTCGGATGGCATATGTGTTGCAAGCAGATAAGTCTGATGGGGAAAGCGTAGGGGTTTGATGATATGAAAGGGGCAAGCAGTGGTGCCTGATGGCATATAAGGGCCTGAAATTTGAGAAATGAAGTGGTTGTAACCATACTACAGTTTTGGGCATGGCCCCCTCCCTGGGATTCTGTAAATGGTAACCCTAAATGCAGTCATAATACAATGTTAATTTATGTTATTATGCTATAATAATGTTATTTATGCTATCGTAATGTTATTTTTTCTATAATTTTTGAACTGTCAGGTGACTGGGACCTTTCATAGCGAGGCTGATACTGCACGTTACAGAATAACGACAACCCACTTCTCAAGTAATCATGGGAGTCATGGTAGATTGTAATCCTTATGTTTGCTTTCCTGTTATTCCTTTCGAAGTTTGTGTGGAAGGTCTATAGGATTTAAATGTGGGGTTAGATTGTACAGAATCTTTATTATTTTAAGTGACGCATTTTTCAAAGCTTTCAGTGAATTAAAATTTGAAAGACAATAATGTTAAATGCAAACCCAAGTGTGTTTTGTATTTTATATCATTGCCCCTTTAAATTCAGGGGCATAAACCGCTGAATACTCAATGCCTTTGAAAAGCACTGCATAGTAGGGATTGACTTCGTAGCCCAACATCAAATCAAGTGATGAGATGGCTACTAGCCATTGCATCAAAACCGTTTGAAGGCATAACCACTGATGGTTACTATGTGTGCAGAAGCAGTAGGAGCCTTGCACATACGCACATTAGATTAACTGCGGGCACCACTACCAGGTGTCCGCAGCTGCATACAAGACTGTCAGCCATCCGATGGGCATCAGAAAGCTGCATCCGATGTCTGGGAATCTTTGAAAACCCACAATTCGATGGAAAAAGTCTTTCCATCGGATCAGGAACATCAAAGTATAACTAGCTTGATACTGCAACTTTTCTGTAAAAACCCACCTGTGTATAATGCAATTAAATATATTATTATTTAAAAAATGCTACCAAAATTTTTTTCCGTATAATTGGCATATAAGGTTTGAAAGACTGAGTCTGAAAATATATAAGCTCTATTTACAATATTAAGAGCACATACCTCCCAGAGCAGCATGTGAAATATGCCATGTGCATACACAAGGCATCTACACAGTGCCTGGGATAGCCTGGGAGAAGCCCAGCATTTCTCAGGTAGTGCTGGGTACGTTCCCAGAGTGATGAAAATTAGGGGACGTGATGGGAAGCCACTTTCTGAACACGCGTGTACTATCGGGGAGCTGGAGTGTATGTGTATGTGAGTTCCTGGGCTAAGCAGGGGTGACATTGTGAACCTTTGCCTAGGGTGCCTTGCAGGGTCAGACTGGCCTACAGGTGTACAGGGGAAATCCCAGGTGGGCTCCACTGCCTGAGGGCCCCACCCTATCCTGTATGGTTCAGTAAATTGATAGAGCAGGATTATGGATGACCTTTGGTGCTTGGTTTCTATTGAAACTACAAGATTCGCCCAACTTCCAATCAAAGTGGGTGGTCCTGACACACCCCTGTCCCCTTTTTTATAAAGGGGCCCTGCTCTATGTGTTTCCTCTCTAATGGTTGGCCAAGTCTCTCGGGTGGATAGACATACGCCCTCTGGTGGCTGATTAGGTGGACATACCACCTAATCTTGGGCCCCTACCACTGCATTCCCTAGTGGGACCTTCATGCCCCAGTCCGACACTGGTGCCTTGAATCCTTGATCTGGCCCTGAGAACTCCATACATGCTGTGGAGCAGGCTTGTTATGTTTTGGGGCTGCTATGTGCTTGAATCTGTGCAGGACACAATGAAATCTCAACACATACTGCCTAGAATCAGAAAACTCTGGCTCTGTCACAGATCATGGGTCCTCCAACAGGATAATGACCCAAAATACACAGCTAAAAGCACCCAATAATGCATAGGAACAAAACATTAGACTATTCGGAATTGGCCTTCTATGACCCCTGATCTGAATTGTATTGAGCATCTATGGAAAGAGCTGAAACATGCAGTCTGGAGAAAGCACCCATTTTTATTTATTTTTTTATTTATTAATAGTTTCTTATATAGCGCAGCATATTCCATTGCGCTTTACAATTGTAAGCATTAATAGAACAAAACTGGGTAATAGACAGATATATAGGTAGGAAGGCCCTGCTCGCAAGCTTACAATTTATAGGGAAATAGGCATTGATACACAATGATAGGTGCTATATATTGCATTTTGGTCCAGCCAGAATGCACAGTTTCTTGGTTGGCTGCATGATCCAGTCACACAGGAATGTCGACCAAATGTCATGAGGATGTGACAGAAAGACGATGTGTGAGATTGTGTGTGGACTGTAAAAGGGGATGTAATTAGATATGGAATCTATGAAGGTTATGTGGGAGGTTCTGGAATCTGATAAGCTTGCCTGAAGAGATGAGTTTTCAGGGAACGCTTGAAGGATTGGAGACTAGAGGAAAGTCTTGAGACAGCTGGAGCAGTTTGCTCAGGAAGAGTGGGTCAAAGTACCAGTTTGAAAAAAGAGAGTGAGAACCGCACTAATAAAAATGAGGATGTGAGATGGCAGAAAATTAATACAGTCAGGAGTTTTTAAAATTTTTTTTGATCAAATGGTATCTTTATATACAGGGCACTAAGTAAAAATCTTACAAATTATGTTCAATTTCAATAAAGCAAAATTTAACTAAAATCCGGCTGAAAAAAATAAATAAATGAACTAAAAAATATAAATAAATATATATTTTAACATTCCCAATATAACAAAGCAGTGGCATAACTAGGGTACTTGGAGCCTAGGGCAAAATGAAAAATGAAGCCCGTCCCCTATGTGCACGCGTCAAAAAAGTGGGCGTGACCATTTTCTACAATGGGTGTGGTCACTGAAAAATGGGGGCGTGTCAACATGACACACCACCATTTCTCGTCACTCAGGGAACATTCCTTTCTATTCCATATGCACCTTAATGCCCCCAGTAGTAGTTCCCCTCTTGTAATTCCCACTGTAGTAGTGCCGCATGTAGTAGTGTCCCTTATACAGTGTCCCTAGTAGTACACCCTTATACAGTGCCCCAGTAGTGGTGCCCCTTATACAGTGTCCCCTATGCAGTGCCCCCAGTAGTGGTCCCCCCTATGCAGTGCCCCTTATACAGTGCAACCAGTAGTGGTCCCCTCTATCCAGTGCCCCCAGCTCGGCACTATGGAAGAGACGTCATGACGTCTCTCCCATTACCCATTGCGGGAGCTGAAAGGCGGAGCTCATGAGTGAGCTCCAGCCCGGTTCCGGCAGTGGGCGCAGCAGCCAACGAGAGTCTGTCCGACTCTCATTGGCTGCTAAAGCAAACACACCGCTGCCGTGGAGTACGAGTGTATTACCCGGCGCCAGTAGCAATGTGTTTGTTACTGTGTAGTGCAGACCGCACTCACTTTGGTCCGCACTACACTGACTTTAACGGACCTGGACCGCGGTTGACGGCGCTCCCCCCCCCCGTGCTGCCGGTATGACAGCGCCCAGGGAACGAGCCCCTGCTGACCCCCCTGGCTACGCCACTGTAACACAGCATTAAAAATAAAGTCTGTTGAGCGCCGTTCATTTACCGATATCGCACAGGTTTATAAATGGCAAAGGCACTTTTTTGAAGTCTCGTCTATAGTGCCCCACAACGAATTAGCTCCGAATCTCATGTTAGTAATAGTGGCACTTGAAATTAAGAGTTTTGGGCTAATAATAATCAATTCGCCCAGATCTTTATACGTATCCTTGTTTCAATGCACACACTGCTCATTAAATGCAGATACTTGCTGGCAATAATATCTCCTCACTCTTGCATATACTGTATGCCAATGATGGCTGGTTATGTAACTGAAGTACGGTTCATCAGTGCAGACTGTTCCTGTTAGCCGGCCGCTTTCCCACTCTCCTATATACCCCGGGAATGGCTGTAGAGCCAGTGGCTTATGCGCTATAAGAAATCCGTGTTGACTGCAATAATAGCTGTAATACCAATGGAACTTGTGTCTTATAACCAGAATAATGTCTTCAAGTCAAGGTGCTCACCAATCGGGGATCTCTCTGACGCTTTTCACCCCTATAATCAAATGGGGGCTTTTCAAAAAATCTTATTCAAAAAATCCCGACTGTAAGAATTTTCTGCCATCTCACATCCTCATTATTATTAGGTGACCATTTCAGTTTCTACCTCGGGTAGTAAAATAGGTCTGCTCACCCCTGGGTGTGCTGAGTGTTAGGCAGTGCTGAATATTAGGTTGTGCTGAGTATTAAGTTGTGCTGAATATTAGGCGGTTCTGAGTATTAGGTTGTGCTTAGTATTAGGCAGTGCTGAGTATTAGGTTGTGCTGAGTATTAGGCAGTACTGAGTATTAGGTTGTGCTTAGTATTAGGCAGTGCTGAGTATTAGGTTGTGCTGAGTATTAAATTGTGCTGAGTATTAAGTTGTGCTGAGTATTAAGGGCGTGATTTAGGTTGGATCGCAACTGCAACAGCATACGCAGATGGCCGATTGTTGCGTTATGTATATGCACTTCGCGAATGAAGTGAATACGCAGCCCATTGCAGAGTGATTGACAGGAAGTACTGTTTGTGGGAGGTGGCGGGAGGCGGTCGGCCAAACGCATGCATGCCAGTGTGTTTGAATGCCGTTGCAGGAGCGTGCATAAATTATTCCACTGCGATGCCATACGCAGCCTGAGCTCTCACTGTGTACCGGAAGGCTAGCAATTTCTGAGTAAGGTCTAACCTTGTGCAAGTGTGCGTGAGGCTCCGATTGTACTCAGTGTTACTGATGTTTTCGCAGTCTTGCCAAGTATTACGGATGTGTGTAAGGAAAGGTGGGTGTCCTTGTGTTGTGCTGCGACGACATAGCGATCGCAGAGGATTATCTTATCTTCGCAGTGAGACTGCGTGCGTAATCGCAGTGGAAATCGCACTTACGGTCCAACCAATCAGGCCCTAAGCTGTGCTGAGTATTAGGCAATGCTGAGTATTAGGTTGTGCATAACTTTACAGAGAGCAAGTACACTAAAACAGTCACACTGTGACGTTAATGACCCGTATGTATGGCGATGATGCCGTCCTTGTGAATCATTGTCCAGACAATGCAGACACTCAGCGTCAGATTCCATCCCATATTTTGCCATGTGATTTTCCTAAAGGGAGCGAGACTTGTCACGTACTATATACATTAAGCTAATTCATGCAAGAAGTAATGCCTTGAGACATGCCATAAATTCCCATGGTTCAATAACACTGTTACACACACTTGTTAATATATTCAACACATTATGTTAGAGTTTCCCTGAAAGCTTAGGTACTTGGGCAATTGCGTTTTCCTGGACAACTTTTGCTACAAGACTCCCCTTGGTTGTATGGTAAGATAGAGCATTAAAAATACGTAAAGAACATCTCCATGTGGTAAACTGATACAAAAGGTGAATATCAACGTAGAATGTCCCAGACCTTTAATATAATACACTAGTATATAAATGTTGTTAGGACCCAGAGGAGCTGTATTAGTCCCAGTACTAGTTGCATACAGTGGCCTACTGGCAGTTATATTGATCATTTTAGGGAAATCGATGCGCATGAGAATGCAGCCTATTGGCCTGTTTCAGAGCCACACGCAATCTGCGCACAATGCCGATGTTCACAGAGTTGAGCGATTCTTTTGCAGCTGTGCAATGAATTCTAAAAGCTCCTATGGTGCGTTACACAATGTGTACACACAAAGGTGCTGTTGCATGTAGGACAGATGGTATCAGAAATGTGGTGAAATAGTGACAGGCGTTCCAGGGAGGTGACTGGGAGGTGGCCAGAAGTGCAGGCAAACATGATCCAATCAGTGGGCATGTTATAGGAGTGTTGTAGACATGTTAATGCAAGTAGAGCCGCAGGCATAGGAGGCCATGGTCGGATGGAGAAACTGCTCCTGCCATAGAGCTGGTGCAAAATTCGATAGTGTGACCGATGGTGGTGTATAAGAATGCACCAATCGGTATTACAGCATGCACGGATCGGATGTTGAACGTGGGCGTCTCAGTCCTTGCACATTCGGCTGCACGGATGTACAAACGGGTGAACGCCAATAGACGCTGCTGCCTTTGGTTCTGCATGTAACTTAGAATCAGGCCCTATGAGTCACTAAGGCACATGTTCACTTTTGGGGGTTGAGTCGCGGTGGTGGATACTAAAATACCGGAGCAATTCCATATTTCTCCAGCCTGGGGACAGCAGTTCTGAAAAGCAGCCGTCACCATGAAACCTTCAACAGACGATTCTGGCGATATATGTAGTAGCAGCTGGATTTTACACTGATGGAACAGATCCGGTAGTGTTTGTGCACATATGTGACCTAAGTTCAGACATGCGCGCTGCCGCATAGGAAGGAGTGCGAGTCCGGGAACCAACGCATTTGAAGATGCATACGTTCCCTCAGGCACACTCCAAAAACTTTCAGTTTAGCTGAATACTAGATGGCCTCATCGGGCCCTCGTATCAAATTAGCCCATTTCCGCCTGTGTAATAGTGATCACGAATAGATACAACACAGAAGTGTAAAGTTAGGGAATATGGGGAGGCGGACACTTGGTGAGAACCAATGTTAGAATATAGTTATCAAGGGATGTAATTATGTGGCCACCGGTCTCAATACCGACATCGGGATCCTGACAAGAGACCTAAGATAGGCGTCGAAATACTGATGCCTATCTTAATCCCGATGCCAGAACGCCGAAGGACACCAGCCCGAATTAGGCAAGTCCGGGGCGCCCTTAGCGTTAGCAACGCGTTGGGTATAGGGAGCGTAGTGGGGTTAGGTTTGGGGGGGAAGGTTAGGGTTAGGCACCCCTAGGGGTGAGGGTTAGGCACCCCTGGGGAGGGGGTTAGGGTTAGGCACCACTAAGGGCCGCTGGGACTTCATACCCATTCCATTATCAATTAGGGGTCTATTCATGATGTTAATTATCAGGGTCTGAAAGTACACCGATAATTGACATTCTAACTTGCCGCGGGTGCTGGAGAAATTCATCATTGCTCCTACGCTGAGTCAGCTAATCCGAAAATCAGCTGCCCCCACAAGCGGCTTCATTGCTCCTTTCGGGACAGTGAATCTTTTCACTGCTCCTTTCGGAGCAGTGACACTAGTGCGCATGTGCGACCTACAGGTCACACATGCGCACAACAGCCCCGACAGAAGGAGCCGGACAGGGGCAAAGGGATCCGAAAGGAGACATCTACGCAACCCGGGACTCCTTCGGTTGCAAGCCCGGAGTGGGAGCACTCGCCATCTGAAAATGGCGAATGCTCCCACACTCAAGCTCCGAAAATATAATATTTTTGGAGCTTGATGAATTCTGTCCCCATACTAGTTTATGGGGACAGCGGGCCATCCCGGGAGAGGAAGATAAGCAGGAGATATCTGTGAAATATCCTGCTTTACCTTCTCGATGAATGGCCCGATAACTTAATTTCTATTGACCTCTTAGAACCTAATGACATCCACAAAGCCATTTTGAGGATTTGAACTGCTGTTCAATTCACAATAATGTAGGAGTTTTGTGATATGACTAGTATTTAGTGAATTGATAAATTACATTCTCATACATTTTATTTCAACCTATAAAACATGATTGCTGACTTTATACCTAGGAGATAAGTGAGGGGAGGCCTCGTTGAGCTTGTCTCTGATTATTGTCATTGTGGTTCCTTCCCCATAGCACAATTTGCAATTCCAGTCCCTGGAGTAAGGGTATGGCCATGATGACCTGATTCACTGCAAAGCTCGTCATCAAGGCTCCCAAACCGCTCATGTCTTTGAAGAAGTGGGCAGATCTGGGGTGCTGGTCTACTCTCTTGGGAGTCTAGGAGAGCTTCCCAAAAATTTGGAGTGCCCTGGACATTCCAGGAGAGTAGGCAACTGTGAGTAGGCAATTTACACATTTTTGTATTTTCTAACACACCATATATTTGCTCCAAATTACACGCATCAGCAACACCCTATACATTTTATATATAGAAATTTATTTAAGATATTACATTTTACAAAAATATAAGTTGATACAGTTATAAATATAGGCCCTCATTCAGAGCCGCTCGTTAGCGGCAGTACGCTCGTTCCGAGCGATGTTTGCACATCTGCGCATGCGTACGGTTTTTAGTACGCATGCGCGAACCAGTCAGTGCGGCCAAAAATCGTTGGTACGCAATATAGCGAGTGCCTGCTATTTTGAATGACAGAATGAGGCGTATGTGGGTGGTAACAGGGGAAGGTGCTTGAAAATGGGGAGTGGAGATCCGAACGCAGGCGTGCTTAAAGGTCAAAACGGGCGTTTTATGGGTGTGTATATTTAAAACAGCAGCGTCATTGTCCACGTCACTGGGTTATTTTATAGCCAGAACTGCTCGCAAATTTGTGGTAGCAAACACCAACCACAAGAATAGCGAGCAGTTCATACGCTGGTCGATGTGCTCGATTAATCTAATAAATAGCGGACATGACGTAGGATGCGAGCGGCCAGGGGGCGTTTTTAACAAATAAACGAGCGTATGTTTTGCTCGCTCGTTCAGACTTAGAGGTGTGAACAGACTACAATGTGCGTACGGATCATTTGAATAGCCACCCCTTGTTTTTAAACGAACGACCGCAAATAGCGAACGGCTCTGAATGAGGGCCATAATATGCAAGTAGGATAATGCTTGTAAAAACTTATAAACAGAGTGAGATAATTTTATAAAAATTATATGAAATGGAATGTGAGTATGTAACAATGGTATTTAAACACTTTATCAACCAAATAGAGGGACTATTCACAGAATAATCAGGGTAAACCATCTTTTCAGCCACAGAGATGACTGGTAAGATTTGCAGAGATAAAAAAATACGACCATATAATTTACAATTTAACAAGTCAAACAAAAATTCCATGCAAAACAACATTACACCAATTCATCCCAAGATATTTAAAAAGCACCCCTATTTCCCCTCCCATTTCATGTATAATATCTTTTCTGCTCAGACTTTATGCTGCCTCCTCTAAGCTACGATCATCATTACAGATATAGGAATGATAAAACAAAGAACAGACAGGAGAGCAGGGGTGACACAGGTAATAGAGAATGTGTCCTTTAGTGTCAAAATGCCCACCCATTTAAGAGGGCTGCCACATTCACGTACATGGGGACTGTCATGAGACTTGGTACATATTTGTCACTGTGAAGTTTGCATCCAATGTGTGGGAGTTTTCCAACCACATAACAGTTTTCAAATCCAAACCACGGTGTCGAGGCTGAAAGCCTAAAACCGCGTGGTAAAACCGGATGTGAAATATCTGGTGGTTTATTTACTAAATGGCGATTTTACATCGGTTTTGTTGCAAGATTTAAAGCTAATTTTTTTTAAAAAGTAATGCACCGCATGAATTTCACCGCATGCATTGCTTTTTTTTTTTTTTAAATTTTGCTGCAAAACCGCCCAGGTTTTACTTTGCGGTTTGCCTATGTAGTGTGCCTAGGGAGGTATGCTGACAGGTTCACTAGTGTTCATTTACAAGTAAAAAAAAAATAATTGTCTCATGTACGAAGTACATAATGGCTGAAGCTGCAGAGCAAATTCTTTTTGGGTGATGATGTCAGCCTCGGTCTGTGCAAGTGCATCTAGATTTACTCCAAAGAGCTTGCATTATGTAACCAGATGGCGAATGCAGAGGAGCAGAACTTCACGGTAGCTTGTGGCAGCAGTTAGGCTGTATGGAATAGGTGCACCAGTGCAGAAACCAGATCTCATTCTGTGGACTGAAATGACTGCAATAAGATAAAGTGTTGGTTACAGCGGGTGTAATTGTAGGGGCTTTCCTTGCATTGCAGAGATACACACGACTATATTCACTCTACCATGCTCAGGGCTGAGCATATACTCTTCATGGGACACATTTTGCCCCTTCTAGTTGCACTTTCACAGAGGAATCACATTTCTAGGTGCAGTTTGGCCAATGTAGAAACAGTTTTAAACACAAAAATGTAATATAAGTAGGTCAGGCATCATCCTCTTACTGTCATGATTCATGTAAGCCTTAAATGATCTAAGCTGTATTATAGGGGAATAACTGAAGCATGCTATTTAGTAAAGGTGTGGGTGACAGGTGGCAGAGGGTGTGACATTTGTGAGGGTTACACCTCTGCTCAGTGCAGCTTTTCTGATACTCCGGAAATGTTGGTGCACTTCTTGTCTGCTGTGGCTTCTCCCATAATAAGGGTACAACATGATATGCACTGGGAGAACCATCTAGGGTCTGGAGCACCACCAGGGTATCTAGTTCTGCAGATCCCATTAATGTTGCCAATATAGTGCTTTGACAATGGAAGAATTGTTGGAAACTTTGTTTTAAATCCCATTGTTAGATCCTTAGGATGCCGGACGTGTCATTTTTGTATAGCCAGTGCTTTCTTTGTGGTTGTACTCGGGGTATGCATTAACACCCCCTTATTGTGGTCTAATTTTGAATTCCTATAACTGATACAGGAAACACTCAGTGAAATAATTTCAGAAATGAATAAACACTTATCCAGAGTGTGGAAACTGCTATAAATCCTGTAACAACTTGTAACTTATGGTGAGTACCGGCAATGTTTTCTCATTGATCAAAATTACTGTGTGAACTCTATAATTATACCATAAGGTCCGTAATATGCTCAACTGGGCAGGGAAAGTATGACTGACAACTACATATACACATCTGCAGAAACCTGGATGAGCTAGTAAAACATTTATGTAGTGCTAATACAGAGATAATTGAGAAGGAGGCAGATAAAATACATATAAGTTTGAAATATGACTATTTACCATTATAAATATCTTAGCTATATGTAGTTTAAATATCTAGAGATAAACATGACTTTTTATATACTAGAAAAGCGGTGGACAAGATATGGTATTGTCTCCTAAATAAACTATCCTGAATAGTATTTTGCTTAATAAACCAATGAAAGTGTGGCTGTCCAATTTATCTGTCTGTAAACATATATTTTGGTTTCTATTATCTTAAATTGTGATGAAATAATCGTGTTCTTGTTAAGTGCTTCACTTTATAAGCGATTTTCCTTTTTATATGTATTTTACTGAGCGCTGTTACAGTGATCTTAAAACTAGTCTTTTTATAGGCAAATTAATATAGAAATTTTAATTCAGGTTAATGAGTCCATTCTAAGGCAATGCCGGAAAGATATTTATCTAGTGTTCTTTATACTGAAAGTGCATCCTGTGCTCCAAGAACCAATATTACTTATGTGTTGGAGAGGAATTGTTCTGTACAAGTGTATGTTATGGATCTTTAGCTATATTACAATCATGTTGTCTGACTTTATGTGTCCCAGAAAAAGGGTTAAAGGTAATAAATAGTAAGACTTTCGTAGGAGCACACAAATCGTTTGCAGAATAAATACAAAGTTCAGATGTAAGTCACAGATAATCAGCTTCCACGATAGCAATATATTCTGGAAAAATAATATTTCCTTTTCAACCTCTTTAGACATTCTTCCCAAATCATTTCCTGCACATTACAGTCACACGTGCTTTTACATTCTGTACATGTCTGTTATATTCCCTTTCTTTTTCCTGACTTATCACGCGGCTTCACATATCTTCTTCTTTTCTGAAAAATAAACACCAGACTAAAAATTATATTATTATTATTATTATCGTTTCATATATTGATTTAGTATACAGTAGTTAAGAGTTAAGATTATATTGCATACTGTCATTTATAAAAGACAAAAAAAACTCATAAACGTTACAACCAATTAATGATCCTAATTTTTCTATATGCAGAAGGTGAAATACTGTCCTGTTTACCATTCTTCTTATGCCGGGACAGATGTTCTGATAAGCAGCTGTTCCGGCGAATGTTGACACCTATTATTTCATTATTGCAGAGGCAAATGAGTGCACTTGCTAGCTTTAGTCCTTGTTAATGTCCCTGCTCATACACACAAAAGAGTCGTAAGGAGCAGAGGAGTCTGAACACTTCCATATTTGCACTCCGATAGCACTTTGCATAGGAAAGAGATGCCAACACCAGCTGATGATGACGTTAGATATCAACTAGTTCGTGAGCTTGTTAAATTAGACTTCCGTTCCCATACAGGAGTCCAATGGGCTCATGGTATTTTGTAGTTCAACACAGGAGATATCTACAATATCTGCTTCTTAAATAGCTATGATACCTATATGTGGGATATTCATATGGAAACAGCTGTTTCTGCATGGATCTCACAGTAAAATATTTAATAACAGTTCTTATGGTTTAAAAAGATAGAAATTCTCAGTGATCAACAGACTACCCTCACCCATTCAGCCTGCAGAGAGAAGGCAGGCAGGAAAGAGCATGACTGGGAGACATACAAATGAGGAGGAGGGCTATGAGAATACAAAAGATTATTAACTTTTATTTATAAGGCACAACATAACAAAATATTGCAAAATACCAGTAACAGAGCGCAATACACAACAGCTAACAATAGCGTAAGTGCAAACATTACTATAATGCAACAGAGAGGTTAGGACAATAACAGGGGAAACAGAGCAACTTGCTGTAGCTTGAAGGAGGATGCAGTGGTGAGTTGTGGGGGGTCAATTCAGTGCTCTATGACCCTGTAGCCAGAGCCGTAACTAGACTTTTTGGTGCCCTGTGCCAGAAAGAGCATTGGCACCCCCCCTCATTTTTCAAAGGGACATAATGCACCCAAAAACAGGGGGAAGGGCCTCGTGGGGAAGAGCCAGGGAAGAGATAGGGGAGGCCAGGAGATGCTGGGGATGAAATCAGAGGAAGCTACAAGCAAGAATGATAATAAACAGAAATTTGACAGGCCCAAACAGCGCCCCCTGACCTGTGGTGCCCTGTGCGATGACACCGGTCGCACTACCCTAGCTACAGCTTTGCCTGTAGCCAACATATGGGAGAGGAAATAGTGTGCCACTGAAGGAGGGTAGGAGGCATAGGAATGGAGCACTAGTAACATGGCTAGTTCTAAGGGGAGAACAAGAGAGCTAATATACTAAGGGATGGAACTTTTTCTCTTCTAGTACTCCACTACTTTGATGCTGATCTGAGTGTAATGTTCATTCTAGCACCCTTCACCTGTTACAACCTGTGCAGATCCTCTTTCCTGCCTGGAGTGTCACTATCTGCTCTGGTGCTTCATGTTGCCTAATAGTCACTTGTGGCCATCTTTAGTGTGTGCATGCATCAGCACATCAACATTCATGTCTTATTAATAGAAGCCAATACATTTAAACTAAGAACTATTTACCTGTTCAGCACATGGAGACTGGACCAAGCATTTTCCCTGTTCACATTCTGTCCAAGAACAATCATTGAATTTCTGTCTCTTCTTTTAATATCACCGAGTACAATGTCAGGTCTGTGGAGATGGGTGCATATTGAGGCAGTGATTAATATGTTAGAAGATTGCAGTTACAATAAATGCAGCCAACAAATATTTTTCCTATCTTATTCTACAGTCTGATAATGTATAAGCCCCATAAAAACAAGGGAAGCGTAAGAATTACAGGATATGAGCAATTTATTCAGTCTGGTTGGAGTTCAACAGAATTTGGAACTTTGACAGCCTTGTACTTATTCATAGTAAAAGTTGTGATTTGTGGTCCTGCTTAATAATTTTAATTTGCTGAATCCACAATTTGAAATTAGAACAAAAGGTGTTAAATTATAAAATGTTACCCTTTTTTTCTTCTTAAATGGCTACATTATATATATATATATATCTATATATATATATATATATATATATTTTTTTTTTTTTTTTTAAACAACAAATATTTGCATTGAAAACCATTAAAATACTATACAAAAGGTTTGAATATGTTTAAGTTTACCTTTATTTTTTTAGTTACCTAAAGTTTCAAGAATGTATTGAGAGAATAATCACTATATTGAATTGGCTTCATATAATGGACAGAACTGTTTTTTAGATTTCATTGAAGACTAACATGACTTATACTGTATGTACTGCCAATGCTCCTGAAGTTGTATTCTTTTCTAAAATTTGTATATGGAATTCTGTCTCTAGGGAGGTAAAAAAAGTTATGTGAGTAATACATAAAATTATTAGATGCGTTTTCTAGATAAAAGAAAACAATTTCTTAAGCTGATGATAAAACAATAAAACATAAATTGAGCTTTGATTTGTTAATTTATTTTTTTGTGTGATTAAATAAAGTGGGGTCAAAAAAGCATTTTATATTTTAAAAAAGGCATGTTTAAAGTATAACGGTAAGGAAATGCATAGGATATGCATCAGTCTGGCCTTTCTTTACCTCAAAACAATAGAAGGAAACAAATATTTATTCGTGCTGTAAATGTGACAGTATGGATTTGTATCTTGTTAAAAATAGTCCATTTCCTTAAAGAGCATGTACAAAAATGTCACTTATACTTTCCTCCCCATTTAGAGCCGTTGCATTATGTTCAGTACAGGATATATCACATCCTGCCAATATCATTAATTACTATGTTTGCGGTCAATGCATGGTACCATTTTTTCGGTAAATTCATAGTTAAATATAATTGTTAATAAAGTATATACACATTTACTTTTCTGCCTACATAATTTACCTGCTTTCTTTGCCAAACCAGCTTTGACATAATCTACCATTCTGTGTTAGAAAAAGTACCTCTAAAGAGAGATGCAATCTTTCCAGGCCCTTCCTCTTACATACCTTCCAAACTTTTTAAAAAGCAAAATCTGCCTAAAATAACCCTTGCTAATGATCCACTCAGGCCCTGCCTTATTCACTCGAACTGCACCTAGATCTGCCCAACCACAACCACATAGACTGTAAACCATGTTGTATTTTGGCAGGCCAATATAGGGATGGTTTTGAACAATTTACCGGTACTGATGATGTAAAATTAAATCCCCTTTCCCTTTACTTGATTTGTGTGAGGCATGAGACATAGAGCTAATTTAGTCTTTGTTAGTCAGATCTCAATACCTACAGGTTTTTCTTTTGGTAGCTAAATGCCTGTACAAATCCCCAGTAGAGATGAGTGGTACGGTTTTACTGAATTGAACACACCAGAACTTTGGGTTTCCGAGTAGAACAGAGTCACGACTCGGGTCTTCTCACCAAGTTGTGAAATTGGATCTAAAAACCTATATTGCATATTCTGCATTGCATTTAAGTCCCTCCTCGTGATTTCAGGTGCTGTGAGGTGGTCAAACTTGACTGGAAATTAATGTTAACAATACTATAGGAACAAAAACAGATCCAAGTTACATGATTTTAGCTGTTTTTATACATTTTTAAAGAAAACTAAAACTGAACCAAAACACTTGAAGGTTGTTTTGCCAAAACATGATGATGATTTAGAACCAAAATAAAAAACACGAGGGTCTGCGCACATATCTAGTCTAGTCAGTTGGACAGGTTGGACTACTTAAAACAGCCCACTTGTTCTCCTCACATCACACAATAAGCTTGGCCCAAAAGAAACACACTGCACATACAGTACACAGGAAATCAAATAGAGGGATATTATATGATAACATCCGTTCAATCCATTTAATAAAATTGACTGCTGATAAAAATGATGTCATCATGCTGGAATGTAGTGACAGTTGGTCTGAACTCTGGCCCCTCCCATAGTGATGCGCAGAACAGTGATGGGGCACTGATAGAGACAGTGGGGGAGGGAGAAGGAGAGGGTTGTGGTATAAGAGATCAACAGACAAAAGGTCGACAATGTATAGGTTGACACCAAAAGGTCGATAGGCAAACAGTCGCCAGGGACAAAAGTTCGACTGACAAAAGGTCCACAGATACAAAAGGTCGACAGGGACAATGGGCTACACACAAAAATGGTCGACACTTTTGTATTTTAAGCCTAACCCTCCCCGTAGTGCTTAACCCTATCCTTGGTGCCTAATCGTAACCCTCCCTCAAGTGCCAAACTCTAACTGTACCCTCCGGCAGCCTAAGCTTAACCCTCCCCCAAGTGCCTAACCCTTACCTAAAATCACATTTCAAAATCTTTTGTGTTGACTGCTAGTGTGTCGACCATTTAAACTTGTTGACCTTTTGTACATGTTGACCTATTGCCTGTCGACCATTTATTGTCAACCTATACATCCAGATAACAAAGGAGAGGTAGGGAGAAAGTCTTGGGGTGGGAAAAAAGGGTGAGGCAGGGGGAGAGAGGAAAGAGAGAGTAAGTGCTGGGGTGGAGGGGGAGGGGGGGGTCGTAGAAAGAGTGGGAGATAAAGGAGATGGAGTGAAAGGGAGTGGGTGGCGGGTCGAATGACAGAGGAAAAACAACACCAGGCATTACAGCTAGTAATTATATCACCTTTCTGTACCAGTGTACTATGCATTTACAACTGGCTGATAACTTTAATACCGTGTTTCCCCGATAATAAGACCTACACCGAAAATAAGACCTACCCTTAATTTTGAAACCCGGTCCAAATTAAGCCCTACTCCGAAAATAAGACCTACCTGAACTCATTTTCAGCTGGGAACGCTGCAGAGACCAGCGTTCCCAGTCGTGCAGTGCGCGGGTGACGTCATGACGCGCTGAGGATCCTGTACGGCCGCGCCTGCTGGATCATGTTAGATCCAGTCAGCGCGCAGGTGAGAGCGACATCCCGGACAGCGGCGAGTCAGGTAAGTTCACTGCAATAAGGGACACTGCTACAGGGGGGGACCTGCATAAGCGGCACTTCCACAAGGGGGCCTGCAAGGGGGGGGGCATGCATAAGCGGCACTTCCACAAGGGGGGGGCATGCATAAGGGGCACTTCTGCAAGGGGGGGCCTGCATAAGGGGCACTTCTGCAAGGGGGCCTGCAAGGGGGTGGCCTGCATATGGGACACTTCTGCAAGGGGGGGGCTGCATAAGGGCACTGCTGTCAAAATTAATATAAGACCTACCCCGAAAATAAGCCCTATGGTGTTTTTGTTAACAAAAAAATAAATAAGACAGTGTCTTATTATCGGGGAAACACGGTAGGCTTATTAATGCCCCCAAATTTTAAATTTAATGATCATTAGCTTTGAATGGAGGAATGTGCTGGCCATAATCCTAATGGAAAAATAAGTTTTTGCTGTAACAGGAATTACACAAGGAAGATGATATAGAACTAAAAACATTTTGTCAGCGTATATTGAGAACTAGTATTCCAGTTTTACCTGTACAGCTGGGGGCAGGATCTCTTTAGCGATGCAGAAGATAATCCCAGTTTATTCTGATTCCTATTTTTTGTCTTCTTAAGTAGATCCCTCACTCGTCCCCATGGGTGGAGATCAAACTAAAAATAACAAATATCTGTTAGTTCATAATGTAAGTGTGGTGACATCCAAACCAATCACTTTGAGCCAAAGAACACCCAACACAGCTACATAGAACTAATTTGTATCATTAGACTGCAGATATTAACTTAACAAATCGCTGTGTCCTGATGCCTTTAATGGTAACTAGTATAAAATATTAAAACATTATTTAATTCCTTCTCTTACCAATGTTTTCCAGCAAATTCAAGAAGGGGACCTACAGTATCCTACCGAGTGGCATCCCTCCCCGTGGTGACACCCGGTGCGGAGAAGATTGTAGTGTGCGTCGGCAAAAGGAATGTGACCTTGTGGCCCTAAGCCTCGTTTTAGTCACTCCAGGGGCCCCGGAGTTGCGTACTGCCCCCGGGGACCAGTCTGTGTGCAGTGCCGGCTCCCTCACTGTGACAGGAGCCAAGTACTGCACGTAATGCTACAGTACAGCACCCGGCTCCTGTTGCTGAAGAGGAGTCGGCACTTTGGTGTCCCCCCTTGTGACACCACTGATCCTACCTTTAATGGTGCTTACACAATACTTTTATTGAATCCTAACAAAACTCTAACTCTTATTTTTTATAGGCCCATTACTTTTTTAAATCAGGACTACAAAATTTTGCCATTTGTTTACAATCTATAATCCCTTCCCTTCTATCTCAGCATCAATCTGGGATAACCCATGGGAGACATATAGTCCGAAATGTTCGTTTGGCTGTGGCGGCTCTATATTTATCTTCTACTCCAGGACACACTTCCAATATGTTATTAAGTTTGGATGCTGAAAAGGCTTTTTATTAAATCTTGTGGCCCCACCTATTTATAGTGTTACAACTGTGAGATTTGGCTATTCTTTTATTAATATAATTAAATATTTTTACAATTCAACTCATAAGAAATTATTAATAAATGGTCTTCTAGGTGACTCTATTCAAATGTTTAGAGGAACTAGGCAGGGATGCCCATTATCCTCTTTGCTATCTAATTTGATCCTTGATCCCTTAGTACTTGTTTTACAGTATTGGTCCCTCTTTAAAGGCATCTCATTTGGTCAGACAGAGGTTAAGGTCTCAGCCTTTGCTGATGACCTTCTTTTTTTCATCTCTAACCCCAAAACTTGCCTATCTCCCCTTTTTTCCAAATTGGAAGATTTTTGTAGAATTTCGGGTTTACAATAAATCATACTAAATCGATTGCAATGGCCTTGGGCACCTCTCTCCGCAGAGATACAGTAGTTTAAATTTGGGAAGACTACAATGGGCCAAGACTGATATCCTTTATCTAGGAATATGCTTTCTCAAAATGTCCATGATTTATATACTGTAAATGTTAAAAATGTATTATATAAAGTCCTTAAAGAATTGGTTGACTGGCCGCATTTGCAAATATCCTATTTGGGCAGAGCCAATCTGATTAAATTAATCACCTTTTCCAAGTTACTGTGGGCTCTATTTATTAACATTATTTTTACTAAAATAAAGTGAAAAAGGGTGTTTTCACACCCTTTTCACATTATTTTAGTTTCACCTGTAGTTACTATAGGGCAATTGGAGTAGAATTAGTAAAATTCTACTCCAACCCCCAGTATCACTTATTTTTAGTAAAGCAGATCGCATTTCCCATAATTGTAATGGGAAATGTGATCTGTGTGCAAGTTACTAAAAATAAATTGTAAAAAAATACCGGGGGAAGCCCTGTGATAATAACGCCACCTGGAGGTGGCGTTATCCAGGGTCTCCCCCGGTTACCGGGCTCCCACTCTGCTCTAACGGGGAGAGCAGAGGCGGGAGCCGGTACCAGTAATCAGCTATGTGGTCTAAGTAGACCGCAAGCTGATTACTGTAAAAAAAAATTTAAAAAAATAAACATTTTTTTTTTTCCTTACCTGAATCCAGGGACCGGTGATCGGGCCTCCGGTGATGGCTCCTCTCTGGTCAGCTGGTCTCCCACAGTGCACTGGGGCCCGGTCATCAGGTGATCGGGTCCCAGTGCAGTATGGGAGATCACCTGATCGGGAAGCCCGGAGAAGATCACCGGAGGCCAGGAGGTGCAGGTAAGTGTAATGAAGGGGGTGGGGGGGGTCGCGGGGGGGGGGGGGGGAGAGAGGGGGGGTTGCGGGGTCCGCGATCGCGGGGGGGCGGGGCTTAGCGCCGGGGCTTAGCGTCGGTGGGGGGGTAGTAGCGACGGTGGGTCGGCGCATGCGCGGGCTCTTAGTCGCGGTATTTTTTCCGAAAATACCGCGACTAGAGTGCGGATGGGATCCGCAGGGACAGAGCTTTATCGCAAGCTCTGTCCCTGCAAGGGATTTATAGTAAATCCCTGTTATATTGCCGGAATTCGCAATGCGAATTCACTCGGTAATATCACACTACAATCCGCATTCAATATGCGGATTGTAGTAAATAGAGCCCTGTATCTCTTGCAGGTCTTACCTGATGTTCGTTCAAAAACTGATGTAAAACCAATTGATGCAGCCTTTCGGCAATTTATTTGGAAGAGGCAGAAACCTCGACTTAGTTTGCAATTGTTTTAACGCAATAGATTGGAGAGGGGAATTAACTTCCCCAACATGGCACTATTTAATTATGTGGCCATTTGCAGACACATTAAAGAATGGATTTCACACTCCAACTTATATACTAAATATTCAATTGAGAAATCCTTTCTTACTAATATATACTTAGTGGATTTTTTACATCTAAACAACTTTTATATACCTACATGTGTGCTAGACAACCCTCTACTAATGTCTGCATGGTCAGCCTGGCGCACTATTCGTAATAAATGGAACCTCAATGCCTCATATTTTTTATTCCTCACTCTGTTGGGTAATGTCGGCTTTCAACACAGTTCAGCCTCTTTTCCATTTATGTTTTGGGCTTCCAATGGTCTAAGTGCAGTTCATCAGTTTACAACGTCAATTATAATTCTCTCAGGCTCAGTCTCTTTTCCCCTTTTTACATTCCTAACACAGGCGCAGCATTATACCTTAAAGGTTGTTTCCCTCCTCTTGCCTGTGGACTGGATAAATAATTGTATATGGCTCTCCAATCTTTTATTGGTTCTAGGGGTGCTATTTCCTTGTTTTACAAAATACTCCGGGCACCCTATTTCAGTGGCCATTATGATACTGGTATAACACATTGGCTGAAGCACTTTCCTGACCTTAGCGAATCAAACATCTTACACGCTCTTTTATTTTCTATTTGAGTTTTATATGCTACAACCTATCCGTAGTCACTTAATTGGACTTTCCTCCTCGTCAACTTGCCTGAAATGCACAAGACCAGATGCTTCCCTCTATCATTGTTTCTAGGATTGCATCTATATTAAAACATTTTGGATTCAAGTTAAGCAATTTGCTTTTTCGGAGCTGGTGAATTATTTAACATTGACCCCAGAATGGGCCAAAATGCAAAAATAAAGTAATACTGCATATATTAAAATGATATTTAATACCTAAATGTCACCACAGTGTTTTACAGGAAGGCATACTTAACACCATATTACATGGTTTGCTACAATTAATGTGGTATGGATAATACCATAGTCACCAGGTTATACAGCAATGGATACAATGAGACCGGGGGTAAATATAATAACAGTCGATCTAAATCGATGTTGTGTTTCATGGGCTAAATCGCACATTTACTAACATTTATAATTCAATATAAAAAAATCATCTATAGCCAAATGTGCGATTTAGCCCTTGAAACATAACATTGTTTTAGACCGATTTAAAATCAATCAAAATCTATTAAGATTGACCTTTAATATATTTACAGTATGTCCAGAACTCATACTTTACACTATAAGAAAATCATATCAAGTGTTATTCTTTTGATAAAACATTTTCCAAAAATGTATTGAAAGTAATAATTTAATTTTATCATTGAGCAATATTCAATATTTAATTGAATTACTCACTTTCTATAACACTTATGCATTGCTAACAGAATTTTCCAGCCAGAGATCTCATGTTGAGTTGAAAAGCAAATACTGCAAGGTTTACTAAAGTTGTGCCAACTGTGCTGTTTTCATCTCTGTATTAGAAACTCACTGTTGCCATTTAGGTGCTACCAGTCACTAGAAGACTGGTTGCTTTTTTCCATATAATAAAGCCTAATTGTTTTCATTCCTATAATATTAACTCACTGTTGTCATCACAATAATAGACTGTTTATCCTTGTCCTATAGACTCACTGTGCTCTCATATTCGTAACAAAGACTCACTGTTCTCTTTCACTGTGCTAGAGACTTCATGTTCTCAGAACTGGTGATGGAGGCTTAGTGCTCTCAGCCCTTGTGATGGAGACTCAGTTATCAGCCGATGCCATTGTGATGGAGACTCACTGTTCTCAGCCATTGTGAAGGAAACTCACTGCTCTCATCAACCCTTATAAAAGAAAATCCAATCTCTCAGCCCTTTTGATGGAAACTCACTGAACTCAGATTTTGTGATGGAGACCCTGCTCTCAGACCTTGTGTTGACTATGCTCTCAGCACTTGTGATGGAGACTCTGCTCTCAGCACTTGTGATGGAGACTCTGCTCTCAGCCCTTGTGATGGAGACTCTGATTTCAGATCTTGTGATGGAGACTCTGCTCTCAGCCCTTGTGATGAAGACTCTGCTCTCAGCCCTTGCTATGGAGACTCTGCTCTCAGCCCTTGTAATTGGAAACTATGCTCCCAGTCCTTGTGATGTAGACTCTGCTCTCGGTCCTTGTGATAAAGACTCTGCTCTCAGTTCTTGGACTCTGAACTCAGCCCTTGTGATGGAGACTATGCTCTCAGCTTCTGTGATGAACACTTTGAGCCTGATTCGGGAATGTATGATAACCCAATGGTTTATGTACTTTTCTGATGGTGGAGCTCATTCATGACATGGAGGGGTGGCGTCGGCCTGCGTTCCTGAAAACGGGGGCACGTCACCCTCGTTTTCCGGGAGTGCCAAAGCCAGAGTCTGCCTCGAAGGACGTAGATTTCCTTGCCTTACTAGCGGTAGGAGGCAGCCAGTCTGAGTAAGCTCCAGCTTACTCATATGGCTGATGCTACAAACATTGCCTCTGATGGTTGCTATGTTGATCCAATGCTGTGTCTTCAGATGTAGTACTCAGATCTGTGATGCCGGCTGGAGGCATCTTATTCCCTCAGACATCTCATGCAGGCTGTGCAATACAACACATATCAGAATCATGCCCTATCCTCTCAGCCCTCGTGAGGAAGACTCAATGCTCTCCATCCTATAATAGACTGATTGTTCACATCTTATCCTTGGTGCAACATTTTGTTTGCCTCCCCACATATAAAGGATCGTCTCCTATAAAAAATACACCTTCTCCAACATATTACATTCTCCAACTCTGCAAAATAAATTTTCACTTTGCACTAATCCATAAAAGTAAGTTGGCTAGTTTGACTACTCCATATAAGTAAGGAAAAGTCCTCACTCTCAACGTTTTAATAGAGACGCATTCTAACGGTAATTGAATATCAATGGTCGGCGTTAAACATCATTGATTTGATACCCAAACATAGATGATCATCTACTGTAACCACATAGGGAAAACAATTTAATTTAACTAAAAACTGAACAATTTCTGGTGACGGTCTGGATGACCTCTTTCTTATTTCCATCCAGGGAAACTAGCAACTCCCAAGTATGCTGTTAGCAGTCTCTTTGCATGCTCAAATAATCTCATAGAACATAAATGTAAAGACCTGTGTCAGTGACTCAATGGTCAGTCTTGTTTGATCTCTACTATCCATTAGTTGTTCATTATTAGTTAATATATTAGTGTAATGCAGACCTTTATTCTTAAGGCTTATACTCTAAGCTGCCTGAGCCCAGACACAAAATATACACTGCATACAGCTGCATACACACATCAGAAATCTATTAAACCCATTTGGAAAAAGTTTCTTCAAAGTCTGTTTATCCAGCTGTGTGTTGTTTTATGTAAATACAATTCATGCTCCAGATGACATTTTGTGGTGAGTTTGTTATGACATAGTTTATCCTGTTATTGTGTCAAATCTCAGAATGTCAGACAATGTACAGGTATTCCAAAATCTAAAATTGGATTGCAAACATACGGGTAATCTCCAAAATATATTGGACATCAGTTATGTAACCTGAAATTGTTATTTGTTCCCAGTGGTAGATAAATAATTGTCAATTTCTGATCAGGAGTGATGATACATACATTGTACGTTTAGGCTTTTCCTTGTTTTATCCTTACTGTTATACAAACTGTTGCACATCAAAGCTTCACGAAATAGTCCAATCATGTGTTGCCAATAAAAACACATTGGTTCTTATGGACATTGGAACCGCTTATTTTAAAAAGTGGTATAGCTTCATCAGAGCAAAAGATGGGTACGGGATGCCGGTGTGCAGACTCCCAGCAGGGTTAAAATACCGCACTTGTCCGTCAGTATCCTAACCCTACCCTTAACCCTCCCTCCCCAGTGCCTAAACCTAACCTCCCCCTCTCCATACCCTAAACCTAACCCTCCCCTAGTGCCTAACCGCTAACCTTCCCCCTAACCTCACTACTTACATTCGGGATTCCGGCTGTTAGGATGCCGAAGCCGAGATTTTAACAAGTGTCAGGATTTAGGCGCCGTCATTCTGAGCTCCGCAATTCCCGTGATAGTGATATTGACCGCATCCCATTATGGGAGTGTCAAAGGCGTGTGGATGATAGTGCGTCTCTGTATACAACCACTATCGTTCACATAGGAGGCCATATTCAGACAGCTGCGTGCGACTCAGAATCAGGCCGTATATATGTGCTGGTACACATGATAGCAACACAGACACAACTAATAATTATGAGAAATTAATAATGAAACCTTTACAAACCTTTTTTATATCTTGTTCGGACTGTGCAAAGGCGTCTCTGTAATTCCTGTCCCACACTTGCTTACTTTCTTTGTCTTCATATTTCAATTTACTGAAGGGTTTCCTTAGCCCCAATATGGAAGGACTTCTCCAGCCATCTGTCTGTGCCGCATTCCCTGGAGCAAGAAACATGATGACGATGAGAATGTGTGAATGACAGGTGCTGGTTATTCTCTAATGACTGTAGGGCAGGATGAAGCTTTCCTGTCTACTTTCAATTATATGTAACAATATGAGGACACAAGAATGATTGGCTCTTACACCAGTGTGTCTCACTATATACAGTACACTCATCTTTTTATCAGTTGTGAAAACAATCAGAATTGCTTTCAGTGGATGTATATAGAGAAGCTCAGTACATTACATTGCTTTACGTTCAATATATGTACTGTTATCTTCAATATGACCACTGCTGGTAGTATCATCTTAATGGTTAATATTAGGTTTATATTAGGTTAATGGTGATCATGAGAATGTTGACATTCATTGTGTAGACCCCGGTCGAAATGTCGACAGGGTCACCTTATCAATAATGTATTCTTCAGAGCCTAACGCTAACCCTAATAGTACTGTCAACGTTATAAATGTGTGTTCGCCGGCACATTTTCTTAGGGCAAAAATTTTATGCTGCGAACAGCAGTGATATAGAAAAAGGGTTTTCTCTTCATCTCTATAAACCCTTAAGTGTGCTTGCCAGCTGCCACCATATTATCAGGCCCGGCAACAGGTGGTACAATGGGTACACTTGTTCTGGGTCCCCGAAGTTCAGAGGGGCAGTGAGGTTAAGAGGGGCACAAAACCAAAATCCTTAGGGACTGCAGCACCAAACACTATTTATTGTACAAACTATGCCGCCTGGCCCAACTAAGTAAACCTCCTCTCCCAGTTACCACTCTCAAGGACACGACACCTGGTTCTGCACTTGCACCATAGTAATGAATGGTGTCGCAGCAGCGTCATTTTTTGCGACGCTGCACTCGTGCCAGTTACCTGCCCTTCTGCACCCTGCTGTCATTGCTACCTTGGGGAAGGAGGTGGGAGCAAGTTGCAGCATTACCATCCGCTCTACTGCACATCAGCATCACTGACTGGGAGTGCACACCCTCTCCCCACCCTTGGGACAGCCTCAGATATTGGCACACGCTGGGGAACAATATATATGGGTGTGAGGGGTGGAGGGGATGGGGTGGCCCAGAGACATTAGTGTACCAAGCCCCAACATTTCTGTTGCCGGCCCTGCATATTTTGCAACCAAAAATGTCAACTTTGTATTTATATTGTGACCTATTGGTTCATTGACACTAAATACTGCAGCCCTAACAATAGCTCAATGTCACATGTTGCTGCAACA
This sequence comes from Taudactylus pleione, assembly GCA_031769625.1. NCBI lineage: Eukaryota > Metazoa > Chordata > Amphibia > Anura > Myobatrachidae > Taudactylus > Taudactylus pleione. The sequence continues at coordinate 46,879,405 of JAUIMM010000015.1, read as the reverse complement.
CAGAGATGTATGTGTTATTTTTATTGTAGTCTGTTGGTTTAGTCAACCAGAAATTTATAATGGAAAACAAATACTGAAACATTTCCCGGAGAGCTGCAAAATATTGTTGATATGTTATATGAAAGTGTAGCCGTCACCTAGACATGATGGAAGCAGCCATTTGCTCAGCTGAACCAACGTGTAACCTAGCTATCAGTCGCTAATAACTAGTGCAATGACTGACGGATAAGGTGCCTCATGACTCCTTCATGTCAGTAGTTTCTAGTGAACGGCCGTATGCTCTGAAATATGGGTTCAGACCAAAACATGTCTGTATTTATTTGGTGTAGGTGACAGGCACACTTTAAGCACAAGAGAATTCTGTTATGCTTGCCTGATCTTTTTGTTTCATATGTACTCCATGAAAAGGCTCAACATTTTAAATAGATTGTATAGTAGATGTGTTATTATTCTTAAACATATCTCATGCAACTACTGTAGGTTAAATGTGACTGCTGGGTGGATAAATACTGAATACAACTCAAGCAACTATTTTTTTTGTTGATAGTAGCAAAATAAAATAAAAAAATAAATAAAAAAGCTCATAATTATTTTTATTGTTCCATTGTTCCACTATGTGTTAAATCAGACAAATTGTGATAAGAAACCAACCTTTGTAGCCAAACCTTTCATTGTTAATGCCAATTTCTGGGATCATGGAGAGGTCAGATTGGTTTCCACTTTGTACAAACATACTGTGCGGCCGGTTCCTCCTCACAGGAAAATGCCTTTTAGCCTCCTGGTACGGACTGAGCAAAACATTCGCTGCTCCACAGGAGCAATGCTGTCGAAAGTACTCCTACACCAAGAAGAGAGCTGTTACATCTCAATCCTTCCAGTCAGTGCAGTGATATCATGCTCACATTGCTGGCATTCCCAAACTAAGCTCTTTCTAATGGAATTCCTGGCTCTTCTAACTTACCATTTTCTTCCTACCCTCCCTGGGTAGACAGGCAGTGTGATTGATTATTTGACAACTTGTATACTTTAACATGCATTTATGAGCATCATTTGAAGTATGTTTGTGTTTGGGTTATCTAAGTTCTATGTTATCTGCTTTTCGCCTCATGCCTGTGGTATAATGAACTCAGGCACTGACAATAAGCACATTGCAGGTTTAGATACTCAAGGCCCAACTGACGATCTAAATGATTATTGTTAATATTTATTTGTATAGTGCCAACATACTCTGTAGTGCTTTACATTTGGGAACAGTAATAAAACATGGCTGGGTATTAATATGCAGACAATGCGGTAAGAGGGCTTAATTGAAAGCTTACACTGCACCCATTATAGATACATCCAGGAATATCACCTACCTGCACATGATATAGATATTTAAAAATGTGAATTCAATTGTAAGGTGAATATATAGTACCATCATGTTAGTATTTTCAGTTATGATATGTTATATGGAAGTGGAATTGGCAAAAGGCATGCGCCTAATAGTGTAGAATTTAAAACAATGATGTACGTGCTCAAAATATAATGTGCGTACCAAATAATAAATCTTTAAGGCTTATCTGTGATTCCTTCAGTGGGATTCCATATGGTAGGGTAGGTAAGTGTGGGAGGTCCGGGGCCGCGCGCCCCCCTCCCACGAAGGCGCCGGTAAGGACCGGACCCGCGTCGCCGGACGCGCCCACGTGTTGTGGCGCGTCATCACCCGGCGACGCGGCGCGGCCATGACGCCGGCAAGGACCGGACCCCGCATTGCCGGACGCGCCCACGTGTTGGGGCGCGTCATCACCCGGCGGCGCGGCGGGCCAATGAGGGCCCGCCGCGTCATCCAGCCCAGGAGCCCGCGCGGCGGGGTATTTAAAATCCCCGCCTGCGGGCAGGAGAGGAAGAGCGGAGGAGTCGTCGGAGCAGGCAGATCGTCGCTGGAGGGAGTCCCGAACGCGAGTTGGCAGTTCAGGTAAGCTCTCAGTGAGGCCCTTGTATCTTGGTATTAGACCACTGTACCCCTGTGTTAGGTTGGTGTGTACCCACTGTACCACCACCGTGCGGCGCTAGGCCGAGACCACTGTACCATTGTGTTAGGTTGTTGTGTACCCACTGTACCCCCACCGTGCGGCGCTAGGCCGAGACCACTGTACCATTGTGTTAGGTTGTTGTGTACCCACTGTACCACCACCGTGCGGCGCTAGGCCAAGACCACTGTACCATTGTGTTAGGTTGTTGTGTACCCACTGTACCCCCACCGTGAGGCGCTAGGCCGAGACCACTGTACCATTGTGTTAGGTTGTTGTGAACCCACTGTACCACCACCGTGCGGCGCTAGGCCGAGACCACTGTACCTGTGCTAGGTTACCGCATATCCACTGCACCATCACCGTGCGGTGTTAGGCTGCAGGTATTGTTCTAGTGCGGCGCCAGGCAGCCGTGCTCTCTTATAGGAGCAGAGACCAGGACTACTCGCCCAGCAAAGAGACAAGGGGCATACCCGGTGAGCGCATTCTGTGTTTGTGTGTCGAATCATTGTTTGTGTGTCGTCCCCTCTTCCCTTTTCCCTTTTCGGGCGTTTCCGTTCGGGTTGCACCCATGTGCCTGGCATGCGGGTGCAAACCAGTCTGAGGCCACAAGTGCCAATGATGACCATCCTCTAGTCCCCGCACCCCTGTCCGTCAGTCCTTCCTGTGGCACCAAGGTCCGGCCCATAGGTTCAGCGTGTCCGACCTATCTTACAGGTTAGACCGTCCCCGGCTGTGTCAAACCGGAAAGACCCAGGACCGTCGGTGGGAGAAACCAAGGTGTCCTGAAGGTGAGAGCCACGGGGTGAGAGAGGTAAGTGCCCCGCCACTCCTGCACGGCAGCAGGCGCACACAGCAGTCCACCCCTTGCCCCTCTTACATTTGGCGTAGCTGGCAGGATCCCTTGACGCCAGCCGGAGGACCCCCACGAAGATGACGGACCCTACCACCACCTCTACCTCCGCGGGACCACCATCCGAGACGACAGACCCGACTTTTGACCGGCGGGTCACCCCGGCCATCGGAGCCGCTGTCCAACTCATCCAGAAGTACGATGGACAGAACATGGAACTGGACGACTGGATGGACCAGGTGGAGTCGGTGATCCGTCTGGATCACCTCCCCGCGCCGGTACAGGTAGACTTGGTGCTGCAGGTCATCCTGGGGGAAGCAAAAAAATCTGTCATCAACCGCCCTCTCGGGCAGAGGAAGGACCTCCAGGGGGTGTTCAAAATCTTGAAGGCCACTTACGGAGACCGGTCCACACCGACCAACCTCCAGAAACGGCTGTTCGCTCGGATCCAGCGCGAGGACGAGTCGATCTCCCAATTTGCCAACGCCCTCCAAAGTTGCGCAGATCGGATACGGGCTCGGCAGGACGCAGACTGGTTGGCCGGAAACCCAGACTTGGTCTTACGAGACCTATTCGTGGCAGGTCTGAAGAGTAGGCCCCTACGCCACCATTTCCAAGACAAGATCGAAGGGGACCCCCGCCTTCTGTTCCACGAGGTGCTGGAGAAGGCATTGGCCAAGGATCAGGACGAGGAGTTTGGCTCCTGCTCTGTGTCCCTCCAACCGACACACCCAGACTCCCGCACCCCCAACCCACCCCTAAACCCACTGGAGAATTGCGTCAAGGAGTTGACCAATGCGCTCCTGCTGGTCCAGCAAGAAGTATCCCAGCTAAAGCAGCGAGTGGAGCAGGCAGAAGACCGGCGGGCCGGGGCGGAGACCCGTGCAGAAGGAGAGCGGGCCGAGGCCCCACGTCGGAAGCCTCACGAGCAAGACCCGCCCCGGCGCTGGGAGTCAGCAGGAACGCGCCGACGGGACACCAGGGGCCCAGTCTGCTGGGAGTGCGATCGACCTGGCCATTTCGCCCGCGAATGTCCTGAAGTACGACCCAGTCGAGACACCCGCCGTAGACCTTTAAACTAGCGTCCCTCGCGGTTGCGGGCCAAACCACGAGGAGGGGAGACGACCAGGTGGACATTACCCATTCGTCGGATCTCATTGGAGAGTGCCCCACAGTAATAGCCCAGCTGGCGGGAAAGAGCCAGCGCTGTCTTCTGGATACCGGCTCCCAAGTGTCAACCATGTCCCAGCGATGCTTCCAGGAGAACTACGCCCACCTGCAGCGGACCAACGTGGGAGATTGGGTAACCCTCATCGCCGCAAACAACCTGCCAATTCCCATCCTGGGTGTAGTTTGGGTCGAGGTGGAGCTGTACGCCCAGTCCCTGGGGAAGAAAGGCATCATGGTTGTCGCAGGGGAGGACTTGAAGCATGGGCCTGTCATCTTGGGGATGAATATACCCCGCTGCTTGGACCAAGCCCTAGTCCTGGAGAAGGGCCCCCGGTACTGGAGACACCTAGGGGTGCAGAAGCCCGTACAGCAGGCCCTGCAACGGGTGATGCGGCTGTGCGAGGGACCATCTCCAGCCGCTGACACAGGCCCCCTGGGACGGGTCAAGACAGGCCATAACCAATGGGTGAGGATTCCCGCCAGGCAAGAGGTGGTCGTGGATCTGCCCGTGCGGGCGCAACAGCCCCTGGAGGGTAGGGAAGTCATGATAGAACCCTGCTGGTTTGGCCAAACCGACGCTGGATTGATCGTGGCTCGGGCCTTGGCAGTAGTCAAGCATGGGGTGGTGCCCATCCGGATCTGTAACCTGGGGGACGCCCCAGCCCAGGTTCCCCCCAGGACCATCTTGGCACAGGTAGAGGCTGTGCCCGTGGGCGGTGTCAAGTCAGGACAAAACGTCCTCCTAGAGCCCGACGTGCGGAAACCATGGACGCTGGCCGTGAGGGTGGAGGAGCGGGTAGAGCCCACCGAAGGCTGGAACGGGCGAATAATACTCGAACAGATGGACGTACCCCTAGATGAACTCGGCCCCGCCGAGGTCAAGAAGCTCGAACGGCTTCTGTGGAGGAGACAACAGGCGTTCTCCCGCAGCGAGGAAGACTTCGGTTACACCCGGGCATTAGAACACGAGATCAACACCGGGGACCAGCCCCCCATCCGGGAGCGATACCGACCCATTCCGCCAAAATTGTACCAGGAAGTGAAGGCCATGATCCGCCAGATGCTGGATAACCACGTCATCAAAGAGAGCAAAAGCCCGTGGGCAGCGCCGATTGTCCTAGTTAAGAAGAAAGATGGGGCCCTACGCTTCTGTGTGGACTATCGGAAGCTGAACAACTGTACTGTGCGAGACGCATACCCTCTCCCCCGCATCGAAGAATCATTGGCAGCCCTGGGGAAGTCACGATTCTTCTCCACCTTGGACCTGGCCAGCGGCTATTGGCAAGTGCCGGTGGCCGAGAGGGACCAAGCCAAGACGGCCTTCATCACCCCCATGGGCCTATTCGATTTCTGCCGGATGCCCTTTGGGCTCTCCAATGCGCCAGCTACCTTCCAACGACTCATGGAACGTTGCCTAGGGGATCTAAACTTCGACTCGATTTTGATCTATCTGGATGACATCATCGTGTTCGCCCAAACGCTGGACGAGCATTTCCGCAGGCTGGATCAAGTACTACAGCGTTTGGAGCAATACGGGCTCAAACTAAAGCCAAGGAAGTGCCACCTCCTCCAACCCAGCCTTGAGTACTTGGGACACGTAGTATCCCAAGACGGGGTGAAACCTACACCCGACAAAATCACCGCAATTCAGGGACGGAAAACACCCACCACCGTGACGGAGGTACGAGCCTTTCTTGGACTAGTCGGCTATTACCGCCGGTTCATTTCGGGGTTTCGCTAAAATAGTCGGACCTCTGCATGAGCTGCTGAGAGGTGTGGCAACGGATGCACGAAAGAGGACTGTGGCGTGGGGCCAAGCCCAAGACGACTCCTTCAACCAGCTGAAAGACGCCCTCACCCAAGCCCCGGTACTCGCCTACGCTGACTTCGACAAGCCCTTCCTGGCCTACACCGACGGCAGTCACAAAGGGCTGGGGGCAGTCCTTTCCCAGATCCAGGGGGGGCAGGAACGGGTGATTGCCTATGGGAGCCGGAGTCTGCGGGACTCTGAGAGGAACCCCAAAAACTACAGCTCCTTCAAACTCGAGCTGTTAGCAATGGTGTGGGCCGTGACGGAGAAGTTTGCCGAGTACTTAACTGCGACGGAGTTCGAGGTCATCACAGACAACAACCCTCTGGCGCACCTGGACACTGCCAAGTTGGGGGCCCTGGAGCAGCGTTGGGTTGCCCGGTTGGCGAAATTTTTCCCCAAGATCAAGTATGGTCCGGGGAAATACAACACCAACGCCGACGCCCTGTCCCGTTTTCCTGTGGAGGCACCCAAGGGCCCCTCCGACGAGGACCAGGAAGGCTTAGAAATCCCTGATCTTGCCAAGGTTAGACCACCACCCGGACCCCTGGAAGCCACCAGTTGCGGCCTCCAGCTGCAGAGGACCGCCCTCGAGTGGGCCGTACAGCAGAAACAAGACCCAGACCTGAGGGCCATCCACAGCTGGAAGGAACAGGGACATTGGCCCTCCGCCCGCGAGAGGGGCCGACTCGGCGGGGTGGGCCAGAGGATGCTTCACCAATGGGATCGGCTGACTGTCCACGACGGGGTGTTGTGCTGACGCACCTACCTGGAACAAGAACTCCGCGAAGTCAGGCAGGTCGTGCTCCCGGAAGGCTTGGCCCGAGGCTTGGTAGTGGAGGCCCACGAGGAAGGGGCCCACCTCGGGGTGGCCAAGACGCTCCAGTGGATACGCCGTCAGTACTTCTTTCCAGGACTACAAGAGTTGGTAGAGGCCGTGTGTCGGGCGTGCCCGACGTGCGGTGTCACCAAGCCCACCGAACAGAGAGCCCCGGTGCAGACCATCCAGACCAGGCGAGCCTTGGAGCTGTTGATGGTGGACTACGTGCTAATAGGGGAGTCGACGAGCGGGCACCAGTACGCCCTAGTGATGACGGACCACTTCACTAAGTTCACTGCGGTGGCGCCTACCCGTGACCAGACAGCGGAAACAGCCGCCAAGGCCATCGTGGAACACTTCATCCGAAGGTATGGCTGCCCCGAGCGCATCCACTCAGACCAAGGAGCATGTTTCCAGGGCCGCGTGATGGAACGACTTTGTCAGACCTACGGCATGCAAAAATCCCGGATCACGCCCTACCATCCCCAGGGGAATGGGGCCTGTGAACGATTCAATCGGACCCTGTTACAAATGCTGAGAACCTTGGAAGCCGAAAAGAAACGCCGTTGGCCAGCATTCGTCCAAGAACTGGTGTGGGTGTACAACAACCGCGTGCACCGGACCACGGGCTCGTCGCCCTACTTCCTACTGTTTGGTAGAGCAGGGAGGGAACTGCAGGACCTCGACCTCTCTCTACCCCAGGGGGAAGATGAGTGGACCCATGGTGGGTGGGTCGAGGAGCAAAGGCGACGGCTGAGGACTGCAGGGGAGGTGGCGGAGCGCAACATCGGGACCACCAGGCACCCCCAGCCCGGAGGGGCCGTGGGGGAGCCCATCCCAGTTGGACAAAGAGTATTTGTCCGTGAGAGGCGCCCAAAGAACAAGCTAAGCCCGCGATGGGAGGTGTTGCCCTACATCGTACAGCGACGAGTTTCGCCCAACAACCCAGTATATGAGGTGCGTGCCGAGGACGACAGCGGTCACACTCACACCCTGCACCGAGACATGTTGCGACCCTGGGAGTCGGGAGACCCGTCGGAGGCACAGGAGCCATGCTGCAGCATGAAGCCTGGTGGAGAGAGCAGAGAGCCCCCAAACGCCCTGGCAGGACCGGGGACCCCGGGGTTCACCCCATTCACTTGGAGGGCACCGCCCTCCCGGGCGCACAGCCCCCTCGTCGTCACCGAGTCGGCTGGGACCGAACTACCCCTACCAGCAACACATGCGTCAGGAACACCACCCCAAGACAGCCCACCACTGGCCGAACCAGCCGCCCTGTCCCTCGAGGCTCCAGTCCGGAGATCCGCGAGGTCGACCTTGGGAGTGCCACCACCACGGTTCCCAGACCCTGACTTTGAGTGGTCGTGCCACCCGGTCTTTGTGGGGACCACAAAAGGAAAAGAAGGGGAGAGTGTGGGAGGTCCCCGCGTCGCCGGACGCGCCCACATGTAGGGGCGCGTCATCACCCGGCGGCGCGGCGGGCCAATGAGGGCCCGCAGCGTCATCCAGCCGCGACGCGGCCATGACGCCGGCAAGGACCGGACCCCGCATTGCCGGACGCGCCCACGTGTTGGGGCGCGTCATCACCCGGCGGCGTGGCGGGCCAATGAGGGCCCGCCGCGTCATCCAGCCCAGGAGCCCGCGCGGCGGGGTATTTAAAATCCCCGCCTGCGGGCAGGAGAGGAAGAGCGGAGGAGTCGTCGGAGCAGGCAGATCGTCGCTGGAGGGAGTCCCGAACGCGAGTTGGCAGTTCAGGTAAGCCCTCAGTGAGGCCCTTGTATCTTGGTATTAGACCACTGTACCCTTGTGTTATTGTGAACCCACTGTACCACCACTGTGCGGCGCTAGGCCGAGGTCATTGTACCCCTGTGTTAGGTTGGTGTGTACCCACTGTACCACCACCGTGCGGCGCTAGGCCGAGACCACTGTACCCCTGTGTTAGGTTGGTGTGTACCCACTGTACCACCACCGTGCGGCGCTAGGCCGAGACCACTGTACCATTGTGTTAGGTTGTTGTGTACCCACTGTACCCCCACCGTGCGGCGCTAGGCCGAGACCACTGTACCATTGTGTTAGGTTGTTGTGTACCCACTGTACCACCACCGTGCGGCGCTAGGCCGAGACCACTGTACCATTGTGTTAGGTTGTTGTGTACCCACTGTACCACCACCATGCGGCGCTAGGCCGAGACCACTGTACCATTGTGTTAGGTTGTTGTGTACCCACTGTACCACCACCGTGCGGCGCTAGGCCAAGACCACTGTACCATTTGTACCCACTGTACCACCACCATGCGGCGCTAGGCCGAGACCACTGTACCATTGTGTTAGGTTGTTGTGAACCCACTGTACCACCACCGTGCGGCGCTAGGCCGAGACCACTGTACCTGTGCTAGGTTACCGCATATCCACTGCACCATCACCGTGCGGTGTTAGGCTGCAGGTATTGTTCTAGTGCGGCGCCAGGCAGCCGTGCTCTCTTATAGGAGCAGAGACCAGGACTACTCGCCCAGCAAAGAGACAAGGGGCATACCCGGTGAGCGCATTCTGTGTTTGTGTGTCGAATCATTGTTTGTGTGTCGTCCCCTCTTCCCTTTTCCCTTTTCAGGCGTTTCCGTTCGGGTTGCACCCATGTGCCTGGCATGCAGGTGCAAACCAGTCTGAGGCCACAAGTGCCAATGATGACCATCCTCTAGTCCCCGCACCCCTGTCCGTCAGTCCTTCCTGTGGCACCAAGGTCCGGCCCATAGGTTCAGCGTGTCCGACCTATCTTACAGGTTAGACCGTCCCCGGCTGTGTCAAACCGGAAAGACCCAGGACCGTCGGTGGGAGAAACCAAGGTGTCCTGAAGGTGAGAGCCACGGGGTGAGAGAGGTAAGTGCCCCGCCACACCTGCACGGCAGCAGGCGCACACAGCAGTCCACCCCTTGCCCCTCTTACATATGGTCCTCCAAAAGATCAGGAAAACCTTAATAGAAGAGGCTCCAACAGAGCCACATAGAACACAAATATAGTGTAGTATTTTTGTTTACAAGCAGCGCATATAATTCAATGTATATTGCGTACCAAAAAGATACTTGAACACCTGCGTGTAGTATTGTGTACTCTGATAACTCCTCTAGGATCCCATGGAGGCCCTCATAGTCTGCACACAGGTGGATAAGGTTAGCCTCAAACAAGCAAAAATGACCCTTGTCACAGGTGTGCCTTTTCACAATAGGGGGGTTTTAATCACATTTACAGGGATACAGAGTAAACAGGGGTTAACAAAACATAAAAGTTAGAAGTAGTAAAATGCTTATCTGCAATATAATCAGCAGAGTGGAGACACACTGGAGCAAGGTCCCAATGCGTTTAGTCTGTTCAGACTACCTCAGGGGTGCTGGTAAACCTTTTGGGGTGCCCTTTACATACTGTGCATGCCAGGGTGCTAATCAGCGCTATTTTCTGCTTTTTTGCCGTTCTGCGCATGCGCATACCCCCGCGGCCATCTTGTATGACGTCATCTAATTTCACTTAGGAAGTTGGTAGAGCTTTGAAGCCAATTGAGAGCACAGCGCACAAGGCAAAATGGTTTTCCAAAAACATCTGGACAATTTCATTGCACATTTGGAAAATGAACCTAAGTGCTCCTTGGCTAAAGGTGATACCCCCACAATCGTCTTAACTGTAGATGAGTTACTCACCACTTATACTCATTTGTGCTGATAGCCAATACTAGTACTATGCATAGTATAATAAAACTAGGCACCACATATAAGCAGTAGCATGCAGCAATCTGCCAGTCATGGTACTCTTACCTCTTTCATCTGTTTCATGCCGTCTTCTTTTTGTAAGGTAAATATTTGCTTTTGTAGTTTAAGATTATGCTCCTGAAGCTGCCCAATTTTTTCTATAAGTTGACATATGTGTTCCAAGTATCCAAGCCCTGATCCAAGCACCTTAGATGCTCCTTGGTTTACCTACAATAAAAACAAGAAATAATTTAGGGATATTGTATTTGTTAGTGGACTTGAGAATTGTGTGGTATCATCTGATGCTGGAATTACCATGCCAATATTTCATTCAAGAATTGGCAAAATTGATATTTTGTTACATGGAAAATATATATCTAATAGGCTGTCTTAATAGTTAGCTTCACTACATAAGCATATGTTTGGTGGCACAGTGGTTAGTATTGCCAGGGCCATAGGGGTGTGTGTGCGAGCAGTGCGGGTGTAGTGCCCTGGGGGTGACACCGTCATTGCCCCATGCATCTGGCCAGGTGCGCTGCTGCACTACTACTTGGAGTGTCCAGAGAACGCTCCAAGCATTCACCCTGCAGTGTGCAGAGGCGTCCAGAGCATTTAAGGGCAAGGTTGGCACAGAGTGCTGGTGAGCCCTGCTCTGGTCCTGAGTATTTCTGCCTCAAAGCACCCAGGGAACTAACTAAATGAAGTGTTATGATCCACCCATGATCCATACTGACATGCTAGCTTTATTGTCTTCTGACTAATTTGACCCTGCTGTGGGCCCGGGATGCAATAAATGAATACAGTATAGCGCCACAAAATATATTGGTGTTATATAAATAAAGGCTAAAAATAATCCATTCAGTTTATTCATCTTTTACTGCTATAAAGATGCCAATTTAATAATAAATATAATAATGTCTTTTTTTATTATATCCTTTTCCCCACTGCTACTACAATCAATGGTCATAGAGGAAGCTCGTGTCATTCCAGGGCTATTTAGAAGCAAAACCATTTTCCTTTTTGTTAAAAAAAAATCTCTCCCTTCACACACAACTGAGAATTACAAGGAGGTGTTTCAGAGAGTTACAAGGAAAGGAAGGGATCACTGCATTTAACCAGATAAAGAGTGTTACAAGGTTACATCAACAAAAGATGTGTAATGATGCATAGCATGGCTGACCCCATGACAGAGTGCTGGGAACAGGCAAGATTTACCTCTGTGTTGAAGGGTCAGACACACTACTTGTTGTCACCTTTGGTCTATCTGCTGCCAACACACTGTAAACCCTAGCACTAGGGATGTTCCATGTGAATGCCTTAGGATTTATCTGCTTCCCAGGTCTATCATGTCTCTGAATTCCTGGCCACAGGGATAAACCAGGATAAAGGCAACATGTTTATATTTTTTTTTTCATGGTATATTTATTTATTTATTTAATATATCTTATATATCATAATTAATATATATATATATATATATATTCTTGCTGCATGATACTTGTAAAGGACTACTGCTCCCAGCAGCATATTCTTGCTGCATTATAATTGTTTGTCCCTGCCCGAGCTGTACTAGGTAAAGGACTACTGCTCCCAGCAGCATATTCTTGCTGCATGATACTTGTAAAGGACTACTGCTTTGAACAATTAACTTAGATGCAATGTTAAATTAAGTAGTATATCACTGCATAGTATCTGTAGTTGTTGGTTTAGAATATAGTTTTATGTTTGTGTTTTCTTAGTTCAATGCAAGGTATATAGACCCAGATGCTAGCTTAATGGTATGTTCTGTTTGTTTGTTTAAGGTAATTTATTGCTTGCAATAATAGTGGGAGTGTTTTGGGGGTAGTTAGAAACTAGTGGTTTCACATGCTAGGTCTCCTATGTAAGGTTCATTAGAAGGCTGGACTAGCCTTGGCTGGGTGGCCTATCTTTAGAAGTGTCCTATTTTAAAAGTGTCAACTTCTTTTTAAATCGATTAATTGGCGTTATATCAGCGTTAAACACCAGTGAAACAGAAGGAAACCCACCAAACTACAAACAACAACCTAATTAATTGGACAAAGTGGAATGAACAATTGTGAGTTCACAGTCTCCATACTACTAGCTCCTGTGGACACATAACCATGACTTTCATTATTGAACTCCCTGTCTGGTGGCTGCATAAACCTGGTGCCTCCCTTGCTACTATTGCTGCTGGCTCTGTGCTTTACATATAATCCTAATGCATACTTATCTGTGTTATGTCAGTTTTCCTCAATAATAATGTACTTTTACCTTAGCTCTTTTTCTAAGTCTTATATCTAGCTCCTACCACTGTATATTTTACTATTTAATTTCTGCTCCCACCAAATCTCCACTTTTTTATACTCAATAATAAACTTTTGCAGTCCTGACTCTTTTCCCACACTGCACTATTACTTGCGTTTCTGGAAATCTGCTCTCTCCTACATTCTGTCTTCATTCCTACTTTTAACTTTTCTTCCCCTATTTACATCATCCTTACTATTACCATGTTTTCTTCAAATCCCACCTTCACTCAGTGTCTACCTAATCTTTTGTTCTGCCCCTTGCTTCCATCTTTATCCTTTCCCCCTTGTCTCTTCCATTTCCTCTTCCCCTTATCTCCTCTCCTCTGTTTACCTTCCTCCCCATCTTCTCCCATTACTCCACTTTCATTCTCTTATACTCCACGGGGGTCCTACAACCTCACTGCTAATCCGTCCTCCCACTCCCCTCTCCATGTCACTTTACCCCACATCATTAATTTCCCTTCCTGCCCACCTTCTACTGGCTCCCCTTCTAGCACTGGAGTCCGCACCATCGCTACACTCTATTCAGCTCGGTCCCCCAAATTAATCTCACCCCCACGCTATAGCAACCCTGATAATCTCATTCAAATCTCGCCAACAAACTCTGTCCCTCTATCCTGTGCCCTCTGTAATGCCAAATCAGTCTGTAATAAACTGGTCCCAACCCATGACCTTTTCATCTCCAACTCCCTGAATCTCCTAGCTATTACTGAAACCTGGATTTCACCCTCTGACACCGCTTCTCCTGCAGCTCTCTCCTCTGGGGGCCTCACCTTTTCCCACACCCCACGACCTGGGGGTCGCCATGGTGGTGGTGTTGGGGTCCTTCTATCCCCTGGTTACTCATACCAACCCATTCCCTCTGAACCATCCCTCACATTCTCTTCATTTGAAGTCCATGCTATACGCCTCTTCCACCCAGTACACCTCCAAGTAGCTGTCATTTACCGTCCCCCTGGCCCTCCCTCCAAGTTCCTTGACAACTTTGCTTCCTGGCTCCCTCACTTTCTCTCCTCAGACCTTCCCTCCATTATCCTAGGTGACTTCAATATTCCAATTGATATCCCTACAGAATCCTCTGCCTCCAAACTCCTCTCCCTCACATCGTCACTGGGTCTCTCCCAATGGACCTCCTCACCCTCCCATGTGAGTGGCCATGTGCTTGATCTGGTATTCACACACCGTTGTGATATTTCTGACCACCTCAATTCCCCATTCCCTCTTTCTGACCATCACCTTCTCTCTTTTAACCTGTCCCTCTCTCCTTCCCCTCCTCTACCTCCAAAAGCCTCCATTACTAAGCGTAACATTGACACAGGTTCCTTTTCTTCCCTGCTTGACTCACTTCTCTCCCCTATCCTCTCTCTCTCCTGCCCTGAACAAGCCGCCTCCCTATACAATGCCTCCCTTACTTCTGCTCTGGACTCTGTTGCCCCAGCGATCACTATTCACACTCGCAGATCTACTCCTCAACCCTGGCATTCCAAATGCACCAGATACCTGCAAAAGTGTTCTCGAACTGCCGAGCGACAGTGGAGAAGATCACGCTCTAAGGCAGATTTTCTACATTTCAAATTTATGCTCTCATCGTATAGTGCTGCGCTCTCCCTCTCTAAACAGTCATTCTTTAAGAACCTCATCTCCTCTCAGTCCTCTAATCCCCAGCGTCTCTTCACTACTTTCAAATCCCTCCTTCGCCCACCCCCTCCTCGTCTCCCCTCCTTGCTCACTGCCCTTGACTTTGCTACCTACTTTACATCTAAAATTGATTCCATACGTCAGGACATCATATCCAATCAGTCCCCCAGCTCTCCACCTCCTCCTTTCCCTAGTCACCCCTCCCCATCAACTTTACCAACTCTAACATCCTTCTCCCTTGTATCTGGAGAGGAAGTCATGGTCCTCATCCGGTCCTCCCCCCCTTCCACCTCCCCCCTTGATCCCATCCCCTCCCGCCTCCTCCACTTCCTCTCTCTCTCAGCCTGCTCCCATCTTGCCCACCTCATTAACCTCTCCCTCTCATCAGGCACTGTTCCTTCTGCATTCAAACATGCCCTTGTCTCCCCCATTCTTAAAAAACCTACCCTTGATCCTAACCTTCTTTCTAACTACCATCCCATCTCTCTCCTCCCCTTTGCCTCCAAACTCCTTGAGCGGATTGTCTACAACCGCCTTACCACTTTTCTTTCCTCCCACTCCCTCCTTGACCCTTTTCAGTCTGGCTTCCGTTCTCTCCACTCCACTGAAACTGCCCTCACAAAAGTCAGCAATGACCTCCTTGCTGCCAAATCCCAAGGCCACTACTCTCTTCTCATTCTCCTTGATCTCTCTGCTGCTTTTGACACTGTGGACCACCCTCTCCTGCTGAATATACTTCACTCCCTTGGTCTACGTGAAACTGCCCTCTCCTGGCTGTCATCCTACCTCTCTGACCGATCTTTTTCAGTTTCCTCTCACGACTCCTCTTCCCCTCCACAGCCTCTTACAGTAGGTGTTCCCCAAGGTTCTGTTCTTGGTCCTCTCCTATTCTCCCTCTATACTTCCTCTCTAGGTGAACTCATCAGCTCTTTTGACCTCCATTATCATCTCTATGCTGATGATACTCAAATCTACCTTTCCTCCCCTGATCTCTCCCCCTCCCCTCTGACTCGTATCTCCAACTGTCTCTCTGCTGTCTCTTCCTGGATGTCCCAGCGATTTCTTAAACTTAATATGTCTAAGACAGAGCTAATCATCTTCCCACCCTCCCACATTACCTCACTTCCCACTATTTCTTTATCAATTGATGGAATAACTATCTCATCTAGTCCCAAGGTGCGCTGTCTTGGAGTTATCCTGGACTCATCCCTCTCCTTCAAACCACATATCCAGAACCTTTCACAGTCCTGTCGTTTCCATCTCAAAAATATTTCTAAGATCAGACCCTATCTCACCCAGGATGCTACTAAAACCCTCATACACTCACTGGTCATCTCCAGATTGGACTATTGTAACCTCCTCCTATCTGGCCTCCCCAAATCCCATCTCTCTCCTCTCCAGTCTGTCCTCAATGCTGCTGCACGGCTCATCTTCCTCTCCAAACATTCTGTATCTGCCTCCCCTCTCCTACAAGCCCTACACTGGCTCCCCTTCCCTTTGAGAGTCCAATTTAAGGTTCTCACGCTCGCTCACAAAGCCCTCACCCAATCTTCTCCCATATACATCTCTGATCTCATCTCCCTTCACGCTCCTCTCCGCCCTCTTCGCTCAACTAATGCACGCCGCCTTTCATGCCAGCTGATTACTTCCTCCCACTCCCGCCTCCAAGATTTTGCCCGCACTGCTCCCCACCTCTGGAACTCTCTCCCACTCCGCATCAGACTCTCCACCTGTTTGCAATCCTTCAAACGGGCTCTCAAGACCCACTACTTCATCAAAGCCTTCCAGCTATCATTCTAACTCCTTGCTACATGCTCATTCGTCCCCATCTACCCCATCTGTGTCAACCCAGTTTGTCTTCCCCCACCTTTTTAGAATGTAAGCTCTCACGAGCAGGGCCTTCTACCCTCTTGTGCTTCTCCTTATTATAGTGTCATTTACTTCTTACTCACCACTAGGGCACCTAACACTTGGTTGCTTATGCTCTGTTGCTTATCTGGGTGATATGGTCACTAATGTAGCAATATATATTATCCATGTCCTGTATTGTATTGTTCTGTAAGTCACTTGTATACAATTTGTTTTTGTACTTTGTAAGGCGCTGCGGAACACTTGTGGCGCCATATAAATAAATGCTAATAATAATAATTATATATATATATATATATATTTTGGTTATTTTTGAGTTACATAAAGAACTTATATAAATAGATTGGCTACTACTGCTATATACATCAAGACATTCTAGATTCGCATAGATTCCTAACAGTTTATGTTTTCCAGGCAACCTGTGGATTAGTAATGCATACACCTGACCACCAGCCAGGACATCTGGAAAACATGCACTGTTAGGGGTCCCTGGGGACCAAACTTGACCACTGCTGGTATAGCTAAGTGAATCTGTGTACTGTTAGCTCATCTTGCCTTTTTAAATCAAATACAGTCAACTGAAAACTATTATTATTATTATTATTATTATTATTATTATCATCCTTTATTTATAATGGGGCCACAATGGATCCATCATGGAGTGGGAGGAAAGAAAGGTGGTAAGGCAGCTGTAGACAATGCATTCAATGAGTTTGGAGGCAAAGGGGAGGAGAGAAATGGGGCGGTAGCTAGAGAGAGTTTTTTTAAGAAAGGGGAAGACAAGGGCCAGCTTGAATGCAGATCTGACAGTGCACAATAAGAGAGACTGAGGGAACAGAGGAGTCGAGAGGTGGATAGGGTCAAGGGGGAGGTGGAAAGAGGGGAGGACAGGATTAGGGTCATGACTTCATCTTCAGATACTGGAGAGAAAAAAGTGAATGTTGGTAAAGTGGATGAGGAAATTACCATTATAGGGAGATAAGTTATGTAATTAACAGAAAGTCCTAGTATAAGACAAATAAAATACAATTAGCATCATCAATATTGAGAAGGCCACCATTCATACCATGACTATTTACTGGGTTATCTGCTTGATGTCTTATAGAGTCTGAAATAAAAAAATTATTAAGCTCAAATATTGTTGCTCTGTGCAGTGGTATTGGAACATATTACTAATTTTCGGGTTCCAGACCCGATAATTACAATTTCTTATTGCCACTAGTCACGGCAATAACACATTCACATATGCCCAAATTTACTAAAAATCATATCCCGTCCCTGCAATGTGTAAAGAAGTGAAATTATCGCAAAAGCAATCATTTCACTTCTATATCGTGAGCAGACCACACACGTGCAGCGGCCATTGCTGAAGAGGGTTATGGAGGAAACTTCTCACTGTCATTTTTGCAAAATAGTAGCTCATAGGCTATTATAGGCTACTATAGGATAATGCTAGAACTTGGTAAGTCTGACAGCTTTGCAGCCCCCATAGAAAACTATGCGGTCAGAAATGGAGGGACTACGGCAGATACCGGTCTTTCCTACGTACATTCAAGGGATTCCTAACACTTGTGGGTGTTTCCCGAAAATGGCTGCCAATATCCCGCAAATATTACTTAATAAATAGGCCCAATTGTGTTCAAAGCATTCACACAATCAGGTTCTCATTCCCACCTTAACCTCTGCCAATCACTCTGATAAATAGGGTTTCATGATGGCATGCCAGAATGTCCATGGGACTCTCAAATTTTGGCATATCACCCAGACTCCAGGGAAAGTAGAGTAGACCAACCTACGAGAAGTGGGGGATCTTGGGACTTGATGAGATGATTCACAGTGAATATGTTACATTGCATAGCTGGGTCGGGCTCTGGTGATTCCATTTGCAAAGCTATGGCCCGCACAACTTCCACCTGGACCTCCATTTCCATAAGGGGACAGAAGAAAAGTGGGAAGTTTGAGAGCTAGAATCCCAGCAATGTAGAGTACCTACTAACAAAAGTACAGTTCTTCCACCTGCACCGGATCTTAAATGGCTTATTTTTTTTTCATTTACCAAATACACATCAGCTTTTTCCCTGCAGCCAATGTCATCACTTTATGGAAATAAATGAGACATTCTGTGGAAACAAGCCGTGCTCATTTTTTTTAGACACTTCATCGCCATCTACAAAAGCAGGAAGTGAACTCGTAGCTTTCCCATAACAAACGCAGTATTAGGGAAATGCCAAACCAATGACTTTCCGTTCTCTGCATTATGTGTGGACTAGTGAGAAGATCAAATGTTCGACAACAATAAAACCCGGGGCACACGATGACTGCACAGGAATTAGAGCCATGCCTTACCAAGGTACACAAGTTCCGTACTGATTCACTTACAAACTAAATAATAGTGTTCCTGACTTATAGTGACTATAAAATTATCCTCCCTTTTGGCATTTTTCACATTTTATTTTCTTACTTAATGGAATCAAAATACATTTCCTGGGAATTGCTGCCAGAGTTCATACTCCGTGATGTCAAATAAAAAAATACAAAGTATTCCTTTCTTAAAATCTGTAAATTAGACCATGAAGGTTTGGGAAGTACACCTGGGGCAATCGTCAGAGTTAATATAGTTAATTGAGTAAATTGAAGTTCACCTGTGTATGATTACAGGGTTTCCAAATGTATGAATGCCTGTAGTGATCATTAGTTATGCAGTTTCAGCTTGAAGGGCAGCACAGATGGTGTAATGGTTAGCATTACTGCCTCACAACACTGAGGTCGTTGGTTCGATACCCACTACGGCCCTAACTGTGTGGAGTTTGTATATTCTCCCTGTGCTTGCGTGGGTTTCCTCCGGGTGCTCCGGTTTCCTCCCACACTCCAAAAATATACTGGTAGGTTAATTGGCTCCTAACAAAATTCCCCCTAGTGTGTATGTGTGTGAGCATGTGGTAGGGAATATAGATTGTAAGCTCCACTGGGGCAGGGACTGATGTGAATGGATGAATATTCTCTGTATAGTGCT
This sequence comes from Taudactylus pleione, assembly GCA_031769625.1. Taxonomy (NCBI): domain Eukaryota; kingdom Metazoa; phylum Chordata; class Amphibia; order Anura; family Myobatrachidae; genus Taudactylus; species Taudactylus pleione. Next base: position 46,860,178 of record JAUIMM010000015.1, on the reverse strand, counting down.
GCGGAATATGTGTGCGCTATATAAATAACTGGTAATAAATAAATAAATAAAATAAATAAAGTCCAGCTGTTATCTTGTTCTGAACCTGCTGGAATTAGTGGAGGTGTGTCTAGATTTTTGGGAGAATTTACGGAGCAGAAGCTTCTGTAAGATGCTGCTTCCCGGTGGGTTACAGGTACATATTTAAAACGGCACCCTCACAGTGTAAAGCACACCGGGCTTTACACTGAATGAGGGTGCCGTTTTAAATATGTACCTGTAACCCACCGGGAAGCAGCATCTTACAGAAGCTTCTGCTCCGTAAATTCTCCCCACTGTGTTGCTTTTCTTCTTGGAGACCAATGATTATGCCAGGCTTGGGGTTTGGTGAGACTCGACAAATGGTTGTTCTTGGAACGCCTGCATTCAAGGTTCAGGGATATTCAATTTTTTTCAGAAAATCAGTGTAGCAGATTTATTGTTTTGTGATTAATGATAATGCATGTAGGGAAACCCCATCTGAAGAGAATGTTGTTTGGTTTGAGGGTGTTACTGTAGTTAGGAGTTTTATGCTTGATCTCTGTTGAAAAGAATTCCAAAATAAACCATGGAATACTTGGATCGCAGGCGTCTAATTTTTATGAGATTATATGTTACTTGCTTTATTATCTGGTTTTTTTAGACATAAATCAAGAATCCTGCAGATGATTTGCCAGAATCAAGACTGTTTAATGCCCTCAGGTCTTAGATATGGTCTTCCACTAACTAATTAAATTTACAAGAGCTTTAAGGGGCCTATGTATTTTTTTTATTTTTTTTTATAAACGTATATAGAACTGCAGTTTCTGCATAATTTTATGAATTGTTGCTATGTACTAATAGCACAATGCAGGAGATTTCACAGAAATCTTCGGCAGAGTGCTCATAAGCACTGCAGATCGCAGTCCCCATTATTATCAATGGGGCCTACGATTTCATCCCTATGTACTAAACTCTAAAAAGTGAAGCTTTTCGGAGTTTGGCCCCTGTAGTTTACACCATCTTCAGATGGTGTAAACTGCTTTAAGCCTATGGAGGCTAACGAGCAAGTGTGAGGTCTTTAGACCTCTCCCCCGCAGTCTCTGGCCGGCGACGGACACTGTGTGCATGTGCAGTGTCAGCTTCCACAGGAGATGTCTTTCACTTCTGTGAAAAACTTCTACATAATGCCGGGGAAATAACTGGCGGGGATACCAGTTACCGCAACCGCTGTCCCTGAGAGTTCCCCTTTGTACATAGCAGGGATATTTTCATTAAAAATCTAAATATCACCCGCGATATGGAAACATTCTGGGATTATTAGTACATAGATCCATTAGTGATTGCTGCACTATAGACTCTGGTATTCATTTTATCCTAATACTGTTTCTCCTGCTTCTACCAAGTATCACAGTTACTACAGTTATTAGTTACAATTTACAAATGAAAATCATATTACTTATGCACCCTATAAATGTGTGATAGAGAGACACTGTAGATTGATACATGCAGAGACACACACACACACGTTTGATAACCTATCATATAACATTCAAGTTTCCTGACAGTGGAAATAACAATATGAGTTTTTAACATTACTATGTATTTTGATATTTACAGTATAAGTCTGTAACTGTATGTAGTTATGTGTCTGCTGCAACAATTATATGTAATATCCCTGTATAAGAACATATGATTAAATTGTAAAGCTATCGTATCCACTAATATCATTTTAGCATGTCCTCACTTTTTCATTACTCAGTAACTGGATAACATAGTGGTTACGATACACGACTTCACAGATCACTGTTGTGTTTATGCCTCATGCTTGCTCCTACATGCCTGACATCCACAGGGAAAAAGCCTTTTATACTATTGTATAGCTGCTGTAATCTCATGCTGAGGGCAAACAGCTGGCAGAACAGCTGGATGTTTTGCTTCAGGTCAATAAATAGAAATCTCTTTGAAGTGAATACAGGGGTTTCAGACTCATCAACTAGACATGAAAATGAGGTCAGGAATTTGTAGTAAGTGCTCATTTATTTCTAGTATTCTGTCTGTTGCAAAAAGCATTATCCGTATCATGGGTAAGCTCGGGGGGTTCCAGTTACCCAGAAACCCCCTCTTTCCCCAGCCAGTCTACTAGTGCTATAGGTTTGATACAGAAAGTTAATTTTTTTAGACCCTCTCCCCTAGAACTTATACTAGAGACGATCTATAGATCTATAATGTTAATTATTAATACTGGATCATGTACACTGGACCTGATTCAGAGATGGATACGGTGTCCATGTTGGACGCAGTGGAGTGATTTTTTGGTACTGCATATGCGGCAAAGTTGCACTGTGCACGCCCGGCGATGGATTAGCGTTGGTGGTCGCAGAGAGGATATTTTTTGGAAAGTGAGTGACAGGTATTCAGCGTTTGTGGGAGTTAACGTGGTGGTTGGAAAAACACAGACGTGTCAGGACCGTTTTCTAGGTGAACCTCTGCAAAATCGTTCCCAGCTGCAAAGGCCCCGGTGTCTTAGGAGAGGTGCTCTGTGTGAGACACCGTAGGTCTATCCATAAGTTCGATGTGCGATTGATTTGTGACTGATGTTTCCAATTTCCCGCGTCGCATGTGAGACATCGGAGGTGGGCAGCTCAGTGCACAAGACAACAGCTAAGTCTTTAGCATATTTTTTATATCTGCTGCGTACGGAATCGAAGTCATAATGTCATTTGCATCCGTCTCTGAGTCAGGCCCACTATACTATGTGTAAGGAGATCAAAGTGTTTATATATGTCCAGGGATGGTGCTAGGTTCTTCTGTCGCTTTCCCAGAATGCCTCTAATGCTCCACAGAGCAGGGGACTTGGATTCTGGATTGGTGCCCACATCCTGAAAAAAACATTCAGCTCAGACGGGCTGGCCCTACTGCAACATCTAATGGTTTACTGTGATCACTGGCCCTTTATAATGCTGGGTACTCACTGGCTGATATATAATTCGTACAGCTGACGAACTATATATCGTCCTGGTCGTCAGTCGGTGTGTATACACAATATATCTGTGAACCGCGTTGTTCACAGATATATTGCATCAGCTGTGCAGCACTGCAGATGTGATATATCTAAAAGAGGTTGGATACGGGATCACGGCTGTAGAGATGCTGTTGGACAGAATACCGACAGCGGCACCCCGACAGTCAGAATCCCACCGCCCATAGGTAAGGTGCCTAACCCTAGCCCTTCCCCTAAACCACATTTCCCACAGCCTAACCCTAACCTTACCCCCCGCAGCCTAACCCTCCCCCTAGTGCCATCCCCCACAGGCATCATCGGGTCTGGTGACACCTGGAGCGCACTATGCAAACCCCATGCATGCCTGGCCAACAACATCACTACGGGGGCAGCCCAGCTTCACCGGAGATGCTGGGCTGCCCACGGAGACTGGGCAGTGTGCACTGTCGGCTCCTACTCTATGACAGGAGCCGGGTGCTGCAGGAGAATGTCACACTGCAGCACCCAGTTCCTGTCACTGCAGAGGAGTGAGGGGGGTACAAAGTAAAGGAAAATAAGTGGGAGAGGAGACACTGTAGGGATTCCAATCAGAGATCACCACCAGGCAGAGGCCGAACACTTCCCCAATCTAGAGTTAAACAAGAAAGACCAAACTTTGTGATACTTACAAGTTGCCTACCTGCTAGTGTAAATATACCTTTCCTGGTTAACGGTAACATTCACCAGAAGTTTTCAACAAGAGGGAGGGAGATTCAGCTGCCAGCCAGGAGCTCGCCAGAAGTGTCTTCTAAATGAAAATATAGGGATACACTTAGGGCTCTATTTACTACAATCCGCATATTGAATGCAGATTGTAGTGTGATATTATCGACTGAATTCGCTTTGCTTTGCGAATTCAGGCAATATCACAGGGATTTACTACAAATCTCTTGCAGGGACAGAGCTTGCGAGAAAGCTCTGGGCCTGATTCAGACCCGGTCGCAAGCGCTGAACGCTCGTAACCGGGTCGATGGTGGCCCACAGCGCATGTGCACGATGGAACCGGCTCCGTCGTGCGCATGCGCGAGAAACGGCTAGCGATGGGCAATCCGTCGCTCCGGGTCTCGCACCAAAAGGGGCGAGCTATCGATGTGGAGTGACAGCTTGCCCCCTTTGGTGGGCGGGCTGGCTGCCCAAACGGAGGCGTTCCCATGTGAACGCCTGCCATTTGGGGGTGGCCCCACTGACATCACGAGTGTCAGTGGAGAGATTCCGGCTCTATTAGAGCCGAAATCTCTCTGGGGCTTGCGGCCACGAGACCCTACCACAAGGGTCTCGTCGCAAGCCGAATGGTCGCGATGGTCTTGACCATTGCGACCATCAACCTGGCCGCTCGCTATAGCTGTGGGTGGTCACCCACAGCTATGCGAGCTGCCAGGAGGCCGCACAAAAAAAAAAAAAAAATGCCCTGATTCAGAGCGAGTGCTCTTTCAGAGCGTCCGGCTCTGAATCAGGGCCTCTGTCCCTGCGAATCCCCTCCGCACACTAGTCACGGTATTTACGCAAGAAATACAGTGACAAAGTGCCCGCGCATGCACCGACCGGCCGCAGCTGCTACCCTCCGGCGCTAAGCCTTGCCCCCGGCGCTAAGCCCAACGATCACGGACCCCCTGCGACCCCCCCTCCCTTAATAGCACTTACCTGCATGATCCGGGCCTCCGGTAATGTCCTCCATGCGTCCGGTCAGGTGATATCCCATACTGCACAGGGACCCGATCACCTGATGACCGGGCCTCAGTGCACTATGGGAGACCAGCTGACTGGAGGGGAGACATCACCGGTCCCTGGAGTCAGGTAAGTAAAAAAAAAATTTTACAATTTTTTTTTCTTTTTTTTTTTTACAGTAATCAGCTTGTGGTCTGTTTAGACCACACAGCTGATTACTGGGACTGACTCCTGGCTCTGCTCTCCCCGTTAGAGTGGAGCAGGAGTCCGGTAACTGGGGGAGACCCTGGATAACGCCACCTCCAGGTGGTATTATCACAGGCCTCCGTAGGTATTTTTTTCACATTTTATTTTTAGTAAATCTGGTCGGATCACATTTCGCATTACAATTATGGGAAATGCGGTCTGATTACTAAAAATAAGTGATACTTAGGGGTTGGAGTAGAATTTTACGAATTCTACTCCAATTGCCCTGTAATAACTATAGGTGATACTAAAGTAATGTGAAAAGGGTGTGAAAACACCCTTTTTCACTTTATTTTAGTAAAAATAATGTTAATAAGTAGAGCCCTATGTGAGTAAAAGACTCCTCAAGAGTAATCCCAAACAGGCAAATTTTGGGTTCCAGTAACAGAAGTTCCGGCAAAGTAAGTCAGATGCACTTCCACACCTGCTCCTGGAATTTAAACACTACCACACACTTATGGTGCCCATCCACTTAAAGACATGAAAACGACTGCACGATTGCGACATTGTAATCATGCAGTCGTTTGTCAGTCTGTGATGTGCCTACACTGTACGAGCAGTTGTTCAGTGTAGGCACATCAATCATCTGCAAACATGCTGAACCTGACGTTATCGTCAGGTTGTCCAGTATGTTTGCCCAATGATAGATGTCTAAACGACTAGCGGGTGTGCACATCGCTGGTTGTTTTCAACATTTTTCTTAACGATTTGCAAACGATTTATGAACGATTGAATGATATCGTTAACGATCAATAGCTCAATTTAATCGTCTAGTGGATGGGCACCTTTACACAATAAGTGCCAGAACATAGAATGTAGAGCTTTGCATTTAGGACAGGTAATATCCGTACCTGATCTAACCTCCTAACCCACTGTTCTATGCTCCTTAATGTTGAAAGCTGGGTACACACTTTTTCGATTGCAGGCTGATCGGGTAAAACTGTCCCAATCAGCCGTGCAGTCTGTCCCCAGTGTGACCCTCTGTCAGCTGCCTGTGAGACACGTACACACTGTGCAGACATAACACAGCGTGTATGGGCTTCTATGGGATCTGGAGGTCGAACTGATAAATATTAAACCATACATAAAATGCGACCTCCCGATCCCGACCGTTACAGGAGCGTTAAAAGCCGTTTATTGCCTAATGCTCCTGCATCGGGACAGCGTACACGCCTATACAATCCAATGGCCTTTCTCTCGATATTGGATGAATGGTCTGATGATTGTATAGGTGTGTACCCAGCTTAACCCATCTGTGTCACCCCTGTCTGTCTACCCCTCCCCTTTAGAATGTAAGCGCTCACGAGCAGGTAACCTAACACTTGGTTGCTTACACTTTGCTGCTTACTTTTGAGTGTTATGATCGTGGATGCAGCAATGTGTATAAACCACATCCTTGTACTGCACTGTCTCTTACTGTTAATAACTGTTTTCTTGTTTGCTCACTTATTTATGTACTTTGTAAGGCGCTGCAGGACCCTTGTGGTGCCATATAAATAAAGGATAATAATAATAAACATGCCCTCAGGGGAATAATACACCCTATGTAGAATACCAAAATATATTTGCTGATAGAGGATGCATGAAGTAGCATCTCCAATACTAGACAGCATATGCCTACCCTCCAACATGACCCCTTCCATTAGGTACAAAATGTTCTGCTCCAGGACTTCCCACCTAATTAATGATTGCAGTCACCTGTGTTTAACTAGGTAATTGATGAGACAGGTGTTTCAGCACAGGTGGCTGCAATCATCAATTAAGAGGGAAGTCCAGGAGCAGAGTATTTTGTACCTAATGGAACGGGTCATGTTGGAGGGTATGCATATGTTGCCAGTGTTCATCCAAAAGGGCACCTAGGCCAACCTCCCATTTATCCCACAGAAAGGAGAAATCACTCGGGGGTAGCAAGATGTTGAGGGTAGAGTACAAAGGGTGTGGTATAAGAGTTATGGAGCACACACACGGTCAGATTTGTCAGATCTGTCAGATGAACGATTTGAACGATTTTACCAAAGATTTGAACGATTTGAATGATTGAACGATTTTTGACTGCATTAAAATGAATGGAATTGTCCAAGTCTGACGGCAAACACATCAGATGTCAGATATCGTTATCTGACCATCGGGAACGCGCATCGTTCAAATCGTTCATCTGACAGATATGTCAGATTTTTATTCAGATATGAACGATTGAATGATTTTTTAAATCGTTATCGTTCAGATCTGAAGAAAAATCTGACCGAGTGTATGCACCAATAGACAGTAATTAGTTAGACAATGTCTAGATAGACACCAGATGTTAGACAGTCAATAGTTAGACAGGGAAAAATGTTAGACACAAACAAAAGTCAGACACATTAAAGTTAGACATGTAAAAAGTTCGACAGGTACAAAAGGTCGATAGGGACAAAAGTTCGACACAAAAATGGTCGACAATTTTTTTGTTTGTTTTTTAGCCCTAATCTTCACCCTAACCTTCCCTATGGTGCCTAACCCTAACCGTCCCTCCTAGTGCCTAACCCTAACCGTGGGGGTAAGTGCCTAACTCTAAGCCTCCAGTAAGTGCCTAACCCTAAAAAAAAAATAAAAAAAAATAAAAATGTGACCATTTTTGTGTCTATCTTTTTCATGTTGAACTTTTGACCCTGTCGATCTTTTGTACCTGTCAAACTTTTTACATGTCTAACTTTAGTGTGTCTTACTTTTATCCCTGTCTAACTATTAACGGTCTAACATCTGGTGTCTATCTAGACATTGTCTAACTAATTACTGTCTGTCTACAGTCCGGAACCCCACTAGATAACAGTCACTACACTGGGCTAGAGTGTATAAGAGGATAAGTGTGTTGTGCAGTATGCCCATGCTGGTGGCGGTTAGTCACACGTGGTACAGCTTAGCCAGGTCTTAGGTTCATTGAACCAGACAGAACAATAAGTAGCATAAGACACAGGGCATTTGGGTATCGCTAGGCAGTGTAGCGCGCCCGATGTCAGAATGGTAAAAATACCGGCAGAAAGTTTCACTTGCCCCCTCTAATGTAGTGGTGGTGATATAGTATACTTGCGGTACTCTGTGGGCCCTGCAGGGCTAGTATATCTGCAGTAGTCTCAGAGGTGCGTCTATCCACTAGGAACACCAGGCAGGAAGGACGCACGAACAAGGCACACATGGGCAGTAGCGCCAGTCAGAGGTTAGGCCTCCTGCTGAGCTCCGGAAGGTCCTAGAGACTGCTGGCTCAGATAGATATATATATAAAATATATATAATATATATATTGTGATATGATCGGGGTAGGGATCCCTCTCCTGGAGTAGATGGACACCTCCTTACACACAGCAGCCAGGAAACAGCACTCCAGTCGTGGGTTTTCGTGCAAGCTGGTTGGCACTAGTTTTATTGTGTAACACCAATAATCAAATGAAACTTTAAATAAATCCTAGCCCGTCTGGGCTCTAACTAGACAGTAGGTTCCCTCACTAACAGAACACAAAACAAGTTCACGTCCACAGTACCTTCAGGTTTGTATCAAACAGTGTCTCAGAGCAAGCTAACCTGCGGGCCTGCTCTCTCAGGTATGAGACACTGCACCAAGACATTACACAGCTCTTATGAGCCACTTCCAGGTGTAATCACTCATTAGCCTACTCTCAGGCTGAAAGGCCTAACACCTGAAATGGCCCTGTAGATGGAGCCCTCCCTTCTCTCTTACATCCACACCCACAGGACCCATTCTCCGGCTTTTACAAAAAAAAGCAGACACTCAAACCTGTTTGTAAAACAGACTTCTCCTGGGGGCTAAACCACATAGGACAGGAACCTGGGACACACATAGAAGCCATTCCACACTTCTTCAGTGCTTCTATCACAATATATATATATATATATATATATATATATAAAACATCCGAAACAGCGGCACTCAAATATAACCACTGGATGCAAAACAGGTGACCTGTCGTGTAATTCTTTTTTAAAGACCGGAGAGTGTCGTACATTTCTGGGGGATATATATATACACAGTGTATATATAGAGAGTGAGCGAGAGAGAACGAATTGCTTCCAACACATATCGCAGCGATGCAGAATATCTTAGCGCAACAATGTATTAAAAATAGAGCCATCAGACAGGTGTTACATTAACGCACCCCTCTAGTGATCTCTGACCCGTTTGTATAGCATCAGCCAGGATGTTTGGCAGTGGTTCATGTAAGTAACCATAGCGCCAACCTCAGGTGGCAGAATGTGTAACTAGACAAGTGATGAAAAGCTGAGCTTTAGTAATCACGCTTTGCTGACATAGCTGGCGGCAGCGTCATGAAAAGAACCGAAAATCTCTGATTTCTGTACATTTTGGAGAAGGAGCAATAATCTGTTTTTTCCTGCAAAAAATTCCCAAAAAAGGGTTTATTGCTACTTGATATATTTGTCCCATAGTGTTGTACTCTTCTCTCCTCAAGGTGATGGAGAATTAGTCTGCACATGAAGAAAACAACAATGTACTTTCCATATTTTGCCTAGTTAAACAGTGTTATAGAGCAAGTAAAGTGAGTATTTACCACCAAAGGCTGTGCATTATAGATAGTACATGATACAGAGCAGCTGTGTTTCACTAATTATGTCCATACCTTCAAACTGAGTAGATTTTAGTAGGACAGTCGCAATTTAGGGGGACTGCTCCATGATAAGGACTCTGGGGTCGATTCAGACCCAGACGTTAAGCAGCGCTCTCACACAGCCAAAAGGGGCCGGGTATGCAAATGCCGCAATAGCACTGTCTGGTTGAAGGATGCACTCTATGCCTTAGAGAGCGACGGCAGAGCGAACGCACGCCAGTATAAAGACGCCCACCTTTCTCTCTTAGCACACGTCATCTCCAGGAAGTGTGTGTTTAATCGGATACATCGAAAAGCGATCGGAGCTGCACGCAGCGCTTGAGGTAGACCCTACCCCACCACAAGCACGGCAATCAGTGCGGTCTAAAATCTAACCAAGTGACGTGTACAATGACCCTACTTTGCTAATTATGCACACCCATATAATGCTGTTTAGACTCCCAGACACACCTGCGTTCACACATCCACTCTTCTTTACACAAGCACCTTCCCCTGTTACCACCCACAAACGGCGCCGTCTGTCACTCAAGGTAGCGGCCAGTCTGTGTACTATGAGCACACGATTCCCAGACGCAGTGACTGGTTCATGCATGCGTATTTTGATGCATGCGCAAATGTGCGATAATTGCCCATAGCATGCGTCCGCTGCTTAGCGTCTGGGTCTGAATCAGACCCACTGATCCCAATTTGCAGAATGTTGGGAGTTATTCCACTACCACACACAGCAGAGGCAGATGCCTACCATCTGAGAGCATGACCACACCCACTACAACATGGTCACACTGCCGGTGTGTCACAGCCACACTCCAAAACCCAAATTCTAAGTGGTACAATGTTGATAGATATGTATGTCAGGAGTTGGGTACAGGATGCCGACGCCAGCATCCCGACACGGTTAAGATACCTACACCTGTCGGTAGGTATCCTAACCCTCCCTCCCCGGTACCTAAACCTAACCTCCCCCCTAGTGCCTAAACCTAACCACCCCCTGCCTGCACCCTAAACCTCCCCCCTTAGTGCCTAACCCTCCCCCTAACCCCACTACTTAACTTCGGGATGCCAGCGGTCGGGATGCCAGCGCCGGGATTCTGACAGGTGCTGGGATTCCGGAACTGGTATTCTAAGCGCTAGCATCCCATGTGCTGGAATATTGACCACATCCCGTATGTCAGCCATCCTCTATTTAACTCACCAGGTTGCCATGTCAGAAGGGAGTAGTTTCTGTAACGTGTCAGGCAGAGTTTCAGTTACAGCTTTGCAGACTTTCTGTACAGAATTTTACTGTGTGGACTGGTTCAAAAACAGGGTAAGAGTCCATGATGATATAATAACTCAAATTAGTGCAGAATCATCTTTGTGTCTGTGAATGAGATCCAATTATGAGATTCAATTGGGTGTGTAATGGAGGCGGAGCACGCAGGTCATTTTACCTGTCATTTTTATTTGAACATTTAAATCTCGGATTTAGTTATCCTTTAAGACAACAGCTGTTTAAAAGCAGACAAAATCTTTATTGACTCATAAAATCAAAGGGTAGACGTTCGTCATCTTTTACTTCCCTTAAAGCTTTCAGAGAAAATTTGTTAGGTTTTTTTTTTTGAAACATAAATCACCTTACCTGCAAGAAGACATGTTTCTTATATTGTACGTCTTTTTGCATCAAACCACTAGTAATGCTTTACAGTGTGCTATGGGCCTGATTCAGAGCCGGATGCTCTGACCAGAGCGCTCGCTCTGAATCAGGGCCCTCCTCCGTGAAAATGGAGCGGCCTCCTGGCCGCTCGTATAGCTGTGGGTGACCACCCACAGCATATGCGAGCGGCCAAAAAGATGGTCTTGACCATCGCGACCATCGGACTTGCAACGGAGACCCTGCGGTAGGGTCTCCCTGCCACAAGCCCTGGAGTGATTTTGGCTCTATCAGAGCCAAAATCACTCCCACTGACATCACTAGTGATGTCAGTGGGGCCTGCTTCAGACGGTAGGCGTTCCCATGGGAACGCCTCCGACTGGCAGGCACGCCCCCGGCACGCCCACCAAAGGGGGCGTGCTGTCAATCAACGTCGCTCCCCGGGTCTCGCGCGTGCGCACGACAGAGCTCCCTCCGTCGTGCGCATGCGCAGTGGGGAACATCGACCCGCTTGCGAGCGTACTGCTGCTCGCGAGCGGGTCTTAATGACCCCCTATGTTCAATGCCGTTACCATGTCAACCACAGACAAATAACGTAGTGAGCAGAGAAGCATACACTTTCATATCATAATCCCCTACATCTCCGGATTCAACCTGGCATCATGTGACTACTAAGAAGCACTTTGACTGACTGGCTCAGACTCGGAGATCAGGTTACACTCTCCTTGGGAACAAGCAGAAGCCAGACGTTTTTTCTTTTTTTGCAATGGCAGATATATTAGATAGTGGTACACCAGGGTGATTTAGAGACGGAAGTCTGTGCTATAGGAGGACATCCTGACAAACTGACACAAGCTTCATATTACAGTAACAAAATTTGCTGTTTAAGTAAAACAAAAACTGTGTTTGTGACACGTAACATGGATTTATGTGTCTAGTGAAACAGGACTTCCTATGTCTGTTATGCAGCTAATTCTCCAGAGCCAGAGTTATTTATACCAACCATCAGTGGTATAGCCAGGGCCGGACTGGTCATCGGGCACTTCTGGCATATGCCAGAAGGGCCGATGGCTTAAGGGCCGGCTCGAGGAGGGGGGAAGGAAGAGACCCCAGCCCTCCACCCAACGGCTCCAGAATCATTAAGATTTCATGTAGACGGAAGGGGTGGAGGCATGAATGGGCCGGCGGCGGCTGTGCTGGACCAGAAAGAAATGGGGGCATGCCACGAGGCCAGTCCCCGTGACTTGCGACATGACCCCTTGCTTTAACCACACCCCCCTTAACACGCAAGTGCAGGGCGGACTGACAGGGCTGAAATACAGTCCCAGTCTGTCCCTGGGTATATCTATAAAGGGTGCAGGTGTGGGCCCCCCTGGAATCAGGGGCCTGTGATGTTCTTGAATACTTACCTCTCTGGAGGCACACGTCGACAGCACTGCACAAACCACCAGGAAATGTGCAGTCTACTCATCTATGCAGAATCGATATATAATGCCGGTGGCTGTTTAGCTGCTGGATCAAATACCGACAGCGGCAGCCTGATGGGTCAGAATCCTGACCAGGGCTGATGGGGCCCGGGACTGCCAAAATATTAAGCCCCCCCCCCTAGCCCCGGCGCCCAAACACCCCAGACACTTACCTTAGTTTCCTCAGTATTCTCCTGTTCTGGCTGCTCCTCAGTCCGCAAACACCATGGTACCTCCTTCTTTCATTCTTTCAGTAGCACGGCATGACGTTATGACATGTTGCGCCTGCTAACAAGGAAAACTTTATTGTACGGGCGGAGTGGCTAGGTGTGAAGTGACCCAGGAGTGACTTCTATTGTGCGGCAGCGAGGGTAGTAGTGGGCGTCATGCAGGTAGGAGCGGTTCGCCGACCGGGCCTGTCATTCACAAGTTAATTGTAGTAGCGGGCTGCCGGCGGTACTAGGCAGCGGCAGGCCCCCCGAGTGTCCAGCTGTGGCTTTGTTAGGACGTGGAGTGGGTGGGTGTCCCTGCGCTTGTACAGCGGTAGCAGCTGGGGTATGAGAGGACGGGACCCTAGAGTGTCCGGGCCCGGAGCTCCAGTCCTGGCAGTCCCCGGGTAAGTAGTCTAACCCTACCCTCTCCCCCCCCTAACCCTAACCCCCCCTAGTGGTGCCTAACCCTAACCCCCCCTTTCTCTATCCTAACCGCCATGGGGGGGTGCCTAACCCTAAGTCCCCCCGGGGGTCCCTAACGCTAACCCTCCCCCCTCGCCTACAGGCTAAGACACTCGGCTTACCTTCGTTCGGTAAGCTGGGTGTTGGAATTTAGTAGTGGGGCTAATGATAGGCTTCGGGATTTCTACTCCAATCTTTAGTCCCATGTCGGGATGTGGCTGTCGGGATATCGGTGGGCGGGATATCGCCCATCGGTATCCTAACTACATACCATCTATATCACTGGCTAGAGAAACGGGGACCCGGGAAGAGACTGAGGCCCTCATTCAGAGCCATACGCTCTGAGCAGAGCGCACGCTCTGAATGAGGGCCGCCCTCCATGAAAATGGAGCGTCCTCCTGGACGCTCGTATAGCTGTGGGTCACCACCCACAGGCTATACGAGCGTGCAGTTTGATGGGCGCGATGGTCTTGACCATCGCGACCATCGAAACTGCGTACAAAAGCCTGTGGTTGAGTTTTTCAACCACAAGGCTCGGAGTGATTTTGGCTCTATCAGAGCCAAAATCACTCCCACTGACATCACTAGTGATGTCAGTGGGCCGGCTTCTGACGGGAGGCGTTCCCGTGGGAATGCCCCCGTCAGGGAGGCACGCCCACCAAAGGGGGTGTGCTGTCAGTCAACATCGACAAAATCCTTCGCTCGTCGCATCTGGCGCATGCGCACGACGGAGCTCCCTCCGTCGTGCGCATGCTCAGTGCAGAACATCGACCCACTTGCGAGCGGACAGCCGCTCGCGAGTGGGTCTGAATCAGGCCCTGAATGTGACCCCTCTCCTAGTATGCCCCTTCCAGCCCTGCAGGGTCATTTACAGGGCATAGACATAGGTGCACTTGCCTTGTTTCACTGCACTTGTCTTGTACTTGTATAAAATAATGTGTATGCAGTTTGTGTTCTATTAATGCACAAAATGTCAGCAATTGTTTCTGTTGATCGTTTGTGAGCTACTATACTTTTACTTTTAATATACTCGTTAGACCTCACACATTAGTGGCTCATTATGAGTTAAGGTGTAGAGCAGACATTTATAGGCTCATACTTTATAGATGGTCGAAATAGTCATAATCCTTCACTCCCTTATTGTTGTTTTTTTTAACTGGATTAGCTGGTTAAATGGAATTTGAGTTATGGTCTTTTGTATGTGTTATATTTTTCAGCATCACTGAACCAAACAAAACAGAGCAAATATTGACATTTTAACAATATAAACTCACTAAATGCAAAAATCTAAATAGATTTATTTTTTTGTCACTATTTTAAAATCTATGTCTGAAAATGTCAGGTGTTTTCTCTCCCTAGAAGTAGCACGTTGGCTGATCTTATGTACAATGAAACCATGGGACATGACGCTGCCTTCAAATATTTAATTTAATGGTAGAGCTCAGACAAAACATTTCTCACGACCCAACTAAATGATTTAGCTTTTCCTAATCACCTTGTACCACAAAATAGAAACAATATTACCACCTGTTTTAATACTGTTAGTTATTTTTCCTGTGTGACGTAAAAATTAAAGAATTCCCCTTAGAAACCACAGAACTACGCAGTACCCCAATTCCTTGAGGAATGTACAAGACATTGTTTACTTGCTGAATTTCTTTTCATAACATCCTAATAGTCAGGAATAGCATCTGCTGCTGGGAACAATTTCACAGCACGATCGTCCCCTTCTTGTTCTCAGTTTCCTCCAAGATGGGGTTCAGGATGTGCTAGAAAAGCCTAATGTCCTCACCGCCTTGCAGGAGGCTGAAAGCATCTGACCAGATGACAAATTATATGTACTCTTTCATCATCAGGTTTAATCTCCTTTGTTTATCTTGTTGACCACTTAAACTATTGAGAAAACACTATGGCCCTCATTCAGAGCCGTTCGCTATTTGCGGTCGTTCGTTCAAAAACAAGGGGTGGCTATTCAAATGATCCGTTCGCAAATTGCAGTCTGTTCACACCTCTAAGTCTGAACGAGCGAGCAAAACATACGCTCGTTTATTTGATAAAAACGCCCCCTGGCCGCTCGCACCATATGTCATGTCCGCTATTTATTTGATTAATCGAGTACATCGTACAGCGTATGAACTGCTCGCTATTCTTGTGGTTGGTTTTTTCGAGCGGCTCTGAATGAGGGCCTATATTTTTAAAGCATAAAAAGCAGTTATTTACTGTATACACAAATAGCTTGCAGCATTAGGGCTGAGGGCCTGATTCAGACCTGCTCGTAAGTGTCCGCACGCTCGCTTTGAGCGATGGTCGCACAACTGCGCACGCGTATGGTTCGCAATGCACGTGCGCAAACCAGTCATTGCGGTCGGAAATTGTGCACTCGTAAAACACAGAGGGGCTGCTATTTTGAGTGACAGAATGTGCCGTTTGTGGGTGGTAACAGGGGAAGGTGCTTGAAAACGTGAGAGTGGTTGTGCGAACGCAGGCGTGCCCAACGGTCAAAACGGCGTTTAATGGGAGTGCATAATTAGCAAAGGAGCATCATCGATCACGTCACTTGGTTGTCTTTTAGCCTGAACTGCTCGCAGTGATTACGGGAAGTAATTCCTACCTCAAGCGCTGCGAGCAGTTCAGATGCCGTTCGATGTTCCCGATTAATCTAATAAAAACAGGAGATGACGTGATTTGCGAACGGCAAAGGGGCGTCTTGAAAAAATAGTGAGCGCATTTAGCGGACGCTCGCACAGACATAGAGGCGTCCTCACACCGCAAAGAGCGAGCGCTCAATTTACATATCCGGCCCCTTTTTGAGAGCGAGCAGCCACAAATAGCGTCCGTGTCTGAATCAGACCCAGAATTCGGTTACTTGTGTGAATGACTGCGCTCAGGGGTAGCTGACCATACTGCCAACTGTCCCTGATTGTCAGGCAGACTCCCTGAAATAGTAGCAATCTCCCTGACTCCCTGAAGGGTCTAACAATCTCCCTGATTGCACCTTACCCCCATTATGAAGCTGTTATATAAAAAAAACAGATATAAACATTCAAAGGGGATCATTAGTATAATTTCCCTGCATTGGTTATAAGGCGAAATAATCCTCGTTTATGTGCCTCTCAGATGTAGCAGTACACGTCCAATTTACTGCCATCCTCCTAGGTGTTGCCTTCACAATCTCCCTGAAATGCTTTTTCAAAAGTAGGCAAGTATAGGTAGTTCCAGAATGATGCATGGCTGTCTGCAGGAGGAGGATTCCTCTGTCGCCCTGGAAAACCATTTAAAGGCCTAGAGCTGTTGCAGCTCCCTCTAAAGCTGGGTACACACGGACAGATATATTGGAATATATCTGGTGCCCGTCAGCCAGTGTGTACCAGCGATATGTCTGTGAACTATGTCGTTCACAGACATATAGCGTCGGTTGTGCTGCACAGCCGATGGGCAGATATATATAAGGTGCCAACGACCCAGCTCCTAACTGTCATTTTTCAAACACAGTCTGTGACATGCAGTGGCGGGCTGGGCCGGGTGACAGGCAGAAAGTGCTCTCAGTCGCTCCGACTATAGCAGCATCAGAGCGGCTGGGCAGCATTCTCTGCCTGTTACCGGGCTGTCTGTCACCCTATGTAGCTTGTGGCTGCACACTGAGCAGCACTCCTTCCGAGGCCGCTCCGCTGCAGGGGCTGTGCACCTACCTCTCTGTGTCCTCTGTCCCTTCCCTTGGGCTCCTTCCTCTCCCCGGCTAAGGCCCCGCCCCCTCACCGGAAGGCCCCGCCCCCTCTCCTACCCTGACTGACTATATTAATCAATCACCTCCCGTCCCTGCTGAAGACCCCGCCCCCTCACCACGAGTCTCCGCCCCTTCACTGGTCTATCCTGTCTGGGTCATCTCTTCGTGTACCCTGGAGCTCCGCAGGGACCAGAGACAGAACAGCCTTCCAGGCAGGTAAGTGCCAGTGGAGGTGTACATGTTTACATGATATTTGAGAGGGAAGGGGGGGTGTTGGAATACTTATGCAATGGGGGGCTGTAGTTATTTTTATCTTTGGGGGGAGGGGGTGTTTTAATACTGTTGGTGCTGGGGGTGATGTAATAATGTGTGTGAATGTGTGGGGGGGTATTATTATTGTGTGTGAGGGCTACTGTATATTCATAATACCTGTGTTATATGTGGGTCACTGATGATTTCTGCATAATCTGGTGATTACTGCGTTATCTGGCAGCCATTACAACGCTCCCTGATCACGTGGTCACTGAGAACGTCCCTGCATTATATGGCAGTCACTGTGACACTCCCTGATCTGATGGTCCCTGCGAACCTCTCTGCATTATATGGCAGTCACTGCGATGCTCCCTAATCTGATGGTCCCTGCGAACCTCTCTGCATTATATGGCAGTCACTGCGACACTCCCTGATCTGATGGTCCCTACGAACCTCTCTGTATTATATGGCAGTCACTGCGATGCTCCCTAATCTGGCTGTCACTGCAAACCTCTCTACATTATTTAAAGCACACCCACATTAGGCACACCTTACTTACAGAGGCTATTATCATGTGTCTTTTCTCCATTGCAATGCGCTGGTGGAGAAATCGGGCCACTTACTTGTGTCTGCCCCCCAGGCCAAAAGTTGCCAGCCAGCCCCTGGTGACATGGCAGTTAGGAGCTGATTGGCTAGTAACTTATCTCCGTTCACTTTATCTCCATCCAAAGCTTAATAAATAGACCCCTTTGAAACTAGTCTGGTTCTAAGTTATATCTGCAGAAATATTATATAAGTTATAAAGAATGTAACATGATGATGAATAATAAATTAAAGTTTATCTGGCCCATTAAAGAATATAAAAATAATTAAGGGGGGTTGTGGCTTGGTAGCTTAAGATGGTGGACGCTGTCTCCTAAGCTCCACACTGATTCCTGGAGAAGTGACCCTTGCCTGCTCCTGATATATTGGGAACCCCCTCATTTTGTGCCTGCTGAGTGCCCATGTGACTATTTGGGGTCTCGCACTGATTACCTCGAAAACAAATTAGAGGAGGTGGTTAAGTCTCACAATGAATTGATCACCCAACATGAGGAACTTCAGGTAGAAGTAACCTCACTCAAAAGTAAGGTGGGGGACCTCGAAGACCGATCAAGACGCAATAATATTAAAATCCGCGGCATCCCAGAGTCAGTCGCCAATGCGGACCTGAAAGAATATGCAACGGATCTATTCATGAAGCTATTCCCAACCACTCCGATTAATGACTTTCTCATGGATCGCATTCATCGTTTACCCAAGGCATGTACTGCACCAGTCAGAGCCCCTAGAGACACCTTAATACGTCTTCACTACTTGCACATCAAAGAATCAATACTCCGTGCAACTAGACCATCGGATCTATCCACTCCGATCCTTGGTGACCTCCAAATATTTGGAGACCTTTCTGCAGCTACTCTGGCCCTTCGGAGATCCTTTCTACCAGTCACTAGGGCTCTCCAGAAAGCGGATATCCTTTACCGTTGGGGATTCCCCACCAAATTGCTAATAAGGAGAAATGGCTCTACCAACATAATTTCTACCCCGGATGATGGTATACAGCTTTTGGTGTGCTGGAACCTGCAGGACATTTCACTAAAGATCCCAGGCAGTCCACGAATTGATAGAGACTGGTCGCAAGCAGGCTCATCGACCTGATATCCTTTCACTTACTTCCTTATAACAACTCTGTAATCCCAGCTCATGTTATATTTCTGTGTTTTTTATGTAATATTATTCTCACCTGAGTGTATAAGCTCTATAGTAGGTTGGGCTTATTATTGATAGTAATACTGACCACCAATATTGTCTTTATTTTAAACTGTTGCTCTAAGAACTTAACTTTCTTCTTTCCACAGCCATTGAGGAAACTGTGAGATTTGTTTTGTTTACTATATCTGGTTTTACGGGGTATATGGTTTCTATCTATTAATTTCTGCTGTTACGGATAGTAAAAAAAAAAATAGATTACCCTATTGGTTTGATTTAATGCTTTATATACCACCCACTACAGGGTGGGATTTGATCTCCTTTTCCCATGGTGACCCACAATTCTCACTATTACGGTGCAGATTTGTAACAGCTCTTTAATTTTACTGGGTTCAAGATGTATTGGGACGAAGTTTATCTAATAATATACACTGTAATTTGTACAATTTTCCCTTTTTTTAGTATTCGTTGTCTATGGAGTGATGGAGGTCCATTTCCTCCGCCACATATCCCCAATGCGCCGCCATTGGAGGCGGTCTTTTGTAGTTCCTTATAGGTACTATTTTCATTCCTTTTAAGTATGTATTCCTTACCTACTGTTTTTGCCTTTTTTTCCTCCTCCTATTTCAGGTACACTGATCAACATTTTTTTTCTATATCTCTGTATGCAATGGTTCTCAGCATGCTTTTTTATTTCTTTAAATGGTTAAGGTTCTCTCGTTGAACATTAAGGCCCTTAACTCTCCTAATAAGAGGAGAATGGCCCTTAGATATTTAGTCAAAGCTTGTAGCTCTACAGGAAACACATTTTCTCCAATCTTCCCCTCCCCAGTTCTCTCATTTCCAATTCCCCAATTGCTATGTCTAATGGACCCTTTAAGAAAGTGGGGGTCGCGATACTTTTTTCTAATTCTTGTAATTCTGTCCAGCAGGACCAGATAACAGACCAGGAAGGCAGGTATTAATACTTATAGGTCACTTTGAAGATAAACCAGTGACAATTGCATCGGTCTATGCCCCCAATACCAAACAATCCGCTTTTACTAGGAAATTTTGTACGGCTCTCCAATCTTGCAGTAAAGAGTCAACTATGATCCTAGGAGATTTTAATATGGATATTGACCCCTCTCTTGATAAATCTTTTAAAAAAATTAAAAGTCCGCTCCCTCCCTTCCCAGGATCATTCCCACATGTTTAGACGTATCTTTTGTGATTACGATTTATATGATATTTTAGGGCCAAACACCACGGTGAGAGGGATTATACCTTCTATTCTCACGTCTATAAATCCTATTCCCGTATTGATCTGGCCCTCCCTGACAAATGGACCCTACAACACATTGCTCGATCCTCTATATTACCAGTTGCCTGGTCCGATCATGCAGCATAAAGCCTATGTTGGGATGTTACCCGATCCCGAACCCCTCCAGGTCCCTGGCGTTTGGTCCTTTCAAATCTGGAAGCTAAACAAACTATTTCCAATTCCCTCTCTTTATTTTTAGAGACTAATAAACCAGAGGATACATCCATCTTTACATTCTGGTACGCTTTAAAAGCAGTAGTTAGAGGGTCAGCCATTCCTGCAATGGTGCATATACGTAAGACAGCAGTGTCTTTCCAAGCTGATTTAGAATCCCGACTTACTGACTTAGAATCTAAACATAAGATTGACCCGTCCAATAACAACTATCGTGAACTTCTTAAAGTTCTGGAGGAGTGGAATACCTTAGCGCTGAAAGAGGTTCACAAAACACTATTCAGATGAAAGCAGAAGTTTTATGTTCAGGGAGATATGGAAGGTCGTATGCTTGCAAGGAAATTAAGGGGTAAAAGAGCGAGGGAACGTATTAGACTGATAACTAACACGAAGGGCATGAAGATGACGGACCCCTTCTCTATAGCTGATGCTTTTGCTTAGTACTATACTACTTTGTATAACTTGCTTTCAGACTCTGAGGTCCACCAACCAACGATGGTTGATATAGAAAAGTTTTGAAAAAATATTAAATTGCCATCTTTAGATTCCGACACGCTTTGCTCTCTTGAGCAACCATGATGCAGAGAGGAAATTTAATTAGTTGTTAAATCCCTCCCATCAAAAAAGGCTCAAGGCCTTGATAGATATATTAACACATTTTACAAATGTTTCCAAGACACTTTATCTCCAATCAGGGGTGTATCTTCCTATTGGCGAGGACGGCACTTGCCAGGGGCGTCGGCTGGTGGGGGGCTTCCGCGCTGCCCGGCAGTGCCATCTGCAGCCAGTTCTGTCTGTCAAATGTCTGTGCTGGTGCAGATCTCTCAGTCAGAAGCATCAGCACTGGACTACGAGGGAGGGGAGCTATCACCACCCGTACAGCCACCACAGTGTCTATTTACTAACTGCCTATGGGGGGGGAGGCGCCAGTCCCTTACTTTGCCAGAGGCGCTCGGACCCCTAGATACACCCCTGTCTTCAATTCTAGGTCAGGTTTTTAATGAGGCATCCACATGGGGTATTTTCCAAAAGAAATGCTGGAAGCAAGAATCATTGCATTTCCAAATTCGGCTTTGCTACCTAATCATCATCCAATTGCACTCCTCAAAACAGATGTCAAAATCTATGCAAAATGAATAGCAAATAGGATTAATCCTTTAGTTCCTACAGTTATCCATCAGGACCAGGTAGGGTTTGTTCAGGGCCGTCAGTCTCCTGACAACAAGAGACGAATGATTGATATTGTAGATGCCTTCTCGGAAATTGATCAGCCCCTTTTATTGTTATCATTAGATGCCGAGAAGGTATTTGACAGGTTGCACTGGGGGTACCTTTGTGCTGTCCTTCACAAATTTGGTTTTAGAGGTCTAACATTGTCGTCAATCTCCGCATTATCTTCCAACCCATCAGCCAGAATTTTTGTAAACGGTATCTTTTCTCCATCATTCCCGATTTCTAATGGAGCATGCCAGGGGTGTCCATTGTCCCCATTGATGTTCACATTAGCGATTGCACCTCTGGCGGAGACTATTAGGTCTCATCATTCTATTCAAGGTCCTGTTTTATTTAGTCTGATATATATACTGTAACATCAGTTTATTTGCAGATGACGTTCTTTTGACCCTCACAAAACACTGATTCGTTCCTACCATGTTTGCATTCAGTACTAGAAACTTACTCTAGAGTATCTTATTATAAACTAAACGGTTCTAAAACCAAAGCCTTACCTATTAATTTTTCCCCAACTATGTTACTATTTTTAAAATCAGAATTTTCTTACTCCTGGCAAGAGAACAGTATCAAGTACCTTGGGATCCATTTAACCCCCACTACTAACAGTTTAATCTCGACTAATTATTTACCCCTGTTGTGTGGTGTCGCCTTATTAATGACTGATTGGATGATGCAAAATGTCTCCTGGTTAGGTCGTATATCGGCCATTAAAATGGTGATTGTACCAAAAATACTATATTTATTCCGGACTATCCCTTTATTGGTCCCCAAAACTATCCTCAACAGGTTTCACACTCGATTTATTACATATATATGGAAGGGTAAGAAACCAAGACTAGCCAGGAAGACAATGTCTTTTCCGAAATCGGAGGGGGGTTTGGCTCACCCAGATTTATGATGTTATCAGCTAGCTACAATAATCTCACAAATTAACGCATGGTTTATTCAGGAGAACCCAAGATCGTGGGTCCTATTGGAGCGCAGTATGGTCTCCCCATTCCCTCTTACAGATTGTCTTTGGCTACCCTCATCAATTACAGTTAAGGCTTTAGAAAGGTCAGTGTCTGTCTCTTACTCCTCCAAAGCCTGGTTGGAGTTAGCAATGCTGACATCGGATATTCTCCTGCCCTCTACCACTTTTTCCCTAGAGGGTTTAGCCACCTTGATCCCGAATTTATCTTTTGATACTTGGAGAGCTCGAGCAATTTTTACCCTGGCTGAAATAACTACCCCTGATTCCTTATTATCATACACCCATATTCAATCACTATATTCACTCCCTTCCAGGGACTTCTATAAGTATCTACAACTGAGACATTGGCTTAGTAGTATTACCCGTTCCCCACATATAGTGCAGAAATTACCCAAATTCCTTTATAATCAATTGTGTAAGACTGCAAGTAGAAGAGGTATTACGTGGTGGTATTCATATATAACTAATCCCCACAAATTCACCAAATTTAAATCTTTACTGAATTGGGAGGCAGATCTCTCTTGTATAATACCTGAGGAAGATTGTATAATATAATATTCAGAACTTGGTTTAGCCTCTCTAAGTGTATTTCCCATTCAGAACAATTTTATAAATTGCTTCATCGCTTATATTTTACACCAGTATTAATGCACACTCTCTGACCTTCCCAATCTAACTTTTGCTGGCGCAACTGCGGAAATGTGGGTTCCTTAGCCCATATATTTTGGTCATGCCCACATATCACTGCTTTATGGTCATCGGTGTTTGCTCTAATCTCCAAAATACTGAATGTTTCTATCGCACCTCATCCATTAATAGCAATATTCCATCTATATCATGGTGGCTTGACCAATAACGATCGTTATATTATGGGCCATATCCTCCTTGCCACTAAATTAATGCTAGCGCGACACTGGCGTTCACCCTAAATTCCCAGTTTGGATGCAATTGTGAAAGATGTACAATCTCATTACGAGTTCGAGGTAGTGGGAGTATCCTATTCCTCCGCAGTTTCTAACCCCTTTATTAGATGGTTTGGGTGGAACGAATATTGGGAATCGAAATCCAGGGCTTAATTGCAATGTTTCTCTTGTGATTTTTCAATTTTATTGTTAATTGTATGATAGATACACCATTGTACTGCTTGATGTTCATTTATTGAATTCCATTAGTGGTGTCTGTGTACCCCTTTTTTTTTTTTTTCTTTCTTTTATTACCCCTTTTTCTTTAACCGCCCCCTTTTCCTTCTGTACCACGCCCCACTCTATTTTCTCTTTAAATTCAATAGAAATTTATTGTTGAAATAAATAAAATAAAAATAATTAAATGCTTATATATATATATATATATATATATATAAAATCTCTGCAGGGAGAGGATGAGGAATATCATTCATAATAGAGATCACTATTCAGTGGATGAGTAATGAAATTAAATGATGGTATGTTTTTTCTGGTTAGTCTGTGCTGCGTTGGTTTGGGTCTAATCAGGGGCGCCGAGAGGGGGGGGGAGCGGGTACAGATTACCCGGGCCCGGGCTTCCTGAGGGGCCCGGCGGGGGCCCGGGTCCGACGCCGCCCCCCCCTCCCTCACAGCAGCCCAGCACACAGCGTGTGCTGAGCTGCAGTTGGAGACTGCTCGTGGCTGCTGAGCAGCAGCCACAGCAGTCTCCTATGCCTGTGCGGGGGAGCGATCACACTGATCGCGCCCTCCCTGGCTTTGCGCCGGGCTGGGGGGCTTAGAGAGCACCCCTCCACGGCACGCAGCGCCGCAAATCTTTTTTATTTATTTATTTTCGGCAAGGGGGCGTGTCCATGCCTCCCGAGATTAGGCCACGCCCCCTATTGCCTTGGCTCTTGGCGGCCCTGAGTCTAATGTAGGCCTCGCGAAGCTGTTACAAGCAGCACAGAAACAATATGATGTAGGAATACAGGTACAACATGCTGCCTCTTGCTGCTGTATACTACTTTAAACTGTTGGTTGATGTACTCTATTATTTTTGCTTTTAGGCGCATGAACTTCTCTACTGCAAAATGTTATTTTGATTGTGGCACATCAAGCTCGAAAATTATGGGAATCATGGGGTCAAAATCTGTAATGTACATTGTGCACACCGGGCCTGATTCAGAGATGGACACAATGCCGATATTTTCGCAGAACAAGCGATTGATTGCTATTGCGCATTTGAAAACACTGAGCATGCGCAGCGATTGCATTGTGATTATTCTCGTACATAGGAACCACTCGCAAACTGAGTGACAGGTAGTAAGAGTTTGGGGGTGGTAACTGGGGGTGGTTAAAAAAACGCCGGCGTGTATGTCCTTTTAAATGCCGAGTCATGGGCGTGCATTCATTCGCCATTGCGGTCTCCTGTGCAGAATGAGAGCTGCAGTGTTTGCAGCTGGTCAGACTTGACTTACACGCTGCGTGACTGGCCGATGTGCGTCAACAGTACCAATGTTTACGCTGTTATACGTTGTCAGACGGATATGAGAAGGCAGCAGTGAGCGTCCCTATGCTCGGCTATTGTTTGGAAGGCACTAGTTAATTTTAGCAGCTACGATACGCGAGAGTATGCAGATCATATGTGCCAACTCTCCCTAATTGTCAGGTAAACTCCCTGAAAGAGTAGCAATATCCCTGACTCCCTGAAGAGTCTAGCAATCTCCCTTATTGCATCTTACCCCCATTATGTAGTTGTTATATTAAAACACAAAACAGCTAATATACATTCAATTGGGATCATTTAGTATCAGGGCCGTAACTAGGGTAGTGCGACCAGTGCCATGGCACAGGGCACCGCAGGACAGGGGGCGCTGTTTGGGCCTGTCAATTTTCCGCAAAAGTAAAAAAAAATTTGGAAAAAAGATCAAAGAGCGCACTTAAGAGAAATAGTTATACATTTACACGTGTGCATATCCGTACACACTTAATAGTCCAAAAATCTTCTTTTCAGTTATCCACAACCACGGTCTTCAATGTATTCAATCCTTTTTTCCTCAGTAGTGTAGTGTATGAAAACAAAAAGAGAAAAGGGACACAATGTGTAGATTGTTCCAGGTAACACACAAATGAGGGGCTCTTAAAAAAACGCTTAAAGGGGAACCATTCAATTGGAAAATTTAACCAGAACGTACCAGAACTTACACAATTGTAGTTAGGTTTAAAGTAAACCTATAGCAGTATCTTTATATCGTGCACATTTAATCCGACGGGAACACCAGAAAATGTGTGATACTTTTAAGAGGTCGACGTACCCCACTCACATTAAAACATAGCTAAAAAAACACCTAAAGGTATCTTTCTCTCCCAAAAGGATGCGTACCATACTCACACAAATACTTTGTGGATTCCTCCTATAAAAGGTATCTTTTCCTTTCCTTCATTCATATATGAGTTGATTCAAACTCCATAGCACATTTAAAATAAGTAATTTATTCCCAAAAAATCCAATAAAAACAGGGTGATAAAACAAATTAGGTAAATGTCCCAATATATATGTATAATAAGTCCCAATCTGAAGTGCAAAGAAAGCCCAGTCTCTTCAAAGCAAGTATGGTAATGATGGAAACGCTAATGGTTTAAAATAATCGTCCGGATCGATATATAAACCAAAATAATATATACCTTCAATGCTTCAGAGATCTAAAGGATTCAGTTGTTTCAGAATGGTACATACCCCTCATCCAACGCGTTTCGAAAATCTTTGTCAAGGCAACCCTTTTCTGGTGTTCCCGTCGGATTAAATGTGTATGATATAAAGATACTGCTATAGGTTTAAACCTAACTACAATTGTGTAAGTTCTGGCACGTTCTGGTTACATTTTCCAATTGAGCGGTTTTTTAAGAGCCCCTTATTTATGTGTTACCTGGAACAATCTACACATTGTGTCCCTTTTCTCTTTTTGTTTTCATACAATACACTACTGAGGAAAAAAGGATTGAATACATTGAAGACCCTGGTTGAGTGGATAACTGAAAAGAAGATTTTTGGACTATTAAGTGTGTATGGATATGCACCATACATGCCTACTCTCCCGGGAATCGCGGGAGGCTCCCGATTTTTCGGGTAACCCCCCGCGATCCCGGAAGAGTAGGCATATCTCCCGCATCCCACCCACTTCCTAGTGAAGTGGGCAGAATGGGGAGATTTTACCTGAAATTATCGGGTCCGCGAGAAGGGGCGGGGCTAAATTAGGCAAATTGCGTCATTTAGCCCCGCCCCCTCCTCACAGACCCGCAAATCACGGGGGTTTTCTGTAAAGGGGGTGGGGCTAATGCCGTCTATCGTCTGGCCCCGCCCCCCGAAGAGGAGAGCAGCAGGTCCCCTCCTGCTGCTCTCGGAAAGCTGCCCAGCAATGTAGGTAAGTATGATATGCACACGTGTAAATGTATAACTATTTCTCTTAAGTGTACTCTTTGATCTTTTTTCCAAACATTTTTTTACTTCTGTGTATACATTTTCTTGATATTGGGCAAGCTTGGATAATAGATTGGAGCTGACATTTATATATAACTTTGCGCCCCTACAATATCAATTATCACTATATTCTGTCAATTTTCCTGTTTATTATGATTCTCACTTGTAGCTTCCTCTTCTTTTATCCCCAGCATCTCCTGGCTGCCCCAGGAGTGCCCCTATATCCTCCCCGGCCATCCCCCATGAAGCCATGGCCCTTTTTCAGGTGCACTATCTTATGTCCCTATTTAAAAAATGGGGGGGGGGGTGCCAATTCCCTCTCTGGCACAGGGCACCAAAAAGTCTAGTTACGGCTCTGTTTAGTATAATTTCCCTGCATTGGGTATAAGGCACAATGATCCCTATGGCTACATGCATTTTCTGAAAAAGATCAGTGTGTTTTCATCAACAAATAGATCTTACTAACTGCTTTGGGGCTCACTTACATATGGATGTAAATCAATTTTATGGCACACCTCTCAGATGTAGCAGTGCACGTCCACTTTAACGCACACTCATAGGTGTTACTTTCACAATCTCCCTGAAATGCCTTTTCAAAAGTAGGACAGTATGCTGCAGTTGCCATTGCATTAGCATAAATCTCTGAATCACGCCCATTGTTCCATGTTAAACCATGGAGCTATTTATTTATTAGTTACTAGCGACCTGTCCTGGCTTTGCACGGGAGCAATTTTGAAATTACGACAATAGTCTTTTTTAACCTTATGAGATTGCCTTGTAGACGACATTAGTCGTTTTTCCTCAACACAAAGATATTTGGTTTTAACGCGACACGCAAAAGGGCCACGTTAAGTTGTTCATGAGCAAAACAGTCTCTACATAGGTCAACTCCAGCCACATTAAGTGTCTGTCCCTGTGCTGTAATTATTGTCATGCCAAAGCAGACCCTTACCAGGAATTGGACTCTTTTGAAGTTAAAGAATAATTTTTCACATAAATGAAATAGGAACGGTAAAAAAAGGAAAAACAGAAATTTTGTATCAGTAAACAGGGCTTCCATCAATGTTTCTAGAGAAACCAGATAACACGTATCAATCTTTCCATGCTATAAAATAAAGTCCAACGGTTTAGGCAGCATAAGCCAAGAAAGCACTTGGACGTCCATTTTGTCATTGACTTGCTTCACTAAAATCATCACTGCTCAGCTCCATTTTGTCATACAATAATGTTTCATACACCTAAACCTTCCTCTACAAATGCTCTATAGAATAGTGAAAACTGCATCAAAATCTGTCCAGTGGTTCTCGAGATTAGCCCGAACAAACCAACAGACACATTCCTAGGGACCGGTTTTTAATTGACTTCCTTCACTAAAATCGTCACAGCTCAGCTCCCTTTTGTCATACATTTATGTTTTCTACACTAAAACCTTCCTCTACAAATAGTAAATTGGTATGTGCTCCTTGCAAAATAAATAAAATTAGCTGCTCTGATCCCCGTATCCAATGTGTTTCGTGCTGGCATGCACTTTTCTCCCCAAAGGTCTTGGGCTGCATAAATTCTAAATCTATTACTGATATTGAATTAGATAAATTATGAAATGTAATAAAACCTTAAACGTCCTGTGGGAAGCTGAGGTTTACAGTACTCTATAGCACAGCAGTCCACAGAACATAAAAAAAAAATAACCTTTGAAGTCTGCCAGGTAAGTTTTCTCTATAGATAACCATTTGTAAGACGAATTGGACCATGGTATAATCTTACTGGCCAAAAATGCAATCTGTGACTTTTAAACCCATGCATGAAACTACTATTTTCCTATAGAGCGAGAGCTATACTTATCTACTATCTTGGAATGTCCCCAATTTCAGGGAGTTCATGAAGCCACTATGACAACCAGTGCACTTGCCACTCTGGGATAAAGCATGGTATAAGCTTGTGAACAGGACCAACTTACGTCTTGTCTGTTACTGCCAAGTCTTGTTTTACAACCCTGTTTGTTCCTTATTGTAAAGTGCTGTGGAATATACTAGTGCTATATATATATATATATATATATATATATATATATATATCTCCTGTATATTACACTGAGACTCATTCTTAAATGTTTCACAATCTGTCTGCAGAATTGATATGGTGCAATGACGGATATTTTGTCATGGTATTGATAGTACTGGGAATAATGGTTTTGAGTATGGCTTCCAGTGAAAATGAAATATATAAGTAGACAGGGGTTTGAGTAAGATGTATGATATTCTCCATGACTTTGTTTTTATAGATCCAGATTATAACTGTTTTTATTGATCCATAATCGCAAAGAGATTGGAAAATGCCAGTCAAAAGGCAGAAAACAGTAGCAGAAAATGAAAGGCACAAATTCAATAAAGAGAAAAACTTAAATTCAAATTCAATAAAGAGAAAAACTTAAATAGACATTCATGGTAACTGCTGCACAGAAGACCACATTCCTACATATAAGCATATATGCATCTTGAAACAACTAATATTTGCTATTTGATTGTGTAATTAAAAAAAAAAAAGGTCTGTAATGTAATTTTATTCCCCTCTCCAAATAAACAGACACATATCTTCTTCTAGTCTATGCCTGCTGCCAGGGCCGTAACTAGGGAAGTGCGACCAGTGCCATGGCACAGAGCAGGGGGCGCTGTTCCGGCCTGTCAATTTTCCTGTTTATTATCATTCTCACTTGTAGTTTCTTCTTCTTTATCCCCAGCATCTCCTGGCTGCCCCAGGAGTACCCCTATATCTTCCCCGGCCCTTCCCCATGAAGCCATGGCCCTTTTTCAGGTGCACTACCCTATGTCCCTATTTAAAAAATGGGGGTGGGGGGGCGCCAATGCTCTCTCTGGCACAGGGTACCAAAAAGTCTAGTTACGGCTCTGCCTGCTGCATCTGATTCTTCTTTCTATTTGTCATAGCCTTCTGCTGGAATTAATGACTGGTTTGTCATAAAGGAAGGGGTAGGTTGGGAGTATATCCGGGATATATGGCTACTATGACAGAGAAATATAATGTTGTAATACTTAATTAAAAAAACTATATTGTAATTCATAGTAACAGACCTACTTAATGAGGCAAAAAGAGAGTATCAGCATCAATAACAATGTGACACAATTCTCACAAATCACTCATCACTAACATGTCATCTTTTAAGTAGAGATGAGCAAAATTCTGATGAAATTTGTTGCATTTCATGACATTATAGTCTGTTTTCAGGTGCGAAGTTCCAGTTACACAAACTTCCAGTGCAGGGCCAGATTAAGGCTTCTGGGGGCCCCAGGGCAATTTAGCTGTGTGGGCCCCCTTCATACCACACAGAGCTACCCCCCCCTAAAAAAAAAAGGCCCACACAAAGCCACATTCAGCAAACACACATACACATAAACAGTATGCACACACACTAACACATATATATACATTAACACATATATACACAGTATGCACACTAACTCAAATGCGCAATATCATATACATACACACTAAAACAGTACACTACACATACTGTACATACTTACACTTGATGCAGCAGCAGCTGCTGCTGGCCTGTTACAGGACTACAGGTTGCAAAAGGAGTGGACCCGGGCACCAGGCTCCTCAATTCATTAGGCTTTGCCCCCCATAATGTAATGACACGATTTGCGGTGATAATGGGGGTGGGGCTTGTTGTATTGGCTCCTCCCCCAATGCGGCCACTGGGGGGTGGCATTTATGTGCTACTGGCTACTGCAAAAAGCTGACCCCCTCTCCAGACATAGACAGCTGATGCAGCATCACTTACTGTGCTGCTGCAAGCAGTCTGTCAAACAGCCGCGACTCCAGAATAGGTGCCACTGGACACCTGTTCCCGGCAGGGTCACATCGACCCTGTGCAAGGGCCCCTCTGTGTGTGGGGGCCCAGGGACGACCGCCCCTGTCGCCCCCCCCCCTTAATCCGGCCCTGCTTTTGGATCACTATTCCAGTGTAGGCCAAATTCTGCTGGAGAAACTTGCAAGATGTCACTGGGCAAATGTGGGAGGAAGTTATTATTCTGCAGAATGGTTTTGAATACATCGCTTATCCCTACTTGCAACCAGGGGCGTTTTAAGAGAGGAGGGGTCCCGTGTGCAGCCTCCGTTTGGGCCCCTCCTCTCTGTCTGCGCAGTAAATTCTGGCTTAATGCCAGAATCTACTTCACATGTGCAGTCTCCTTTTCCCGGGGACAACTTCCCCGCGCCTTTTCCCGGGGACAACGCCTCCGCGCCTTTTCCCGGGGACAACTTCTCCGCGCCTTTTCCCGAGGACAACTTTTCTACGCATGCGCGAGTCACCAGGAAAATGCAGGGCAGCACACCAGAATTTACAGAAAGGTAAGTATAACTAAATATGGAAGCAAGGTGTGCAGTGTGGGCTGCCCTACACTGCACACCCTGCACCCATTATAAATACGCTCCTGCAACTGTTTGTGATCTATTACTAATATGACATTTTTATTTCTACTTCAGTTCCAATACCCATTGCACCTCTTTACAATATAAATTTTCAGTCTAAATTATTTTCATAAAAATATGCAGATTTTTACGGTTCTATTATTATTATCCTTTATTTATATGGCACCAAAATGGTCTGTAGCTCCTTACAAGATTCATGAACAAAACAAGAACAAAGTGACTTACAGTACAGAACATTGCAGGACAAGGACATGACTTATTAACATTGCTGTATCAGCAGTCATAATACCCAAACAAGCAGCACGGTGACAGAACCCAAGGATAGGTGCTGATGTAGGCAGCGGGTAGCAGATGATGGTATAAGTGACGGAAGTAGAAAAGCACATAAGGGAAGAGGCCACTGCTCGTGAGAGATTACATTCTAAAGGTGAAGGACAGATGGACAGGGGTGACACATAATGGAGAGACAGTGAACAAGGAGCATGGAGTTGTGGGTTAGGATGAGAGCCAGAAGGTGCGTCTAGAGAGCCCATTTGAATTTTAGTACAAAGTTGTACTGTCTGATAGGGAGAGGGAGAGAGTTCCAGGGGTAAGGAACAGCACGGGCAAAATCTTGGAGGCGGGAGTGGTAGGAAGTAATCAGTTTGCAGGGGAGACAGCAATCATTTGTGGACCAAGGTGGGCGAACAGTGATAAAATCAGAGATGTAAATAGGAGAGGATTGGGTGAGGGCTTTGTAAGTGAGTGTGAGAAGTTTGAATTGGGTTCTGAAGGGGAAAGGGAGCCAGTGTAGGGCTTGAGGGGATGGGAGGCAAATATAGTACGTTTGTAAAGGCAGTTGAGCTGGACAGCAGCATTAAGGACAGATTGGAGTAGAAAAAGGTGGGAGACAGGGAGGCCAGATAAGAGGAGGTAACAGTAGTCCAGTATGGAGATGACAAATTAGTGTATGAGGGTCTTAGTTGCATCTAGGGTGCGAAAGGGTCTGATTCTGGAGATATTTTTGAGATGGAAGCAGTAGGACAAAAAAGGGACTGTGTGGTTTCTGAAGGAGAGGGAGAAGTCCAGGATAGCTCCAAGACAGCACATTTTGTGGCTTGAGGAGATAGTTGTGCCATCTGAAGTTATGTGGGAGGGTGGGAAGACGATCAGCTCAGTCTTAGTCATATTAAGCTAAAGAAATCGTTGGGCTCCAGGAGGAAATAGCAGTGAGGCAGTTACCATATGAGTGAGGAGAGAAGGGGAAAGGTCAAAGGAGGAGAGGTAGGGAGGACAAAAGAGCCGATGAGCTCACCTTAAGAGGTTGTATAAAGGAAGAATAGGATAGGTCTAAGAACAGAACCATGGGGGACATGTACTAGCAGAGAAAGTAGGGAAGAAGTGGTGCCATGATAAGAGACACATAGTAGAGGGGAGTATCACAGAGACCTAGGGAGTGTAAGATTTGCAGGAGGAGAGGGTGCTCCACAGTGTCAAAAGCAGCAGAGTAGTTGCCCTTGGATTTGGCAGCAAGAAGGTCATTGCTGACTTTAGTGAGGACAGTTTCTGTTTTGTGGAGAAGACGAAAGCCAGACTGAAATGGGTCCAGCATGGAGTGGTAGAAAAGAAAGGTGGTAAGGTGGTTGTAGACAATCTGCTGAAAGAGTTTAGAGACAAAGGGGAGGAGAGAATGGGGCAGTAATTAGAGAGAGTGTCTTGATCAAGGGTGGGTTTTTTAAGATTGGGGGAGACAAGGGCATGCTTGAATGCAGAGATGACAGTGCCTGCAGAGAGGGAGAGATTGAATATATGGGCTAGATGGAACAGGCATCAGGAGAGAGGGAGCAGAGGAAGTGGGAGGAGCTGGTGTCAAGGGGAAGGCTGAAGGGGGTGAGGACCGGATTAGGGCCATAACTTAATTTCCAGATAATGGAGAGAATGAAGTTACAGTTGTAAAATTTATGGGGAGAGGCGGGCTGGGAAAGAAGGGGATGGGTAACAAGTGTCTGGTGGGATGTGTCGTCCTTACAATAGATTTAGTTTAAATACACGTCACTGACTGCTTCATGCAGAAAGTCTGGGTGCTCGCCTACGAAATAAGCACTTAGAGTTGCAGAGTAAACATTTCATCCAATCCTTTAATACTGTTTAATTTTTGTTGCAATGTTTACCATGTACTCAAGAGATTAATGCCGTTTTAAATTAATGTTAAACAAAGCACAATATCTATGATCACAATTTTCTTTTTCTTCTAAAGATTGCTTTTAAAGCTCAGTGATGATACAGGTTGAACTTAAAACAACAATCTGTCATCGCAGAGGCTAAACCTGGGCTTCTGAAGTATAGAAGTAACAAGAGCTGGAAGGGCGCCCAACTGCTTATAAAGTCCCATTCAACAAAGATTCCTTTATTTACCTAAAACGTAAATATTTTAATCAATGTTGAACTTGTGTTGAAAAATGTAGTTGGTTGTATCCTCAGAAAGAAAGGTGGAAGGACAAAGCAAATCAATCGACACAGAATTGCATTCCCCATAGATTGTTGGGACTTTTAAACCATCTCTAAATATCATATAATGGGTGTTCTGTGTATTACGTCCACCTTGTCTGTCACGTGTGGCCTCCAATGGCTGCTAATTAGATGTATGAGAAGGGTCTGCACAGAGAGATGGAATGTCTTAGAGATTTTAACTGAAAATAGTGGACCTGAAGGAAGTATGATGTATGCAGCCTAATGATTGGAAGTCAATGCAATTATAGCATACATTGCATCCGCAGCTTCTGAAACATAATTTTCTTTTAACTTAATCCTTTCCTGTGCATTCTACACAACTTTATTGTAATTGAAGTGGATGGTCGATGCTTTCCTTTTGTTGTTGACTCATGTGTCAGTTTTATTGAACAGACTATTTAAAATAAAGTAAACCACTATACAGGCCAAGTGGTTATTTTAATATGGAGTATGCCGAGTAAACTGCCTGTGTAACGTTGGCATTATCACGCGAGTAAATACCAATTCATAGGCAAAGTGTCCTTTAAATTTAAATGCCTATGTGCAGAATGGAATTCCTCTGGCCCCCCAGGCATATAATGGTCCGTGACCGCTGACATCACTGCCAGAATTGCTCCTCAGAATGCCGCGCTGAAGGCATTCTGGAGCTCATGTGTTGGGGACAAATGTGGGGGGTGGGGAACGTAGTCATATCCCCCTCCCCCCAGCAATATTTGGCTGATCACTGTAAGTGCAGAGATTAGCTGCAGCAGGGAAGACTGCTGTATGTGGGGGAGGGGTAATGCCCTATCAGAGTGAGCAGTAATACCCCTGGGGAGACTCTACTTGCACTGGAGGTGGGGGGTAATGCCCCATTAAAGTAATTTGACTCCGGGGGATGGGGGAGTTGTCATTTTTTCCCCCTATTTTATATCGCTCACATGGGAGATGGGGGTGGGAGATGGGGGTGGGAGGGGGGGCAAGGACATATTACACCGGGGGTGGGGTGTTAAACAACAGGGTAATCTCTTAGCACTAAGAGGATAGGGGTAATGTTAATGGGATCTATGACCACTGGGGGGCCTTATTGCCAATGGGGGGGTGGGAAGTAACCTTACAATGGGTGTCTATGGACACTGGGGGTGCAAGCCACCCCTTAGCCACATATCTTTTTTCACTAAAATATCCAAATTATTTAAAAAAAAATAAAAGTTTTTAACTTAATTAAATGAAGAAAAACAATTGACAATTTCTCAGTAGCATTTGTTAAAAAAAATCATCAATGGTTAAGGTTTTAATCACTTTTTAGCATTTAATATACTAGAGGTCATTCGCAAAGGGCAAAACATCTGCTCCATCCAAATACAGCTTTGGACCCCATCTTTGCAAAAATGTCAAAGCTTCAGCCATGGCTCATAGACCAATAGAGCAAGATGAC
This sequence comes from Taudactylus pleione, assembly GCA_031769625.1. Lineage (NCBI taxonomy): Eukaryota > Metazoa > Chordata > Amphibia > Anura > Myobatrachidae > Taudactylus > Taudactylus pleione. The sequence continues at coordinate 46,824,655 of JAUIMM010000015.1, read as the reverse complement.
AGCATTTCCAGAGGAGAAGAAATCTGCACAGACATAGGGGAGGAGATGGGCGGAGAGAAGATGTTACAAATTAAGTATGGTGCACCTCATTTTGCAGTGCAGTTCAAAAACCAGACCCACCACTAGACGGCCTGGGGTGGTTTTCACTACAGTAGAAAAACAGGACTCTTCCCTGCTAGAGTGAACACCAGTTCTGGGCTGGTTAGCTCAGTATTGGGACCTCTGTAGGACAAAGGTGGGTGTCCGCAATACAAGTGTGCCCTTCCACTTATATAGATCAATGCTAAAACGTGCTGTGTTGTGGATGGCACGTAATTCATGACCTCCACTGTATTTCTTCTAACATTCCATCTAGGGGTGTCCAATTATTTTTCTAGGTGTGCCATATTAAAAAAAATAACTGTAAACAGAGGGCCATAAAACTAGGTATAGGTTCCCAGCAATTAGGTCAAGGTTCTTTCCTGCCAAAATCACTAAAACTAATGCAAATATTTTTAAATAAACATATTTGTAATGATTTTACTCACTGATGAGATGCTGTATAAATAGGACCAATGGAGTTGTGACTTTGTGCATTCTTACATGACTGCTCAGAGCCCCTTCCTCAAGACCTTATATAACAACCCTCCTTAAGTCAATATATGTCAGCTTAGAGTCCCCACTCATGTCCTTATATGCCAGCCCAGTGCCCCCGTCTTGTCCTTATATGCCAGCCCAGAGCCCGCTCCTGTCCTTATATGCCAGCCCAGAGCCCCCCTCATGTCACTTATGTCACTAAAAACTTTCTTCAGTCTCTGCCTGGCTCTTACATTCCATCCGCCCCAAGCCACTGCAGTGACCGTCACATCCGCTGATTCTGGAGGGTCAGGACAGACTGGATGCAGAGCTGCAGTAATGCTGTTGGCCTGCTCAAAGCATTTACTACCTCCGGACCCCGGACTGATGTGTCTGGAGCTCCAGGGGAATGTCAGACGGGGGCCAGAATTGACTTGCGAGCCGTAGTTTAATTAATCTAAATTGTACAGTTTTATGAACAACAAATTGTCTCCATAAAAGCCTACTGAAACCATGTAATAGATGACTGAATTAGTGCTTAATAGATGACTGAATAAGTGCATTAGATCGACAATAACAAATGAGAATTTAAATTAACTGTAACATCATAACATTTATATAATGTTTTACCATAGTAAACCAATATATTTTACTAGCTCCAGGAGAAGTGAAATGCAACTGTAGAAAATGAACTAAACTTCCATTTCAGTTTAGCAGATGCACTTGAACAGAACAAAGCGCTGATCATTACTGACTGATAAATATCATTCATGCCATCAATATAGCCTTCCTATAAGTGGAACAAACTGTGAAACATCTGTCTTAAAGGGGCGCTATACCATAACAGGGGCAATATGAAAAGCCAAATAGTGATATTACAAGTATGTATGTATGTATGTCATACTTGCCTACTCTACCGGGATCCCCCCACACCCCCGGAAGGGTAGGCACTTCTCCCGCATCCTGCCCACTTCCTAGTGAAGTGGGCAGAATGGGGCAAATTTTCCCAGGGATCGGCGGGTCCCTGAGTAGGAGGTGGGGCCTAATGATGCGATTCTATGACAAACCTGTCATTTGGCCCTGCCCCTAGTTAAATATGCATGATTTCCTGCATTTTACGGCGAGGGGGCAGGGTTTAATGACGCAAATAGTCTGACCCCGCCCCTCATTGCCGCCCACCTGCATCTCCTCTCCTGGCAACTTTCGAAGAGGAAAATAAAAATATCGGTAAGTATGATGTAGAGATGTGCAGGCTCAGATCAGTTCACATTTTCCCACCAAGTTTGTATTTTTCCCGACAAATTTCGGGTCTCAGAAAGAGGCAAAATGTCATCTCTCATGGACAAACATCATCTCTCATGGACTTTTGTAAATGGAGCTTTGGTGATTGAGTAAGTAATTGTTCTACCATAAAAGCCATTTATATTCTATCCTCTACACTTCTACATACAGCACTTGCCTACTCTCCCAGATTGTCCCAGAGGCTCCCAAAAATCGGTTTGCGCTACCTGACGCCTGGAAGAGAGGGAAAGTCTCCAGGAGCCACCCATTGCCCGCTAGCGGCCGTTCACTTCCCATAGCACTGTATAGCAGAGGGTGGGGCCACGATGACATGATCACACTGTCATGCCCCCCGTGGTGCCGACCTTACTGCCCCAGCCCGGAGGGGACAGCCCAAAGGTTGGAAATTATGTATTTATATGAAGTTTGAAGTATATAGGAAAGAAAAACCTACCAGGGACGTGTAGTCGGCGGAGGCAGAACCTCCCCTGTAATACTCCTAAGATTTGATCTAAAAATGACTATTTATAACTTATAAACATCTTATTTTTTTATTGTAATCATTTTTATGGTTCACTCTCACCAACTTTGTGGAGCTCCCTGGGACTGCAGGGAGACGAGAGATGATGCAGCAACAACTTAGGGGGCAGTAAACTGCACAGAAAGAGAGCTAATAGAGGTGTGCCTCTGAGTATGGGGGGGGAGTGCCTTGAGCACTGATGGACACTTTGGATGTGTATATGATCAGTCAGCAGAAGCAAGAGAAGACACAGTGATGCAGGTAGGAGAATCAATGGACACTAAAGGTTAGTATAGTGCTCCCAGCACTCAGACCCATCTCCATGTGTGCCTTCCAGCAGGGCCGGCGCTACCACTAGGCAAACTTAGGCAGCTGCCTAAGACCTGCAGAGCGGTAGTGTGGACTAATAGGAACAAACACACAGCCGCCGGCGCCAGGCAGCTGTGTGTTTGTTTTAGCAGCCGATGACAGTCCGACAGACTCATCGGCTGCTGCGCCCACTGCCAGAGCCGGGCTGGAGCTCACTCATGAGCTCCATTTTCTGGCTCCCGCAGTGGGTGATGGGAGAGACGTCATGAGGTCTCTCCCATCATGCAAAGCGGCCCGCGGGGACTGCCGGAACCCAGGGGACAGAGGAGTGGACGCCGTAGCGGGGATTAAGGTAAGTGGAGGGTTTTTTTTTTTTTGTGTGTCTGTCTGGGTGGAGGCTACTACTGGGGGCACTGCTGGGGGGAGGCTTCTACTGGGAGCACGATTACTACTGGGGCCATTGCTGGGGGGAGGCTTCTACTGGGAGCACGATTACAAACTGGGGGCATTGCAGGGGGAGGCACTGCTGGGGGAGGCTACTATTGGGGGCACTGCTGGGGGGAGGCTACTACTGGGGGCACTGCTGGGGAGAGGCTACTACTGAGGGCGCTATATAAGGGGCACTGCACAGGGGGGACTACTACTGGGGACATTATATAAGGGGCACTGCTTATGGGGACCACTACCTGGGACACTATATAAGGGGCACTGCGTAGTTGGGACTACTACTGGGGGCATTATATAAGGGGCTCTGCATAGAGGGGACCACTGCTGGGGGCACTGTATAAGGGCTTGTTTAGCTATCCGAGAGGGGGGGGCAAGGATGAAGAAATGCCTAGGGTGCCAAGAAACCTTGCACTGGCCCTGCCTCCCAGCCATTGCCCTCACCGCATCACCGCATGTCACTGAGACCTACACCATGTTCAAACCCTTGTCATAAGTACTTTTATTTCTCATATACACCTAAAATGATTACCATTACTACGTGGCTATGTTATCATTTGGTGGTCATTCCTATACAGAAAGTAAGCATTGAGTAACATGTGTTACAGCTCTGGCAACCACAAGGTTCTGCCCCATGTTAGTGGTTTGGATACTACAGTTATTTAGGAAGCTCACATATTTTTCTTTGTCAAGATTACATTATTTGTCAGATGGCCAGAACACATGCATTGAGCAGAGCTATCTGTCAATGATTAACTGCTATCAGCTTATATATTGTTAACAAACCTCTCCCGAGTCCCTACTAGCAGAAATGTCCTTAGCAAGCTGTATATAGAACATTCTCCTGGTTGAACTTTGCTCTACTAAAAAGGGTTTTTATTATTATTATTACTGCACAGACAACACAGATAGACAAAGGTTACAGATATACTGCTCTTCTAATGCAATGTAATTACTTACTGTTCAATAACGGCGCTATCAGATTGTCATTATATGGGAGCAGCTAAGGACTTTATTACAACCTTCCAATTTAAAGTAAACTTTCTTTTTCCTGCAGCAATCCTTTAAAGGCTCAGGGGCTGATTCAGAGAAGGCACAATGTCCATGTTAGACGCATTGGAGCAATTTTTTGCCACTGCGCATGCGCTAAAGCCAGTGCGTGGTGATGGATTAGTGATGGCAGTCGCAGAGAGGATTTATTTGCAGAGTGAGTGACGGGTAGTCAGCGTTTGGGATTTTAGAAAAATGCAGGCATGCCGTGACGGTTTTCTGGGTGTGATCTAGTGAGCCTCTGCGAATTCATTCGCAGCTGGAAAGGCCCCGGCGTCTTAGGTGAGCCGCTCTGTCTGAGACACTATAGGCTTAATCAGAAGTTCAATGTGTTCCTGCTTTTGTACATAAGCGGCGGATGTGAGACGCCGGAGGAAGGTGCCTCAGTGCACAATACATCAGCTAAGTAATTAGCATATTTTCGCAAGTCCGCTGCGTACGAAATCGCAGTCTGCTGGCCGCTGAAAGAATTATCAGTTGATCAAAGAAAAAACTTTTCACTAATAAATATAGTGCTTTGTGTGGTAGCCCTGCAGATACAGTCCTATTTCTAACGTTGTAAAGTAATTTTTATTATTTAAAGCTGCCACTACCACCTAGTAATTTTTTTTTTTTTTTACTTATGTGCCCCACCACCCAATCCTGAGCCCCATAGCTTCCTCTTACAGCCATGGCTTCAATCAAGAGCAGAGCCCCAGGAAAATCAGCCGCAGTGGGGAGTGTGGCTAAAGGGAAGGGCACCTTAGTTAAAAAAAAAAAAATGTACCTAAGAGGAAGTGCACCAATCACCTTCTCCTATGAAGAAAATGTAACAGAAGATGCAAGGACTCCCAACAGTGGGATCATCAACTCCGATTAATTTCTACTCTCACTGACTTTACTATTGATGACATTTTGTACTTATTATTGACACATCTTCTTCTCACAATTAGTAACAGAGAGATAGCTAGCTGTCACTTGTAGCAGACATTAAGGATCTAATGGGTGCAGAGGGGAACAGGTTTGAGTAAGTAACATTTTAAAAGATACTATTTTCTCAGAAGATAACAGTGGTAACTATAAAATGAGTTGTGGCCATCAAACCTACTACGGCGTGCGGGATACTGACGGTCGAAATACCGCCACCGGAATCCTGACAGTGTCAGGATCCCAGCACCAGAATACAGACCACTGGCATCCCGAAGGTAAGTATCGGGGGTTAGGGGGAGGGTTAGGTTTATGCACCGGGGAAGGGGAGGTTAGGGTTAGGCACTAAGGGGGAGGTTAGGCACCAGGGAGGGAGCAGTTGAGGGCTAGTGTTAGCTTACTTACCTAGAAGGGTCGGGATTCTGACTGTGGGGATGCCGCTGTCGGTATTCTGACTGACGATATCCCGACCACCGGGATTACAGACCCAACCCCTAGGTAACATGTAAACAGGTGAAGCCTTGCCAAAATGTGCCAATTACATTGAATAAATTCTCCTACCTCACTCAGCCTGCAGCACTCATCCATATATTCGTCCAGACTGTCACTTGTTGGGCACCTTTTTAATTGATGCAAATCCTGAATTTCGCTGAAAGTGTCTTTGTAAAAGTCATCCATGGCTTTGGTTTCCTCCTCCATTGTAGATGAAAGTTCTGCACTGAATAGAGTGGTGGCCGCAGGTTCATTTTCATTACTACATGGGAGCAAGTCTAGCTCCTCCTCTTCTTGGCAGTCTATAAAATCTTCTATGGTATTTTCTTGGTCTTCAACATCTTCTTTATCATCGTCAGCGTATTCCTTAGAGTGTTCAATATCTGAAAGAAAGGCTTGGGCCTCGTCTTCAGTTGGACAAGCATTGATTTCCATGTGGCCTACGGTAGGTGAGGAAGATGCACTAAGGACACCTGAATCACAGGAAGAATCTCTACTATGCACCACAAAACTCTTCTCAGAACCTTTGGGAGTAGAAGGTGAGTTGGCTCCACTTGGCATCTCAACCCCCGAATCCTCAGACTCAAATTTGTACAACCGCTTTAACTGCTGTAGAGGATTAGATCCTGGCAATTCACATATATTATTTTCTTTCATTGGCGCATCAGAGGGACAATCTGAAGCTGCATCTGTGTGATCAAATCCATCCCGATTTAAACCGTGAAGATCACTTTCATAATCATTTATTAGTTTCTTCATGTGGGTCAACACTACCTCTCCTTCAGATGTGACACCTTTCTTCCCTGTTAAGAAACACAGCAGTACAATCAGAACTCAATTAGGAAGGACATTATTATCATCATCATCATCATCATCATTTATTTAAAATGGTGCTGTGCATTATTCCCAGGGACATCACTACTCTGTATGCGCGAGACACCGGGAAATGGCCGCCGCCGCCATTTTTCAGAGACGGTGTGGGCCTGTGTGCACCGTACACCCTGCACCCATTATAGATACACCATTGGTGTAACATATGCAGTGCTGATAAAATGTTGAGTGCTGCTGATTAGCTACCTAATATTTATCAATGAATTGCTTGCTTAATATGCCAGAAACCACTACTAGGTGCAAGGAATGAAATTAGATGCAGAATACATTTACAATTCTGTCTTTTGTGAAAGCATTGTGTAATTACTGTAAGTGTATACTATAGGAAAAAGTGTCAGTTTTGTCGACGCTTTGAACCCAGTGGGATCCGCCGTGGATTGATAGCTAAACGATACAAGCTGTTTCTTAACTGAGTCTTATTGTGCATGACTCAGTCACAATAACATCACGTCTGTGTTATTGTGCATGAGTCACCAGACTTAAAGGTCAGGCTGATGAGTCTGCATGTGCCCAAGCTTGTTATTGTGTTATTGGAGCATCACAATGCTGTACGGCTGTACAGTACTTAACCCAAGAGGGATTGATACCATATCACATTGACTGCTATTTATCGTCTATCACCTGTTTCCTGTTATCTTCAATAAAACCTACTCTGGTTTGCAATCAATCTGTGGACTAACCTCCTTTCTCACATCCGTTACACACCTACCAACTTGTAGGCATCTGCCAATAATTTTCACCTTCTAAACTGACCCTGCTGTTGATCCTTGTTGGTTTCAAAAAGGCTGACCCACCACAAAACTGACACATAAACTCTTTTTTAGTGCGGCATGGCTTCTCAAGATTGGTACAGCAGTTTTCGTTGTATTTTATACAATAAATTAACTACAAGTGCCATCTTGCTTTGGCAGCCATTAAAGTTGAGTGTGACAAGAATTGATGGAACCTAGGGTGGGTAGTGCACCTAGGGTGGGGTACTCTATTTTATTTTGCGGACCCTAATACCCTAGGTAATACAAGCCTGTACTCATCAGCCTAGAACTAGTTGACACTATGACAGGAAAGAGCCCATGCTGTATGTCCCCTGCTATAGTGGCACTAGTCCTGTCAGGAATAGCCTAGTGCTGGTTGTAGCAATTTCGGCAGCACCTCAAACTTTTTGTCCCCCGATTTTGCTACAACCGAATTTCAGGTTTTGACTGTGTTTTTTTCAAGAGTTTTAACCTTAGTAAAACGTTGATATGTAAATCTGATGAAAATATACCGAAAACTGGCCAAATTTGTAAACTCGCTATTTTATAAATTGCGAATCGCTCGCTCGCTGAGCATAGCCACCTTGCTAGAATGAGAGACAGAAGAAGCCGTTTGTGAGTGGTGACGGGCTGGTCGGTGGAAATGGGTGAGTGGTGGTGCGAACGCAGACTTGCCTGAGCATCATAGTACACTAAAGCGCTCGCAGTGCTTGCGGTAGGGTATGGTCAACCACAAGTGCTGCGTATGCATCCGATGGTACTCGATGTTACCGATGGTTGCATACACTTCCTGGACATGACGTGCATTAGTGGGCGTCTTAAGACAGCCTAGTGGGCGTCTAGTTACACACCACGATCGCATGCTAAGACATAGTAGGCATACTAATGCCTTGCCGTGCGATCGCGGGATTTGCATATGCTGGCTGCGTGCGAACGCATCTAGTGAGTGGGTCTGAATCGAGCCCTAAGCTCAATAGATTTTTACTTCCTGCCAGAATCTATTGCGCATGTGCGGTCTCCGAGAAAATTACGCATGTGCCTTTTTCCTGGGGATATCTTTTCTGCGCATGCGCAGGTCACTGTGAAAATGGCCGCCGCCATTTTCCCAGTGATTATTTGCTGCTCTGCAGTGCCGGTTCTGTGCTGTGGAGCAGCACACTGGAATCAGCGGAAAGGTGAGTATTATTAACTATGATTGCAGGGTGCGCAGTGTGGGCCCCGACCGCACACCTTGGACTCATTATAAAAACACCTATGCCTTGAAGATTTATACACAGAATCCATCTAAAGGGAGGTTTTGGTCGCACTGTTCACAAAGTTGGGTAATGGATAGCTGGCAAGGACCAGCGATGCGCGTGCACGCTGGGTCCTTGCCGTCCCCGACTATCTACTGGACATGCCCGTCAAACTGATGACGCTCGTCAGGTTCGGCATGTTCAGAGATAGGAGGTCGGGCTTCTTCACTGAATGACGTTCAGTGAACGCCGTTCAGTGCGGGCACCGCACCTCAGCGACCTGAAAGTCTGAACGCTAGACGTTCAGACTTTCAAGTCGCCTAATGGATAGGCACCTTAAGTATTATATCTCTTCTATTTGGCTAGCGCTGCTCACTCTCCCTGGTGGTAGAAATTTTTAGCTATATGTAGAAGTAAATTAGTACAATTTAGCAAGGCAATATTAATACTCCCAATGATTTTCTATAAACTGTATTATTCCCCAAGAAAAAGCACTACTATTATGTGGTTTTCTTGTCTTCTATAATAAAATTAATCCAATATTGTAAATAATACATTATAATCTGAAACCAGTTTACTGTTTGGAGTGGTACTTCTATTTTTTTTTCCAGACCATAATTAATGCTGTCTTCATTAACAGGTTCCATTGAAAAAAATTTAATAAATCTTCCTGCCTAAAAATGGAATGTGTCAGATGTTCCTTTGCAGATTGATGGTGAATCTCTCCAAAAATCCCATGCAATCCAACACTCTCCTGCTGGTATGCACCTATAATCCTGGGGTAGTATTCACAAGTAGCACAAACATACAATACATAAATGTGTAAGGCAATCATATGATCTGCTAAATAAAAATGTACTTAACAACTGAGAATTGGATACATCTTGTATTATTTTGTATAATGATTGGTATATGAGTATACACTGACAGATAATATGTCTGGCAGCCTGACACCAAGAAGATATTAGGGCACCCAGAAGATATCCACGCACCCTCCTCCATTGTCTGCCGTGCTGTCGATCACTGCTGATCAGGCAACAAGGCAAGGGGACACACACACACACACACACACACACACACACACACACACACACACACCCCCCCCCCCCCCCAGAGAGGAGCAGCCGGTGGGGAAGTGTAAATGAAGCAGCCCTCAGCCCCCAGAGGAGACCTGGAGGTTGCTGAAAAGAGCAGCTCCCGGGGAAATGCAAAGTCGCAATGTCCTAATATAAATCATTGATCAATATTAAATTTTATGTGTTTAAAAAAATATATATTTTTTCTTTTAATAATATCCTGTTGGATTAATTATAAACAGATGTTCGTGAACTAATTCAGTCAAAACCCTGAACATTTCTGAATATTTCTTGGAAAAAATATTAGCCAGTTACGTGGTTAAAGAAAACATCTGCAATGTTCTTATTGCATTAAATATGTAACTGCCACTCTTTGTTAGAGATGGTCACACATACAGTAAAGGCAACTAAACACAAAATATTCAAGCATATTGTTATGTAAAATGGTTTATCTTCCAATGATGAATGTGTAATATTGGATTAATTCAGATCTACGCTTCCAGGTTTCTCTTACTGGAGACAGACAAAGTAGATGGTTCTGTGCAGTGTATGCAAAGAAAACGCCATCATAATGAGGAGGTTGAGCACTGATTGTAAAGTATAAGAGCGATGTGTCAACTGGTAAATGGGGTAAGACCATATAATGTGATCGGATACAATGCAATCCTGCTATCCTGCTATTTATTTCTGACATTTAAAAATGTATTTTTCACATAATTTTTTATTTCTGCATTTAAAGAAAAAAAAATTATTATCTTTTATGTATATGGCGCCACAAGGGTTCCGCAGCGCCTTACAAAGTACATAAACAAATGAGCACACAAGAAAAACAGTTATTAACAGTACAAACAATTCAGGACAAGGACATGGTTTATACACATTGCTGCACAACACTTAATTTGGCAGCAGGGTGTCAGCAACCAAGTGTTAGGTGCCTTTGTGGGGAGTTAGCAGTAAATTAAACTATAAGTAAGACAAGGAGAAGCACATGAGGGAAGAGGGCCCTGCTTGTGAAAGCTTACATTCTAAAGGGGAGGGGTAGACAAACAGGGGTGACACAGATGGGCTAGATATTTAGGAAGGAGCATGGAGTAGTGGGTTAGGATTAGCGCTGGAAAGCTTTGAGGAGGAATAGATCTATTGTTTCATATTCACTCTTCCTCATGTTAATAATTAGTAAAGCAATATACTAACTATTGCAGTGATATGCTAAATGATAGGGTAGACATGATAGAACCAATTATAGAGTGTCATTATTATTATTGCTCAGGAAAAAAGTGACAGGTCTAAACTTGTAACTTCTATAATGAGCTCATCCTATAGGGATTCCATGATCTCTTTGCACTTATGTGTTGAGCTTGACAGCCCGAGGAAATAAATTATCCTAGACATGTACAGAGTTCCTGGCCTGACTGCATTAAGCAGTTTATTGGGCTTGAAAGTCATGTGATCGCTGTTATTGTTATTATTATACAGTGTATATATATATATTATATATACACATTTTAAAGACTTTACTCTAAATTGTACAATTAGTAAAAGATGCACTGACAATATGCAATTAGGGATTGAATACAGAGAACACAGTCTAAAGTGAAAAATAAAAGACAGATGTTGGCGCAGAGGAACACTGGCTTCAGATAGTGCACTTAGGTACAGTACAGTACTTCGGTCTCATAATTGCACAGAGTGTACTGTACCTGTTGGAATGCTTTCTTAGCAGGTGTTCAGTTCATGGGCACTAAAATGTGTCTCTGCATGTACCTACGTAATTACAGATGTACTCATAACTATCTGTACCTTATTGTACTCTTGGGAAAAGTGAATACTTTGCAAAGCTGTATATCCAACAATACACCTAAGGTAAGTAGCGGGTTTAGGGGGAGGGTTAGGCACTAAGGGGGGAGGGTTAGGGTGCAGGGAAGGGGAGGTTATGTTTCAGCACTAGGGGGGAGGTTAGGGTCAGGCACCAGGAAGGGAGGGTTAGGGTAGGGAGAGGGGGAGGGTTAGCATGACGACTGACAAAGTGTCGGTATTCTAAACCTGTCGGGATGCCAGCGTCTGGATTCTGAGAGCCAGGGTCCCGAATGCCAGCATCTCGTACCCATCCCGTGTGCACAGAGCATACTGTAACTGTTGGGATACTTCTGTAACAGCTGCACTTGAGCTCCTAAATTGGCTTCTGCCAATTTAATTAGAGATGTCATGATAAATAAATGATTTTGTGAGTGAATAAGAGGAAGTACACATTGATTAACGGGGACATCTTTGGCTCATAAGAAGAAAGTAAGCATTGTTCTCCTGGAGAAGAGATGTCATTCTTCCATCTACAGCTGGACACAATCACGCTATTCTGTAACATTTACGTTATGCAAAATGTGTATTCCTGTTTATCCAGCTTCCACAATTGTGGGCTAAGAAAGAGTAAGGTAACTAAAAGACAGCGCACTCTTTAGTAACTTCCAGGGCCATGCAAAGGAGTCTGCTGGGACAGGTTATTAGATTGCAGTGCCAGAACTGAAGCAGTGGGAGTTTTCCTGTCTTCCTTCTATTGACATTCATTAGCTTATGCCCTATGCATTACAGTCAGTATCTGTTTCATTTACAGAAACCCTTTGCAATGTCATGAAGACATTACAGAGAAACATTCCATATTTTGAAAACAACACATTAAACTGTTCATGCTGAATAAAACCCAGGCATTCCCATGTCAGGTAAATTCTCCACTCCAGAGAGATTGATCTATAAAGCCAAACAAAGGTTCCTCTATCTTATCAGTAACCTCACACAAGCTGCACTTTTTCACCAGAAGCTTCAACTGATATTACACATGGCCTAGCTGTGAAATGGCAGCTCCTAATTATATTAAATAATTATAAATGGAGTAAAATTAGGTGATCTGTGCATTGTACTAAAAGCTTATAGAGACATACTGTAGGGATACATTTATTAAAGGTGAGTTTTCATTTGAAACTCTACGGATGATAAATATGTGGATTATGTGTTTGGAAAGCCCATCAATGTTAATCGATTTAGAACGATTTTGATCAATCGAAATCGACCTTTAGTAAAATTACCCCCTAAAGGGAGAGTAAGCACAGCTTATACGTAGGGAATCTGTTCCTTTTACCTTTCACCTACATAGTGGAAACCTCCATTATATGGCATGAAGCAATAGTCGTGAGAATGGACTATTTATTCAGCTCACAATGGGGGTCATTCAGACCCGGTAGTTAGCGCCGATGCGCTCGGACCGGGTCGATAGCCCCCCACAGAGCATGCACACACCGGCGCCGGCACGCACATGCGTGAGACCCGCTACGACCGACAGCGCCGGTCGTAGCAGGTCTCGATCCACAGGGGGCGAGCTGTCGATGTTGATTGACAGCTCGCCCCGTTTGGAAGGCGGGCCGGGGGGGTGGCAGCCCAAACGGAGGCTTTCCCATGGGAACGCCTACCGTTTGGGGGAGGCCCCACTGACATCACTACAGGCCCCACTGACATCACAGACAGAGCCAGAAGCCCTCCGGGGCTTACGACAAGTGAGACCCTACCCTAGGGTCTCGTCGTAAGCCCCGATGGTCGCGATGGTCTCTGACCACCGCGACCATCACCTGAGCGGTCGTTAGAGCTGTGGGTGTAAACCCACAGCCTAACGACCGCAACAGAGGCGGCCGGTCAGGATGCAAGTGGCCGCCCAGTTTCTGAGCGACCGCTTGCACCCTCCGTCCGCCTCTGAATGAGGTCCAATGTTCCTACTTACACTGTGTGTAGGGCAAACACAACAGACACCAGCACAATAGACACATATCAAATTTTGGCCTTAGATTATGCAAACCTCCCAACCATCCCAATTTTGGGGGGAAAGTTCAGCTTTTCGGCCACTATACCACCGTCCCACTCGCAGACGCACAGTCCCGCAGTGTGGGGGGTTGGGAGGCCCCTCATCACCCGCTGCTCAGCTTAGAAGAACATGCAGTGAATAGATGCCGCGTGCGCATGTTAGTGGCGTCTATTCACAGGTGAGAGGGACTGGGGGCGTGCCTAGCAACTCATGGAGCGTTGGACATGGAGCCTTGCCCTCATTGTGACAAAAATGGGAGTTGTTGCTCAGAGGAATGGTATTACCCATGAGGCCATGCCTACTGCTGTGAGATCAAGCCCCCTTTTCGGATACGCACCAAAGGTCCTTATCTACACTTACAATTCACAGCGCCACGCTCCGCGCAGATTCCCCTGGTAACTCCCCATTGGTGTATCCATAATGGGGGTCCCACACCGCACACCCTGCATCCATATATAAATATACTTACCTCTCCAGAGTCCAGCGTCGGTTGGTGCTGGAGACAGAAATCACCAGGATAATGGTACTGCGCCCAATTTATATTAACTGGAGGGCACTATAATGTTACATAATATGAACTGGGGCACTGTAATGTGGCACAATATGAACTGGATGCACTACAGTGTGGCATAATATGAACAAGGGGCACTGTAATGTGGCATAATGTGAACTGGGGACACTGTATGTCATGTGAATTGGGGATATTGTGTCACATAATGTGTACTGGCAGCCCTACAATGTGAAATAATGTGAACCTGTGCACTACTATGGTTCATAAAATAAGTAGGGCACTACTATGGGGCATAATATAAACTAGGGCACTACTATGGAGCATAACATAAACTAGGGCACTACTATAGGGTATAACATAAACTAGGGCACTACTATGGTTCAGAAAATTACCTAAGACATTATTATTGGGCATAAAATTAACATTTGCTGTGGAGAGGTGTCTCTCGAGAAGCACTGGGACAGGGGTTTCTTCAAAATGTTGCTATGGGGTCCACAAATTTCTGGCTACGCCCCTGCCTATACCTCCCCCTTCAGGTTTCTGGCGGGAGACACACAAATTCAGCATCTATGTGCTAAGAGTAGAGTTTAGCAGTGAAATTACTCTAGAAGGCACAGTAGCAATTGAGCAAGGTATGCATATTATTACAGGGCTTATTTATGTTATTTAAGACTAGATACATTAATACAATACACAATCTGAAATTATTCATTCTCATGCGAGTTAGCACCCTCAGTATGCCTGATTAAATGTGCACTGATTATACAGTTGTTTATATTTCCAGTTTTGATATTGTTGCAACTCTAGTTACTTATCTGACAATTAATCGAAGGTAACATGATTTATCCCTCAGAAATACATATATGCATCAAGATCAATCCATGGGCCATAGTCCAATTAATCTAAGAGGGGAAATAATCCATCCAGACCCCATACTGGCAATTAGACAATTCTATTGATCACTATATAGTACATTATCGTGTTATTAATTCCCGTGCCCCTGTATGTTCTGTTTTGTTATGAATATGTACAATAAGGAAATTTTGTGATAGGATAAAGGTTGTACTGTCTAGTCCTTATAGGAAGCATACACCGGTCTTGGTAGAAGAGTTTAGGTTTGGAGATAGTCTAACAGGACAGGGATGCAGAGAGGGTCCTATCAGTAGGAGTGAGATGAGCTGATGACAGGAGAAGTGAAGGAAAGGTCAGGAGCTGAATGGGAAAGGCAATCAGCTTGTGTTTGGGACAAGAGGTGAGATGTAACATGGCTAATAATTCATTCACACCATTGTCCCTATTTCACAAGCCTCCTCATTTCTTTCACTGTCATTGCAGTTAGCTTATTATTCACATGCATATAAAAGCATATTCAGAATAAAGAAATACATTATTTGAATTGTATGTGAAGAAAACCTTATAGTGGACTATTTGGCTATAATTCTGCAAAGTTACACAGTAATACAGAGTAATGAAACTCATGCTATTCCAGCCACTGAGTTTCTAATCCATAATATTATTTTTACTAACTTACCATAGTATAACATCCAAAGTAAAAATAAAGGTATGATACAATAACAGCATAAATAACAAAGTGTAAAATATCATCCATATTCTATATCTTTACATTTGGACACCTGTCTGTTTGCATTGTTACCTGTATATTGCTTGTACAGCGTGAGGAAATTACGTGATAATAATAATAATCTTTAACTGTCGCAAACATTTAGAGGAACAAGTTTTCTGTCTAGTCCCTGTTTACAAAATATCTTTAAATGCCTGGGAAAAAGACTAATTGACGTTTATAACTTCACATTGAGATTAAAACCACATCTCCAGCAGGACAAACAGTGCACTTAACCACTGAACCACTTATTTCCCCTCGGTTATAGGTCAGCACACTAGAATAGCATAAGTAAACAACATTACAATTACATTAAACAAGCACTTGGTTAGAGTGATGTGACGATGCATCTTTGCTGCACTGTTAACACTGAGGCCCTGATTCAGAGCCGGACACTCTGAAAGAGCGCTCGCTCTGAATCAGGGCATTTTTTTTTTTTTTGGAGTGGCCTCCTGGCTGCTCGCATAGCTGTGGGTGACCACCCACAGCTATTGCGAGCGGCCAGGATGATGGTCGCGATGGTCAAGACCATCGCGACCATCGGGCTTGCGACGAGACCCTTGTAGTAGGGTCTCATGGCCGCAAGCCCCAGAGAGCTTCTGGCTCTAATAGAGCCGGAAGCTCTCCCACTGACATCACTGGTGATGTCATTGGGGCCGCCCACAAACGGCAGGCGTTCGCATGGGAACGCCTCCGTTTGTGAAGCCACCCCCACGCCACGCCTCCAAAACGGTGCGAGCTGGTGATCAAAATCGACAGCCGCCCCCTTTTGGTGCGAGACCCGGAGCGATGGAGCGCCCGTCGCTAGCCGGGTCTCGCGCATGCGCACGTCGGAGCCGGCTCCAGCGTGCGCATGCGCAGTGGCCTAACATCAACCCGCTCGCGAGCTCATAGAGCTTGCCAGAGGGTCTGAATCAGGCCCTGAGTCCATGAATTATTACGAAAATCAGCACTTATTGAACGGACACAAGAAAAATGTTCTGTGTCCACTAAAGATTGTTTCGGGGTGTAATTCAGTGGCAAAACACATCCACATTTTAAAGGATCTGACCCAGGAGAGAGATAAGATGTTATGGGCATTTTCAGACAGAAGTATAGATGAAAGGATGAAACGTCAACACTGTTTAGGATTTTAAAGGAAATAGGCAGCCTTCAAATTAGTGTTTTCGCAAAAACATCTCTGTGTTGTTCTATTATGTATCGTAAAGACATCCCAAATCTGTAACATCAATTTAACATGTTGAAAGGATTTCAGCAGCCTATTTTGCTAATTTGAGACTTCAGATAAAAGGCTGTTTTTAGATGATATAGTTTATCATCTGGCTGAGATAAGATAATTTATGAGACTACTATGTTTGTACAAGCCATGAGTCATTGCCATTAAAGTTTCCAGTCCTGTTAAGACAGATGTGATAGGGTATAGGACATATCATTTGCACAATGGCACATTGCTGATTCCACAACTCCTTTGATCAAACTCACCAGTAAAATAATACAATTACTGCTATATAAACTAAGCTGTCTGTGTGTAATCACTATTATTTAAAGTAATCGCTATATATTTTGTGTTGCATTCATAAACATTATTTCCTTTTATCAGTAAAGCACAATTATACCAACATATCTCCCAAGACTTCTTATAGCCAGAGGCATTGTTATGACTGTGTAAACAGATTCACATTTTTATCACATAAAGAAGCACATTTGCTCACTTTAGCAGTCATTTGTACATAGTTTATTAGATCCAAGTCTTAGATTGTAAGCTTGCGAGCAGGGTCAAATTAGCTCTTTGTCTATCTGTTATTACCGTCTTTTATTACTGTTTATTCCCAATTGCAAAGCGCAACTGGCAGTGCCAGCTCCAGGGGTCAGAGGACCCTGTTGCGGCTCAGTTAAAAGGACCCAATACTCGCGCGCGATTTGGGTGTGTGGCCCAATTACCATAGGACATGCCACTAAGTGACGTTATTGGGAGGCCTGCCTGCATGGCACTCCTCCAAATAACGTCAGGCTGGGGGTAAGCCCAGCACTCCGTCACTAGGTGGGCTTCCCCCAGCCCTCTTCCCGGCACTGAATGGATGCCACGCGCAGCATCCATTCAACTACTCCAGGGTCCGCCACCGCTGCACAGCTGCAGCAGTGGGGGTTCCCAACCTCCCGATTTGACCACCCGCGGGCCACTTCGGCCCACGGGTGGAACAGCGGGACAGTACTGTCCCGCTGAAATCGAGATGTTGGGGAGGGCTGTGCCCTCTATGGGATGGTGCCCCTGTTCGACCGCACTGGTCGAACACCCCAAGAGCCGGACTTGGCAACTGCACTATATAACTAAATGTTTATAATATAGCCTGATTTTTCTTAAACAATAAAGTAAATAGTATTACAATACATTAGTTTTGTTTTTTTGTCTTTTTCATATTAGACAGAATCAAATGAAGTACACTAAGGGGGAAAAGTCACAAAGGGAAGTTTGAGTCTAAAAGCTAGGAAATAATAGCTTAAATCCAGGGTTGGACTGGCCCACAGGGGTACAGGGGAAATCCCCGGTGGGTCCTACTGCCGGAGGGCCCCACCCCCTCCTCTAGGGTAAGGTTCCAGTCTGTTCATATGTTACATTATACTGAATTCCCAGGATTATGTTGTATTCACTCCAATGGATTGTTGTTATCAATCTGGTACATTATCACAAATTAGTATTTACTACTTTAAAAATGGTATATTTATAAAGTGGCCAACACCATGCACTCTGTAATGGTTAGACAAGTCCCTGTGGTGGCTGGCCACACCCTCTCGGGTGACTGGTTACACCCCTTTAGCATGGGCCCCCACCACTGCATTCCATGCATTCCACTGGTGGGCTCTTTATGCCCCAGTCCGACACTGCTTAAATCTACTATATTATTATTATAGGCAGAAGTAGTAGGAACATAGTAGGGACCATTTGCTCAAGACAGGGTGAACCAATATCATACAGCAGGGACATGGACATACTTGGTCATATTGATTATGTGGGAATGTGTCGTTGACATAATTTAGTTAGGGCAGTGGTTACCAAACTAGGTGATGTGGCACTGGGACATTTGCAGCAAGGGTGCTATGGACCAAATGTAGTTATTTATGGTCAATGTTATAGGCAAACCCAGTGCAGGTGGATGCCAGTCATAAAATATGTGGACAAACAGAAGCGCAGCCCTGTCACAACCACATAACTGACCCTAAGGATGACATATAGGCACAATTTACTTAATTTTATATTTTTTTCTATAGAAAACTTTTGGCCTAGGGGTGCAATGAAAAATATACTGATACTCTAGGGTGCTGTGATTCAAGAAAGTTTGGGAACCAATGGATTAGGGGACAGTTTGCTGTTGGACAGGGAGATATAGCCACATTTAGCATTGTTCATTCTAGACAGGTCTTGATGCACTACAACTCCCATCATAACATATTGAGCAAGATTGATTTAAATACTTCTCTTCAATACATTGTAAAATCCAAGAATGTAGTTAGATCAATAAAATTGAAACTTACAGTATAATTAGATTCTTACAGGAAAAACTATACTGTAATTGAATATTGAAAAATTGTGACATTTCCAGTGACAAAAAACTTCTATGAGAAGGAAATAACATTAGTGAAGTAGATTGATACATCTACGAACCTCTGTTTGATTGTAAAGCCACTTAGCCTGTCTCGCAATGACTTTATTGTGTTCTAATTTGTTTGCTTCAATAAAAACATATACATAAAAAAATAAAAACATTCCATGAACAACTCTTGTAGCTTAAAAACAGTCACTGGAAATTAGAAACTGTCTCCACTCTATCCCTCTGGATAACAGGTTGCTGTGCCAAGGATCATAATGGTATACTGTAAACAGTAGTTTCCTGCACAAAACATCATTGCCACAAATAGTCTTGCATTCACAACATAAAACAACAACAAAAAATAAAATCTCATATTATATCAAAATAGTAATAACTGTAAATATGAAAACAAGGCATAGTAATATAAATTGATGATATTCCTAAAATATACTGAAGAGAAGAGGGTAGGCAGAGAAATTTGGTGCTCAGTTCTAACTGTGTGTTGTAATTAGAGATGAGCGGTTCGTTTTTTACTTGGTTCTTTTCGCAAAATTAGCGCAAGTTCAGATTAGTTCTGAATTATCTTATTGGCTATCCAAAACAAGTGAGAGCCGGATAGCCAATATGATGCCTGTTTTGAGATCCAAACATATCCGAGTAAAACCAAACCGCTCATCTCTAGTTGTGATGATGACTGCTGTATCATTTATACTGAAATATCACTAGAAATCTCTGCATTGATATGTATGTAGTATGGGTGTAACATGTACAGTATGTGATGTATATTTCTACTTCAGGGTCCATAGGGTATCCACAGGATACCTTGGGGTATAGGTGTGACGTCAGTCGCAGGGCACCAAAGAGTTAAGCTTTCAGCCTCCCAGGATGCACTAGGTCCCCCTCCTATACCCCGCCCCCGAGCCAAGGCACCTCAGTTTAGTTTGGTGCCCGGCCGGAGTCGGGTGCACCTGTTGGAGTGGGGGCTAGAAGAGCCCCTGAAGCTTATTCTTCATGCAGCTGTGGCTGCACAACTGGATGAACAGCATGGACAGTCAGTCCTGACGTCCATGCTGTCTTCCCTACACCCCGCCGGTACCAGAACGCCGGTACTGATCCGGGGATGCTGGTGGGCGTCTGGGGTCACAGCTAGCGGTGACCCCAGATGCTCCGGACCATGGCCGGATTCAAGGGGGACAGAGGTAAGCAGCGGGGTCCCGCGGTGGGTCCCCGCTGATCACATGGTCCTAAGTCCCCAGGCAGGGGGCTCCCTGGGGACTGGCTGCAGCGTGGAGCCAGGCGACCAACCTGCGCTTCCACTACCCCCTGGGACAGCGGACCGCAGCAGAGCGGTAGCGCTGCGGCGTCCCAGGGGTTAAATGCATGCCAGGGGAGCGCGCCTTCCCTGTCTCACAGCCGGCGCCTCCCCCGCTGCACACAGCCCTCTCTGCATGCTGCCGACTGGTCCTGTGGCAGCGCTCCTCCCCCAGGCCAGCCTCCTCTCTGCTCCTCGGCGGCCATCTTCTCCAGAACTCATGGTGAACGCTGCTGGAAGCGCTGGAAGGAAGCATCGTGGTCTGGGTCCCCCCGCATACCTCTCCTCCGCTGTGGTCAGGTCTGTGTATGCAGCGCTGTGTCCTACCAGGCCCTGTGTCTGTGTAGTTGAGTGATCAGCGCTGTTAGTGCAGGAATTGTTATTTTTCTGCATTGTATGTGACTGTGCTAGCGCTGCTGCCTGTAATCTTTTCTTCTCTAAACTGTCAGCTTTATTACTGTCCCTGTTCTTTCTGCTAAAGCCCTTGCGGTGCGGTGCTGCAGGGTGGTCTCTCGCCTATTTAATACTTAATTGGTGAGAGAGGTCACATACGTGGTGCCATCATGTCTGAAAGTGATTTTCCCCTCCGGCTACAGTGTACCACGTGCAAAGTACCGTTAGCGGAGGGGGAGGGTAGCGCGGAGGGCCTTTGCCGGCAGTGTTTGTCCATGGCGCGGCCTATTACGGTTACAGCACCGGTACAGGAGCCGCCCTGGGCTTGTTTCGCTCAGGCGTTAACAGCTTTAGTGGGCCAGTTAGCTCCGCAGCCCGCGTTTACTCCGATGGGTTTGTCCCAGCAGTCTGTGGTGTCGTCACCCATGCAGGGGTTCCCACGACAATTGGTGGTACCCCACAGTCTCCCTATTTCCCCGCTCCCGGGTTCTCAGGAGCCAGCGTGGGTTAACTCCCTGACGAGTTCTGTACAGCACTTGTCGGATGTGTTGCAAGGGGAGTCTGTGATGCGGTCTCATAAAAGGCCGGTGGCGTCTCTGTCCGCTCCTTATGAGGATGACGAAGGGACGTCTGATGATGGGGAGATTCTAGATCCTTACGATCAGGAACCTCTCCATACTAAGGACGCTGATGCTAAGTCCAAAGTATACATTCCTGGACTTATTCGGGCGGTCCGCACAGCCTTGGTGATTGAGGACGAAGTTCCCCCAGCGGCTAAATCTAAGTATGCCTTTTTCAAAGATGTGAAGGGCGATGCCACAGTCTTTCCTCTTTCGGGTCAGTTGGTGGACCATTTAGAGGAGGCGTGGAAACAACCTGGCAAAAGATACCAGCCGCAGAGACGCCTGGCGGTGGCTTATCCGTTCGCGGATAATTATTTTGCGAAGTGGGAATCCCCTCCACAGGTGGATTCTCACGTGACCCGTCTTGTCCGTAGTGCCACATTGCCGATGCCATCCATGTCCTCCCTTAAGGATGCTACGGACCGCAAGGTAGAAATCTGCCTGAAGTCCGCTTATTCCCTTGCAGGGGGGGCAGCACGGCCGGCTATGGCCATTTGCTGGGTTGCCAGAGCGATGGAGCGCTGGGCGGATTCATTAGAGGCTTCTTTTGAATCCGACTGTCCGGCCGATCAGGCGGAGTTGATTGGCAATCTCCGTGATTCGGCCACCTACATCAACGAGGCGGCTCTAGACATTAGTACTCTGGTGTCTAGAATTTCTTCAGCAGCGGTAGCTGCTCGTCGCACCTTGTGGCTGCGATCCTGGAAGGCGGACGCAGATTCCAAGAAAGGTCTGGAAGCGTTGCCGTTTACCGGAGAAGTTCTCTTCGGTCCGGATCTGGATAAGATTGTGGCCACGCTGGCGGCAGCCAAATCTGCCTGTCTCCCGTCGGCCGCTGCTCCTTCTGGTTCGGGACCATCGTCCTTTCGGTCATCTAGGGCCCAGGGCAGGCCCAAACCACAGTCGTTTCCTCGACAGGCTGGCCCTAAGAAATCGGTCAAGCCCCGGAAGCAGGCATGGAGTACCAGACGTCCGGCCCCCAAGCCAGATGACAAGCCTGCGGCCTGACGGTCCGGGCCTCCCTTTGGGGGATCCCAGGGTGGGAGGCCGCCTGCTACAGTTCGCCCAGTGTTGGTCGACCACTACGACAGACACTTGGGTTCTGGAGGTGGTTTCCCACGGATACGCCCTCTCCTTCCGGCACAGACCCCCGGCTCGCTTCTTCACCACGGGTCTCCCATCAGACCGGAACAAGGCTACGGAGCTGCGGAAGGTATTGCACACTATGCTCCAGGCTGGAGTTATAGTGGCGGTTCCATTCTCCCAGAGGGGCCAGGGTTTCTATTCAAATCTATTTTTGGTACAGAAACCCAATGGGTCATATCGTCCGATTCTCAACCTCAAAGCACTCAACAAGTCTTTGAGGGTCCCGAAGTTTCGGATGGAGACCCTACGGTCCATCATTCTGGCGCTGGAACCTGGGGACTACTTGGTGTCATTGGACATACAGGACGCTTACCTGCATGTCCCTATTCTTTGGCGCCATCAACAGTTCCTCAGGTTTGCAATCAGCAGCGACCACTTCCAGTTTCGGGCGTTACCTTTTGGCCTGGCAACAGCACCACGTGTTTTCACCAAGGTGATGGCGGTCATGGCGGCTTCTCTGCGGCTGCAGGGAGTCCGCATGTTGCCGTATTTGGACGACCTGTTATTGGTGGCAGGATCTCCAGAGCTCCT
Source organism: Taudactylus pleione (assembly GCA_031769625.1). NCBI lineage: Eukaryota > Metazoa > Chordata > Amphibia > Anura > Myobatrachidae > Taudactylus > Taudactylus pleione. The sequence goes on along the minus strand of JAUIMM010000015.1, from coordinate 46,801,576 downwards.
GTTACGCCACTTGGACCTGACCATTGCACTGCTGCAACGGCACGGCTGGCTAATCAACTGGCAGAAGTCCCGTCTCGGAGGATTCTGCATCTTGGAGCCTTATTGGACTCGGGACAGCAAAGGATCTTCGTGACGGAGGACAAGATCTCTGCTTTACAGTCAAGGGTGCGCAGTTGTCTGCACAGCCGCCGGGTGTCCTTACACTCGGCGATGAGGTTACTGGGCTCCATGGTGTCGGTGTTCGACATGGTGGAATACGCCCAGTTTCACTCCAGACCTCTGCAGCACCTGATCCTGTCCAAGTGGAACGGGCTGACTCAGTCTCTGAAGTCCCAGACGATTGTGCTCACCCAGGAGGTTCGCCTGTCCCTTACGTGGTGGTTACAGACGACCCACCTCAACAAGGGACGTCCGTTCTGGGTTCCAAATTGGGTCCTGTTGACAACGGACGCCAGTCTTCGGGGCTGGGGAGCAGTTTCGGGTCCACACTTGTTCCAGGGCAGGTGGACGCCGACAGAAGCGGAGCTTCCAATAAATATCTTGGAACTCCGTGCGGTCTTCAATGCTCTCCAGCAGGCACAGCGGTTTCTCCAGGGTCGCCCGGTGCAGGTCCAGTCGGACAACGCTACCACCGTGGCCTACATAAACAGGCAAGGAGGAACTCGCAGTCGGGCGGCTCTCGTAGAGGTCTCTCGGATCCTGGTTTGGGCGGAGCGCAATCTTCCGGCCATATCAGCGGTCTTCATCCCGGGAGTGCTCAATTGGGAGGCGGACTTTCTAAGTCGCCAGGACGTTCATCCGGGGGAATGGTCCCTGCACCTGGACGTTTTTCAACTACTGGTGGACAGGTGGGGTCTTCCAGAAATCGACCTCATGGCGTCCCGGCACAACAACAAGTTGCCGGTGTACGGGTCTCGCACAAGAGACGAAGGGGCGTCTCTGGTGGATGCTCTGTCCGTCCGGTGGACGTTCCGGTTCGCATACCTGTTCCCTCCGGTCTCCCTTCTTCCACGGGTAATCCGGAAATTCAAACAGGAAGGAGGGACGCTCCTGTTGATAGCTCCCGCGTGGCCCAGACGGCACTGGTTCTCAGACCTTCAGGGTCTGTCCGTGGACATTCCTCTGCGGTTGCCGCTACGACCGGACCTTCTGTCTCAGGGTCCTTGCCTTCACCCGGACCTGACTCGGCTGTCTTTGACGGCGTGGCTGTTGAGACGGCCATGCTGAGGTCCCGGGGGTTTTCCAGCTCTGTGGTGCGGACCATGTTACGAGCTCGGAAACCGTCTTCCGCGAGGATATACCATCGCGTGTGGCATACGTTCTTCCAGTCGTGTCGACCGAGAGGTTATGCACCGCGGGAGTTTCGTCTGTCTCGGATTCTCGCCTTCCTGCAAGCGGGACTAGATCATGGGCTTCGCCTTGCTTCTTTGAAGGTACAGGTTTCGGCCCTATCTGTCTGGTTTCACCGTAGGATTGCTACAATCCCGGATGTGCGCACCTTTATGCAGGGTGTTCTCCGCATTCAGCCGCCCTTTGTTCCACCTGTGGCGCCTTGGGATTTGGCTGTGGTCCTGAGGGCTCTCCAAGGACCGCCGTTTGAACCACTGGGCTCAGTGGATCTTAAATGGCTAACAGCTAAGACTGTTTTCCTTCTGGCCATTGCTTCGGCCAGACGTGTTTCTGAGTTAGGGGCTCTTTCTTGTAGACCCCCTTTCTTGGTTTTTTATGGGAACAGGGCAGTGCTCCGCACTCGGCCCGAGTTTCTTCCCAAAGTTGTTTCCCAGTTTCATATTAACGAGGAAATAGTTGTTCCGGCCTTTAACTCACCGGGTCTTTCCGTGGGTGAGGCCTCTTTGGATGTTGTGCGGGCCTTAAGGACTTATGTTGACCGCACTTCTTCGTTTAGGAAGTCGGACGCTTTGTTTGTCCTCTTTGGCTTCCGTAAAAAGGGTTGGCCTGCTTCAAAGCAAACTTTGGCAGCCTGGATCCGTATGGCTATTTCTGAAGCTTATCTTCATGAAGGCCTACCGGTCCCTCCTTCTCTGAAGGCTCATTCCACTAGGTCTGTGGGTCCTTCGTGGGCAGCTTGACGTGGTGCCTCGGCAGTTCAGATCTGCAAGGCTGCTACGTGGTCTTCTGTCCATACCTTCGTGAGGTATTACAGGTTTGACACCTTCGCCTCTCAGGATGCTTCCTTCGGGCGGCGGATTCTCCTTTCTGCACAGGAGCGTCCCCACCCTTAAAGGATACTGCTTTGGGACATCCCCAAGGTATCCTGTGGATACCCTATGGACCCTGAAGTAGAAAATATGAGATATGGTAAGAACTTACCCTTGTTATCTCTATTTCTACGAAGTCCATAGGGTTCCACAGGACTCCCGCCCTGTCGCACCTGTGCTGCAGATGGGCTTTGCTCTGGTCACCGGTTTTCCGTCTCCCTCTGGTGAGAATGTGATTCTTGTATGTGTCCAGATCTTTGTTCTCTCTCTTCCTTCTCCTCCTCCGGCCTATGGCTTGGTAACTAACTGAGGTGCCTTGGCTCGGGGGCGGGGTATAGGAGGGGGACCTAGTGCATCCTGGGAGGCTGAAAGCTTAACTCTTTGGTGCCCTGCGACTGACGTCACACCTATACCCCAAGGTATCCTGTGGAACCCTATGGACTTCGTAGAAATAGAGATAACAAGGGTAAGTTCTTACCATATCTCATATTATAGCACAGTTTCTGAAGATTTTTTTCTTTTTAAGGACTCATTTTAAGTCACAAGAAGATCTGCTACTGATGATTTACAATGAAATGAGTTATCTCTTGCAACGTAGGACAGTTTTAATGCTTGAAATATTTTGCCTGTACACTACGTTACTTATGCTGGCCATACACGCTACAATTATCGGGGCGATCCGCCTGATATCGGCGGATCGCCCCGATAATTGTAGCGAGTGTCCGGGCGATCGAGGGTTAAATATTGCTCGGTCAGGCATGCAGGATTGTCCAGCATGCCCGTCCGATGTGATATTTACCCGGTAAACTATCGGCCGCATCGGGAAGTGTATGCCCAGCGCGGCCGACAGACAGACATTTCCTGTGTTCCTTCCTACGGAAGGAACAGGGAAATGTCTCCTCCCCCGAGGGCGGAGCGCAGATGTCGGGCTGTACAATGTGAGATTTCTCTCACAGTGTATGCCGGCGACATCTGCGGCTGGCAACCGGCCAGATCAAATGTCTGTCGGTCTGACAGACATTTTATCTGGCTGTGTATGCCCAGCATTGGATTGAGGTGTTAATTAAAACTCATAGTCCAAAATGTCACTTGTTACTATTATGGCAAAACTATGCCGGCTGAACGTTTAGAACACATTATTTGACCTCAACACCTTCAAGGATGCACCTTAATTAGCACACACAGGCAGTGCTGCCTCAGCCATTAAGCAGACCAGTCTTAAGGCCCCCATACATCAGAGATGGATTGCAGCAATCGTGCAATTTGCAATCGATTGTGTATAAAAATCTGCAATGTATGGGCTTCACAGATCGCAGCTTGCAACCAAAAAGTGATTGGAATTGTTTAATCAGATTGTCCAACATGTTCACAGATCGATTGGGGCTGTAGATTGCTAGTGTATGGACATGATCAGCAGATTTGCAGACCGTTTCTAGCAAAATGATGGGCCTTTCAAGATTGCCAGATCTGTGTTTGCGGCAATCGATCTGCAAATCACTGAAAAAGATCTGTAATGTATGGGCGCAGCTTGCTAGATTGGGAAATCCTAAAATCGGGCAATAAATCTTCAAATTGTTCAATTGTGGTTTTCAGATTGCTGATGTATGGGGGCCTATAGAGTACCAAGCTCAGACAGCTGTATTAAGTAAAATGCAATGAGTACAATGTTAATCCCAGAAAGATGAATATACTCCCAGATAGATGCATACACCTCATTACTCCTAGAGAGATGCATACAGCATACACTTGATTACAAATGTTGGTTAACATTGCATTTCCACCTAATTTCACTAAGAGGTTCTTCCCCACCCTGGAACCCTGGGGATAGCTCCATAGCACATTTTTCCCAGGTCTCCCCTATTTTTGTTTTATAGAACTGGTAATATTTTTCCATGGTTGTGGGTGAGCACCTCTGCTGGGTCACAGAGCCCACGTTATTGACCAGGGCTGTGAGATGACCAAAGAGTCTCTGGATAAAATGGATACATGGATAGCCCCTGAGGTGGAGCATATGAGTAAACGTTAGCTATTAGGTGGTAATGCAGCTTTAACTGAACAAGCTTCTTACCTCATTCTTTATTGTAATTATAGGCTAAATGTATGTTTCTAATCCTGATTTAATCAAATCGGATGTGTTGATGTATAGATCTGTATGGGAAAACACCCCATTGATTCACAAACATCTGCTAGACTCCAAAATGTATACGTGCCCACACAGTTAATTGCTGCGTGTTTTATAGTGTTTTAAGCTATCTATAACTGTGTATATAGGCCCTCATTCAGAGCCACTCGCTAGCAGCAGTACGCTCGTTCGAGCATGCGTACGGATCGTTATACGCATGCGCGAACCAGTCAGTGCGGCCGAAATTCATGTGCTCGCAATATAGCGAATGCCTGCTATTTTGAGTGACAGAATGAGGCGTATGTGGGTGGTAACAGGGGAAGGTGCTTGAAAATGGGGAGTGGAGATCCGAACGCAGGCGTGCTTAAAGGTCAAAACGGGCGTTTTATGGGTGTGCATAATTAATACAGCAGCGTCATTGACCACGTCACTGGGTTATTTTATAGCCAGAACTGCTCGCAAGATTGTGGTAGCAAAAACCAACCACAAGAATAGCGAGCAGTTCATACGCTGGTCGATGTACTCGATTAATCTAATAAATAGCGGACATGGCGTATGGTGCGTGCGGCCAGGGGGCGTTTTTAACAAATAAACGAGCGTATGTTTTGCTCGCTCATTCAGACTTAGAGGTGTGAACAGACTGCAATTTGCGAACTGATCATTTGAATAGCCACCCCTTGTTTTTGAACAAACGACCGCAAATAGCGAACGGCTCTGAATCAGGCCCATAGTGTGCTGAATTTTCTGATTGTTTGTTTCTGAATGTTGCAAGATACTCCACAAGAAAAAAGTGGTGTTGTTTTGTAAAAATTTAGCTTTGCTTACAACAAATAATAAATATCCCTCTTATCCCTTTCAAAGGGGGTAATTCAATTGTTTACCGCTCACGTAGCTCCCGTCTAAAGAGATCATGATCGGACCTGAGGCTGCATTTATCGCCGATTTGTGCTCGCAGCCTCCTGAGATGCGCGTGGAAATCTGTGTAATGAAGGACTTTGCGGCCGGTCACGAGTGCCGGACGCGCCTTAACTGCAGCACTCCCGAGGCTTACAATAGGAGAAGCCGCTTAACATGGATAATCCCGTGCATTAGGGTGCGAAAATGCAGCTGTCATGACCAGCGCGGGACTGGTCAAAGTAACAATAGAATAGCTCACGGTCACTTTAGACAGGAAATACGGGTGTGATAAACAACTGAATTTCCCAAATATTAGGAATATTAATTTTGAATGCAAATCTACCCAAATTGGTCCGAGAGTGCATGGACTAGATATATAATTCCATATGGAGATTTGGACGCATCTCTGTGACTTCCCCGCTCCTATACCCATCATCATCATCACAGTTCACTTGCACCAGCCCTATCCTTGGTGCATAGCCCGGAATAGCATCACTGAACACAGCCCAGCTATACTCCCCCTGCAGATGCGACTGAAATGCATACGACTCAGCATCACACATACTGGCATACGTTTGGTTCTGGAGCATGCGCAGAGCGAGAACACACATGAAACGCTCTGCAAATGGGCGTACAGTCAGCTCTACATCAGCATGTTTGTTAAAATGAATGTGTATGTATTCCTATTTCACAGATTAGGTAGGATGCAAACTTGTCTTATGTTCACAGAGGTCTCTGCTGGATCACATTGTAGCTCTTACAAGGAAGACTGCTGTTGTACAATGAATTTAGCACCCTGCTAGAACCAGTGGCAGAACTTCTAAGTCATGGTGAGCTGTAGTCATGTCAGTGCTTTATATTTGTGAATTGACCAAAAATCTTCGTTATTTATACCCCTTTTACACCGGAGCTAAAACCCGGGTTTTTTAAGGGTTAACCCGGGCAGCTCCCTGGTGTAAAAGGGCAGGGGGTTGGATCGCCGGGTCGAGTGACCCGGCAATCAAACCCAGGTAACTAGCAGGGTTTAACACGGGCGTAGCCCGTGAAACCCTGCTATGGGAACAGCGCACTCCGGGTCACGAAGACCTGGAGTGCGCTGCTAGCCGGCCGATTGGTCCGGCTTCAGTGGCGCTTGGAGATGACGTCATCTCCAAGCGTCCACTTTCACTCCGCAAAAGCCGGGTCTATGCAGACCCGACTGCGGTGTGAGCGGCGCTGACTCGGGAATAACTTTGTTCCAACTCCGGGTCAGACCCGGAATTTAGGTGGAAAAGGGGTATTATACACAAACGATGAATGTGAAAACAAGGTGTGGGAGGTCAAGGGTCGCGCGCCCCCCCTCCCACGAAGGCGCCGGTAAGGACCGGACCCCGCGTCGCCGGACGCGCCCACGTGTTGTGGCGCGTCATCACCCGGCGACGCGGCCATGACGCCGGCAAGGACCGGACCCCGCATTGCCGGACGCACCCACGTGTTGGGGCGCGTCATCACCCGGCGGCGCGGCGGGCCAATGAGGGCCCGCCGCGTCATCCAGCCCAGGAGCCCGCGCGGCGGGGTATTTAAAATCCCCGCCTGCGGGCAGGAGGAGAAGAGCGGAGGAGTCGTCGGAGCAGGCGGATCGTCGCTGGAGGGAGTCCCGAACGCGAGTTGGCAGTTCAGGTAAGCCCTCAGTGAGGCCCTTGTATCTTGGTATTAGACCACTGTACCCTTGTGTTATTGTGAACCCACTGTACCACCACCGTGCGGCGCTAGGCCGAGGCCATTGTACCCCTGTGTTAGGTTATTATGAAGCCAATGTACCACCACCGTGCGGCGCTAGGCCGAGACCACTGTACCCCTGTGTTAGGTTGGTGTGTACCCACTGTACCACCACCGTGCGGCGCTAGGCCGAGACCACTGTACCCCTGTGTTAGGTTGGTGTGTACCCACTGTACCACCACCGTGCGGCGCTAGGCCGAGACCACTGTACCATTGTGTTAGGTTGTTGTGTACCACCACCGTGCGGCGCTAGGCCGAGACCACTGTACCATTGTGTTAGGTTGTTGTGTACCCACTGTACCCCCACCGTGCGGCGCTAGGCCGAGACCACTGTACCATTGTGTTAGGTTGTTGTGTACCCACTGTACCACCACCGTGCGGCGCTAGGCCAAGACCACTGTACCATTTGTACCCACTGTTCCACCACCATGCGGCGCTAGGCCGAGACCACTGTACCACTGTGTTAGGTTGTTGTGAACCCACTGTACCACCACCGTGCGGCGCTAGGCCGAGACCACTGTACCTGTGCTAGGTTACCGCATATCCACTGCACCATCACCGTGCGGTGTTAGGCTGCAGGTATTGTTCTAGTGCGGCGCCAGGCAGCCGTGCTCTCTTATAGGAGCAGAGACCAGGACTACTCGCCCAGCAAAGAGACAAGGGGCATACCCGGTGAGCGCATTCTGTGTTTGTGTGTCGAATCATTGTTTGTGTGTCGTCCCCTCTTCCCTTTTCCCTTTTCGGGCGTTTCCGTTCGGGTTGCACCCATGTGCCTGGCATGCGGGTGCAAACCAGTCTGAGGCCACAAGTGCCAATGATGACCATCCTCTAGTCCCCGCACCCCTGTCAGTCAGTCCTTCCTGTGGCACCAAGGTCCGGCCCATAGGTTCAGCGTGTCCGACCTATCTTACAGGTTAGACCGTCCCCGGCTGTGTCAAACCGGAAAGACCCAGGACCGTCGGTGGGAGAAACCAAGGTGTCCTGAAGGTGAGAGCCACGGGGTGAGAGAGGTAAGTGCCCCGCCACACCTGCACGGCAGCAGGCGCACACAGCAGTCCACCCCTTGCCCCTCTTACAAAGGTAATCTGCAAATCTTCTGGTTTAGTACAGGCTAGTCCATAGCGGAATTACAGGTGCTTGCATTCCATACCCCTCCCCCTTTGGACATAACTAACTTGATATACTCTTTCTAGTAGTTTGTAGAATATATATATATATATATATATATATACATATACATACATACATACATACATACATACAGTCAGGTGCGTAAATATTGGGACATTGACAGAATTTTCATATTTTGGCCTCTATTCACCACCACAATGGCTTTGAAATGAAATAAACACGATGTGCTTTAACTGCAGACGTTCAGATTTAATTTGAGGGTAATTGCATCCAAATCAGGTGAACGGTGTAGGAATTACAACGGTTTCTATATGTGCCTCCCACTTTTTAAGGGGCCAAAAGTAATGGGACTATCAACTCAAAAGCTATTTCATGGACAGGTGTGGGCTACTCCCTCGTTATTTAATTATCAATTAAGCAGGTAAAAGGTCTGGAGTTAATTCTAGGTGTGACATTTGCATTTGGAATCAGTTGCTGTCGACTCTCAATATGAGATCCAAAGAGCTGTCACTATCTGAGAAGCAAGCCATCATTAGGCTGAAAAATCAAAACGAACCCATCAGAGAGATAGCTAAAACATTAGGTGTGGCCAAATTAACTGTTTGGAACATTCTTAAAAAGAAAGAACGCAGCGGAGAGCTCAGCAAGAAGACCACGGAAAACAACTGTGGTGGATGACAGAAGAATTATTTCTCTGGTGAAGAAAAACCCCTTCACAACAGTTGGCCAAATCAAGAACACTCTCCAGGAGGTAGGTGTATGTGTGTCAAAGTCAACAATCAAGAGAAGACTTCACAAAAGTGAATATAGTGGGTTTACCACAAGATATAAACCATTGGTGAGCCTCAAAAACAGGAAGACCAGATTCTAAAGAAGCCATTACAGTTCTGGAACAACATCCTATGGACAGATGAGACAAAGATCAACTTGTACCAGAGTGATGGGAAGAGAAGAGTATGGAGAAGGAAAGGAACTGCTCATGATCCAAAACATACCACCTCATCAGTGAAGCATGGCGGTGGTAGTGTCATGGCGTGGGAATGTATGGCTGCCAATGGAACTGGTTCCCTTGTATTTATTGATGATGTGACTGCTGACAAAAGCAGCAGAATAAATTCTGAAGTGTTTCGGGCAATATTATATGCTCATATTCAGTCAAATGCTTCAGAACTCATTGGACGACGCTTCACAGTGCAGATGGACAATGACAAAAAGCATACTGCAAAAGCAACCAAAGAGTTTTTTAAGGCTAAAAAGTGGAATGTTATGTAATGGCCAAGTCAATCCCCTGACCTGAATCCGATTGAGCATGCATTTCACTTGATGAAGACAAAACTGAAGGGAAAATGCCCCAAGAACAAGCAGGAACTAAAGACATTTGCAGTAGAGGCCTGGCAGAGCATCACCAGGGATGAAACCCAGCGTCTGGTGATGTCTATGCATTCCAGACTTCATGCTGTAATTGCCTGCAAAGGATTTGCAACAAAGTATTAAAAAGTGAAAATTAGATTTAGGATTGTTTAGTTTGTCCCATTACTTTTGGCCCCTTAAAAAGTGGGAGGCACATATTGAAACAGTTGTAATTCCTACACCGTTCACCTGATTTGGATGTAATTACCCTCAAATTAAATCTGAAAGTCTGCAGTTAAATCACATCTTTGTTTCATTTCAAAGCCATTGTGGTGGAGAATAGAGGACAAAATATTGAAATTCTGTCAATGTCCCAATATTTATGCACCTGACTACATACATATACACACACACATGTATATATAGGATGAAAAAAAATTGGCACTCATAAATATATATATATATATATATATATATATATATATATATATATATATATATATATATATATATATTAGGGGTGTGCACCGGCCAGTTTTCGTGTTTTGTGTTTTGGTTTTCGATCTGGATCTTTCTTCGTGTTTTGGATCTGGATTGGTTTTGCCAAAACCACCCTTCCGTGTTTTGGGTTCTGGGTTTTGTGTTTTGGATCTGTATTTTTTTGAAAAAAAGCTATTATTAACCTCAATAACCTTAATTTCCACTCATTTCCAGTCTATTCTGAACACCTCACACCTCACAATAGTGTTTTTATGTCCAAAAGGTTGCACCGAGGTAGCTGGATGACTATGCTAAGCGACACGAGTGGGCGGCACAAACACGTGACCCATCTAGGCGTGAAACTGCAGTGGCAGACAGGATGGCAGTTTGAAAAACTAGGCCCCAAACTGTACATAATGCAAAGAAAAAAAAGAGGTGCAAGATGGAATTGTCCTTGGGCCCTCCCACCCACCCTTATGTTGTATAAACAGGACATGCACACTTTAACAAACCAAACATTTCAGCGCCAGGGTCTGCCACACAACTGTGGCTGAAATGATTGGTTCGTTTGGGCCCCCACAAAACAAGCTGGCAATTAATGTGTCCCTGCACAAACTGGCTCTACGGAGGCAAGATGTCATCCTCATCCTCCTCATCCACCGATTCCTCACCCTCTTCAGTGTGTACATCCTCATCCTCACAAAGTATTAACTCGTCCCCACTTGAATCCACCACCACAGGTCCCTCTGTACCTTCTGGAGGCTGGTCTCCCTGGAAGAGCTGATAATTCATTTTGATGAACATCATCTTCTCCACATTCTGTGGAAGCAACCTCCTACGCCTTTCGCTGACAAGGTTCCGGCTGCACTAAACACTCTTTCGGAGTACACACTGGAGGGGGGGGCAACTCAGGTAAAATAGAGCCAGTTTGTACAGGGGCCTCCAAATTGCCTCTTTTTCCTGCCAGTACAGGTATGGACTGTCTGACATGCCTACTTGGATGCTGTCACCGATGTAATCCTCCACCATTCTGTCAATGGTGACAGTATCATATGCAGTGACAGTAGACATGTCAGAAATTGTTGCCAGGTCCTTCAGTCCGGACCAGATGTCCAAACTTGGTCCTGCCTGCCCTGCATCACCGCCAGCGGGTTGCTTAGGATACCTAAGTTTTTTCCTGGCAGCCCCAGTTGCGGGAGAAAATTAAGAAGGAGCCGTTGACGTGTCACGTTCCGCTTCAGCTGACAGTGTGTTCACCAGCAGGTCTTTGCACCTCTGCAGGCTTGTGTCGGCCGGAAAGAGAGACACCACATAGGCTTTAAACCTAGGATCGAGCACGGTGGCCAAAATGTAGTGGTCTGATTTCAACAGATTGACCACCCTGGAATCCTGGCAAAGCGAATGAAGGGCTTCATCCACAAGTCCCACATGCCGAGCGGAATCGCTCCGTCTTAGCTCCTCCTTCACTTTCTCCAGCTGCTTCTGCAAAAGCCTGATGAGGGGAATGACCTGACTCAAGCTGGCAGTGTCTGAACTGACTTCACGTGTGGCAAGTTCGAAGGGCTGGAGAACCTTGCACAACACGGAAATCATTCTCCACTGCGCTTGAGTCAGGTGCATACCCCCTCCTTTGCCTATGTCATAGGTGGATGTATAGGCTTGTATGGCCTTTTGCTGCTCCTCCATCCTCTGAAGCATATAGAGGGTTGAGTTCCACCGCGTCACAACCTCTTGCTTCAGGTGATGGCGGGGCAGGTTCAAGAGTGTTTGCTGGCGCTCCAGTCTTCGGCACGCAGTCGCTGAAATGCGAAAGTGGCCAGAAATTTTTCGGGCCACCCAAAGCGTCTCCTGCACGCCCCTGTCGCTTTTCAGAAAATTCTGCACCACCAAGTTTATTGTGTGAGCAAAACATGGGACGTGCTGGAATTTGCCCAGATGTAATGCCCGCACAATATTGGTGGCGTTGTCAGATATCACAAATCCCCAGGAGAGTCTAAGTGGGGTAAGCCACTTGGCGATGATTTCCCTCAGTTTCTCTAAGAGGTTGTCGGCGGTGTGCCTCTTACTGAAACCGGTGATACACAGCGTAGCCTGCCTTGTAACGAGCTGGCGTTTCTGAGATGCTGCTACTGGTGACGCTGCTGCTGTTGCTGCGTAAGGTGATACATCTACCCAGTGGGCTGTCACAGTCATATAGTCCTTAGTCTGCCCTGTTCCACTTGTCCACATGTCCGTGGTTAAGTGGACATTGTGTACAACGGCATTTTTCAGGACACTGAGGACACTTTTTCTGACGTTTCTGTACAGTCTCGGTATCGCCTGCCTAGTGAAGTGGAATCTAGACGGGATTTGGAACCGGGGACACACTACCTCCATCAATTGTCTAAATCCCACTGCACTAATGGCGGATACCGGACGCACGTCTAACACCAACATAGCAGTCAAGGCCTCAGTTATACGTTTTGCTTCAGGATGACTGCTGTCGTACTTCATCCTCCTCGCTAAGGACTGTTGGAGCATCAATTGTTTAGTAAAAGTAGTGGTGTTCCTACTTCCTCTCTGGGATGATGAACGACTCCCAGCAGCAGCAACAGCAGCAGCGGCAGCAGTAGGCGTAGCAATGCAGGATCCTCCGGAGGAATCCCGATAGGAGAGTCAGTCATGCCAGTGACATGGCCTGCAGGACTACTTCCGATCCTGACTAAGGAGGAAATTGACGAGGAGGGAGTTGACGGTGTGGTTTGCAGGCGCTTGGATACAACAGGACAACAGGATTTAGGTGTCCCTGGACTGCTTATGGTCTTAGCCAAAGTTTCTGAACTTGACAGTAACTTTTTATGAACGCGCTGCAGGTGCCGTATAAGGGAGGATGTTCCTAGGTGGTTGACGTCCCTACCCCTACTTATTTCACCTTTACATATGGTACATATGGCAAGACAGTTGTTGTCCGGATTTGGATAGAAATATTGCCAGACCAAAGAGGTGGAATGTTTGGTCGTCAGCCCAGGCATGACCGTGATGGGCTTTTTCATCCCACGGACAACAACTGTCTCCCCCGGAGCCTGATTTAAACAAACCACATCACCATCAGAATCCTCCTCGCCAACTTCCTCCTCAGCGCCAGCTACACCAGTATCCTCATCCTGTTGTACTTCAACAGTGACATCTTCAATTTGCATATCAGCAAGTGGACTGTGGGTGCTCCTTTCAGCACTTGCAGGGGGCGTGCAAATGGTGGAAAGAGCCACCTCTTCCCGTCCAGTGCTGGGAAGGTCAGGCATCGCAACCACCACCACACTTGGACTCTCCTTGGGGATTTGTGATATCTTCTTAGAAAGCACAGTTCTTCGCTGTGCTTTTGCCAGCTTAACTCATTTGATTTTTTTAGTGGGAGGAGGGCTTCCATCGTCATGTGAAGCTGAACCACTCCCTGTCGTAAATGGCATATTGGCAAGTTTATGTTTCTCTTCAGATGATTTAAATGTTTTTTTCAAGGTCATTTTCCTGAACTTTGTCATTTGGGATTGTATGTGCCCTCTACTATGACATTGGGCATCGGCCTTGGCAGACGACGTTGATGGCATGTTATCGTCTATGTCATGACTAGTGGCAGCAGCTTCAGCACTAGGAGGAAGTGGTTCTTGATCTTTCTCTATTTTATTTTTATCGGAGAAAGTTTGGTCCTCCATTTATGTTATATCGATTTGATATATACGTGCGGCTAAACACAGAAAATATTTTTTAATTTTTGCTGGAGAGTAGTGCACTTTGTGGGTTACACCAGCCTTTAAGAAATGAGCCAGCCGGCTCTTTACTTATGGGACACAGGCGCATGCTTGGCTCTGCTCCTTTGCTGATGCACGTGCGGCTACTGCGCACACAATTCGCAAACACAGAAAATAATTTTTTTTTTGCTTTGGACTGGAGTGTACTTTCGGGGGTTACAGCACCCTTTAACGGTCAAGCCAGCCGGCCCTTTACTTATGACACAGGCGCACGCTTGGCACTACTTTGTTGATGCACGTGCGGCTACTGCGCACACAATTCACAAACACAGAAAATAATTTTTTTTTGGGTTTGGACTGGAGTGTACTTTCGGGGGTTACAGCACCCTTTAACGGTCAAGCCAGCCGGCCCTTTACTTATGACACAGGCGCACGCTTGGTACTACTTTGTTGATGCACGTGCGGCTACTGCGCACACAATTCACAAACACAGAAAATCATTTTTTTTTTGGTTTGGACTGGAGTGTACTTTCGGGGGTTACAGCACCCTTTAACGGTCAAGCCAGCCGGCCCTTTACTTATGACACAGGCGCACGCTTGGCACTACTCTGTTGATGCACGTGCGGCTACTGCGCACACAATTCACAAACACAGAAAATAAATTTTTTTTTGGTTTGGACTGGAGTGTACTTTGGGGGTTACAGCACCCTTTAACGGTCAAGCCAGCCGGCCCTTTACTTATGACACAGGCGCACGCTTGGCACTACTTTGTTGATGCACGTGCGGCTACTGCGCACACAATTCACAAACACAGAAAATAATTTTTTTTTTGGTTTGGACTGGAGTGTACTTTCGGGGATTACAGCACCCTTTAACGGTCAAGCCAGCCGGCCCTTTACTTATGACACAGGCGCACGCTTGGCACTACTTTGTTGATGCACGTGCGGCTACTGCGCACACAATTCACAAACACAGAAAATAATTTTTTTTTTGGTTTGGACTGGAGTGTACTTTCGGGGGTTACAGCACCCTTTAACGGTCAAGCCAGCCGGCCCTTTACTTATGACACAGGCGCACGCTTGGCACTACTTTGTTGATGCACGTGCGGCTACTGCGCACACAATTCACAAACACAGAAAATAATTTTTTTTTTGGTTTGGACTGGAGTGTACTTTGGGGGTTACAGCACCCTTTAACGGTCAAGCCAGCCGGCCCTTTACTTATGACACAGGCGCACGCTTGGCACTACTTTGTTGATGCACGTGCGGCTACTGCGCACACAATTCACAAACACAGAAAATAATTTTTTTTTTGGTTTGGACTGGAGTGTACTTTCGGGGGTTACAGCACCCTTTAACGGTCAACCCAGCCGGCCCTTTACTTATGACACAGGCGCACGCTTGGCACTACTTTGTTGATGCACGTGCGGCTACTGCGCACACAATTCACAAACACAGAAAATTATTTTTTTTTTGGTTTGGACTGGAGTGTACTTTCGGGGGTTACAGCACCCTTTAACGGTCAAGCCAGCCGGCCCTTTACTTATGACACAGGCGCACGCTTGGCACTACTTTGTTGATGCACGTGCTGCTACTGCGCACACAATTCACAAACACAAAAAAAATAATATTTTTTTAGCACTTGGGGGGAGCACCCCTGATGGACAGAGCACCCCCTGGACAACACTACAGCACCCCTTTAGGACTGGGACACTGCACAGGACTTTGGAGTGGACACAGCCCCTATGGACAACTGACTGCACAACACGGTCCAGCCAGCCCCTATGGACTTTGAAGTAGTGGACACAGCCCCTATTAACAACAGCAGCACAGCACAGCACAGCCAGCCCCTATGGACTTTGAAGTAGTGGACAACAGCAGCACAGCGCAGCACAGCACAGCACAGCACAACACTACTCTGCACTACACTACACTACACTACACAGCCCAGCCAGCCCTAACTCCCACCCTCCCTCTTCACTGTCCACAGCCGAGTGAGAAAATGGCGCCGACGCGGGTACCTTATATAGGATCCAAAACCCGCGAGACTCGGAAGGCGGGATGATGACGTTTTGCCTCGATTTCAGAATCCGAGTCAGGCGGGAAAAGTCGAGCCTGACTCGGATCGGACTCGGATCGGGGGGCTCGGGGGGGTTCGGATTTCAGAAATCCGAACCCGCTCACCCCTAATATATATATATATATATATATATATATATATATATATATATATATATGTATCGACTGGTGAATTTACAAACCCTATAGGCTACACTTCGTAAAAGGCACCAGGTGCAGACCACACGTGTAATTATTTTACTTACTTACACATCACATGGACAGGCTCCTACAGGAGACCCCATCCTTACATATATCAGATGATACAAGATATGAGACGATACATGCCAGAAGTATATCATTTATTATTGGTGCGAATAGCGGCGATTACATAATTATTGGGTCAAAAACCAATAACTAGTAAATGTAAATAGGTCCCTTAGTGTGATCCTTTCTCAAACTTTAGCTTGAGAAAAGATCACACTAGATGCGAAGCGTCACTTCTACAAATAAAATAATATGTTTACTGCAGTGGTTCTCAAATACGGTACTCAGGACCCCACACAGGTCACGTTTTCCAGGTCACCCAGCAGGTGCACAAGTGTAATCATTACTCGCTGACACATTTTAAAAGTTCCACAGGTGGAGCTAATTATTTCACTTGTGATTCTGTAAGGAGACCTGGAAAACATGCACTGTTTGGGGTCCTGAGGACTGAGTTTGAGAACCTGTGGTTTACTGCAATCTGATAGCTAAAACAGTGCACCACATACACTGCACCCGGTTCTGTCATAGGAGTGCATCAGCTATCAGAAGGTGAGCGGAACAAAATGAGCATGTTGGAATTGGAAGTGACAGAGGGAAGGGGCACATTCTAGCTCTATTCTAGCACATCCTGCCACATAGCTTCACAGCCGTGACCTCAGCAATGCACCTTGGCACACTATATAATTCCACTTTCAATTAGCAAGTATGTTATAGCATAGCCATAAATTCATAAATAAACTTTGTACGGGTATATATTAAATGGTACGAGGGACCAGCAGCCATGCATGTGTAGTAATGCATTATTACTGAGGATAGACATTGATTCATTATGCACCCAGATAACAACTTTGTATGTATATAACTGTGTTTTATACTGTCGCTAACTTACTATAAATACTGTATTGTTAGTTTGAAAACTTTCTAACAATTTTGCATCTTTAAATCAAGTTCATACGTATATTCATTCAGCAACAATTCAGTCATAAGCGCAGTAAAAGAGGATTCTCTGTAAAAGCGCTGCGGAATATGTGTGCGCTATATAAATAACTGGTAATAAATAAATACAAAATAAATGATATACCTTTCTTCCAATGTGGCAGAATAGCAAAGGTTTTGTGCCAGTTGAACATTGTTACACAATCAATCGGATCTTGCAGCTGTCTGTGCACTTGTGTATTCACCAGAAGGCAAGGCAGTGTTTCCAGTCTTCTGCTTAAGATCCTTTTCTTTTTGTTTTTAATTGAAGACTATAGAATATTTGGCTTCCTGTTCAGCATCCATGATTGTCGGCATTACTGAGGTCTCTGTGCACAATATGTACAGCCAGCTATCTGAGGGGAAAAAAAGAGCCAGCTGTAAGAGGAACTGGAGGATGGATTCTTGTCTCTGCAACAGAGGAAACTGACCTAAGAGCTCAATCAGTGCTTGCTCTCTCAGAGGCTGTGTTTCTGAACTGTAGGTGGCTCCCAGCCAGGAGTGACTAAAAAAAAAAAAGGAGCAGCCCTTAGGAATGTATCTCCCTCAGTTGATAAGCCAAGATGACTGGATGGGTTGAAAAACTACCTCTGTTATGAGAGCACCCCTGAAAATACCTGATATATTACACAATTGTAGCACACACACTGTGTAGTTCAGTTCAAATAGTTTTATTACAACATAAAAGAATAACAATATGCAGTGAGAAGTAACGGGTGCAATCAGCTGTAAAACCTACAGCAAATAAACATACCAGATAGAACACTCATAAGTAAATGTTATTTTATTATACTTGAACTCGCATCTTACCAGGCGTAAAAGTTTAGATTTGCGGATATTCAAAATCTGTTAAAGGTGAAGGTGCAGGCGTCAGACTGCTCATATTGTGCCATCACAAAGTAGCTCAGGCATGTCATACAGGTTGGGTACGATTGGTCAACAGTTATCATGTCGACATGCATCACTTATATCTACGTGATATGTTGACATGATGAAATGCCGACAAACGGTCCCTGGTGGTCTGATGGTGTCTTATGTTGTCCCGGGGCTGCAGCGGCTCCAGCATCCTCTATCGGGTCCCGGCGGTCACGTGAGGATCATTTCTGGCGGCGATGTCTCAACAGCGGCGTTCCGATGAGGATTTTCCACATTATCCCTCCCCCTAGTGCCTTCCCTCCCCTGCTGCAGCCTAAAGGGGGGTATCCACTTAGCGATTTTTATGAACGATAACGATCGTTTGATCGTTCAAACGTTTGCAAATCGTTTGCAAAAGTGTCTAAAATGACCAGCGATGCGCGTGCGCTCTGGTCATTTAGATATCTATCATCTTTCCAACATGCTGGTCAACCTGACGATATCGTCAGGTTCAGCATGTTTCCAGATGATTGATGACCCTGCACTGAACGTCTGCTCGTTCAGTGCAGGTTCATCACACGACTGACAAATGACTGAACGATTACAATGTCGTAATCGTGCAGTCGTTTTCAGATCTTGTAGTGGATACTCGCCTTAACATTAACCTCCCCCTGCAGCTTAATTCTAACCCTCCTAGCAGCGTCTATCTCTAAGCATCATATCCTCAGACAGTTCTTTCACCAACACCAAGTTATGGCACTGACTATTTTCATTACTGACACAGACTGAGGACATTACCTGCAACATCCAGAGTACACACTAGTATATACAGTGCCTTGCAAAAGTATTCAACACCCTAAAATTATTTGTCTGTATTATAAATGACACACGGATTGTTCCAGGCAGTAGGCTCTTAAAGTAAATTTCCAAATGTATAACTAAATTTTTGTCAGCAGTTTACAAAAAAATAAATATAAGCTGAAAAATGCTGCTTCCGCAAGTATTCAATCCCTGCAGGGTACTATTTAGCAGAACTGCCTTTTGCTGAAATTACACCTTTAAATCTGTTGGATAAGTTTCTACTAGGTTTACACCTTGAGAGTGATTTTTGCCCATTCTTCCTTACAAATTTGCTCCAGGTATGTTGAATGATGCTTGTGAACGGAAATTTTTAAAACAGTGCCACAGATTTTCAATTGTATTGAGATCTGGGGGTAGATTTACCAGAGAAAATAGGATATTATGCTACAGTAATGCCCCTTACACATTATGCCACTTACACATGTATGTCCCTCCCCCCTTTCCCAAAGCATCTCACCTTGTCCCCAGGATTTGGAGCCGCATGCCCACATTGGCACCTGATAGGCAGCTGTCTGAGGCGCAGCCCTTGAGAAACACAGCACCACCGTTATTCTAATGTGATGCCGGTCGCGGGCCAATCAGAGCCCGCAGACTGGCAGCTGTTGCTGATTGGCTGCCGGTCCACGAGCCAGAGTTCATAGCGGCTGCCGGTCCGCGAGCTCTGAATGGCACGCCACTGGAACCACATGAGAATGATGGCCCTGGATTTACTAAAGATTCTAAAACAGACAAGTGGTGATATTGCTCATAGCAACCAATCAGATTCTAGCTATAATTTCTCTGTTACACAGGTTCTCAAACTCGGTCCTCAGAACCACAATCACAAATCACAAACCAGAATCACAAATGAAAAAATTAGCTCCACTTGTAGATCTTTTAAAATGTGTCAGTGAGTAATGACTACACCTGTGCACCTGCTTGGTGACCTGGAAAACGTGACCTGTGTGGTGTCCTGAGAACCGAGTTTGAGAACCATTGCTCTCTTACATTCTAGAAAATGATACTCAGAATCTGATCACCACTTGTATGTTTTAGAAGCTTTAGTAAATATACCCCCTGGACTTTACATGGCCTTTATTGACCATTCAACCTATTGTTGTTAAACCACACCAGTGTTAATTTGGCCTTGTTCTTGCGATCATTGTCCTGCTGAAAGGTGAACTTTTCCCCAAATTTTAGTTCTCTAGCAGACTGAAGCAGGTTGTCTTGCTTCATCTTCTTACTCACCTTAATAACCTCACCCCTCACAATTTCATTATCTATTGACAGCACCACCATCTCCTCTAACCTCCAAGTATGCTGTCTTGGCATTATCCTTGACTGTTCCCTCTCTTCAAACCACACATTCAGTACCTCTCGCAGTCCTGCTCTTTCAATCTCAGAAATATCTGACAACCAAGACCCTCATCCACTCACTGGTCATTTCCAGATTGGACTACTGTAACCTCCTCTTATTTGGCTCTCTGATTCCAACCTTTCTCCACTCCAATATGTCCTCAATGCTGTGGCTTGGCACTTCTTTCTTCCAAACATACTACATCTGCCTCCGCAACAAGCCCTACACTGTCTCCCCTTCAGAACTCAATTCAAGCTTCTCACGCTTGCTTACAAAGCCCTGACCCAATTCTCTCCTATTAACATCTCTAACCTTATCTCCCTTCACACACCTGTCTGCCCTATACACTTCACAAATGAATGCTGCCTCACCTGCCAACTGTCTTCCTCCCACACCTGCCTCCAAGATTTTGCCCGTATGCTCCCTACCTCTGGAATTTTCTCCCTCTCAGACTATCCTCTTTAAAAAACTTCAAACAGGCTCTCAAGAACCACTTTTTCATCAAAGCCATCCAGCTCTCATCCTAACCCAATGCCCCATGCTCCTTAATCACTGTCTCATCCATATATTACCCGTCTGTATGCCCCTCCCTTTTAGAATGTAAGTCATCATGAGCATGTCCCTCTTCCCTAGTTTGATTTTTCTTCCCTCAATTATAATATCACCTACTTCATACTGCCTACTTTGGCACCTAACTGTTATTATCTGACTCCCTGCTGCTTACTTGAGTATTATGACCATGTTCTTGTCCTGTAATGTTTTATACTGTAAGTCACTTGTTTCTTGTCTTGCTTATTCTGTTTATGTACATTGTACGGCCCTGCGGATCCCTTTTGGTGCCATATATGAGGATAATAATAATAATATGGTTGACTGGTGCACCTTCATCTCAGTCTCAGCCACTGAACTCTGTATCTTCTTCATAGTGATTTTAGGCCTTTCCGTGGGTTTCCTCACAAGCCCCTTTCTTGCTCTGACACATGGCTTGTGTAGGTAGTGTCTGGGTGGTTTGATACAGGTTCCATTTCCTT
The DNA here is from genome assembly GCA_031769625.1 of Taudactylus pleione. Classification (NCBI taxonomy): domain Eukaryota; kingdom Metazoa; phylum Chordata; class Amphibia; order Anura; family Myobatrachidae; genus Taudactylus; species Taudactylus pleione. The sequence goes on along the minus strand of JAUIMM010000015.1, from coordinate 46,780,512 downwards.
ACATTTGGTTGAAAAATGCTCTTTGGGATTTCCAAGCACTTAGATATGATTTTAAAGCCTTTCCTGTCTTGTTCATGCCTATAACTTTATCTTTAAACTTTGTAGAATCTTCATGTTTCACAGCTTTCCTTCAGATTCACAGTATGACCCAAATAATTTTAATTATGGGATGTTATATGCATGAAAGCTGTCCATTTTAATGTTTCACAGGTAGAGGCTGATTGTAAGCCAATTGTTAGGGCAATATCTTTCCTCTTGTAAACTTGGAGCTGAATACTTATGCAAGAGGCATTTTCAGTTCCTATTTTAAAACAGTAAATAAATCTACAGACAAATAATGAATTATGAGTTTGAAAATTGACTTCAAGAGCCTACTGATTTGCAATGAAAATACTGTCTGGAACAATCTGTGTGTCACTTGTAATAAAGACAAATCTGTTGACTTTTAGGGGGTTGAATACCTTTGCAAGTCTCTACATCCAAAATCACCATTATAATAAAGTTGCACAATTTACAAGAGTGCAAGATAAAATGTAAACAGCATCCACTCAAGCTTCCCAACCATCCCAATTTTAGTTGGACATTCCCGATTTCAGGGATCTATCCTGCTGTTTTCATCGGGACTTCATTATCCCGTTCAACAGGCAGAGGCAGTCTAATGCTTTTCAGTGCAAGGTATGCACCGGGGGCATAGCTATGTCCCCTCCATGGCAAATGTACACTCCCTGTCCCAATCCACTCCCCACCAACGTTGACAGATATGCCCACTACATAACTAGGGACACCCATTTATGAAAGCTGTTCAATTTTGCTCAATGAGTTCCCAAGGTTAATGAATTTGAAAGAGTGATTTGCTGACAATCCCAACCTTATTGTGAAACTGTAAAAGCAAAAGAGAAGTATGAGCTTTATATATTAAGTATGTAAATCTGACCAGAAAAAGAAATGAAAGATATGCACTTTTTTAAGCACTCCCCCGCTAGCCGCCGCAGGGAGGCTCCATATGCCAGGTGCCCGCTGAGATTTGTTACCAGCGGGCGCCCGGCTACTTCCCCGCAGCGGCAGCCGAAAGCTGGAGCTCACTCCTGAGCTCCGGCTTCCGCAGAGACAACTATGGGAGGGACATCATTACGTCTCTCCCATAGATCTGAGGAGCTCACTCCTGAGCTCGGGCTCCTGCAGAAAGCACTATGGGAGGGACATCATGATGTCTCTCCCATAGATCTGTGGAGTGGTCGGACCGGATGGCAGCGGATGCAGGAGCGGGGCTTAAGGTAAGTTTCATGTTAGTATTTTAATTGTATTTTTTTTTTTTTAGAAGCACTAGCACTGGGGGCATTACTATAGGGAGCACGACTATAGGGGGCATTACTACTGGGGCACAACTATAAGGGGCATTACCACTGGGGGCACGACTATATGGGGCATTACCACTGGGGGCACAACTATATGGGGCATTACCATTGGGGGCACTACTACTGGGGGCATCACTACTATAGGGGTCATTACCACTGGGGGCACTACTGCTTGGGGCGCTACTATAGGGGACATTACCAATGGGGGCACTACTACTAGGGGCATTACCAATGGGGGCACTACTACTGGGGGCATTACCAATGGTGGCATTACTAATGGGGCACTTCATGGGGGGGCACCACTAATGGCACCATTGTGTATGGGACACCACAGCTGTGGGCATTGTATAAGGGGCTCTACTAGTGTGGGCATTGTATTTGAGGCACTACTACTGTGGGCCTTGTGTATAAGGGGCACTAATTTGGACACTGTGTAAAAGGTGCACCACTGTGTGTCATAACATGAATAAGGGACTACTGTGTGGCATAATTTGAATTGGGGATAATGTATTATAAAGGGAATTACTGTGTGTGGTACAATGTATTATACAGGGCATTACTGCGTGTGGAATAATGTATTATACAGGGCATTACTGCATGTGGCATAATGTGTCATACAGGTTATTATTGCGTATGGCATAATGTGTTATAGAGGGCATTACTGCATGTGGCATAATGTGTTATAAAGGGCATTACTGCGTGTGGCATAATGTGTTATAAAGGGCATTACTGCATGTGGCATAATGTGTTATACACGTTATTACTGCGTATGGCATAATGTGTTATAAAGGGCATTACTGTGTGTCACATAATGTGTTACAAAGGGCATTACTGTGTGTCGCATAATGTGTTACAAAGGGCATTACTACGTGTGACATAATGTGTTATAAAGGGCATTACTGTGTAAGACATACTGTGTAAGGCGCTTTACTGCGCATGACAATTATTCGCCATGAAGGGAGAGCTTGGGGAAAGCCCAGCACTTCCGTAAGTGCTAGGCACCTACGGGCACTTTTGAAAAAGCCTCCTAGTGAGGAGAAACGCGTTAAAGGACACAGATAGGAGTTTGATAATCAGATGTATCTGTATCACACGATGGATATCTACATTGGAGTATGCGCAGCCTTCTCCTACCAGGGACTATCCCTCACCTGTGCTTGATACGCTGTGAACAGTGCTATTGGAGGCTGCATGTCCCTGCAGCGGAGGGTGAGGACAGAGACGGCACTTATCGGCCACTACCCTTTTGTTACATCTGCCATCACGAGTTGGTTCAGCCGCGGACACTGCTCTTGACACCTGCTACAGACACCGATTCATTGCTGGAGCTACACAGTGTGTTTGGAATACAAATTACTCGGATATGGTTACACATTTATTTCTCCAACATCAGCTGTAAGAGGTACCTCTTACTACACACATTTATTTCCTTTCCCCAGGACTGTGAGTATATGGAACTTTAGTGTTACATAATATATATGCACTCTGACTTGTTTTCACTGGAACCCTAACATCGAAAGTACAACAGTACTATTGCAACATTGATTGCCAAATCATTGTTATGTGGCTACATATGAGCCAAATTGTTACTATACCATTTTAAGTATCACTATTGTGACACATCAGTGTTGAGTGCTCAGAACTCTGTGCCAACAAAGATACTCTTTAGGCCTTACATGAGACTTTTTATGTGATTAGAGGTTTTATATTTACACGTGTAATTATTATTTTTAGTCTATATTTTATTTATTGTGACATTGTTAATAAAACAGGATATTGTATTGTCACATTGTCTTGTGTCTTTTAAGCGCCACTTTCTACAATTTGTTTACGCCCCACAGTGCGATGAATTGGGGGTGCTCCGCAAGGACATGCCCCCTCTCTGGAAGTGCGCACGCTTTTGGCGCGCGCAGAGGAGAGCCGTCTAAACAAAGTAATTTATTTCTTTTCGGAGGGGGGACACAATTGGGAACTTTCCCCTTGAGCTCCACAATATCTAGAACCGGCCCTGGATGTGTTGCCTGCAGTACGCAGCATAGACATGATGCAATGTCTGATGTAGAGTTAGATGGAACTCTGACATATGCAAAATTGCATATACAGTATTGTATGCATCTTGTGGTGCCTCTCTGCCTATGTGATTGCTTGGTTTGTTCTTCATCATCAGTAACATTTGTACCTGCTTAATACTAGGTGCAAATAATAAACAGGCGTATTTATACTTGTGTACAGTATATCTTTGCATAGCCCACAGTTGTGTCGACGTGTCTTCACCGAGCTTTGCCTACATGAGAACAGCCTAGTTATGCCTCTTCAGATGTAAGTGTAGAATAGATTTGCATATATACCCTCACTGTATACCTGTATACCCTCACCTGTATACCCTCACTTGTTGTGCCATAATTACCTACACTCCCAGAAGTTGCGGGAGGCTCACGATTTTTCAGGTAGCCCCCCACACCCCCGGAAGTGTAGGCAGATCTCCCACATTCTGCCCACTTCCTAGTGAAGCTGGCAGGATGGGGAGATTGAATGGGGAATTCATGGATATGCGAGGAGGGGGCGAGGCTAAACCGTTTGATTTGCGTCATTTAGCCCCACTCCCTCCTCGCAGACCCAATTTGCTGACTTTTCAGGGAAAGGGGCGGGAACTAATTAAGGCAACAGCCCAGCCCCACCCCTCGTATTGGCTGCAGCAGCAGCATCTCTCCCGGAAAGCATTTATACAAAGTCGGTAAGTATGGTATGTGCCCAGTGCAAATACACCTAAGAAATAGGCGTATGCTTCACTCTTCATAATGCCAAATACTGGTATAATGGAGGGCCAGACTATGTACAATAATACATAAATGTACAATTACCTATTGCGCTGCAATCTCTTTTTAGCCAATGCCACCAAGCACCTCTCCCCTCACTTTCACTGGCTCGGGATGAGGTTAGGGGAAGAGATGCTTTGTGCTCCAGTACGTCGCAAGTGCTGCTCACACCACACTTGTGCTGCATATCCACTACACGATATTGCTCCATGAGCGATATCGTGTAGTGTGTCCCTGGCAGTGGTCCTTAATGACATTGAGCACACACACTGAACAATATCATTCAGTGCCAGCACCCTCCCTCATCCCTGAGCCAGTGAAAGTATCGCCAGGTTGGACAGCAGGTTCAGGCGATGAGCGACGTCATCAACGACCATCAGGAGCACGCGTTGCTGGTTGTTGACGGCATATCCACTGGCCGATATAATGAACAATTGAACGATAACAATATCGTTATCATTCATTATATCAGCTAGTGGATATGCGGCTTTAGAGTCAGTGTGATGTAAATGAATGTCGTAGCTATCTGTGCTATTGTATTCAGTATTTCCTTAACAAATCACTTATATGAATTGGTGTCTCAGACTTTATGTTTCACATTGTAGTACCTATGTCCTTGAGTCAGTTGTGTCAGTATGGAAGGTAAACTCACCTTATTAAATATATTACATTCTTTTAACACATCACTTTATGGCATATTTCTACATACTAGTCTTTTGTGCAATGTGATAGCATGTAAAGCAAACAGGCAAATAAATGCAATCATGCAGAAAGTGAAAACGATCGATCATAACGCTAACAAGCCTATTTACATAAAGCTTTATCTGGATGTCAGTTTTTAGTATAGCTCTTTATATTACCAGGTGCCAAACCACTCGTACAAAGACCACAACACAGGGGACTTAGCTGCTGTGAATATCAATGACAGTCTGTCAATAATGGAGGTCATTTGTGCAGCACAACATGGCTGAAACCTAGTGGACAAAACGTACCTAGATTAATGCCTTAGCACACAGGTTTATGGAGCAAACAGAAGTTTGTAAGATCCAATAGGGAGTGGTTGGATGGAGTGAGGTCATTTATGAATATGAAGAGGACATGGTGCCCTTTTAGGAACATTACTTTATGTTAGAGGAGGGCTTGTGGCCATCACCGCTTCACAATAAGACTATTAGGTTCTGCAGAAGGTCTATGCTGGCAGAGGTGGGAACTCATCCAATTCTTTTAATAGCATGTGCCTTGCACCTTCCCATTGCACCTTGGTAGAGTAGCATTTCTCTGCATACTTTCCCAATATAAAACAAAGTTTCAAACACACAAGTGTCAGAAAAAGCAAAATACTAGCCCAGGCACCAGTGGAGGTGTAGAGATAAATCCCCTGCTGGTATTCAGTGCTGCACATCTACAGGAGGCTTTGCCACACCTCTAACAGTATGCAGACAGTAAACAAGGAAAGTAGGTGGCCCTTAGAACACACAGCCAGGGATAATATATAAGAATTTAGTGAGACAAAATGTTGTTCATAGATAATAAATAGACAATCAACACTTAAAAAACTCCCTGGAGTGGGGTTGTGAATACATCAATATAATCACGATAAAGAAAAAAATCATATCTCCAATAAAATTAAAAAAATTCAAACACACAAGTGTCATATGTACAGTACATATGTTTGCCGTGTTGTCCACTCACTGTCATGATCAATATAAGACATAAATGAAACTAAAGCAAGCAATATATTAACACAGGGGTTTTCAAACTTGGTCATCAAGGTACCCTAACAGTTCAGATATTAAGGATATCTGCTTGTGCACAGATGGTATAAATCAACTGACTGGGGCACTAATTAAGCCACCTGTGCCAGGGGCGTATCTATAATGGGTGCAGGGTGTGCTGTGCACAAGGGCCCCTGGGTCCAGGGCGGTCCACACCGCACACCATTAACTCTTTATATTTACCTGTCCGTTGTCTGCAGTAGTGCTGCTCTGCAGTGCCGAACCAACGATGCAGAGCAGCAAAAGTCACTGGGAAAATGGTGGCGGTCATTTTCCTGGAGACCAACGCATGCGCAGTAGATTCAGGCACTAAGCAAGAATCTTCTGCCTCACCTTCAGTCACGGCACTGCAAGAGAGAGGAGGGTGCCTGCGCTGAGGGCCTGATTCAGCTTATATTGCAGTTGCTAATATGCACGCAATCGGCCGATAGTTGCGTTCTGCGCATGCGATCGCAGAGGCTACGAAGACCCATCGCAGAGTAATTGACGGGAAGTGCCATTTGCGGGAAGTAATGGGGGGGTGGTCGGCAGAACGCAGGTGTGCCAGTAAGTTTCAGGGGCGTGCATAAATTATCCACTGCGACTACACAGCCTGAGTTCTCATAGCGTGCGTGGCTGCTAGAAATTTCTGAGTATGGTCAGGGCTTGTTCAACTGTGCGTGAGGCAGTGATGATACTCGATTGTACCGATGGTTTTGCTATTCTGCTAAGTATTATGGATGTGTGTAAGGGAATTGGTATGAAATTCCGATGGACAGGATGCCGGCTGTCAGTACACTGACAGCGGCATCCCGATGGTTCAAATCCCAACAGGGGAGCGGTAAGTAATTTTCCCTTGTCCTATTTACCCCCTAACCCTCCTTTCCTGCACCCTCATCCTAACCCTCCCTACCCCACACCCTAACCCTCCTGGTAAGTGCCTACATTTAACCCTCCCCCCTTAGTGCCTAACCCTATAATCCAATGTTTATTAAAAATCCAAACAATAATAAATATTCACCTAGTTATACTACAGTGTATAAATGCAATATCATAAATAGTACAGTATCCGAATGTAAAAAATTAGAGCAAATTTATAATAAACAATCTGAGTATTTGTAACATATGTAAAGTAAGTCTTCATCATTAAAAAATAAAACATTTTAGAGTGAACCAGTGTAGACAAAAAAGTGTATCTTATAAATAGCTCAACTGGCTGTTGTATCAGACTTTTCATATATGTCTCAATGTAAGTAGGAAAAAAAGATTTGTAAAAGTTACCTTATAGGGTCTGATGTCTCCATATGACTGTGAGTAATAGGTCCCCTTCAGTCTGTGTTGAGGGCTTTATGGCGCAGATCAGTATGAGACCGACAATTACCTGGGAGTGTCTCTAGGTAGAACTGTGGCGCTCACCATGGTATCTCCTGTATTGCTGCAGGTAAATAATCACCTCGAGAGTTGTATTTGTGGTTGATTCCACTGTGCAGTTGGAGACAGGAGACTGTCTGAAAAAAGGTTCTGAAAATCACTGTATCATATGCCGTACGTCCAAGGGTAGTCAGCAGGATCTGTCTACGCTTGTAAGTGTTGGACAGTCACACCTCCATGATCTACACAAGTACCGTGAATTGCTCAACTCATTTCCATGTCATTAGACAACTTCGTCAGTGCCTAACTGACAGTACTTAGTGACTAACCAAACCCCCCGGAGGTGGCTGAACCTACCCCCCCCCTGCCCAGAGTCTAACCCTGACCTCCCCCCTCCCGCAGCCTAACCCTAAGTCCCCTGGGCTGCCTAAACATAAACCCCGCAGATGATACTTACCTTTCCCCGGTCTCCCTATGATCGGGATATGATTTGCCGGCATTGGCATCCCCAGTCATGTAGAGGTTTCAGTGCCGGTGTTCTCTCGGCGATCGGGATTCCAGTGCCGGGGTTCCAGTGTTAAATACAGAAAGGATGACACAAACCCTTTGGCACTCGTTAATAAATGGGGCCCTCAGTGTGACATAGGAGACTTTTGTCAGAGAAAATATGAAGATTGATGGCATTAACCAATCAGCTCCTAGCTGTCATTTTTCAAACACAGCCTGTAAAGTAACAGTTATAAGCTGATTGGTTGGTACTTTATCTCTCTCCACTTTATCTCTTTTCAAGGTTTGATACATTTCCCCTAAAGTGTTTACATATGCCCAAATCATGGTAATGCCTACTATTATGTTGCCAACAATGGTGCCTTGCTGTCCATGCCTAGGTCTCTGGGGATCCCAGGTGCTTCAGTGCTGTCTTTTTAAAAGACAGAACACAATTCTAAATATTTATTTGAACTCTCTGAAGTAGGATAATTGCATGTAGTAACTGTGTGAAGATATTTATGCAATTCAATGGCTGCGTAGGAAAGCATTCCAATAGTATCGTTGTGTGCATTCTTGTACTTCATAACTTACACAACCTTAAAGGACGAGAGCTTCTAAAAATCCACAGATTATTATGTACTCTAGTATTATACAATCTGTAATGGTTGTAACAATGGAAAATATGAACTGCTGTTTAAATTGCTATAGGATTTTTGGTATATTTAATAATTCCATTGACTGTATTATATAATTGGCTAAGTGGTGTGGATTAAGAACTGGTACTTGGTCTGACTAGTCTATATGGATATTTTTTAGTACCCATACGTCGAAGAAGAAAAAAAGGTTTTTATGAAATACTTAGTAGGGAAATTTCTTTGATTGTAAATTATATGGATGAAAGAAGCAATAATAATGGATTTATTAATATAATATGACACTATAAATATTGTTTATTTATATAACTGGGGTACTAGATATTATTTGTATAATAGAACACTATAAATTATTTCAGATTATTTCTGTACTCACTGGGGAGCAATATTACTTATATAACAAGGGCTCCAACACTTGTAGTGCCTGCTCTTTTGGCACTACAAGTGCAAGTATGCTTAGGTAAATTTGACAGTTTCCAAGCCACACATAAAATGGGCAAAAACCCTAACCTTGGCTCTCATGTGCTTTGGATAGCCAATAAGATAAAGCCGAACTAATCCGAACTTGGCGAAAAATAAAGAGTAAAAACCGAACCGCTCATCATTACCAAAAACACATTGATTTTCAAGGGTTCCGGACTATAGACAGACAGTAATTAGTTAGACAATGTCTAGATAGACACCAGATGTTAGACAGTTAATAGTTAGACAAGGATAAAAGTTTGACACAGACAAAAGTTAGACATGTAATAAGTTCGACAGGTACAAAAGGTCGCCAGGGTCAAAAGTTCGACATGAAAATGATAGACACAAAAATGGTCGACACAACCCTAACACAAGTGTTAGAGTTAGGCACTTACTGGAGGGTTAGGAACTTGCCTAGACGGTTAGGGTTAGGCACCAGGAGGGAGGGTTAGGTTAGGCACCATGGGGAGGGTTAGGGAGAAGATTAGGGCTAAAACACAAAAACAAAAATTGTTGACCATTTTTGTGTCAACCATTTTCATGTCGAACTTTTGACCCTGTCGACCTTTTGTACCTGTCGAACATTTTTACATGTCTGACTTTTGTATGTGTCGAACTTTTATCCTTGGCTTGTCTAACTATTAACTGTCTAACATCTGGTTTCTATCTAGACATTGTCTAACTAAGTACTGTCTATCTCTTATACCACACCCCCCGATTTGTAAAACTGCTTCTTAATAAATTTACACCAACAGAGTCTGAAATAACTAGCAACGTACATCTGAAATTTTTAGGCGGCTCAGTGTTCATTAAAGAGAGACTTGTCTATCGGTTTAATAACTTGAAGAACCTTTTGAGAAGTTTACTTTTGATAACAAGTTAGACTATTTAGCAACCTGGCAGCACTAACTGAAATGGCAGAGTGCTTGCGCAACAACCACAGTTCTGATACATTGTCTGGAAGAAAAATAGTTGTGAGAAATGAGAATCCATTAGCGTAACTTGAAAATATGGTGTTGCAACATTTAAAAAAAAAAAAAAAAAACTTCCTGACATTATAACAGATTAAACATCAAATATATATATATATAAACAAAGCTGTCAGGGTGTGGGAGGGGAGGAGATAGTCAGCATCATCTGCAAACCGTGATTGGAAGTTGATGTTTGCCTATTAGCAGAGTATATTAGCCTGTAAAGAGAAGGTCTGAGTCATGTGTTATCCATTAGGTTTAGGGGGCAGACTAAAGGAGCACCCAGATTTAAACCAGAAAGACTAGGTTTGTGAAGAGTCAGAGATTTGTACAAATACACAAGCGGTGGGTGTGTAATGAAGTCAGTTTTAATGAAGTGCGATGTAAGCATGAAGATTTCCGAATTAATAAATCACACAACTGTATTAAGAGGATACAACAAAGAGTATCTGTTGTTGTGTTTACATCTCAGACCTCATCTCCCTTCTAACTCCTGTCCGCCCACTTCACTCAACAAATGCACTGCTGCCTCTCCTGCTAACTGATTACCAGCTCCCACTCCCTCCTCCAAGATTTTACCCATGCTGCTCCCTACCTCTGGAATTCTCTCCTACACTCATCCTCTCCCCAAATCTTCAAACAGGCTCTCAAGACCCATTACTTCATCATTGCCTTCCAGCTCTCATCCTAACCCACTACTATATGCTCCTTCCTCACTGTCTACCCCATCCTGTCTGTTTGCCCCTGCCTTTTAGAATGTAAGCTCTCTTCGCTCATGTGCTTCTCTTTGCCTTATTAATACTATCATCTACTCCTAATCCTGGGTACACACTGACAGATATATTGGCCGATCAATTGAGCGGCCAATATAGCTGCTGCATGTCGGCCAGTGTGTACCAGCAATATGTCTGTGAACGGCGTCATTCACAGACATATCGCATTGGCTGCGCTGCACAGCTGATGGACAGATATCTCTGCAGCCATATCTGTCCATCGGCAGGTGTGTACGAACGGTCGGCAGACGCCGGGACCCGCTGCATCATGCAGATGATGGTTGTTCAGTGTGTATGAATGACCATCATCTGCAGATATATCACTTAGGTGTACCCACCTTCACTCCCACTAGGGCACCTAACACTGGGCTGCTTACGCCCTGCTGCTTATTTGAGTGTTATAATCACTAATGCAGAAATGTTTATAAACCGTGTCCTTGTCCTGCATTGTATTATACTGTAAGTCGCTGTTTTCTTGTTCCCTCATATTTATGTACTATGTAAGGTGCTGTGGAACCCTTGTGGCACCATATAAATAAAGGATGATAATAATAATTGTCCCTGTATTTCGGTTGCAGATACAGGGCCTGATTCAGACCCACTCGCGAGCGGCTGTCCGCTCGCAAGTGGGTCGATGTTATGGACTGAGCATGCGCACGACGGAGGGAGCTCCGTCGTGCGCATGCGCCAGACGCGACGAGCGAAGGAAAGTCCTTCGCTCGTTGTGTCCGATTAAAGGGGGCGTGCTGTCAATGTTGATTGACAGCACGCCCCCTTTGGTGGGCGTGCCGGGGGCGTGCCTCCCTGACGGGGGCGTTCCCACGGGAACGCCTCCCGTCAGAAGCCGGCCCACTGACATCACTAGTGATGTCAGTGGGAGTGATTTTGTCTCTGATAGAGCCAAAATCACTCCGGAGCTTGCGGTTGAAAACCTCAACCGCAGGCTCCGGCTCGCAAATTCGATGGTCGCGATGGTCTCGACCATCGCGACCATCACAATGCATGCTCGTATAGCCTGTGGGTGGTGACCCACAGCTATACGAGCGTCCAGGAGGACGCTCCATGAAAATGGAGCCCGGCCCTCATTCAGAGCGTGCGCTCTGCTCAGAGCGTACGGCTCTGAATGAGGGCCACAGTCCCCATAGAAATCCATGTGGGCTTCAGTCTGGCCAAATTCCGCACTTGTAACTATTCACAGCAGAAATTCAGTGTTTCAGTCCTTTGCTCTTTTCAGTGACTTCCATTCTTATCTGCAGCTGGCAGTAGATGATATATAAATTCATGCAGTTAGTGCAGTTGGGTGCATGAGATTAAATGAAATTAGCTCAATTTTTATGAATCTCCTTTTCCCTTCAGATCCCTCTCCTGTTATTGCATATCGTTTTTGCATATTCACAGTTGGATGGCCACACATGCACTATAGCTCTGCCAGGTCCAAACCCGGAAGTGTTGTAGCACCTGTCACTGCATGATTTCAATAATACAATGCACAAATAATTAATTTCTTATTGCCACAATCAGGGCTGGTCCCAGGTCTACTGGCACCATGTACAAAATTTTGTGGTTCGCCCCTGCTCCCCCCCCCGAAATTACATCCTACTAGCAGTAATGAAAAAACACACATTGGCCCCCACAGGCAAAAACACATTTCCCCACCATATAGTAATACCCCCTATAGTAATACTGTATCTCTGTACTACATTAGCACCACCATCCCCAACCCTGCGCTACAGCAACACAACCAGCTCCAAAACCACACTACACAGCACACCCCACAAATAACATTAATAACCCCCACCCCACATTATAAATACACCCCATACTTCTCAAATAACGTTAATATACAACCACCCCCATATAACTTTAATAACCCCCAATCAAAAATATAGCATTAATACACCCTGCCCCCTTCCCAGATACTTACCACCACTCCTGAAATAGGCTGTCACTAGTCTGGTGACAGCTGGTAGTCTCTTCACAGTCACACTGTATAGGACAGAGTCAGACAGGGGGGAGGGGCAATGTGATTCGGAAAGGAGACAGAAGGGGTGGGTTCTCCGAGGTCTCGGTAAGGGAACGGAGTAGGGACTGCTTACAGCAACTGATTGGTGGCTGGTCCTGGGGGAAGGACCAGCCACCATGAAGTACACACAGTGCCAGTAATGAAAATGGCCCTCCTAATGGCAAGGGGTGAAAGCTGTGCGTCCCTGAAGCTGCCTGTACCAGAGCACGCAGGGGAGGGAGCAAGAGGTGCACACAAGTTTTTTTTTTAAGTCTGCTCAGGTGCTGCCTGCGGTCAGCACCAATCCCAGCAGCAGTGCTCAGCGCCCCTATGGATGGCGCCTTGGTGCGGCCGTTTAGCTCGAAAGGCCCTCGAGCCAGCCCTGGCCACGATATCAAGCATTAAGAAATTATAGTTATTTGGCCTTTCTGCCAGGCTTGATAAATATGCCCTTAGATAGCAATGGATATGGGGTCTCCCATGCAAGTGGATTGAAGCATTAAATTTATTTAAATACAAATGGTATCTCAAGCAAGAAAGTGTGTATTAATATTACACATAAACTTTGATATAGGTATAATATGAGGTCCACTGTTCCAGTAGTAATCTGACTGGAAATCATAGATAAGCAGCCAAACAAAGTACATTGAAAATAGAAAAGAACGAGTTTCCTGTATATAACAGATTTAGTAATAACTATCAAATATGTATCAGTTCTAACCAGGTGTCTACTAGATATAATTAGGGATGTGCGCCGGACCATTTCTGCCGGATTTGGATTTTTTCTAATTCGTTGTCCGGTTTTGGATTTGGATTTGCCAAACTGCGGTGACTGGCTTTGGATTTGGATTTTTTTTACAAAAATTGACAAAAAAAGGTAAAATCACATAAATTGGGCTTTTTTTTCTTCCTAGAGTATTATTAACCTCAATAACATTAATTTCCAGTCATTTACAGTCAATTTAGACCACCTCACAGTTTAAATTATAGTTTTCACCATTATTGGCCAAAGGTTGCAGTGAGCTGACTGGTTACCAAGCGACAGAGCAGCGGTACAGATACCACAGTTTAAAGCACATCTATGACACATTGCCACACAGCAGTGGCAGAAATGAGAGGTAGTGCAAGATGGAATGGTCCTTGGGGCCTCCCACCCAACCAGTGGGGTACGGCCAGCAGAATCACAGTACTTGTATACACAGTGGGCTACGACCCAAGGAGTCACAGTGCACAATCTTATTCACATTACACTGCACATAGTGCCCGATTCACATTACACCATAAAGTAGTGTCTCTTATTTATGTTACAACACACAGTAGTGCCCCTTTTACACAATGCCCACATTAGTGACCCTTATACACAAAGCCCACAGTAGTAATGCCCCTTATACAATGCTCACAGTAGTAGTGCCCCTTATACAATGCCCACATCAAGTGTCCCTTACACAGTGCCCCTAGTAGTATGCCCCTAGTAGTAGTGTCTGTAGTAGTAGTGCCCCCAATAGTATGCCCCAATTACAAGTGCCCCTAGTAGTATGTCCCCAGTAGTAGTGCCCCCAGTAGTTGTGCCCCTTGTAGTATGCCATTAGTAGTGCCCCCAGTAGTTTTGTCCCTTGAGGTATGCCCCCAGTAGTTGTGCCCCTTGTATTATGCCCCCAGTAGTTGTGCCCCTTGGATTATGCCCCCAGTAGTTGTGCCCCTTGGATTATGCCCCTTGGATTATGTCCCCAGTAGTTGTGCCCCTTGGATTATGCCCCCAGTTGCGCCGCCTTACACAGCAAAAAAAAACTTACCTGAATCCCCGCTCCTGCTTGTGACCGCAGCCGTCAGCTCCTCTCTGCACTATGGGAGAGACGTCACATGACGTCTCTCCCATCACCCGCAGCGGGGGGACGCAGCAGCCAATGAGAGTCTGCATTGGCTCCTATTACAAACACACAGCTGCTGCTGGCGGCTGTGTGCTTGTTTCTGTGTAGGGTAGACCGCTATCACAGCGTTCGGCCCTACAGTAGAGGAGCCCTGACGTCGGATTCTCTTGCCAACATCAGGAGGCTGCCGTTCGGCCCCAAACGGGGATCCGAGTCAGGCAGGGAACACCCGAACAGGGTTCAGGTGGACTCGGACCCCTATGTTTGGATTCCACAGAATCCAAACCGCTCATCTCTACATAGTTTAATAAATACTATCTGTTTCAGTTGTGTTTTCTGGAGGAATTTGCAGTTTTTAACAATAGGTAAAATATGGGGAATAGTTAAAAATGAAATACAGGCTGTTCCTCGTTCCTTCCTTGTTATTACGGGGACAGACTTTACATTTATAAGGATTGGAGTACATTGTTCCAGTGATCTGAGTTTTGCCTCTGCTTGCACTGATTACACGCACAGCACTTGGAGCCTCAGATCGTTTTATTAATCCCCATGACTATGGCTCCTAGTCTAACATCTATGTCTGACCAATGCCACTGACCGGTGCTGTGGGTATATTTTGGTGGATATTAGTAGTAGTAGTAGCTCTAATTGTATTTGAGGCTTAGTTATGTTTTAAAAAGCCAGATATGTGTATATTCTGTGTGCAATCACAATTTACATTTCACAACAGCAATTGGCAAACATTTATTGCTGGTTCTTCACTATGTCAACAATGTATCTGCCAGCTAGCTGGAGCTTATTCTTTATGATGCAGTTTTGCCTGCCTTGACCTGTATTGGATTGCAAGCTGTCCGATTACCATATCCTCACCTATTGTTTACTGTGGTTGACACTTGTCAGGTTAATGCTCACTTTATACTCTACAGTTTCCTTTAGGCATAACTGTATCCTGCGCTATTTGCACTCCCAGGCACAGCTTTCTAACAACACAGCTGACCTGCTCACAGGCCAGGGTCGGCTTTTTTATGCTATACAATAGAAGTTAACCTTCTGCTCCACGGGAGGTTTCTGTCCTCCCTGAGCTCGCCTTAGGACACCTGCGTTACGGTTTGACAGGTGTACCGAGGGTGGTGCAACTGGTGCCATTGGCCAAGGCACAAGGCAGAGGGGGGTGGCATGGCTGCTGACAGACAGCAGCTACATCCAGTCTAGCTTACTGCTCTCTGCCTCCTCTTCTGTGACGTCACATGTGCTGGGGGTGGCAGGGGCCAGCCGGTGACACAGAAGTTCCCTGGTAAAGCACTGGAAGGAGGTATAGAGACAGTGGAATTGTTTTGCACACATACTGTAATTTGGGAACTAGAGATAATTAGTATTATTTCAAATGTGACAAGTACTCTTTATCACATACATGGATGGGATTTGTTAGGTGTGTTTATGTTGGCTTTGCTAAAGGTACTAGGACTGTAGTACTAATATATAACTTTGAAATATATGTTACTGCTCTGGGAGGATTGGCCTTATATAAGGAAGTATATTATTTATTTTTCCAATATTTACAATGGAACTTACATTGTTGAAATTGTTAAGAAAAAAGGTAGTAAAATGTGTAGAAGAAAAATCTTTCATTATTGAAGGATTCTGCAGAATAATAGATCAGAGGTTGCTTCCAAAAGACAATACCCAATGCCGTTTAGCAGAGATGCACTATCAACACTCTTATACTAGGGTTACGTACTACCTGTTATATTTTCACATTCCCATGGAAATGCATGCCCCTTTATATGCCATCTGCTCCACCTGCTCCATTATATGCCATTAGGGTCACTGCATGCTCCATTACAGTGATGTGCGGTGAGGTAAATACCTGGGGAGGCACTTGCTAGTATCAGTGCCAGATTTACGGACACATATATGAACCTGAGGGTCAGCGCCTGCTCCAGGGCTAATAGCGCCCTGTGCTGGTCGAGTACTCTGCGCTTCTTATCACGCTACCAAAATTGGGGGCATGGCCTAATTACTATAGGCCCCGCCTCCTTACATGACGTTATCTGAGGGGCGTGCCCGCATGGCACGCCTCCAAATAACGTCAGGCTGGAGGGAGCCTCACTAGCTGGGCTTTCCACAGCTCTCTCACGGCACTGAATGGATGCCGCGCGCATGCGCGCAGCATCCATTCAGACTCCGGGGTCCCGGCACCGCCGCACAGCTGCGGCGATGGGGGTCCCCAACTCCTCGATTTGACCACCCGCGGGCCACTTCGGCCCACGGGTGAAAATCGGGATGCTGGAGAAGGGTGTGCCTCTATGGGTGACGCCCCTGTTCGACCGATCAGGTCGAACACCCCCTAGAGCCGGACCTGCTGAGGGTTCATGTGGGCATTATACAAAGGTGCAGCAGTATATAGTGCTGGAAATGTGGTGTGTTTTGATCAGGGGTGAGGTAGGAGAAGACTGGAGGTGTGCGGGAGAGGAAGCCTGCAGGCGAGGAGGCATTAGGAGGAACTCATCTTGTGAATGTTAAGTGTAAAAAAAAGAGAACTTGATTTCTGGACTGTCCAGAGTAATTCTCGAATGCTTGGCAAACCTACCTCATACAAATGTTACATACAGGTTTATTTGTATCATAAAATAACAATATTACAGGGGTTACCACACACATAGAAAATGTTATAAAACATACTTGCTTACTCTGCCAAAATATAGACTCCTTAATTTTAGAGGAGCTCTCCTGGACCCCCGAAAAAGTAGACCGGTGTCCCGCTCCAGAGGCTCGATAACACCAATTGCAGTGAATTGCATCATTGTGGCCCCTGTATCACATATAAGCAAATCACAACATTACTGTATATAGTGGCAGGGCAAAAATAATACGGTTCGCGACATTCACCCATGTACGTTCCCATCTGGGCCTCCCCCTCAGGCATCTCTCAAGGGGGCCTGGGCAGGAAAGTCGGCACGTTTGTTGCACGATATCAACTAATACACTTGTGTTGCAAGAAAAAAGTGTTGCTTGTGTAGAGATCTTTTGCAGAAAACAAGATCTTTTGCATAAAAGAAGTATATAGGGCCTGATTCAGCAAGGAACGCAGTTGTGTACTACGCATGCAAATGCATCGTAGTGCGCAAACTAGCCATTGCTATCGGGACTGAGATCGCAGTGGCTACGCAGACCCATTGCAGAGTGAATGACAGGAAGTATCGATTTGTGGGTGGTAACGGGGGGGTCGTTTGACCAAAGGCAGGCGTGCCAGTGCGTTTGAACACCGTTGCAGGGGCGTGCATAAATTACCCACTGCGATGCCCTACGCAGCCAGAGGCCTCATAGCGTGCGTCGAAGTTACCAATTTCTGAGTAAGGTCAGAGCTTGTGCAAGTGTGCGTGAGGGTGCGATGGTACTCGATTGTACCGATGGTTTCGTAGTCCTGCTAAACATTACGGATATGTGTAAGGTAAAGTTCGCATCCTTATGTTGTGCTGAAATTGCATTGCAATCGCAGTGGATTAGCATACTTTCGCAGTGAAACTACGTGCGTAAACGCTATTGCATTCGCAGTTGCGTTCCGTAGTGAATCAGACCAATAATCAGAGCCGCGCATTTTAATGATTATACAAATCTTTGCAGCAATGCCTTGCATTCATAATTCTCTGTCTATTATTAATTAAAGTGTATGTGGGATGTCAAATAGTAAAAAAAAAAAAATCAAAGCTTCGTAGTAAATCTGACATGCACGAACTGCACGATCAAGTCTACCACATGCATTTCAAAGAAAATGATAGGAAATGCCATTATTGTCCTATTCTGTGTGACTTACATCCACAGGAAGCAATGATTTCAGTGTGAGCTGTGTGAGGCCAGGAGCACAGTGTCCTTTTAGGGAAAAGACATTAAACATGATGAAATTTGGTAACCTGGCGCAAAAAGCAACAATTGCTCTAACCTAACGATGGCCAATTGACAGGGGATGTAGTCAAAAGGACGACATTCATAATATCAACACCACAATGTTGACAATGTTAAAATGTCAACATGCAACTGGTCGATATTTTCAGAATGTCGACATTAAAGTTAAGCTGCGGGGGGAGGTTAGGGTTGGGCTGTGGGCGGGAGGGGCCGGATCGGATGACATATCAGGTACATCGTCTAGTGTGTATGCGCTATGTCGCTGACGATGCGCGCTCCCGCCTGCAGGTCTGATGGCCGACATCGTTAGCACTTGCCGATGTCGGCACCCCGCTGGGTCTCGTCGCTAGCGAGGTCGGTACACATGGCCTTTTGGCTCCTGGAGGTGGTTAGGGTTAGGCTGCAGGGGGAGGTTAGGGTTAGGTTGCGGGCGGGAGGGTTAGAGTTAGGCTGCAAGAGCAGGTTAGGGTTAGGCTGCGGGCGGGAGGGTTAGAGTTAGACTGCAGGGGGAGGTTAGGGTTAGGTTGCGTGCGGGAGGGTTAGAGTTAGGCTGCAGGGGGAGGTTAGGGTTAGGTTGCGTGCGGGAGGGTTAGAGTTAGGCTGCAAGAGCAGGTTAAGGTTAGGCTTCGTGGGGTGAGGAGGTTAGGGTTAGGCACTAGAGGGAGGGTTAGGGATTAGCAATAGCTGAGAAATACTTAGCAGAATGCCAGAGGATCGGAGCTCTGACCCGGAGGTGACTGTACATGACCGACCAGGAGCCATAAGACACTGCTCCAGCCGCCAGGAGAAGGTAAGACACTGCTGAGCCACAAGGACGACATGTTGATAGTTTAACATGTCAACATTTCATCACTGTCTACATGATAAATGTCAACATGGTGAACATCGGCATTATGGACATGTCGACATGACGAATGGCAACATTCTGACTGTTGACATTTTGTTCCCAAACCAATTGTCAGACTGTATTCTGACCTCGCAGGGGTTACATCAGGGGTGGGCAATTATTTCAGCTGGGGGGCCACTGATCACTTTTCAGTGAACATTTGAGGGCCGTACATAAAATATCTTGTAAGTTTTCAATACCCATTATAAAAAGTACAGTAAAATGATGGATCACACTATCTGTGAAATAGGCTTTATTGGGCGGTAATTGGGATGCGACCATGCGATTTCATGGAACTGATCTCATGGTAGTGTAATGGGATTGGATGTGGATGTGTCGGCCGACTTCAGTGCTTATTCACAGTGTGGAGATGGGATGTCTGTTTCAGACCGATCTTTTGCACCCAGCATGACGCTGGTGTAACTCCTTATACTGATGATGGCGGCTGCGGATGTAAGAAAAGTGGGCGGGACAGGCTTCCACATAATATTTAGTATACACAGGTGGATTCTACCATGATGTAGTAAGCAGGTATCTGTAGCTCATAATCAACCTATTATATACTAGTATTTTTCTGCTGTAACCCCTCACCTACCCCCATATTTTTTTTCCATATTCATTATATTTTTATTTCATTATTCAGGTACACATATTAATGGAGACAGGTAAAATTAAATGAAAATGCCTAAAATAATACAGAAGAGGCTTCAAATGCAAAAAACTATTGGAAGGAAGTCTGTAAGAAGAAAAATAGTGCAAACCACAAGGAAACACCATCCAATGTAATGTGAACGGTTTAAATAATATTGCCTTGTTACTTACTATTATAGGGGACTTTACTGCTGGGTCACTTTGTGAAAGTCTTTCTGGTGCCACTGCCTCCGTTGCTCTGCACTGCTGCTGTTCCGCTCCTGAATGTCCGGGGCATGCTCTCATGCCTCAGCTCTGATAGCTGGAGCAGGGAGACAGTCACGCTGCAGTGCACCATGGACTATGTAGCCGGGAGCATACAGCTGCACCCGGCTATTCTCAGCTGCGGCCGCGCCGCGGAGGTACAGTACTTTTGCGGAATGTCAAGCGGCTTGTCGAGCTACTTGTCATTGTGCAGTGGTGGGAAGCAGCGGGCTGGGAAGGATTGGTTCATGGGCCGTATCCGACTCGTGGGCCGTATTTTGCCCACCCTTAGGTTACATGCAGCTTTTCTCACCAGGGTCATTTCTCCACATTTATTCTCCATCTAATTTTGATGGGTATACAGTCATAATATCAGTTAGTAAGTATCTTACATAACTTTTTTACCCAAATATAAGCAGTTCTGTGAATCTTTTGGACATTTTTCTCATTTTGTTTCTAAAAAAACCAGACAAAGCAACAATGTTGTTACAACAGCTGAGGATACAATACAGTTAGAGAAAAAACATTTCCACTTTATGGGTGATTCAGAGGTGGAGGCAGTGGCGATGGTGCACGCAAACGGCCAATGGTAAAAGTCTGCTCATGCATCCGAGTCGCACTGCAGATGTGCCCCAGTGGTTACTGCTCGGAGACGCAGAATGAATGCGGACACAGGAAGAGTGGATTTGTAGTGGGCATTCCTGGGAGGTACCAGGGGATGGCTAGCCATATGTAGACAAGTAGTGGGAGAGAGGCAGAACCACTCACACAGGAGGCCATGTTCAGGCGGAGAAACTGCGCATGCCATAGGGCTAGTGCAAGTTCGATGGTGCATCTAAAAACACTCTGAGACATATTTGCGCCGCAGCTCAGTATGAAGATCAATCAGTCACAGCATCTGCGTCAGAATCAGCCCCTATGTCTACAAGAAACAAACTATAATGAAATAGTTCAGGTCATTTAGAAGCTCAGCCAATGAGCACGACAAATTTCCTTTGTACAGCATAGGCAAAGCCTCAGCATCGGTAAAGCCTTGATTGAGCACCAGTAAAGCCTTGGTTCAGCTTCGGTAAAGCCTTGGTTCAGCAGCAGTAAAGCCTTGGTTCAGCTCCGGTAAAGCCTTAGTTCAGCACCGGTAAAGCCCTGGTTCAGCACCGGTAAAGCCCTGAGGGGTTCAGCACCGGTAAAGCCTTGGTTCAGCTCCGGTAAAGCCTTGGTTCAGCTCCGGTAAAGCCTTGGTTCAGCTCCGGTAAAGCCTTGGTTCAGCACAGGTGTGCCACTATTGCACCATACACTCTAGGGAGATCCATAGACTGTAGGGAGATGACTCAGAAACCTAAAGTGCACCTAAGTGAGTGGGGAGATGGAAAAAATCTAAAATTATTTTGCTTCCAGGTTATTGCATTCCAAAAATAAGGTTTAAAATCAAGGGGCATGTGTCTGAAAGTGAAGGGATCATTAACTAAAACAGTTTGAGCCCTTCAAGTCTAGAGCACCGCCGACAACCTCTTAGAGAAACTGAGGGAAATCATCGCCCAGTGGCTTACCCCACTTAGACTCTCCTGGGGATTTGTGATATCTGACAACGCCACCAATATTGTGCGGGCATTACATCTGGGCAAATTCCAGCACGTCCCATGTTTTGCTCACACAATAAACTTGGTGGTGCAGAATTTTCTGAAAAGCGACAGGGGCGTGCAGGAGACGCTTTGGGTGGCCCGAAAAATTTCTGGCCATTTTCGCCATTCAGCGACTGCGTGCCGAAGACTGAAGTGCCAGCAAACACTCTTGAACCTGCCCCGCCATCACCTGAAGCAAGAGGTTGTGACGCGGTGGAACTCAACCCTCTATATGCTTCAGAGGATGGAGAAGCAGCAAAAGGCCATTCAAGCATATACATCCACCTATGACATAGGCAAAGGAGGGGGTATGCACCTGACTCAAGTACAGTGGAGAATGATTTCCGTGTTGTGCAAGGTTCTCCAGCCCTTCGAACTTGCCACACGTGAAGTCAGTTCAGACACAGCAAGCTTGAGTCAGGTCATTCCCCTCATCAGGCTTTTGCAGAAGCAGCTGGAGAAAGTGAAGGAGGAGCTAAGATGGAGCGATTCTGCTCGGCATGTGGAACTTGTGGATGAAGCCCTTCATTCGCTTTGCCAGGATTCCAGGGTGGTCAATCTGTTGAAATCAGACCACTACATTTTGGCCACCGTGCTCAATCCTAGGTTTAAAGCCTATGAGGTGTCTCTCTTTCCGGCCGACACAAGCCTGCAGAGCGCAAAGGCCTGCTGGTGAAAACACTGTCAGCTGAAGCGGAACGTGACACGTCAACTGCTCCTTCTTTTTCATTTTCTCCCACAACTGGGGCTGCCAGAAAAAACTTAGGTATCCTAAGCAACCCGCTGGCGGTGATGCAGGGCAGGCAGGAACAAGTTTGGACATCTGGTCCGGACTGAAGGACCTGGCAACAATTTCTGACATGTCTACTGTCACTGCATATGATACTGTCACCATTGACAGAATGGTGGAGGATTACATTGGTGACAGCATCCAAGTAGGCATGTCAGACAGTCTGTACCTGTACTGGCAGGAAAAAGAGGCAATTTGGAGGCCCCTGTACAAACTGGCTCTATTTTACCTGAGTTGCCCCCCTCCAGTGTGTACTCTGAAAGAGTGTTTAGTGCAGCCGGGAACCTTGTCAGCGAACGGCATAGGAGGTTGCTTCCACAAAATGTGGAGAAGATGATGTTCATAAAAATTAATTATCAACTCTTCCAGGGAGACCAGCCTCCAGAAAGTACAGAGGGACCTGTGGTGGATTCCAGCGGGGACGAATTAATACTCTGTGAGGATGAGGATGTACACAACACTGAAGAGGGTGAGGAATCGGTGGATGAGGAGGATGAGGATGACATCTTGCCTCCGTAGAGCCAGTTTGTGCAGGGACAGATTAATTGCCAGCTTGTTTTTTTGGGGCCCAAACGAACCAATCATTTCAGCCACAGTCGTGCGGCAGACCCTGGCGTTGAAATGATTGGTTTGTTAAAGTGTGCATGTCCTGTTTATACAACATACGGGTGGGTGGGAGGTCCCAAGGACAATTCCATCTTGCACCTCTTTTTTTTCTTTGCATTATGTACAGTTTGGGGCCTAGTTTTTCAAACTGCCATCCTGTCTGCCACTGCAGTGTCACTCCTAGATGGGCCACGTGTTTGTGTCGCCCACTCGTGTCGCTTAGCATAGTCATCCAGCTACCTCGGTGCAAGCTTTTGGACATAAAAACACTATTGTGAGGTGTGAGGTATTCAGAATAGACTGGAAATGAGTGGAAATTAAGGTTATTGAGGTTGATAATAGCATAGGAGCAGAAAAACCCACAAATTCTGTGATTTTAGCTGTTTTTATGCTTTTTTTAAAAAAAAAATACAGATCCAAAACACAAAACCCAGGACCCTAAAACACGGAAGGGTGGTTTTGGCAAAACCAATCCAGATCCAAAACACGAAGAAAGATCCAGATCCAAAACCAAAACACGAAAAGTGGCCGGTGCACACCCCTACTATAAATATACTATTTACATGCTTATAGGTGCCTATTTTAATATTGCAAGGTGTTACATATATATGGTAGCAGAGTGTGCGGTATGGGGCCTATGTGCACCGCATACACCCATTATAAATACTCCCCTGAGTCTCATGTTATAGATAAGAGCCTGATGCAGAGATGGATGGTATTCCAATGTACCTGCAGTTGAGCAATGTCTTACTAGTGCGCATGCGCGAAAGGCGTGTCACAGGCGTCTCTGGGAATGCTGCAAATCCCCATTTCAGAGGCCGTGCTTAGTTGGACTGAGGAGAGTAGCTAAAGTAGGCCCTAGGCTACTGCAAATGTCGATGGTGCAACCGATGTTGGTGTGTTTACAAACTCCATCACAAATGCACAGACCACACAGCCTGAAAGTGGGCGTCTCACCCAATTGTACACTCCATCGCACCGAGGAGCAAGATAGGAAGGATGAGATTAGCATTTACATATTCCTGCAAGCACTACTGCGAGAGCGGCTGCATTAACAACCATCTCTGATCAGGCGCTCAGTTGCTAGTAGTTATTTAGCCACAATGTCCAAGAGGACACAGAGGACCTGATTCAGAGCCGCTCGCAAAAAGCGAGTGCTCGCTCTGAATCAGGGCGGCCGCTTTGTTTTAAATAACCCTGGCCGCTCGCTAAGCTGTGGGTGATGGGAGGTCAGTGGGGCCGCCGGCAAACGGCAGGCCTTCCTTCAGGAACACCTCCATTTGTCCAGCCACCCCGCCCACAAAACGGGGCGAGCTGTCGATCACCATCAACATCCGCCCCGTTTGTAGCGAGCCCCGGAGCGAGAGAATTTCTCTCTCGCTCCAGGGCTTGCGCACACGCATTGCGCACGCCGCGCATGCGCAATGCCCCACCATCGTCCTGCTTGCGAGCGCATAGCACTTGCAAACGAAACGGGGCTGAATCAGGCCCAGAAGCAGAACTTCAACAGTGCAATGGGAAAGCTTGGTGCAGATTTACAAAATAATGATTCAAAATACCCATAAAGTGTGATGCAAAGGAATTTGTTTAAAGAGTGTTATCTTAAAGTAAGATTTAAACACTTGTAATCCTTGAGTCATAAATCAAGTGCATACTCCCAACCTTAGTATGCAGTGATCTATGACAAAAAATCCATCCAGCCAACACACCTTACAGTGAACTTGGGCCTAATAAAGTTTCTGCTGACAGCTCTGAAACAGAAACTTCATTACAGACCCTCTTTCTAGTTTCTAGTGTGTCTGATACCAGGCTCCTGCTGGAAAAGAAAAAGAAAGCAATGTTCCTCCAGCACACTGCAATAAGACCAGCAATGAGATTTGAATACTACATCATAATAGTAATCCAGAGATCTTTGGGCCTGATTCAGCACGGATCGCAACTGCGTAATCACACGCAATGAAACTGCGAAAATATGCTAATGTCTGCAACGACTCAGTCAGCATAGAGATGCCCACTACTGACTTCTCACATCTGTAATACCTCGCAGTCATGCGTATACATCGGTAACATCGGAGAACATCGCCCCCTCGCGCACAATTACAGCATGTCTGACCTGTCTCAGAATTTGCAAGTCTCGACGCACGCAGTGAGTACTCAGGCTGTGTAAGCAATCGCAGTGGCTAATTTATGCACACCCATGCAACAGCATTCAAATTGACAGGCACGCCTGCTTTTCTCCATGCACTCCCCCATCACCACCCCTAAATGCTCACGGCCTGTCAATCACTCTGCAGTGGATTCCACATTGCGTCTGTAATCGCAGTGCAATCACTGCGCACGCACAGTGCAGTGCATATGTATGCGCAGTATGCAACAATCGGTCTGTGTATGCGGTTGCAATTGTGATCCATGCTGAATTAGACCCTTTGTTGCATTTGTAAGTACCAGGCCACGTCAAGCCGTTTCTGTACCGGTGTCCCTAACGCTACATGGTAATAGCACCCACTTTGGGTCTTATAATTGTATACTGTTATGCAGTTGAGAACCAACTCACCTGGAGGTACCCCAGAATCCTCCAAATCGCAATACAGGAACCAGCACACTTTCATACTGGTCCTATCCATGCCTCTTGGAACAGTAATATAAAATAGTGGTTGCACAGATCAACTTAATAGTCTTTCACAGGTGCATGACTAGAAAAAAAAATGTTGCATCCAGCACACTACAATAGCAGACCCTCCAACATTGCCCCTTAAGATGGCCACACATCTAAAGATTATCTGTCCAACCAGCCAACTAGTTGATTGGTTGAAATGAAAATCTGGTAACGTATGGGAGTACATGATGATCAGAAATTTGCTCCTAAATGCCAGAAAAAAGATGAAAATGGTCGTCAGACAAGTTTGTTAAATGTTTGATCTAAACAATTTGTTCAAACAACAGTTTTTGTCCATTTTCCGGCGTTTGGGAGCAAATTGCAGATTGTCATTTACTTTCATACCTTACCAGATTTTCATTCCAACCAATCAACTAGTTGGGTGATTGGATATTAAGGTGCCCATACATCTGCAACGGATTGTCGCAATGTTGCAATGCGATCGGAAATGCCAATCTGCCGGGTGGAAACGCTGACCGCCCACCATCGATGTTCAGCGATCCGTTGCAGGATTGCTGAATTTTTACATGTTAAATGTCCCTGATTAGACAATCACGATCATTTTTTGATGGCGATCATCAAATCGGGAAAATCCAACATGTTGGATTTCTGTGATCCTGCGATGCAGGGTTGCAGCATCGCAGGATCGCGGCAATCCATCGCTGATGTATGGGGCCCTTAAGTTGGTTTAGTGTGTGGCCAGCTTAACACCAGGCACAAAATGTGATCAGGGGCGGATTGGGAACTTAAAGTGGCCCTGGAAAAAAATGTGGGAGGCCCTATGTGCACGCGCCGTAGGCGTGCCCCCGGAAAAGTGGGTGTGGCCTAATTATAAGGGGTGTGGTCTTATGAGAAATGCCATGCCCACAAGCCACTCCCCCCATTATTTCATGCTAGGGGCATGCCCACAGCTCCAGGAGCTGATAGCCATGCCCCCAATCCCTCTCATTAGTGAATAAGCACAGCGAGCAGGTGAAGGAATATTTTCTTACCTTTATTATATCTCTGCAGCGGGGAACCTATGAAGAAATTGATCCTTCTTGGACAGGCAGTTTCATGAGTCGGTGATCACTATTCATGCAGGAGATCACAGGGTCCGGAAGCCGCCTGTTTGTGTAGCAATAATGCCAATGTCATCATCATGCAACAGAGGTTTAACCAGATAATACATAGAAACAGAAGTTTTGGGGGAAGACAAAATGGGAGTTTCCTATATTGAACAATTTAATATTAATAAAATATATTTGCTCATTTGGTACCATTTGCATTAGAAATTCGAATATGGTTTCATTAGAATTGTTATCTTACTGAAGATGACTGTGCCCCAGTGTTTTCTTCTAATAGTACCAGCGTTCCTACCATCCTATGTGTGTCTCCAGCATCATCGCCTTGGTGTGTCTCCAGCCTATCCCCTTACGTGTTTCTTCATCGCTATCCCCCTGCGTCTCTCCAGTGCCACCCCCAATTCTCTCTGGCACCATCCGCCTGTGTTTCCCCACAGTGCCATCCTCTTGCATCTCCCAGGTGCCATCATCCTGCGCCTCCCCAGCGCCATCATCCTGCATCTCCTCAGTGGCGTCTTCTTGCCCTAGCATAGAATAGCCCTTCTTTCTCACACACAGGTCATCTCACCTTAGCACAGAATACCCCCCTCCCCACATATCATCATCTCCCGCACCCCTAGTGTAGCAGAGCCCCCTCCCCACAGACAGATCATCTCCACCTAGTATAGCAGACCCCTCCCCACAGAAATATCATCTCCCCTTAGAACAAAATGAGCCCACACCACCCCACAGACAGATCATCTCTGTATAGCAGACCCCCCCTCCCCAACAGAAAGACCATCTCCCCCCAGTTCAGCAGATCTCCCCTCCCCCCCTCCGACAGAACATCTCCCCTCACTCCCTCCCCCTTAAACAGATCATCTCCCCTCCCCCTTAGACATATCATCTCCCTTCAGCCCCTCCCCCTTAGACAGATCATCTCCCCTCATCCCCTCCCCCTTAGACAGATCATCTCCCCTCATCCCCTCCCCCTTAGACAGATCATCTCCCCTCACCCCCTCCCCCTTAGACAGATCATCTCTCCTCACCCCCTTCCCCTAGACACATCATCTCCCCTCCCCCTTAGACAGATCATCTCCCCTCACCCCCTTAGACACATCATCTCCCCTCCCCCGTTAGACACATCATCTCCCCTCACCTCCTCCCCCTTAGACAGATCATTTCCCCTCACCCCCTCCCCCTTAGACACATCATCTATCCCCACTCCTCCTTACGGGGGGGGCATCCACTAGACGATTTTATCCCTGTCCAATCTCTTAACGATTTTCCCTTGAAGTTTCCCTTGAAATATGATCTTCCACTCTGAACAATTTGCAAACGATTTGCAAAAGATCTAACAATAAACTATGTTGTTTTAATCTGTGATTGAGAGCTTTCAGCTATAGTGGGCAGATAGTGGTTCATCGTTTGATCGTTCAGTGTGAACGATGTGTAAACGATTTGTAAGCAATCAAGTGAAATTGACCTGCATGTTCAGTCGATGGAGGAGACGATCAAACGACCAGCGGGAGCGCGCATCGTACATCGTTAGAAACAATTACTGCACGATTTGCAAACGATGTTCAAACGATGTTCAAACGATGTTCAAACGATTATCGAACGATTTTATCATTATCGTTCAATCGTTCAACTTTATCGTCTAGTAGTGGATACCCCCCTTTAGACATATCATCTACTCTCCCCCTAATGGGGGGCATCCACTAGACGATTTTATCCCTGTCCAACCTCTTAACGATTTTCCCTTGAAGTTTCCCTTGAAATATGATCTTCCACTCTGAACAATTTGCAAAAGATTTGCAAACGATTTGCAAAAGATCTAACAACAAAACTATGTTGTTTTAATCTGTGATTTAGAGCTTTCAGCTATAGTGGGCAGATAGTGGTTCATCGTTTGATCGTTCAGCATGAACGATGTGTAAACGATGTGTAAACGATTTGTAAGCAATCAAGTGAAATTGACCTGCATGTTCAGTCAATGGAGGAGACGATCAAACGACCAGCGGGAGCGCGCATCGTACATCGTTAGAAACAATTACTGCACGATTTGCAAACGATGTTCAAACGATGTTTGAACGATTATCGAACGATTATCAAACGATTTTATCATTATCATTCAATCGTTCAACTTTATCGTCTAGTGGATACCCCCCTTTATTAGACAGATGTTCTCCCCTTAGCAGGGCCCCCACCCCACACATCCCGAGTCTCTCCAGACGGACTTAGCCCCATTGCCCTACACTGCAGCTAGCCAGAATGTCTCCTCTGCACTCTGCCGTCTCCCCAGGCTGTGAAATTAAACTTGACACTTCACAGCCTGGGGAGGGAAGAGTAGAGAGGAGACACTGCCTGGGCGGTCTCCCATCCCCACCGATGCTGCAACTTACCTCCGCCGCTGTCACCCACAGGCCGCTCCACTTCACTTCTTCTTCACTCCGCGGCATGTGATGCTGACGGTATGCTGGGCGGGGCTTAAATAGGCCGCCGCTTGCCTCGCGAGAGAGGCTCAGGCAAGGCAGAGGTAGAGTTGACAGGAAGCCGGCCCGGGTGCCTGTGAAAAAATAGTAAGTCTGTGTCAGGACCCAGTGGCCACGGATGACGGTGATAAGGGGGTGGGGCCTCAATGGAAAAGCGGCCCCACAACCAATCGGCCCACCGGGATTTTCCCCGCGGAAAGTAACTGCCAATCCGCCCCTGAATGTTATGCTCCTGGACTTCCCAGCTAATGTATGATTGTAGCCACCTGTGCTGAACTAGGTAGTTGATGAGACAGGTGTTTCACCACAGGTGTCTGCAATCATAAATTAAGAGGGAAGTCCAGGAGCAGAGCATTTTGTACCTGGTGAAAGGGGTCATGTTGGAGGGTCTGCAATAGGCCAGCAATAAGATCTGAATACTACATTATAATAGAAATCCAGTGATTTTTGTGGCATATATTTGCAAAGATTTAAAACAGTGGTTCTCAAACTCGGTCCTCAGGACCCCACACAGTTCACATTTTGCAGGTAACCCAACAGGTGCACAGATGCATTCATTACTCACTGACACCTTTTAAAAGACCCACATGTGGAGATAATTATTTCACTTGTGATTCTGTGGTGAGACCTGGAAAACATGCACTGTGTGGGGTCCTGAGGACCGACTTTGAGAACCTGTGATATAAAGCATTTAAGCACCTGGCTCCATCAAGGTATCTCTGTACCGGGGTGTCCCTAATGCTAGCACCTGGCTGCGGCAAGGTGTCTCTGTACACTGGTATGCCACATGATAATAACAAATACATTAATATATCTACGTTGAGAACAAACTCACCTGGAGGTACCCAGAATCCTCCAAATAGCACTACAGGAACCAGCACACCTTCCGAATGATGGTCCTATCCATGCCTCTAAACTTAATAGTCTTTCACAGGTGCCTGGCTCATCATATTCAGTTTGGATTTAAGACTACAGGTAGATAATAGTGATTTTGTCATTGTGCAGTACAGTATGGGGAAAACTGCAATACAAACAGTTAACAAACACTGAGGAAATAAGTACAGATATCCTAGACTATGGGGTAAATTTACTAAGAATCAGGTTTGCTGTCTGTTGCAACATGCTGGACATCGCTGTCGGATTCCTGCAAGCCACTGCATCTGAGTCTGATCCATTCACTCAGCGGCATTGTGCTGTGTCCTGCTTCCAGTCTGTACCTTACCAGTGTCAATCCGGGTCAGCTGCTGTTCACTCCAGTCCCATTCTGGTTCAAGCCTCTGGTTCCACTAGGGTTCAGCTGCTATTCTCTCCGGTCCCATTCTAGTTCAAGCTTCCAGTTCCACTCTGGCTCAGCTGCTGTTCTCTCCGGTCACATTCTGGTTCAAGCCTCCAGTTCCACACTGACTCAGCTGCTGATCTTTCTGGTCCCATTACGGTTCAAGCGCTGGTTCCACTCTGGCTAAGATGCTGTTACCTATGGTCCAAGCCTCCCGATTCCACTATAGCTCTGCTGCTGTTACCTCCGGTTCCAGTCTGATTCTAATTGCCAAGTCTTCAGCCTACAGAGATGTTGACTACAAGCAGGTTCCCTGAGTACAACTCTCCTGCTCATTGCGGGTTCAAGTAAACTTTTCTTTCACTGTACTTCAGATTGCCCTTCTGCTCTGCAATTGCATTGTTTATACTCAGCATCACAGCTTCTGACCTACTTTGGGACTCTTTACTCACAATACCATCGGTACCACTATCGAAGGTGGTTGTTGCACTGAGAGTCCTCTCATAGAGTGTTGAGGTTTGTTCTGAGTCTTTGCTTCAGCATTCACTCTAGTTGCTGGGCACTGGGGGTTTAGACTCCAGTGACCCAGCTCTGGTAAGCGGTTTGCAGAATCTGTCAGCAGATTCCAGACAGGCTACCAATTACATGTATTACTCGCTGCTCTATTCCCTGAGTTCTCAAACCCTGGTTCCAGACCCTTATGCCTATATTCAGGGTAAGGGGTTGAGTTACACTCATCTGGTATCAGGGACAGACTAAGGGGTATATTTACTAAAGTGAGAGTTTTTAGATGTGGAGATGTTGCCCATAGCAACCAAATTCTAGCTATTATCTTCTAGAAGGTGCTAGATAAATGTTAAGTAGAATCTGACTGGTTGCTATGGGCAACATCTGCACTTCTAATAATTCACACTTTAGTAAATATACCCCTAAGAGCCTTGCAGGTGTCACTGACCTCTCTGAAGGCACCAGGCATTTACCACATGGGTCTCACCCATGAGTAGACCTCTGATTCAACCACCACTATGCAGCTACAACTTGTCAGCCCAGTCCAGTCCTGACTCAGATCTGATAACACTAAACATGACAGCCACATGGATGCCGCTGGTAATCCTTCTCCAAAGGAACTCTTGGAACACTTGCTTAATAGAGAAGAGAGACAAGAGCACAACTAGGCCCAGATCAAGTACCTGCAGATGCCTGTGCAGTGGGTTGATGCTATACAGCCTTTTCAGATGCAACCTGTACTTCCGCCTGTCCAAGCTGCAGGAGTCTCATCTCAGCTGCGGATACCTAATCCCTTTATGTTCGATAGAGACTCCAAAAGTTGTTGGTGTTTTTTGAACCAGGTACCAGATACAATTTGAAATACAGGCTGCTAACTTCCTTACAGAAAGAACAAAGGTGGCCTATATAATTTCTTTATTGTCAGGACAGGCCTTAGCTTTGGCATGGTCGTCTCCCCTATAGGAAAGGAATGATCCTCTGGTTCACAATAGTGCAATTTTCGTGGACACCTTTAAAAAGGTTTTTGATGAGCCCAGATGAGTGACATCTGCAGCTTCTGCTATTTTGCGCCTGAAACAGATAAACCCAGTCGGTGGGCCAATATGCTGTATATTTCAGGACTCTCGCTTTGGAGCTCAATTGGAATAGCAAAATCTTGCTACCACCTTCTAGCAGGGGTAATCAGAACAAGTTAAGGGACGAATTGCATCTAGGGATCTGCCATCGTTCTTGGATGATTTATTATCCATCTGCATAAAAGTGGATCTTCGAAATAGGGAGAGAGCTCAAGAAAGGAAGCAGTCTTGTCGCATCAACTTCAAATTGGGTCCACGATTTGCAGTTCCTCTTGTGCCCGCTGAATAATCCATGCAAGTTTGGAGATCATGCCTCTCCTCTGAGGAGTGAGTAAAGAGGACACCTGCTCACCAATTTTCACAGGTGTTTGTGAAACTAAAAAGCCTAACTGATCAAGGGGGGGTCAGATTAGGCTCAGTTCAACACATCCCAAAAGAGGATGCCCCAGCACAATTTTCAATTGGTGATCCTATTTCTGAATAAATCTTCAGTGTCACTTATGGTCTTCATGGATCCAGATGCAAACAGGAACTTCATTACAGCCGGGGAAGTTAAAGAGATTTGAATTCCTACCGTACCTCTGTAAAGTTCCATCTGTATCATCAGTGTAGACATAAACAAAATTCCTACTGCCATCATTCATAATCGGACTCAGAGTTTGACCTTGCAGGTTGGTGCCCTCCACAGGAAAGTGATATCCTTCAACAGCTGAAAGTCCAATTATTCTGGCTTCATTTATAAGCATTCATCCTTGATTGGAGTAAACCCCAAAATTCTGTCTTGGGGACCTCTCTGCCATCATAAGTGTTTCTCAGTAATAGTCTCTCCACATCAGGTCATTCAAAGTGCTACAATCTTTCAAGTCAACTCCCTTATCCTTTAGCTACATATTCAGCAAAAAAGCTGTAGAGACTCTACTTGTTCACAGAGAATGGGATTTCCCTATTGATTTGTTATCTGGGAAATTGCCTCCACAGGGGAGTCTTTCCCTTGTCACTTCTTGAGATTCAAGCGGTAACTGAGTATATACGGGAGATAACATCAAAGTTACCTGCAGGAGCTGGACTCTTTTTTTTGTTAAGAAGAAGGATGGGGGTCCTTTACCCTGTATCTACAACTGAGGTCTAAATGCCATCACAATTAAGGATCGATACACCCTACCCCTCATCTCTGAGCTTTTTGATCGAAATAAGGGACAACAGTTTTTTCCAAATTAGATCTACGTGGGGCCTACAATTTAATAAGAATCAGATCCAGAGACAAAGGAAAAACATCCTTTACCACCCGTGATGAGCACTACGAATATTTGGTCATGCCATTTGGGTTAAGTAACACACCAACGGTTACACAAAAATATATGAACAGCATATTCGAGGATGTCTTGTATACATTAGTTGTGGTCTATCTGGACGACATTCTGATCTTTTGTAAAGATTTACAAAGTCCCATCATCAACATGTGAGTGAAATGTATTTTTGAGCAGGAAGAGATTGCATTCTTGGGGTACATTATCTCTGGTTCCAGTCTATGGATGGACCCTGAGAAGCACTCTGCCATAGCTCACTGTCCTAGCACATCTGGATTGAAAGCAATTCCTGGGAGTCTGCAATTTTTACTGGCAGTTTATCAAGAATTACTCATATGTAGTGGCTTCTATCACAGCACTCACCAGGAAATCTTTGGCCTCCAGTAGTTGAGAAGTTGTTT
Organism: Taudactylus pleione; assembly: GCA_031769625.1. Classification (NCBI taxonomy): domain Eukaryota; kingdom Metazoa; phylum Chordata; class Amphibia; order Anura; family Myobatrachidae; genus Taudactylus; species Taudactylus pleione. Next base: position 46,746,536 of record JAUIMM010000015.1, on the reverse strand, counting down.
TCTCATTTGAAACAGCTTTTTACTTCAGCACCCATTCTGAGGCAACCAGTTCCCAACCAGCCTTTTTTCATAGAAGTAGATGCCTCTTCAGTTGGGATGGGGGCGGTTCTCTCGCAAAAGGATACAGCTGGGAAATGGTACTCCTGCAGTATCTTTTCCCACAAGTTTTAAGCCCACTGAGAAGAATTAAGCTGTTGTGGACAAGTTTGCTGGCAATTAAACTTGCTTTGCGGGAATGGCGGCACTTGTTTGAGGGAGTGAATTTCCCAATGACTTTCTTCAGGGACCTTAAAAATCTGCTGTATCTTCAAACAGCTCACTGTTTGAATTATGACCAGGCCAGGTGGTCGTTGTTTTTTGACAATAATTATTTTGGGGTGAGCGTTTGGGAGTGGGGCCCCCGGAGTTGTTCTGGCAGGACCTTTTTCAGGGCATCACCACTTAATTCACATAGATATTTTTTTATCACTTTTCTAATTGTTTGTTTATTATTTATGTCATTTTAATTCTCTCTCATTTCATTAACACTTATTGATTTATCTTTACACGTCTATTATATTACACTTCACTATCACCCTTTTTTCCCCTTTTCGTGTGATGCCCTGGGGATGGTCCTTGGCTGGAAGTTTTGGGGTACGTTGCTTCTCGAATGTGAACCTTTTAATGTTAGGGATGCCAGTATAGAGGAGCCTTGACGATGGCCTGGCGCTTATTCATATATTTGCAAATGTATGTAACTAATACCTCTGAATCTCTATTATCATGTAGGATTTAAGTATTTTTTGTTGATATTGCTGCAGTGAGCTGGAGGGAATCTTTTTTTTTTTTTTTTTCCTGTGGTTCAGTGTAAACCTCTCCTTTTACAAGCACCTGTGTAAAGTCATTAATCTGATATGAGCGACCACCATACATTTTGTTTGAAGTATAGATAGATGAGAACATCTGATCTTCCAGAAATCAGAGATGGCAGAAAAGTCAATTTTTGTGAAGTAAAGACTGAGCAAGAAAAGTAGGCTGCACACCTGTATATGCATCCTCCCCACTCCCATCCTGCCAGATGAAATATTGTATCTGCATTTCACTGCACCTGAACTGCACTTACTAAAGAATGCTCTGATGTGCCCAACATCTCCCATCAGCCTTTTGCATCCCCAAAAATGCCTCCAACTTGGTCCAAAATTTTTTCCCTTCCCTGTAAAACTAGATTCTCCGGCGTAACAGCAGACTTGTGATTCCATACAAGAGCATTTGCACTGTGGTTTTTCCTGTTTTGTGCCACATAAACAGCCCTTAGTGAGAGGTGTGTAAAGCAGAGGAGTACACTGAGTGGTAGAAGAGCCGTGGCAAACGCAGGATTTTTAAGGGGGTGTTTCCATACATTTTATATATACTGTGTGTGTTTGTGTGTGTGTGTGTGTATATATATATATATATATATATATAGGGATGTGTGCCGGACCATTTTTGCCGGATTTGGATTTGGTTCTAATTCGTCCTCCGGATTTGGATTTGAATTTGCCAAACTGCGGTGACTGGCTTTGGATTTGGATTTGGATTTTTTGCCAAAATTGCCAAAAAAATCTAAAATGACATAAATTGGGCTTTTTTTTTCTTCCTAGAGTGTTATTTACCTCAATAACATTAATTTCCAGTCATTTACAGTCAATTTAGACCACCTCACAGCTTAAATTATTGTTTTCAACATTATTGGCTAAGGGTTGCAGTGAGCTGACTGGTTACCAAGCGTCAGAGCAGCGGCGCAGTGGCACAGACACCACAGTTTGAAGCACATCTATGAAACTATGCCACATAGCAGTGGCAGAAATGAAAGGTAGTGCTAGATGGTATTGTCCTTGGGCCCTCCCACCCACCCTTTATGTTGGATCTTAAAAAGGACATGCACACTTTAACAAACCAAGCATTTCAGCGACAGGTACTGACACTTTGTGGCTGAAGTGCTTGGCACTTTGTGGCTGAAGTGCTTGGTTTGTTTTGGCCCCCACAAAAAAATCTTCCAATCTACTAAAGGCAACAGGTTTACAGTGGCATGATGTCACCATCATTGCCATCCTCACCCTCATCAGTGTGTACATCATCCGATTCCTCACACAATATCAGTTCATCCCCGCTGGAATCCACCATTACAGAAGTATCTGTACTGTGACGTGATTGGCGGGAAAGGTTTTCCTCATAAAATTTCCAGTTTATTTTAATGAACATCATTTTTTCTACATTTTGTGGAAGTAGCCTCCTTCGTCGTTCGCTCACAAGGTTCCCGGCTGTACTGAAAACTCTCTCCGAGTACACACTGGAGGGTGGGCAGCTTAAGTAATGCAAAGCCAGTTTATACAAAGGTCTCCAAATTGCCTTTTTTTTCATCCAATATTCGAAGGGACTCTGTGAGATGTCTACGTGTACAGTGTCCTGAAAATAATCCTCCACCATTCTTTGGATGGTAATCATATTAGATGGAGTTACGGTAGAGGTGTCACTGGTGTTGGGCAAATCTTTTAGACCCGACCAGATGTCAAAATGTTGACTTGACTTATCTGCAACACCACTGGGTCTTTTGGAAAAGGTGAATTTTTGCTGGCTGCTGCTGGAGAAACCAAAGGAGGAGACGTCATCGTAGTGCCATGTGTCACTTCAGCTGCCAACTTGCTCACCAGAAGCACTTTGGTTCTTTTAAGATCTGGGTCAGTTGTAAAGAAAGACACAGCATATGACTTGAACCTAGGATCAAGAATGGTTGCTAAAATATAATGATCAGATTTCAAGATCTTGGCCACCCGTGGATCCTGGCGAAGCGAACAAAGGACTTGATCTATCAGTCCAGCATACTTTGCAAAATCACTTTGTTTAATCTCATCCTTCAATTTCTCCAGCTGCTTTCCCAAAAGCGAAATCAGGGAAATCACCTTACTCAAGCTAGCAGTGCCAGCACTCACTTCACAAGTGGCAACTTCAAATGGTTTGAGCACCTTGCACAAGACAGAAAGTACTCTCCACTGTGCTGAGGTAAGTTACATTCCCCCTCCTCTCCCAATGTCATGGCTTGTCGTATAGCTATGGATGGCTTTTTGCTGCTCCTCCATCCGCTGAAGCATATACAGGGTTGAGTTCCACCTCGTTACCACTTCTTGCTTCAGTTGATGGCAGGGCAAATTAAACTGCTCTTGCAGGTGCTGCAATCTCCTGCACGCTGTTGCTGAATGCCGAAAATGTCCCGAAATTTTTCGGGCCACAGACAGCATCTCCTGCACGCCCCTGTCGTTTTTTAAAAAACCCTGCACCACTAAGTTTATTGTGTGAGCAAAACAGGGAATGTGTTGGAATTCACCAAGCTGTAATGCTTTCACTATATTTGTAGCATTGTCAGAAATCACAAATCCTGAGGAGAGTCCAAGTGGGGTAAGCCATGTTTCTATGACATCTCTTAGTTTTTCTAAGAGGTTGTCAGCGGTATGCCTCTTATTGAATCCGGTGATGCACAGAGTTGCCTGCCTCTGAATGAGCTGGTGTTGTTTGCTAGATACTGCTGCTGCTGAAGGTGATTCACCCACCCAGTGGGCCGTCACAGTCTTGTAATCTTTAGTTTGTCCACTACCGCTTGTCCACATATCTGTGGTTAAGTGGATAGTGGGTACAATGGCATTTTGCAGGCCAATAATTAGGTTCTGTTTAACGTCCTGGTACAGCCGAGGAATGGCTTTTCGGGTAAAATGAAACCGAGATGGAATTTGGTACCGGGGACACATGACCTCAGTTAACTGTGTAAATCCCACTGCATTAATTGCGGATATTGGACGCAGATCTAATATTAGCATAGCTGTCCTGGCGTCAGTGATCCGCTGTGCGACATGTTAAATGTCCCTGATTAGACAATCACGATAATTTTTTGATGGCGATCATCAAATCGGGAAAATCCAACATGTTGGATTTCTGTGATCCTGCGATGCAGGGTTGCAGCATCGCAGGATCGCGGCAATCCATCGCTGATGTATGGGGCCCTTAAGTTGGTTTAGTGTGTGGCCAGCTTAACACCAGGTACAAAATGTGATCAGGGGCGGATTGGGAACTTAAAGTGGCCCTGGAAAAAAATGTGGAAGAGGCCCTATGTGCACGCGCCGTAGGCGTGCCCCCGGAAAAGTGGGTGTGGCCTAATTATAAGGGGTGTGGTCTTATGAGAAATGCCATGCCCACAAGCCACTCCCCCCATTATTTCATGCTAGGGGCATGCCCACAGCTCCTGGAGCTGATAGCCATGCCCCCAATCCCTCTCATTAGTGAATAAGCACAGCGAGCAGGTGAAGGAATATTTTCTTACCTTTATTATATCTCTGCAGCGGGGAACCTATGAAGAAATTGATCCTTCTTGGACAGGCAGTTTCATGAGTCGGTGATCACTATTCATGCAGGAGATCACAGGGTCCGGAAGCCGCCTGTTTGTGTAGCAATAAAGCCAATGTCATCATCATGCAACAGAGGTTTAACCAGATAATACATAGAAACAGAAGTTTTGGGGGAAGACAAAATGGGAGTTTCCTATATTGAACAATTTAATATTAATAAAATATATTTGCTCATTTGGTACCATTTGCATTAGAAATTCGAATATGGTTTCATTAGAATTGTTATCTTACTGAAGATGACTGTGCCCCAGTGTTTTCTTCTAATAGTACCAGCGTTCCTACCATCCTATGTGTGTCTCCAGCATCATCGCCTTGGTGTGTCTCCAGCCTATCCCCTTACGTGTTTCTTCATCGCTATCCCCCTGCGCCTCTCCAGTGCCACCCCCAATTCTCTCTGGCACCATCCGCCTGTGTCTCCCCATAGTGCCATCCTCCTGCGTCTCCCAGGTGCCATCATCCTGCGCCTCCCCAGCGCCATCATCCTGCATCTCCTCAGTGGCGTCTTCTTGCCCTAGCATAGAATAGCCCTTCTTTCTCACACACAGGTCATCTCACCTTAGCACAGAATACCCCCCTCCCCACAGATCATCATCTCCCGCACCCCTAGTGTAGCAGAGCCCCCTCCCCACAGACAGATCATCTCCACCTAGTATAGCAGACCCCTCCCAACAGAAATATCATCTCCCCTTAGAACAAAATGAGCCCACACCACCCCACAGACAGATCATCTCTGTATAGCAGACCCCCCCTCCCCAACAGAAAGACCATCTCCCCCCAGTTCAGCAGATCTCCCCTCCCCCCCTCCGACAGAACATCTCCCCTCACTCCCTCCCCCTTAAACAGATCATCTCCCCTCCCCCTTAGACATATCATCTCCCTTCAGCCCCTCCCCCTTAGACAGATCATCTCCCCTCATCCCCTCCCCCTTAGACAGATCATCTCCCCTCATCCCCTCCCCCTTAGACAGATCATCTCCCCTCACCCCCTCCCCCTTAGACAGATCATCTCTCCTCACCCCCTTCCCCTAGACACATCATCTCCCCTCCCCCTTAGACAGATCATCTCCCCTCACCCCCTTAGACACATCATCTCCCCTCCCCCTTAGACACATCATCTCCCCTCACCTCCTCCCCCTTAGACAGATCATTTCCCCTCACCCCCTCCCCCTTAGACACATCATCTCCCCTCCCCCTTAGACAGATCATCTATCCCCACTCCTCCTTACGGGGGGGCATCCACTAGACGATTTTATCCCTGTCCAATCTCTTAACGATTTTCCCTTGAAGTTTCCCTTGAAATATGATCTTCCACTCTGAACGATTTGCAAAAGATCTAACAATAAACTATGTTGTTTTAATCTGTGATTTTATTGAGAGCTTTCAGCTATAGTGGGCAGATAGTGGTTCATCGTTTGATCGTTCAGTGTGAACGATGTGTAAACGATTTGTAAGCAATCAAGTGAAATTGACCTGCATGTTCAGTCGATGGAGGAGACGATCAAACCTCCAGCGGGAGCGCGCATCGTACATCGTTAGAAACAATTACTGCACGATTTTCAAACGATGTTCAAACGATGTTCAAACAATTTTATCATTATCGTTCAATCTTTCAACTTTATCGTCTAGTAGTGGATACCCCCCTTTAGACATATCATCTACTCTCCCTTAGACAGATGTTCTCCCCTTAGCAGGGCCCCCACCCCACACATCCCGAGTCTCTCCAGACGGACTTAGCCCCATTGCCCTACACTGCAGCTAGCCAGAATGTCTCCTCTGCACTCTGCCGTCTCCCCAGGCTGTGAAATTAAACTTGACACTTCACAGCCTGGGGAGGGAAGAGTAGAGAGGAGACACTGCCTGGGCGGTCTCCCATCCCCACCGATGCTGCAACTTACCTCCGCCGCTGTCACCCGCAGGCCGCTCCACTTCACTTCTTCTTCACTCCGCGGCGTGTGATGCTGACGGTATGCTGGGCGGGGCTTAAATAGGCCGCCGCTTGCCTCGCGAGAGAGGCTCAGGCAAGGCAGAGGTAGAGTTGACAGGAAGCCGGCCCGGGTGCCTGTGAAAAAATAGTAAGTCTGTGTCAGGACTAGGGATGTGCAGGCTCGGATAGGTTCGAGTTTGCACGTGGAGTTCGGATTTTTCCCTCCAAAAAAACGGAACTCAGAACGAGGCAAAACGTCATCTTACATGGACGAACATCATCATTCCTGGACAAAAGTCCAGGAATGATGATGTTCGTCCATGTAAGATGACGTTTTGCCTCTTTCTGAGTTCCGTTTTTTTGGAGGGAAAAATCCGAACTCCACGTGCAAACTCGAACCTATCCGAGCCTGCACATCCCTAGTCAGGACCCAGCGGCCACGGATGACGGTGATAAGGGGGCGGGGCCTCAATGGAAAAGCGGCCCCACAACCAATCGGCCCACCGGGATTTTCCCCGCGGAAAGTAACTGCCAATCCGCCCCTGAATGTTATGCTCCTGGACTTCCCATCTAATGTATGATTGTAGCCACCTGTGCTGAACTAGGTAGTTGATGAGACAGGTGTTTCACCACAGGTGTCTGCAATCATAAATTAAGAGGGAAGTCCAGGAGCAGAGCATTTTGTACCTGGTGAAAGGGGTCATGTTGGAGGGTCTGCAATAGGCCAGCAATAAGATTTGAATACTACATTATAATAGAAATCCAGTGATTTTTGTGGCATATATTTGCAAAGATATAAAACAGTGGTTCTCAAACTCAGTCCTCAGGACCCCACACAGTTCACATTTTGCAGGTAACCCAACAGGTGCACAGATGCATTCGTTACTCACTGACACCTTTTAAAAGACCCACATGTGGAGATAATTATTTCACTTGTGAATCTGTGGTGAGACCTGGAAAACATGCACTGTGTGGGGTCCTGAGGACCGACTTTAAGAACCTGTGATATAAAGCATTTAAGCACCTGGCTCCATCAAGGTATCTCTGTACCGGGGTGTCCCTAATGCTAGCACCTGGCTGCAGCAAGGTGTCTCTGTACACTGGTATGCCACATGATAATAACAAATACATTAATATATCTAAGTTGAGAACAAACTCACCTGGAGGTACCCAGAATCCTCCAAATAGCACTACAGGAACCAGCACACCTTCCGAATGATGGTCCTATCCATGCCTCTAAACTTAATAGTCTTTCACAGGTGCCTGGCTCATCATATTCAGTTTGGATTTAAGACTACAGGTAGACTCGTAATAGTGATTTTGTCATTGTGCAGTACAGTATGGGGAAAACTGCAATACAAACAGTTAACAAACACTGAGGAAATAAGTACAGATATCCTAGACTATGGGGTAAATTTACTAAGAATCAGGTTTGCTGTCTGTTGCAACATGCTGGACATCGCTGTCGGATTCCTGCAAGCCACTGCATCTGAGTCTGATCCATTCACTCAGTGGCATTGTGCTGTGTCCTGCTTCCAGTCTGTACCTTACCAGTGTCAATCCGGGTCAGCTGCTGTTCACTCCAGTCCCATTCTGGTTCAAGCCTCTGGTTCCACTAGGGTTCAGCTGCTATTCTCTCCGGTCCCATTCTAGTTCAAGCTTCCAGTTCCACTCCGGCTCAGCTGCTGTTCTCTCCGGTCACATTCTGGTTCAAGCCTCCAGTTCCACACTGACTCAGCTGCTGATCTTTCTGGTCCCATTACGGTTCAAGCGCTGGTTCCACTCTGGCTAAGATGCTGTTACCTACGGTCCAAGCCTCCCGATTCCACTATAGCTCTGCTGCTGTTACCTCCGGTTCCAGTCTGATTCTAATTGCCAAGTCTTCAGCCTACAGAGATGTTGACTACAAGCAAGTTCCCTGAGTACAACTCTCCTGCTCATTGCGGGTTCAAGTAAACTTTTCTTTCACTGTACTTCAGATTGCCCTTCTGCTCTGCAATTGCATTGTTTATACTCAGCATCACAGCTTCTGACCTACTTTGGGACTCTTTACTCACAATACCATCGGTACCACTATCGAAGGTGGTTGTTGCACTGAGAGTCCTCTCATAGAGTGTTGAGGTTTGTTCTGAGTCTTTGCTTCAGCATTCACTCTAGTTGCTGGGCACTGGGGATTTAGACTCCAGTGACCCAGCTCTGGTAAGCGGTTTGCAGAATCTGTCAGCAGATTCCAGACAGGCTACCAATTACATGTATTACTCGCTGCTCTATTCCCTGAGTTCTCAAACCCTGGTTCCAGACCCTTATGCCTATATTCAGGGTAAGGGGTTGAGTTACACTCATCTGGTATCAGGGACAGACTAAGGGGTATATTTACTAAAGTGAGAGTTTTTAGATGTGGAGATGTTGCCCATAGCAACCAAATTCTAGCTATTATCTTCTAGAAGGTGCTAGATAAATGTTAAGTAGAATCTAACTGGTTGCTATGGGCAACATCTGCACTTCTAATAATTCACACTTTAGTAAATATACCCCTAAGAGCCTTGCAGGTGTCACTGACCTCTCTGAAGGCACCAGGCATTTACCACATGGGTCTCACCCATGAGTAGACCTCTGATTCAACCACCACTATGCAGCTACAACTTGTCAGCCCAGTCCAGTCCTGACTCAGATCTGATAACACTAAACTTGACAGCCACATGGATGCCGCTGATAATCCTTCTCCAAAGGAACTCTTGGAACACTTGCTTAATAGAGAAGAGAGACAAGAGCACAACTAGGCCCAGATCAAGTACCTGCAGATGCCTGTGCAGTGGGTTGATGCTATACAGCCTTTTCAGATGCAACCTGTACTTCCGCCTGTCCAAGCTGCAGGAGTCTCATCTCAGCTGCGGATACCTAATCCCTTTATGTTCGATAGAGACTCCAAAAGTTGTTGGGGTTTTTTGAACCAGTTACCAGATACAATTTGAAATACAGGCTACTAACTTCCTTACAGAAAGAACAAAGGTGGCCTATATAATTTCTTTATTGTCAGGACAGGCCTTAGCTTTGGCATGGTCGTCTCCCCTATAGGAAAGGAATGATCCTCTGGTTCACAATAGTGCAATTTCGTGGACACCTTTAAAAATGTTTTTGATGAGCCCAGATGAGTGACATCTGCAGCTTCTGCTATTTTGCGCCTGAAACAGGTAAACCCAGTCGGTGGGCCAATATGCTGTATATTTCAGGACTCTCGCTTTGGAGCTCAATTGGAATAGCAAAATCTTGCTACCACCTTCTAGCAGGGGTAATCAGAACAAGTTAAGGGACAAATTGCATCTAGGGATCTGCCATCGTTCTTGGATGATTTATTATCCATCTGCATAAAAGTGGATCTTCGAAATAGGGAGAGAGCTCAAGAAAGGAAGCAGTCTTGTCGCATCAACTTCAAATTGGGTCCACGATTTGCAGTTCCTCTTGTGCCCGCTGAATAATCCATGCAAGTTTGGAGATCATGCCTCTCCTCTGAGGAGTGAGAAAAGAGGACACCTGCTCACCAATTTTCACAGGTGTTTGTGAAACTAAAAAGCCTAACTGATCAAGGGGGGGTCAGATTAGGCTCAGTTCAACACATCCCAAAAGAGGATGCCCCAGCACAATTTTCAATTGGTGATCCTATTTCTGAATAAATCTTCAGTGTCACTTATGGTCTTCATGGATCCAGATGCAAACAGGAACTTCATTACAGCCGGGGAAGTTAAAGAGATTTGAATTCCTACCGTACCTCTGTAAAGTTCCATCTGTATCATCAGTGTAGACATAAACAAAATTCCTACTGCCATCATTCATAATCGGACTCAGAGTTTGACCTTGCAGGTTGGTGCCCTCCACAGGAAAGTGATATCCTTCAACAGCTGAAAGTCCAATTATTCTGGCTTCATTTATAAGCATTCATCCTTGATTGGAGTAAACCCCAAAATTCTGTCTTGGGGACCTCTCTGCCATCATAAGTGTTTCTCAGTAATAGTCTCTCCACATCAGGTCATTCAAAGTGCTACAATCTTTCAAGTCAACTCCCTTATCCTTTAGCTACATATTCAGCAAAAAAGCTGTAGAGACTCTACTTGTTCACAGAGAATGGGATTTCCCTATTGATTTGTTATCTGGGAAATTGCCTCCACAGGGGAGTCTTTCCCTTGTCACTTCTTGAGATTCAAGCGGTAACTGAGTATATACGGGAGATAGCATCAAAGTTACCTGCAGGAGCTGGACTCTTTTTTTTTGTTAAGAAGAAGGATGGGGGTCCTTTACCCTGTATCTACAACTGAGGTCTAAATGCCATCACAATTAAGGATCGATACACCCTACCCCTCATCTCTGAGCTTTTTGATCGAAATAAGGGACAACAGTTTTTTCCAAATTAGATCTACGTGGGGCCTACAATTTAATAAGAATCAGATCCAGAGACAAAGGAAAAACATCCTTTACCACCCGTGATGAGCACTACGAATATTTGGTCATGCCATTTGGGTTAAGTAACACACCAACGGTTACACAAAAATATATGAACAGCATATTCGAGGATGTCTTGTATACATTAGTTGTGGTCTATCTGGACGACATTCTGATCTTTTGTAAAGATTTACAAAGTCCCATCATCAACATGTGAGTGAAATGTATTTTTGAGCAGGAAGAGATTGCATTCTTGGGGTACATTATCTCTGGTTCCAGTCTATGGATGGACCCTGAGAAGCACTCTGCCATAGCTCACTGTCCTAGCACATCTGGATTGAAAGCAATTGCTGGGAGTCTGCAATTTTTACTGGCAGTTTATCAAGAATTACTCATATGTAGTGGCTTCTATCACAGCACTCACCAGGAAATCTTTGGCCTCCAGCAGTTGAGAAGTTGTTTTCTCATTTGAAACAGCTTTTTACTTCAGCACCCATTCTGAGGCAACCAGTTCCCAACCAGCCTTTTTTCATAGAAGTAGATGCCTCTTCAGTTGGGATGGGGGCGGTTCTCTCACAAAAGGATACAGCTGGGAAATGGTACTCCTGCAGTATCTTTTCCCACAAGTTTTAAGCCCACTGAGAAGAATTAAGCTGTTGTGGACAAGTTTGCTGGCAATTAAACTTGCTTTGCGGGAATGGCGGCACTTGTTTGAGGGAGTGAATTTCCCAATGACTTTCTTCAGGGACCTTAAAAATCTGCTGTATCTTCAAACAGCTCACTGTTTGAATTATGACCAGGCCAGGTGGTCGTTGTTTTTTGACAATAATTATTTTGGGGTGAGCGTTTGGGAGTGGGGCCCCCGGAGTTGTTCTGGCAGGACCTTTTTCAGGGCATCACCACTTAATTCACATAGATATTTTTTTATCACTTTTCTAATTGTTTGTTTATTATTTATGTCATTTTAATTCTCTCTCATTTCATTAACACTTATTGATTTATCTTTACACATCTATTATATTACACTTCACTATCACCCTTTTTTCCCCTTTTCGTGTGATGCCCTGGGGATGGTCCTTGGCTGGAAGTTTTGGGGTACGTTGCTTCTCGAACGTGAACCTTTTAATGTTAGGGACGCCAGTATAGAGGAGCCTTGACGATGGCCTGGCGCTTATTCATATATTTGCAAATGTATGTAACTAATACCTCTGAATCTCTATTATCATGTAGGATTTAAGTATTTTTTGTTGATATTGCTGCAGTGAGCTGGAGGGAATCTTTTTTTTTTTTTTTTTCCTGTGGTTCAGTGTAAACCTCTCCTTTTACAAGCACCTGTGTAAAGTCATTAATCTGATATGAGCGACCACCATACATTTTGTTTGAAGTATAGATAGATGAGAACATCTGATCTTCCAGAAATCAGAGATGGCAGAAAAGTCAATTTTTGTGAAGTAAAGACTGAGCAAGAAAAGTAGGCTGCACACCTGTATATGCATCCTCCCCACTCCCATCCTGCCAGATGAAATATTGTATCTGCATTTCACTGCACCTGAACTGCACTTACTAAAGAATGCTCTGATGTGCCCAACATCTCCCATCAGCCTTTTGCATCCCCAAAAATGCCTCCAACTTGGCCCAAAATTTTTTCCCTTCCCTGTAAAACTAGATTCTCCGGCGTAACAGCAGACTTGTGATTCCATACAAGAGCATTTGCACTGTGGTTTTTCCTGTTTTGCGCCACATAAACAGCCCTTAGTGAGAGGTGTGTAAAGCAGAGGAGCACACTGAGTGGTAGAAGAGCCGTGGCAAACGCAGGATTTTTAAGGGGGTGTTTCCATACATTTTATATATACTGTGTGTGTTTGTGTGTGTGTGTATATATATATATATATATATATATATATACATAGGGATGTGTGCCGGACCATTTTTGCCGGATTTGGATTTGGTTCTAATTCGTCCTCCGGATTTGGATTTGAATTTGCCAAACTGCGGTGACTGGCTTTGGATTTGGATTTGGATTTTTTGCCAAAATTGCCAAAAAAATCTAAAATGACATAAATTGGGCTTTTTTTTTCTTCCTAGAGTGTTATTTACCTCAATAACATTAATTTCCAGTCATTTACAGTCAATTTAGACCACCTCACAGCTTAAATTATTGTTTTCAACATTATTGGCTAAGGGTTGCAGTGAGCTGACTGGTTACCAAGCGTCAGAGCAGCGGCGCAGTGGCACAGACACCACAGTTTGAAGCACATCTATGAAACTATGCCACATAGCAGTGGTAGAAATGAAAGGTAGTGCTAGATGGTATTGTCCTTGGGCCCTCCCACCCACCCTTTATGTTGGATCTTAAAAAGGACATGCACACTTTAACAAACCAAGCATTTCAGCGACAGGTATTGACACTTTGTGGCTGAAGTGCTTGGCACTTTGTGGCTGAAGTGCTTGGTTTGTTTTGGCCCCCACAAAAAAATCTTCCAATCTACTAAAGGCAACAGGTTTACAGTGGCATGATGTCACCATCATTGCCATCCTCACCCTCATCAGTGTGTACATCATCCGATTCCTCACACAATATCAGTTCATCCCCGCTGGAATCCACCATTACAGAAGTATCTGTACTGTGACGTGATTGGCGGGAAAGGTTTTCCTCGTAAAATTTCCAGTTTATTTTAATGAACATCATTTTTTCTACATTTTGTGGAAGTAGCCTCCTTCGTCGTTCGCTCACAAGGTTCCCGGCTGTACTGAAAACTCTTCCGAGTACACACTGGAGGGTGGGCAGCTTAAGTAATGCAAAGCCAGTTTATACAAGGGTCTCCAAATTGCCTTTTTTTTCTTCCAATATTCGAAGGGACTCTGTGAGATGTCTTCGTGTACGGTGTCCTGAAAATAATCCTCCACCATTCTTTGGATGGTAATCGTATTAGATGGAGTTACGGTAGAGGTGTCACTGGTGTTGGGCAAATCTTTTAGACCCGACCAGATGTCAAAATGTTGACTTGACTTATCTGCAACACCACTGGGTCTTTTGGAAAAGGTGAATTTTTGCTGGCTGCTGCTGGAGAAACCAAAGGAGGAGACGTCATCGTAGTGCCATGTGTCACTTCAGCTGCCAACTTGCTCACCAGGAGCACTTTGGTTCTTTTAAGATCTGGGTCAGTTGTAAAGAAAGACACAGCATATGACTTGAACCTAGGATCAAGAATGGTTGCTAAAATATAATGATCAGATTTCAAGATCTTGGCCACCCGTGGATCCTGGCGAAGCGAACAAAGGACTTGATCTATCAGTCCAGCATACTTTGCAAAATCACTTTGTTTAATCTCATCCTTCAATTTCTCCAGCTGCTTTCCCAAAAGCGAAATCAGGGGAATCACCTTACTCAAGCTAGCAGTGCCAGCACTCACTTCACAAGTGGCAACTTCAAATGGTTTGAGCACCTTGCACAAGACAGAAAGTACTCTCCACTGTGCTGAGGTAAGTTACATTCCCCCTCCTCTCCCAATGTCATGGCTTGTCGTATAGCTATGGATGGCTTTTTGCTGCTCCTCCATCCGCTGAAGCATATACAGGGTTGAGTTCCACCTCGTTACCACTTCTTGCTTCAGTTGATGGCAGGGCAAATTAAACTGCTCTTGCAGGTGCTGCAATCTCCTGCACGCTGTTGCTGAATGCCGAAAATGTCCCGAAATTTTTCGGGCCACAGACAGCATCTCCTGCACGCCCCTGTCGTTTTTTAAAAAACCCTGCACCACTAAGTTTATTGTGTGAGCAAAACAGGGGATGTGTTGGAATTCACCAAGCTGTAATGCTTTCACTATATTTGTAGCATTGTCAGAAATCACAAATCCTGAGGAGAGTCCAAGTGGGGTAAGCCATGTTTCTATGACATCTCTTAGTTTTTCTAAGAGGTTGTCAGCGGTATGCCTCTTATTGAATCCGGTGATGCACAGAGTTGCCTGCCTCTGAATGAGCTTGTGTTGTTTGCTAGATACTGCTGCTGCTGAAGGTGATTCACCCACCCAGTGGGCCGTCACAGTCTTGTAATCTTTAGTTTGTCCACTACCGCTTGTCCACATATCTGTGGTTAAGTGGATAGTGCGTACAATGGCATTTTGCAGGCCAATAATTAGGTTCTGTTTAACGTCCTGGTACAGCCGAGGAATGGCTTTTCGGGTAAAATGAAACCGAGATGGAATTTGGTACCGGGGACACATGACCTCAATTAACTGTGTAAATCCCACTGCATTAATTGCGGATATTGGACGCAGATCTAATATTAGCATAGCTGTCATGGCGTCAGTGATCTGCTGTGCGACAGGGTGAGAGCTGTCATACTTGCTTCCCCTTGCAAGAGATTCTTTAACAGTCAATTGTTTTTTTGGTATACTACTAGTAGTCTTCTTGGTCCACTTCTGGGATGAAGATCCTCCAGCAGCAGCAGCAGCAGCAGGCCTAGCGCTCAAAGATTCAGTTTCTTCTGAGGTGTCCTGGAAATTGGAGGAGTCACCGTGACTTAGCATTAACAAATTGGATGTTGTACTACCACTGATCATTCCTGAGGATATTGAGGAGGAAGGTGTTGTCGGCGGAGATTGCAGGTGCTGGGATTTAGTAGAGAGAAGGCATCTAGCTAATGCTGGACTGCTTGTTGTTATTTTTATTGCAGTAGTTTCTGTTATCAAACACCTGTCATGAGCTCGCTGCAGATGACGTAATAGCGTAGAGGTTCCTAGATGCTTAACGTCCCTACCTCTACTAACTGTGGTCTCACAGAGGCTACAAATGGCTTGACAAACGTTGTCAGGGTTTGGGTGAAAGTAATTCCACACAAAAGATGTGGATTTGTTGGTTCTATGCCCAGGCATGGCAATGGCCTTCTTATCTTGGCCAAGAGCTGCTTCCACTGGTGCCTGACTTATACAAATAATATCCTCATCCTCAACATCCTCATTAGTGCCAGCGTCAGCTGCACATATATTCCTCTCATCCTCTTGCAATTCCACGGTGGCATCCTCAATTTCAATGTCCTCGGCAATACTGCTCATCCCCACAACTACAGATGGAAAAGAAACTGTGGAGGGCGGCTTCTCTGAAAGGTCAGGCTTACACATAGCAATGACACTCGTGGACCCACTTAGACTCTCCTCAGGGATTTCTGACATTTGTGTTTCAAAAAACACAGTTTGTTCTACTGCCTTATTGGTTTTAAATTTTTTCACACTTCTATAGTCTGATTGAAAAGGTCTTTTATCATCATGAGAGGCACAAGATGCCTCACTGACAGTTGCAGAACCACCACTCAGAAATAAAGGGCAAAGCCTGAGTCTTTCCTTGCCGCTACGTGTGGTGAATGGTATGTTGCCAATTTTCTGTTTCTCTGCAATAGTAGTAGTCTTTAGAGGTTTTTTTTTTGTCTTTACCCCTGTGAAATCTAAATTTTTTGATTTCAGGTTCCCTAAGTTTTTAAAGCCTCTACGCCCTTGAGCATCAACTTTAGATGAAAGTGATGGACTTCCAGCCGCTGCAATGCTAGCATTTGCTTCTTGTTTCTGCTCTCCTCTCGGTTCATTCTCGTGATCCATATTACTTTATCACTATGAACTGGAGTCACGGAGCTTGTATACACACAGTGGGCTATGCCCTGTCACGAAGCTTGTATAATACACTCAGTGGGCTTATGCCCTTTCACGGAGCTTGTATAATACACTCACTGGGCTTATGCCCTGTCACGGAGCTTGTATAATAGACACAGTGGGCTATGCCCTGTCACGGAGCTTGTATACACACAGTGGGCTATGCCCTGTCACGGAGCTTGTATAATACACTCAGTGGGCTTATTCCCTGTCACGGAGCTTGTATAATAGACACAGTGGGCTTGTGCCCTTTCACGGAGCTTGTATAATATACTCACTGGGCTTATGCCCTTTCACGGAGCTTGTATGCACTCACTGGGCTTATGCCCTTTCACAGATCTTGTATGCACTCACTGGGCTTATGCCCTTTCACGGAGCTTGTATAATAGACACAGTGGGCTATGCCCTGTCACGGAGCTTGTATGCACTCACTGGTCTTATGCCCTTTCACGGAGCTTGTATAATACACTCACTGGGCTTATGCCCTTTCACGGAGCTTGTATGCACTCACTGGTCTTATGCCCTTTCACGGAGCTTGTATAATACACTCACTGGGCTTATGCCCTTTCACGGAGCTTGTATAATAGACACAGTGGGCTATGCCCTTTCACGGGGCTTGTATAATAGACACAGTGGGCTATGCCCTGTCACGGAGCTTGTATGCACTCACTGGGCTTATGCCCTTTCACGGAGCTTGTATAATACACTCACTGGGCTTATGCCCTTTCACGGAGCTTGTATGCACTCACTGGGCTTATGCCCTTTCACGGAGCTTGTATAATAGACACAGTGGGCTTGTGCCCTTTCACGGAGCTTGTATGCACTCACTGGACTTATGCCCTTTCACGGAGCTTGTATAATAGACACAGTGGGCTATTCCCTGTCACGGAGCTTGTATAATAGACACAGTGGGCTATGCCCTGTCATGGAGCCTGTATAATACACACAGTGGGCTATGCCCTGTCAAGGAGCTTGTATAATACACTCACTGGTCTTATGCCCTTTCGCGGAGCTTGTATAATACACTCACTGGTCTTATGCCCTTTCGCGGAGCTTGTATAATACACTCACTGGGCTTATGCCCTTTCACGGAGATTGTATAATACACTCACTGGGCTTATGCCCTTTCACGGAGCTTGTATAATACACTCACTGGGCTTATGCCCTTTCACAGAGCTTGTATAATACACTCACTGGGCGTATGCCCTTTCACGGAGCTTGTATGCACTCACTGGGCTTATGCCCTTTCACGGAACTTGTATGCACTCACTGGGCTTATGCCCTTTCATGGAGCTTGTATGCACGCACTGGGCTTATGCCCTTTCACAGAGCTTGTATGCACGCACTGGGCTTATGCCTTTCACGGAGCTTGTATAATAGACACAGTGGGCTATACCCTGTCACGGAGCTTGAATGGACTCACTGGGCTTATGCCCTTTCACGGAGCTTGTATAATAGACACAGTGGGCTATACCCTGTCACGGAGCTTGAATGGACTCACTGGGCTTATGCCCTTTCATGGAGCTTGTATAATAGACACAGTGGGCTATGCCCTGTCACGGAGCTTGTATGCACTCACTGGGCTTATGCCCTTTCACGGAGCTTGTATGCACTCACTGGGCTTATGCCCTTTCACGGAGCTTGTATAATACACTCACTGGGCTTATGCCTTTTCACGGAGCTTGTATAATACACTCAGTGGGCTATGCCCTTTCACGGGCTTGTATAATAGACACAGTGGGCTATGCCCTGTCACGGAGCTTGTATGCACTCACTGGGCTTATGCCCTTTCACGGAGCTTGTATAATACACTCACTGGGGTTATGCCCTTTCACGGAGCTTGTATAATACACTCACTGGGCTTATGCACTTTCACGGAGCTTGTATAATAGACACAGTGGGCTATGCCCTTTCACGGAGCTTGTATAATACACTCACTGGGCTTATGCCCTTTCGCGGAGCTTGTATGCACTCACTGGGCTTATGCCCTTTCACGGAGCTTGTATAATAGACACAGTGGGCTATGCCCTGTCACGGAGCT
This sequence comes from Taudactylus pleione, assembly GCA_031769625.1. Lineage (NCBI taxonomy): Eukaryota > Metazoa > Chordata > Amphibia > Anura > Myobatrachidae > Taudactylus > Taudactylus pleione. Next base: position 46,728,084 of record JAUIMM010000015.1, on the reverse strand, counting down.
TGTATGCACTCACTGGGCTTATGCCCTTTCACGGAGCTTGTATAATAGACACAGTGGGCTATGCCCTGTCACGGAGCTTGTATAATAGACACAGTGGGCTATGCCCTGTCACGGAGCCTGTATAATACACACAGTGGACTATGCCCTGTCAAGGAGCTTGTATAATACACACAGTGGGCTATGCCCTGTCACGGAGCTTGTATGCACTCACTGGGCTTATGCCCTTTCACGGAGCTTGTATAATACACTCCCTGGGCCTATGCCCTGTCACGGAGCTTGTATAATATATAAATAATTGAATACTCAGTGGGCTAAGCCCAGTCACGGAGCACACAGTGGCAAGAACTTGAACTACTCTAACTAATCTAACTCGCTTTTCCCCTCTCACTAGTCACTCACTACCTAACTTTACTAAGCGTGTTCCAAAATGGCGCCGACAGCCGGGCGCCGCTCCTTTTATAGAGGCCGAATGTCACTCTGCTCTCGCGAGGTCTCGCGAGAATCCGACGCCGGACGGGTGACGTTCGGCCTCGAGGTGGAATCCGAGTCAGACGGGAACACCCGAACTTGCGCTCGGGTGGACTCGGATTCCACCTGTTTGGAGCGGTTCGGATTCCTCAGAACCCGAACCGCTCATCACTAATATATATATATATATATACTACAGTCCCTTGCAAGACCCCCTTTGGCTTTTACCTGTTTTGTTACATTACAACCTGTAATTTATTTAATTTTTTCATCTGAATTTTATGTGATGGATCTGCACAAAATAGTCTAATTTGGTGAAGTGAAGTGAGAAAAATATATATAAAAAAGAATCTTTATAAATAAAATTCTGAAAATTGGCATGTGCATATGTAATCACCCTCTTTGCTATGAAGCCCCTTAAAAGTTCTGGCGCAACCAATTACCTTCAGAAGTCACATAATTAGTGAAATGAAGTCCACCTGTGTGAAATCTAAGTGTCACATGATCTGTAGTATAAACACACCTTTTCTGAAAGGCCCCAGAGGCTGCAACACCACTAAGCAAGAGGCATCACACCATGAAGACCAAGGAGCTCTCCAAACAAGTCAGGGACAAAGTTGTTGAGAATTGTAAAATATCCAAATCTTTGATGATCCCCCGGAGCACCATCAAATCCATCATCATCAAATGGAAAGAACATGGTACCACAACAAACCTGCCAAGAGAGGGCCGCCCACCAAAACTCACAGATTGGGCAAAGAGAGCATTAATCAGAGAGGCAGCACAGAGACCAAGGGTAACCCCGAAGGAGCTGCAGAGTTCCACAGCGGAGACTGGTGTATCTGTGCATGTGACCACAATAAGCCGTACACTCCATAGAGCCAGGCTTTATGGAAGAGTGGCCAGAAAAAAGCCATTACTTAGTGATAAAAATAAGAAGACACAATTTGAGTTTGCCAAAAGGCATGTGGGCGACTCCCCAAATGTATGGAGGAAAGTGCTCTGGTCAGATGAGACTAAAATGTAACTTTTCGGCCACCGAGGAAACCGCTATGTCTGGCGCAAACCCAACACATCCCATTACCCCAAGAACAGCAGGGACTGGGAAACTGATTCGAGTCGAGGGAAAGATTGGTGCTAAATACAGGGATATTCTTGAGCAAAACCTGTTTCAGTCTGCCTGTGATTTGAGACTTGGACCGAGGTTCACCTTCCAGCAGGACAATGACCCGAAGCATACTGCTAAAGCAGCACTCGAGTGGTTTAAGGGGAAACATTTAAATGTGTTGGAATGGCCTTTTGCAGCTGTAATTGCTGCAAAAGGTGGCTCGACAAAGTACTGACTTTAGGGGGGTGAATAGTTATGCACGCTGATGTTTTCTGTTATGTTTGATTCACAATATAAAAAAAACACAACTTCACAGTCATAGGCATGTTCTGTGAATGAAATGATGCACACATTCAATCCATTTTAATTCCAGGTTGTGAGGCAACAAAACATGATAAATGCAAAGGGGGGTGAATACTTTTGCAAGGCACTGTATGTATATAAACATACACACATAGCATACACACAAATGCATGTGTAAATACACAGCATACACACACACACACACACACACACACAAATAAGCATACTTACATGCACACATAAGCATACTTACACACAGCATACATACATACATACATACAGTACATACATACATAAAAACATACATATATACACACACACCCAAAATACATACATACGTATATACATACACACACAGCTTATATACACATACAGCATACATATATATACACACACAAGCATACTTATACAGAGCATACACACATACAGCATACATACATACATACACACATACAGCATACATACATACACACATACAGCATGCATACATACATACACACACATAAACATCAGTATACTTACAGAGGGCTGAGGAGGGTCACCGCTGGAGCCCATGTGAGCGGAGCTTCTGCTGCTCAGAATGCGTATCAGCTCACTCTGCAATACCTGTATCCTTTGCAGAGAGCTCTGCCAATCAGAGCTCTCTGTCTGGGGAGCCACGGCAGCTCTGTCGTGCCCACAGCCAATGCAGTCTCCGTCTCTAATAAACAAATTTGGTCCATCAGGGGGGGGTTTCTGGGTACTCAGAAACCCCCCTGCGTGCGCGTATGAAGTGGGCACATTATAAGTTGTTATTATAGGATTCATTTACAGTACTAATAACATTTAATTGCACTAGCTGCAAAATGTATAGTTAGAATCCATTAGAATGCTCGGAAAGCACAGTCTCCCTCTCTGTACACATAAAGGCAACATGGAAGCAGATTTGGAGATTTGTCTTAAAATATATTTTTTGTGCATTTTACTAAAGATAGTATAAACAGGCAAATGTAACATCTGCCCTGGGGCAGTGTCAGATGAATCTTCTCTTTCAACAGAAAAAAAACTAAACATTCCAAAAGATTCTGTTCTGACAAGTACATTAATAGAAGTAGCAGTTTTCTTTCAACAGGAATCCTTCAGCTCTCCAAATTCTGCATTTCATAAGTTCTATGGATCAAGGCAAATGTCGGGGAGAAGCGACTCATTTCCACTCTTTCCTCAATATATTTTCCACCAAGTGGTTTGTATGCATCGGAATGTAAACGTCTAAGCTGTAGAAGGTGACATTTCTGCTGAAAAAAATATGTGTTCAATAGGGCCCACCTGTCACTATTCATTTTTTAAATTGAGTAATTTTTATCAATTACTTCAAAAGAAACATACATATACAAAAAATAAAATATATACAACGGAATGGGATTGAAATACCGACAGTGACAGGCCGACAGGTGAAGATCCCGACGCCCGGTGGTAAGTATGCTAACTCTCCCCCCCTAACCCTCCCTTAGTGGTGCCTAACCCTAACCTCCTCCCTAGTGCCTAACCCTAACCTCCCCCCTAGTACCTAACCCTAACCTCACCCCCCATGGGTGCCTAAATATAACCCTCCTCCCCGCACCCTAACATAACCTTCCCGGGGGATGCCTAACCCTAACCTCCCCCCTAGTGCCTAACCCTAACCCCCCCTCCCCCTATCCTAACCCTCCCCGGGGGGTACCTAACCCTAAGTCCCCCAGGGGGTCCCTAAACACCCCCATCACTGGGCTAAGTGTACACTTACCCGGCAGAGAGGACGATTGGTCCAGCGTCCTTGGCGTTCTGGCATCGGGAATTCGACGCTTGTGTAAAATCCCTTGCCGGGATTACGCTGTCGGGATTGAGATTAGAACTACATCCCTATACAACATATAGAAAAGCAAATTGCATTTGCAGTATTAAAAGGTTTCACAGAGAATATAAAACACAATACATACATCAAATATGCCAAATACGCACACAAAAAAAATATGGATAGACATTCTGGATATAGCAGTTATAAACATACAGTAATCCTAAGAATATTGCAACAGACAGTCATAAAAAAGTTGTGTACAATCATAAGGAATAGAGGGCCTGATTCATTACCGATCACAACTGTGATTACGCACGCAGTTGGCCGATTGTTGCTTTCTGCGCATGCAGTGCGTGAGGGTCTCACTGCGATCGGACTGCGATTGTGATCGGGTTAGTCAGTTTGTTATTTTGCCAAGTCCGGGGATGCTACGGAGAGCGGCACCAGGATTGGAGGTGAGTATGGGATCTTTATTCCAGGTACTCCCATTGGTTTCTACATGGAGAAGTGGATGTGAACATCTGGCAGCAGGTAAGTACCGTATGTGTGAGTGAGGTAGGTGAATGTAATAAAGTTGTACTTTAGATGGTGTGTGTGTCTTGTGTTTTTTAACAGTAGGGGTACGGGTGCCGGCCACAAGTGCCAAAGTGCAGGCATGCTGGCACCTGTAGTTTCACTGTAAATTTCAATAGTTTTGTACTATATACCACATTATTACCCCCATACCCACAGCCCAGGGGTGCGGGGAAGAGCCCCGGGCTTCAACCTAAGCCTGGGGTTTCGGAAGAGGGGGTACTTTTTCTTGGGGGGGTTCCCATCTCCCCTTACATCTCCGGCTTGGGCTGACATGCGTTAATGCTTTGGCCCTGGAGACCCGGTGATAGGGTCTCCTGGCTGTGGCATTACACCCCGGTCGGTTTTGGTCTGGTGCTTGTTTTAAATATAGGGGGACGCCTACGCATTCCCCCCCTATATTTAAAAACAGGACTGGCCCTGCAGCCATGTGCTGGTTCCTAAAGTATGGGGGAACCCTACACGTTATTTTCCCCGTAATTTTAGGAATCTGGACTGGCTGACCATTCCAGGGTTGGTTATGCTTTTGAAAGGGGAACCCACGTCATTTAAAAAAACAAAATCAACCCTTAAAACACTGGGCCTGATTCAGAACCGGACGCTATTTGCGGACGGTCGTTCCAAAAAAAGGGGCCGCCTATTTAAATTGAGCGCTCGCTCTTTGTGGTTTGTTGATGCCTCTATGTCTGAGCGAGCGAACCAAAAATGCGCTCGCTATTTTGTAAAGACGCCCCTTTGCCGTTCACATCACACGTCATCTCCGGTATTTATTAGATTAATCGGGTACATCGAAAGGCATCTGAACTGCTCGCAGTGCTTGTGGTAGGATTTACTTCCCGCTATCACTGCGAGCAGTTCAGGCTAAAAGACAACCAAGTGACGTGGTCGATGACGCTCCTTTACTAATTATGAACTCCCATTAAACGCCCTTTTGACCGTTAGGCACGTCTGCGTTCGGATCTCCACTGCCCCGTTTTCAAGTACCTTCCCCTGTTACCACCCACAAACGGTACATTCTGTCACTCAAATTAGCAGCCCCTCGCTGTTTTGCGAGCACACGATTTCCGACCGCAATGACTGGTTTGCGCATGCGCATTACGACCCATACGCATGCGCAGTTGTGCGAACAACGCTCAGAGCGAACGAGCGGCCTCTTACGAGCTGCTCTGAATCAGGCCCACTGTTTCCAATATTAAACATACACAAATCACACTAATCTGTGTATGTTTGAAGGAAACTCGCAGCTCAGGAGGTGGTGCATTTGCAACTTCTATTTAGCCCCGAATTGGCTGCAAAATACAGCAAAACGAACAATGGTAAATTCCCGAATAATGCTGAAGTGAATGAAAAGTACTTGCGATTTCAGTCGATGGTGTATTAATTTCTAGTTAAAAAAAAAACAGCAAAATTTGTGGTATTAACACGCCAGATTTCACCCCCAAAAAATTAAAAAATCATTGAGGTTAATAATAGTAAATTCCCGATAAGCAAAAAAAGTGATATTTTCACCCGAGATTGCAATCTCGGAACACAACACGAATCTTAGCAAATTTACCCCTAGGAGTTTACTGGGTGGTGGCCCAACCACCACATACAGTAGCAGGTTAGAGCTCCTGGGAGATCTGCCTGCACTCTCTAGAGTACATGAGGTCACCACCAAATGTATGAGCCTCGAGTGATAGACTTTACCCTAAAGGGGCCTATCCATTAGGAGACCTGAAAAAATGAATGTCTAGCGTTCAGTCCTTCAGGTCGCCGGGTGCGGTGCCCGCACTGAACAGCGTTCACTGAACGTCTCTCAGTTCAGGATCCCAACCTCCTATCTCGGAACATGGGGAACCTCACGATCGTCGTCAGGTTGACAAGCATGTTCCGTAGATAGTCGGGTTCGGCAAGGACCCAGTGTGCACGCGCATCGCTGGTCCTTGCCGGCTATCCATTACACGACTTTTGGAATGATCCGACCAAAAGCGTCTGGTTTTGGCCGGATCGTTCCAAAAGTCGTGTAATGGATAAGCTCCTTAACAGTGATATCTATGTACAAAACATTATATATTGCGGTTATGTTATTTGCTGGGTTTGACAAACAAGAGGAGTTTAAAAACAAGAGGAACCTGTCAGTACCATAGCAGATGGCGCCCTATAACATCGTACAAAGGGCCTGATTCAGAGCCGCTCGGTGGTGGCCCAGTGCGCATGCGCATAACAGAGCCGCTCCGTCGTGCGCATGCGCGAGACCCGGATAGCGACGGGCAAACCGTCGCTCCGGGTCTCGTACCAAAGGGGGCGTGCTGTCAGTGTTGAGTGACAGCACGCCCCCTTTGGTGGGCGGGCCGGGGAGTGGCTGTCCAAACGGAGGTGTTCCCATGGGAATGCCTACCGTCTGGGGCCGGCCCCACTGACATCACAAGTGATGTCAGTGGGAGTGCTTTCGGCTCTGTTTTAGCCGAAAGCACTCTGGGGCTTGCGGCAACGAGACCCTTCCACAAGGGTCTCGTCGCAAGTCCGATGGTCGCGATGGTCTTGACCATCGCGACCATCTTCCTGGCTGCTCGCTATAGCTGTGGGTGGTCACCCACAGCTATGCGAGCGGCCAGGAGGCCGCTCTAAAAAAACAGAAAGCCGGCCCTGATTCAGAGCGAGCGCTCTGTCAGAGCGTCCTGCTCTGAATCGGGCCCAAAGTCCCCTATGAAACCTCTCCTGGCCAATCAACATTCACAATTCACAATCCTGGCAACAACAATGACATTTTGAAATGCAGAATTTCTATTATCACGAGTTTACCTTTGTTAAAACAAATTTGTATATTGAAAGATAAGAGGGCTATGCTAGTAGTCATTGGAAGAACGAAGCATCAGAGAGGGAACATTTTACAGGTAATCTATATTATTAGGTCACATATAAGGTCATTAGTTTAAAATGCATTTAGGTTTTATTTTACATAATGTTGTTATGTGACTTTTCACCCCTACATCACAGCTACATTATAATAAATACAAATATAGCATGTTTTTTACTTCAAAAAAATAAAAATAGATATGTCACTGCATTTTCCATTATCAAACTCTTTGGTGTTTTGATGTTCTTCTCGCCAGGAAATTTAGACTTGGATGATACAGGATATAACAGGAAGAACAACAAATATTAGTTAAGGTTCTGTGTTGCTGGTTAGTGTGCTTACTTCCTCTGGATAGAAAATCTTCTCACTCACAAAGACAGTGTTCTGTGTACTGGGAGCTGCCAGGTTCCTGTGTCTGTATTTACAGCTGCATCCCATTGTTTTTTCCTCAATGTGACCCAGATGAGTAAGCCAAGCTAACACTGCACACAGGGCCTAATTCAGCGTGAATGCGAGTGCACTGCCGAACGCTGATTCCCGATGATCAGAAATCTGTGCAGGCGCATGACCCGTTTTGCGCATGTGCAGAACGGGTCTGCGATCCCGCACACAGACTGCCAGTAATGGATTGAATCAGGCCCACAATCCATTACAATATAAATGCATGGCTAAATTTTTTTTTATTATTATTATTATTATTATTATTATTATTGTTGTTATTTATTTTAAAGCTTGCATAATTAAATGTAAATTTTATTCTGATTCATGTTTGCTTAAAACACTTATTTTTAATATATTTGCATTGGTCTAAAAAGCGCAGGGTACTTCTACTTATTCCATCATCACAAACCCCATACCTCCCAACATTGGATTGGAACAGGGGTGCATAATCATGTACAGAGGGGAGTGGCTATGGCTACACCCCGGGGGGCATGTGCTAGGCTGCCCCTTCTCCTCCTCCTGCACCTTGCACGTGGAGTCTATTAACTCCTGCCTGTGAATGGAACATTGGGCCTGATTCATTACGGATCGCAATTGCAATAGCGATTATGCACGCAGTCTCACTGTGATACTATGTTAATCCAGTGCAATCACTATGCCGCCGCAGCATAACATATTGATGCCCACTTTACCTTACACACATCCGTAATGTTTCGCAAGACTGTGGAACCATCGGTAACATCGAGTACCATCGCAGCCTCACGCACACTTGCACAAACCTCAACCTTACTCAGAAATTGCTAACTTAATCGCACGCTGAATACTCAGGCTGCATAAGGCATCGCAGTGGATAATATATAGACGTCCATGCAACAGCGTTCAAACACACTATTACGCCTGCGTTTCGCCGACAACCTCCCCCATCACCACCCACAAATGGAACTTCCTGTCAATCACTCTGCAATGCGTCTGCGTAGTCACTGTGATCGCAGTCCCGATCGCAGTGGCTGGTTCGCACACGCGTACTGCGATGCATATGCATGCACTGTACGCAACAATTGGCTGATTGCGTGCTATTAGCAGTTGCGATCCTTGCTGAATCAGGCCCATAGTTCCCAACTGCTCAGCAGATCGGGACAATGCAGTCCTGATCATGGCAGTGTGACAGAGCCCTCAAATCGGGACTGTCTGTACAAAATCAGTACGGATGAGAGGTATGATTAACCCCCAACAGGTTATCCCATCAGCCAGTAGTGAGAAAGATGCGTAATCTAAACTGTAAGCTCTTATGAACAGAGGGTCTCATTCAGACCCGCTCGCGAGCGCTGTATGCTCGCAAGTGGGTCGATGTTGCCCAAATGCGCATGCGCACGACGGAGGCGCCTCCGTCGTGCGCATGCGCGAGACCCGAATAACAACGGGGTAGCCGTCGTTATGGGTCTCGCACCAAAGGGGGCATGCTGTCGATGGTGAGTGACAGCACGCCCCCTTTGGTGGGCGTGCCGGGGGCGTGGCTGCCCAGACGGAGGCGTCTTGACCATCGCGACCATCATCATGGACGCTCGCATAGCTGTGGGTGGTAACCCACAGCTATGCGAGCGTCCAAAAGGCCGCTTCGCAAATTAAAAAAAACACGCCCTGATTCAGAGCGGGCGCTCGTTCAGAGCGTCCGGCTCTGAATCAGGCCCAGAGCCTTTTCTCCCCTCTGTTTCAAGTCTGCAACTTCTTTGTCAACCTCATTTGTACCTATGGCCTGATTCACCAAGGATTGCAACTGCTAAAGCGTACGCAGACAGCCGATTGTTTCCCACTGCACATGCGCATGCATCGCAGTGCACAAAGGCACCATTGCTATCGCAGTGACTACGCAGACGCATTGCAGAGTGATTGATAGGAAGTGCCGTAGTGACGGGGGAGTGGTCGGGGAAACGCAGGCGTGCCAGTGCATTTGAACGCTGGGGCGTGCATAAATTAGCCACTGTGATGCCCTACACAGCCTGAGCTCTCAATGCATGCAGGAAAGTTAGAAATTTAGTTGTAGGGTCAGACCTGCTTTAAATGTGCGAGTGGCTCCGATGTACTTTGGACTACTTTGCAAGGTATTACGCAGGGCTTAAAGTGGTCCTGGAGAAGTGGTGGAACTCATATCCCCGCCGTCTACTCCTCATCCCCCCCCCCCCCGCCACGATAGTCTGACAGACCAAAACAAGTGTGAAAACTGTTCTTTACACACACACTATTGTGTATAGGAAACAGTAAAGAGAATTGCGTGGGCCTGGGGGCCACCTAGGCCGCAGAAGCTTTGGGGCTATGACAGTGTGAAATACATATTAGATGCTTTTTTTTTAGCACTCCTGACATCAGCTGTGACTACAATGTTAGATCACTTAAAAAGAAAAAAAAAGTTCTATATCATCAGTGTTATTTTTCTGCCGTGCCTCTGAGTTTTTTTTATGGGGTCTCCACAAACTAGTCTATGTCACTTGGATGCCCAATGTTTTTTTGCAACCCCTATGTATTGCTTTCGCTTGATTCTTTCCTTACCTATATGCTGGTTTCTCTGAAATGACGGACCTCCTTAGTGCCTAACCCTTCCCCTAGTGCCTATCCCTTCACCTTAACCCTCCCCATAACCCAAGTATTTACCATCGGGATGCCGGCGGTCGGAATGCCAGTGAGAGGGGACCTCCTAATCTTTCCTCCACCGTGGCACACTGTGGCCCATGGTTGGGATGGCTGGACAGACTTTACAATGTGGGACTGGCTTGCCAAAATCAGGATGTTGGGAGGTATGCTGGAGCCTTGAGTTCCATTCCAACCAAGGCATTATCTGTGTGAAATCTGTATGTGTTTGCATGCCTTACCTCCTCATATTTTTGACAAATTATCCCTAGGGTGTGTGTTTACTTCAGTTCCTGTCCCATTAGAGCTTACAATCTAAGGCCCTGATTCAGAGCCGGACGTAAGTCGCTGCTCGTTCGCTCCGAGCGATGTTTGCCCAACTGCGCATGCGTACGGATCGTTATACGCATGCGCGAACATCTCAGTGCGGCCGAAATTCATGTGCTCGCAAAATAGCGAATGCCTGATAATTTGAGTGACAGAAAGAGGCGTATGTGGGTGGTAACAGGGGAAGGTGCTTGAAAACGGGGAGTGGAGATCCGATCGCAGGCGTGCCTAAAGGTCAAAACGGGCGTTTTATGGGTGTGCATATTTAAAACAGCAGCGTCATTGACCACGTCACTGGGTTATTTTAGAGCCAGAACTGCTCGCAAAATTGTGGTAGCAAACACCAGCCCCAAGAAAAGCGAGCAGTTCATACCCTGGTCGATGTACTCGATTAATCTAATAAATAGCGGACATGACGTAGGATGCGAGCGGCCAGGGGGCGTATTTTTTCAAAAAACGAACGCAAGTTTTGTTCGCTCGTTCAGACATAGAGGCGTGAACAGACCGCAAACAGCGAACGGTTCATTTGAATAGCCACCCCTTGTTTTAGAACGAACGACCGCAAATAGCGAGTGGCTCTGAATGAGGGCCTAAGTTTTCTATCGCATGGACACAAATACTATGGCTAATTTTGTTAGATGCCAAATAGCCCATTAGAATGATTATGAAGTGTGGGAGGACAGTAAAACTCTTCAAAGATTGGACCCTGGTTGGAACCAACTCCTGCAGTGTGAAATTCCATTTAAGGAGTCACCATATGAGTTTATAAAAATGTGGGAAGTGTTCTGTTTCACAATAGTAGTGAGGACTCCTACATCTGACCTTTCTGTGGGAGTACACACAGGAGGACATTTAAAAAAGCTTGTTGTACATGTAACTGCGCGCTAATGTTATCTCAGCATAACATTTATAAAGACTGTTTGTTTTGCTTTGGTAAATAACCTGCTGGTGAAAGTGAGGATACTGTCTTTCCTTTATGTGTAAAACAGGGGTGAGGCACATTAGCAAAAATAACCCTATTGTCAGGTTGGTTCTTATTCACGTAGAAATAACACACAATTCATTCAAACTGCAAATCTGAGACTTTTTACAGGAAAAATGTGAGCTAGCCGGTTGCTGAGCTTTACAAGCAGATTATATTCTTTATAACTAGCTATAGCCCGTGTCCTACTGAAGGAAGGAAGGTAGGCTTAACAAAGTGACATAGAAAATTCTCAATAATAGATTAGCAGAATTGGTACAGAGTGATATCACTAATATCATTTACCTGCTACATTTTAGGCCTATTTCACTTTAAAGTTAAATGACTAGTAGTAGCCTTTACTTAGGGCCTGATTCAGATCCGGATACAAAGTCGATATTTTTCACGCAAGTGGAGCGATTGTTAGTTATTGCGCATACGCCAGAGCCATAAAACACTCTGGGCCAGAGCCGCAATGCACTCAGGGCCAGAGACGCAATGCACTCAGGGTCAGAGCCGCAGTGCACTCAGGGTCAGAGCCGCAGTGCACTCAGGGTCAGAGCCGCAGTGCACTCAGGGTCAGAGCCGCAGTGCACTCAGGGTCAGAGCCGCAGTGCACTCAGGGTCAGAGCCGCAGTGCACTCAGGGTCAGAGCCGCATTGCACTCAGGATCAGAGACGCAATGCACTCAGGGCCAGAGACGCAATGCACTCAGGGTCAGAGCCGCAATGCACTCAGGGTCAGAGCCGCAGTGCACTCAGGGTCAGAGCCGCAATGCACTCAGGGTCAGAGCCGCAATGCACTCAGGATCAGAGCCACAATGCACTCAGGGCCAAAGACGCAATGCACTCAGGGCCAGAGCCGCAATGCACTCAGGGTCAGAGCCGCAATGCACTCAGGGTCAGAGCCGCAGTGCACTCAGGGTCAGAGCCGCATTGCACTCAGGATCAGAGCCGCAATGCACTCAGGGTCAGAGCCGCAGTGCACTCAGGATCAGAGCCGCAGTGCACTCAGGGTCAGAGCCGCAGTGCACTCAGGATCAGAGCCGCAGTGCACTCAGGGTCAGAGCCGCAGTGCACTCAGGGTCAGAGCCGCAGTGCACTCAGGGACAGAGCCGCAGTGCACTCAGGGTCAGAGCCGCAGTGCACTCAGGGTCAGAGCCGCAATGCACTCAGGATCAGAGCCGCAGTGCACTCAGGGTCAGAGCCGCAGTGCACTCAGGGTCAGAGCCGCAGTGCACTCAGGATCAGAGCCGCAGTGCACTCAGAGTCATAGCCACAATGCACTCAGGGTCAGAGCCACAATGCACTCAGGGTCAGAGCCACAATGCGCATGCTTGGCAATTGACAATGCACTCAGGGACTGATTCAGAGATGGACGGTAATGCAAACGCAACATTCTCTCACGGATCGCAGATGTTAAAATGTGCTAATGCCTTCCAAAAGCACAGCCAAGTACAGGGTCGCCCACTGCTACCTTCTAATTTTCGTATGATGACATGCAACATCGTAAACATCGGTACCATTGACACACATCAAGCAGTCACACAACATGAAAGTCATGTCTGACCAGCCGCAAATACTGCAGCTCTCCTGACACGCTTCGCAGGAGATCACAATGACTAATTTATGCACGCCCACAAAACAGCGCTGTAACGGTCAGACACACCTGTGTTTTTTCTAACCACCCCCCTGTTACCCACCCAAATGCCGACTACCTCTCACTCACTTTGCGAGTGGGTCCTCTGTGTGTAAGTGATTGCACGCAATCACTGCGCGTGCACAGTGCGGCGTTCACACATACGCATTAGCAAACAATCACTCGATCTGCATAAAAATCGCCATTGCGTCCATCTCTGAATCAGGCCCCCAATCTGTTCATCTTATAGCAATTCAAACCTTGTTGAGCTTCTTCAGTTACTACAATCAAAGAATTTTAATTGTTTCCCCCGTAGATGCTTTCATGAAACCCCTGATTAGCAAGGAAGACTTAAAGGGGCAGATGTATGAAACTCTGGAAAGTGATAGCTACTAAAGGTGCATACACAAGTAACGATTTTTTGAACGATTTGTCGTTAACGACGCCGCTATTGTTCAATCATACAAAACATCTTTCAGTTTCTGAGTTATAACGTTGAACGATAATCGTCAAAGCGCGCTCCCGTTTGTAGTTATCATTCATCGTCCATTTCAGACTATCCAACATAATGATTTTCATTAAGGGAAGGAACATAGGCCCCGATTCAGAGCAGGACGCTCGCTCTGAATCAGGGCGTTTTTTTTATTTTTTTATGGAGCAGCCTCCTGGCCGCTCGCATTGCTGTGGGTTGCCACCCACAGCTAATGCGAGCGGCCAGGATGATGGTCGCGATGGTCAAGACCATCGCGACCATCGGACTTGCAACAAGACCCTTGTGGTAGGGTCTCGTGGCCGCAAGCCCCAGAGAGCTTTCGGCTCATACTTGTGATGTCAGTGGGGCCACCCCCAAATGGTAGGCGTTCTCATGGGAACGCCTCCGTCTGGGCAGCCACCCCCCAATGGCCCGCCCACCAAAGGGGGCGTGCTGTCACTCAACATCGACAGCACGCCCCCTTTGGTGCGAGACCCGGAGCGACGGATTGCCCTTCGCTATCCGGGTCTCACGCATGCATACGATGGAGCCGGCTCCGTCGTGCGCATGCGCTCTGGGCCACCATCGACCCGGTTGCGAGCACTTGCGACCGGGTATGAATCAGGCCCACTATTCGTTCATCATTGTAAAAATCGTTCAAAAAATCGTTCACTTTTTCAAGGGAAAATCTGAATGAAAATCGTTGGCTACAAAATCGTTACGTGTGTATGCACCTTTACTGTCATGTTACAGGCTGTGTTGGAAAAATGACAGTTGGGAGCTGATTGGTTGGTTGTTTCTCACTCTCCACTTTATCACTTCCCAGAGCTTCATACATTTTTCTCCTGAAACAGTTAAGGCCATCCAATCTTTAAGGGGCATATTTTTCGCAATCCCCATGTCTAATGCAGATGTCATACATTTTTAACACCTAAGTTGGTAAAGTGAAAATGTACATTGGCGATATCTGCTTCGGTCCCTCCATATTAAATCCCGAGGCTGCTTGACATTTGCAGGTCCCCCTCCCTTAGAAACTGGGCGTAGAATAGAAAGGGGAGGAGTACTCTTGCACAATCCTAAAGAAAATAATGTCTTTATTCCTATTTCTAATGAAAGTCTTCTCCTACCGAATCCAATTATGATAAAGACCAGAGGGCCTGATTCAGAGCCGGACGCTATTTGCGCTCGCTCGTTCAGAAAAAGGGGCCGGCTATTTAAATTGAGCGCTCGCTCTTTGCGGTCTGTTGACGCCTCTATGTCTGAGCGAGCGAACGAAACATGCGCTTGCTATTTTGTAAAGACGCCCCCTGGCCGCTCGCATCCTACGTCATCTCCGCTATTTATTAGATTAATCGGGAACATCGAAAGGCGTCTGAACTGCTCACAGTGCTTGTGGTTGGATTTTCCTACCGCAATCATGCGAACAGGTGACGTGGTCGATGACGCTGCTTTGTTAATTATGCACACCCTTAAAACGCCCGTTTTGACCGTTTGGCACGCCTGCGTTCGGATCTCCACTCCCCATTTTCAAGCACCTTCCCCTGTTACCACCCACAAATGCCTCATTCTGTCACTCAAATTAGCAGGCATTCGCTATTTTGCGAGCACCCCCGACCGCAATGACTGGTTCGCGCATGCATATTACAACAACCCATACGCATGCGCAGTTGTGCGAACATCGCTCGGAGCGAACGAGCGGCCGCTTACGAGCGGCTCTGAATCAGGCCCAGAGTACACTTAATTATAGAACTGACTTTCAGGAAAGGAGTCATTGTCTATAGGGGGTGATTTATTTTATTACAGTAGCTAAAACGCTATAGACCAATCTATCAAGTCCCTTTATTACTAAAAATCATGTGTAAAACCTGCAGTTTCTAATGAATTTAAGCATAGGAGCTATTTAACTATAGCCTAACACAGGAGGGAATCAGTATGAATGACCGCCGGCCCAGTTCCATTGGCAGCCATACATGCCCACACCATGACACTACCACCACCATGCTTCACTGATGAGGTGGTAAACTTTTGGATCATGAGCAGTTCCTTTCCTTCTCTTCCCATCACTCTGGTACAAGTTGATCTTTGTCTCATCTGTCCATAGGATGTTGTTCCAGAACTGTAATGGCTTTTTTAGATGTTGTTTGGCAAACGCTAATCTGGTCTTCCTGTTTTTGTGGCTCACCAATGGTTTGCATCTTGTGGAGAACCGTCTATATTCACTCTTGTGAAGTCTTCTCTTGATTGTTGACTTTGACACATATACATCTACCTCCTGGAGAGTGTTCTTGATTTGGCCAACTGTTGTGAAGGGGTTTTTCTTCACCAGGGAAATAATTCTTGTGTCATCCACCACAGTTGTTTTCCGTGGTCTTCCGGGTCTTTTGGTGTTGCTGAGCTCTCCGGTGCATTCTTTCTTTTTAAGAATGTTCCAAACAGTTGATTTGGCCACACCTAATGTTTTTGCTATCTCTCTGATGGGTTTGTTTAGATTTTTCAACCTAATGATGGCTGGCTTCACTGATAGTGACAGCTCTTTGGATCTCATATTGAGAGTTAACAGCAACTGATTCCAAATGCAAATGTCACACCTAGAATCAACTCCAGACCTTTTACCTGCTTAATTGATAATGAAATAACGAGGGAATAGCCCACACCTGTCCATGATATAGCTTTTGAGATGATAGTCCCATTACTTTTGGCCCCTTAAAAAGTGGGAGGCACATATTGAAACTGTTGTAATTCCTACACCGTTCACCCGATTTGGATGTAATTACCCTCAAATTAAATCTGAAAGTCTGCAGTTAAATCACATCTTGTTTGTTTCATTTCAAAGCCATTGTGGTGGTGAATAGAGGCCAAAATATGAAAATTCCATCAATGTCCCAATATTTAAGGACCTGACTGTATATATATATATAGTGCATGTATGTGTGTATATATATATATATATATATATATATATATGTGTGTGTGTATATATATATACACATATATATGTGTGTGTATATATATATATATGTGTGTATATATATATATATATGTGTGTGTGTATATATATATGTGTGTGTGTATATATATATATATATGTGTGACAGGGACATTTATCACAGATTCCTGTCTTATGTGTTTTAAATACCCAGGAGAAAGTCTGCAGTGTAGCAGGCTTGAGTCTCGGCTTTTTGAAAAGCGGGTTTGGGACCTGGGGGTTGTGGGTGAGAGGAGAGGGAGAGCTCCACCCACGGCCACTCCAGGTTTTGGTTCTCGCAGCCTGGTAACAGGCTTGTTAGGGTTTCCTCCTGAGAGTGGCCAATATAAGCATAGTGTGTTGAGGGCTGATTGTCTCACCAGGGAGAGCAGGCAGGGAGTTTGCTCAGAGACACTTGAAAACCTATCTGTAAGTGTTGTGCTGTGCCTTGGTTGCTGGCGAGTGCATTAGGCCCTGCCAGGTTCTGGTAGTGAGGGAACTACCTGTGAAGTTAGTGCCCCGACAGGGCTAGGATTTATGTTTATGTTTTCTTTATGTTATTTCTGACATTGTACAATAAAGACTGGTGCCGACCAGCTTGTACTTGCATCCAGACTGGTGTGCTGCTTCCCTGCTTCTGTGTGTGTGTGTAAGGAAGGAGTCCTCTACCCAGGAGAGGGACCCCCTAACCTAACTGTGTCACAATATGGTGGAGAATGCGGGCACCCACACACACTGAAGTTGCAGCAAGAGGAAAAACTTTCCATTTAAAAATTAAAGGGACAGACACCCAATTTGTGAGTGTGGAAATAACACTGTGTGCTTGGAGTCCCATTGAGGAGGCGTCAGCCAATGCTCAGAGAGGTAAGGTTCAGCTTCCAACCTACCCCCAGGACAAAATGGAGGAAATTATTAAGGCCTTGCTCCAAGCTACAGCAGCTCAGCAGTAGACTAACAAACTTCAACAGGTCTCCATCGAGGAAAACAGACAGGCCATAAAAGAGGTGTTACAGCACCTGGTCGCCCGACCCAGAGATGTTAATACTGGTCCTCCCACCACCACTCACTCCGTACGAGCCAGTCACTTCCTCCAAAAGATGACTTCGGGCGATGATGTGGAGGCCTATCTCGCCGCATTTGAAAGAACGGCCGAAAGGGAGAGTTGGCCCAAGGAGCAGTGGGCAAGTCTGGTGGCACCTTTTTTGTCTGGGGAGCCACAAAAAGCATATTTTGACTTATGCCTGGCTGATGCCAAGGACTATAAAAAACTAAAACAGGAGATCCTAACTCGCTTGGGAGTCACCACCTTTGTTCGTGCCCAACGGGTCCACCGCTGGGAGTTTCATATGGATAAGCCTCCATGTTCACAGATGCATGACCTCGTCCATCTGTCCTCAAAATGGCTACAGCCCGAGACACTGACTGGACCACAGATCGTGGAAAGGGTCGTGATGGACCGGTACCTGCGATCGTTACCTGCGACTCTGCGCAAGTGGGTGAGCCATGCAGACCCTAAGTTCGCGGACCAGTTGGTCGAGCTGGTGGAGAGGTACGTGGCAGCTGAGGAGCTGATGAGTATGCCCCACCGAGCCCCGATGGCGCACCGGCCAACTCCCACAGACAATGGTAAGACTGTTCCAGGGGAGAAGGGTGCTGGGCGGTGGAATGTACCTAAGACTGAGGGTGTAGAACCTGGAGACAGGCCTGCCAGGCCAGGAAGGTTCTTGCCCCGTAAACGACTAGACATTAATATGATTCAGTGTTTCCGGTGTGGTGATTTCGGCCATATTTCCGCTAATTGTTCACTTACAACTGAACCTATGCAATGTGATACTGCTCATGTATACCGCAGGGCGTCTTTCTTTGCACAGACAGCCTGTAAGGCTGACTGGCAGGCTGAGACTGATAAGCACATGTGTGTACTCACTGTAGATGGCAACCGAGTAGAGGCACTGTTAGACTCTGGTAGCTTGGTGACACTTATGAAAGCTGAGCTGGTGAACCCTTTGAGGCATAAGGGGAAAACTGTTGGTGTGACCTGCATACATGGGGATAATCGATATTATGTTACTGCCGAGGTGAACATCGAGACACCATGTGGCTCTGCTATAGTTTCTGTGGGTTTGGTCCATGGTCTAATGTATGATGCAATATTGGGGAGAGACTTTGCTCACTTCTGGAAGTTGTGGGAAAAGCCGTTTTGTTCCAGTAGTGAACAACCCCGGTCCACTTGAGAATGTTGTCGATGTAGTGGAGGAGGGAGTTTCTTCTGAGTCAGAGTTATTCCCTTTTCCTACTATGGTTGGCGAACTAGAGAATGCGGAGCGTGACGGTGGCCCGCCAACTGATGTGCCTCCCATTGAGGTGGGAAGTGTTGTTGGGCCAGGTGATCGTCTGCCTGATTTAGAGGTCAGAAGAGAGGTCTTTGCCGTGGAGCAGTTGAATGACCCTACTTTGGTAATAGCCAGGGAGAATGTAAAAGTAGTTGATGGTAAACCCCTGATAGTCCTTTGTCCTATCCCCACATGGCAATGTGTCAGGATTTGTTATATCAGGTGACTAAGAAGGGGGAAGATATTGTGGAACAACTAATAGTTCCCAAAGCCTACAGAAGAACAGTGTTGGATCTGGCCCATGGTCATATAACGGCAGGCCATCTAGGGGTAGAGAAAACCACTGAGCGAATAGTGCAGAGGTTTTCCTGGCCCGGGCTCCATAAAGAGGTATCTAACTTTTGCGCATCCTGCCCTGAGTGTCAGTATTATGCTCCCAGACCACATTTTAAGGGTCCACTAGTTCCATTGCCTATTATAGAGGTGCCGATAGTGAGAGAGCACCTGGAACAGGCTCAACAGGCACAGCAGAGGGTATACAACCGCAATGCTCGGTTACGCAGCTTTGCTCCTGGGGACAGAGTGTTAGTGTTGGTTCCCACTGTGGAAAATAAACTTTTGGCTAAATGGCAAGGGCCCTTTGAAATCTTAGAAAGAGTGGGACAGGTCAATTACAAAGTTTACCAGCCGGGGAAAAGAAAGCCGGAACAGATATACCATATAAATCTGTTAAAGCCCTGGAAAGATAGACCGGTACTGTCGGCCTTCCGAGCCCCTCCAGTAAAACCAGGGCCCTTAGTTCCTGAAGTGACAGTGGCAAAAACCCTGTTGGCAATTCAACAACAAGAGGTCAAGGAGTTTCTGGTCAGAAATAGGGTGCTGTTCTCTGACTTACCTGGGAAAACCTCGGTCGTTAAACATGACATCATCACTGACCCAGGGGTTAAAGTTAATCTAAAGCCCTATAGATTACCAGAAGCACCAAGAGAATCAGTGTCGAAAGAAATGAAAAATATGCTAGAGTTAGGGGTTATTGAAGTATCACATAGTGAATGGTCAAGTCCCATTGTGTTGATTCCAAAGCCCGACGGGAGTGTGCGTTTCAGCAATGACTTCCGAAAGTTGAACAGGGTTTAAAAATTCGATGCCTACCTGATGCCACAGTGGAGAAGGAGGCGTTGGCCATAAAGTGGGTGTTAGGGGCCTGTTGTCTAAAGCAGACGCGTTGTCACGTGTTCATTGTTTGGGGGCTTCAGTTGTTCCGCCCCAAAGGTCGAAACAAAGGGGGGGGATATGTGATAGGATCACTGGTAAAGTGGTCTGTGACAGGGACATTTATCCCAGATTCCTGTCTTATGTGTTTTAAATCCCCAGGAGAAAGTCTGCAGTGTAGCAGGCTTGAGTCTCGGCTTTTTGAAAAGCCGGTTTGGGACCTGGGGGTTGTGGGTGAGAGGAGAGGGAGGGCTCCACCCACGGCCTCTCCAGGTTTTGGTTCTCGCAGCCTGGTAACAGGCTTGTTAGGGTTTCCACCTGAGAGTGGCCAATATAAGCCTAGTGTGTTGAGGGCTGATTGTCTCACCTGGGAGAGCAGACAGGGAGTTTGCTCAGAGACACTTGAAAACCTATCTGTAAGTGTTGTGCTGTGCCTTGGTTGCTGGCGAGTGCATTAGGCCCTGCCAGGTTCTGGTAGTGAGGGAACTACCTGTGAAGTTAGTGCCCCGACAGGGCTAGGATTTATGTTTATGTTTTCTTTATGTTATTTCTGACATTGTACAATAAAGACTGGCGCCGACCAGCTTGTACTTGCATCCAGACTGGTGTGCTGCTTCCCTGCTGCTGTGTGTGTGTGTAATGAAGGAGTCCTCTACCCAGGAGAGGGACCCCCTAACTTAACTGTGTCACAATATATATATATATATATATATATATATATAACAGATAGCAGTGGCAGCGGCACTCCTCAATAAGATATTAACAAACTGATTCCAAAGAACCTAAGTCCTTTTGAAGTAAAGGACTTAGGTTCTTTGGAGCTAGTTTGTTAATATCTTATTGAGGTGTGCCGCTGCCACTGCTATCTGTTGTGTACCCTATTACTTGCGGAGGGCACCCAGTTTTTCTATTTGAAGAGGAATGCCAGGCCTTTGCTACATACGTGTGTGTGTGTGTGTGTGTGTGTGTGTGTGTGTGTGTGTGTGTGTGTGTGTGTGTGTGTGTGTGTGTGTGTGTGTGTAAAATTGATAATTGCACAATGAGTCCACTTGTGCTTGCCTTAGTCTGACTTCCACTCTTTAAAAGTGGCGCTTCTCTTAAGGGCTTCACCCAGCCTGGTATTGTGTATTTTAGGAACTAAAAAGGGCACACAATTGTAAAGTGTATGAAAACTTTATAGTATAAAAGTAATCAGTTACGCTCTGTTTTCAGTTAACCGGCAGGGACTCTGTAACACATAGCGTTACCGCAGAGCAATTCTGCCGGGAAACGGCGCTAACAAGTCCTTGGAGATCAGCGACTGACACGAGGCTAGTCCCATGCTGTTTGTTTCAAACTTTGAATGTACACAACTTATTGCTTTTATATTATAACGTTTTTCATACACTTTACAATTGTGTGCCCCTTTTTTGTTCCTAGAATTTTCAACTTTTCAGAGAACTTTTACTCCTTTCTTCAGGCTAGTTTTTGAACACCTTTTATATGCCCATAGTGCCGCTCTGAGTAATAATTTATATTATAGTAATATTTATATTACAAATAATATTTATATAAGTCAATATAATATAAATATAAAGTAGTATAAATATTACTTTTTTTATTTTTTTAGTTCTCACAATGGTGTCCAGGTCTAATATATTCTCACAACACTAGAGAAATATATATTTTAATCAATTCTGCTTTTAAAATAGGCAGAGATTGAAGTTTCTGCATTGGGATTGTGGTCAATATCCCGACCGCGGGGATTCCGGCGGTGAGAATGCCGACACCGGTATCCCAACACTTGTCAGAATACCGGCGCCGGCATCTGAAAGTAAGTACTGTGGTTAGGGGGAGGGTTAGGGCATTCCATACTCGCCCAGTGCAATGTTTAGGGGCAGAATTACCGTATATACTCGAGTAAAAGATGAGTTGTTTTTTTTGTGCTGAAAAAGCACACACTCGGCTTATACTCGAGTCATGCCCACATGGTACGCAGCTGAGTAGCGTACCTATGCGGGCCGCGGTGCAGACTGTGTCTCTGTGACACAGCTGCACCGTGTGTGTAGTGCTGACCGGACGGAGGGCCTGATTCAGAGCCGGACGCTATTTGCGCTCGCTCGGTCAGAAAAAAAGGCCGGCTATTTAAATTGAGTGCTCGCTCTTTGTGGTCTGTTGACGCCTCTATGTCTGAGCAAGCGAATGAAACATGCGCTCGCTATTTTGTAAATACGCCCCCTGGCCGCTCGCATCATACGTCATCTCCGCTATTTATTTGATTAATCGAGTACATTGAAAGGCATCTGATCTGCTCGCAGTGCTTGTGGTAGGTTTACAGTTCAGGCTAAGAGACAACCAAGTGACGTGGTCGATGACGCTGCTTTGTTAATTATGCACACCCTTAAAACGCCCATTTTGACCGTTTGGCACGCCTGCATTCGGATCTCCACTCCCCGTTTTCAAGCACCTTCCTCTGTTACCACCCACAAACGCCTCATCCTGTCACTCAAATTAGCAGGCACTCGCTATTTTGCGAGTGCTCGATTTCCGACAGCAATGACTGGTTGGCGCATGCGCATTACAACCCATACGCAGGCGCAGTTGTGCGAACATCGCTCGGAGCGAACGAGCGGCCGCTTACGAGCGGCTCTGAATCAGGCCCGGAGTTCGGTCAGCACTACACACTGCCAAACACACAGCCACCGGAGCCGGCAGCTGTGTGTTTGTTGTAATCAGCAGCCGATGAGAGTCTGTCAGACTCTCATCGGCTGCTGCTGCTCCCACTGTGGGAAACATCTTCCGGCTCCCACAGTGGGTGATGGAAGAGACGTCATGACGACGTCTCTCCCATAATGCACAGCGGCCGGAGGAGCTGATAGCAGCGGCGGGACCAGGGGCGGGGTTTCAGGTAAGTGTTGTTTTTTATTTTTATTAGGACTACTGGGGGCACTACCAGGGGGGGATTACTTCTAGGGGCACTACCAGGGGGGATTACTTCTGGGGGCACTACCAGGGGGGGATTACTTCTGGGGGCACTACCAGGGGTGATTACTACTGGGGGCACTACCAGGGTGGGATTACTTCTGGGGGCACTACCAGGGGGGGATTACTACTGGGGGTACTACCAGGGGGGGATTACTACTGGGGGCACTACCAGGGGGAATTACTTCTGGGGGCACTACCGGGGGGGATTACTACTGGGGGCACTACCAGGGAGAATTACTTCTGGGGGCACTACCAGGGGGGATTACTACTGGGGGCACTACCAGGGAGAATTACTTCTGGGGGCACTACCAGGGGGGATTACCAGCTGCTGCATTTCCCACCCTAGGCTTATACTCGAGTCAATAATTTTTCCCAGTTTTTTGGGGTAAATTTAGGTACCTCGGCTTATATTCGGGTCGACTTATACTCGAGTATATACGGTAAGTATCCATCAGCTGTTCCAAAGAGGAAAGGAGGAGATATCTCCATCTGCTGGCTCCAGCAGCAGCCGTCCTGTCCTGCTAAAAAGGGATCTTGCAATCCCTCTCTGGTGGGCTGCAGTATGCCCCAAAACGCTTTACGAATTTTTCCAAAAGAGAAAAGCAGGAGATATTGGAGATATCTCCTGTTTTCCATCCGCCTGCTCACTCAGCACTCCATAGTTTAACAAGATCCACAAAGCTTTGTGAATCTTGTCTGCATGGGCTAACACCATCTTCACCTGCTATGGGGCTGTCCTTCCAAAAAGAGATTTTATAATCCCTCTCTGGTGGGCATCCGCAATCACATTACTTCTATCTACGGCACCTTTGTGATTGCTGCACATGTGAGACTTTCCAGTAGCCACAAGGGGGTCTGTAGATAGAAGTAATATGAGTGCAGATTAGGGATGTGCGCCGGACCATTTTTGCCGGATTTGGATTTGGTTCTAATTCGTCGTCCGGCTTTGGATTTGTATTTGCTAAACTGCAGTGACTGGCTTTGGATTTGGATTTTTTTACAAAAATTTACAAAAAAAGCTAAAATCACATAAATGGGTCTTTTTTTTCTTCCTAGAGTATCATTAACCTCAATAACATTAATTTCCAGTCAATTTAGAACACCTCACAGCTTATAATATTGTTTTCAACATTATTGGCCATTATTGGTTGCAGTGAGCTGACTGGTTACTAAGCGACAGAGCAGCAGCACAACGACACAGACACCACAGTATAAAGCACATCTATGACACATTGCCACACAGCAGTGGCAGAAATGAAAAGTAGTGTACCCACCCAGTGGGGTACGGCCAGCAGAATCACAGTACTTGTTTACAAAGTAGGCTACGGCCCAAGGAGTCACAGTGCACAATCTTATTCACATTACACCGCACATAGGCCCTCATTCAGAGCCGTACGCTCTGAGCAGAGCGCACGCTCTGAATGAGGGCCGCCCTCCTAAAAAATGGAGCGTCCTCCTGGATGCTCGTATAGCTGTGGGTCACCACCCACAGCCTATACGAGCGTGCAGTTTGATGGCCGCGATGGTCTTGACCATCGCGACCATCGAAACTGCGAGCCGGAGCCTGCGGTTGAGGTTTTCAACCGCAAGCTCCGGAGTGATTTTGGCTCTATCAGAGCCAAAATCACTCCCACTGACATCACTAGTGATGTCAGTGGGCCGGCTTCTGACGGGAGGCGTTCCCTTGGGAACGCCCCCGTCAGGGAGGCACGCCCCCGGCACGCCCACCAAAGGGGGCGTGCTGTCAATCAACATCGACAGCACGCCCCCTTTGATCAGACACAACGAGCGAAGGACTTTCCTTCGCTCGTCGCGTCTGGCGCATGCACACGACGGAGCTCCCTCCGTCGTGCGCATGCTCAGTGCAGACCATCGACCCACTTGCGAGCGGACAGCCGCTCGCGAGTGGGTCTGAATCAGGGCCATAGTGCCCCTGATTCACATTACACCATAAAGTAGTGTCTCTTATTTATGTTACGACACACAGTAGTGCCCCTTTTACACAGTGCCCACAGTAGTGCCCCTTTTACACAATGCCCACAGTAGTGCCCCTTTTACACAATGCCCACAGTAGTATGCCCCCCAGTAGTATGCACCCCCAGTAGTATGGCCCCCCCAGTAGTATGGCCCAAGAAGTAGTATGGCCCACAGGAGTATGGCCCCCCAGTAGCAGCCCCGCCCCCAGTAGCAGGCACCCCCAGTAGCAGGCCCCCCAGTAGTATGCCCCCCCAGTAGCAGGCCCCCCCAGTAGTATGGCCCCCCAGTAGCAGGCCCCCCCAGTAGTATGGCGCCCCCAGTAGTATGCCCCCCAGTAGCAGGCCCCCCCAATAGCAGGCCCCCCATTAGTATGCCCCCCCAAGTAGCAGGCCCCCCCCCGAGTAGTATGCCCCCCAGTAGCACCCCCGGCCCTTAGACACATTAAAAAAAATAAAAGACGTACCTGTATCCCCGCTCCCGCGCCATCCGCTCTGCATCCACGCGCCGAGGAGGGAGCCGGAAGACGGAGCTCATGAGTGAGCTCCAGCCGGCTCCCTCCGTGCAGCAGCCAATGAGAGTCTGTGTGACTCTCATTGGCTGTTGTAACAAACACACAGCTGCCGCTGGCGGCTGTGTGTTTGATCTGTGTAGGGCAGACCGCTATCACAGCGTTCTGCCCTACACTCGAGGAGCCCTGATGTCGGATTCTCAAGTGAGGGGATCCGAGTCAGGCGTGGAACATTCGAACAGTGTTCGGGTGGACTCTGATCCCCTATGTTCAGAGCGGTTCGGATTCCACAGAATCCGAACTGCTCATCTCTAGCGCAGATACGTTCACTTTACTTCTTCCTCATTGCAGGGATGGGCTACCTTGTCCAAGCGATTAAATGGATTATACGAGCGGAACAAAACTCTCTATTGCCACAACTTGCGGCGTTTATGATTCTTAATTTTCAGGGGCAGACCACATATTTGAATAGGTATGCCCCTATAGCTATTAGTAAGGTAAGGTATCTCTTTTTGCATATAGAACGATTTCCCATTCATGACATCACTAAGTGACCCGCATGGTAGAGGGGTTTTACATTTACATCATCATTAAGTGCCATTTTTTTTTTTTCATATTACAGTAACATTAGCACATTAATTTGTAGACTATCACATTAAGCAAAGAGGGGAGGGAGATAGATGGTTTTTGAAGGTAGGCGCTAGTCACCCCACTCTCCAGATACCACACCCTCTATGCAGACCACACCCCCACATCACTAGTCACACCCGCTTGCAGCCGCACAAGTAGGCCCTTCATAAATTTCAGCTCCAGGCCCATGTGGACCTTCATCTGGTACTGATTGTCGCAATAGACCTGCTTGCGTAATTGCAGCTGCAATCGCAGTAGCATTCCGTAGTGAATCAGGCCCTGAGACGGTATACCTGTGTATGTAGTTTTGTGGAGCCTTGCAAAGATGTGATCACAGAAATGGCTGCATCAATGCCTGACACATACAGATGTAATAGTACAAGGCTGCCAGGATAAACGCTTGTTGGCATTTCTCCGTATGCTGCGCTGTGGGACACTTCATGTGTTTCTGTTGTGATAAACAGGGAAGTTTGTAGAACAGTCTGTCATTTTACCTAGATAACTGTGACCCCTGGAAAGCTGATAAGAGAAAGGAAAACTGCATATAGGAAATAAAATGATGAGTGTATATTTAAGGTCTTCAAAATGCGTAATGGAAAGAGACTGAAATTAAAAGCAATGAATTATACAAGGCAAATAATGCTGCTGTATATTATGTAGGTGCTTCACAGGGAGATGAGATGCACAAGGACTATTAAGAATAGTAACTACAGATGGTGACATATCACATAGCTAAGGAATATGAGATAAAAGTAAGCTAACTAGCATGAGCAGTAGGCTCCATTAAAACGAGTGTTAACATCTCAGAAAATTTACTGTATGAATTGTTGAGAATGGAAATTAAAAAAATGTGTATGGATGTGTGAATATATATCTCTTTCTATATACAGTGGCTCCACAAGTGGGGAGCGGGCCGCACCCTGGTGTCACTTGCCAAGGAGTGACACCATAGAGCAGACTCCTCCTCAATGACAGGAGCCGGGTGCTGCACTGTAGCTTTACGTGCAGCACTTGGCTCCTGACACAGTGAGGGAGCCGGCACTGCACACAGACTGGTCCCCAGGGGCAATCTGCACCTCCGGGACCCCCAGAGTGACTAAAACAGGGGTTCGGGCCACGAGGTCACAACCCATGTCCGCGGGCAGCTTTGCCGCGTGTACTAAAACCCTCTACGCACCAGGTGTCAGCGCGGGGAGGGACGCCACTGTGTGTATATATTATATATGTATATATTATTTATAAGAGCGACACACACTATAAGGCACTAAGGGCCTGATTCATCAAGGAATGCAAAGGAGAGAATGCACGCACTTGGCCGATGTTTACGCACTGCGCGTGCGCGGACTAGCCAGTGCAATCAGGATATGGTACGCAGACCGATAATGATTGACAGGAAGTGCCGTTTGTGGGTGGTGACGGGGGGTGGTCAGGCGAACGCAGGCATTATAACGCCGTTATAGGGGCGTGCATAACTAAGGCAGTGTGGTGGCATACGCAGCCATACCGTAAGCTGTACACGGGAAGCGGCTAAAAGCCTGCAGCATGTCAGGTCAACCACTATTATGCTAATGGGACCGATGGTTTTCGATGTCACCGATGTTTACGCTATCTTGTGTGCTGATCTGTGAGTAAAGGGAGATGGGCAGCTTATGTTGGGACAGGGCATCTGCATCTTGTGCTGCGGTCTCGGTGCATGTGCACTGATTAGCATATTCGCAGCAGACGGGTGCGTGCGTCTGCTAGCATGCGTTCCTTGCTGAATCAGGCCCTATAGCCCTCATTCAGAGCCGCTCGTTAGCGGCAGTACGCTCGTTCCGAGCGATGTTTGCACATCTGCGCATGCGTACGGTTTTTAGTACGCATGCGCGAACCAGTCAGTGCGGCCGAAAATCGTTTGTACGCTATATAGCGAGTGCCTGCTATTTTGAGTGACAGAATGAGGCGTATGTGGGTGGTAACAGGGGAAGGTGCTTGAAAAGGGGGGAGTGGAATTCGAACGCAGGCGTGCTTAAAGGTCAAAACGGGCGTTTTAAGGGTGTGCATAATTAATCCAGCAGCGTCATTGACCACGTCACTTGGTTTTTTTAAACTCAGAACTGCTCGCAAAATAGCGGTTGAAAAAACCAACCACAAGAATAGCGAGCAGTTCATACGCTGTACGATGTACTCGATTAATCAAATAAATAGCGGACATGACGTATGGTGCGAGCGGCCAGGGGGCGTTTTTATCAAATAAACGAGCGTATGTTTTGCTCGCTCGTTCAGACTTAGAGGTGTGAACAGACTGCAATTTGCGAACGGATCATTTGAATAGCCACCCCTTGTTTTTGAACGAACGACCGCAAATAGCGAACGGCTCTGAATGAGGGCCTATGTCTTTTGTTTTCTCTCTCATGCTTTCTAAATGTTCACTATTGATCTGTGTTACACTATAATCAAGCTAATCAATCAACATTTAATGTAGTGAAAGTGAAATACATATTTATTCTCATCAAGTTCCGGACAAAGATATACAAGTTAAAAAGCAAAGTACTAATCATGAGTTTAACCTACAGTAGCTATAACAGATGATATTTCTTAATAGACATGGCAACAATATGAATAGGCCGTGACTAGGGTGGCTATAATCCTTAATAATACTCCATTTTATGCATATGCGGAAATATATGTGCGCTATATAAATAACTGGGGCAAGATGCACTAAATGGAAAATGCAATAAAAACCCAGTTTCGGGGGTGTTACCGCATTTTCCATATGCACTAATGTGTGGCCGCCGGGGTTACGATGCGGAGGGTAATGCCAGCTTTTGCTGACGTTACCCTAAAGAAGCATATGGGCTTCTACCGCATTACACTGGTATGAGGGATGCGATCGGACCTCTCTCAGCATGCCCCATGGCCGCCGCATAACTCTGGGCATGCGCAGATGGACTCCCGGGTCATAAACCCGGAAGTCCACAGCGAAGAGCGGAGCGCAAAGGTCCGCTCTGAGCTGTCATTTTATTGGAAGAGCTGTCCTTTGTGTACTGATCGCATATGTTAGTGCATATGCGATCAGCACAAATGCGGTGTGTGGCTGTAAGTAGCGCACTATGTTAGTGCATCCCGCCCCTGGTACTAAATAATGAATACATATATCTTCAATCACAGGTAAACTCTGATATGGGTGTGGATTAAAAGATCTTCACTATTTACATAGACAGTCAAAAGAATAAATGGTCGACACAAAAATGGTCGATACATTTTTTTTAACCTTAATCTTCACCCTAACACTAACCCTCCCTCCTAGTGCCTAAACCTAACCATTGGGGTAAGTGCCTATCGCTAACCATCCCTTCTAGAGCCTATCCCTAACCCTCCGGTAAGTACCTAACCGTAATCTTACAAAAAATGTAATCAAATGTGTTGACCGGTGTCGACCACTCCAGCGTCAACATTTTGACCATGTCGACCTTTTTGTACCTGCCGATCTTCATCCATGCTTACCTTTTGTTTGTCAACCTTTTGACCATGTTGACCTTTTGTACCTGTCGACCTATTGCCTGACTACCAGTTGGGGTATACCTAGACACTGTCATCTTTTCATTGTCTATTGACTGCTATGCAACTTAATTATCTTCAATCACAGGTAAACTCTGACTGATTTGGCCATTTAACCACCCTTTGGATTGTCTTACAATCTGACAGAGTGCAGTTTCCAAACCACAACATGATACAATTAGTTATAATCAAGCTAAAATGAGCATGGTCTCAAGCTGCATACACACGGTACAATCTGCACAACCAACAATATCACTGAACGATTTCCCATGAACTTTCTGTAGTGCAGGACAAACGATATTGGGTGTACACACTGATAGGTATCTATGATAGATATCTTTCAGTGAAGTCATCCTGCCACATCTCTGAACATGCAAATCGTGATGAAATTGTCCAAGTTGGCCTGCATGTACGGATCACCATAGATATCGTTATTGTCCATGCTAGGGCGCGCATCATTGGTCGTTCACTGCATAAAAATTAATGATATGAACGATTTATTGTTGTCGTTCATAGATATCGTACCGTGTGTACGCACCTTAAGACAATCCCCCTAAGTTTGGCATATTGTACAGCAGAACGCTTCAAATTAACTGTAGAAAGAAACACTTGGTAACATGTCTGTGAAAAACAGGATGTTCTAGAGATAATGGGGATGATCCTGAGCTGGGAGCAAATATAAAAAAAACAAGTAACTTTGCACCATGGGAAAACCAAGCTGCACTGCAGGAGGGGAGATTTTAAATATGCAGAGAGATTTATATTTTTGAGAGGTGTACAAAAACTCAAACCTAAATCACAGTGTATAAATAAACCTGTCCAGCATTTGTAGGATACTGTACGTGCAAAGAAGTCAGTATGTACCCTGCATGCCAAAACAATAAATGTATGTGCAGCCTTGCACTGCAACATGGATTGTTCCAGGAGCAAAGTTAATCGTCGTTTTCTGCTTTGCTCCCAACTCAGAATCAGCCTCTCTGGGTTTACACAGAGAGAGCTCATGGATGTAAGTGTTCCTGCTGAACAGGAGGAAAGAATGTGATTTGTAAAATGCCACAGTTTAATCATATGTGAGGCTGAGTTATAGGCACTGATAGGAGATAGACAGAAAGATCCTCCCATATCTGCAACTCTTCACTTCTAATATGCTGATTCATAATTCCCAAACATTTCCCAGAACACTTCACTCCCTGACCATTTTCAGGAAATGTAAGCCTAATAGGTCTGACACACACTAGATTGTTTCCAATGTGGAAAACAGACACAAATTCCTCACAGGTTATGCTGTGCACCTCTATTTTCCCAACTGCACTTAGATTTCCATCAAACTAAACAGGTTTGTGAAGAAGTTTTACACTTCAAGGCAAAGAGATGGGTGGGTCTACTGCACTCCTTCTAAACTACAAACTAGAGCACCTTGTTGGGCAGGGTACAAACTAGAGCACCTTGTTGGGCAGGGTACAAACTAGTGCACCTTGTTGGACATAGTGCAGACTAGTGCACCTTGTAGGGCAGGGTACACACTAGTGCACCTTGTAGGGCAGGGTACACACTAGTGCACCTTGTTGGGCATAGTGCAGACTAGTGCACCTTGTAGGGCAGGGTACACACTAGTGCACCTTGTTGGGCAGAATGCACACTAGTGCACCTTGTAGGGCAGGGTACACTAGTGCACCTTGTTGGGCAGAGTACACAGTAGTGCACCTCGTTGGTTTTCTTCTCCTACTGCTCCTAAGAGAATACATAGAAAAATGTGTTACAGTTGAGTGTGTAAACAGGGAAAGCAAAAGGCAATAAAACATCAGAACTGTTGAGGCAGCAGTTAGCAAGCAACTTGTGAGCTATCCAGGAGTATATGAGATGCAGTTGTTTCATATTTAAGCTGGGTACACACTAGATGATACATTGTCCGATCTGGCGGATTGGAGCAACATATAGGGCGCATTGTCTAGTGTGTACCTGCTATGTCGCTGATGATGCGGGCTACCATGCGTCATCAGTGGCAACCTCTGTTGGCCCCCGCGGGGCTGTCAGCATAGGCAAGTGTTTATGTACTTGCCGATGCCGGCACCCCCGCCGGGTCCCATTGCTAACGAGGGTGTACACACTAGACATTGGGCCGTATTCAATTTACTCAACAATAAATATTATTTACTAAACTATTAACCTAAATTGAAGCATTAAAATAGAAATCTGAATCAGATAGATTAAAAATTAGTCAAACCATGTACAAACTGTAAAGTGGCTCAACAAAAGTCTGTGCATGAATGTTACAGGTCACGTTCTAGCATAGGCAGCTTTTGGAGAAGAGTGTGGGGGGAAATTATTTGCCAATCAGTAGAAGGTGGTTTGCCTCTGCTTTGAAATTAGTCGATGTATCAGCATCGGGAAATTCTAATATTACCAAGATGTATAGAACCTGCTGCAAGGTTTTAGCAAATATGGTCGTGCCTCAGTGAGGGCTTGCAGTTAAAATGAGAAGCATTGGCAGTAATTAGATTCATGTTGGCGTAGAAGCCTGGAGCTCCTGTCACTTCTGCATTGTTACAGGTTGTAAGTTGTAACGTAACTAAAAATCACTGAAATCATTTTGGTAGTTAATTAAAGTGATATTGTATAATCCGATTAAACCATTATCTATTTTTAAGGCCAAGTCAGGGACTCTATGAAATTATTTTAAGTAGACTACATTTCTAATTCTAATATTATTCCTTCTGGATCTGTTTTCAAGGTCTCCCAGCTTTTTCTTAACTAGCTCCAGTTCATGTTGGATATTTTTTGGCAACGAAAAATTGGGAACAGAGATAATCAATTTTAGATTAAATTATCAATTATATGGTCCAGTGCTATGATCTCAGATATTAAGCTACACAAACAAAATGTAACACAGTGCATCGAGATTTGGGTCAATAAACAATTAGTCCCACATTCACTGATGATTGTCAAATCTTACAATGCTTTCTCATCAATGTCAACCTCAAACTAAGCATCCAATGTAAAGCCAGTAAGAAATATATGAAATTCTTTATCAGAGCGTATCACAGACTGAATGTAATTATTTTTTTAATGGACAAGCCCCGTTCCTTGAATTCCAAGTATCCTCAAAATAAAAATACAAGCTCCTCAAAGTGTCAAAACTTTTAATTTAACAATAAAACACATCCTGTAAATATTGATGGTCCTCGGAACTCCTTCCTGGGAAAATAGGGGTTCTGCTGTAACAGAGGATTGCTCCGGGCCCTGGTATAATACCTCCACTGCTGCACAACAATGTATTTTGACCTTATTATCACCTTTTTCAAGGTGATAATAAGTGGTGGAACTTCTCTATATTTATATGTAATTAATACAATTTTTAAACAAATTGATTAAACAACTCAATTCGTCATTAACAAATGTGTAAGAGCATGAGGCCATCTTTCTAAAATACCATAAAAACACATTGCATGGTTTGACAATATGATCCAAGCCTAACTTTCATCTTCCTGCACTGCTACCATCCGTTCTATTATGCTCCCCTCAGCGTTAAAGGACAACTTCCAGTGTGCAGGATCTTAAGCTTCCGTCTTCTGCATTCCAGCCTAGAACATTGTGCATGCAAACTCCACTGCACAAATATCAGAAGTGGAGTTAGTGAGGCAATGTTCCACTCTAGAACGCATTATAATGGGACTCTCCCTAACGTCAGAAAAAAATCAAGGGGAATCGCTAGTATGAAACCATAGGGATTGCTCTTATTAAGACAAATGGTTCACAGAAACCATTTTATTTCAAAATCGTTATTTAATACATTTGGAATAAGGGTTATAATAAGGTCATGGATTCATTTCTGATTTGGCCAAAAACAATATATATATACATATATGTATATATATCCTTTTCTCTTCCACTTATCTTCTACCTACTTAATGCCTATTACTTTATTGATATCTTCCACTGAACACTGATGATGGTTTTTAAAGTGGTTTGAAAAGAGCGTTTGTCGAACTCTTTTACATTTCCAAGGTGTTCAGCCCACCACCTAAGCACTCTACATGTTCTCCCTATATACTGTAATCCACATCTACATTCAGTAAGATATATACTGTTGCACAGAATAAAATCATTCATTTTAAAATTACGATTAGTAGCTGTGTAAGTAAACCCTTCTATTTTACATTGTTGGTTCTGATGTGACTTACATATAATACATGTGTCACAATGATGAAACCCTTTGGTTTTTATTTTTCCAACTCTTTTTTCTGGAATAGCACTTTTGATGAGTTTACGTCTACGATTATTTGCTTTCTCATATGCAAACATATGATTAGGTCGAATCACAGGCTTCAATATGGGATCGTAAATGTGGAATAAATTATTGTCCTTGCTTTCAGGTTTTGTATAAATTAGTAGGTCTTCTGATTTTACGATATCTACTAAATATTTTTCTTCTGTTGGATATGGGTTTGATGTCTTGTAATATATTTGCAAACTTTGTCTAGCGTGATACCTTCCTCTGACAGGGTTACATGGGCTCACAGACTCCTTTTTTGTTGAAGAACTGAATAAAATTCACTGAAACATGATAGATAAAGTTAGAATTTAGGATTACGATGGAAAATACACACACCATTCAAGGAACACTATAAAAAAAAAATCACAATAACAGGAAAGGTAACTTATTAGTAGCAAAGATTTGTTGAGATTGTGGGCATGAGACCCCTCAAATAACAGCTGGCACAACTGCTGGTCTGGCCAAGCAAAGTGGCACAGCTTTGTGTTTCTGTATTTAAGAAGGAACAGCTATAATTATATTATTAATGAAGGGACTAAGGGCCTGATTCAGAGCCAGACGCAAGTGGCCGTTCGCTCGTCCGCCGTACGAGCGGAAATATTTAAATTTAAGCGCTCGCTCGTAAGTTTGCTCGTTGCTAATTTACCGCCCCATAGTCTCCCAACCCCTCCTCTAGCTAGCGAACGTTCTAAATAGCAACCGTCCGTCTCCTCTTTCGTTGCAGGGAACGTTCGCACAATTCAATTCCGGAAGTGGCCCTGTCAGTTTTTGATTGCCTGCTATTTCATTCTTCAAACATACTTTCATCGTTTCATGGCAATCAATATATTAATTACCTTAATTGCTATTCACATGTTTTCAATCTTTTTTTTTTTTTCATTGTCAATAAACTTTATTCTTGTCAGTGTGTGTCATTTGTACCGCAGAATACGTACAGTTTCACCAATGGTTTTTTTTTCTAACTTAAATGTTTTTAGGAATGATACTATTGTTTTCCTTTGTTTTTTATAGGCATATTTTAGTACTTTAATTTGTTTATTTAAATTAGCTTACGCATGTCACTGCATCAAGCCTAATAACCAATACAATGCGTTCTGTTATTTTTCAAAGTACATTAGCCAATCAAATTTTTTCGGGGTCCTTTATTAAAACTGTTTTCTGTGGAAAAAATCATTGCCATCATGAGAGCCGCAGCATTTACACGAAGCAAACTCCTGGTCCTCACAGATGTGATGGACCGGAGAATCACTAATCATCCGACCCCCATCACAAACCTCTGCAAGCGGCTCGCCTATGCGGAGGTGCAGCGGCGGCTGCGTAATATGGGCTTCCGCCGCAATGTCGGGCAGCTTGAAAGGCGGTGGTCGGATCTCCACCGCAGGTCCCCCCACCTTTTGGCCAATTTGCATCAGCAAATAGCTGAAAGTAAGTGTATTTTTTTTTCAAAAAAAATGCAAACATACCTGCGTGTGCATGTTTTCCATCTAGCCCTGTTTGTTTATTTTGGACATACCTGCGTGTGCATGTTTTCCATCTAGCCCTGTTTGTTTATTTTGGACATACCTGTGTGTGCATGTTTTCCATCTAGCCCTGTTTGTTTATTTTGGACATACCTGCGTGTGCATGTTTTCCATCTAGCCATTTGTTTATTTTGGACATACCTGCGTGTGCATGTTTTCCATCTAGCCCTGTTTGTTTATTTCGGACATACCTGCGTGTGCATGTTTTCCTTTTTTGGCAAATTTTTGGTGGTGTAAATTTTTATCTAAACCCCGCCCCCCAAAAAACCTAAAAATTTGTTATCCATCATTTAGGGGCTGAGCGCAGACTCCGACGTCTAATGCGAGCAAGACGTCAGCCTCGTCCCCTATCCCCCACTCCCACCCAAACCTCCTCTCCCCAACCTTCCCCAAATTCCCCCTCCAGCCCAGACCGGCCAGTCCCTGAGGTCCCTCCCTCTCCGAATATTCCCATCCCTCCAAATTCACCCTCCCCTCCACCCCCCCCTCTCTTTTCATCACCCTGCCCTCCACCTACCCCTCGCTTTTCCTCCCCCTCCACCCCTAGTGAAATATCCCCTCCTCCATTGGACCAGCACTGGCCCACCTCAGAGGAGGACGATGTCGGGGCTCCTGGACCAGGCATCAATCTGACCAGTATGTTTCCCTTTTAAACTATGCTTGCTTTATTTTATTTTTGTTTTTGGGTGATGTTGTCCTTTTGCCTGTGCATTTCCAATTTGTAAAGTATTTCGAATGTTTTGGAGATATATCTTTGAAAAACAATGTCTAGGATGCTTTCCCCTTACACATATCACACATGTCCAAACACTCATACTTGTGTCTTTCTAGTTTACGGTAACAACAAATGTAGTTTTTTTGCGTACTTCGCCCTTTTTTTTGTTGTCTTTTTATGTGTAATTTTTCTAGTTTGTATTTATACAATCTTTGTGTTTTCCATTACTTTTTTTCTCTTCAAAACTTTTTTTTTTTTTTTTAAAGTATAGTCTGAATTTTAAGCTGTTTGGTAACATATAAATTAAGGTGTCAGTTTAGTAATCCACACTTTTTTTTAACCCACAGAGGACCAGAGGCGTTTGCAAGCAATGCAGGAAGGCTTGCACACATTGAGGGGCCATGTCGTCGGGATGCTTGTGGTCTTGGATCATATGTTGGCAGTCCTGCGGCACTAATTTTTGTGTTTGTTCCCCCCTCAAAAAGTTGTTTAAAATAAAATATATTTTGATTTATTAGAGTCTCATTCCTTGTCTGTAAATATTAGATTGATTAACCTTACATAAGTAGACTATTGGAGCATAAATTTTTAAGTAATGTAAATTAGATTGTAGAAAGCTCAAGTAAGTATGTAAGCTGGCACATTAAACACCTAACAATACCAATAGGTTTGTAGAATTACCAGGTTTGGTTTTTTTTTTGGGGTGGGTAATGTAAATATTATAGCAAACCTGCTTAGGCCTAGATTATAAAACATACTGATTCACCATAATCCCTTTGGGGTTTGTTTTTAGCCACAAAGCATGGTCAAATACTTTACAATTTAACACATTACAGGATTAGCCATTAAGAAAATTTTCCTTTTTTGGACCAGGTTACACTTGCTTGTAATTTACCAAGGAAAAGTCTTTTTAACGTAAAGCAAACATTTAATACACACAAATAATAAACACAAAGTGAATTGTGACAAACAATTCACACAGTGAAAACACACTCCAAAAAACAACCAACACCCATAAAAAAAAAACAACAACAATAATCAAGAACTGTTTGAAGAAGTAGCAGGCCAACATGAATCCACAAATGTGGCGAAGAAATAATTGGTCCAGAAGTTATATCTAATGTGGCCACATGAAGACAATTTTTGGGATCAGGTAGTAGGCATCATTTTTTCGGGTAATTTGAGGGAATAAAAGACAAAAAAAATACAAAAAAATTTAAATTGGCCATTAAAATCTTACATGTCTACATTGTGGCAATTAACTAAATGTTTAACAATAATTACCTAAAAAATCTGGCCACCACATCATAGCGTATGGCCCCCCCACATACTGGCCTCCGACCAACCTCGGGGGGCCATCCTCAGGCAAGGCATCCTCTGACTGCATTGGGACACCACTTCTTATGGCGATGTTGTGAAATATCCCACACAGGACCACAATTTTAGAAACCATAGCCGGCAAATACATGAGCTCGCCACCAGAGCGGTGGAGGCATCTGAATCGGCCTTTTAAAAGGCCGATACAGCGCTACACCACCTGCCTGGTGGCTGTAAGAGCGGAAATATACTCAGTTTGTGGTCCTGGTGTGGGAGCCAAATAAGGAGTGAGCTGGCTGCTCACTCCTTATTTGGCTCCCACACCAGGGCCACAAACTGAGTATAATTCCGTGCATGCAAGGGTAACCACTGTCTCCTGTGAAAAAACAAAAACAAACATCAGGACCATTGTGTTACAAGCTTTGCAGTGGTTGCAACGGAAGGTGTCAACTTACCCAGAAGCCACGCATCACCAGCTTGTAGGTTATCTAATTTGTGCCAAATCCCTGATTGCCGGATGATGAAGGAATCATGTGCAGTCCCGGGGAATTTGGCATTCAGAGACAGGATCTGGAGGGAGGCATCACATACCACCATTACATTCAGTGAATGAAAGTGTTTGCGGTTCCTAAAAATGTGAGTGCCATCCACAACCCCTATGATGTGTGGGATGCCAGCTATTTGGTAAAAATTGGCCTTCGCCACAATAAGGGAACCCATAT
The DNA here is from genome assembly GCA_031769625.1 of Taudactylus pleione. NCBI lineage: Eukaryota > Metazoa > Chordata > Amphibia > Anura > Myobatrachidae > Taudactylus > Taudactylus pleione. The sequence continues at coordinate 46,689,843 of JAUIMM010000015.1, read as the reverse complement.
CCACTGGCATTTTAATAAAATGATGGAGGTGTTTAAAAAGGGCCTCCGTCACTGCCCTCAGGATCCTAGAAAAGGAGGATTGGGAGATTCCGGCAACTATTCCCACCGTGGTTTGAAAGGATCCTGAGGCACAGAAATGTAACACCGACATTAATTGCGTAAGTGGTGGTATTGCTGTAGGACTGTTAATTTGCCGTTCAAGATCACTCTCTACTAATGAGAGAGTGTCTAGGATGATTTGTGGAGGAAGACGGTATCGTCTTAATACCTCATCATCTGGCATTCCAAAAAGGGTGACACGTGTTCTATATATCTGGGGCCTTGCACGCCTACGAGGCCTACGCCTGGGACGAAGTTGAGGTTGGTCGGGTTCTGGAACCATGGCCAAGATAATACGACCAACATCAACCTGAAATGGTAAGCCAGGTAGTTATTGTTTTAGACAAATGTGTAAAGAAAAATATACTTATCTTTTGAAAGAAATCCAAAGATGCTTACAGGCCGGGGTCTTGTCATGAGTAGAACAACATCATTTCAAAAGTAGAAAATATATTTAATTATTATTGCCCAAAGTTGGATTGTAAACACTTGGATTGTAAAAAAAAGAGAAGGGAGCACACATTAGTTGGGAAAATCGCACGCTACATTTAGTGGTAAAACATGATTTTACACTGAAATAATAAAAACACATTAGTGCGCTAAATAGTACGCATTTTTGACAGTTAAACTAAGACATGAGTTTGCAATATATTACGCTACTTTTACAGTTCAATAACGAGATATTAGTGCGCTAAATAGTACACATTTTTGACAGTTAAAACAAGACACATGAGTTCGCAATATATTACGCTACTTTTACAGTTCAATAACGAGACATTAGTGCACTAAATAGTACGCATTTTTGACAGTTAAAACAAGAGACATGAGTTCGCAATATATTACGCTACTTTTACAGTTCAATAACGAGTGCAATTAGTGCGCTAATTAGTACGTTCATTTTACAAAAAAAACAACTCAAACATTATTTCGCAAAAGAGTACGCTATATTTAGTGGAAAGACATGATTGGTCATAGAACAAAAAATAAATAAATTAGCGAAACATATGCGAAGACCAACACATCGAAATTGTAAGTTTATGAAACTAAAAACACTTACCAAAAACCGACAAATAACCCAAAGTCCAAAAACGTCAATAGGGGCAAGGCCAAAATAACTGTAAAAAAAACAAAACATACGTACTAATATTTTGTAACTATTTCCTATTATTGTTTGCGGTGGTTTTTAAAAAGACTTACTCAAAAACTCCAAAAACAACAGCAAAACAATTAAAATAAAGCGTACGGGAAAAAAATAAGTAAGAAAAGCAAAAAAACGAGCACACTCCAAAACTCCAAAATCCGCCAACAAACAACTCCTACGTCAAACCTCTAACATTCATCACCCGCCACCTCGACTCGAGTCACACCAAGCCATAAATAGTCTTTATTTTCCCGCTCAAATTACGGACGGACAATAGGAGTGCACAATCAATGATGCGGCCGAATAATGCTGACGCATGTATAAAAACGTCACTGAAAACCCCAATCGGTCTGCTGTAATTGAGACCTGAAAGTAAAAAATGGCTACAGAGCAGCAAAGCACTGGCCAAGAGGCGCCAGGTAAGTATTTGTCTTTTTGGGCCTAAAGGATTATGTGGAACCAACATTTTAGGTACATTTTACATTATAACTTTTATTTCCAATTTACAAAAAGGTGTTGAGGATGTAATGGAAGAGGCTGCTGGTAGGACCTAGTAGGACCACTAAACAAAGTAAAAAAAAGGCAGCCACAATTCACAAGAAAGGAGATGGAGGTTTTGGTCCAAATGTGTGTTGACACCCTGCCCCAGGCCCCAAGGAATATGGGTGCAAGCCAGAAATGGAAAATGTGGGATGACATAGCCAGTGCTGTCAATAGGGTGGGTGAGTTTGAACGTGCAACCCGGGAGGTCAAACGCCGGTACGTACAAACTACATTTTATTTAAAAGTGTTTACAGGTCCAAATACTGCAGGAATAATGGCAAATTTTTAACCCACAGATGGAGCGACTTCAAATATCGGCTGAAGCAAAAACTGGCTGATAGGGCTCGGCATGCAGGGGGGACAGGTGGGGGTCCCACCCCTGTGTCACTGGAGCTGAATGATTTGGAGGAGCAGGCCCAGTGGTGTGCAGGATGAGGAGGTGTTTGGCGTGTCGAACATGGATACCGACATGCCAGACTTTGCGGCTCCTCATGTTGCCTCAGGTAAATGTAGTAATGTTAATAACTCAGAAATGTGTTTGGGACAATATCTAGATTATGTTACTCTTTTCTCTTATTTTTCACAGAGACACAGGCGGATGAGTCTGCTCCAGAGGGGAGCTTTGGCCACAGAACTTCTGCTGGCTCTGCAGGGGAGGAACCAGTAGATCTGGCTGGTGACCCTGTGGAAGACAGTCCAGGGCAATCCCCCTCGCAGGCAGTGGCCCTCCTCACTGAGCTCAATCTTAAAACGGATCAGCACACTGAGATTCTGGTGAGGCTGGATGCCACTCTGCTATGGGTGGCGGAGGCCCTGGAGCAAAGTGCTGCGGCCAACGTGACCATTGCTCAGGCCCTAGCGGAAAATACTGGGGCCAACGTCCGTATTGCAAATGCCCTGGAGCAGCTCGTTCGCCAGCAGATGTTGGAGCCGGCCTCCCTTCCTGCCGGAACATCAGGACCCTCCACCTCTGGCACAACAACAGCCATCCCTCCAAATGTGCCTAGCCCTATGCCTAGTCCAGAGGCCCCAACATCTGCCTGTGGCCAGGCCAGCCGAAGGACCTCCCGGATCCGTTCAGGCTCCCTCCCTACCCCGGCCAAACGGGCCAAAAGGCAAAGACAGCACTGGCTAATTTTCCCACATTCCTTATCTGTGTTTGCCCCATATTCCTTAATGGCCAAAACCTCCCTCTCCTTTCTTGTGAATTGTTTTTCAATTTTGTTTGTTTGATAGTGGTTTAAAAAAGCCCCTTTTTTGTTTACGCATTTCTAAAAACATTTCTTTTTTTATTTTAAGTTATCCATATTTTAAATTGGGAAAACCCCCCCCCAAAAAAAAATGTGTTAACAAAATTAAAAAATTTTGAAAATATGAACAATTGTATTGTTAATTTATTCAAAAACTGGTTAAAAGGTAATCCCACACACAAAATTACAAACAATACAACGGAAATGTAATCATTTTTTTTGGAAAACAAAAACAAAGGGTTAAAAACCATTTAAGAGTTTAAATTAACACTTAGCAAAAAACAAAAGGACGCTTGTGTTCTTGGCCCCTAAAAAAAGCAGAAAAATCACAAACAGGACTACAATATTGTTGGCCGAAAAAAAGTAATAAACTAATTTTGGAAAAACATGCAAATTTAAAATACATTTTTAAGCTAATTGATTGTCTAACCCAGAAATTATCAGCTGAGTAGTTCACCTGCGTACGTTTTTTTGCTACTAAAAAAAGGCTATTTTCTTAACACCTTACAAGATTGTTTTTGAGCCCTCAATTGATAAATCGAGAAACCATCGATGAGCTACGGGAGGAACGAAGAGACCATCGTCATTGTGGTAGAGAATACCAGACCACAAGCTGAGCGTGCAGTTTGACTGGAAAGTTGATTAGACAGTGACGTAACACTTGTTCCGTTCACATTGGCCGTTCGCATCAGATAATGTATGTACGCCCAAAAAACGCCTCGCCACGCCTGCGTTTTCCCATCTCCACCCCCGTCACCGCCCCAAAACGGACAGTTCTGTCAATCACATTTGATATGTCAATTCCTGTTCGCTATTCGAAGAACGACTGGAAAAATGATCGCAAACAGCCGTACGCACATGCGCACTGTTACACCGACGCATGCGTGGTTTGACAACATCGGACCGCTACGAGCGTCTCTGAATGAGGGCCTAATTTCTTTTAAAGGCAAGTCTGGTCAAGCGGTAAGTAGAATACAGCTGTTGATTATTTAATCCTGAGTATTCTGACCCAGTGGAATATGGATAACTATTTGTCTATTGCAGATCTGAATCCAAATGAGCAGACGGCCAAAAGGGGATATAAAATTTAAATATAGGACTATTTACTAATTAAATTTATTTGTTTTTATCTTTAAGACCTACTGAGAAAGGCGTATCATCATTGATGACAAGCTGCTTCAGTGAAGGCCGAGCTGTTAGTATCTGACCAGATGCAGAAGATGAATCACCCTGAGCTATTTCCATAGACCTGAGCCTAGTTAGATTCAAGATAGTTGCCGCTTACAGCTAATGGTAATGACCATTAAGTCCTGGTTGCAGTGCAGTAGGAGGAGTCCTAGCTAAATGGTGAGTGTGTAAGTTGATGGAGGTTAGGGCTCTCTAATCGGCGGTCCCGTATCGATCTTTTTGATCAATATGGGGACGGCATCACTGCATTTAATGTGGAGAAAAATCTGTGAAATAATATCCACCTTCTCTGAAATCGTTATTACTTTGGAGCATGCACAGTTGGGAAGTCGTGGCCAGTTATGCATGCACCATTAAAAAGAAAAAAGTCACGTGCGCCATACAGGATAAGACACTGGGGACCAGGTAAGAAGATCGTTACCTGCATCATGATTTTAGGATCGATCCTGCGGATACATTGATTAGCAAAATCACAATATATATTGCCTGTGAAGATACATTGAGAGAAAAATACATCTAGTAAAGGCTAGTTTAAACTACCGGTGGGATAGGCAAAATGGTCAAACTCTGTTAGATCCATCTGTGCTGGTGGGACTGCAGGCATTCAACAACAATCGGTCCAGCAAGTCACTGAAGACTGCACCTCGAATAGACTGTGCGGAACTAGAGGAGTGTATGGATCACCTATCGTGATCAACCATAATCGGTTGCAAAGGCTTTCAGACCCTGGTTGAAATATAGGCATTCGTGCGCACTCTTGGACTGGAACACAACACTTACTGGACAGTCTTTTCCAAGTATAATGGTAACATTCTTTGAAAACCCAGGAGGCAGCAAGTGTCTAATGATGTCTATGCCCACAGGGTAGGAGCCGGTTGTGAGGCTAGGGAATGCCTCAATGGTGCTCACTGCCCACTAAAGCTCTAATTCGGCAAAAAAAGCGATTATAACAGACTTTAATTTTATGGCACATGACACACACATCTGGCTAGGCAGCACAACAGGTAACCTCCATCAACCAGAGGATAAATACTGTACCACAAAACTAGGTGCACAGTGATTCTATGATAGTTGTTCCTAAAACCAGGATGTGAGCATGTTACTGTTTTGTTCCCAATTGTAAAGTGCAATGAAATACGCTGGTGTTATATAATTAAATGTTAATAAATAGATAAGTCGATACTTACGGATCAACTATTTATGTTATTATTTCAATGTATAAGTACAGGATAAGATTACACAGTGTAAATATAAAAGAGGAACAATCTCACCATTAAAAAATAGATAAAACAGACAATGTCCTAAAATCCCCCAACTAAATGGACAGCTGTGCTGAATACCTCAGAGGGATAGAAAAATGCATGAACTTAAAATAGCAAATACAGACAGATTTCAATTGCTGTAAAGGGGGTATCCAGGGCTTGCATCTGTTTCCTCTACAAACCCAATATTTTCCTGCATTTGATCCCACTTGAACATGAGAGAGAATAGTGTCTGGACAGTGTTATTAATAAATGTGAAATTGCATTTACCATATAAAGTAGAATTAAATTCTTAAAGGCAATTGTGAAACTTCTTTCCTGCTGCAGTCCAGATAAATGTTTCATATATGAGAATGGAGAGGGCTCTAACCATTTATTTTCTTTTTAATCAGGGTTTGTGGGATGGGGTCGAGCAGGGTGCCTACAGTCTATTGGCAGACAAGTGCCTCTAGAATTTACTGGGCAAAAGCAGCTATCCTTTAAAGAGTCTACCTGAAATGGATGAAATTCAGTGAGTGGATGGTTTTGATGCTGGTAAGCCTCCATAGCCAGGAAGTGAGGTGCCTAAATATCTACACTGACCACTGGTGGGATTTTATTCATTCATACAACCAGACACTTTTTGTATCAGTGTCTCTACACCCGCATCTCTTCAGGAGAGAATACCTGCTATACTGAGTGACTATTTACATTCACAACTGGACATTGGTTATCAATATTTGTAATATATCTGTATGAATTTTATATTTACTTTTGGATTCTCTCTCCAGAACTCTTGCATTATACTCTGGCCATAAATACTGACAGAACATATAAGTATGGATTATATATATATATATATAGGTATTTATTATATTATATATGACTGTGGGGTCTATTTACTAAGCAATGTTAGGAGACAGAGTGAAAAGTGTTAAGAAAGTGATAAGTTGCCAGCCAATCAGCTCCCAACCGTCATTTTTCAAACACAGCCTGTGAGATGACAGTTGGGAGCTAATTGGCTGGCACCTTATCACTTTCTTATCACTTTTCACTCTGTCTCCTAACACTGCTTAGTAAATAGACCCCACAGTCATGTTTAAACAGGTGTAACACTATGGCCTTTCCCTGTAATATTCAGAGATGCTAGGCTATACAATTATGGAACAAGCTGACACATAATACACTATTGGCTAACCTAATATAAAAGTCATCGCCCACACCATATTAAATACTGTATATAATGGTATCATTACTTTAAATCCTGACTTTTAAAAAAATGTGCGATTATCATAGGCTAAATGTTCACATGATGTATGCAAATCTATTTTGGCAAAACACATCTGTGGGGCTTCCTTTTTCCTATCACAACAATCATTAGTTAGTCCGTAACTGGTTTCCCTATTAACAGAGCATTTACTTCCTAACAATGAACATAGAACAAAGCAGAGAGAATAAGCTTAAACAGAATAATCCTCTTGCTCAAAAGGCTTTGTGGTTAACAAATTTGGAGACAGCAAAAGACAAACACTGTCTCTTATTTTGTCTAGATTCACGTTTTTCTACTGGGAAAAGGAAGTTGTATTTTTTGAACACTACATTTGTTAAGGTGAAAGACATTGTGGAATGTATAAGAACGTGACAATTATCACACATCTATTGTCTAGGACCTATTTTATCTATAAAAGCATTATAAAGTCTGTGCACTCCTTCTCTAAGATGAACTAAGATACATTTGGTGTACATTTGAATACTAGTTATGAAACAAATTAAAATATGCACACAGCAACAACACATCTACAATACACACTGATATAAGGTCTTTACATGTTATACTGGCCATACACTAGTACGATGCGATTCATTGTACGTTTTCCCTTGAACTCCCCGGCAGCTCCTTGGCGGTCCCGACCGCACGATTTGGTACTTTTTTCACACACGATCTGCATACGATTACGATAATATGGGCTGCACATCTGATCATACGATACGTTTCTAGAGCGGCGGTAGTGCGCATCGGATCGTATCCTGCCTAAATACAACACGATTTCCACACGATTCAACGTACGACGCTAGTGTATGGCCAGCATTAGACCATGAACAGCCCTTATGCTATTATGCCCAACTTTACGCAAACAAACAACCTATCCCATCCTGTTCCCTTACCTTTTAATGCTGCTTACACAATGCAGGTGTGTATGGCACCCATTTATTGCAGCTCCGCTGTTTATAGCGACGTTCACTGGGACTTACTGCCCAGCCTATCAGGAAGACAGGACAGAGTCATCATATCTGTATTACTGAAAGCGGGAGAGTTGGGAAGTATGATCTACGCTGAGAATCTGCCTTATAGTAACTTTTAATGTTTACAGCTGTTCAGTTCGCATTTCCAGATGTCGGGCGTACCAAAAGTTTTAATGTAAACCAGGATCTTATTTATAAATGAAGCACTTTACCAGGAAGAAATACATTGAGAGCTTGTCCTGAAAACAAAATCAATACAGTAGTTGTAGTCTTATTATCTGTGCCACTTTTTTTGGTGTGCTTGTTAATTTCATTGCTCATTTTCTTAGTTTTAATTAAAGAAAAATTATAATTATGTTTAAATTATGGAAATATTGATATATTCCATTTGAATGTATATAAACAATTTGTCAAATATGTGTCAGTAAAAATTCCCCTGTAGAACATACTTGCAGACCACACTGTATAAAATCAGGTACATGGTCTTGCATTTATTTCAGCTGCACAGTGGTTAGGATTGATTACCATTCCAAAGAGAGCACTACCTGATTGTATAGCGCTATGTGACCTATTGCCACCAAATGAATTAAATTATAACTACAACATTAATGTACCCAGTAAACCACAGAGACCCAATTTTACTAGCACCCCAGCTTACATTAGACTTAGCTATAATAATAATAATAATAATAATATGCTTCCTATAATACAACAGTAAAAAAAATGTTAAAGACTGAAAGGGCTAATTATATACATGTTTGCACTTAAACCACTTATGTAGAATTCAACGTTCTGTAGCATCTTTAAATTATTAGTAAACAATATATTTGCAATGTATCTTTTGCTGGCCATACATGCTACAATTATCGGGACGATCCGCCCGATATCGGCGTATCGCAGCGATAATTGTAGCGTGTGGGGGGGCGACCGAGGGTTAAATATTGCCAGTCCGATGCGATATTTCCCGTTAAAATGTCGGCCGCTAAAATGTATGCCCAGCGCAGCCCACAGACAGACATTTCCTGTGTTCCTTCCTACAGAAGGAACAGGGAAATGTCTCCTCCCCCGGGGGCGGAGCGCAGATGTCTGCCGAATACACTGTGAGAGAAATCTCACAGTGTATGCCGGCGACTTCTGTGGCTGGCAGCCGGCCAGATAAAATGTCTGTCGGTCTGACAGACATTTTATCTGGTAGTGTATGCCCAGCATTTGTCTTACTTGCTGTATATCATATAAAAATATGCATTCCTAGGATAAAGTTTATGATATAATGCAATCCTAGGATACATTTCAAACTATATGAACTGTTGCTTATTCATACATAGGGGAAGCCACTTGAAAGATGAAATTATCATTCTGAACACATAAGCTGCATACACACACAACGATTTTTTGAACTATTATTGTTAAACAATATCGTTTAACGGTATCGTTTAACGATAAGTGTTTGAAAAAATCGTTCACTTTCTGAGTCAAACGCTGAACGATTATCGTTCATGCGCGTTCACGTTTGTAGTTCAGTCAGACTTGTCAACTGAACGCTTTTCATTAAGGGAATATGCAAAAATTGTTTGTAGTTCAAAAAAATCGTTCATTACACTTTAAAAAATCTGACAGATAATCTGACAGAAAATCGTTCATAAAATCGTTGGTAACAAAATCGTTGTGTGTGTATGCAGCTTTAAACTTGACTGGTAGGGGTATATTTACTAAAGTGAGAGTTTTTAGAAGTGGAGATGTTGCCCATAGCAACCAATCAGATTCTTGCTATTATCTTCTAGAAGGTGCTAGATAAATGATAAGTAGAAACTGATTGGTTGCTATGGGCAACATCTCCTCTTCTAAAAACCCGCACTATAGTAAATATACCCCGTAGTGTGCACATACAGACTAGCACAGAGAAGTTTAATCACACAGATGATTGATTAGAAGATCTCCTGATTACCATCGCCTCTCAGCTCATGGGTCCAGTCAGTTTTACTGTCCTTGCTGTTACCATCTCTGTTCCTCTGATCTTTTTGGCCTTCTTGCTGGCTGCCACAACTTCTGCAAGTAGTAATGGAACCAGTAGTGGAATGTGTTCTTACTTCTACAATATACAATAGTAATATTGGTAGGGAGAGTGTGCGACAGGCACCAATAGCTACAATTGTTATTTCACTAACTCTCCCCCACACCTCTTAGATATAGGCAAGGCAGTCTTTACCTTCTGTTTCATGTTACTGTATATTATTTCATTGTATTATGATCTCTTAAATGTACAGCGCTATGCAATGTATCAGGGCTTTAAGAAAGAAGAGGAAGAGTAAGAAAATGAGAAGGAAGAAGAGGAGAAAGAAGGAAAGAAGAATTAGTAGTAGTAGTAGTAGTAGAGGAAGTAGAGTAGTTCCATTCCTCTTCACATAGTTGCCTTACAATTACCGGAATCCCTGGTGATTCAGTCTCCCTATCTTACTCAGAGTGCCACAGGCATTAGGAAAGCATTGATTAGAGTGTAAAATAAAGTAATAAAAGTAAATAAGTATTCATTTCTACAATAAACACACACTATTATGAATATGTAGTTTTGATATATTGGAAGATCAGTAACTTTTACCAAGAGGCAGGAGAGATAGAATACAATTTGATCCCATCAATCGGACAAATGATTTGGTTACCTGAACTGATTGCCACAATGTGAGGGGACAGTGGTTTGTTATATGGGTCAGTTCAGGGGCGTTTCAAGAGAGGAGGGGGCCCGTGTGCAGCCTCCATTTGGGCCCCCTCCTCTCTGACTGCGGCTCAGTGGCACTGAGCGCTGTAAATTCTGGCTTCATGCGCGGGTCTCCGGGAAAATGGAACCCGCGCCTACTTTCCCGTGGGACATCTTTTCTGCGCATGCGCAGATCACTGGGAAATTGCCACCGCCATTTTCCCAGTGAGTGTTTGCTGCTCTACAGCGCCGGTCCGGCGCTGCGGAGCAGCACTTCGCGAATCAGCGGAGAGGTAAGTATAATTACCTATGGGTGCAGGGTGTGCGGTGTGGGCCCCCCTTGAACCGAGGGCCCATGTACCCCGCACACCCTGCACCCATTACAGATACGCCTCTGGGTCAGTTAGTACAGGTTAAATGCTCAAACCAGATGGTGCCTGATTGTTGCGGACATACAATGAAGAAAAGTACGTAATTCCACATTGTATCACAATGCTGCCATCTAGTGGTACTTTATGTTTGTAAACTAGCTTTCACAGCGCACGCAGCATCTAATTATTGAATAACACAGTAAATAATGTTAATTTCATTACATTACAGTCTTTATGGATTAAGCAAAACCTTTAATAAATTAATGTTTAGTGTGATGAACTAAAACAATTATGAAATACCAAAATAATGTAATTTACTGTATGTTTGCAATGATCGGACAAATTATTTCAATGAGATACAGTCAATAGGTTGACAATCATTATGTCGACAACTTTTTATGTTGATGGCTCTTTCCCAGCACCAGTATGCCGACAAGGTTAAAATGCTAGGTAGGTATCCCTAAATAGGACATTGTCAATGAGGGGCATGTAATACAGCCACTGGAGAGTAAGGGGCAAACGACGATTCATTGGTAAAATGAGCTAAATCTAGATATCAGTTAGAAATCTATCAGAAAGCTGCAGCCTGAGAAACAGCTAACATGTCTGTGAGACCCAGTCTGCCACTAGTCTTAGGCTGGATGAGTCTACTCCTTGCAATACTGGGATTCTTATGGTTCCAGATACATTTTTGAAAAAAAACAAAACGTTGAGCAATCTCAGGATTTAATAAGAAAGAGGGTGATCCTCCAATTTTTGCACATTAATTTTGTAGCCAGTGAAGGAACTAAAATAGTGTTCATTCTAGTACCCTGCACCTGTCACAACCTGTGCAGTCCCTCTTTCCTGCCTGGGGTGTTGCTCTTTGCTCTGGTGCTTCTAGCACACTCATCATACTGCTGAGATACAGACCAGAGTGTGCTAGAAGCACCAGAGCAGAAAGCAACACCCCAGGCAGGAAAGAGGAACTGCAAGGGTTGTGACAGGTGCAGGGTGCTAGAAAGAACTCTATAAAAATATTAATAAAACAAAGAATCACTGGAAAAGACTAGGAGGGGTGAGAGACAAAAATAAGAATGTTGTCCGCAAACACAAAGTTTAATATCCGATTGACCAAACCAGGTACCATGATAGTCAGTAGCGCTATGAAGCGCAAAGATGAGGGGTTCTAGCACTAAGGAAACGAGGAGGGGTGACAGTGGACAGTCCTGACGTGTGCCACATTATATATAGAAAGGGGGATAGAGAAAGCCAATAGCCACAATACCAGAGAGAGGATTTAAAAAGTCTGCAAAAGGGAAACAAATTGTCATCAACAAAACAACAATGAATTGCCAACGAAATAACAAGTAAAACAAGAAAAATACCTTCACCGTACATCTAGAACAGTACATTTTGACAATTGAGCAAGAGCGAACAGCTGTAGGGAAGAAGCTATTATATCATCGCTTTGTACGTGATCTCATCATCCTAAACCGTCTATTTGATGGTAGCTTCTCAAATAACATGTCATTTGGATGACTAGGGTCCAACTAAATACTCCTGGTTCTTTTTAACACTCTTCTGATATAGCAGAGAAAAGCCCTTTATCAGCAATAACAGGGCTTTTCACTGCTTTCTCCTATTCATAGAATGGGTCACCGTGGAGAAATCTCAGATCTCTCCAGCAGTGCCCCTGATTAGTGTAGATATCGCTTCCTCATACAGTAGTATGGAGAGAGCGATTCACAGAAGGGGTCACCGTGGAGAAATCTGAGCTCTCTCCAGCAGTGCCCCTGATTAGTGTAGATATCGCTTCCTCATACAGTAGTATGGAGAGAGCGATTCACAGAAGGGGTCACCGTGGAGAAATCTGAGATCTGTCCAGCAGTGCCCCTGATTAGTGTAGATATCGCTTCCTCATACAGTAGTATGGAGAGAGCGATTCACAGAAGGGGTCACCGTGGAGAAATCTCAGATCTCTCCAGCAGTGCCCCTGATTAGTGTAGATATCGCTTCCTCATACAGTAGAATGGAGAGAGCGATTCACAGAAGGGGTCACCGTGGAGAAATCTGAGCTCTCTCCAGCAGTGCCCCTGGTTAGTGTAGATATTGCTTCCTCATACAGTAGTATGGAGAGAGCGATTCACAGAAGGGGTCACCGTGGAGAAATCTGAGATCTGTCCAGCAGTGCCCCTGATTAGTGTAGATATCGCTTCCTCATACAGTAGTATGGAGAGAGCGATTCACAGAAGGGGTCACCATGGAGAAATCTGAGATCTCTCCAGCAGTGCCCCTGATTAGTGTAGATATCGCTTCCTCATACAGTAGTATGGAGAGAGCGATTCACAGAAGGGGTCACCGTGGAGAAATCTGAGATCTCTCCAGCAGTGCCCCTGATTAGTGTAGATATCGCTTCCTCATACAGTAGTATGGAGAGAGCGATTCACAGAAGGGGTCACCGTGTAGAAATCTGAGCTCTCTCCAGCAGTGCCCCTGATTAGTGTAGATATCGATTCCTCATACAGTAGTATGGAGAGAGCGATTCATAGAAGGGGTCACCGTGGAGAAATCTCAGATCTCTCCAGCAGTGCCCCTGATTAGTGTAGATATCGCTTCCTCATACAGTAGTATGGAGAGAGCGATTCACAGAAGGGGTCACCGTGGAGAAATCTGAGATCTCTCCAGCAGTGCCCCTGATTAGTGTAGATATCGCTTCCTCATACAGTAGTATGGAGAGAGCGATTCACAGAAGGGGTCACCGTGTAGAATCTGAGATCTCTCCAGCAGTGCCCCTGATTAGTGTAGATATCACTTCCTCATACAGTAGTATGGAGAGAGCGATTCACAGAAGGGGTCACCGTGGAGAAATCTGAGATCTCTCCAGCAGTGCCCCTGATTAGTGTAGATATCGCTTCCTCATACAGTAGTATGGAGAGAGCGATTCACAGAAGGGGTCACCGTGGAGAAATCTGAGCTCTCTCCAGCAGTGCCCCTGATTAGTGTAGATATCGCTTCCTCATACAGTAGTATGGAGAGAGCGATTCACAGAAGGGGTCACCGTGGAGAAATCTGAGCTCTCTCCAGCAGTGCCCCTGATTAGTGTAGATATTGCTTCCTCATACAGTAGTATGGAGAGAGCGATTCACAGAAGGGGTCACCGTGGAGAAATCTCAGATCTCTCCAGCAGTGCCCCTGATTAGTGTAGATATCGCTTCCTCATACAGTAGTATGGAGAGAGCGATTCACAGAAGGGGTCACCGTGGAGAAATCTCAGATCTCTCCAGCAGTGCCCCTGATTAGTGTAGATATCGCTTCCTCATACAGTAGTATGGAGAGAGCATTTCACAGAAGGGGTCACCGTGGAGAAATCTCAGATCTCTCCAGCAGTGCCCCTGATTAGTATAGATATCGCTTCCTCATACAGTAGTATGGAGAGAGCGATTCACAGAAGGGGTCACCGTGGAGAAATCTGAGCTCTCTCCAGCAGTGCCCCTGATTAGTGTAGATATCGCTTCTTCATACAGTAGTATGGAGAGAGCGATTCATAGAAGGGGTCACCGTGGAGAAATCTCAGATCTCTCCAGCAGTGCCCCTGATTAGTGTAGATATCACTTCCTCATACAGTAGTATGGAGAAAGCGATTCACAGAAGGGGTCACCGTGGAGAAATCTCAGATCTCTCCAGCAGTGCCCCTGATTAGTGTAGATATCACTTCATCATACAGTAGTATGGAGAGAGCGATTCACAGAAGGGGTCACCGTGTAGAATCTGAGATCTCTCCAGCAGTGCCCCTGATTAGTGTAGATATCACTTCCTCATACAGTAGTATGGAGAGAGCGATTCACAGAAGGGGTCACCATGGAGAAATCTCAGATCTCTCCAGCAGTGCCCCTGATTAGTGTAGATATCGTTTCCTCATACAGTAGTATGGAGAGAGCGATTCACAGAAGGGGTCACCGTGTAGAATCTGAGATCTCTCCAGCAGTGCCCCTGATTAGTGTAGATATCACTTCCTCATACAGTAGTATGGAGAGAGCGATTCACAGAAGGGGTCACCGTGGAGAAATCTGAGATCTCTCCAGCAGTGCCCCTGATTAGTGTAGATATCGCTTCCTCATACAGTAGTATGGAGAGAGCGATTCACAGAAGGGGTCACCGTGGAGAAATCTGAGCTCTCTCCAGCAGTGCCCCTGATTAGTGTAGATATCACTTCCTCATACAGTCATACAGTAGTATGGAGAGAGCGATTCATAGAAGGGGTCACCGTGGAGAAATCTGAGCTCTCTCCAGCAGTGCCCCTGATTAGTGTAGATATCGCTTCCTCATACAGTAGTATGGAGAGAGCGTTCACAGAAGGGGTCACCGTGGAGAAATCTGAGATCTCTCCAGCAGTGCCCCTGATTAGTGTAGATATCACTTCCTCATACAGTAGTATGGAGAGAGCGATTCACAGAAGGGGTCACCGTGGAGAAATCTCAGATCTCTCCAGCAGTGCCCCTGATTAGTGTAGATATCGCTTCCTCATACAGTAGTATGGAGAGAGCGATTCACAGAAGGGGTCACCATGGAGAAATCTGAGCTCTCTCCAGCAGTGCCCCTGATTAGTGTAGCTATCGCTTCCTCATACAGTAGTATGGAGAGAGCGATTCACAGAAGGGGTCACCATGGAGAAATCTGAGATCTGTCCAGCAGTGCCCCTGATTAGTGTATATATCGCTTCCTCATACAGTAGTATGGAGAGAGCGATTCACAGAAGGGGTCACCGTGGAGAAATCTGAGATCTCTCCAGCAGTGCCCCGGATTAGTGTATATATCGCTTCCTCATACAGTAGTATGGAGAGAGCGATTCACAGAAGGGGTCACCGTGGAGAAATCTGAGATCTCTCCAGCAGTGCCCCTGATTAGTGTAGATATCACTTCCTCATACAGTAGTATGGAGAGAGCGATTCACAGAAGGGGTCACCGTGGAGAAATCTGAGCTCTCCAGCAGTGCCCCTGATTAGTGTAGATATCGCTTCCTCATACAGTAGTATGGAGAGAGCGATTCACAGAAGGGGTCACCGTGGAGAAATCTGAGATCTATCCAGCAGTGCCCTTGATTAGTGTAGATATCGCTTCCTCATACAGTAGTATGGAGAGAGCGATTCACAGAAGGGGTCACCGTGGAGAAATCTCAGATCTCTCCAGCAGTGCCCCTGAGTAGTGTAGATATCGCTTCTTCATACAGTAGTATGGAGAGAGCGATTCACAGAAGGGGTCACCGTGTAGAATCTGAGATCTCTCCAGCAGTGCCCCTGATTAGTGTAGATATCGCTTCCTCATACAGTAGTATGGAGAGAGCGATTCACAGAAGGGGTCACCGTGGAGAAATCTCAGATCTCTCCAGCAGTGCCCCTGGTTAGTGTAGATATCGCTTCCTCATACAGTAGTATGGAGAGAGCATTTCACAGAAGGGGTCACCGTGGAGAAATCTCAGATCTCTCCAGCAGTGCCCCTGATTAGTGTAGATATCGCTTCCTCATACAGTAGTATGGAGAGAGCGATTCACAGAAGGGGTCACCGTGGAGAAATCTGAGATCTGTCCAGCAGTGCCCCTGATTAGTGTATATATCGCTTCCTCATACAGTAGTATGGAGAGAGCGATTCACAGAAGGGGTCACCGTGGAGAAATCTGAGCTCTCTCCAGCAGTGCCCCTGATTAATGTAGATATCGCTTCCTCATACAGTAGTATGGAGAGAGCGATTCACAGAAGGGGTCACCGTGGAGAAATCTCAGATCTCTCCAGCAGTGCCCCTGATTATTGTAGATATCGCTTCCTCATACAGTAGTATGGAGAGAGCGATTCACAGAAGGGGTCACCGTGGAGAAATCTCAGATCTCTCCAGCAGTGCCCCTGATTAGTGTAGATATCACTTCCTCATACAGTAGTATGGAGAGAGCGATTCACAGAAGGGGTCACCGTGGAGAAATCTCAGATCTCTCCAGCAGTGCCCCTGATTAGTGTAGATATCGCTTCCTCATACAGTAGTATGGAGAGAGCGATTCACAGAAGGGGTCACCGTGGAGAAATCTGAGCTCACTCCAGCAGTGCCCCTGATTAGTGTAGATATCGCTTCCTCATACAGTAGTATGGAGAGAGCGATTCACAGAAGGGGTCACCGTGGAGAAATCTCAGATCTCTCCAGCAGTGCCCCTGATTAGTGTAGATATCGCTTCCTCATACAGTAGTATGGAGAGAGCGATTCACAGAAGGGGTCACCGTGGAGAAATCTGAGATCTATCCAGCAGTGCCCCTGATTAGTGTAGATATCGCTTCCTCATACAGTAGTATGGAGAGAGCGATTCACAGAAGGGGTCACCGTGGAGAAATCTCAGATCTCTCCAGCAGTGCCCCTGATTAGTGTAGATATCGCTTCTTCATACAGTAGTATGGAGAGAGCGATTCACAGAAGGGGTCACCGTGGAGAAATCTGAGCTCTCTCCAGCAGTGCCCCTGATTAGTGTAGCTATCGCTTCCTCATACAGTAGTATGGAGAGAGCGATTCACAGAAGGGGTCACCGTGGAGAAATCTGAGATCTCTCCAGCAGTGCCCCTGATTAGTGTATATATCGCTTCCTCATACAGTAGTATGGAGAGAGCGATTCACAGAAGGGGTCACCGTGGAGAAATCTGAGATCTCTCCAGCAGTGCCCCTGATTAGTGTAGATATCACTTCCTCATACAGTAGTATGGAGAGAGCGATTCACAGAAGGGGTCACCGTGGAGAAATCTGAGCTCTCCAGCAGTGCCCCTGATTAGTGTAGATATCGCTTCCTCATACAGTAGTATGGAGAGAGCGATTCACAGAAGGGGTCACCGTGGAGAAATCTGAGATCTATCCAGCAGTGCCCTTGATTAGTGTAGATATCGCTTCCTCATACAGTAGTATGGAGAGAGCGATTCACAGAAGGGGTCACCGTGGAGAAATCTCAGATCTCTCCAGCAGTGCCCCTGAGTAGTGTAGATATCGCTTCTTCATACAGTAGTATGGAGAGAGCGATTCACAGAAGGGGTCACCGTGTAGAATCTGAGATCTCTCCAGCAGTGCCCCTGATTAGTGTAGATATCGCTTCCTCATACAGTAGTATGGAGAGAGCGATTCACAGAAGGGGTCACCGTGGAGAAATCTCAGATCTCTCCAGCAGTGCCCCTGGTTAGTGTAGATATCGCTTCCTCATACAGTAGTATGGAGAGAGCATTTCACAGAAGGGGTCACCGTGGAGAAATCTCAGATCTCTCCAGCAGTGCCCCTGATTAGTGTAGATATCGCTTCCTCATACAGTAGTATGGAGAGAGCGATTCACAGAAGGGGTCACCGTGGAGAAATCTGAGATCTGTCCAGCAGTGCCCCTGATTAGTGTAGCTATCGCTTCCTCATACAGTAGTATGGAGAGAGCGATTCACAGAAGGGGTCACCGTGGAGAAATCTGAGATCTGTCCAGCAGTGCCCCTGATTAGTGTAGATATCGCTTCCTCATACAGTAGTATGGAGAGAGCATTTCACAGAAGGGGTCACCGTGGAGAAATCTCAGATCTGTCCAGCAGTGCCCCTGATTAGTGTAGCTATCGCTTCCTCATACAGTAGTATGGAGAGAGCGATTCACAGAAGGGGTCACCGTGGAGAAATCTGAGATCTGTCCAGCTGTGCCCCTGATTAGTGTATATATCGCTTCCTCATACAGTAGTATGGAGAGAGCGATTCACAGAAGGGGTCACCGTGGAGAAATCTGAGATCTCTCCAGCAGTGCCCCTGATTAGTGTAGATATCGCTGTCTCATACAGTAGTATGGAGAGAGCGATTCACAGAAGAGGTCACCGTGTAGAAATCTGAGCTCTCTCCAGCAGTGCCCCTGATTAGTGTAGATATCGCTTCCTCATACAGTAGTATGGAGAGAGCATTTCACAGAAGGGGTCACCATGGAGAAATCTCAGATCTCTCCAGCAGTGCCCCTGATTAGTGTAGATATCGCTTCCTCATACAGTAGTATGGAGAGAGCGATTCACAGAAGGGGTCACCGTGGAGAAATCTGAGATCTGTCCAGCAGTGCCCCTGATTAGTGTAGATATCACTTCCTCATACAGTAGTATGGAGAGAGCGATTCACAGAAGGGGTCACCGTGGAGAAATCTGAGCTCTCTCCAGCAGTGCCCCTGATTAGTGTAGATATCGCTTCCTCATACAGTAGTATGGAGAGAGCGATTCACAGAAGGGGTCACCGTGGAGAAATCTGAGATCTGTCCAGCAGTGCCCCTGATTAGTGTAGCTATCGCTTCCTCATACAGTAGTATGGAGAGAGCGATTCACAGAAGGGGTCACCGTGGAGAAATCTGAGATCTGTCCAGCAGTGCCCCTGATTAGTGTATATATCGCTTCCTCATACAGTAGTATGGAGAGAGCGATTCACAGAAGGGGTCACCGTGGAGAAATCTCAGATCTCTCCAGCAGTGCCCCTGATTAGTGTAGATATCGCTTCCTCATACAGTAGTATGGAGAGAGCGATTCACAGAAGGGGTCACCGTGTAGAAATCTGAGCTCTCTCCAGCAGTGCCCCTGATTAGTGTAGATATCGCTTCCTCATACAGTAGTATGGAGAGAGCATTTCACAGAAGGGGTCACCGTGGAGAAATCTCAGATCTGTCCAGCAGTGCCCCTGATTAGTGTAGATATCACTTCCTCATACAGTAGTATGGAGAGAGCGATTCACAGAAGGGGTCACCGTGGAGAAATCTGAGATCTGTCCAGCAGTGCCCCTGATTAGTGTAGATATCACTTCCTCATACAGTAGTATGGAGAGAGCGATTCACAGAAGGGGTCACCGTGTAGAAATCTGAGCTCTCTCCAGCAGTGCCCCTGATTAGTGTATATATCGCTTCCTCATACAGTAGTATGGAGAGAGCGATTCACAGAAGGAGTCACCGTGGAGAAATCTGAGATCTGTCCAGCAGTGCCCCTGATTAGTGTATATATTGCTTCCTCATACAGTAGTATGGAGAGAGCGATTCACAGAAGCATGGAAAGCTCAGCGTGCACAGACTAGTGAAGGGAAAAAAATGAACAGACCCGGAAAAAAAAAGAGAAGACTGGAGCTCGGCACCGGTATTTACCGCATTGCTTCTCCAAACAGATCAGGGTAAATTAATTTCTATTTATAAAGGCTATAGATCGAATCGAACTTATGCGATCTATAGTGATAACAAACAATTCTGTACCGCAGATCTACATGAATAGATCCCTAAGTTTTGACGTGACATGCAAAAGGGCCACGTAAAGTTGTCCATTAGAAAACAGTGTCCATATTCCGTGTCTATCCCTGTGCTTTATTTATTGTCAGACCAAAGCAGACTCTTATCGGGAATTGGAAGCAAAGAAAGCGCTCTGACGTCCACTTTTTCATGGACTTGCTTCACTAAAATCGTCACTGCTTCGCTCCCTTTTATCATACATTAATGTTTCGTACACCTAAACCTTCCTCGACAAATGCTCTATAGAATAGTAAAAAAGTGCATCAAAATCCAAGTGGTTCTCGAGATTAGTCCAAAAAGACAGACAGACAGACACATACCAGGGACTTTATTTTATACTATGTATAGCTACAGTAACAATTCATGTTAGGAGGATAATTCAATAAAAAAATAAATGATGAAAAAGTGGTGCCACTGAATGTGAATACCATAACCATATAATTTATATGATGATAATAAAGCAGCCTGTGACCTCATAAACAGATATATGATGAAGAATAAATGTTCTGTTAAATTTCGTTCACAATGGAGTAATCACTCATTTCAACAAGAGTAAATAGATAAATACCAGTCAGAAGGTCCAGTTATTGTTGGTATGTAAATGGACCAATTCCACCTGCAGTGTGCACATCCGTGTAAGTCTGTTATGCCCACCCAATCACTTTCTTCGGGGCCGGTGAAAGGGTCACATAGAGAGGAGTGCAAATTCTCTGACAGCGGGTGGTCATGCAGGTATCTGCTAGGCGGTGTATCTACTGGCAGGCTGCCTGTAGTGACCAATGTACTGTATGTACTGCTATAACGGAGTGTTGAGGCTGGAGATGGTTTAAAACCACTGGGAACACTTATCCTGTAGCCGCAGGTAGTACGATTCAGAGACGGCTGGTAATGCAGCCGCAGTCGCTCTTGTAATACCGGTTAGGGGAATATGCAAATGCTAATCTCAGTTTTCCTTTTGTGCGGGACAGTGCAATGGAGTGTACGAGCAGTGAGATGCCCACAGGCGCGTGGTCTGTGCATTTGTGATGTAAATTGTATACACTTCAACATTGGACGCACCATCGACATTTGCGTTACCATAAGGTCTACTCTAGCTAATCTTCTCTAATCCAACTAAACATGGCCACTATAGCATTGGATTTGCAATAGGGAATGCAGCAGCATTACCAGACACGCTTGTGACACTTTCACTGGTTCTAAAAATATGAGGAACAAAACAAGTAGGGGTCCCCTGTATTTTCAGAACCAGCACCGGGCTCCACTAGCAGGGGGGTAATGCCACAGCCAGGGGACACACTTGCCGGGGTTTCCCGGCCAAAGCATTCTCTATAGCTAGCCAGCCCAGGCCGAGGATTCTGGGGGAAGTGGGGACCCCCCCAATAAAAGGGTCCCTCCTCTCCAGGGCACCCAAGGCCAGGGCTGAAGCCCAGAACTATCCCAGGCACCCCTGGGCTGTGGGTGCCGAGTAGATAGTCCATTATTAAGTATAATATTGTCTTTTACCGGTGGAACTACAGGTCCCAGCAAGCCTCCCCCGCATGCTGGTATTTGGAGAACCACAAGCACCAGCAGGCGGGGCATTAAGGGCCTGCTGGTACCTATATCACCCCTGTAAAAGAAATAGTAAAATAAAATATATATAACACCGAATGTTTTAATAATTTTGCTGCACCTTCACCTGGGAAGTGGCGGCCTTTAAGCTCTTTTTCATGGCCAACTCCTCCACCAGGACTTCCACGGAATCTTCATCTGGAAGGCAGCAGCCTTTAAGCTCTTTTTCATGGCCTCCGGCCATCCAGGACTTTCCTGGCGAATATAAAAAATGGCGCCGCAATGCCGTTTTTGAAATAGGAAGCCGAGCTCTGAAAGGTAAGACATGTCCTGCTGCTGCCTCCCGCGCCACCACCGTCATGCCCTCCGACCACGCTTTCTGCCGCTATTCCCGCCGCAGTTGCGAACGGTGCAGGATCCCACCGGATCCCGCACCGCCGCCATGCTGATGGTGTGTTGGGCTGTCGGGACCGGAGATTGGTCGCCAGCTCCGGTCTCTGCAGCCTACACAGTACAACATTGGTTGCCTGGTCAGGTCTCCTAGTTTTTAAGCATGTTTAAAAACCAGGGGGTAAATTTACTAAAGTTCGATTTGAGATTCAGTTTTATGAATCTCTTAAATCTGAAATTGGACAGCAAAATCAATTAGCAAATCTCAAATTTTCTAAGATTGCATACGATTTTCAAATAGAATTTGATCTTGTTTCATTTTAAGAAGAGATCTAATGTTCGATTTTGCATGTTCATGTACAAATCAAACACCAAATCCCACTCCAAAACGAACTTCAAATCCCCAAATGAATAGACCTGCCTCATGCTTTAATTTTCAACATGAGCAATTCTATTTGACACAGATGCATGCATACATCAGTGAGATGCATGCATGTATCTTAGTGTGAACAGCTTGCTAAGTGTTAATTTCTAAAAAAAACATTATGTTGGGTCCCCCCCTAAAAGCACAACTAGCCCCGGACTACTGGTATACATAGCCACTCCTGGTTGTTTAAATACAGGGGAAAAATTGCGTTGGGTTCCCCTGTACTTAGCGCAACCTGCACCAGGCTCTGAGCCAGTCCTGGAATTGCAGGTTAAAAATGCGTAGGGTTCCCCTGTAATTTCCATAACCAGCACCGGACCCTTTCTAGCGGGGGGAAGGGGGTAATGCCACAGCCAGGGAAACCCTATCACCGAGTACCCTGGTTAAAACATCACCCCTGACCACTAGTCAGCCCTGGGTGGGGATCCCTGGGGAGTAGGGGACCCCCCCAATAATGGGGTCCCCCTCTCCAGGGCACCCCAGGCCTAGGCTTATAGGCACCCCTGGACGGTGGGTGCCGGGTTGATAGTGTAAAATGTGTGTACAAATAGAAGTGTAATCATTGTCTTAACCAGTAGAACAGCAGGTCCCAGCAAGCCTCCCCTGCATGCTAGTACTTGGAGAACCCAAGTGCTGGTGATGAAGCTCTTCTATTAATTTGGGAATATGCAGTTCGATTTTAAGTTTGTTTCACTTTCGGTTTCAAAATCGAATGTGAGTAAATGAAGGGATCCTATATTCTTCTATGGGAAAACATTGATGTTTTTCAGAAATTTGATTTTGAATGAAATTAATTTTTCTGTTCGATTTGATATTCGACTTGGGCTTTAGTAAATCCCCTCTTTAGTAAATCGAACCAAATTGAATGGCAAATGGAACAGAAAACAAAATCAAACCTTTGTAAATATACCCCAGGGAGACCCGATAGGCGACCAGGATCTGATCTGCAGCTCTGTCGGTGGCGGGTACACACTTGTCCAATGTCGGGCAGACCCGTCGGTCGGGAGTCACATCTCCCGAAGATTGGACAAGTGTGTACTCAGCTTAAAGGGTAATCAAATTGGAAGCTAGCATTGTGAGATGAAAAATAGTGTGTAAATTACACACTGTTTAGCCATGTACTGAATGCCAACCTTATACTGTCTTGGTAGACCATGGGCAGGTGTTTGTCCATAAACTGTAATGCACACTGGGCCTGATTCAGATATGTACTCTAATACAAATGCAACTGTGATCCCATACGCAGCGCTGTGCGAAAATATGCTAATGCGTGCGGCCACCTGGAAATTTATTAAGACGTCCACTAGCGGCAAATCCAAGCAAGTGCGTACAAACACGCAGTGGTGGTCGCAGATTCTTATACAAGTGACCAGCTGAGTAATCTAATGAACGTGCAGAAAGGCAGCTGGCACCATATTTTCTGCGTACAGGATCGCAGATGTAGGCAGATACACGTCCCGAAAACTGCCATGTCCTCCTTCTGTCAATCACTTGTGAATAAATTCTCACTACAACCGTAGTCATATTTTGATCGCAATTCAGTTGCCGCTTGTGTGTATTGCATCTAAAGACGCAATGCAAGTTGGCCGATAATCGCTCAACTGCATAAATATCGTCATTGGGTTTGCTTACATATCCACCAATGGGTGAGGAGTTAGAAAATGGGTATAATAAATTCACTATAGATAGGAAATTCTTTTTATCATAAGCATTGGGGGCACAAACATTACAAAATGTATACTGGAAACTAAGGATTTTAGTAACAAGAACGACCTGCTGGACAATCTAGTGTACAGCCTCCAGCAGAAGCCCCCTACATGTCAGAATGGTAACACCTTGGAATTTGGAGTTATAGGATCCAAAATCAACTACTTATCAGCATGGAAAGTTTGAGATGCTCAGAAGCAGTCAAATGAATCCAGGGGCGTATTAAGAGAGGAGGTGGCCCGTGTGCAGTCTCCGTCCGATGGTTGGCTGTGGGGTGACTGAGCACACACCACTGCATAGCAGAGCAGCGGGTGTGCAGCAGGAAAATAGATCTCGCGCACATGCGCGCGCCATCTATTCTCAGTGTAGGAGGAGCCTGGGGACAGCCCAGCATCTCCGAGAGATGCTAGTGCACGACACTACAGTGACGTGGATGGGGGTGCAGCGAGACTCCGCCCCATTTGCGATTGCTAGATGACATCACATCACTGGATTGATGTCGGAAGCCTGGCAACACGGGCTTCCGATGTCCATTCCTAGCACTGAGAGCAGCAGTAAACGTCTACTGCGCATGCACAGGTCACCGGGGAAATGGCGCGGCAGCCATTCTCCCGGCGATTTCCCTACTGCGCATGCGCAAAATGCCAGGAAAATGGCTACAGCAGCCACTTTTGAGGTATTTTGTTCAGCGCTGATACCGCCGATGCGGGACTCCAGAGAGGCAAGTATTAAAAATATGGGTCACGGAGTACGGTGTGGGCCCCTCTACGTCTCTTGAAGAAAGGTGACATCAGCACTGAATTTAATTATGAGATCATTTTGCACTGCTTTGCAGGACAATTAATACCCTGGGCATTCCTGGTGCAAGTTTTCAGAGTTCTCTTATGTAGGGAACTTCAGAGTTGTCTTATGTTAATTAAAACTAAGATAGGGAGGCTCTCAAGAGAACACTACATTCCACCGGCCAGAGCATTAATCAAGAAATAACACATATAAATCAGGGCCTGATTCACTACTGATCGCAACTGCGATTGCAATAGCGATTAGGCAGGCAGTTCAACTGCGATAGTATGCTAATCCATTGCAATCACTATGCCGTCGCAGCACTACATAAGGACGCCCACTTTACCTCACACACATCCGTAATGTTTAGCAAGACTGCAAAACCATCAGTACAACAGAGTACCATTGCAGCCTCACACACTTGCACAAGCTCTGACCTTACTCAGAAATTGCTAATTTCGTCGCACGCTTTGAGTCCTCAAGCTGCACACGCCATCGCAGTGGATAATTTATGTATGCCCCTGCAACGGCATTCTAACGCACTGGCACGCCTGCGTTTCGCCGACCCCCCCCCTCCCCGTCACCTCCCACAAACTGCACTTTCTGTCAATCACTCTGCGATGGGTCTGCGTAATCACTGCAGCGGCCGGTTCGAGCACGCATAGTGCGCAACAATCAGCCGATTACGTGCGCAGTTGCGATCGGTGAGTCAGGCCCTCAGTCCACTTCTGCAGAGCAGATGTACTGTAAAGTGGACGGGAGGGGAAAAATGCATGAGGAACAGTAATTTTAAGTACAGGGGATTTAACTGAAAGATATGATTGACAAGGTGCACACTAATCACACTAACACTGATAGTGATACTGTGTGTGCCTGTTCATCCCCCAAAGCCTCCTAGTACACACACTGGGCCTGATTCATTACAGATCGCTATTGCGATCGCAGCTACGTAATCTCACGCAGGTCTACTGCGAAAATATGCCAATGAATGCCGTCGCACTGCTAGCATAGACGCCCACTGCCTCCTGCTACCGCTATCTCACATCCGTAATACCGTGCAGTCCTGCATATACATCAGAAACATCAAGTACCATTGGCCCCTCACGCACAATTACAGCAGCCCTGACCTTCCTTAGAAATCACTAACCTTATTGCACGCAGTAAGTACTCAAGCTGTGTATGCGTCGCAGTGCCTAATTTAGGCACGTCCATGTAACGGCATTCAAACGGATAGGTATGCCTGCGTTTCTCCAACCACTCCCCCAAACGCTGACTACTTGTCACTCACTCTGCGATGGCTTACCGTGCTCTGTGTAATCGTAGTGTAGTCTTCAAGCACGCGTCCTGCGATGCATAAGCAGTACGCACCGATCGGCCAACTGCGTATGCTGTTGTAGTTGTGATCCATAATAAATCAGACCCACTGCTCTATGAGACGGTAAGCAACAGGGGTGGTGTTAAGAACCTTGCCTTCCAGTGCTGGGGCTGAAGTTCCATCATTGTTGATGGATAACCATTGCTAACCACAAATCAGCACGTGGTAATGAGCAGGATGCTGCCTGGACACTCCAATGTGTTTAGAACACAGTCTGAGCTAGGTATGGGCATTTGTGGTTTATCACCGATGGCAGAGATCTAATGGTTCTCTACCTTCGATGGCAGAGAGCACAGCAATGCTTTTTTCCACCCCTGACTCCAGGGGGTAAATTTACTAAGAATCGAGTTTGCGTGAGTTTAAACTAGCCGTGATTCGCATGAACTCGCTCGAGTTTTTCCCGACTGATTACGTTAATTTACTAAGATGCGAGTTTTGTGTTTTCGAGTTTGTCGATGGAGAATGGATTCGAGTTGTTTTTTTTAAGAAACTCACATGAGCCCAAAACTCGTGTGCAAATCTTCCTTGTTTTTAAATACACGTGCGAGTCAAAATAGTTTGCCAAACCAAAGTGAGTTTTTAAAACTCACGTGAAAATGCATGCGGTTTCATCCCAAAGTACTCTGATTGGTGGAATCAGTCACATGTCAAATACACACTGGCCAAGCATATAAAAACGCCCCAAACAGACACACCTTTGAGTCTTTTGGAAGGAGTTTACAGAGGTACGGTGAGGAGTGTGAGGAGTGTTGTGGTGGATTTAGGTGCATTTCAATTTGATTGTTGATTGGTGTGTGGCAGTTGCTTTGTGGTTATTTGTTGTCTTGTAAGGTATTTGTATTTGTTGTTTTTCAGTCTCCATTGTCTTTTTTTGGGGGTCCTGTCAGTGTTTTCTGTGCGTGTTTGTGTGTGGCGTGTGTGAGGGTAGTAGGAGAGGAGGTTTGTGTTTGTTAGTTGTTTTCTTTTTCTGTATTCTGGGTTTCTCGGCATGCTGGCCGGCAGGTAATACCTGTGAGGATGCTATGGCGAGGAGCTTCTGGCGGTGGCGCTGGTGTCTGGCGGGGTGCATTGGCTGCTCGTAGTCCTGTGCGGGCATACTGTTACTCTGATCTGGTTAGGCCTGGTGGTGTTTCCGTTCCGTTCTGGCATGGGCGCCGCCATCTTGCCTCCGGACATGTGACCTAGTTGCCCTATCCTGGTGTGTCACATGCTCTCTCTAGCCTGTCACAGTGCGGCACTGGGTATTTAAGGGAATGCAGAGCTTCCTTTCATTGCCAATGCAATGTGTTTCTCAGCGAGAGCTGAGAGAGAGTTCCTGTGCTTGTTCACCTGTCTGTTGGGATCATTACCTAGCCTGCTTCACCCTGCCTGTTGCAGCCCGCTGGATTCTCCTGCCTCCTCCATTACCTCTCCCTTGCCTGAGTACCTGTGTCAGCTGTTACCCTGCACCTTGCCTCCACTTGCATTCCTCTGGACATTATTTTCTTCAGCCTGCACTTTCATTTCAGTCTCACAAACCCTGGAATACTGGACTGCCTTCTGTTATCACTACTTGGACATTTTCCCATTGCCTCACTACAGTTCCCAAGTGCACTTTAGTGCTATACCTGGACTTTTGTTTTGCCACATTTATGTCTGTTAAGCTACTCATTAAAAACTCCACATTTATTTTTAAAGCTGCTTCAGTGTCTGCCCCTATTACCACTCCGGGCCCACAACAAAACCAGAATCTCACAGGGAGGTGTTTGGGATTATGGGCCTGATTCAGAGCCGGATGCTATTTGCTCTCGCTCGTTCAGAAAATAGGGGTGGCTATTCAAATGAACCGTTCGCTCTTTGCGGTCTGTTCACGCCTCTATGTCTGAACGAGCGAACAAAACTTGCGGTCGTTTTTTGAAAAAATACGCCCCCTGGCCGCTCGCATCCTACATCATGTCTGCTATTTATTAGATTAATCGAGTACATCGACCAGGGCATGAACTGCTCGCTATTCTTGTGGTTGGTTTTTGCTACCACAATTTTGCGAGCAGTTCTGGCTATAAAATAACCCAGTGACGTGGTCAATGACGCTGCTGTATTAATTATGCACACCCATAAAACGCCCGTTTTGACCTTTAAGCACGCCTGCGTTCTGATCTCCACTTCCCGTTTTCAAGCACCTTCCCCTGTTACCACCCACATACGCCTCATTCTGTCACTCAAAATAGCAGGCATTCGCTATTTTGCGAGCACACGATTTTCGGCCGCACTGACTGGTTCGCGCATGCGTATTACGATCCGTACGCATGCGCAGTTGGGCAAACATCGCTCGGAGCGAACGAGCGGCCGCTTACGAGCGGCTCTGAATCAGGCCCTATGTCCAGGCCAGAGGATAGGCAGGGAGAGAGTGAGGTGGAGGTGTTTGCTGCTCAAGCAGCCAGAGAGAGTAGTTCAGGCAGCAGTGATGAGGTGCCCAGGCAGAGGGGCAAGACCAAGACAGGGCGCAATGTAAAGTTTACGTTGGAGGAAAACATGGCCCTAGCTCAGGAAGTAATTAAACACCACCACCTGCTGTTTGGCCGTAAGGGGTGTCCTAGGGGTGGTTAATATGCATCCCTACAGCTCTTCTGGAACTACATATACCAGCATGCCATGCTACAATGTTGGAATGCCCTCATATGTTATCTGTTGTAGACCATGCTGGGTTGTGTAGTGCCACTGCAGCAGTTTTTTTTTTTAAAGTTAATTAATTGTGTTATTTTATGCGTACTGTTTTTTTCTTTTTTTTCCCGTCCAATATTTTTTTTTTTTGTGTGTTTTTTTTTTTTTTTTTTTTTTTTTTTGGGGGGGGGGGTTAAAGTGCACAATTTAGACTCGTCTTGTCATTTCACTTTTTAACTTCGAACAACACATTAAATCAGGGTTAATTTGCTAATCACGCTACACTTTATTTTTGTACACTTCACACCCCACTATGGCTTATTCTTATTTTGTTTGTCCAACATGTTAAAGTAGGTGTCTCACATGACTTCATTTTGAGTATGATCACCTACCTGCTCAATTATTACTCATATATTGAAATGTGTGCTCTATAGACTAATGTAAAGGTTCAGTGCTTGGTATGTGTTTATTTTTGTGTATGCTACTTAAATAATGTGGCTAATGTAAATGTTTTCCAACATACAATACAATTTTTAAAATACGTTTTTTGGCAACACTCAACAATACTAATGTACATTTGCCAAAAAAAAATTGTTTGAAAATGTATCAAAACAAAAAACTTTTAAAAATATGTTGTTTCAGCGAATTACTAAATCAGAGTGCATAAAAAAATACCAAACACAAAGTTTATTATCCTAATCAATTCATTTTTAAACAGGCAAAAAAACAGCAGCTAAAAAACGTTTAGGTAAGCCGGTAAATCAGAGCACAAAGTGCAGTACAAAAATAACAGGTAAAAAAACATAACTGCAATTCATTCAGGCACATCCAGATAACAGCAAACCCCAGCAGGAAGAAGGCTACGTAGCCAAGTGCGGGTCCCGGACACTTATACTGCAGGTAAATAATGTCTAACATTGCTGCCTCTGCTTTCACCATTTAGAAGTACCAATGTCAAATTTGAATTGTTTGTCATTAAGCTCAAGCCATCACGGACCAAAAGACACTGCAGACAACTTCAAGTTTTGGATTTGGCAGATGAAGGTAATTAAATTGAAACATTAATCGTCTACCTACAGACAAGATGTAAAAAGTTAAGATCAATGTTTGGTGGGGGGGGTTTTCAGGACCCTCCTTGCCTTCCACACAAATTTCACCCTCATCACACCTACAGCAAGGCACAGATCCAATAATGTCCTCTCTGAATCTGACTACTGGTCCGGGCAGTGGCGGATCCAGGAGGGGGCGATTGGAGCGATCGCCACCCCTAGCGTCCTTGCCTGTCTGCTCAGGCTATGGGACTCGGGAGTAACTGAAAACTCCCCCAGACACTGCGCAGCATCAGCTAGGCACGATCACAACTACGGCAGTGCTGAGGAGTGAGGACTGATGGGCTCCGCTCCTCCCCCTCCTGCTCCTGGCACAATGAATACATAGCACTCCTAATGCCAGAGCAGCAGCAATGTCAGAAGAGCAGCAGCATGACAGCAGCTCCTCCTTCCGCCCTGCCCCTTGTATCAGTACCCCGAGTGCCGCCAGTAGCGCAACCGAGTACTCAGAAACCCCCCTGAGAAACCAATTTTTTTTTTCCCACACGTTGCCACGCCCCCTTGCAGCATAATGCCGTGATTCGCGGGTCTATGGAGAGGGGGCGGAGCAAACTGCTTGGCCCCACCCCATTAACAGCCTGCTGCAGCATGCCAATGTAAGTGAAAGTGTCTGTGAATATATATGTATATGTGTGTGTGTTTGTATGTATATTCCTATATAATATATATATGTGCATGTGTGTGTTCCTATCTAATATATGTGTGTGCTATGTATTTATATGTGTGTGTGTGCATGTGTGTTTGTTCCTATGTAATATATGTGTGTGCTATATAATGTTTATTTGTGTGTGTGTATGTGCATGTGTGTTTGTTCCTATGTAATATGTGTGTGCTATATAATATTTATGTGTGTGTGCATATGTGTTTGTTCCTACGTAATATATGTGTGTGCTATATAATATTTATATGTGTGTCTATGCAAATGTGTTTTTTCCTTTGTAATATGTGTGTGCTATATAATATTTATAAGTGTGTGTGTATATGTTTGTTTCTATGTAATATATGTGTATGCTACTGTATATAATATATATTGTGATAGGATCATTGGTAAAGTGGTCTGTGGCAGGTACATTTGTCCCAGATTCCTGTCTTATGTGTTTTAAACCTCCAGGAGAAAGTGTAGTGTAGCAGGCTTGAGTCTCGGCTTTTTGAAAAGCCGGTTTGGGACCTGGGGGTTGTGGGTGAGAGGGGAGGGAGGGCTCCACCCACGGCCACTCCAGGTTTTGGTTCTCTTAGCCTGGTAACAGGCTTGTTAGGGTTTCCACCTGAGAGTGGCCAATATAAGCCTAGTGTGTTGAGGGCTGATTGTCTCACCTGGGAGAGCAGACAGGGAGTTTGCTCAGAGACACTTGAAAACCTAACTGTAAGTGTTGTGCTGTGCCCTTGTTGCTGGTGAGGGCATTAGGCCCTGCCAGGTTCTGGTAGTGAGGGAACTACCTGTGAAGTTAGTGCCCCGACAGGGCTAGGATTTATGTTTATGTTTTCTTTATGTTTGTTTCTGTCATTGTATAATAAAGACTGGCGCCGACCAGCTTGTACTTGCATCCAGTCTGGCGTACTGTTTCCCAGTTGCTGTGTGTGAAAGGAAAGAGTCCTCTACTCAGGAGAGGGACCCCCTAACCTAACTGTGTCACAATATGGTGGAGAATGCGGGCAACCACACACACTGAAGTTGCAGCAAGAGGAAAACTTTCCGTTTAAAAATTAAAGGGACAGTCACCCAGTTTGTGAGTGTGGAAATAACACTGTGTCCTTGGAGTCCAATAGAGGAGGCGTCAGCCAATGCTCAGAGAGGCAAGGTTCAGCTTCCAACCTACACCCCAGGACAAAATGGAGGACATGATTAAGGCCTTGCTCCAAGCTACAGCAGCTCAGCAGGAATCTACCAGAGCTCAGCAGGAGACGAACAAACTTCAGCAGGAATCTACCTGGGCACAGCAGGAATCCACCAGGGTGCAACTGTTGGCCTTGGAGACAGCCCAGAGGCAACAACAGGTCGCCATCGAGGAAACCTGCCATGCCATAAAAGAGGTGCTACAGCACCTAGTCGCCCGCCCCAGAGATGTTGCTACTGGTCCTCCCACCCCCATTCACTCCATACGAGCCAGTCACTTCCTTCAAAAGATGACTTCGGGCGATGATGTGGAGGCCTATCTCGCCACATTTGAAAGAACGGCCGAAAGGGAGAGTTGGCCCAAGGAGCAGTGGGCAAGTCTGGTGGCACCTTTTTTGTCTGGGGAGCCACAAAAAGCATATTTCGACTTATGCCTGGCTGATGCCAAGGACTATAAAAAACTAAAACAGGAGATCCTAACTCGCTTGGGAGTCACCACCTTTGTTCGTGCCCAACGGCTCCATCGCTGGGAGTTCCATAGGGACAAGCCTCCACGTTCACAGATGCATGACCTCGTCCATCTGTCCTCAAAATGGCTACAGCCCGAGACGCTGACGGGACCACAGATCGTGGAAAGGGTCGTGATGGACCGGTACCTGCGATCATTACCTGTGACTCTGCGCAAGTGGGTGAGCCATGCAGACCCTAAGTCCGCGGACCAGTTGGTCGAGCTGGTGGAGAGGTACGTGGCGGCTGAGGAGCTGATGAGTATGCCCCACCGAGCCCCGATGGCGCACCGGCGAACTCCCACAGACACTGGTAAGACTGTTCCAGGGGAGAAGGGTGCTGGGCGGTGGAATGTACCTAAGACTGAGGGTGTAGAACCTGGAGACAGGCCTGCCAGGCCAGGAAGGTTCTTGCCCCGTAAACGACTAGACATTAATATGACTCAGTGTTTCCGATGTGGTGGCTTCGGCCATATTGCCGCTAATTGTTCACTTACAACTGAACCTATGCAATGTGATACTGCTCATGTCTACCGCAGGGGGTCTTTCTTTGCACAGACAGCCTGTACGGCTGACCGGCAGGCTGAGACTGATAAGCACATGTGTGTACTCACTGTAGATGGCAACCGAGTAGAGGCACTGTTAGACTCTGGTAGCTTGGTGACACTTATAAAAGCTGAGCTGGTGAACCCCTTGAGGCATACAGGGAAAACTGTTGGTGTGAGCTGCATACATGGGGATACTCGATATTATGTTACGGCCGAGGTGAACATCGAGACACCATGTGGCTCTGCTATAGTTTCTGTGGGTTTGGTGCATGGTCTGGTGTACGATGTAATATTGGGGAGAGACTTTGCTCACTTCTGGAAGTTGTGGGAAAGCCGTTTTGTTCCAGAGGTGAACAACCCCGATCCATTTGAGAAGGTTGTCGATGTAGTGGAGGAGGGAGTTTCTTCTGAGTCAGAGTTATTCCCTTTTTCTACTATGGTTGGCGAACTAGAGAATGCGGAACGTGACGGTGGCCTGCCAAATGATGTGCCTACCATTGAGGTGGGAAGTGTTGTTGGGCCAGGTGATCGTCTGCCTGATTTAGAGGTCAGAAGAGAGGTCTTTGCCGTGGAGCAGTTGAATGACCATACTTTGGTAAAAGCCAGGGAGAATGTAAAAGTAGTTGATGGTAAACCCGTAGACCCTGATAGTCCTTTGTCCTATCCCCACATGGCAATGTGTCAGGATTTGTTATATCAGGTGACTAAGAAGGGGGAAGATATTGTGGAACAACTAATAGTTCCCAAAGCCTACAGAAGAACAGAGTTGGATCTGGCCCAAGGTCTTATAACGGCAGGCCATCTAGGGGTAGAGAAAACCATTGAGCGATTAATGCAGAGGTTTTTCTGGCCTGGGCTTCATAAAGAGGTGTCTGACTTTCGCGCATCCTGCCCTGAGTATCAGTATCAGGCTCCCAGGCCACATTTTAAGGGTCCACTAGTTCCATTGCCTATTATAGAGGTGCCGTTTGAAAGAATAGCGATGGATTTGGTTGGACCCTTAAGTCTGCCAGGGGACACCAGTATATTCTGGTCATAATGAATTACGCTACCAGGTACCCGGAAGCGATCCCATTGCGCAGTACGTCAACCAACACCATTGCCAGAGAGCTAGTTCATGTCTTTAGCAGGCTGGGTATACCCAAGGAGATACTAACTGACCAGGGTACACCGTTTATGTCAAAAGTCATGAAAGAGTTATGTCGCCTGTTCAAAATTGAACAGTTTAGAACTTCGGTTTATCACCCCCAAACCGATGGGCTGGTCGAGAGGTTTAACAAGACGTTAAAACACATGCTTAGGAAAGTGGTCGACAAGGATGGTAGGGATTGGGATTACTTATTGCCGTATTTATTGTTGGCCATAAGAGAAGTTCCCCAGTCCTCCACCGGGTTTTCACCCTTCGACTTGTTGTATGGGAGACACCCAAGGGGGTTACTAGACATTGCCAAAGAGACATGGGGGGCAGTCTAGTCCTTACAAAACCGTGATTGAGTATGTTTCTCAAATGCAGGAGAGAATTGCTGCGGTAGTGCCGATAGTGAGAGAGCACCTGGAACAGGCTCAACAGGCACAGCAGAGGGTATACAACCGCAATGCTCGGTTACGCAGCTTTGCTCCTGGGGACAGAGTGTTAGTATTGGTTCCCAAGGTGGAAAATAAACTTT
Organism: Taudactylus pleione; assembly: GCA_031769625.1. Classification (NCBI taxonomy): domain Eukaryota; kingdom Metazoa; phylum Chordata; class Amphibia; order Anura; family Myobatrachidae; genus Taudactylus; species Taudactylus pleione. The sequence goes on along the minus strand of JAUIMM010000015.1, from coordinate 46,655,272 downwards.
TGGCTAAATGGCAAGGGCCCTTTGAAATCTTAGAAAGAGTGGGGCAGGTCAATTACAAAGTTTACCAGCCGGGGAAAAGAAAGCCGGAACAGATATACCATATAAATCTGTTAAAGCCCTGGAAAGATAGAACGGCACTGTCGGCCATCTGAGCCCCTCCAGTAAATCCAGGGCCCTTAGTTCCCGAAGTGACAGTGGCAAAAACCCTGTCGGCAATTCAACAACAAGAGGTCAAGGAGTTTCTGATCAGAAATAGGGTGCTGTTCTCTGACGTGGGAAAACCTCGGTCATTAAACATGACATCATCACTGACCCAGGGGTTAAAGTTAATCTAAAGCCCTATAGGTTGCCAGAAGCACAAAGAGAATCGGTGTCGAAAGAAATTAAAAATATGCTAGAGTTAGGGGTTATTGAAGAATCACATAGTGAATGGTCAAGTCCCATTGTGTTGATTCCAAAGCCCGACGGGAGTGTGCGTTTTTGCAATGACTTCCGAAAGTTGAACAGTGTTTCAAAATTCGATGCCTACCCGATGCCAAGAGTGGATGAACTGATTGAGAGACTAGGGACGGCAAGGTATTTAACCACTCTTGACCTAACCAAAGGGTATTGGCAAGTACCGTTAACCGAGAGCGCCAAACAAAAGACAGCTTTTTCAGCACCAGAGGGCTTGTTTCAGTACAAGATGTTGCCCTTCGGGCTACATGGGGCACCTGCTACCTTCCAAAGAATGATGGACAGGATTCTAAGGCCCCATAGACGGTATGCGGCTGCTTATCTGGATGACGTGGTCATTCATAGTCCTGAATGGCAGTCTCACTTACCCAGGGTACAAGCAGTTTTGGACTCCATCTATAAGGCAGGTTTGACAGCCAACCCAAAAAAGTGTTGTCTAGGCATGGAGGAAGTAAAATATCTGGGATACACCATTGGCAGAGGCCTGATAAAGCCTCAGCTCAATAAAGTTGATGCCATACAAAACTGGCCACGGCCTCTGAATAAGAAGCAGGTGAGAGCCTTCTTGGGAATTACGGGGTACTACAGGAGGTTTATACCCAACTTTGCCACCATGGCAGTCCCACTGACTGACCTGACCAAAGGCAAACAAAAAGTCATAGTAGAATGGAGTCCTGAGGCAGAGAAAGCTTTTCAGGAGTTGAAAGTAGCATTGTGTTCCCAACCAGTCCTGATGACTCCTAATTTTGACAGGGAATTCATAGTACAAACCGATGCATCAGAAGCAGGTATAGGAGCGGTCCTGTCCCAGAACAAGGAGGGTGAGGAACACCCTATTTTCTATCTAAGCAGAAAGTTGAATGTACATGAGTGAAACTATGCCACAGTGGAGAAGGAGGCGTTGGCCATAAAGTGGGCATTAGAGGCTCTCAGGTACTACTTGGTTGGAAGAAAGTTCAAATTGATCACTGACCATGCCCCTTTGAAGTGGATGTCCAAAAATAAAGACAGTAATGCGAGAATTACGAGATGGTTCTTGGCGTTACAAACTTTTAAATTTTCAGTGGAACACAGGCCAGGAAGCCAGCTGGCCAATGCTGACGCGTTGTCACGCGTTCATTGTTTGGGGGCTTCAGTTGTTCCGCCCCACAGGTCGAAACAAAGGTGGGGGATATGTGATAGGATCATTGGTAAAGTGGTCTGTGGCAGGTACATTTGTCCCAGATTCCTGTCTTATGTGTTTTAAACCTCCAGGAGAAAGTCTGCAGTGTAGCAGGCTTGAGTCTCGGCTTTTTGAAAAGCCGGTTTGGGACCTGGGGGTTGTGGGTGAGAGGAGAGGGAGGGCTCCACCCACGGCCACTCCAGGTTTTGGTTCTCTTAGCCTGGTAACAGGCTTGTTAGGGTTTCCACCAGAGAGTGGCCAATATAAGCCTAGTGTGTTGAGGGCTGATTGTCTCACCTGGGAGAGCAGACAGGGAGTTTGCTCAGAGACACTTGAAAACCTAACTGTAAGTGTTGTGCTGTGCCCTTGTTGCTGGTGAGGGCATTAGGCCCTGCCAGGTTCTGGTAGTGAGGGAACTACCTGTGAGGTTAGTGCCCCGACAGGGCTAGGATTTATGTTTATGTTTTCTTTATGTTTGTTTCTGACATTGTACAATAAAGACTGGCGCCGACCAGCTTGTACTTGCATCCAGTCTGGCGTACTGTTTCCCAGCTACTGTGTGTGAAAGGAAGGAGTCCTCTACCCAGGAGAGGGACCCACTAACCTGTGTCACAATATATATATATATATATATATATATATGAAATCGGTATGATATCTCGGCTGCCGCATGGCCGGGAGTTCGAATCGCTGTAAATCCCGATCGTGGTAAGGTAAGTATCAATTAATCTAACCTAACCCTCCTTAGGGGTGCCTAACCTTAACCTCCCCCCTGTGCCTAACCCTAATCCCCCCTCTAAGTGCCTAACCCTAACCCCCCCTTCCCCGCTCCCCGGGGGGGTGCCTAACCCTAAGTCCCCCCCGGGGGTGCCTAATCCTCCCTCCCCCAGCTTAACCCTAACCCTCCCGGGGGGGCCTAACGCTAAGTCCCCCCCGGGTGCCCTAAACCTAACCCTCCACCCCGCGACTGTCCGCTCGCGGTGCCCGGCATCCCTTCAATCTGGATGCCGGGCGCCTGTCTCTCGGCATCGGGGAAATGACAGGCGTCTAGATATAGACGCTGGTCATTTAACCCACGCCAGGATAAAGCAGTCGGGTATATATATATATCTAAAATACGTATGAATGTATTTAGACATTTCTGGATCAGAGAAAAACATTTATTTTTCTTCATGAAACATGAATATATATGAAGGGGAGACATTGCCCCCCATAGCACATCCGCTCCATTGTCTGTAAAACTTCCCATCAAATAAGATAGGAAGATAAGAAGTTCCTAGTAAGGGTAAGTTCTAGTAGCTTAAGGAACAACTCAAGGTCCACGACATTCATGTTTTCCTTCAACAGAAGATCCCTCATGGCTTCTATACCCTGTGTATGGGGGATACTGGTATATAAGATGCATATATCCAAAGTGCAGATTATGGTACCCTCCGGTACAGTCTTGATGTTCATTAGGCCTTTTAAAAAATCTGTGGTGTCCTTAATGAACCCTTTCTGTTTTAGGATTAAGGGTTGTATGATACTGTCCAGGAACACCGATACAGGTTGAAAAATCGAGTTGCGTGCAGAAATTATGGGTCTGCCAAGTGGTTTCACCGCATCTTTGTGAATTTTGGGCACAGTAAACAGCACTGGCACTACTGGAAAGTCCTGTTTTAAGGCCTGACATAATTTCTTGGGAATCACACCATTCTGGGTGGCTGCGTCCAGTATGGAGTCTAGTTCGATTTTATAGCCCACAGAGGGATCTAACTCCTATACCTCTATATATTTTTTCTTTCACGCAGCGTTGTTCCAGCGTCTGGATCACCGTGGTGACGTGATGCTGGGCACGCTGTAACGTCACTGTCGGGGACCGTGGCGGAAGTCAGTGACGGACTCCCCAGAACTCCGCAGTGATTGCACACTGAGAGGGCTTCTCCTCTACATAACGTTAGTAAATTTATATGTTCTTTGCACCTTTATTAAGGGACATGTGGGTCCCGAAACATTGGGCTATGTATTAATTGTAATATACACCATTTGAATCTGAACCAGGCTCTGAGTGCCGCTGCTTGTTCGTATTCCAGATATAGATGCTGTGGGTCCAGAGGGCACCGGAGCACATTGGAATTTTTTAACTGAGTGCCGATCCAATCACACACTCACTCTCTCTCTCTCTCTCTGTATATATATATATATATATATATATATATATATGTGTGTCCTATGTAATATATGAATGTGCTATACTATAACAGTAAGTGTGTGTGTGTGTATATATATATATATATAATATATATACATACACACACACATTTAAGGAAACCCTCTCCTACGATCCCTGCGTTTGCCCCTGGCCACACAGTGTGGAGGGGTTTGCATCTGGCTGTGTGTGAGGCACAGTAGGAGTCACCAAAGGGAGGAGTTGGGACCAAAAAGGGGTGGTGGATAAAAGAGAGGAGGAGTCAGGGTTATTATCATTAAACCGCCCTCCCTAAATGAAAAGTCTATGTCCGGTACTGGGTCCGGAATCCCCACTTCTGGAAGGTGAGTCTGTGATTACAGTAAAGAGAGAATTACACTGCACACTACAACATTTCTAGGTGACAAATAACGTTTCCTATACATATATTGTATTTATATTTCTTTTTAAAATGGCTTGTAATTGAGTGCTTCCAGTGCTTAAATCGTAAGGTTTTTGTTATATTTCTTTAAGGATGGGTACTGGTGTGGGCAAATAAGGTACTGTTCTAGGTGAGGGGACACACACCAGCATGGGCACACACCATCTTGTTGTGTGTATCTCATACATTAAACACCCATTACTTAGAATACCTTAAAAATGCTAAATATGTCCAAACTAAAATAAAAACATATCAATCTTCACAAACTTTAATTTCATCAAGTATCCAGTTAACATCCTACCTAGAATACATTTGGGTCAACATTACTGTCTAAAAGTGAATTATGTTTCTACGGTCCAATAGTCCATGCACATTTTCCAGCCAAATGTTACCTTTGGAAATGACGTGAGACACAGCTGTTGACCCTTTAAAACAACCAAAGGTAACTTAGATATTCATATATTTTTTTTAGGAAACAATAATTAAAAATATATTTGTAAAAACACATTTGTCAGGCTTACATCACCCCAAAAACTCCTCCTCTGATGGTCATTTCTAAGTGTTCAGATTACTTAATGATGGGGCATTCATTAATGTAACCATTAGGAACACAGTTTTTAACTTCATTTAGATGCACTTGTTTAGACTTGTTTTAGCTTGATCCAAAACCAACAGAAGAAAATAACAAGATGTTTGTCGATGTCTTGTCACCCAAAGTGGCTATTTTAAAATAGTGTTTTTATTGGCAAGTGAAGATGTTGCTCTTATTATGTCAAACATTTTGAACAGATCTCATGTATAAGTATGTTAAACAACGTCATAAATATAACTTTCATTTTTGGAAGTTAATAAAGCACACCTTAAAATAACAGACACTCTTACCCCAAAACCACAAAGTGTGTTTACATTTTTCTAAGTGTGTTATATAAATGACTGTGTTTGGCTAATTTAGCCACACCCCGTACTTTATGATGGATGTTGTTTTTTTGCATTATTGAATGTTTTATGTTAAATTTAACAGCATATTGATTCTTTACATGACTTCAAACATGTATTTATGTTTGGATGCTATAAGATATGTCTTAAAGCCTTATGTTTACTATCCAAATTAGGGATGTGCAGGCTCGGATAGGTTCGAGTATCCGAACTCAACGTGCAAACTCGAACCTATCCGAGCCTGCACATCCCTAATCCAGATATGTGTGTTCAAAAAAAAAACTTACCCAAAAATCTTTTAAAGGCTTGCATGACACACCAGTGGATCTGGAGGGAGACCTCAGCAATTTGGAACCTGCAGAAGATGATGACCACGTAACTCTAACCATGTTACCGGTGTCTCCAGCCACGACAGCACCCAGGATACCAGAGCCGTAACTAGACTTTTTGGTGCCCTGTGCCAGAAAGAGCATTGGCGCCCCCCTCATTTTTCAAAGGGACATAGGGCCTGATTCAGACCCACTCGCAAGCGGGCGAACGTATGTTAGGCGTACGTACAAAAATATTTAAATTCAAGGGCTCGCTCGTATTTTCGAACGCATCTAAAAATCCTCCCCAAACTCAGACGACCCCTCCTCTAACTGACGAGCGTGCGAAATAGCGAGCGTACATCCCCAAAATGTCTTGAAGGGAACGCACGCACAAGTATAAACCGGAAGTGGCCTTGTCAGATGTCGATTACCTGCTCCTTTATTCTGCCTACCTCCATCATCTATCATGCCAATCAATGTATCAATTAGCTTAATTGTTTTTTTTTTTTCAACACAATGCAAGAAACTTTACTCTTGTCCGTGTTTGTGTTTTCCCGCAGAATACGTACGGCTTAAACATTCGCTTTTATTGCTCAAAAAACATGTTACCCACAATTAAACAATTGTTCTATTGCTTTGGATCCCCGCATATTTCCCGGGGTTCATTTCTTTATTTAAATTTGCTTACGCATGTCACTGCATCAAGCCTATCATAACTCTCCAGAGATTTCTGGCCCTGTCGAAGACATGACTCATACATTAACCAATAGAATAGCTCCTGTTAATTTCCCAAATACATTAGCCAATCAGAAATTTTTTGGCCACTTTATCAAAATGAATTTTAGGAAAAACAACATTGCCATCATGAGAGCCTCCGCATTCACCAAGCGCGAGCTGCTGGTGCTAACGGAGGTGATAGATAGGCGTATCACCAGCCAGCCTCCACCCATCACCAACCGGCAGAAGCGTTCCGCATATGCGGAGGCACGGGCCCGCCTGCGCTCCTACGGCTCACGCGGCAACATCGGCCAGCTGGAGCGCAGGTGGTCGGACCTGCAACGGCGAACGCCCCGCTTGCTGGCATGCTTTCGCATGCAGATTTCAGAAAGTAAGTTTTATGTATTTTGTTTTTCATGTTTGTCTTTGTGGCCCAAACTGCGTGTGCATGTTTTCATGTCTGTCCTATTTATTCATTCTCCTCATATTTGCCTGGCCATGTTTTCCCTCTATTTCATAATTATTCCTTCTCCTCATATTTGCATGGCCATGTTTTCCCTCTATTTCATAATTATTCCTTCTCCTCATATTTGCATGGCCATGTTTTCCCTCTATTTCATAATTATTCATTCTACTCATATTTGCATGTTTTTGTTGGTGGGGGGTGATTTTAAATTGTTTTTTGGCCAGGATTTGTGCTGAAACTAACCACAATTTGTTTGACATCTTTTAGGGGGACAGCCAAGACTACGCCGTCACCGTCCGGCCAGACGGCGGTCACGCCCACTCTCCCCAACCCCCAGCCAACACTCCACCCCCAATAATTCCCCTATTCCACACTCCTCCCCAGCCTTCCAAGACCCTCTCCCGGAAATGTCGGGCCTCCTTCCCCTCCGTCCCACTTCCCCCTCTCCTCCAACCACCCCTCTTCCAATTACCCCCTCCCCGGAGTCCGTAATAACCCCGCCCCGATCTTTGGGGAATGGAGGGTCCTCCGAGGAGGACGATGGTGGGACTTCCGGAGCTGCCGTTTTGTCAACCGGTATGTTTTTCTTTCGCCTTTTTTTTAAGCACAAACTGTTTGTATGTAATCATGTGTCGTTCCTTTATTCAGGGTTTTTGGGTCGACTTTTGTGGATTTAGCAGATTGCCTTTACCTGTTACTGCTGATTTCAACATACACATATCACACCTGGGGGAATTTGTACATAGGCCTTGTATTTTTTGCAGCCCCCATTTTTTTTTTTTTGTGTTTTTTTTCTTTTTTGGAGTGATTTCGTTTTTTTTTTACATTTTTAATGTGGTTTCCCTATTGTTGTATTAATCCACACACTTTTCTCACCCACAGAGGAACAGAGGCGTCGTCAAGAAGTACAAGACTGTGTGGCCCAGATGCGCCAACATATAATTGGGGTGCTCGTGGCCCTTGACCGTCTGTCTGGCATCCTTCGCCAATAGTTTTATTTTTGGTTGTTTTTTTTCAAAATAAATTGTATTTTTCAAACATACGTTCCGGCTAATTCGTTTTTTCAAACCCAAAGATTGTTTACCCTGACATAAGTAGACTGTTCCTGCAAGGAT